>JAKCOX010000033.1:1454166-2903333 GCA_022605575.1 Laterallus jamaicensis coturniculus | reverse complement strand
ACCACGTCACCAAGCACAACATCTACATGCCTTTTAAATACCTCCAGGGATGGTAACTCAATTATCTCCCTGGGCAGCCTGTTCCAGTCTCTGACAACCCTTTCAGTAAAGAAATTTCCCTAATATCCAACCTGAGCTTCCCCTGACACAACTTCAGGCCCTTCCCCCTTGTCCAGTCACTAGATACCAGGGAGAAGAGACAGACCCCCACCTCACTACAACCACCTTTCAAGTAGTTATAGGTCTCCCCTCAGTCTCCTTTTCTCCAGACTAAACCATCCCAGCTGCCTCGTCTGCTCCTCCTCAGACTTGTGCTCTAAACCCTTCACCAGCCCTGTAGCCCTTCTCTGGACATGCTCAAGCATCTTAATGTCCTTTTGTAGTGAGGAGCCCAAAACTGAACACAGTACTCCAGCTGCAGCCTCATCAGTGCTGAGTACAGAGGAAGGATCACTTCCCTACTGCTGGCCACACTGTTCCTGATGCAGGCCAGGATGCTATTGGGCCTTCTTGGCCACACTGTTGATCAACACCTAGACTTCCAAATAGAAGGAAAAGTTTTTAAGCATAAAATCTATTATTACTCACTATTGCTAAACTAACTTGTTAACAGACTCTTTTCCAAATGCTCTTTAGTTTTCAATAAACATCATGCTAAAATACATTGCCATGGTTATAGCTCCTAGAAAGGATTGCAATTATAACCAGAGTCTCATCAAGCCAGTAAATCTCAGTTACATTTACCCAGAAGTAAAACTGTTCTAAGTAGCAGTTGAATCAAGTCCATGCCATTCTAGGAACTGCTCAGAAGATGGCAGTCTGCAACAAATCTTTAACTCCCAGGCTATTTCGTTGGATAGGAGATTAATCAAATCGCTAACAATCAAGCAAAACAACTCAAAAATAAGTAACTTAAACTGAATGTATTAAAAATATATGGGAACTCAGTGCACACTTTGAATTAAAACTTTGACTTGGTCCTTCTAGTGTGCCACCACAAATCCATTATTCTGAAAAAGCAGCTTAAACTATGCCCAGCAGGACATTAGGAAAGAAAAAACTCCAAGACAGTGCAGCAGTGGGGCAAGCTACCAGGAGATGGGATGGATTATCCATCCTTGGAGGTTTTTAAAAAACTCATTTAGATAAAGATGCCATTTGAAGAGATCAACTGTAATTGCCCTGAGCTGGGCTCAGTGACTTTTAAAGTCCCTTTAAGTTATTGTTTCCAGAGAGTCTGAAAGCAAAAATCATAGAATCATAGAATTGTAGGGGTTGGAAGGGACCTTGAGAGATCATTGGGTCCAACCCCCCTGCCAGAGCAGCTCCCCAGGACATATCACTCAGATAGGCATCCAGACGGGTCTTGAATATCTCCAGAGAAGGAGACTCCACCACCTCTGTCCCAGGGCTCTGGCACCTTCACTGGGGAAAAGTTCTTCCCCAGGTTGGTGTGGAACTTTCTATGCTCCAACTTACAGCCATTGCCCCTTGTCCTGTCCCCACAGACACTGAAAAGGGGCTCTGCCCAAGAGAAATGAGGCTTGAGACAGATTAACTGAGCATAAAACTCACACTGGTAAGGGGGACATTTCCCCAGGGGTTGCTAGGAAATAGTATTTACATACCAATCAAAGTTTCCTATGAGGCTGATGGTCTGGTCTGCATCAGAAGCCCAAGTGATGGGTCGCTGAACCACCACCTGGCGGAGCGTGAACACATGCTCTCCCGGATCAGAAGCGTTTACGAAGTATTCAAATACACCTGTCTGATCGGCAAAGTTTGGGGCTTCACTGAAAGGGGGGTTCCCTGGGCAGAACATAAAATATATATCAACACCAAAACATTTTATTTTGTGTGTGTGTGTGTAGGCTTGTTTTCAGGAATTTCCTCTGAAAAATTCTCCAAAATTTTGACTTACTCTATTAAATCAGTCTCCCAAACTGGTTTGGGGAGTTGAAAAGTCATTTGCGTTTGGTTTTCAAGCAAACTCCAGTTTTTGTAAAACACATTAACAAAGTAAGTTACCTTCTTCCCTAGCTCCCTGCCCCTTACTAGCTCCCTGCCCCTTACTAGCTCCCTGCCCCTTACTAGCTCCCTGCCCCTTACTAGCTCCCTGCCCCTTACTAGCTCCCTGCCCCTTACTAGCTCCCTGCCCCTTACTAGCTCCCTGCCCCTTACTAGCTCCCTGCCCCTTACTAGCTCCCTGCCCCTTACTAGCTCCCTGCCCCTTACTAGCTCCCTGCCCCTTACTAGCTCCCTGCCCCTTACTAGCTCCCTGCCCCTTACTAGCTCCCTGCCCCTTACTAGCTCCCTGCCCCTTACTAGCTCCCTGCCCCTTACTAGCTCCCTGCCCCTTACTAGCTCCCTGCCCCTTACTAGCTCCCTGCCCCTTACTAGCTCCCTGCCCCTTACTAGCTCCCTGCCCCTTACTAGCTCCCTGCCCCTTACTAGCTCCCTGCCCCTTACTAGCTCCCTGCCCCTTACTAGCTCCCTGCCCCTTACTAGCTCCCTGCCCCTTACTAGCTCCCTGCCCCTTACTAGCTCCCTGCCCCTTACTAGCTCCCTGCCCCTTACTAGCTCCCTGCCCCTTACTAGCTCCCTGCCCCTTACTAGCTCCCTGCCCCTTACTAGCTCCCTGCCCCTTACTAGCTCCCTGCCCCTTACTAGCTCCCTGCCCCTTACTAGCTCCCTGCCCCTTACTAGCTCCCTGCCCCTTACTAGCTCCCTGCCCCTTACTAGCTCCCTGCCCCTTACTAGCTCCCTCACTTGCATCAAGAATTCTAAAACTATTAGTGACTACCTAGTTAAGACAGAGAATTAAGTACACCTCATTGCAAGTGAAGTATACAACCAGAAAGTTGTTGGAGAAACAGCTATAAATCAACAAAACACATTCAGAATGCTTTGTATCACTTACATTAGAGAGCTCAAATAACCTAACTGTTAATGCCTTTCTACATGAAGGCTTTATCTGTGTGTGACTTAAGGTTTTGGGTAAGGAAGTTCTGACTTACGAATATTGAAATCATCTTTGTAATTTGAAGGAAAGGGCTGAGGTGGGGGAGGCTCTGGGCAGCTACATTTCCTGCCTGTCTTGAGTGTGGTTAAAGTGTAGACTTCATCCACGTTGAGATCTATAGAAAAACTTCCATTCTGCACCTGGAATTCAAGAAAACTCAAGGTGAAAAAAGAAATTATCAACTAAACAAAAGAGCCAAGTTTCTGAACCAAAGGAGTTCCTCTGTGGAGGAATTTTTCTGAACTAAAAGGGGCCTGATTTGAAGGTAAAAATCCAGTCTTCTTGCTTCAGCATTTAATAGATCTCAGCTATTCTGAAAACCCCTTTCCCTCAATCTCTTTATTACCTCACAGGTTAAGCTAGTAAAATTGGTGTCAAATGGAACTAATAAAACATGCTCCAGTTCTGCAGTTTAGGCATGAATGTCCAGGAGTTTTAGCAAAGGGGGAAGCAACACCTAAACTGCAGAAAGTTTAATTAAAACTCATCAACTTACCTCTAAAGGATAGAGTTGCTCAAACAGACTAGTGTTTCCAGATTCAAAACCAAGCCTAGAATACCACACTTGAAGGGTTTCCACCATATACTGCAATGAAAAAAAAAAGAAAAAACCCTTGAATATTTACCTGGATAAACACTAATCCTCTATGGGTGTCTAATTGTTATTTTAGAGTTGCTGATCAAATTAGGGGCCACTATTCTAGTCAGGTAGTCGTTATACATGTCTTACCTTTTTATAGATTATATGTCAATAAGCCATTGTCCCAACATGCAGTAATGCTTATAAAATCAGAAAGCATTGCAATCACACACACAGTCCTTAGATTCTCTATTCCCAACAGCAGTATCCCTTTAATACCAGCTCTCTGGCTAGGAGCAACCAGGCTAAAACAATTTCCTGCTAGTTTTGCCTTAATGAGATCTTTAGTTTATTTCTGGTTCTTTGATAATAATTTTTGAACAAAGTACTTGTCTTGCAGATCTCCAAACTTCTGCAGTACTACAGCACATCAACTCCATTAGTTACAGATTTTAATCCCATCCAACCTCTACAATTGCTTTTTTAAATTACCCAGATAAACAAAAGAGCAAGCAACCTGGAGTTTGGTTTGGATAAGCTGTCTGATGCTTCTCCCAAAGGGAGTTGTGTATCAGACATGATTCTCAACCATTTTTCCTAAGCAAACCATGGCAATGCTAAAAGTATTGTCTGAACTATCTCCTCCTAAACAAAAGGAAAGATTGGATATTAGGGGAAAGTTTTTTCCAGAGAGAGTGGTGAGGGGCTGGAACAGGCTGTCCAGAGAGGGGGTGGGTGCCCCGTCCCTGGGGGTGTTCAAGGCCAGGTTGGATGGGGCCCTGGGCAACCTTGTGTAGCTCCAGGCCTGAGGTTGGTGTCCCTGCCTGTGGCAGGGGGGTTGGAGCTCTATGATCCTTGGGGTCCCTCCCAACCCATACCAGCCTATGATTAGCAATATTTAAAAAAATACCCCAGACAACCAACAGAAAAAAACCCAAATCAAAATAACCCACACAAACAAACAAACAAACAAACAACCCAGTGAACTGGGAGATTCTCAGAATATCGCTTCAGATAATGGAACATAACCTAAAGCATACAATTAACTGCAATTGCTCTTCAGAAAGGAGCTGAGAACAACTATAAATGTCATGGCCAAGCTGGCTGGTCAAACTGTATCAGCATATCAGAGCAGTCAGCCTTGGACTAAATCTGAAAGAAACATCCAATTGCTTTTCTGTTCTGGATATTGAAGAAGAAATTCCCCAGATAATTAGACTCCAAGATAATTATTGTACAAAATCAGTTATGATATTACATCTCCTGGTAAAAGCAGAACTGGATTGCTTAAAACTTTGTCAGGTGTGTAAGAGCATGTAGTATTTCAGTTAAAGAGCTCCAACTTCTTACTCATCTGTGACACTGCCATGCATGCAGTTGATTAGGGATAGCAATTCATTTTAGAAGACTGATCAAATGTATTTGAGTTCTACTTACAAATGACCCTTTGAGGTAGAAAGTTGCTCTCTGAGGTTTCACCCTGAAATGAGGCAGTGGAGGCCTGATGCATTGAGAGTGATTATGAGTCTGAATGAAAAAAGAACATACATGACTAATGTTCACATGACAATGTTCATGGAAAGAATACAGCATTAAAAAAGTGGCAAAGGATCAATTTGAAACTATTTATTTCACTGCTATCTTACTGATTGCTGCAATTATACCAGCTTAATATAATTCTGAATACTGTTTTTAAAGTGTCACATGATCTACCTTCCTCCCAGAGTGTGTTATCAAATTAAAGCTAATTCCAATATATATATGGCATATACATCAGTCTCCAGGTAGATTCAACTAGCTATTCCAAGTTTAGATAGGAATAAAGACCTCTAGTGTGCCAGTAACAAAGCTACATACATCAAAGAACATATTCACAGATATTCAACTACTTAAACCAAAACACCTTCATCACAACAAGATGTTTCCTGTGTCTTTTCTAGTTCAAGGGAATTGCTGATGCACATACCATAGTTTCAATTATGATGGTAAGGTTTCCCAGGCCATCTGTCAGGGCTACAAAACTGCCACCTCCTTTTAAGTGTCCATCCACTTCCAAGTATGACCAGCCTGGCTGAGTAAACTGTGTTGTGTGTGCTAAGACAAAGCAGAACAAAAAAATCAGAAGAAAATAATGAAGTTTTAATAAGAATACCACCATTTTTAGCCTGCATTAAATTTCTCTCTCAGGCATGCTTACACAAAAACAAACACCTTTCTATTGGGAAATAATTGAATTACCAAAACAACTTCTACCTATACAAGATGAAAGAATAAGGCACAAGTGAAAACATCAGCTCTGTGGCTGACAAAACAGTTAAGATGACACCACTAAGTTAAAGGTTAAACAGTTAAAATGACACCACTAAATTAACTCTGTGGCTGAGTTAACAGTTAAAATGACCCCACCACATGGTTAAAATGACAATCACGTATGTACGTGCCATATGAGTATTCATCATAGTTCCAATTTTACTAAATCTCTTCTATTTTATTTTTTATTTTTTAAATATAAAGTGAACAGTTGAGGAAAGCATAGATGGACATCTCCATGAGGAATAACTAAAATCATAAGGTTTTCAGGATGTAAGAGGGAGTACCAAAGAGGAAGAATGTCACCTAGATCTTTAAAATCCTGAGCAACATGGAAACAAGGACAACTGAGTTGTTCTGAACTGTTAATTTATTTTTTTAAAAATGCTTCTGCATATACACCTAACTACCAAAAGAATAACCATGAAGGCATTTGCCTTGTTCCTCCTTTGTGGCATTGCACATTCTAGTTGAACTGTGGCAAAGAGTAAAATATTACAGGACTATAGAGTAGTCAGTGAATTCATGTGTCCACAGACACTATGTGAACATATTCCCCTTTCCCCAAGCACAGGGAAATACTGACTTGCACAAGCCAAGAATCTCAAGCACGGCAAGAATACAGAGGTTTTGTTCCATTTTCTCAAATTGAGAGGTATCAAATGTTTACTTAAAGACTAAAAAAAGGAAAGAGTAAGGAACTAGGCAAGCTCACTAACCTTAAAGGGGAACCTCAGGTCAAAATCTTTTAACAGTAACAGCTGTACAAGGCAGCAGTTTATTCATTTCCACTGTATTCAATGTTCAAGTATAAAGATTGCCCTTTTTATTAGGCATCTCTACTTTCAATTGAATGGAACTTTTTCCTTCTTGAAGTATTCACAAAACTTTCAGCAAAACTACTTGAATTTGTTACAAAAAGCAATACACATTTAAAATACTAAACAAAGGCCTCAGAAAATAGCTATGCTCCATGATAGAACACCAAACTTTTAACTGCAAACCCTTTACCTGTAATCCAGATAGGAGCTTCTACTTTGTAGTGGCCACTCCATGGCTCCTGTGCTGTCATTAACCCACATCGACCAAAGGGCAACTGTTCATAATAACTTGCCACCAAGTTCCATGCAATGGTTCTGGAAGAAAGCCAGGTTTGTTCAATAAATTGTAACTTTCCTCCAATGTTTTCCAAGTTGATAGTTCTTCTTAAGAACATTCTCTTTTTTAAGAAATATTATCAGAGTCTCAAAGCCACCTCAACTTAGCTGCATAAGATGTTGGATACTGTGCTACAGTAAGTCAAGAATATGTTAAAACTTGTGGGACTTCTACCCCAGAAGGAGGTTAAGAATAGACTTAGTATCATAGAATCATAGGGGTTGGAAGGGCCCTGGAGAGCTCCTGGGGTCCAACCCCCTGCCAGAGCAGCTCCCCAGCTCATACTGCGCAGGTCGGCGTCCAGACAGGGCTGGAATCTCTCCAGAGAAGGAGACTCCACACCCCCTGGGCAGCCTGTCCCAGGGCTCCCTCACCCTCACTGGGGAAAAGTTCTTCCCCATGTTGCTGTGGAACTTCCTGTGCTCCAACTTGCAGCCATTGCCCCTTGTCCTGTCCCCACAGACACTGAAAAGGGGCTGGCCATTTCCCCCTGCATCCCCTGCTTTAGATATTTATAGACATTGATTAGGTCCCCCCTCAGTCTTCTTTTCTCCAGGCTGAACAGCCCCAGCTCACCCAGCCTTTCCTCACAGGGGAGATGCTCCAGGCCCTTCATCATCTTACTGTACCTAAATTCAGACTAAGTGGAGAGAGTTTCAGTCTGCCTGCTACCTTACCAGAGCAGCCAGATGCATCCTGTAGCCCTTAAACAATTACAGGTGCAGCTGTGAAAGTGAACAACACGGCCCAACACTTACGAGGTCATGTTCCCATTCACATAGTTTTGGTTCAGGATCCGAGCCCAGCAGCCTGCACCCCCTTCATCATTGAAAGTACTGTAATCTTCTGAAGACCAGAGTTTCTTCTTAGTTAATAAGGCATTTGGCACTGTTTTTGTCCCAGGATAGTGAGCTCTACAGAGTTTTATTTAAAGAGAAAGAGCACTTAGCACAAAAATACAAATCAAACCAGCAAAGTACATAGAGCAGCAATCACTCATCTCCTCCAAAGTGAAAACAAAAGCCTAACTTTGCCTGGAATACTAATGGAACAGAAGAAAATGGAATGAGCGTTATGCAAATACAGTATGCTAAGTGATATTATCAGCAGAAGATTATTTCTTCTGAGGCAAGCCAGCATAAGTAAACACAGCTTTAAATACATCCGGAAATCTCTGCAGTTTGTTAAAGCAAAGCTTTGTCCTGAAATTGAGCTTGAAGATTTTCCTAACTCTCATGTGCTAAATAGAGGAAATAGTACAAGGCAGTATGTATCTTAAACAAAAGCAGAAATAATTATAAAATCAACAGTAAGATTAGGCATACAAGGCATTGTTCTGCATGAACCTTATAGGACCTAACCATGAACTTGGCTAATTTGCACATCATTTTAATCAACACAGGTTTGGAAAAAGGTATGCTAGTTGGACTGTAAAAGTGACAGAGGTTTAAACTGAAAACAGTTGAAACACACAGTGAAAGATAATTGTCTTTCCATCACCTGCCTTAGTATGAAGGGAGATCCCAAAGACAACTGATCATACTCAAATCATAACATTGATTCACTATGTCAGACTTGTCTGATTCAAATAAAACCTTTCAAATCACTTGCAGGAGCCAGGGTCACAATTAGCACATTCATTGAACACACCAGAAACATACACTAAGCTGAAACTATCAGCACTGCAAAGGCTGGCATAAATATTTCCTTTACTATTAGACTGAAACGTGACAAACTGATGTATTTGTGACAGGGGCACAAGAAATACTTTTTTTTCCCTAGGCTGACTACTGGGATTTTTCTTTCCCTCCTAAAAAAGGGGCCATTTCCCAGTGTTCTCATTCTCCATACATAGCTCCACTAATGATACTGTAACAGAGAGTCCAGACTTTAGCTACAACCTTCTCTGTTGGGCAGATTACTGTGTATTTTCCCTTTGGCTCAGGGACACAAGTATTATGCCAATGCCAAGCACAGGATTTTGTAATAGCTTTAAGTATGGAGCTTGCAAAGAAGGAATAATTTTCATTTTTCTTTCTACACTCCATATCCTGAAGAAGTGTTTATTAAATATTGTCAACACCCCTGCCAAATACAAGCTGTACTTTAGCAAAGCAAAGAAAGAAAGAGCAGCATGTTAGAGAGCTTTATGTTAAGATTACACAGCAACAAGACCTGCAGAGCTCTTATTTCCTGCACTTTAGACAGGATCACCTTTATCTGCATAAAAGGAAAGAGAAATAATTCAATACAAAGACATTAAAGCAATGGGAAAATATTGGAAAGAATAGGGATGATAAACAGGATTAAAGTCACAGGGAGAACAAACAGGTTCTAGAAGCAGGCTCCTTCAGTGTATCATTACCTGCAGCTTTGGCCCACTTAAAGGCCACACACTCTCAATCTGCCCCACTGATATGCAATCAGGTAAAACAGTCTCACCACCAGGTGAGAAATTAATCATTTTCCTATGCTCTCAGATGCAGTTTCTATTACTGTGAATGAACACAATTTGCAGTGTATTTGCTTTTCATTTACAAAGGGATGTTGCTAACCAAGGGGCTGTGTCTTAATTTTATTAATACCTAAATTAGTCTTTAAAAAGTAGGACATGACTAAAGAGTGTGTAATACTTATTCCATATGAAAACTGTTTTAAAAATTAAAGGACACTGATTTTATTCTATTTTTTAAACTTTCAATAGCACTGTATAGTATATGCTTTAAAAAGAACCACCCAGAGGCACAAAAGAAACATTTTCTATCAGACTGCAGTGAAGGTTTCACATCCAGTATGTGCTGGATTCACTGAAATCATTTATACTTACAGAAAACACTAGATCATGCTCCAAGCCCTCTTTTAGATGTCACCCACAGGCCATCCAGCAAAGGACAGGAGATTAGCTGTGTCCAGAACAGTGCACTCAGCTCTGAGTAGTGAAAACAGTCTTTATACTGCACTGGAAATTAAAACTCCAATAAAGGAGTGGCTATACTCCAATTACTCTCAAAATAATTGGCCCACCCTAAGTCCACTGCCATTTGGAGATACTTGAGAATCTTGATTAACATTTCAGGAAAGAACTAAACCAAAGTAAGACTCCTAAACATCTACACTTCTTGAAGCCTGAAAAGATGGAGTAGAATTTATGAATCATTCTTAGAGATGTGATGCTTCAGTAGAAGCAGTGTGACTTTGGATTCTTTGTTCAAAATGGCAGAGAGACACACTAGAAAAGACAACAACTGCAAACATATGTCATGAAAGGGAAAAGAAGACTGGATCTGGGTGGAGAAAAAGCAATGAAATGAGTTGCAGGAACAGAATTAGAAAAAAAAAAGACACATAAGTTTAAACTTATTACTGCTGGAGACAAATTTACCAACAGCTATTACAATCAGGTTTTGCATCCTTCAAACCACTGCCATTTAATTAAAGTATTATTGTTGTTCTCTCCTCCCTTAAACCTCTCTCTCTGGAAGCAGCAGGTGATTGGTTTATCATCAGGGTCTCTAGCTGTTAGAGTGGGGATGTATTATTAAAATATTAACTATTATTACATGTGTGTTTTCTACAGCAGATGATGAAGCATCAGGTAATTCCAATAGGGAAAAAAAGAGTCTAGCTGCCCTGCACAGACAACTGTGGGTAATATTAAGAAAGCAACACTAATTAAGAAAACCTCTTCAACTTATGGGTTGCAAATGCTGCAAGAGGCAATAATAGGGATTTCCACCATTATTCTCTCATGCACAAGTACAAGGCTGTAGAAATTAAATGTATCTTTAAAAAGATGTAATACCATCACTGCAATGAAGTTTTTCAGAAAAGCACTACCTATGACAACCTCAAAACCTAGTTCTCAGAAACATCTCTAGAAAACAGAGATCATCAGCTAACAACACTGCCTTTCCTACTGCACATCCTCTATCAGCCCACAGGTCTGGGAGGGACTTGGGTTTGCTTGAATTCTTGCTACTATAGACACCACATGATGATTCTATCATGCAGTAATGTCCCAATATTATCTTGCTTTTCTTAGGTTGTTAATTTGGGCATAATTAGGTGTATCAGGTTTAAGAGACTTGCTTTTCTGTGACACACTCAGTCATGTGTGTTTAGAACAAATCTGGTTAAGAACACTGATGCTTCTAACCAGAAAGGCTGAGTTGTCACCTCATGGCATTTTAATTTTTGTTAGGTGAAAGTGAAAGCTGTTCCTCCTAAACTCATTGACACTTTCTTAACACTTCCTATTTGCTTTCAATTCACAGTGGGGAAGCACATTTTCACCACAGAGACCAAGCCATTCTGACTCTACAACCCTACAGCCTGCAAAATTCTAACAGGTTTAACTGTGTTACAAACAGGTATCACATCTAAAGTAGTCCCATGAGTAGCCATGGAATTGACAAACCCATGCTTGAAAAAACACTGTTTTCAAGAGACAAGTGTGTTAAAAGTAGGAATAATACTTGTTTACAATTCATAATGCTTCATTTCACTGGTAAAAACTGCTGTAACTAAGAGCTCTGAAAAGCTGTTTGGAAGTATCACATAACAAAGAGCTTTTGTGACCTGGGTCATTCCTACCTAGGGGAACATCTATTTATAGGTGTTACAAAGTGTCTTCAGGGTTCCCTCTATTTTTCTAGCCATTGCAATACCTTGCAGATGAAGCCTGGATGCAAACAGTGCAAAATAGAACAAAAGCATCAGCTTTAATCTCCCACCCAGCTCTTCTGATGAGCTTCCTCACAGATTACAATACCAAGCCCCACATCATTTTATGTTCTTTGTGCAGACTCCTGGCTACTGAAGTGTTTTTGTATTTTCAAATAAAGTAAAAAAAAAAAGCCAACTTGTATTTTTATTTCAAGATACCATGATAATATGTGCACCACTACATGTCCTGTAGCCAAGTGATTATCCATCACACAAGCAAGCATTTCATCTTGCCCTTAAGGCTGAATCAGATTAGAGACATTAAACTTGCAGAGAGTTAAGCAACTACAGCTTCCTGAAACAGTGTAAAAACAGTTGAGCTTCAGGAACTGATACTGGGTAGGCACTTGTAGATGTCAAAAAGAAAGGAAGCATGCTCACTATGTTGGGATTGTGGCAATTACAGTGGCTTTGCTTATTGTCAGAGTGAGTTCACAGTTGCTTTCACCTGTTAATCTATATATGACCCAAGACTCTGCTGCACAAAAAACTCTCAAGATACTTTTTCATTGGTCAAAATGGGGAGAGAGATTGATTATGGGAAGACGGGGGGGCTAGGGGGAAGAGGGAGGGCAGCAGGCTTGATGTTTTACACCTCCTATAGGTCTCATACAATGATGAAAAGACTCAAGCTGAAGCAAGGAACAGCCATATTCGAAGCATGTGATTATGTGATTGGGTCACACAAGTTTATGTAATCAGATTAATTAAAATTTAGAGCTAGTGTAGAAAGAAAAGTTAATGGGCAAGTCTTACACATATTTCCATTCAGCAGACAAATTGATAATAAGCTCAAATCTAGTCTACTTCTTCCACAAAATACTACCATGATATGATGAAACAGCCAGTTGCATGCTTTCCAAACACCACCTTCCCATCAAAACAAAGCTAAAACTAAGAATCAAGGCATTACTGTAACTAAAAAAACAAGAATCATAGCCTCAGCTTCTGGATCACATCCATTTCTGTAACAGACCAGTGGATGTCATGAACACAAGGCTGTATACAAAGCCATAAACCTAAAGCACTTTTGGCATACCAAATACAGGAAATAAAACAACCCTCAGAATCAAGAGGGTTGTCCAAAAAAACCTTTAAATTCTTCAGAAGTACAATCACAACCAAACTTCCACAGGATAGGAGACTCAGGATTCAATTAAAGGGTTGAGGCTCTCATCAGGATGACAGGTCATGTGAGTCAAAGTGGGTTAGTAAGAAAGATTATAGCATCAATCCTTTCGCTGCAGGTAAGAGTCTGGAAAGGCAAAGCTTTGGCTGTATTAGTTTTACATCAGCAAGATGAAGATGAACCATGGACAAACACCAAGAAAGAAAAAAACAGAGAGAACCCCCTACCCAATGACATCGACCACTCCATGGAGCTCAGAGTCAAGCAGCAAGACAAAGGAAATGGGCTCCCACAGTCTATCGCTGGCTATGATCCTCACCTGCTGCAGTCCTTGCTTATCCAATGTGTATCTCAACAGCTTGGGGAAAAAAAAAGGGAAAAAAAAGGAAAGCAAAGAACAGAGAGAAGGGACAAGTGAAAAAAAATGTTTTTCAAATTGTCATAAGTTTATATAGGGAAAGTCAGCACCTTCTTCAGCATTATTTGAACATAGTTCAAAACCAAAATCGATCCAATTCTTGTTTTTACATGAGTTGGACAACTGTTATACCAAATAAAATGTAGTAGTCAAGCACAAAGTGCCTTCAGAGAAGGACACCTTCCTCTACTGTGCCAACCCCCAAAGTACATAATGAAAGAAAGAATTAAAAATACTTGGCACAGAAGTGCAGATCAAGACAAAGCACATCATTTTTTCATGCACGATACTCTATTTGTAGATCAACCACAGTTCTGAGGGTTAGGCTACAAGGACTACATACATGGCAAGGACAATGGAACTGTAGTTTCTAAACCTTGTAAAAGCACAGTAAAAATTTAATTAAGGAGTTAATTCACCCCTATACTCCCTGCTAATCAACTAATTCAGTTTAAAAATGAAGCAACACAAATGAGATCAGCTCTTCCTAAATGCAACCAATACAACAAACCAGAAGAACGCTCAAACACACAAACCACAGTTGAGTAACAAGGTGGGTAGTTCAAGTTTTATAATTGTAACCACTGTACACTTCCCTGGAGACATTTTAAGGTCTTGAAAGTCAACTAAACAAGTCTAAAGTGTCATGTAAAACCAAGTCTAACAATGCAGTTTCCTGAAGTGCAGAGGTCCCCTAAACAGTGTTTGCTATACTTGTAAACTGAGATAAAAATCAAACACCTCAACATCATTGTGTTTATTTCTACCATACATCTTCTCTAACAGGGAATGCTACCTGCAGGGAACAGTGCTGCAAGGTGTTATTTTTCCACACCAGAATGTGAAGTAGCTTATGTATCTGGCAGTGGTCTGAAGTGTCAAAATTTCCTGCCCCAAAGCCTCAAGAGCCTTGCCTGAACACAATGTTAGTATTACTTCCACATTTGAGTTCCCTGTTATAGCTATGCATTAGAATCAGGTAGTATTTGGTTTGCAGACCTAACATACATACATTTAGTGATCAGGGGAGGTTCCTGGTGAGTAGAGAAAAACAGTTTTAATACCAGTCTTCAAGAAGCAGCACCTGAAAAACTACAGGCCCATCAATCCAGCCTCAATCCCCATGGAGTTCCCCATGGAGCTAGTCTTCCTGGAAGCCATTTCAAAGAGCAGGATGACTGGGAACAGCAGCATGGATTTACTATAGGGCAAATCATGCCTGACAAAACGATTGCTTCCTATGCCAGAACAACTACCTGTTCAGGCCAGGGGAAATCAGTGGGTGCCATACCTTGGCTCCAGCAAAGTCTCCCACCAAGGTGGACAGGAAAATCCAACCAAGGCACAAAGAGCTAGTGATGTCCCCACAGGTTAATACTGGGACCAGTACTGGTTTAGGTATTTAATAAAACTCATGAAGTTGGCACGTTGCTTTGTTTGCATGCTCAGCTTTTGCTTTCCCTTTGAAGCTGTCTTTACCTCAACCCACAGGTAATCTCACTTTCACCCCTCTGGCACTCTCCCTACATCCCATCATGTGAACTAGTGGTTGTGTGGGGCTGAGCTGTCTAGCAGTGTTAACCCACAACAACAGTTACATCCTGAAAAGAAACAACAGGCTCGGGGAGGAAAAAAAAAACCCCAGCCAACCAGTTGAAAGAAACCTTGTCAACAGATGAGGTCCTACACCTGGGAAAGGCCAACCCCTTGCAACAAGACAGGCTGTGGAATAACAAAATAAAAATCAGTTACATGCAAGAACTTAAAAAAATAAGGAAGACAGAGCATGAGTATGGTCAAGTGTGGATAAGTTTTCAAAGGGCTTGTGAAGATACTAAAGCTGAACAAGACTCAACACCACAATCTAAACTCACCTGCAGAGTGCAGGGGGTTTTAACTAGATGACCTTTAGAGGTCCTGTGCAAACCAAGTTAGTTAATAATTCTACTCAACTACAGAGAACAGGCCCAAACATAAGACTTTTAAAAAAGACAAGAACTGTTCCACCAATAAAATGTATTGTTTTCAATTAAGACAAAAACTAGTCCTTAAGATGAGTTACATAAATCCCAGGTTAAGTTTCTGGCTTGTGCTTTGAAGGACATCACACAAAAATCCTGTTTGAAGTTAGAGCAAAACCAGCATGGTCCAAAAATCATAAAATAAACCCAGAAGACAGTATATTCTGTAATTAATCTTTACTCTTCCACCAGCTTATCACAGACTTAAACTCCTTTCTCTCTTGAAGTAACTGCTTTCTGCCTCAGAGAGGTAACAGTGAGCTGAACTTGTTCTTCCTTTTGAACTGAGAAAGCATTCATGGACCATAAAAATTAATGATTCCTCTAGAGCTGCAAATATATTAGCCATGAAAATCAACAGATCAAGAAACCCTTACCTAAGCCATAGACATTGACAAATAGCTCTCAAGTATGTCACACAACCTCTTTGTTCATTAAGACTTATTGAAAAAAAAAAAAAAACACTTAAAATATAGTGACAGACACTATGAGAAAAGAAAAAAGATAAACTGAAGTGGCAGCAATCATTTCTGCTGTTTGATCATTGCTTTAGAAAAGACTTGTGATACATTAGCTAGAAATAAAATAAGATTTCTTTTTTTTCTGTCTGGTAAATAAGAACTGATGATGGCAGATTTTTTTCCCCCACTACCCCACATACAATTCCTGTCCACTAAGAATTACTTACAAGTCAAAAATAAGTTAAGTAATTGAGAGCTGTGGAAAAACATTTTCAATTTGTCTTCTAGATAAGCATTAGGGTGAAAAAAAATAATAATCTGGAATATATTCAAGTCTAATTGTGTATTGGCATATAGACCTTTCAGAAAGGACTTGCCAAATAGACCTATAAGTTTTATTGGCTTTTTTAAACACAGCAAAAAAATATGCACATCTATCACAAAAGGTGTAGTACTGAGAGAAAAGGAACATGAAAATATACTGCACAAACAGAAATAGGAGCCAAACTAATACAGGAAGATGGTAGTGAAGATGGTCTTGCAAACAAGTTAATGAAACATAACATAACACAGCTTAAGATTTGAGCTAACTATAGTACTTTTTTTTTTCCCCTCATTTTCAAGCACTTTATGAATATCAGTTAATTTGATTTAGTTGTAGATAAAGGCTTTTTTCTTTCCTTCTTATAAGAAATTTCCTGTTTCAAGAGCTGCAGTTGAGTATCATGAAATGTTGACAAGTAATATGTTCAGAAGACCAATGAAATTGAAACACACTGAATGATAAGAGCTTGGCAGTCCTTGTTCTACTGAGAAAATATAAAGTCCTCCATCTTTCAAATCACAAGCCAGCAGACAGCAAATAACAAGGGGAAAACCCAGACATGGAAACTTCACCTTACATCTACCTTAGATATGCTTCAGAATGCAAATGGTATTTTGGGCAAGGAAAAAGCTCCCCAGGGAGCAATGGTATCAAGGTAAGAGTTACCTCTGTGAAAAAAAGCAAGAAGAGGAAAAAAAGAAAATGAAACACAAAGGGAAAGGTCTGTTACTTTTAAAAGATGGATGGCAAAGCAATCATTTACATTATTCTGACTTTTTTAAAATAAATAATGAAAGTTTAATCCCAGGTTTCTATTCCAAAATAGAAGAGTTTAGAAAAGGTCACAAAGAGGCTATACCTGAAAAGAGATTACAGAGCAATGCAGAGGAAAGGATTGCTGACAAAAGAATTTAAGATTATTTAAGAAAACAGATTGACTAGCAGATTTTGCCAACAACTAGACACCATTATCTAAGAGACATACAGATACAGTGTACTTTTAGCAACTTTCTGAACCTGAGCATGTGAAGGACAGCTATGTCAGCACAAACTGTGAGCTGGTGCCCTGAAGTCAGCATTAGTTGAGAAACATGGTGTTCTCATTTTGTACCAACCTTAATTTCTTGATAGGTAACAATGCTACTGCACAGGAAATGTTCTCCTAACTCTTTTCTGTGCTCAGCAAGGGTGGAAAAACCTCAGACAAAAAGAGCAGCTCAAATGTGTCTGTGGTTCTAAAGGCTACAAACAAAACCAGGTGCTCCTAGCCTTAGATTCTGTCAAGCTCTTATTTCTTTAAGACCCATACACACTGTATGCATTCATTCTGCAAGTTTCATTGGCATGGAAATCATAACTACAGCATTTCCTAATACACCACAACTCACCAAGGTGCAAGCCTTGCCTAACCTAAGAAGGTTAGAAGTTTTTTAAACCAAGTGAGTTACTGAATGCTGGCATTGTAATTGATATTTGTCAGGCAGACACTTCCAGATGGATCAGAGTTTACAAGCTCAACACATGAAAGCAGTTTCTTTATACAATCCCTTGCTATTATCTTTGAACCATGCATTAAACAATCATGAGCATATCAGACCCCCTTACCTATAGATATGTATATCTAGTGACAATAAGCACATTCTTATCACAGTTAAGTTTAATAACACAGGAAAGCAAGTTAACAATGTGAACAATTTCTATACTTAAAGGTCCTATTTCCACTAGGACCATGACATGACTTTTAAAAACCTATTTAACATTTTGAGAAATCAGAGATTACCAAGAAAGCAAGCCCAGCACATTAAGTATCAAGCCAGTAGACAGAAGTAAGGTAGTAACAAAGTGTATTATGGAGCAAGAGTGCTGACAAAACAATCAAGTTGCCATTTGCAGGAACTACAGGAGCAGGCATTCCTAGCTGCTGAAATTGAGATAGCTGTACTAGTTTAAAAACAAACTTTGGATGCTTGTTTTCAGTTCTGCTTTACCATCTGTGTGTGCTTCTAATACTACCTGTTATCAGATAGAAGCAAGAAACAGAAACTCCTAGCTTTAGGACTTGACCAGAACCATCTCAAGCAAGAGGCACATAAAAGGGAATGCTGCAAGCAATGACAAGTCCCAGGGTATTAAGTTTCAGTGTGAAAGTTGAAGTTCATCTGAAAATAAAAGTGATTGTAAGCCAAGAATTCAGTCTTTTGAGGTTTTTCTGACTTGGAAAATGCACATGCAGATTAGCTAGAAGTCTCTTGTCATTTGCTAGTGCTAAGATGAACCTAAAACACAGCTCCTAACTGCTCACTTGAAACTGATGGAAGAGCGGTCAGGTTACCTTACAAGTGTACTAAACTGAGAGAAGAGACAAAAACAGGGCAGAGTCACCACTGTAGGTGATGATGACACAACTGGGAATGGCTAGGAAGTAGGAAATAAGAATATAAGACTTCTCAAAAGATTTACTTACAGAAAGAAGCAACGAGCAATGTGGAAAACTCCTCCCTTCTCCCACACTTACCCGACTACCTCAACAGCATCATTAAGATAGGGATCAACTATCATGTCCTTTGAAATGCTCCAATCTCCATCCGCAGCAATGATGCCAATGTTCCTTAGACCCAGTCTGTCCAAAGAGTGCCGAAGTACCTTAGTAACAGATAACACCACTTAAAGGATGGCCTTCACCAGCCAGGCAACATGAACATTGAAGACTGACAACAATTCAAGAACTGTAGGAGTCAGCAGTGGAAGCATTTGCCTTCAGACCAAGATGTATAGAAAGGGACTCCCTTCTCAAAGGAGACCCATAACAACTAAGACACAGTGAATGATAAGGATTTGTAACAAGCCTGTGGCATTCAGCTAGCCAGTGCACAGAAATGGGGTTCTCATTACTTGGATTACTTTTGATACCCACGTGCATATGCATGCTCCATGCAGGCACTCTCAACATACTGACTCCATCCACTGCATGCATGGAATGCATCACATGAGACTAATGGATTTCTGATAAAGTTGGTCATGTTAAGTTGATGTCAAAATGAGGACTGGCTGGAAGGTGGAAGTGGATATACTCCCACAAGTGACTGGATGTGAAAGTTAACCTGATCCCCAACAAAGTATACTGAGAAAACTGGGACTATTTTTCTATTTCAAAAGTCCTTGTAACCATGCACTTCTCTACAAGAACAGAAATCTTTGCCAAACATCTGTCCTTTTCAGTGAAAAACACCTAAAATTTCTTTTCACAGTCTATTTTACTGAATAAATAAAAAAAAAATCCCTGATGTTATAAGTGTCTGATATTTAAGCTTACCCACTACCTGCCTCTCATGCCTCACTGATTTGCAGGAAGGTAATGCATGAAACTGGAATTGCATATTTACAAGAAAACTGAGGCCAGTCAATTTTGAATCCAAACATGCCAGCAGAAGATAATTCCACTTCTATCTTCCCATCTTCTACTTACTATTTCACTGTCAAAAATTGTAAGCCTCTCACATCTGCCTGTGGCACTTCTTAGACAAAAGCATACCCAGGCAAAACAGATCCAGCTCTAACACTCAAGAACGAGCCAAGCTTGTACAGGGCTGGTATGTATAATATAATCATGTTTTATATGAACACTCAAAAAAAAAATATAAAAACATTTAAAAGTATTTTCAGCAGCTTCCACATACAGTTGCATCTAAAAAAGGACATCAGTCCATAGTCTAAAATCCTTGATGTACTAGATGCTGCATGTATAAGAAAGATTTTTCCAACCATTTGAAGATCAGTAGGCATGGATCCTTAAATAATTTCTTGGAATAGCCCTCCAGCAATGTGAAGGAGAATAGGGAGCGTTTCTAATTTGACATAAATATGATCAGAAGGTAAAGTCCAAGTGTTGGTGACAATGAAAGCCTATGCCTAAGGGACATAAAACTTACTAAAGAAGGAAAGCAGCAGTTAGGTTCTGTGCAGCTGCTTGAAGTTTTTGAAGCATAAAGTTTACCAGAAGAAAAATTCATAGTCACAGAAATATTGAAATTGGAGAGATCTTTCTGTAAATCTAGCTAAATAGACATTTGGAAAAGCATCTAACCACAGACACAGTTCAGCAGAATAAAATTGACAGCAAGGTTGCAGAACTTCCATGTTGAAAAGTATCAAGGACACAGAACTATAGACACTCAAAATGCACTCCAGAACCACATAAGTGGAATAGTTCCCTTACACCCAGTTTTCATGTTTATAGAGACACTCCTCAGGTTTCAGGGTTAAAGAAAATGTTACTTTAAAATATACTTGGGAAGAACAGGATCTTCTTGAATAAGCCTTTATAAGCAATAGATAAAGCTTTTCTGTTTTAATTTTTTTCTACTTAAGAAACATAGCTAGCACCTCAATGGATGAAGTAACTAAGCTACTTCTAACCAGTAAAACTTTAGCAAGAGAACTAAGAGCTTATCTATGTCATGTATTTGTCAGGCATTCCAGAAAACATTTGGTGTGCAACAGCACATTTAAAGTCAATAGACCTTTTTCAAAGCCATGGACTGCAAATAGAACTACCATGCTGATTAGAGATGCCATGTGACACTGTAGAGCCTAAGAAAATGAGCAATTAAAAAGCCTTATGTCAATTAAAATAGAGCAAAGGGAAGGAAGGCTGACACTTTTCAGCAGATAGGGTGATTTTAAGATCAAATTTGAAACGTTTAGCTCCAAAAACCAAAAGCTTAGTCCCAATTCAACAGCATTTCAAAAGCAAGTAAGTAGGACACACCTACACTGAACAGTATGCTCTCTACTTTCATTCAAAATGGAAAGGAAGCCATCCAGTGGGATCTTGCCAGGCTGGAAATGTGGACCTGGGTGTCAGGGGTGGCACTTGGGCCCAAAGAATCCTAACCATAGATACAGCCTGGGAGAAAAGCTCCTGGAGAGCAGCCCTGTGAGAAGGACCTGGGGATTCTGGTGGAGGAGAAACTGAACATGAGCCAGCAGTGGCTCTGGCAGCTCCCAAGGCCAATAGGATCCTGGGCTCCATCAGCAGAGGGGTGGCAGCAGGGACAGGGAGGGGATTGTCCCTCTCTGCTCTGCCCTATGAGGCCCCTGCTGGATCCTGTGTCCAGAGCTGGGGCCCCAACACAAGAAAGATGTGGAACTGTTGGAGAGGGATCAGAGGAGCCACAGAGATGATTAGAGGGCTGGAGCAGCTGCCCTACAGAGGCTGAGGGAGCTGGGCTGGGTCAGCCTGGAGAAGAGAAGGCTGTGGGGGGACCTCATTGCAGCCTGCCAGTCCCTGAAGGGAGCAGAGGAACAGGAGGGGAATCAACTTTTTAAAAGGGCAGACAATGGCAGGACAAGGGGGATGGATTAAAGCTAAAGGAGGGAAGGGTTAGATTGGATATTAGGGGGAAGTTTTTTACAGAAAGAGTAGCAATTGCTGGAACAGGCTACCCAGAGAGGGGGTGGGTGCCCCATCCCTGGGGGTGTTCAAGGCCAGGTTGGATGGGGCCCTGGGCAACCTTGTGTAGCTCCAGGCCTGAGGTTGGTGTCCCTGCCTGTGGCAGGGAGGTTGGAGCTCTGTGATCCTTGGGTTCCCTTCCTACCCATGCCATTCCATGATTCTATCCACATTAGGAAGTCAAGACAAGCAGATAAGAAAGCCTCCAAGTGACAACACACAGGACTGAGCAAAATAGAACATGCCTTTTTCTTATAACCCATACAGAAAGCCAGAAAAAAAGGGTTTGTTTGGTTTTGTTTTTACAAAGACCAAATCAGTAATATAAAGAAATGAGATCTTGTAGTAAGATCTGCCTTGTCTCTCATGATTCTTTCTGCAAATGGCTCATTCCAATAGGCATTCCAAGCAACACACCATCTAGCCACTGATTAAAACAAAACTTGCAGATAAAATAAAAGAATTCCACAATTTATCTTCTATCTTACTCGAGTTTTCTACTTGAAGTCCACACACACTTCCCTGCCCCACCTCCCCTACCAGCATAACTTAACCTATCATTAGGATTAAGAGACTACCAGTATCCTTAGTGATTTCTCTTTAAGCCTATGCCTAGTTAGTAAACCACTTTTTTCTAAAAACAAAAGCCTGGAACTCACATTGACTGAGAGATCACCCTAAAAACTCATTTCCTAGCATAAAAAAGTTAGGCTCAATTTTGTGCTGAACACACATTGGAATGGAGTATTTTAAGAGTATTATAAGCACACCTACTGAACAAGTTTAGACAGGGATTTAAGTAGCTTCACTAGCAAAATCTAAAGCATCCACACATCTACCACAGTTTTGTTACTTAAAATGCCCAAAGAAACAAGACACCTTAACACAGATGCCAAGATACATTGTTGTGTCTCACTTCAGTGTATCTGTGTTTGCTCTGGAAGCGATTTTGCAAGTCACCCAAAAGCTCTACAGTGTTGAGCCTGAGTGTCCAAAAGGAACCAACTGCCTAGCAGCTTACAAAATTCAGAGTCTAGAAAGTACCCTTAATGGAATTAGTCAGAAGTACACATAGCAAAATTTGGTCTAATGTAATACGACTTGGAAACTAAGTTACTGGGGTGGCAGTGGACTCAATAAATCAATCTAAAATACATGGTTGATTAACCTGTTTGTCAACAAGAAGCCCATAAATCTGGATATAAGGTATCCCTTTGTACAAGATACACGACCAGCAGAGAACTTTCTGCCAGCATTTCCTGACCTTTCCTGGTCAAAGCACTGCAAAAAATCATAGAACGCAGACATAAGGTTATTAACCTAATTCTGTATTCTAGGGGATAACATTTTTAAAAGAAATATTTTACAGGAGAGCATTCTGAATTTTCAGGAGTAGGCAAATAGCTTTATATCACAGAATTGTAGGGGTTGGAAGGGCCCTGGAGAGCTCCTGGGGTCCAACCCCCTGCCAGAGCAGCTCCCCAGCTCATACTGCACAGGTCGGCGTCCAGACGGGGCTGGAATCTCTCCAGAGAAGGAGACTCCACACCCCCTGGGCAGCCTGTCCCAGGGCTCCCTCACCCTCACTGGGGAAAAGTTCTTCCCCAGGTTGGTGTGGAACTTCCTGTTCTCCAATTTGCAGCCATTGCCCCTTGTCCTGTCCCCACAGACACTGAAAAGGGGCTGGCCAATTCCCCCTGCACCCCATACTTAAGATATTTATAAACATTGATTAGGTCCCCCCTCAGTCTTCTTTTCTCCAGGCTGAACAGCCCCAGCTCTCTCAGCCTTTCCTCACAGGGGAGATGTTCCAGGCCCTTCATCATCTTCGTAGCCCTTCATGAATATGCCAGCTTCATGAAAGGTACTTAAAGATACTTTTTTTTGCTCTTACTGCAATGCCAAGTTTAACTGTAGTATGCCATTTAATTCTACTAAAACTCATCACTGAGCAAACTACTGAAGTCACTAAGGACAAGTGATGCACCTAACCTCATGCACTGTACATAAACTGTAAGAACTGAAACTTTTCTCATAGCCACTAATTGACTAATTTTAAGCAGATTGGATCCAATTCCTGCTGAGTGCTGAAGTTAAAAATTGTTTTTAAAAAATCAGTAGTTTTTCTACACACTCTAATTCTTACTTGCTCTCAAGAAGAGATAATGCTAATGGTTCTGAGCCTCAAAGCAGCGACAAGGAAAGCACAAGCTTCCCCTTTGTTCATTAAGATTCCATTTCAACATAAACAGAAGTGAGTTTTCAAAGAAGGCCAAGGAAGCCACAGGGGCAGACTGCAAAGAGAGGCATTAGAGATATCTCAAGGTTGGTTATGTGAAATATGTGTTCCTCCAACTGAATTTTGCACAACTAAAACCAGAGCCTTTATTATGTTTTCTATAAAATAAGAACCTGAGGGTTTATAAGCAATAATTTAAGGGTATTACATCCACTGGAACTTTGCTTAGAATTTTAAGTAATTCTAGATCTTGGACTTATAACTATAGCCAAGCCAGTATAAAGATGATGAACTTCATGATCTCAGTAGCATTAACTGGAGCTTCCATTAAAATGTAGAGATCCTGAACATTTAGCATACATACACTGACAGACTTAAAGTTCAAACATTTTCAGACACAAAAAAAGATCTAGAGGTTGGATCCTGTTAGCATTCCATGCCTGAAACTACAAGAAATGGAGATCAGTAAGTGGAGTAGTTGCAGCATTGAGGTCCCCTTTCTAGGCAAATTCAGAAAAGCCAACTATTTACATATGATAACAAAGACAAATATTTCACTCTAGAGAAATAAGAAGGAAGCAACATACCTTAATGTATTTGCTATTGAATGCCCTTTCATTCCATATCTACAAAGAAAAAGTAAAAAGCCCTTTAGAAAAAAAAAATCAGGATATGTCAATGCATAATGATATATTTCATTTATGTATATGTAAGACTATACAATCCATTAATGAACTCCAAGATTTCAGTTTGCTACAGGAAAGCACTCTGGTTGGTTTTGCTATCAGCTCTTCAGAGGAAAATCCTGTATGAAAGTACAAAATAGCTGCTTGTTTTCATATCTCTAAGGTCTACTGATTGCCTTCCTGCTGAAAAGAACTCTAGAGCTGTTTGAGTTCTACAATGGCAGCAGTGTTACACATGGCATTGCCACCAATGGGTCTACAGTTTGTTAACAAGCACCAGGAAACACACTGTGGCTTCGACTCATTTTCCCAGTGAATGGGCCCTGCAGCCATACACTGACACAGGAGAGCCAAAGGAAGTCAGACAGCAAACAACTACCCACACTTTCAGGGCTTTATTCAAAAACACAGTTCTTTCTAATTTACAGAGGACCACATCCATATTGAACACAGGAGAGATCCAGCATTGCTGAAGCAACCAGACACAAAGTGATCTCATTTGTGTTTCTCTGGCTTTTCCATCTTTTGTGGAAGTAGTATTTAAGCCAAACACAGCTCACTATTGAGAAGCAGGAATGCTGGGTTTCCATTCTATTGAATAACCTCACCAATAAAATGCATAGCCCAAAAGCTTCTTGCTTTTACTCAAACCACAACATGAACACTGACACATTCACCACCAAAGGTGTAAGTGCACCCTGTAGATGGAGGTTACCCAACCACGTACAAACAACTTCTTGTAGGTGGGATACAACTTTCTGGTTTTGATATTGCTAGACCTTTCCATAAGTGCTAGGTGACTTGAGAAATGAGCCAATTAAAAGCTTACTTACTGAAAGGCTCATTTCATCACACAGCAAATAATAATATATAAACATGCTATAAACCAAAAGAGCAATAAAGGCTAACAGTGTCAAATCAGAACAGCATTTCAATTGTTTTGATTGTTTCTGAGCCTTCAGAAGCCTCACTGCTTTCCTGTATTTCAGATTATACCCACAAAGAAATCAGACATTATGCCATGTCATCCCATTGCCTGTAGAAGCAGAAATTCTATTTTCTTAGGAGTAGAGAATCCAGAAGATCAATCACTGTGAAGTAACACACAGCAGCCAGATACTACTCAGATCTGGGAAGTGCAGAACTTGCCCTCTATGAGCATAGCAAGGAGAAACCTTAACAGCAGTTGTTCTCCCTGTGCCCCCAGTTGAACTGCTGAAGCATCACTGTGTTACCCAAAGTACAAGACTAACACAGATGAGTAAGACAGCAATACCAAGGGGGGGATGCATCCTGGGTAGAAAGGCATCAGATATACCCTCCTACATTCCAGAGGCAAGGGCAGACTTCTTTTGAGGGATGGGAATCCATTTCAGCAGCTTTGCTCTGTACTGCTGAAGTCACTTTCAGCTTTTCTGCACTTAACTACCTCATATTAAACCACTGAAAAGTCCAAAAGAAGTGTTTCAGTAAGGAAAGGACCTGATTTTAGAGGAACCCTAGCCACACATTTTCTTAATTAAAAAGTAGACTTGAAAGAGACATGACCAAGATCTAGAAATGAAGGTAGATAAAATATAGAGATTTTTCTTTACTGACCCCAATATAATCAATGTCCAAACCATGATACTGTTTAGCTCCTAATATCCAAGAAACAACATAGTAGGCAGTGACATCTGGGTAGTCATAGGGCCAGTTTTCACCCTTCCCTATCCACCCTGGAAATGTCCAAGGTAATCCTGGAAAGAGAGAAGAAAAACAAACAATAAGTGGTTGGTCCACATTGCTCAGTAAGGTTCAAGAGCAAACTTTGTTCTACCTAAAATGAAGGAGCAGATACACCCTTCAAATTCACATAGTTCTACAAAAGGCAATGAAATATAACTTACTTAGCTGGAGAGCATGCTAGAATATAAATTGTGATAAAATATTAATAGCAGAGCTTTTTTAATATATATTTTTTTAAAAGTCAGAAAAGCTTCAGGGCTAGAGAACAATTACATATAATCTTCAATTGTGTGCTAATAGCTTTAACAGGTTTAAAATTCCAAAGATTTTAGGATAAAAGTTTACAGTTCTAGACAAAGGATTAATACTGTAGTATAAAAATTGTTGATCCCCTGTGTATGAATCTCAGAAGTGATGATCTGAGCACAGTAGAGGAAGATCAGCATCATGAAAAAGCATTTCCAAGCCTCAGCTGTTCACTGGCTCTTGTAGCAAATAAGAATAAATTAACATAACCAGATACTGCTAAAGCTTCAGCTGAGTTTGTATATGATACCATAGGCTAATTCAAAGGCAAACCCTCCCTCCTTTGTTGACAGCTTGTTCCAAGAGAAGAGGGAGATCATTAATAATCATTATTAGTCACATATGGGAAGCTTACTGCTTGTTACAGTCAGTGCCTGTCTAACAACCTAAGCAAATCCTACACCAAGTGATGTCTTGTGGCTGGATATGGCAAAGCCTGGTCCCTGGAAGAGGTGAGATACTGTTTAATTGATAGATTTCTTACCTTGTTACACACAAAATACATTTTGGAAAGCATTTTACCTCAAGTCTAGCATTCCACATTTGTACTGACACAGCACACCTATGACCCACAATCAAAACAGTGAGACAGGAAAGTCCTTTTACAACTCAACTACACACACAAGGCAAATAAGAAGACAAGGACCACTATAGCAGGGAGGGTTTGCAATAAAAACAGATAATTAAATTTAGTGCATATAAGTTTCACAGTTGCATACTTGTTATAAGTTTACTTTACCCCTTCTTTTTTTTTTTAGTCTATTGTTTAGAATTCAGCTATCAAATAATTCCTATATGCTGGGACAGTAAGCAGCAATGTTACTAGATACAGGTAAACTAACAGAGCATCATTTCTTATCCTGTGTCACTTGTTGCATACATCCTTGTTATGATACCTGTGACATGTGCTACTCTAAAACACTGTGAGTTTAAGTGACACATCAAGGAAAGCTCACCAAATATTAGGCAACAAAAGCATCTGCAAATTAAAATGAATAAGCTAATTAGGGGTCATATATGTAATTTAGTTGGGGGGGGGGGGGGGAAGCATTTAAATTCTAAAGCTTGAAGCAATTTACCAATCAGTTTAATATTGGGGTTCCTCTTTTTAGCTTCTTTCATCAGCCACCATTCATAGCCCCGGAAGTAGTTCTCATCATTTTCATAGTGCATATGGGAGGGTTCAGTGCCATCTAGGAAGGAGAGAAGCAGGTAGCTCACCATTAGCTTCTGTGTCATAAGCTCTTACAAAGTCTTCTGCATTGCTCACTGCCACAGCATGCAAGCACATACCTCCACCGTGGCTCACCCATTCTCTGGTATGTATCTCAAAGCAAAATGAGTAGTGGGAGGGCACAGGCAAGACTTGCCACCCATCATTCTTAGAATATTAACAGTATAAATTTAATATTTTTCATTTTTAAGGGACTAGGTCTGCTTTTGACATTAGATTTTTCCACCCCTAGTTGTAATACTAAATTTGTATTACAACTGTATTATCTTGGTCCCAACAACCACAAGAAATGCTATATTAAGATCAAGGAGGAAAAAAAAAAAACCAAAACAAAGTCCACAAACAAAAAGTCCCAAATACATTTGCAGAAGAAGGTTATATCTCAACTGAAAAACAAACAGAAGAAGGTTATAGTTTGTTAGTTTGTTTCCTCTGTGCAAGACAAGTCCAGGGGTAAGAAAGAAAGGAAGTTTTTCAGTGATGGGAAAGAGATTTGTTTTTTTTAAATAGTAAAAGGTGCAATTTATCATTTCCATGGTGTTCCATGACTGCAGGAAGTTTTTGAAATTGAAGGCTATGCACTTAATTCCCTCAAAGGTAAACAAACTAGAAAGGTGCAAAAGAATCAGTGTCCCTTGGCAAGCCATTACACAGAGAAGTCAATCAATAGCTTGTGCACACCACTGCAGCAATTACTTATGTTATGTATGCCTCATTGCTCCACAGATCTCTTCTGAGGAGACTTCTTTTTAAATGAAGCTTGTTGGAACAGCATATTTCCTTACAGAAAATAGGCTTTTTATTTTTATTTTTTAACAACCTTACTAACACTGGACTGTTTGGAAGTTCTATTTGTCAGAGACCTGGAACAATTCATTTCTGGAACAATTCTAAACTTAAGACTCCTGATCCCATCTCTGAGGTCAGAATAAGAGCTGCAGTGTATTGTGTTATGACACATGCATCTTATTGTTCTCCTAAAATGTGGAAAGCCATCACACACAGAACCTTTCCCTTGGCCAGTAGCCAGTGTTTGATGAGGTCTGTGTGTGCCTGAAGACAACTCCATTCTCTTCTAACCAGCAATTTATTATAATGCCACCTTTTAGTATAAAATGCCACAAACAGATTCTATGCTTTCTATTTACTAACTCAGTTTGCTTTAAGTCTTCTCTTAACATGGCCAAGATTTAGTTCTATGGAGAAAAAAAAAAAAGAAAAAGAGAGAGATAAAAACTCTAGTCTCATTACTGCTTCTCAGCTTCTGATCATAATCAGTTACTAAAGAATTTCTCCCATGTGTAAATATAGTAGGCTAGGCAAATTACATGATGACATCTTCACAGGCAGTTGTGGCCATGCAGAAAAAGAAATAAATAGTGCCTAGTGTCAGACAGTGACACTCCAGTGGAATGTAGCAGCTCATTAAACCAAAGAAACATAACTGCTTCTGACCAGCTATCTTTGCATTTTCATGCTTTTAAGGTACCAACCACACAGAGCTACACAGGTTCTACAGTTTGCATTGCAAAACTTGGTTTTGAGAAACACTCTGCAATTCAGCCAGCTGCCAGAGCTTCCCTAACCTTGGGGAACAAAACTCATTTGGTCTAGAATGACACCTCTTAACCATATGTTAGTGAGAACCATCTCCACATATTTCACATAAATTCTCTTTTACAAGTTGGCAGACTTAAACCTCAGTCCAGCCCCAGAATGCACCTCCATGATTCAGCTGAAGGGACATGTGCCCTACACAGAGAGGCTGAGGGAGCTGGGCTGGGTCAGCCTGCAGAAGAGAAGGCTGTGGGGGGACCTCATTGCAGCCTGCCAGTCCCTGAAGGGAGCAGAGACACAGGAGGGGAATCAGCTTGTCAAAGGGCAGACAATGGCAGGACAAGGGGATGGATTAAAGCTAAAGGAGGGAAGGGTTAGATTGGATATCAGGGGGAAGTTTTTTCCAGAGAGAGTGGTGAGGGGCTGGAACAGGCTGCCCAGAGAGGGGGTGGGTGCCCCATCCCTGGCGGTGTTCAAGGCCAGGTTGGATGGGGCCCTGGGCAACCTTGTGTAGCTCCAGGCCTGAGGTTGGTGTCCCTGCCTGTGGCAGGGGGGTTGGAGCTCTGTGATCCTTGGGGTCCCTTCCAACCCATGTCATTCTATGATTCCATTACTTATGGCAGTGCTACAGAGAGAAGTTAAACCCTGCTCACACAGGCTCCATACCTGTTGACTGTCCATCACCTCCAATCTCTACTTTGAGGATATGTAAAGAAGCACCAAAATTTGGCTAGAAAAAGAGAATAAACAGGGAAAAAAAATAAAAACAGAATCCTCTGTTAACAAGAAGAATGCAATAAATAAGTGCTAAATTTCAGGGATGCTAGTGTTTCCATACTTTTTTTAGATGCACTGTGAGATTATGCAAAATTCTGCTTCAAAAGGAAATTGAGCAAAATAAATATCATGCTTATCTCTACCTAGCTTCACTAACTCTTGCACCATTAATGATACTTTCCCACAACTGTAGATTTCACACTAGTTATGCTCAAGAAAGTACTAAAGGATTCAAAGTAGAACATGGGCTATATCAGGAACAAACCTGTATTTTTACTGTTATTACAAGCCAAGTTTGCTTTCTTTTAAAAATCAAATTATTGGAGTTAATATTTCTGTAAAAAATTTACTCTTTTATAATAATTTACTCTAACACTGTTCATGTGCAAGAGCATACATATAGGTCAGTAATAATCCACTACCTATAGGTAGAAAGGCAAGAGAGGAAAGAACACCACACTGGAAAACCAATGGCTACCTACTCCACTAACCCCATCCCCTGGCATCAGGCTGGTGAAGCACAATAAAAAGTTTCAGCTCATACAGGAGATACTGCTCCCAGTATGTTCCTCCAGTCATTGGTGGCTTAAGAGCTGCTCAAGCCAGAAGCTACAACTAAATGATATTTTAATAACCAGTAATGAGCTGACTTCTTCCATGGAATAGCCCAAGTGTAATGTTGGCATCCAAAAAAAAAAGGGGGAAGAGGTTTAAGATGTGAGAATAGAGCTTGATTTAAAAAAATATGCTGCAATGATGCATAGATGCTAGCTTGCTGGGCTTACAAGTTTTGGATTTCTTTTGGGTTTTAAAACAAGAAGCAAATATTCAAAATTCACTATTCTCTTCCTGACATTTCTTATTTTAAACTTTTAACACATTTTTTTTCCTCCCATCTTCATCAGGAAAGTTGACTGACATTAAAAGACAAGGAGAACAAGGTAAGGTATACCCCTCCTAGGGATCTCACAACAGCCTAAGAGGTTCTGGTAAAAGAACACATCAAAAATTCTTTGAAAACCATGATCTCTCAGCTAGATTTTCTTTTCAGTGCATGCCTAGTGATTCCTTCAGGAAACTCAAAGTTGTAACACACAGATTCAGTCTCCAAAAAACATAGGTTCTGACCCCCCAGTTACACAACATACCTTAATCTGCTACTCTTTAAAACCAATTCTTTGAACTGCACAGTAAATTAATCCCCTCCAGCCATCTGGATTGCACTACTTGAAAGTGACATTACATCCTCTTCCAATAGGGTAATTTACAGTGCCAAAGCTAAACAAGTTATTACTGTCCAATAATCTTACCATATATTAAGTTGGGTAACTCCACAGGTTACACTGGCTAACTGAAGCACCTTACAAACCAGTAACATTCACATACCTGCTGGAGTAACTGCACTTACACTTGAAGCTAGTTCAGAATAGATATGCCATTGAAATGATGCAGGCTGCAGGCTCATTTTCACATTGTGTAAACCTATCTGTACTCCAAAAAAATAATAAATCAAAACTGTCTCAAAGACCCTCTTCCTGCAATCACTATGAATAGCCTACCCCCTCATTTTAGCCACAAAAATGATTATTCATCATTAAGACCTACTTTTAAAGTAGTCATTAAGACTACTTTTAAAACATAGTGTGGAAACATAAAAGGAATTTTCATAATTATCTGAAGAAATAGGCTCCTGAACAACATGCTGGTTGTCAAAAAAACAAGAGCTAAAGTTTAAGTTTTTGAAAAAAATCAATATTAAACTAAATGCTTTACAAGATGGTACTCTACCTAATGTCACTGAATATACACAAGATTCTGCATTAAATTAGGCATTGTTCTGTCAGTGAAAGGGACTTTACCTTGAACAGATAATCTAAAATCTGGGAGCGATAAGGTTCTTCATAGTTCACCAGGAGTCTAGATGTGGCCTAAAATACAAAGAGAACAAGAAAATGTTAAAAAAACTAACTTTCAAGCACCTAAGCACATCTCAGCTTATCAGTCTAGGACTTTCACACAGCTAATAAACCTACAAAAACAATTGTATGACCAGGAACTCAGTTAACGGCCTTCAAAGCTCTTACCTAACCCTTCAGTTGTGCATTTCTGCTTTCCTACTCTGGTTACCTTAGCAATTTACTGCAGAGAGTCCAGAGAACAGACAAAGATCTCACAGACTTCATGCAGGCAGGACACGGCTCCCTCCCAGCACCGTTTCTCTGGCTCTACTCGAATCTCCCTGCTCTGGCTCAGGAGGAGCTCAGGGGGCATGCAGGCACCAGGGGAAGGACGCCAACTCAGCAGGTCCTAAGAACTGGCTGGATCTCGTGGCTCCACACGATGGACAGCAGGGAAGCACACAACCGGCTCTTGGCTCACCCAGCACTTCAAAACTCACAGACTGAAAGAGCTGGGAAGACCCCCTAAGAAAAAACAACCCCATCCTGGCACAGCGCTCCTCCGAAGGCACCTGTACCTGGGTGGCCCTCAGCACCCTGAGCTGATGGACGAGAAAGAGCCGCTCTGCAGCTGCTCAGCGCCTCCAGGACCCCCACAGACACCCACTCGGGTCTCCGCACCGCTCGCCCTCAGGGCTCCCCTCAGCGACATCCCCCCGACACACTCGCTCACCTCCCCGGCTCCCCTCAGCGCTCCCCCCCGACACACACACTCACCTCACCTCCCCGGCTCCCCTCAGCGCTTCCCCCCCACACACACTCACCTCAGGGCTCCCCTCAGCCCTCCCCCCCCACACACACACACTCACCTCCCCGGCTCCCCTCAGCGACACCCCTCCCCACACACACGCTCACCTCCCCGGCTCCCCTCAGCGCCACCCCCCAGCCCAGACCCCACCGAAGCCTCCTGGAGAGCTGCACCGAAGCCTCCAAACACACCCGCTGACGGAGCCCCCAGCCCAAGCACCCGTTGCGACCGCGGCCCCGAGGAGCGGATTAGCACTACAGCACCGCAGGAGCCCCCACGCCCGCCGGCGCCGCTCACCCCGCCGCCGCTGACAGCTCCGATCCCGTCGAACTGCCTGCCCAGCCCGCCGGCATCATCCAGCACGTAGGTAGCCAAGGAGAGAGCACCGGCATAGAGCCCGGGGGGCCCCAAGCCCCAGCCAAGCAGGAGCCACCCCCACAGCAGAGCCGCACACCGCATCCCGCACGCACCACACCGCCCTATCCCTACAGCAACGCGCCTTTACCGGGCTCTGCCTGTCACGTGACCACGCGACCTGGCAGTCACCTGAGGGGCGGGGCGGGAGCCATTTTGCTAAGGGGAAACACGAAGGGCTTAACGCCCTAACAGGCACCGCCCCCCGCCCCCGCCTCCTCCCGGGGCTGAAGCTAGCGGCTGCCATTTTGAGAAAGGGCGAGGCGAGCGTCAGCGGGCGGGAGCTATACCGCCATGTTGGAATTGGGCGGTAAAGAGCGAGTGAAGCCATCTCGGACCCATTTTGGGTATGGGAAAGCTCAGTCGTGCAGGAAAGCCGGGGGTGGAACTCACAGATGCACAGTTTCTCTGCCAACACACACCGAAGTGGGCGTTTCGTGCAGCCGGTTTTGAGACCTACACCAAAACCGCCTTTTTTCGGCGCCACTGGCAAGGAATGGCAGATTTCCTGAGCAAGAAATGGTGTTTCCTAGGGAATCTCCCCTTTCCAGGCCCTGAGCAGCATCCAGCAGCCGGTTTCCTAGCTTTCCCCTGCTCTCAGGCTCCCACCAGCTCATAAAAGTATAAAAACCCGGCCCTTAGCCAGCCCTAGTAGAAAAACCCAGGCCTGAGGCTGGTGTCCCTGCCTGTGGCAGGGGGGTTGGAGCTTTATGATCCTTGGGGTCCCTTCCAACCCTTGCCATTCTATGATTCGATGATTCTTTGAAGGAGAAAACCCCCAAGGCGTTGTGAGAAAGACCTTTGATCGCTTGCACAGCATCAAGCAGCATAGCTGGGAGGGGCACGAGGGCACAGGGCCAGGCCCAGAGAATCCCTGCCTTGGCAGAGACAGGCTGGCAGCCACAGGGGCTTCCCCCGGGGAACCCAAGGTGGCCCCAGTTCCATCCTCAGTTGGGCCCACAGGACCCAAAGAGAGATCCTAAAACTGGGTTCGTTCAACCAGCAAGGCTGAACGAGCCTTTCTCTTGTACAGCCTTTGCTGGAGGGCAGCTGTGTGAAAATAGGAGCAACTGGGATTGAGACACAAGTTGAAAGGTTCTGTCAGGAGAGCTGCCGTGTTGCCTCAGGCTCCAATTCATAAAAGCATTTGGCTCAGAGGAAAAGTAATAAGGAGGTTGGCAAATAGCTTGATTATCCTATAAAAATTCTAAAAGGAGAACTGCCCGTCTGCTGACCTTAGTCTTTTACAGAGCCAGTGTTCCATGCGCTCAAAGGAGGAATGAAGCACCAGTGGCTGATGTCATGTGGGCAGAGTTGGAGCTGTGGAAAAGCCCAGGTTTTACATGTTTCTGTCCATAAAGAATGCGGTTATTCAAGCCACTGCCTCTCCTGTCCATGTCTCTGTGATGACATCACCTGAGTGACGCTTCCTGTTTATTTCTTTTTTAATAACAATACCAAACACTCACAAAACATTCTGCACTTTACAGCAATATCAAGCATTAACTAATGAACCTGCTCACACCCAAATGAGCTATACAATGCCATTATTACACGCTGAAGGACAGAGACTTCCTCAAGGCTACAGTGAGTCAGTGGCAAAGGTAGAATTATGTTCATGGTCCTAGTTCACATTTGATCCAGCAGACTTTACAGCTTTTCATACCTGGAAGGTTTGCAAAACCGTCATGAATTATTAACTGGTTAATTTTTTTAATTTCTTAAATAACTGCATCCTTTTATTCCAGGTAAGAGGCTTCAGCTGCTGAATTCAGTCTCTTAATCACTCATAAGACCTTAAAAGTATCAGCTTTCAAGACTTGCATTTCCATGCTGTGATGTGCTTAGGGTCCCCTCATTTAATCTGGTAGAGAAAAACATTGTTACAATGTTTTGGCAAGGAAGAGGGTATTTTGGTGAGACTGTGAGAACTTTGAGTTAGGAATCTCAGCCCTGCTTTTTACCTCTTTTTTTCTTTACCATTTCATCCATGACCCAAGGACCTGTGATCTGGACCTTTTGTTAACCCAAATATAACAAAAAGTTATTAGGGACTAAAGAAAATATTCATTGCTTCTTTTGCAGATAAGATAATTTTCCGTTGTTAATGATTTTCTATTTCAGTTGTTCTTTCTTGGAAGTACTTTAACCTCAGCCAACTCAAAAATACCTGTTGTTCTGAGATGACCAATTTCAGATGCTGTGTATGTGCAAAGAAAAAAAAAAAAAGGTGTGTTGCTGTTCCAATTCAAATCAAGAGTTTCTTTCTGCTTATACCTTTACTTCCAGAATGTGTAAAATTCATCTTCCTTCCTTTAATTCTTCAGTCACTCTATTAGTTATTACAGTGAAGAAGTGTAGAAATGTATGAACTATATTTCTTCATTTCTAATAATGAGAAGAACTGATTTTTCTTCAGTAAAGTACTGGAACCCTTGCCAGAACAGCAGAATCAGTTCATGAGACCATGTTCTTAGTAGGTACCATGTTAGGAAATGGCAGGTGAAACAGGATAAAACAGGTCTTTGTCTAACAGTTTTTCTCTCAGAGAAGGTTTTGGGTTTGGTTTTTTGGGGGGCTTTTCTCAGTAAAGGTTTAACTGAAATTTATTTTTATAAATTAACCTAACCTGACTTACACTCAAGCTGCTAACAAGCTTCCCTTTCCCTCAGAGTGGAGGGGGTTATGATGCCATATTAGGAAAGAGCACAAATATAAAAAGATTTGGTCATTTAGGCATCATATAAAAGTGCAACAGTAGAAAAAATGGAAGAAAAAGTCACAGAATCACAGAATGGCATGGGTTGGAAGGGACCCCAAGGATCACAGAGCTCCAACCCCCCTGCCACAGGCAGGGACACCAACCTCAGGCCTGGAGCTACACAAGGTTGCCCAGGGCCCCATCCAACCCGGCCTTGAACACCCCCAGGGATGGGGCATCCACCCCCTCTCTGGGCAGCCTGTTCCAGCCCCTCACCACTCTCTGGAAAAAACTTCCCACTAATATCCAGTCTAACCCTTCCTTCCTTCAGCTTTAATCCATCCCCCTTGTCCTGCCATTGTCTGTCCTTTGAACAAGCTGATTCCCTCCTGTTCCTCTGCTCCCTTCAGGGACTGGCAGGCTGCAATGAGGTCCCCCCACAGCCTTCTCTTCTGCAGGCTGACCCAGCCCAGCTCCCTCAGCCTCTCTTTGTAGGGCAGCTGCTCCAGCCCTCTGAGCATCTTTGTGGCTCCTCTGACCCCTCTCCAACAGTTCCACATCTTTCTTGTGTTGGGGCCCCAGCTCTGGACACAGGATCCAGCTGGGGCCTCACGAGGGCAGAGCAGAGAGGGACAATCCCCTCCCTGTCCTACTCTGGCTGGAAAAAGAAGGAACCACATCTTTTCATCTGGTGATTAACATTATAGAACTGCCTGGTTTTGTTTTCAAGGAAGTCAGTCAGCACGTCCTATTTTAGAGCATTACATTTTCTCATCTGTTTCATTTCTCCTTAGCATCTGAATCATCAGATCAGCTAGTGTTTGTATTACCCAACCAATGTACATTTACCAGTTTCTTAGAAGCAGAATTTAATTGTTTCAAACAGAATTTAAGAAAAAAAAAAACCCAATGTGCGCAAGAAATTATTCTCATCACAGAGGGAAAAGAGAAACTATGCTCATGGAACAATTTTCCACCTGACCAAGTGAATGGAATTATGTGTTAAAAGAATCACTCCTGTGAAAGCCACATCCAACCTCAGATTCATTTCATATAAAAATATATAAACATGCAAAATGTTGCAGTGCATGTCATTCTGTTACCCTTTGTTAACCTGAACTGCCTACAAACTCCCTCCCATCAGTAGGCAAACAGAAAAAAACCAAAACAGTAATACAAATTCTGAAAATAATTCTTTTTGCAGAAACTCACAAAAGTCCTTATGATCTATTTTTTATGGGCTTTTCTTAGGTGGATTCTTAGCTGATTCTGTAATAAACCTGTTGCCAAAAGCAAGTGCTGAGTCCTTCAGTCAAAAAAAGACCTTACATTTTGAACATAGAGAAGTAAAGACAGATAAATCTATATACACTTCACAGGATTTTACTTCTGTGGAGTGGCTCCTGTGCAGAATGCATTGTGTCCTAGATAAGAGGTTTGTAATGTAGCCCATTCATGTCATTAGGCAATATTTGCAATAAAACTTTCACAAACTTCCTAAAAGAATCCCTAGCTTTACCAAGGTTTGTACTATGCCTTGCACATACCTCTACATAACTTTGTTGCTATCTTTCCCACAGTAAAGTTTAGATTAACAAGGCATAAAAAAGCATTAAAAAGGGGGTGGGGGGGAGAAAGAGCACCATGTGAGCTGCTGCCTCATTGGTGTATCCAAGAGCAGCTTCCTGTTGCTGTACTTGAAGCCGTTTTTCTTCTCAGAAGCAGCCACGGGTTTCAGTACCGATGGCATCACAGTGAAGCTGCTCCTTGGGGACACATGGCTGCCTTGGTAAGTGATCACAATCCAAGAAGTCAGATACAGAGCTTGTGTTCTGCTTCAGACTTCGATCTGGCTCTCCGTTAATGCGATGCTGACATCAGACAACAAAAAGAAGGGACGCAAAAGGGGCTGAAAAAGATGGCTTTGGGAGAAGGAGTAGTTCACCCACCACCACCCCCCCTCCAGCACAACTGAAACACGAGGCAGAAAGAGAAATGACATCAAAAGATTTAATTAGGATTGGTCTACTGTTGTAATGGTGTTGCCTTGATCAAAATACCTGTTCCTTAGGGAAGAAGGATGGAGAAGAACAGTTTTGGGGGGTGAATTTGAAGGATTCTGAGCTGTCCTTTCTTCACTGCACAAAATGTCCTAGTCTTCTCGGAGGGTTGTCCTACCTCTCCTATGCCTGTTGTTTAATATTTTATTGCACTAACAAGGTACTCAGTGCTATTTAGATGAATATACACACTGCATAAACATTGTCAGAAAAATAAGCTGTGCTAAAAGCAGCTTCTTAGAATACCAAGTATGCACATGATAATATTTTGGACTGCATCTTTGTGTATGCACAGAGGAAAATGTGACGCACATAAAGATGTAGCAAACTAATGCTCACCTGTACATCCTAAAAAGTATAACTTTTTTCCCTGTTTGCTCATGCTAACAGGATTTTTATGCTCTATGAAACAATCTATAAATGTATCTCAAAAGGACTGAGCTCTTTTTGACCTGTTTGAGTCTCTGTAGAATCTGGGAGACCTGTGAGTGAAATGTCATGTTGCGTGAGGAAAAATGCTGGTTCGTTTTAAGCAAAAATGGCCATGTTACTGGAAGGCATGTATCAGCTCTCCTAAACTGCAGAAACTTTCAGATACAAGCTTTTGAGATCTGCCCATTAGGGAAAAAGATGCAACTATGGAATTTCCTTGGCACTACAACATTTTGAGACCACAAAGCAATCTACTTTGTTGAAATTGCTTTGAGAGAAAAAAGAAAGAGAGAAAAAAGCAAGCAAGAAAAAAGTGCCCTTCCATCTTAGGGCTGATGCACAGTAGCACCCTTACTGCACAGATCTAGCTCATGCAACATTGTTTTCTTCCCCTGAAACTTACCTGAAAAGCAAAGTACTTGCAAAAGCTTGCCACGTTATAATGAACATTCCTTACATCAGTTTTTTCCTTTTATGAACTTTAATTTGAAATAAAAGGTGAAATGCATCAGTTGCAGATGTTTCCAAGATTAAGCTGGTGTTCATTAGCAAATGGAAGATTTTATTTTTTTTTAAATTAATCACCAAACTTTTCTGTTAATAACATAAAATCCTCATGATCTTCATCTTTCCTAATTTCCCAAACTATAGCAGAATTAATTAATCTGAAAAATGAAAAAGACTCTTCAATTGTCCCACTAGGGAGTTACTTATGGATTAAGAATATGGAATATAATGATGTATTTGTGCTTATGAAACATTTATGCTTTGTTAATTTCAAAATGTCATAAATGGAGAGATGATGTCGAGCTCTCTGAATCTGAAGTAGATACTGTAGAAATGGCTTAATACAAATACAATATGTAAGGAGTGGTTCTCTCCAGAAACAGGCACAAGGTTCCTTTTCAGGTTGTTTACATACCTTACTTGGAGCCTAACATTAGCTAGTCCTTTTCTCTGCATGTCATGTCTGACTGCTGGTTGCACTTTATCTTTTCAGAGTTCTTGTACAGCAGGTTTTCTGTACAAGAAAATGTAAAATGAATAAATGTTTAAAAAAAAGTAATTAGCAAAATGACAGGGACAATGATAATCATTGAGTATTGTCAGTAAAAGACAAAATTAACCCCTGAGATATGTCTTTTATCATTAGAAGCACATTTGGTATCGTAAATCTAGTAAAGACAGTCACAAGTCTACACAATTAGTCACAGTTAGTTGCATTATGGAAGTCAAATGATTAGACTCTATCATTAAACAGAAATCCCTTGATATTTCTTTAGAAAAGAAAATGAAGAATTGGTGGGGAAAGTTCTCAAACATTGTGCTGTAAGCCAGGAGCATCTTCCTGTGCAAAGCCATCAGGTATACTCAGTAGCCGAGGGAAACCCTGGGAGTGCTTCAATCATGAATTCAGGTAAGACACATTATTTTGCAGCCTATAGTCCTAATTATCAGAAAAACAGCTAAGCAAGGAAGTATGATAGGGACCACTTCCCCTGATAGAAGGCCCTGAGTAACTGTAACAAAGTGTGGTGTAATCAGGGCAAAACAGTGTTTTCTACTTTCAAGATTCTGTGCAAGAAACTGCAGCATGCAGTGCAGTATGCTGCGTATGCTGGCTCTTTGACACACTTCAGTATAGGTCAGGCCAGAATGACACACTTCTTGTTATTCTCATTGAAAGCATGTCCTCATATATGTGTCATCAAAGCTGGGACATGGATTACCTGGGGAATTTTAGACAGAGAAGGCTTTGTTCATAGAAACTATTGATCATAGTGGTTAAAAATAAAAGCAAATTTAGACCTGTGAACATTAAGGACAAAAAGAATTGCTGAGGTGGCAAATTTTGCCTAGTCTCTACAGTCTTCTTTGAATCCCATCTTCAGTGTCCCAGCCTGCCATTACCCAGTTACATAGAATCATAGAATCATAGACTGGCATGGGTTGGAAGGGACCCCGAGGATCATAAAGCTCCAACCCCCCTGCCACAGGCAGGGCCACCAACCTCAGGCCTGGAGCTACACAAGGTTGCCCAGGGCCCCATCCAACCTGGCCTTGAACACTTCCAGGGATGGGGCATCCACCCCCTCTCTGGTCATCATCTTAAAAAGTTAGTTCCTTCAGGTAGATGGCAGAAGAGCAAAGTCTTGCCCCAAGGGAGATGTGGTTCATTCAAGTGTTTTTACCTTATGATCAGTGGGAACAACAGACCGAAACTTTTAGAGACAATGGGGCAAAAAGAGAAAGCTGAAGGAAAAAAAAAGGTGGTTGGCATGAAGAAATTGCTGTGTTGGTCTGTGACTAGATATGGGAGAGCTGATAACCAGAACTGTGAGAGGAGCTATTGTGAGCAACAAGGGGAAGCGTAGGGAGCTTGTATGGATGACGAGTCTGTAGTATAACAAGTTGACTAACAATGGAGGAAGAGTTTGTGGGGGAGGGAGAAGGAATTCCAGTTTCTCAGTCACCCGACTAACAAACACTGCCTTCACACAGGCTTCTGAAAGGGCATGTTTCCCTCTCAGACATGAACAGACCTGCCATAGGATAAGAGATGCTAAAATGTGTTTAGAAGAAGAGGTGGGTTTTTATCTTTTAGTCATCTGGTCAGTCTGCATGTGTTTGCTCTGGTTTTGATGAGAAGTGGGTCAGTGTAGCCCTGGCATCCAATTTCTAGAACTAGATATTTAATTTGTGATACTTATCTATAGTGGTAAGCTTACTGTGCCCTATTTACTGCGTGGTTTTATCAACCCACACTGAGAAGCAGGTACCTTATGTTTGTCTTAAATACAGACACCACAATTTTTTAAAATTAGTCATCATGTAACACTGCTCAATGGACAATATTGACAAGTCCTTCTCAAGAATTTTCCATGCCTTTTATACCTGTGAATGAATTTAGCTCTAACTGTGAAAAGTTACCCAACTTGATAAAATAAAGCAGGGAAAATGAAATATGTGCTTTCTGAATAGTTCTGTCATTGCTCCTTTCTCTGAATATGCATGAAAGTTAAGGGGTGGGTTTTTTTGGAAAAGAGATCCATGTAATAACCTCTCAACACAGGCAATAAACCTACCCGGGTTTCTCTTTCAAAGCCACAAACCTACACATACACACATCAAAGCCATGAAAAGCAGAATGAATTTGCCTACCATATGGGAAAATCCCTGTTGAGCTGTTTCTGATGTAGGAACAGTTGAATGTAATACTGTCTTACAAACTCTTGTCTACAACCTCTTTCACCTCCTCTGCAGGCAGTCTAGGCTAAAACCACAGATGAGTTATCAGTGTCAGTGTCTGAAGCAGTTAGTGTGTTTGGCAATAGAACTGGACCACAACAAGTATTTCCCATTCTCACATTTCCTGTGTTTAACAATTAGATCTTCAGGGAAGAGAATTACTCTGTGCAATGTGTGTGTTAGAGCCGTGATATAGGAAATGAGTACCAGCTGTCTCATAGCTGCAGAATCTATGGTTGTATACCCTTACTCCTCTAAATGCTTCTAAGATTGACCCACACAGTTCTGCCAGAACCACTGCTTTAGTCAGGGCTGCCATTTTACTGGTATTTTACTGCCATTTAGTCAGGGCTGCCATTTTACTGGTATTTTCATGTGGAAGCTGTTGACACCCACAGCCCTGGTAGTGCCTCAGGTAAATGTCATTGATAATGGTTTTATAAACTCATGCATGGCAGCTGCAGTTCTTAGAGGAAAGAAGTGTAAATGAGAAGATGTGCTCAGAATCTCCACCTCACACATGTAGACACCCTGGCAAATTCTCCTGTGTATGTAGGAACCCAACAGCCTGCCAGGTTTCACACGAGGGCTCCTGGGACGTGCAGTAAGCCCCAGTTGGTGGCAAGTTCTTAGGCAAACACATACAAAGAAGGGGAGGGAGAGTGGGGAAGTGTGAGGCTGCAACAAGACAGTAGAGTGACCCTCAACAGGGAGATATAGCAGCCACACATTTGCCTCTTCTGAGCAGATCCCAACATCTAGTGGCATCTGAATTGCTGTCTCTCTTTGTCTCTCCATTGACTTAGGAGGGTAGTGGCCATAGGATTGGCCACCCAATTCTGCTCACCAAAATAACAATAGAAAGTGCACCTCTTATTTGTGGTGCATTTTCTGATCCCCTTTGTCTTTCACAGAAGAAAGACCTGGTATGGCAGAACCCTACCCATCTGTAAGTGTCTTAGCTACTTATCCTGCTTCTGCTGGAGTAGCGTGCTTCTGACTGACCATGACCACCTTAGACATTTGTGTTCCTATGTATGCTATCCTCCAGAAGTGTTTAGGACCTTTGATGTCCTACAAACACAGTTTCTTTCTTCAAAAAAACACACCCACCAAATAAGCTCATAAAAGCAGACAAAAATGTTGTTCTAGCTGACATTTTTTCCTTTTTGGTAGCAGAAGGCTGGAATCTTACCAACCAGCTCCTGAAGAACTAACAGATGACAACCCATCAAACTGCAGAGTGTTTTTTACTGCATCCAGGCTGGAACCTGCCCGAAGATACTAATGGGGTTCCCAACCAATACAACTAACTGCCATGGCAGTTACACCCTGGATAAGTATTTGTTTCCATTGGTATACAGCATTGTGATGGTGATCAGTATCCCCATCAACTGCATATCCCTCTATGCCTCTTGCATTCAGGTGAGGAAGAAGAATGAGTTAGCAGTCTACCTCTTCAGCCTATCCCTGGCTGACCTTTTGTACTCTCTGATTCTGCCTCTGTGGATTGATTATGCCTGGAATGGAGATAACTGGAGGCTCTCTGCCTTGCTTTGTCAGATTTCTGCCTTCCTAATGTATATGAATTTCTACACCAGCACTGCATTCCTTGCTTGCATCTCTATTGATAGGTACCTGGCACTAGTTCACCCCTTGAAGCTCCAGCAGTTCCGCACAAGAAGATTTTCATTGCTTCTCAGCCTAACTGTTTGGCTTCTGGAAAGCATCTTAAATTCAGCCATATTGGTGCACAAAGATGTATTCAATGAACACTGCAACTTCACTAATCATACCTTATGCTATGATAAATACCCACTGGCAGAGTGGCAGGTACGGATAAATTTATTCCGGATATGCTCGGGGTACCTGGCCCCTCTGGTAATAATTCTGTTTTGCTACCATAAAATCTACCAAGTAGTGAAGTATAATCAAGCCACTGTAGATGAAGAAAAAAAAAAAGTGAGGAAACTTATTCTGAATATCACAGTTACTTTCATTGTCTGCTTCACTCCTTATCATGTTGTATTGCTTATTCGCAGCATTAAAGAATCTCACACCACTGACCCACAGCTTTTGCAGCTCATGTATAAGGTCTATAGGATCACACAGGCCTTGACAAGCTTGAATTGCATTGCTGATCCCATTCTTTATTGCTTTGTGAGTGAAACTGCACGAAAAGACATAGTGGGTTTGCTCAGGTGTTGCTTGTGCCTACAAAAGCCTGAGGGAGGCCAAGGAAAAGAGCCCGCTCTGTGTAGTTCTGCTACAAAGAGCAGTGCGATGGCTACCTACAGAACTTCCTGTGAAGCAGAGACCATCAAAAATGCTTGAGAGAGCACAGTTAAAGCAACATCGGGTAACCTAGAAGAAAGACAGACTGTACCCGCTCTGTACCTCAACTCTGTACTCAGGAAACACCCCAGATTGACAAACCTTCATGAAACCAGTAAGTGGAGCTACGAGGAACCTACTACAGGGTCAATGAAACCAATGGAGCATCAAAATCAGACCTGGTATGGAAATCAATGTCAACAAACAAATGCAGAGACAAGAGAAATGACCATGATACACTGACAGAAACTGAGAATCCCCCAGAGAAATGCCTCCTGTCACAGCTTGCTAGATAGACAGCCCTTGTACTGGCATACACGTCCTCAGAAGGAGGAAGGCTGAAGTCCTCTTAACGCAGTGATTTGTTTTCTGGTTCTAATAGAAGCCTAAAACTCATCTGGGAAGGAGCCTTAGGTGGGCTTTTTTTTTTTTTTTAAATCAGCACTGTGACAGAGGTGAATAAAGCACACAGACACATAGAGGGCATGGAAATGATTAACAAAGGAGCAGACAGAGGGAGCATGTTAAATCCCTCTAATTCTGTGATGTAATTTATGCTGCTGTGATGATTCCTCTGTTTCAGCAATGACTCAAGTTCCCCTTTAGAATACCCTACAGAGTAGCCACTTCTTAAAATTGTTTACCTCATGTGGTTGGGTGCTTACCTGCTCTTAAGCTTTCCATCTTTTGTTTTCTTTGGGAAATATAGGTTCTAATGTATGAACATTTGTCATACACTGTCATTACAATATTGATATTGGGTTTCAGTTGACGCTTCATTACTTCAAGTATATAGAAAGAACCAGATTTGAGCCACAAACAGTTTAACTCAAATGAATTTTTTCTAGATACATGCAGGGAAGAGAGGAAAGGATTGAAAGGTGAGGTTTCACATCTCTCCAGTAAAAGGACCAGCCACAGCCTTGCTTTGTAAGTGAGATCTAGAGTGTGTTTATGTTTGCCGAGTCAATAGAGCAAGGTTTATACCCATTTACTTAACCATACCTGCAGGCCTCAGCCAGAGGTTCCAGACCTCACAGTCTGACAGTTTTTACAAAATCAAACAACAAACAGTGCTACCAAACCAGCAAAGAACGTGAATGGACCAACAAACAGTGAGAATGGCAGGAAAAGAACCTGTATTTTCAAAGGGCTGAAGTTACCACAAATCAATAGTACAGCTAATTCAGGGACCTGGACCTGTGCAGCCCCCTGCAACTGCTGCAGGGCTCTCTTGTAACAGTGGGCACTCATCCCCCTGAAAAGAATTAAAACACCATGGAAAGTAAGTTTTATTTAGTTCCTCTCACAACCTTTTAACTTTTTTTTCAGTTTCCAGGCCAACTGTTTATGGTGGTTGTCCAGTTTCATAAACACATTTTTCTTTCATCTAAAAACAATCCCCCTCTAGCAGGTCTATGTAGTGGAAACATCTTGACCAGCACTTCTTCAGCAGGCTTCTAGGTCAGGTGTTATACTTGGAAGACAAGCAGACAGTGGTTACAAACAGTATGAAAATTCTTCTGAGAAGTTCTCTTTCCCTGCAAGTTTTAAACTCCTCTAGCCACTTTCATGGCTTTCATGAGTTCCCATTTGTGTCTATTTATACTTTTGCATTCCGAGAGGGGAACTTGGGATGCTGGGGAGGCTGGGCTTGTTTAGCTGGGGGAGAGGAAAGCTTTGAGGAACCCAGTGTCAGCCTTGTAATACCTGCAAGGAGGGTATTGAGGAGACAGAGACAAGCTCTTCACAAGAGTGCATAACAGGGGGACAAGAAATCATGCACATAACTTGAAGCAAGAAGGGTCAGAGTTGATAGGAGGAGAAACTTCTGAATGATGAGGACTGACAAGAAATAGAGCAGGTCTATGTTCTGCATGCTCCATCCTGGCAGGTGTTGTGGTTTAAACCTCAGCGGAAAAGCTGGGGCCACAAAGGTTAGAAAAAGAAGCCCCCTACCTCTTTAAGAGGTGGAGGATGGGCGAACGGAGGGAACCGAGGAGCTGCGGAGCCGCGAGGCAGAGGAAAAAAACCAAAGGCCCACGGGTTGGGATAAGGATAGTTTACTAAACAACAGGAGAAAATATGAAAACAACTAACTACAGTGCTATTACATACAGTGCAAACCTCTCCCCACACTATGTCATTTGAGCCGTGCCCGAACCGATTCAGATTCAGAGCCCCGAACGCGGCACTCCCCGAGCCCGGCACCCCAGAGCCCCGAACGCAGCACTCCACGAGCCCGGCACCCCAGAGCCCCGAACGCAGCACTCCACGAGCCCGGCACCCCAGAGCACCCCCCTCACCACCGCCTGCCGCGCCGATCCAAAAGAGAGAGAGCGAAAAAGAAGCCGGAACTGGCACTGCGTCTGCCCAGACCGGGACTTCCCATGCCCGGAGCAGTTTCTGATGGGTCCAGAGTCACCCCCGGAACTGGCACTGCGCCTGCCCAGACCGGAACCTCCCGTGCCCGAGTCCAGAGTCGCCCCTGCGGGGGGGGGGGCAGACTGCCTGATCATGACACAATTGATATGGAATACTCTCAGGGCTAACATAGCCTGTTGCTGGGCTGAACCCAGGACAGCAGGTTATCAAGGCTCAACTGGACAAAGCCCTGAGCAGCCTGGCCTGGCCTCAATGCTGACCCTCCTTTGAGCAAGAGGCTGGACTGGAGACTTACTGAGGTCTTTCCAACTATAATTTTCCTGTGATCCTATGAACTGTTATAAATGTGGATGCCACTATTCTGGCTGTGGCTTTCACCTCTAAAAAAGGACAATATTCTCTTCCTTTCTTTGTTTCCATTAATCTTTTGCTGGTTTTTCTTTTGATGTGGGTTTTTTTTTCCTGTAATACCTCCTTATATATTATGAAGGAAAAAGTATGCAAGCAGCAGTGGAAATTACTTCACCAAAGACTTGTTCTGGTGTTGACCTATGTATTTTGCAACAGACTGTGAAATTTCACTGCAGCACTGGAATAAAAGCAGAACCAAGCTTCACTGTAACTTCATGGAAAAAAATAACTCAGTGGTTCATTTCTAGACCTTTCACATGCCAAAAAGGCTAGGAAGTGAATTCTATTGGGGTTTTTAACTTATTTCAAATAATGAAAATAAACTGAATAGAAAAACTGAGTCAACTTTAACTTGTGTGTCAGGGAGTAGTGTGAGCTGTCTGCTCTGCAAGGGACAGGGAGTCAGGAGCTGACAGCCAGGCACGGGGGCAGCATCCGTGGTCCTGCGGCACCCCGGCAAGGCACACAGAACAGGTCCAGTGATAGTAACAAGTCTTGGCCAACAGCTCTGTGATCACCTGACAAATCCATAGTGAAAAGGCAGGTCTGGGGTCCATCCAGGAAGGCAAGGTCAGGATTAGCAAGGTGTGAGGGCAGGCACAGCCGTACCATGTCAGCACTGGTCTCTGCACTGGCAGCCAAGGAGACAGGAGAAGGGGCTGCAGGCTCTGTTGGGAATCTCAGCAACTTTGACCCTGTGCAAAGAGCTTCGTTTCAACAAAATTTGGCCCTCAGATTTTATACATTTTTGATTTTCCACCATATGTCCATAAGGACACCCCTAGGTTGAATCACCTTGCATTGCTAAGCTCTGTGGAGAAGGACCTGGGGGTCCTGGTGGGTGACAGGGTGGCCATGAGCCAGCAGTGTGCCCTGGGGCTGAGAGAGACAATGGGATCCTGGGGGGGCATCAGGAGGACTGTGGGCAGCAGGTCACAGGAGGGGATCCTCCCCCTCTGCTCTGCCCTGCTCAGGCCCCACCTGGAGTGTTGTGTCCAGTGCTGGGCTCCCTGGGATAAAAAAGGGATCGCCTGGAGAGAGTCCAGAGAAGGGCTACGAAGATGATGAAGGGCCTGGAGCATCTCCCCTGTGAGGAAAGGCTGAGAGAGCTGGGGCTGTTCAGCCTGGAGAAAAGAAGACTGAGGAGGGACCTAATCAATGTTTATAAATATCTTAAGTATGGGGTGCAGGGGGAATTGGCCAGCCCCTTTTCAGTGTCTGTGGGGACAGGACAAGGGGCAATGGCTGCAAGTTGGAGTACAGGAAGTTCCACAGCACCCTGGGGAAGAACTTTTCCCCAGTGAGGGTGAGGGAGCCCTGGGACAGGCTGCCCAGGGGGTGTGGAGTCTCCTTCTCTGGAGAGATTCCAGCCCCGTCTGGACGCCGACCTGTGCAGTATGAGCTGGGGAGCTGCTCTGGCAGGGGGTTGGACCCCAGGAGCTCTCCAGGGCCCTTTCAACCCCTACAACTCTGTGATTCTGTGACATTTTTCATAGTGCCATTTCCTATAGGACCTCCTCATACTGCTGAAGAGCCACTTTGAGATAAAGGAAAGCAGTGACAGTGGCTGGCCTACAGGCTGGGCTTCATGAAGGAGCTCAAGTAAGTTCAGGGTCCTATCACTTTACAATACCAAAATGTAGGTATCTAATCCCTTAGAGTGTTCTGAAATGTTTGGTCTTTGTGTTAAAATCACATACCCACTGGAAAAACGAGGAAACATTTAAATGGTGAGACTGAAATGTCCTGTATCATTTATGTATTTACCTCATTATTCTTAAATAGCTAAAAAATTTACATTTGTTTTGATTCTCTCCAGGTTTGTTTTTCCCAGCTGGACTAACTTTACCATATGAAAGTGAATCACAGAATGTGTTGGGTTGGAAGGGACCTTTAAAGGTCATTTATTCCCACCTCCCTGCAGTAAACAGGAACACTTTTAGCTAGATCAGGTTTCTTAGAGCCCATCAAGCCTAACCTTGAATGTCAGGCATGGTGCCTCTACCACTTCTCTGGGCAACCTGTTGCAGAGTCTTAACATCCTCATTGTGAAGAACTTCCTCCTAACATCTAATCTAAACCTCCCCTGCTGTAGTTTAAAGCCACTGCCACTCATCCTATCACTACATGCCTTTACAAACAGTCCTTCCCCAGCTTTCCTGTAGGTCCCCTTCAGGTATTGGGTCCCCTTCAGGTACTACTGGAACTTCTATCTTTGTTTTTAAAATTACACAGCGTTACAGGGGAAATACTTTTCACTATACAAAAATAGCATAGTGAAAATCAGATTTCTTCATCCAGGCTCCAGTCCACACTGCACATTATTATTACTGAATATTCTGCCTGGGATTCCTGATGGCTCTGCAGGTGAAAAACAAGGGCAAATTTAGGAATTTGTCCTAAAGCAAGGACATTCCTTACCAACAAGAAAACAGTACAGAAAAGCCAGAAGCCTATATAATGACAGTAGGAAATGCATGCATCCAAATTCCAGTTCTCCTTACAGACAATCCTTAAAAGCATTAATGTATGGCCTCAGTAAGTCACTGTAGATCCTATCTCACTTCCCAATCTACACAATAAGAATATGGATAATTAAAAGGGCTGCAATGGTAATTTAATTAATATCCACAGGGTATTAAATGTTAGTGCCAGACTATATTGTTGTCAGCATAGTAACACCAGAGGTGAATCTGTATGTCAATAATTCATGTATAGTAGAATCCACGTTCCAAGTCCAGCAAAGGTACAGCTCAGGTTTGTGAGTTGGGAGCTTTTCAGTGTACTGTGGTGACCTAGCTGGTGGAATTTCAGACCTCATTTAACCTGTTTTTCTTAGAATCTTTGCCTCAATCTGCATCACCACATCCATGATCCAGGCATTTATTCTTTTCTGATGTAAACACATATAAACTTTGTTTTCTTAATGTCGGTGGGGTCATTCCTGACTCCGTGGTAGTGAGGTTAGCAGAGACTTGTCTAACTGCAGAGGCCCTGAGAAAGTTAAAGTGTGAATTTGAGTTATAAGATGAATATATTTGACTTCCTGTTTCCATTCACAGAGAATAATAATACTGAAAAACGTCTGATAAGTGTCACTGCTCATCGATGCCACTCTTAATTGAATGCCAGTAAAGGAAGGAACGCTTTAGCCATGTGCCACTTTCCATATTACTTATGAGTTTCATCGGTGTCACCATTGGTCTAGTTCTCTGTCTGCTACAGTTGTAGAGGGGCAAACTGGTCTCCTGATCACAACCCCCACACACCACAGAGAAAGAGCATGGGGGGGGAGTACGAGGGCACTTCAAACCAGCACCGCCACAAGAGCAGAAGATCTGCTTGCGCAGATCAAGGCTGTGGGGAAGGAAACTGAAGCGTGGCTCTGAGCTCAGCAGGAGCCAGGGGCAGCAGCTGCAACCACAGACCAGTGCTTCCAGTCACCAAGGTTTTCTTTCTCTGTGGGACAGCAGCTCCTTGAGGTCCCAGAGCCCTGTGATGAGATGGCAGCTTGCCCCTGCCCAAGGCCAGCTGCTCCACTGCACTTGCAGGGTCCCTGATAGCACTGATCCAGCATCTGATCAGTGACGCTCCAGCACTGATCAGGGGAAAGATTAAATACCTTGTGCATATAGTAGAGTTTATTGCTGCACCACAGTGACTGCATTACTGATAAATTGCTAGCCTAAGCTGACACAGGGAGCTTTTGGCTGCTCAGCTGTGAATTAAGTGTAACCACGTTCTTTGACCTAGATCTTGTAATACCCTAGAAGCACGTAAAGCCTGTTCTGGACTGGGGCTTTGGGGAAAAAAAGCCAATCAGTCAAACCATCAGCACCATAAAAATACACAAACAGGAAACAGTAAAGGCTCTATGAAATGACACGTATGTACAAAGCCTGATCCAGGTGAGTTACAAAGTGATGCTGCCCATGCCACTGTCAGATCCTCACCTGTGCCAGCTCAGCACTGCCCATACCCAGTGTCAGCTCTCACCTACAGCCTCTGTCCAGCAGAGCTACGACAGGTGTCCCATAGCATCTCTCACTGAACATCAGATTGCATATACATATACTGATCACATCACTAGTGTGAAATGGGAATGCTGAACCAGCAAGAAAACTGGTAGAAGAGCCTGGAGAAGAGAAGGCTGTGGGGGGACCTCATTGCAGCCTGCCAGTCCCTGAAGGGAGCAGACAAACCGGAGGGGAATCAACTTTTTAAAAGGGCAGATAATGGCAGGACAAGGGGAATGGATTAAAGTCAAAGGAGGGAATGTTTAGATTAGATATTAGGGGGAAGTTTTTTACAGAGAGAGTGGTGAGGGGCTGGAACAGGCTGCCCAGAGAGGAGGTGGATGCCCCGTCCTTGGGGGTGTTCAAGGCCAGGTTGGATGGGGCCCTGGGCAACCTTGTGTAGCTCCAGGCCTGAGGTTGGTGTCCCTGCCTGTGGCAGGGAGGTTGGAGCTCTGTGATCCTTGGGGTCCCTTCCAACCCATGCCAGTCTATGATTCTATGAAACACCTCAGGAAATAAAGAAAAAAAGTGGAAAAGTCAATTTTTAAATTTTTTTTTTATATTAACTTTGCATAGTTTGGTGACAGGACTACAGACTCCCAGTTTCTTTAAGTGGAACACGAAAGACATTTTTCTTTAAAAAAATTAAAAGCTGTCTCACAACAGCTGAGGTAGTCTCAGGAGCTATTACTTTAAAATTAGCATGTTGAGAAGTGTTATTGCTATAGCAACTGTTTGGTTAAAGATTCAATACCAGGGGAATAAAGATCCTTTTCCTTTTTTTTTTTTTTTTTTTTTTTGGTTTTTCTGGTAAAGTCAAAATCTGTTGCTGGTTGAACAGCTGAGGTAATAAGAGACTGATTAAGTGCACACCCAGGTATTATATTAGTATCTACAGACACACAAATGTAGATTTAAACAGCAAATTTATTTTCATTACTGGATTCATATTACATCACTAGTAGAATCAAAATTTGCCTTTAGATAAGCCTGGCATATACAGTTCCAAAAAAGGTCTAGAAATATTTGTCAGCAATAAGCACCATAACTCCATCTCAGCTATGGGAAGTCAAGAGAAATAACTTTAAGGAAAAAAAAACCTCAACAAACTGATTCTTCCTGTCTTAACATTGTTTATACTTAACTTCTTTTATACTTCTTCAGGCAATATTTTACAGCTCTTGTATCCAGAGGTTCTTGTGTATTTTACCTGACCTCTTCTTGGGTTGTGTGTTTATCACTGGAGAGTCTTGATGATGTGTTAAATGCCTAAATGCAAGAGGGCAAAAAAAAGGATCTAAAATATAGTATGGTGTAAGTGTCACTATTTTTTAAAATAAAATCTTAATGCTGATTTGTTCTGCATTTTTTAGGGGTTACCATGCAGTTTAGTTTTCAGTGTAGCAGGAAGCAACCAACAAAGGGTGTCACAGTAGAAATAATGGAAAAGGGGCAGGGTTTACAAGTGCAAAGTTCAAGGAGGAGTTTATAGCTCTGAAAAGTTCTGCAGGTTACAAACTCCTGCTCAGGCACTCCAATCAAGCCCACAGAACCTGCAGAATAGATTTAACTGAAAGACTTCACTATTGTCTGGGTTGTATTTACAGCAGGCTGTCTGAAATGAGTGAGCTGAAGCACCATCCTCACTAGGTGGCGATTTTGGTCTGTTTAGCCAGGCTTTATAGACTCAGAATATCCCGAGTTGGAAGGGACTCATAAGGATCATCAGGTCCAACTCCTGGCTCCACACAGGACCAGCCGAGTCAGAGCATGTGGCTGAGTGCATCATCCAGATGCTTCCTGAATTCAGTCAAGCTCAGAGCTGTGACCACTTCCTGGGGAGCCTGTTCCAGTGTCTGACCACCCTCTCAGTACAGAACCCCTTCCTAATATCCAGCCTAAACCTCCCATCACAGCTTCACACCATTCCCTCAGGTTCTATCACTGGTCACCAAAGAGAGGAGAGGGACACCTGCCCCTTCACTCCCCCTTGCCAGGAAGCCGCAGACCACATAGAAGAGTGGAAAACATTCCTAGCTTGAAGATGTGTTCCTTATGTAGAAGATAAAGGAGTATGGGAACAGAGCTGGCCATGGCACCCCAAGCTCTCATGAAGCCATCATGATCCTTTCAACCTCTGCCTTGAGCTGCTTCTAGCTGTCAGGCTGTGAACCATCAGCCACAGGAGCTTGAAACAAAAGGCCTAACACTGGGTCTTGTAAGTCCATGCTGGGAGAGAGCTCACTAAGAGCTAGTTTATGCTTACTTTTCTTTTAACAACTGTTTTTGTTTAGGTGTGTCTCCTTTCTTCCCAATACTCATTCCAGTGTAAATATATACACAACAATAAGCACCTATATTGCTAAACAGAGCAGGCTCTTCCAGCCTGAGCCAGCCCTAGTTCCTAAACTCATGCCACTAGCCTTTTTCTTCTCATGTCCTAACCATGCTTTGTTCTTGGGTCTAGCACCAGCTCCAGGGTACCACCAGTGCTCACTAGGAGCTGCTGTCCTACTCCCTTATCTCTGCCAAAACACCATATTTGATGTACCACACCAGCCACTTACAACACATTTCAAACTTACCTCACCATCAGTCAGCTCTTCTCCCAGAGCATTTACAGCAGACGAGCTCCCAAGGCTACAGCTCCTATTGTCAGCCTCCAAGTACATGTTTTGTACTACCACATAAACCCCCCACAAAGAGATTTATGCTTTACCTTTTTGTTTGCAGACATTCACATCCCTGAAGTACAACAAATCATTTTCACCTGCACACTTTCTCAATGATCAGACCTTTCAGTTGCTGCACTGGAGTCATGTTCTTCCACACCACTTCTTTGATCTCTATGGCATTCAGCTCCATCACCTAAGCAGTACTAGTTCCTCCCCATTTTCTCCCAGGACCTCACAGCTTTTCAGGTACTTCACAGTCACTATACCTACTTCCCAGAAGGATTAAGGCTGCTGATATATTACCAGCTGTTATGGGTTAACCCCTGTGAGCTCCTCAGCCCCACACAGCTGCTGGCTCACTGTCCCCAGGTGGGAGAGGATCAGAAGGCTGAAAGTGAGAAGTCACTGATTGAGATAAAGGTGGTTCAGTAGGTGAGGCAAAACCAGCCTGCAGAAGCAAAACAAGGAATTCATTCCCCTCTCCCCATGGGCAGGCAGGTTCAGCCATCCCAAGGAAAGCAGGGCTCTCTTATGCAAAGCAGTTACTTGAGAAGACAAAACACTTTATCTCCAAACACCCCTCTGCCTGCTTCTTCCCAAGCCTTATGTGCTGAGCATGACATCATATGGTCTGGGATACCCCTTTGGTCAGTTGGGGTTAGCCATCCTGGCTGTGTCCCCTCCCAATTCCTCATGCACCCCCAGGCTCCTCGCTGTGGGGTGGGATGAGAGGCAGCAGAGGCCTTGGCTCTGTGTAAGCCCTGCTCAGCAATAACAAATACATCTCTGTATTATTAACACTGTTTTCAGCACAAATCCAAAACATAGTGCCAGACTAGCTACTATGAAGAAAATTAAGTCTATCCCAGTCCAAACCAGTACACCAGGTCAATCACAGGTTTAGCTGATGCGACTACTTTCTTCTCCTCCCTGTAACTGCAATCAATATCCCTTTACCCTTTAGTATCTTAATGATTTTCCTTGTTTGTTAAGGCCAGAAAGACAACAACCCAAGCTATTTTCATTATTCAGTGACACCTGCGAATCATATCAACCCTGGAAGTGAAAATATTAATTAATTAGCTTGCTTTTTGAACAGCTTTGGTCTTCATTTCAATGTGATCTCTATGTTTCAGGAAGCAGCATGTAATGGATTCAATTCTCAGCCTTTATTAGCTTTGCTCCTGTACACTCAGTTTTCATTCCCAGCTATATTACTCATATGAAATGTGACATTTTGGCAACGTCATACACTGAGGTAATTCTAAATATCTGCCACTAAAACAAGGAATTGAAGCTAATAAACCTTGCACTGAACTACATGTACTTCACTTTTTGCCATCAGGACATACTTGGCCACTAAAATGCAAATCATGTCCTGTAGTACAACATCAGTTCTGATTTTGCTGGTTCATTCATATGTATTAAAATATTAAATTTATCAAAGAAAAACAATGGAATGTTAGTTTCTACAAGTTGATCTTACATAAAGCATTAGGCTTCTTCCTTTTCCTTCTGCCTCCATTTCACTAGTCCTTGACATCCATTCCCTTCTGTGTTTTCCTCTTCATCCCAGGTTCATTGTTCTATACTGGTCCACCTTGCTCCCTTCCATGTCCAGGAGACTATTAATAAAATAATCTCTGCTCCCTTCCTTATATCTTTATTACTAATGTGAGCAACCCTGAGCCACTGCACAATATGGGGAAGTGTCATGTTGTTGTGGAACCCTAAAAAAAAAAAGCCCACTAAGATATCAGTATTTCCCCTGGGTGACAAAGGACACATTTACCACTGCTGTGGTTTTGCATGGTAAAAATGAAAGCCACAAGGAGAATCTAGAAGAATTTTCTCAGAGCTTGAATGAAATCTACAGGTGACCACCATGAAGTCTCACACACATGTGATACCACAATTAATTAAGATAAACCAAGTTCCTTTTTACTGCAAGAGTCTGGGGTTTTTTTGCCCTTTTTTGTTTTTCCTGTTATTTAGGGTTGGGTTTTGTCCCTGTTAGCTACTTCTCTGAAGAACTACTTAACATACAAATGATGCAACTTAGAAAATGAACTTTTCACATTAGAAGTTATTTATGTCTTTGGCTTACCTCAGAATCCTATGACCATGGTCTAAATTCATGTTGAATTTCAAGAAAGCACTGTAGCCAGATAAATCAGGCTTGTTCAGAGAAGTACAGGTTGAGATATAATTCTGACTTAACTGAGTGGTTTCTGAGAAATCAGCCTTCAAATCACAATCATGGTGCCAACATCATGGTGCAGAGCTCATGAGGCCATGATGGGCTGTGAGTACATGTCATTTACATACAGGTCTTACCTCTATTTCCCTACATGCACCTAAACCTAGGTGTAAGGTTAATTTCTGAGAATCTCTGGAATAATATGAAGTTTTAAATCATCATAGAATCATAGAATGGCAAGGGTTGGAAGGGACCCCAGGGATCATAGAGCTCCAACCCCCCTGCCACAGGCAGGGACACCAACCTCAGACCTGGAGCTACACAAGGTTGCCCAGGGCCCCATCCAACCTGGCCTTAAACACCCCCAGGGATGGGGCACCCATCCCCTCTCTGGGCAGCCTGTTCCAGCCCCTCACCACTCTCTCTGGAAAAAACTTCCCCCTCATATCCAATCTAACCCTTCCCTCCTTCAGCTTTAATCCATCCCCCTTGTCCTGCCAGTCTCTGCCCTTTAACAAGCTGATTCCCCTCCTGTTCCTCTGCTCCCTTCAGGCACTGGCAGGCTGCAATGAGGTCCCCCCACAGCCTTCTCTTCTCCAGGCTGACCCAGCCCAGCTCCCTCAGCCTCTCTTTGTAGGGCAGCTGCTCCAGCCCTCTGAGCATCTTCTTGGCTCCTCTGATCCCTCTCCAACAGTTCCACATCTTTCTTGTGTTGGGTCCCCAGCTCTGGACACAGGATCCAGCTGGGGCCTCCCCAGGGCAGAGCAGAGAGGGACAATCCCCTCCCTGTCCCTGCTGCCACCCCTCTGCTGATGGAGCCCAGGATCCCATTGGCCTTGTGAGCTGCCAGAGCCACTGCTGGCTCATGTTCAGTTCCTCATCCCCCAGAATCCCCAGGTCCTTCTCACAGGGCTGCTCTCCAGGAGCTCTTGTCCCAGGCTGTGTCTGTGTCTGGGATTCCTCCAGCCCAAGTGCCACCCCTGACCCTTGGCAGTGTTGAACCTCATTAGGTTCCCCCAGGCCCATCTTTCCAGCCTGGCAAGATCCCTCTGGATGGCTCCTTTCCTTCTGGGGTGTCGACCACACCACTCAGCTTGGTGTCATCCCCAAACTTGCTGAGGGTGCAATGATGGACCAGTTTTAAATTCATTATTTGTTTGCAGACACCAACCTCCAGACAGAACTATTCTGCACAAGAGCTTATAGCATGAATGCATATATGCACACAAAATTGAAGAAAAGGTCATTTATAGCTGTTCAAAATTCCTTGAGATGTGCTGTCTACACATACAAAAATTCCTATTTTTGTAGCTTTTTTTTAAAAGAGCAATTTAATTATTGGTGTTTCTTACTCTTTTTTTTTTTGGAGATAGGCAAAAGAAAAAATATTTATTACAAAAAATTCATAGCTGACTTGAACACATTCATGAATTCATGTTAGTTTAAGCCAGATGCTTTAGAAGGCAGCATTTGTAAAAACAGTATTGCTTTATTTTGGCATTTTCTAAAACAAGAGATGAGATTATTTGAAACAGTGTTTCTCCTTATAAAATTTGCTAATATTTTGGAGAAGCTACTGTTTTAAAACTCAAAGCCCCAATGAAATATTCCCATTTGAGGAAAAAAAAAAAAGATCAATTTTTTGCTTTTCTATTTAACTAGAGAAAAAAACCCCCATTATTTAATTGAATTTTAGGTCTGCCAGGAAACCCACCTAAAGCTCTCACTTGGCTTTCATATTTAACTGAAAATTAAGAGTCTTGTGCATAAGAAGAAGTTCTTTTCAGTAGGTAGCTCACTGCTAGCTTATTTTGCTCTCATTTGGGAAGGATAATAAGAATTTGGCTGAGCCCTTACATCATACTAATAATTATATGGGAATAAACAAGGTATGAGTGACTGGAGGGTGCAATGTTGGGGAAGAATAACAACTACCCACTGAAAACATGATGCCTTTTCCTCTGTGCAGTGAAAGGGAGAAAGTATTAAAGGAAAAGGAAAAGGAAAAGAAAAAGGGGAAAAGAAAAAGAAAAAGGGGAAAAGAAAAAGAAAAAGAAAAAGAAAAAGAAAAAGAAAAAGAAAAAGAAAAAGAAAAAGAAAAAGAAAAAGAAAAAGAAAAAGAAAAAGAAAAAGAAAAAGAAAAAGAAAAAGAAAAAGGAAAAGGGGAAAAGAAAAAGAAAAAAGAAAAAGAAGAAGAAAAAGAAGAAGAAAAAGAAGAAGGAAAAGAAGAAGGAAAAGGAAAAGGAAAAGAAAAAGGAAAAGGAAAAGGAAAAGAAAAAGGAAAAGGAAAAGAAAAAGGAAAAGAAAAGGAAAAGGAAAAGGAAAAGAAAAAGAAAAAGAAAAAGAAAAAGAAAAAGAAAAAGAAAAAGAAAAAGAAAAAGAAAAAGAAAAAGAAAAAGAAAAAGAAAAAGAAAAAGAAAAAGAAAAAGAAAAAGAAAAAGAAAAAGAAAAAGAAAAAGAAAAAGAAAAAGAAAAAGAAAAGAAAAAGAAAAAAGAGAAAGAAAAAAAAAGAGAAAAGAAAAAAGAGAAAGAAAAAGAGAAAAGAAAAAAAGAAAAAAGAAAAGGAATTGCCAAAGAATGAGGTTTGTGTTAGTTAAAATTAAAAAAATGAAATTTCCTTGTCCTGTACCATCTACTGAGTGCAATTTTCTCAGGCTGAGAGTTTTCCACTAAGCTTGTTAACTCAGCAAAGACTGATAGATAGTTCAAAAGCTATTTTTAGGAAATCCATCATTGAAGCAATAGTTAAGGTAAAAAAGATGTAATAAAAGCCACGGTACCAAATAAAGCCAAAAGCTTTAGCAATTTAGCTATGAATAAGGCTGTGGGCATACCAGTATAACCTAATTATCTATGAGCTAAATTCTCTGGAAAAAATCCCCATTAAACCACTGAAAACTGAATTGAGTCAATAATGCTTTTCTAATACAGAAGTGTGAAATCTACATCAAGACTCAAAAATTAAAGTCAATATCCAGATTTCACAACCTGACTTACAATATCATGAACTGTGGCATGACTCAATCATCACCTCCTTCTGTGGAATCATTCCCCACTGTCTTCTCCTTAGTTTCATTTCAAAGGTCCCACGTGAAGAAACTGCTATCATTAAGTTGGCTGATCTCTAAGCAGCTTTCATGGTTGAGAAATTTCCTTCATATTCTCAGATATGAGTAGCAATGAGGCAAGTATTACATGTATTTATTTGCTTTGAAAGGTTCTCATTGACATGCATGCATTGCAATGAGGTGCTCAAGGGATTAGGTGAGCTGCACCTAACCAAAAGTTCTCTGAGCTGTTGACCAAGCAGTTTGATGCAAGACTCATACAAAGCCTTTCCATCTCCTTCAGCAAGTACAGCTTGCCAAGGAAGCAGAGTTACAAGGACAGCCAGGCTGCTGTGGGATGGACACATGGCCAGCACTGCACACACAGCTGAAAAACTTCCTCGGGTGAGTAATGAGGGTATTCACAGGAAGCTTTGCAAAGCCTTAGGAGCTGACATCTCTGAGGGTGTTGACACATGAGTGACATCTGCCACTAACCTGTTCTGCTTCCACACTGTGGCTTCTGACATCAAGGCCTGACAGCGCTTGTCTGAGCCCTGACAGAGCTGCTCCTTTGATGACAAGAGAGAATGTAGGTGGCAAAGCTGAAAGATGTGTTGGCTCTATCTCTAGATCTCATTGCTATTGAACACCCAGCCCACAGCTCTTGTCAGAGCACCTCAGAGCAGAACCAGAAACACCCAGATATTTCCAGAACTGGTTTGTATGCACGTAGTCTGTTACCACTCTTATGTGTAGCCTCCTTTAGTTAATTAAAGTCACCAAAGTCTTCTGAGAATCAAAAAAAATGAAACTCAGTTTCCCCTAGCCAGTACAATAAACAAGAGAAAGAGGAAGTATCATAGAATCATAGAATGGCAAGGGTTGGAAGGGACCCCAAGGATCACAGAGCTCCAACCCCCCTGCCACAGGCAGGGACACCAACCTCAGGCCTGGAGCTACACAAGGTTGCCCAGAGCCCCATCCAACCTGGCCTTGAACACCCCCAGGGATGGGGCATCCACTACTTCTCTATCATCTGGTTAGAACCCCTAGATCAGCACCCCACACCTTTGTGTGTCCTCACATTGTTTCAGTGCATCTGCTCCTGGGGGTGTTTGTGTTTGCTGTGCAGTGTGCCATTGCTTGAGAAATGCACACACTCTTTGGGTTTATTGTTTTGTCATTTCTACCCACAGACTTAAGCCCATTTTTCACATTATTGCATCAACTAAGGAAATCAAGAATTAAAACAAGGACATGGAACCATTTTGAGTCCTTCTATTTCTACTTCCCATCGGAGAACCATGAAAACTTCCCTTTTGCAGTCTAGGAATAGGAACCTGTGCCAGAGCTGAATGCAGGGAGGATGGATGCTCTCACCTCAATTAGTATTGACTCTATCGTGGTCTGTGGTTGTAAACACTGCCAACAACACTTATCAGCAACACAAATAGAACTAATCAATAATGGATCAGGAGGACCAGTGGTACGTTCACCTTCTGGGAATATAAATCCTTGGCAAGAAAACCTAGTTTCAGCTTCAGACTCTGTAATTGCTAAACTCTTTGAAGTATTGGAACTAGGCTTAGTTTTTAATCTCAGAATATATTTTGATAATGTTCTCAATAGCTTTGTCATGGTTTAGCCCCAGCCAACAACTGGGCACCATGCAGCTACACCACAATTAAGCCCCTCAGCAGGATGGAGGAGAAAATCAGAAGAGTGAGAGAACTTGTGGGTTGAAATAAAAGCAGTTTAATAGGACACACAAAAAGAGAAGATAATAATAATAATATGTTAATAATATCTGCACAATCCAAGCAATGAACAGTACAACTTCTCTCCACTCAAAGTCTTTGCTGCATGACACGCCCTTAGCTGCCACACTAGAACCCCCCAAAATCACAGCTACTCAGCCCACATGCAGAAGCAAAGCAACACAAGGAATTCATTCATCAGAGGTGTTCAGCCATCACCCCAAAGTCAATGCTGTGCAAGACCCCCAGCTGACACACCAGCCCTCCAGCTGCCACTCAGCCCCTCTGTCCTGCCCCCAGTTATAAACAGAACACGATGCTGTAGGGTATGGAACATCCTTTTGGCCACTTTGGGTCAGCTGTCCTGCGTGTGTCCCCTCCCAGCTTCTCATTGTCAGGGCAGTATGAGAAGCTGAAAAGTCCTTGGCTGCTTGGCAACAACTAAAGCATCAATGTGTTATCAGCACACTGATTTAGGATGATCTCATCCTAAATCCCAAACACAGTATTACACCAACTGCCTGGAAGAAAACTAACTATCCTTGCTGAAACCAAGGCAAATCTTTATTATTTTTATCAATATTGCTGTTGTCACCATTATCATTTCCCATTAATGCAATTTTTTTCCAAGAACAAGTGGTTGTGTCATTTGCCAAAAGATAACCCAACACCCCAACCATTTTCACTCTATGCTATTCAAGACAGAATGGGCAAATATGGGCTGGGAAGTTTTGTCAGTAAGGTAGGTATATGAAATTTCTGGTCTTGTAAGAATGTGATCAAGTCAAATGGATACTAAAGGAACATTCAAGTCTGGTACACAGAGTATGTTTATGTAATTAGCATTAGGAATACTCATACTTGCGATTCATACTAAGACAGATACAGGGCTTTTGATTAAGGTAGAGGCTTATCTGCTGAGTCAAAGTCACTATGCCCACACTTTCCCCTCTCCTGTCATGCTGTCATTCTGGGATGATGTTTTGCTCTTTCCCTGTGTTGGGCATCATTCTCCTTAAGGATGTGCTGCATGCGTTCAGCAGGGGAGCAGCATGCATGCAGGTATACATGTGCAGTGATGGGCACTTAAGACTGCTGGAAAATGGCTTTGCAGAGAATTACTGGAGCCAAGAAAATTCCCTTTTCTAATTTATGGGAAAACATGACAAGATAGATCTTGTATCACATGGCCACCCCTAGCTAATCAGCATTATGTCGTCCTAAACACAGGTCACTGGTAGAGCCTTGATTTCCTAATGAATACAAACCCATAGATGTTATGTGGTAGCAATGAGCAACATGCAATTTGATATGAATTTTAGGTGAAGCCATTTCTGGGGTGAAATCACGCAGATTCTATACCTTTATTACTGCAAACGTGGCAAGCTAAAAACTGCTAATTGCTTACACACACTGTTCACACCCCACTGATTGGTTAGTGATTATAACGAGCTCTGATAAGCATATCTTAGAGCTAAATATCCTTAGTTTGCCTTTGATGCCTAAAAGCATCCACACACCGGCTGTTTGACCCTCTTGTTATGGCTGGTTCTGAACATGTTCTGTTACTCCCAAGTCCCTTCCCATAACTGCTTCTTGGGTTAGGGTACCTGTACCCCTGGCATCAAGGCCGCTGTGTTTTGAGAATGGGATTATTGGGATCCTCTCAGCATGAGGAACTTCTCCTGTCTCATGGGAACAGGAGGATATTGTCAGGGCCTCTGTTTTGGGTGAAAAGAGCTAGGCCGCTGGCAGGCCTGCTGTCTGCCCCGACCATCCATTCTTTCCCAGACACCTGCATTTGCAGTGACTGAACCATATGGTTAAAAAAAAAAGCTATGGCTGTGCTGATCAGTCACCACATGTGGATATAAACCTCCTACAGCAAAGATATAATTAGGATCAGAGTCTGAATACAGCGCAGCGAGTAGACCAATTATATATGTTATATGTGTCATGCTAACATCAAGTATTATAGAAAACTGCTGTCAAGCAGACAATACAGAGCTCTAAAAATAACCTCTTTGTCCTAAGATAATTGTATTTTTTCTTGCCATCAGCCCATTCAGGAGAACTACTAAGTTTAATATAAGGTGCTAAGCCATGAGGATTCTTATAAGGAAGGTACTGAAGAAGTCCATTGCAGCACAAAATGAGAAAACTCGGTTGTCTTCTAACCTGGTTTTCATTTTTCTATCTGTGGCACTTGAGAACTCACATACAAAATTGCAGCTATTAGAATTTATGTGTACATAGTGACCTTTAACTATAGTGTGCACCAATTCAATAAATTAATTCAGCTAAGTGTAAAAATAAAATTGTGTTTCCCTTGGGTATGGCAACAGCACTTGCCTTGCAGGGATTCATCTATCGGTAATAACACTCTGTTCAAAGCTGCATATGAATATACTATTAAAAAAAAAACCCTGCCATAGCACATTCTTATCCTAAAAAGACCTTAAATCCCTTTGTGGTGGCTGTATCTTGTGCAAAAATAGCCCAGTGCCTGATCGAAGACATAAATTATTGGATGACAGGAAATCAATATTTTATTAGAAGCGTGAGGTTTACTATGATGAACCTTTCAGATATGTGCCTTTCTGTTTATAGGTAAATCATTAGATTTCCTAAAATAGACAAGGCTGCTAGACAGCTGATTTCTTCAGCTTGGGGCAATGTGGGTTATAATATAGGCATAAAGAAAGAAGGGACAGAATGGAAATATAGCTATAAAAATCCTCTCAAAGGGAAAAGAGAGGGAGGGAGGTACAAAATGGGACTATGCAACCAATACTCATCTACCTCCTGCTTTCAGATCTTCTCTTGAACTTTCTACTACTGTTGGAAGTGTGCAAAGTTATTAAATATAACCTATTTTACAATGCTGGTTTTCATTACAAGCTGATTCTGAGTGGTTCTGAGCATCTGAGACTCCAACTGAAGTTCGTTTGCAAAGATCCTGAAAGGTCTTCAAGATCCTGTTAAAGGGATTAACTATTGCTTGTCCAGAAACTTTGAAGAGCAGGATCCAAGATAACATGGTGCTAACAGGAAAGTAGGCTGCTGAGCTCCCAACAGACATTTGAGACCTTGCAGAAGCAGGATCTTGCTACTTGCCCTGAGGAAAGGGCATCATGTGGGTTCTTTCTGCACACATTAGGGAGAGGTGTCAAATACAGGCTTCAGCAGACGTTCTTTGGGTGCAGGAACCTTTTTGGCATATTTCAAAATTCTTTCTCTCTTCCCTCAAGCTGTATCTTTGCAGGTAGATATGATGGTGAAGAAAGAACCACATAGTGTACCAAAAGGCTGTTGGAATCACAGAATCACAGGGGTTGGAAGGGACCTCAAGAGCTCATGGGGTCCAACCCCCCTGCGAGAGCAGTTCCCCAGCTCATACTGCACAGGTCGGTGTCCAGAAGAGGTTTGGTGAGCTGGGGCTGTTCAGCCTGGAGAAAAGAAGACTGAGGGGGGACCTTATTCATGTCTATAAATATCTGAAGGATGGGATGCAGGGGGAAATGGCCAGCCCCTTTTCAGTGTCTGTGGGGACAGGACAAGGGGCAATGGCTGCAAGTTGGAGCACAGGGAGTTCCACACCAACCTGGGGAAGAACTTTTCCCCAGTGAGGGTGAGGGAGCCCTGGGACAGGCTGCCCAGGGGGTGTGGAGTCTCCTTCTCTGGAGAGATTCCAGCCCTGTCTGGACGCCGACCTGTGCAGTATGAGCTGGGGAGCTGCTCTGGCAGGGGGTTGGACCCCAGGAGCTCTCCAGGGCCCTTCCAACCCCTACAACTCTGTGATTCTGTGATCCCTGAAGGCGTTATATGGTTTGCCACTCCAGCATACTACTCTAGGAGTCCAACACTGCCCTTGGCTATCTGTGCAAGCCCCCCTGTCCTCTCAGCTGAATTATTTTGGTAACCACTGGTAATCGCTCTGCATCCCACGTGCCAGGCTGCTCCTGCTGGAGGGAAATTAGCCCTGGTCCTCTGCCCCAGAGTAAACCAGTACGTGTGACATGAACCACACCCTGATCCATCTGCTTGGATCAGTCTTTTCCCATCTGCCACCCTACTCTGTACTATCTGTAGGACATTACCTCAGAATAATGATTCATCCTCTCTAGATTCTTGATACCCTACTGTAACAGATGGGCATCACATATATTCCATAATAACCACTCTGGATATAGCTGCCCTTTGTCGTATTAATGAGCTAATAAGAAAAGAGCCAACTAGCTGACATTACTAAATTACTGACCTTTCAGGTAAAAAAAGCTGAAGTCCCAGTCTGCATCAGCAGCACAAGAGGAGGCATACCTGTGGAATAATGGCTTTTTTTTTTTCTTTTGCCTGGGTTGGAAGGGACCCCAAGGGTCACAGAGCTCCAACCTCCCTGCCACAGGCAGGGACACCAACCTCAGGCCTGGAGCTACACAAGGTTGCCCAGGGCCCCATCCAACCTGGCCTTGAACGCCCCCAGGGACGGGGCACCCACCCCCTCTCTGGGCAGCCTGTTCCAGCCCCTCACCACTCTCTCTGGAAAAACTTCCCCCTAATATCTAATCTAAACCTTCCCTCCTTTAGCTTTAATCCATCCCCCTTGTCCTGCCATTGTCTGTCCTTTGAACAAGCTGATTCCCCTCCTGTTTCTCTGCTCCCTTCAGGGACTGGCAGGCTGCAATGAGGTCCCCCCACAGCCTTCTCTTCTCCAGGCTGAACCAGCCCAGCTCCCTCAGCCTGTCTTTGTAGGGCAGCTGCTCCAGCCCTCTGAGCATCTTTGTGGCTCCTCTGACCCCTCTCCAACAGTTCCACATCTCTCTTGTACTGGGGGCCCCAGCTCTGGACACAGGACTCCAGCTGGGAGTCTGATTGCCAGTCGATACGTGAGGTATAATCCAAACCTTTGTTAGTACCACTAACTACAGCAGAGTAATTCCTACAGAGAGCAAGTCTAATAAGCATCAGGAAGGCTAAATAAATGGGATATTCAACAGCTATGACATTTTGGCAATACACCAGTGAACAGACATATTTTAATTTATTAGTAAAGCACAGATGAGCCCACAGTAGGAGAGAAGCATCTCTCTGCTGCTTATTTTGTATGATAAAGTCTTAACTGTGTGTCAAGTTTTGAAAGATGTGAATTGCTTTCTGCTCCACAGTCTAAATTTCACAAAAATTATCCAGGGGCTACAAAACCATATTGCATATCACAAGGATTCAGTGTATTTGATTACCCAAAAAGAAAGCTGAGGAATACTTTCAACACTTCCTTATACATTTAGACATTGAAAATGTGTGTGTGGTTTAGACAGTGAATGCTTCTCTGCCTGGCTAGTGAGAATGGCATCGCTGGACTGAGTGACTTAGGTGGTGCAGCTTGACAGTCACATATGAGAAAAGCCAAGTTGCCTTTTGACAGTGTTTAAACATTGGGAAGTTCCCTAGGCAGCAGCACTGCCACTTCAAGTCTCAAAACTTATGCAGGATGATTTTTTAAAAATCTATAATCCCTTTTTGTCATTAAACATCCTGCATAAAAGGCTGCAAACTAGATAAGCAGATAGGCTGGGCTGGCCCTTGATTCCATGAATGTTTGCCACTTCTCCTGAATGCAAGTAGAGAATTTCTAGGGTGGCTGTAGGAGCTAAAGCTATCCCTTCTCCTGCACAGATAGCACAGGAGTGTGGTTTATCTGCTCAGAGCAGCACAAAGGGGAGAATGGACTGTGCTTTGGAGAAATTTCATTCCTGCTGCTCCCTCAGTATCTCAGCTACAGCTGCTACTGCTGAAATTCAGCAACAAAGGGGGGCAGAAGGAACATGAGGCTCAGTATGTGCAGTGAATGATATATATATATATATAATTATGACTATTTATAATGAGACATAGCAGGAGAAACAGATTGGTTTAGAGCTGGAGGGTGTTTTATGTAATATATTATGGGCTGAAATCCAGTGAGGGCTGAGGCATTTCAGGATCAAAGAACACAGGGAGTCTCCAGGTCTCTCACCCATTTTCTGAGTTCCTATTTCTCCAGCAGTACTGGCAGCTGCTGGGTCCCCTCAGGCTATCAAGTTTTCTCTTGGACTGTCTGTTTCCCACTCTGTGAGGAGTGGGGTATGTGCTGGTACCCAGTGCAGTGCCCTGAATGTAGCGAATGGTTTCCAGTTCTGCTGAGTGACTTTGCTCATCTCTTAATTGGGGATGGGAATTTTCCCATTGGGACCCCAAAACTTTCAGAGGAACCTGTTACCATGTATTTACTTGTCCTGAAAATGGCAAAGCCAGTCTGCATTTTACATAGAGAAATTAAGTTGGAAGACACTTGCTCATCTAACTTGAGAGGCTGCCGGGCATTGCCAAGCCCACAGCTTCCTTACCTTACAATTGCTGACAGCATCTCCATAACACTCTGCATTCTTAGGTCCTTGCTTCCATGTAAATATGAAGCCCACTTGCCCTGAATATGGAAAACTAGGATTAAAACATGCTTTTTTGTACTATGGCTGTGGTAAGACCTAAAGTCAATTAATTTATTATTCTTGATAAGTGACCAAATTCATTCTCATAATGTTATGTAAACCTTTTATGTTGTTTTCTGTAATCTCTTGTTTGCTTTCAATTCCACAGTGGCTAATTAAGATTTATAAGCAAATCCAGAAATGAGTCAAATTCAGCAGAATTGACTGATAAAACAATCAATGCATATTTTTATAATGCATCTTTCTGGTGATGAATAACCCTTAGACTCTAATTCCAGGCTATAAAAAAGTGCTTGCCCTGCATTTATTTAAGATTTGTGCTAATGGCTCTAAGCACTGTATCATCATTAATAACAATAATAATTAGATCCATGAATTATTAAAAGAATCACTTCTGCAGCAGTTCATGCTGTTCCTTCACCTGTAAAAATCTTTTGTTCCCTGGCAGTGCTGAAGGGAGGACTCTGAATCTCCCCATGCTTTGCCACTGCTGGTAATTAGCAGCACTTGTGATTGAACAAACCCAAGACACAGCTTTCAGCTGAGCCATCAGAAAAAGTCTGCTTTGTGATGGGAACCTAGCTAGCCAAGGACCTTCTGTGGTTTGAGATCGCTCTTGATGGCATGCTGGCACAGAGAAAGCAATGGTACTTTGACATCATACAGCAAAGGGACATACGTTGGGCAGACAACGCCTCTCCTTGTATCCAAAGAACTTTCTCCTCAGAGTTCATCTATTAGGACAAAGAAAGCACATTGATGATCCAGGGCTGGGAGGAGATGCTGACACACAGGACACTGTGCTGCCATCCAGAGCCCTGGCCAGGCTGGAGAGCTGGGCAGGGAGAGACCAGATGGGGTTCAACAAAAGCAAGTGGAGAGTCTGGCACCTGGGGAGGAATAACTGCTGGAATCAGGACAGGCTGGGGGGGACCTGCTGGAGAGGAGCTCTGTGGAGAAGGACCTGGGGGTGCTGGTGGGTGACAGGGTGGCCATGAGCCAGCAGTGTGCCCTGGGGGCTGAGAGAGACAATGGGATCCTGGGGGCATCAGGAGGAGTGTGGGCAGCAGGTCACAGGAGGGGATCCTCCCCCTCTGCTCTGCCCTGGTCAGGGCCCACCTGGAGTGTTGTGTCCAGTTCTGGGCTCCCTGGGATAAAAAGGACAGGGATCTCCTGGAGAGAGTCCAGAGAAGGGCTACGGAGATGATGAAGGGCCTGGAGCATCTCCCCTGTGAGGAAAGGCTGAGAGAGCTGGGGCTGTTCAGCCTGGAGAAAAGAAGACTAAGTGGGGGCCTAATCAATGTTTATAAATATCTGAAGGATGGGGTGCAGGGGGAATTGGCCAGCCCCTTCTCAGTGTCTGTGGGGACAGGACAAGGGGCAATGGCTGCAAATTGGAGCACAGGAAGTTCCACAGCAACCTGGGGAAGAACTTTTCCCCAGTGAGGGTGAGGGAGCCCTGGGACAGGCTGCCCAGGGGGTGTGGAGTCTCCTTCTCTGGAGAGATTCCAGCCCCGTCTGGACACCGACCTGTGCAGTATGAGCTGGGGAGCTGCTCTGGCAGGGGGTTGGACCCCAGGAGCTCTTGAGGTCCCTTCCAACCCCTGTGATTCTGTGATTCTGTGAGCTTATTACTATGACTGATATATTGAAGGAGAAAAAAAACCTCTTTGCCACTATTTCCATTACCTGCAGGTGCCATTCTTTAATCTTACTACATATGTGCAGTTGGTAGGAGATAATTGATCTTCATTGAGTTTCTAGATAACAGCTTTCAAAGTTTCCCTGGAGACAGCACTATCATGATAGATTCATTCACTGAGCTACCATGAGACACCTAACATGTTTCAATTAAAAAAAAAAATAAATTCCTCCCTCAACCTGCAGTTCTTCATTTCTCTTGAAAAATCCAATGAGGTCTCTTTGGATAGAAATAATGTAGTTCTATATATGTACACCAGCATGCACACATCCATCCAGCTTTAGTTTAAAAAGACCACCATTAGTCGAAGTATACTGGAAATTAGAGAAGTATAAGAGCCAGTTTCAGGCTTGCTGGAATGAGATTTCAATCCAGATCCTGTTTATTCATGCTCTGAATTTGTCTTGAGTACTTCAAGGTTTAGTACTAGATATCTGTAGGATTAATTTGGAGGTATCCCACTAATGGAAAAGTGTTTTAATGATTGTGACATATTACTATAGTTAGGTTCATAGAAGAAAAAAAATATATAGTTTATATTCACCTTAAAATGTCCAAAGGGGCAGATTTGTTTTAAAGTTGTGATGTGGAGGTCAAGGAAGTATTAGCATGTAATCCTGAGGGAGCTGAGGACAAAAGCATGGCTGCAGCCCATGTGAAATCCAGCTGCAACTGAAGGCAACTCTCATAGCAACAAACATTACAAGACACTGTTAGGAGTTTAAAAAGGAACTTCAGCCTGGCAAGAAATTATGTTACTATGTCCATACACCAACATTAACAGCCATGAGCCATGTCCAACTTTTTTATGGCCCTATAGTCTCCAGCATGAATGGATCAAAATGCTTTATGATAAACAATTAAACTATCACTGCCACTAAGTAGATATTATACACTAGAGACAGACAGATTAAACTGAGAACCAGAGATAGTTGGGGTACCTCATTCCTTATCTTTATTCACAAATTTGATCCATAGATAGACTTGCCCTGATGCTCTCAGGCAGTGCCAGAGAATGGAGGATCCCTCCCAGCTCCAGGTTCAATGCTACTGTACTCTCTCCATGGTTGCATAGCTGTCTCCCTATACCCTTGAAGAGTCAGCCAGTTGGTGACATGGTTGTGGGTCTGTTTCAAAGTTTGTACAAAATCTGTAGACAGAATCGAAGCTGACTCTTCTGAAAAGGGAATAATTGCCAGATTGAATGGGAAAACAGATTGCTATCATTAATTCACTTGGATGACACTTCAGTCTCTAGAAGCATGACACAACGACTCCTCATTCAGGAACATGGATGGGACTGTGTCTTCCAATTCTTTATCTATTCCACCATAATTGAGCATGAATAATATGCACTGAAAGTCAAATGTCACCCAAACTTAATGCTATTATGAATGAAGGAACAGCTATCTGTGTAGCTGAACTATTGCTGAACCTGCAGACTCATGCAATTCTTGTCACTAAGAAGCCTATCAGCACTGTATAATGACATGCAAACGAGTTAGAATTGTTCTGAAAGAGAAATAGTAGACCAAAAAGACCAAAAAAAAGCACAAAAGCACTACATATCATAACATAGATCTTAAAAGCTCTCCTATTCATGGAGGGGTTCTCAACCAGATTGTTTGCAAGTCACTTCACATACCTTTGCCTTTCCATACTGCCTTCTTGTTCTGGCAATTCTCACCTGTACCTTAACAAAATACATATATTTAGCTTATGTTTTGATAATAGTTAGGCAATAATGCCTGCTAAGGCCACTCTCAGCAAGTACGCCAATGATCCAGAGCTGGGAGGGGTGGCTGACACACAGGAACACAGTGCTGCCAACCAGAGACCTGGCCAGGCTGGAGAGCTGGGCAGGGAGAAACCAGAAGAGGTTCAACAAAAGCAAGTGGAGAGTCTGGCACCTGGGGAGGAAGAACTGCTGGAATCAGGACAGGCTGGGGGTGACCTGCTGGAGAGGAGCTCTGTGGAGAAGGACCTGGGGGTGCTGGTGGGTGACAGGTTGGCTATGAGTTAACAGTGTGCCCTGGGGACTGAGAGAGACAATGGGATCCTGGGGGGCATCAGGAGGAGTGTGGGCAGCAGGTCACAGGAGGGGATCCTCCCCCTCTGCTCTGCCCTGGTCAGGCCCCACCTGGAGTGTTGTGTCCAGTGCTGGGCTCCATGGTGTAAAAAGGACAGGGATCTCCTGGAGAGAGTCCAGAGGAGGCTACAGAGATGATGAAGGGCCTGGAGCATCCCCCCTTTGAGGAAAGGGTAGGGTAGGTGCTCCAGCCCCCTGAGCATCTTTGTGGCTCCTCTGACCCCTCTCCAACAGTTCCACATCTTTCTTGTGTTGTGGCCCCAGCTCTGGACACAGGATCCAGCTGGGGCCTCACAGGGCAGAGTAGAGAGGGACAATCCCCTCCCTCTACCTGCTGCCACCCCTTCATCATGTGAAACATTTTGAGCTTTCTTATGTATATATATACAGAGCACTATTCATAACCCTAAAAGCTCCTGACTCTGTTTAATTCAATATAGGAATTTAGAGCTACAGTAATGTTACTATAGAACCTAGCCAACAAAAACAGCTATGAAAAATCCTTCCAAACACTTTTAAACGCTTATGACTTATCCTCCTTATCAGTAGGTGTTGATTATTAATTTCAACTAAAGCAGTGAAAGGCAAAGCACAGAGCCAAGGCAGGCTGCTTTCAGTCTCTTTATGCTAATAGCTTGGCAGATGCAGTTAGTATGCTCAAAACCCCTCACTGAAGAATCAAATTATTTCAGCTTTCATACAGACAGCATTCAAATAAATTACTTGGGCTGCCCTTTACCACTTGGTGCATTGCCAATTACCAAATGCCATTAGCTTCAAATACAACGAAATGTTTTGGTGCCACAAGGTTAAAGAGAACACCTCTTTCAAATGAATGAAAGGGCAGAAAATGTCACACACGGAACCAGACAGACAGATTGAATGGTTACGGCACAAGTCAGAGGTCCAAAGTATAGATGAGCTGGTTTCCCCAGTAAGATTGCTGGATGTGAATTAAATGGGATAGTCACCTGAGATTCATGAGAATCTGCACAACAAAGGATTGAGGGGTATATGCTAAATGCTTTGTGCAGGCTCCTGAGAAGGAGACAAATGGCAAAGAATTTACTTGTATGTGACACTGCCTTTAAAAGACATTGATGGTTGGACTTGATGAACTGGAAGGTCTTTTCCAACCTTGGAGATTCTATGACATCAGAGAAAAAAGCTTTTAGTAGGAAGTGCTGTGCTGTGTCAGGTCAGCCTTTCCATATCTTCCTGTCAGTGTATGGATATTGTTGGTTTTTCTGTGAAAAAAGCCTACATATCAGATTTATGTTCACATACTACAGTCTGTAGGTGAGAATTACCTTTGAGGAGACGTTTGCCTTCTGTTTCTTCATGTTTCATTATCATAAAAGGCATTTTGCAATCTAAACTGAAATAATTTCAGATTAAAAGCAGTCAAAAAATCAGTTTCCATGAAAAAGAGTCCCAACTCTAACAGATTTAATCTGGAGCACACAATTGGATCTACTACAAAATGGTCACTGTCTTCAACAGAATGAAACTGGTACATGTATCAGTGGTTATACAGGTATCCACATTGCTTATCACATACAAGAAACTCCACTGGCATCAGAAGAGGCTTTCCAAAGGTGTTCTCCATGATCTGTCCACAATTGTGAGCAACCACTTACAAAAGTAGCAAGTGTAAACTCAGAAATCAACTGTCCAAATTATTAAATAGAAGTGAACCAGGATATCTTATTTCTTTCCACCTGCAAAACTTGGGCCTTTAGAAAAGCTATAGATTTATGTTATTTTTTGTTGTCATTTTAGCTGTACTAGTGCCTATTCCCCAGCACCCCATCTATTTGTCATTTCACTTTCCTCCAGCCAGTCATCTGTGCTGTCCTTTCAGCTAACAGTGTCTGATTTCAACTAGCCTGGGCACTTTATTTAAACACAAGCATCCCCTGTATCATGGCATCTCAGAAAGGCTTGTGCCTGCTATCTAAAACTGCCTTAACTGTACATTTCAGCATTCACATTCCCTTTTCTGTTTGTTTTCAGGCTCCTGAAATCCCTTTAAAAACTCTGCCTTCAGAAACAGCTTTCTGTGACACATAAACATGTGAAAACCTTTCCATGTCAATTAAAAAGATACTGGGACAGTAGAAATGTAGGACCAGAGGAGAACTTAGGAGCTCCAAAAACTGGAGTGCCTATTGCCCCTTACTCCCACACACCATAAAACATCTCCCCAAACTTTTCTAGCAATCTAACAACCTTAAACCTTTAATAAAACACGCACAGGCACAACTCAAAAACAAACAAACAAAGCAAATCATGGAGAAAGCAGGTGAACTAGAGGACACTGTTATGGTCCTTTCCCCAGCAGAGAAGCTGTAAGATGAAAGAGATCCTGTCCTGCACAGCCATGGAGGAAACCATGAAGACATGAAGCACAGACCTGTCAACTTGTGCCTCTCTGAGCTGCAGAGAACTTCCCACCAAGCTCCAACCACAAGAAGGATTTTTCAATCCATTTCTTTTCCAGGTTCACATTATATTGTGAAATGTACCTATGAAATACACTGCTTAGAAAAATTCATCAGCTTATGTACAGTTAATAAAGCCTAATAACTCTTCAGTCATTGCTGGGCATTATTTATCCCTGTCAGCCCTGAAGGTGTATTTTATTAGTTTACGATTAAGTAGGAGTCTCTGCTGGAATAAACTTGGCTTATATCCCTTGGCATATATCTGGAAAACCTGTGACCCACGTTGTGAGGTGCTTTGTATCCAGGCTGATTTCCTTGACTGAAGGAGTACGTTCAAGCAATGCCACAGTGCATCTTGCCTGTCGGGGCAGACAGCAGGCCTGCCGGCGGCCTAGCTCTCTTCTCCCAAGATGTAGGCCCTGACAATATCCTCCTGTTCCCATGAGGCAGGAGAAGTTCCTCATGCTGAGAGGATCCCAATAATCCCATTCTCAAAACACAGGGGCCTTGATGCCAGGGGTACAGGCTGCCCTAACCCAAGGAGCAGTTATGGGAAGGCACTTGGGAGTAACGGAACATGTTCAGAACCAGCCATAACAAGAGGGTCAAACAGCCGGTGTGCGGATGCTTTTAGGCATCAAAGGCAAACTAAGGATATTTAGCTCTAAGATATGCTCATCAGAGCTCGTTATAATCACTAACCAATCAGTGGGGTGTGAACAGTGTGTGTAGCCAATTAGCAGTTTTTAGCTTGCCACGTTTGCAGTAATAAAGGTATAGAATCTGGGTGATTTCACCCCAGAAATGGCTTCACCTAAAATTCATATTGCACTGTGTGTTGCTCTCTGCTGGTCACCACACTTACCTACAATGCAAACAATTCCGAAGGCTACTTTCCTTCAGAACTGGTTCAGTTTGTGGAAGGCAACCTGACTTTGAATGACTGAAGCCTTGTACCCAGGTCACTGGCTCTCACAGCTGAAGGAGAGTCAAGGAAAGTCTTCATTGGCATGAGTAAGTAAAGGAGTTGAAAAATATTAATACATGGAAGATCTGGGATGTGTTTGAGTTTCAAACACACAAGTCTGCCCTATGTGCCATCATCTGAGCTGACTGGTGGCTCTCTCAGTGACCAGTCTGTCAAGCTATGAAGGAACTGAGGCAAAAGTATTGCCTTGTATAAAATCAGATGTGTAGGTGAAAAGCAGTAAAGCAGGAGAAAAACATTTCATAAGCCAAATGATTTGTGCTCCTAAATCCTTTATAAGCTTTCAGCAATCTCTCACAAAAGACATTTCACATTTCTAGAAGCAGATTTATGTACATCTATGAAAAAGCTTTCCAGGGTGTAGGGACAGCTAATATTTTGAAAGTGGAATTGAAGAAAAAAAAGAAAAACACCTCTGCCTTTCTAGAAGGAAGTGAAAGAGAAAGGCAATGCCATGCAAACTCCATGGCAGAATTTCCCTCTCCTTACGCACTGGAACCAAAGCTCCTTGTGCAGAAGGCTGAGCTTTGTCCCTCTCAACCAGAAGTCAGTGCTTAATGTTGTTAATTACCTACACACTAATGAGAGTCTCTACTTGATAGGACTGAAGTCCAGAAACAAGCTGAAAGTGCAGGCTGTCAGTGAGACACAGAGCTGTTATTAAGGGCTCCTGAGCTGCCCGCTGTAGCCCTAACCCCTGCTGTCATTTCCAGCCACTCCTTCCCCAGTGAGGCAAATCAGGAATACTCTCCTGAAATCAGGGAAGCAGCAGGAGAATTAAGGCTAGAGTAAGGGCATGGAGAATCACATCTGTCTTTCAAAGAGCTGTTCTGGAGAGACAGCAACCTTGAACTGCAGCACATGAGGTGATAGGAGTACAAAACCTTTAACAACAGCAGGGGGAACAAAGGAAACCAGAGACAAAGCACATTTCTCTCTCTGTAAAATTACCAACTTTTAAACTTGCTCCTCTATGAAGATCTTTTAAAGTTTAAATTTTAAAAAAAAAAAAAGAAGCAGAAGTTAGCAGCAGGTTTTGCTTTTACCAAAGCCAGGGGTTTTTTTTTTTGCTGCAACTGGATTTTATCTTGTGACAAAGTCTCCTTTACAAAATCATTCAAAAGGATGGGGAAAGCACACAGAAGTGAACCAGAGCTTTGAACCACAAATCAAAACCTGCAGATATAACAGTTTCCTTACATATACAGCTGTCATTAGAGGGAAAAGCGAGTTTGATTACAGGAACACAGCTGATTTTGGTTTTCCTCAGGGTTAATTTTTTTAAACAATAAGAACTCGCACTGTTCTAGTGCTAGATGGTAAAAGAAACATCTTAAAAGCATCTTTTCTGTAGCCATTCCAAACCTGAAATCCATTAGAACCAGTAAGAATTCAAGAAGAAAGGAGTTCAGTATAAATCTCTGAGTCTCATACTCCCTGTTGATACTGCTGGTCATTAGATATAATAATTCTCACTAACCTTTGTGTGGTTTTTAAGCAATTTCAGAGGGGTATCTCTGCCTGTATGAGAGATCATCATGCATGGGGAAACATCTCTTTAAGCAATCAGGGAAAAAAAATGCAGCTAGCTATCCATCAGTTAATCAATAAGAACATAATCTCTAATTGTTTCACAGAAATTCTAATATTTTCCCTTGTTTCATTCCATCCTTTGTGAGAAGGGCAGCTGAACAATCTGGCAAGCCTTGGGTGTATTAACAGATGCCCTGGGAAGCCCACGTCTAATGGCTGTGGTGCAGAGAGCTGGGACCATTAGGCCTTATTTTTATACTATATCACATAAACCTCCAGCACTCTTATTGCTAGATCACTTTAGCTCCCTGTGCATTTATTTAGACACTAATTATGGGAGCAAAATACCTCACAAGGGTGCACTGAAACTTAATTCATTAGTGTTTATAAAGCCATTTGAGCCATGCAGATGAAAGCTTATACAGAAAGTGTATCAATAGTTATTATTTGCATCACCATTTGCAAGGACTGATTTCTCACAGCCTCTTCTATTACACTTGTATTTTAGCTTGTTTGCCTCAGCAGATGTAGTCTCAGCCTGGTTCCCACGTGTAGAAGGGGAGACACATAAGCACCAGCCATTTTTCCATGGCCACTAGGAGCAGGCCTTTCCTTGATGCACCATGTTACTGCCATGGAGCTAGATGCTTAAGGTTGTTATTGTAATCCTTCTGCCAGCCACCGACTGACAGTAACAAGGGTTGGGTTCAGATAACTAATTGAATGCTGGCTGGAGTGCCTGCACAGAAACCCAGGGAAAAACAAGAAACCTCACACTGAATTTCTTGCCATGGATTTCTCTTAGGGAAGTGTACCAACTGGCTGAACAATATTATCCTAAAGGGAGGAGAGAAGAAAACAATAATAACAAAGGAGATAAAGAGAACAACATATGATACCTAATTCCTGAATTACAACCAAATCAGGAAACCCTTCCCACCAAGGCAGATATTTGCCCATCCCAGTGCTTTCCCATGCAGCTCCAAGCACCTGTAATCACAGCTCCTTTCTTTCTGCAGCCCTCATAGGCACAGAGAGCTCAGCAAAAAAGCATTTTTGAGTGCCCATGTTAGGCCTTTATTCTAGACTGCTCATCTCTCAAGGCAGCTTTAACTCACTATACCAGAGCCCATTCTCTATGTCCTCCTATTTTTACAACCTTTTTGCTAAGATAGCTGATAAAAATGCCTATTGTTACTCAGTAAAATGTCATCTTTTTTTGGGGGGGGGAAGATTCTTAGTATATATTTGTCTAATGGTGACTTGCATACCACCCCATACTCCAGTTTGTTAACACATTCAGTTAAAGAACAGGATATCCTCAGATTGTGTTGCCTTGATTTTGAATCTGTCCTGAGGCAGTTGGTTCTTTTCTCATGTTATTTCTCAAGCTTATTCCATGTGGTACTCCAAGAATTATTTGAGCCTGATATCTGGTCCATCATGGCTCAAGCTGCATTTGAACTGATGAACTGGAAGCCAAAGGCTTGTTTTTTAGGCATTACTCATCTTTTGAGTCATCCACCTCCTGGTTTATCAGGAAAAAGAATTATTCATTGTCACTATAACTGTTCTGATCCATAATTAAGGAAATGCAATCCTGGCATATGGTCTAGGATTGTCTAAATAGATAAATACCCCACAAGATTATGAAACTCTCTATGCTGTAACCTTTAGTATAATTTAAACCTGTATAACACTCCAATAAATAGTAAAATGGGACTCACCTAAGCCTTAACTGCTGCCAAAAGAATACATTAAAGATACTGAAGAGCTCAAACATGCTGAAACTACTGAGAAACACCATGCTTTCCTGGACCAGTACTCTTTAGAAGAGAAAATCTAAGGGATCATTTCTTAACACAGCAAAAACTTGTCAAGAAAAACATAGTGTTTGAACAAAATCTAGTTGGTGCTTGTAGGAGTCTTTTCAGAGAGTAGAATTGTGTTTTGTACACATACTAACACTTTTTAGGGGTCTTGCCTTTTCAGAGTAGCCAGAAGACATCTAGGCAAGCTTAACAACAATCATCCTTAATTTAGGTCAGAGGCAGAAAACCCCCAACCAAAATTACTGACAAATTCTGTTAAAAGAAAAAAATCTCTTCCAGGAGTTGTTAAAATTCCAACTTGTTTTCAACTTATCTCTCCAAAGCAGCATTTGTACTTAATATACCTGGTTTGGTTTGTGATCTTTAAGCATAAAAAGCCTAATTTTAATGAGTGTCCAGAACTCCAGCAAGGCTCCAACAGACAGGCAATATTGATCCTTCTTAGAAACCTCTGAAAGTGTCTGCATCCTGAATGACCCATCCTTCGTGATGAAACGCTGACGCCCTGAAGGTTGCACTGGATGGTACTGGAAAGGTAATTTACACAGGATTAGGAAAAAAAAAGGTCTCCCATTTCACCTGTGACCCTTCCATCACAACATGTTAGTGAGAGCCCTGCAGGGTCAGTAATTGTGTGGGGCTGGAAGGTGAACGTGCGACTCGCAGCTGTTCCAGACGCCAGCACTACAGGCTGGAGGAGACGGGCTGGAGAGCTGTCAGGCAGAGAAGGACCTGGGGGTGTTGGGTGGCTGCAGGCTGACCATGAGCCAGCAGTGTGCACAGGCAGCCAAGAAGGCCAATGGCATCCTGGCTTGTATCAAAAACAGTGCGGCCAGTAGGTCTAGGGAAGTGATTGTGCCCCTGTGCTGGGCACTGGGGAGGCTGCACCTCAAGTGCTGGGTCCAGTTCTGGGCTCCTCAGCATCAGAAGGACATTGAGGTCCTGGAGCGAGTCCAGAGAAGGGCAACCAGGCTGGGGAAGGGGCTGGAGGGCAAATCCTCTGAGGAGCAGCTGAGGAGCTGGGGGTGTTCAACCTGGAGAAGAGGAGGCTGAGGGGAGACCTTCTCCCCACCTACAGCTACCTGAAGGGAGGTTGTGGAGAGGTGGGCGATGGTCTCTTCAGCCAGGGGACAGGAGATGGGACAAGGGGAACTGGCAAGAAGCTGTGCCAGGGCAGGGGCAGATTGGACATTAGAAAAAGATTTGTTACTGAAAGAGTTGTGGGGGCCTGGCACAGGCTGCCCAGGGAGGGGCTGAGTCACCTTCCCTGGGTGTGCTTAAAAAAGGGTAGTTGAGGTACTTAGGGATGTGGCTTAGCTCAGGATGGGATTGGTTGGACTTGATGGTCTTCCAAGGTCTTTTCCAACCTGGTGATTCTGTGCTGACAAACAGGGACATGCCTGATTTCACAGAAGCAAAGAAATCTTGGCACATTTAGTGTTTTAGCTTCCCCTCCACCATTGTGCTGAAATTCCATAGCCTTCATTTTCTGTTTCTCTTGAACAGTTATAAAGTAGGTGGGGGAAACCGATGGAAATCAGCTGCCCTTTTAACTTACTCCAGTGGAAACTTGCAAGCAAGTGTTTCAGAGCTGAATTACACAATGAAATTTAAAAAAAAGACCAAAATATTGGCTTTAAATGCAATCCCAAAGGTTGCGTTTTTAAAAATTAATATATTTAAACTTAATTTATTTAAATTTAATTCCTTTTAAACATATTATTTAATAATTTATATAAATTTATCGGTATCAATTTATTTAAATTTAATTTATTTAACTTTTAATGCCATTTTTAATCTATTTATTTAATAAATTTAATAAATATCTAATTCTTTAATAAATTTAATCACATGTTTATGAGGCAGTATCTTCTCTCCACAATGATACCACTGGTACCTGACTGGGAGGTGAATACTACACTCAAATACTACAGTGACAAACATGATGGGAACCTATAAAGACTAGAAAAAAATGAATCACTGTGCAATAGAAGGTTTTATGGACTATGAGAGGGTTTTATGGATCCACCATAATGAATGCCATCCACCTTCTTGGAGATGAACAGAGCATCATTCAGAGCTATCAGGACCAAGATGAAATAACAAACTTTCATTATTGCAAGTATTTCTTCTGCTTCAAGACAAAAGCAAGTGGCTGAAAACAGTTATCTGAGCTGTTTACCATGTGTACCTGTATCTGTGCTGCCAGTAGTACGGGTAGGCAGTAGTAGAACTAGTTTAGGTCTGTTGAGTGCTGTGTCACCTCCCAAGAAAGCCATCTCCAAAGTTTTCTGGATGCTCACACAGGCCCCCTTGGTCAGTTCCCAGGGGCTGAATACTTGCAGCTCTCACTGAAACAAAGCCTTCACAGTCAAGTATCCCTATTTATATTTAGTACTAATCTAACTGCAGATCACTTCCCAATTATGTTGCACTTTGCAACATCCAGACCTTGAGAAACTTTCAAGTGCTTTAAAAGGCACACACTTTGGGTTGCAAGAAATACAGCACTATTGGAATAATTTGAGCTACGTTGATTTAACCTATCTGCTTAAGCCAAACAATAAAATCCAGTCTTCAGTTTCACCTCTGTATGCCTGAGGACTGTTCTTGTGAAAACTCAATAAACCTGGAACTGATACTATTCTGCAGAAGCATCATGAAGTGGGGAGATGGAAATCTCATCCAAAAGCTCATTTCATGGCAAATATTTCACCCAGTTCTCTTCTCACAAAATCAATGCATTGCTAAGAAGATGCCTAAGTGGACCCAGGAAAGTGGTGGATTTTATTCCTCTTAAAAATAGGAGGGGGGAGGAAGCTTCTATAAAACCCTGATAACTTCTGCATTGTCATTTCTGTCAGAATCATTCTTACTCCTTCTTGGCCCAGTGAATGAAGTGTCTTCCCATAGCCCTTAGGTTTATTTGCCTCTTATGCAATTTGTAAATAGTGTGCTTACTAATAAGGTCATGAAAACACCAGCTAGTTTGGTAATCTATACAGGGATCTGAAAATCTGATCATCTAACAAATGAAACTATATAGCAAAGTCCTCTGATAGGTTTTTCAACTTATCTTTTCCTCTCTTACACAAAGAGAACAGTAAAAATTTTCCTCTTTAACTCTGAAGTGACATTTAGACCCTGGATTGTGTTGTGGACTGTTAATGTCTTCATCTCAGACCTGTTAAAGTTAACATATGTCTTACTAGTGATTTCAAATTTACTTCTTGCCACTAATCTATAATAATTGTTATTAGCTATTTTTGAACAGTTCGTTTAATATGAAGAACAAAGTGATATGATGCTAATCATTAAATGGAAAATAAACTTGCTTTCCCTACCACTACCACCAAAGAAGCCCCTGTATGCCAGCAGTCATTACATACAAATCATTCAGACACTAGTCTCCACTGATCACCTTCCCTTAGAGACAAAGGGGAGAGACAAGGTGATGGCTCTGATGACCTTTAGGCTTTCTGCAAACTCCTTGCTTCCAACACTTAAATAATTGAGCTGTAGCCCCTAGATCTTATGAAAATCCCCAGTTAAATTCCATGGTACATTTTGCCATGGACATGAAGTACTACCTGGAACTACTGCACTCTAGGTGGACCAATCTCATAGCCTTCTATGATCTCATCACAGGCTGAGTGGATGGAGGGAGAGCAGTGAGTGTCATCTACCTTGAATGCAGCAAGGCTTTGATACTGTCTCCCATGACATCCTGATAGCAAAGCTGAGAGAGCATGGGATAGATGAGAGGACAGTGAGGTGGGCTGAGAACTGGCCATTGGGCCAAGCCCCGAGGGTCTTGATCGGTGGAGCAGAGTCTGACTGGAGCCTGTGACCAGCGGTGTCCCCAGGGCTGGGTGTTGGGTCCAGTCCTGTTCAATATCTTCATTGACCTTGATGAGGGAACAGCACCCACCCTCAGCAAGTGCTGGTGATCCAGAGCTGGGAGGGGTGGCTGACACAGGACACTGCGCTGCCATCCAGAGGCCTGGCCAGGCTGGAGAGCTGGGCAGGGAGAAACCTAATGAAGTTCAACAAAAGCAAGTGGAGAGTCTGGCACCTGGGGAGGGATAATTGCCGGAATCAGGACAGGCTGGGGGGGAGCTGATGGAGAAGAGCTCTGTGGAGAAGGACATGGGGGTCCTGGTGGGTGACAGGTTGGCCATGAGCCAGCAGTGTGCCCTGGGGCTGAGAGAGACAATGGGATCCTGGGGGGCATCAGGAGGAGTGTGGCCAGCAAGTCACAGGAGGGGATCCTCCCCCTCTACTCTGACTTGGTGAGGTCCCACCTGGAGTATTGTGTCCAGTGCTGAGCTCCCTGGGATAAAAAAGACGGGGATCTCCTGGAGAGAGTCCAGAGGAGGCTACGAAGATCATGAAGGGCCTGGAACATCTATCCTATGAGGAAAGGCTGAGAGAGCTGGGGCTGTTCATTCCGGAGAAAAGACGACTGAGGAGGGACCTGATCAATGTTTATAAATATCTGAAGGATGGAATGCAGGGAGAATTGGCCAGCCCCTTTTCTTTGGTCAGTGGAGACAGGACAAGGGGCAATGGCTGCAAATTGGAGCACAGGAAGTTCCACAGCAACATGGGGAAGAACTTTTCCCCAGTGAGGGTGAGGGAGCCCTGGGACAGGCTGCCCAGGGGGTGTGGAGTCTCCTTCTCTGGAGAGATTCCAGCCCCGTCTGGACACCGACCTGTGCAGTATGAGCTGGGGAGCTGCTCTGGCAGGGGGTTGGACCCCAGGAGCTCTCCAGGGCCCTTCCAACCCCTACAACTCTGTAACTCTGTGACTAGGTGGGGATACCGTTGCTCCTTGGTCTAATCTCAGCGGTGCTGAAGTCACTGGGAAATCTGCTATCAAAGCCAAGCAGACAGCTTCACCCCAGTGGTTTCTTTAAGCTCCTTGCAGAAGTAGAGCCTATTACAGCTTAACAAGAACACTTTACATGCAACTAATTTGTAATCATGTGTCAAACTATCTTCTAGTCTATCAGACACTTCCTCCCTTAACAGGATTTTCCCTTCGATTTAAATAGCACCAAAATGAATATTTCATTAACTATTTTTTTTCTTCTTCTTCTTTAAATGATTGCTATTTTTAGGCAAAGAAAACTGAATTTTAGTCTATGGAGCCCAGACAATTGAGTCATCTGACAATTTCAGGGGGAAAAAAATAAAGCAAGCTGAACTAATGCTACGCTGCAGATTATTCAGCTGAGTGGGTATGTATTTGCAGGTGCTAGGACCACAGAAGGTATAGTGTAGCATTCAAATTTAAAGATTATTCTCTTTAAAACATTGCTCTAAGGGGGCCTATTATCTTTTTACCACCAGGAGTCTGTCTGTAAGTAGTGCCCATTTCCATCTTCCTTTAAACTTGTCTTTCTAGGTCCTTGTGCTGGCAGAAGATGAGCAGATTCAGAACTTGAAGGAAGAGAGAGGAAAAACACTGAGCAGCGATGGGAAGTTTCATGGGAAAAATAATTACTTGCATAGATCTACCAAAAATATATTTCTGCTCTTGCTTACACTACTCTGTTCCCTGTCATCTGAGCTTTAAATTAAAAAACATTTCAGCTTTCCCTGATGTATTTTGCCATAAACAAACACTCAGTCACCATGACAACCATGTTACTTATTGTAATGCATTTAACTTTTAATGATGGGCAGGGAAAGCTTCCTCTGCCTTCTACAATTTATTTAATCCTTCTGCTATTCAGTTTTGCAGCCAGCGAATCAAATCTCTGGGGCCATTTTCCTTTTACTTCAACTCCACTGCAACGACCCTGGTTCCACCAGAAATTAAATTCCATGCTTTGTTTTCAATGTGCAAAAGCAAAACAAAAACATGACAAAGTAGCAGACATACAGTAGGTGCATCTAGCTGGTAATTACCTCTTTAATTGTCCTGCATGAATAGCCTTGGTGCTTCAGCTCTGAGCAGTGCCCCAATGCCACGGCTGTGATTCATGGGCAGCTTGCATGGTGAGCAGCATTGGGTTGGTTTGTTCTTTGAGGGCCCTCCAAAGATCTACACACTGCAGGAAATGGTGAGGCAGATGATAGTGGCATCCCCTCTAAAACAGCACCCAAAAAATGCCTTCATGTGGTGCGAGGGTGAGGGATCCATAACGAAGTTAAAGCTTGAGCTAGATGATTTCAGATCACGCAGCTGTTACAACCATCAGGGCCCAAGGATAAATCTGCCCATAGAACAAGCTGCTTTGGGGCATTTGGCTCAATTGTCCCTCTCTGCTCTGCCCTCGTAAGGCCCCAGCTGGATCCTGTGTCCAGAGCTGGGGCCACAATACAATAAAGATGTGGAACTGTTGGAGAGGGGTCAGAGGAGCCACAAAGATGCTCAGAGGGCTGGAGCAGCTGCCCTACAAAGAGAGGCTGAGGGAGCTGGGCTGGTTCAGCCTGGAGAAGAGAAGGCTGTGGGGGGACCTCATTGCAGCCTGCCAGTCCCTGAAGGGAGCAGAGGAACAGGAGGGGAATCAGCTTGTTCAAAGGACAGACAATGGCAGGAAGGTTTAGATTAGATGTTAGGGGGAAGTTTTTTTATAGAGAGTGGTGAGGGACCACCCCCTCTCTGGGCAGCCTGTTCCAGCCCCTCACCACTCTCTCTGGAAAAAACTTCCCCCTAATATCTAATCTAACCCTTCCCTCCTTTAGTTCTAATCCATCCCCCTTGTCCTGCCATTGTCTACCCTTTTAAAAAGTTGAATTCCCTCCTGTTTGTATGCTTGTCACCCAGGAGAAGAGACCAATCCCAAGATCTCTGCAGTTATAGAGAGTGATAAGTTGTCCTGTCTACCTCCTTTTCTCAAGCTCCCTCAGCCACTCCTCAGAGGACTTGTGCTCCAGACCCTTCCACCAGCCTTTTTGCCCTTCTGTGAACACACTCCAGCATCTCAATGTCCTTCCTATAGTGAGGGGCCCAAAACTGGACACAGTACTCAAGATGCAGCCTCACCAGAGCTGAGTACAACAGAATTGCAGGGAAAATGTTTCTCCATTATCATTTCTTTTGCTGTAAGGCAAAAATTACTTGAAACTGACAGTGGGGGAAGTAGACTGGAGCTAGAACAGAAAAAGCAGCACAGAGAGACTGAAAAAGAGTGCCTAATCTTTCTAAATTGAAATTATCCAAAGTAATTATTTTTCTACTGGTCTCTTCCATCAAGAAAAGAGATTTAGCAAAAAGACCTATAACCAAAAGAAAAGCTTTCATAGGATCACTGTCTGTGCTTTGTTTTCTGTGATGAGAACATGCATGAACAACTTAATGTGCCTATCACAGACTATTTGTGTTTAATGGACCTTTGAAACATACTGCATGATTCATTCAAAAAGTCAACACCTTTTTCTGGGTCTTTCATTACCTGAATCCTGCACATCTTGGCAAAGCACAAATGTTGTGTGACATTTCCATTTAGAACTGAAGGTGAAACTCCTGCTTGCTGCACCAAACTCACCTTGCATTCCTGCCTTAAAGTAAACCCAGCTTTCAGTTCACTGACTTCTGACATGTCTTCTTCAAGATGTCAAGATACTGGAGTCTTTGTTTTGGTCTTGGTCTCCACAGAATGCCTGTCTATATCCAGTTGTGCAGTACCAGCCAGTAAAGGGACGTCCTGCATGCTTACTGCTCTTTAATCATAGACTGGCATGGGTTGGAAGTGACCCCAAGGATCACAGAGCTCCAACCCCCCTGCCACAGGCAGGGACACCAACCTCAGGCCTGGAGCTACACAAGGTTGCCTAGGGCCCCATCCAACCTGGCCTTGAACCCCCCCAGAGATGGGGCACCCACCCCCTCTCTGGGCAGCCTGTTCCAGCCCCTCATCACTCTCTCTGGAAAAAACTTCCCCCTAATATCTAACCTAACCCTTCCTTCCTTTAGCTTTAATCCATCCCCCTTCTCCTGCCATTGTCTACCCTTTGAACAAGCTGATTCCCCACCTGCTTATAAGCTCCCTGTGGGGACTGGCAGGCTGCAATGAGTTCCCCCCACAGCCTTCTCTTCCCCAGTGATCTTTAATTCTTAATTTCCATCAGAATAGTGCCCAGCTTCATGGACCATTACATCCACAGTTCAGTATCTGAGCACCAAGAGAGCACCAAATCTGCAAAATATTACAGAAAAATTAAGACAAAAGCACCTCACACTATGATTGAGGATAAAATGAAATTATGGAAGCCAGAGTTCAGGTTTCATGAAGTGAGCAAGATAAAATCTGCCCTTTCAATATATCCATTTTTAGATCATAAAGACTCTGCTTCCTTTGGATGGATTTTTTCAGTTCTCTGTTTACCCAGCACCCAGAAGGTTCTCAAGAGACTACCTTCACGCTGGAAGGAACAGGCAAATATGGGCTGTTTTCACAGCTTCTCCTATAAAGGAAATTCTCACAATAATTTTATTAATCAAGATTTCACTATTTTAGGAGTCATACTGAATTTTCATCATTATAGGCACCAGAAGGATTACTGATGACAGGGTATGTGAGTGGGCAGGACGGGGATAAAACAGCTAGCATAAAACAGAATGAACTTTGCAAGCCAGACATATTTGGCAACTGCACATTTGTGCTTTTAGTATTTGTTAGGAACACAGTTCAGCCTTCTACTACATGTTGGCAGTTTGGTGTGTGGAGTCTCATAACAGCTTTAGTCATGACCCAACTTGACTGCTTTAGTCATGCAACAAGTTTAGATTCCTGACTTCTGTTGCTCATTTTGTTTGCCTTTGACAGCCCCAAAGACATCTTTCCTCCCTCCCTGCCTCTACAGCTTCTACTGTCAGGAAAGCCTAAGAACTGTTGTGATTATTAGGTGTTGACTACTTTTTGGGTGGGTGTGTGTCCTTCAAATAGTTGTTAAATTGGACATGACATACTGTGGTGACCAGCAGAGAGCAACACGCAATCCAATACGAATTTTAGGTGAAGCCATTTCTTGGGTGAAATCACCCAGATTCTATACCTTTATTACTGCAAACGTGGCAAGCTAAAAACTGCTAATTGGCTACACACACTGTTCACACCCCACTGATTGGTTAGTGATTATAACGAGCTCTGATAAGCATATCTTAGAGCTAAATACCCTTAGTTTGCCTTTGATGCCTAAAAGCATCCGCACACCGGCTGTTTGACCCTCTTGTTATGGCTGGTTCTGAACATGTTCCGTTACTCCCAAGTCCCTTCCCATAACTGCTTCTTGGGTTAGGGTACCTGTACCCCTGGCATCAAGGCTGCTGTGTTTTGAGAATGGGATTATTAGGATCCTCTCTGCATGAGGAACATCTCCTGTCTCATGGGAACAGGAGGATATTGTCAGGGCCGATGTCTTGGGTGAAGAGGGTTAGGCCTCGGGCAGGCCTGCTGCCTTCCCCGACAACATACCATAAACATGATTCCATTTCTGTCTAAGAATACGAGCAAGAAACCAGTTTGGATGGGCAATGGAAGCTGGCCAAGCATCTCACTAAATTACAGGTGCCACCAGTGCATGATGTTTAAAAATAGAATCAGCTTAACTGCCATCATATTTCCTCTAATGTACAGAAAAATTGCACTAAGGAAATCAGAGAATTTCAGGACAAATGTTAGTATTTTAAGAGAAGGGAAGAAAGAAGAAAAATAATTATATTATATATCATATATTATTCATTGAAGATAGGTGAATAGTATAAGGCTGGATGCTGCAAAACTACATTATTCAAAACAAAAACCAGTGCTTCATAAGAACAATTCAAGGAGAGAGTATTTGATTTTATTACAAAGGTGTTAATTATAATGACTTCAGGCATCACACAGCCTTCAGACCGGAATAAAGAATTAAAATCTTCACCTAGTAAATTAAGATGTGCTGATACCTTGTTATTAAATGAAGCTACAATACATAACTGGGATTGAAGTCTGCAGACAAGATAGGCAACCAGTTGATTTTGAGGAAAATTAATCATCCAAACTCAAGCCAGTCAGCAAATGTCAACAGACTCTGGACTTTGTGCCCTTACCCCCAGCCCCACCAACCATTTTCAGACTGAATCCAGCTGTGGAAAGTGGGGTTTTGGAATCTGATCACCTCTCCTACCAGTTGTTTTGGATTCGTTCTTCCTGTGGGAAACTTCAATTGATACAATTGTGAGACACGCAAATTGCTGTGTTTACAGCACAGGTAACTGGCACTGAACATGACCTGCCTCATACAGAAGTCTCCTGTCTGTGTCACTGCATGCTAGATTGGAAAAGAGGGTCCTTTCAGTGGATGCTGACAGTCTCCAAAACAAAAACTGTCTAGGGAAGGGACTGGACTCAGTCAAAGCAACTGATGAATGAAATTTCTTCCCAGGAAGATATATGCCATACCTCCTAGAGGGAAAGGTTGGGCAGAAGTTGAGGAGTTGCTCCCCACGAGGCTTCCTGGTTCATACAGGCCCCTGAGAAGCACCACTACATCCCCTGTATCCATGTGCCAGCAGCAGCTGCAGTGCAGCAGGGACACGACCACTGAGTAGACATGGCTGATAGCCTGTTTTGTTAGGTCTACTGGAGAGACACAGACAGCAACCAGCTTCACTCAAGCAGGGAGAGCGAGGCATGACCAAGTCTCCAGCAGGGCACATGATGAGAAATGCAAGATTGAGAAGAAGCAGCAGCACAATCATAGAATGGCATGGGTTGGAAGGGAACCCAAGGATCACAGAGCTCCAACCCCCCCTGCCACAGGCAGGGACACCAACCTCAGGCCTGGATCTATACAAGGTTGTCCAGGGCCCCATCCAACCTGGCCTTGAACACCCCCAGGGACGGGGCATCCACCACCTCTCTGGGCAGCCTGTTTCAGCCCCTCACCACTCTCTCTGGAAAAAACTTCCCCCTAATATCCAATCTAAACCTTCCCTCCTTTAGCTTTAATCCATCCCCCTTGTCCTGCCATTGTCTGTCCTTTGAACAAGCTGATTCCCCTCCTGTTTCTCTGCTCCCTTCAGGGACTGGCAGGCTGCAATGAGGTCCCCCCACAGCCTTCTCTTCTCCAGGCTGAACCAGCCCAGCTCCCTCAGCCTCTCTTCATAGGGCAGCTGCTCCAGCCCTCTGAGCATCTTTGTGGCTCCTCTGACCCCTCTCCAACAGCCCCACATCTTTCTTGTATTGGGGCCCCAGCTCTGGACACAGGATCCAGCTGGGGCCTCAGGAGGGCAGAGCAGAGAGGGACAATCCCCTCCCTGTCCCTGCTGCCACCCCTCTGCTGATGGAGAATGAACGGTGGATGTGACACCTGTGCACAGCTTGCAAACTCAAGCCCAGGTACAGGCAGCATTTGCTAAGGCAACGTAGATTCAGGTTCCAACATCATCTCAGGTTCAGAGAGTACCCAACCCGAGTTATTTTTATTCTACATCAATTTCATTCTACATTGACATTGCAGTTACCCAAAGCTGCAATTTTATGATTCATCTAGACTGAATGTTATAATAGCAAATCTTTTAAATTAGTACAGTTTGTTTGCACTAAAGAAGTGGGAACAGTCGTGTGAAGGAACCTACCAGCACAGTATGGGATTTTTCCTATAGTCATGCCAAATCAAACAGATGTATCAGTCCTGTGCTACCCATTAACATTTTAAGTGACAGAAGATATCATTTGCTGACATACAGAGAATATGTAATTAAACAGCTGCCTGGTAAAAAAAAAAACACAGCTCACTGAAGAACATATTGAAAGTAAACTGCTAATAAATACATTTGGAAGCATACAGTTGTATATTAACTCATTTATGTGATCCAGAGGGAACTATGGTTTGCCATAATGAGATACCTTTGCAGTTGTTTTGTTTCATTTAATTTACCTGACACTACTACCATCAAATGGCATTATGGAGGATTTCAGAATATGAATTCCTGACCAGTTAAATGATGTTTAAATCATGAACTTAACCCCATGTTTATTAAAGCTCTGCCTGCAGTGCCCCAGCACTACAAGCTGGCAAGACAAAACTGAATTCCTTCTCATATGGTTTCTGTTGGGAGACTTTGAATATGGTTATTAGGGATTGGGGGAATGCATGGGAATTGATGCTGTAATGAAATGCACCAATTTATTACCAGCAGGGAAGCAAGAAACATCCATTAACTTTTTGTACACTGAGGAATAACTTCATGGAAATAGCTATTCCATTCACAGTGTTTCCCATTAGAAAGTCAGCATTTACCCTCAGATATTTCACCTCATCTACAGGAGCTGCTGTCAGATACTTTAAAGGAGCATATGATAAAGGTAAGCATATTTTTATATTCTGGATAGCTGGAAAAAATTGCTGTAGTGTTCTGCAAAATATTAAGAATGTCTTCTTAGGTTTAAAATTTGCAAACATACAGGCACCCCTCTGTTCAGCAATGTGTGATCCTTCAGTACTGCTGAAAGGCTTTCATACCAGCTTTGGTACTGAAGAGGAAAGTCTTCAACAGACAACCAAAATTAAACATTATTTCCTGCTACAACTGCAAAACACTCTTTAAAATAATGGCTGAGCATTGCTGCAATTCACAGCCAGGCAGAGCAGAACAGTACCATGTACCTGAGGTAGCCACTGACACCTCAAACACTGATCATTTCTCAATGATCATTTTATCTAAAACCAGTTAAAGGTCAGATTATGGGCACTTCCCATTTCTCATGGGAAAATGTATGGTGGAAACCCCTGAAATTTAAACAAAGGTTTTACTAATATATTTTCCCTGTATTCAGTCTGTGTTTAAGGATGTACCAGCTGGTGTTTCTAAATCTTAACAACCTTTTCTAACACAGTTCCTTTCACAAGGATGAAGTGCAGAGTATCATACAAGCACGTTACAGACATGAGCAGTGAGTCACTGGTTAGAGGCAAGTGGTTAGAAAGAATTATAAGCAGCAATAAGCAAGGTATTGGATTTCATCAACTATCTTGATATGAAACGTCACTGAGATCACCTCAGCCTTTTCTCCTTTTCTGCTAGTGATGGATATCCAGGAATATTCTGTCTTTCTTTCATTTCCTTCTGGCTGTCACAGAATTAAATCCTTCAAACAAGAGCAAGCATGACTTGTAAAACAATGATTAGTGTTCACAAGAAAAATGTCCCCCTGGACATCCATTTTTTGGTGTGTAAATGGGGAGGTTTTGAGGTTTGAACACTGCTGTAAGAAGACAGAAACCTAAGTATCTCTAAACTTGCTGCCCTTATATCCAAATTATCTGCACCTTGGCCCTTGCAGAGGTATTTTCACAGGTTCAAGCCAACAGCAAATCTGTCAAATCATGCTTGCCCAGTGCTTTCTGAAGGGTGAGGTAGTAAATACTCATGCTGTACACATCCTTCACATCAATGCTGTGGCCTGATGAAATAGCCATCTCTTGTTGGGGCTAGAACAAGCCAGAGGAGGTGAAACACAGAGGAATGTGTCAGAAGCCTTCATTGAAAGGCTAAACACAGAGAAGACTTGTGTAAAAATAGCACTAATAAAAAAAATGAGATTCGAATACGTTCAGCATCAGAGGACATTTGCAGTCACTGCTGTGCTACAAAATACATGGCTCAGGTTCATCTCACTTTGAAACACAGTTTCTCTTGTGTTTCCTGCCTTTGCTGCAAATTTTCTTGCTCATGCAGCAGATTGTGTTGATCTGAAGAAACCAGAAACCATTTTGGAATATGTGGTCATAGCAAAAGAAAGCTGTCACACAGAAGCAGACATCAAAAGAAGATTGCAACACACATTTGCTTTTCTCCTTTCCTGTACCATCTCAGCTAAAGATGCAACTGAAGTTGACAAGAAAGAGCTAGCAGTATCTGTTTTCAGAAAAGGCTGTTGGATTAAAATCTGAAATCCTTTGTTCAGAGAAAGAAAAAAAACTTAGGAACACTCTAAGCATCACTGCAGTCTTTATTATTAAACCATGAAAAGTGGAGTGCTATTATAAAGTCCTGCAGAGAAATGGGGTTACTGAGGGAACAGTGGCCAGGCTGTCACTGTTCAGTGATGGATGGGGAATGCAGCTCAAGAAGCTATCAAAGCACTAGCTATTACCTTAGACAGCTAGTTGCTTCTTTACTTGCAGAAGAATTCTTTTTTCAGAAAGAAATTAGGGCAAATAGGAGCTCTGAAATACAAACCAAAAAAAAACCAACACTTTTCAACCTAATCCTAAAATTGATTTACCAACAGAACAAACAAATAGTTTAGGATTGCAACTGAACCAGCCTGGTAAAATATGTCTCCACAGTCCACAAAGATCAATGGTTAATAAGGCTGAGAGACTTCATTTTTCATCTGTGGCTTCTGGCTAGGAGAAAAAAAAAATTATCAGGCAAGAGACATCATAACCTTCCTTTATATCAAACTTCCATTAAACTCCCTCTTACCTGCCAGCAGATATTCAGGGCTATTAGACTGACATTTATCTTTAATGCTTTCTATGTTTCTGACATGGTTCCTGTCCTGTATTTTTTTAGCTGCAGTCAGATGCTCCTGCACAGCTAGAACTCGGAGTTGGAAACTGCTGATTACCTATGTGAGCAGAAAAAAACCCTGAGTTTTGGTAAAATGCAGCATGTTTGCCCCATATTTACCTTTTAATTACGTGGATTTTTAAAATACTTGCCATAAGATGGTAGCATTCCTTATTGATCTTAAAGGGGATTTTTTTTTAGCCTCTTTAGATGACTTAGATGCATCTGAAGTAGTTTTTAAGTGAGAAAAACTATCAGGGCTCATCAAATAGCCTCTGGTCACTCAGAAATACTTGAACAACCTCACCTGCTACACTTATGCTCATCAATATGGGACCTTATTGACAGTGAGCAAGGGTTGGTGTAGAAAGAGATAACCTACTCCTTTATCCAGCAAAATGGTTGCACTGGGCAGCCTATCCTTCCCTGGGGCTAAAGGCAAAAATTCACAGAATCACAGGGTTAAAATCATCAAGTCCAACCATTCCTCACTGTGCTAAACCACATCCCTAAGTACCTCATCTACCCTTCCTTTAAACACATGCAGGGAAGGTGACTCAACCTCCCTTTTCTTAAGGAAAGGAAGCAATGGGCCCTGTTCTCAGAAATACAGCAATTGGTGACCTAAGCAAATCAGTATTAGAGGGGGGTTCATTACTCTGTATGGTAGTTTTTCAGCTGTCTCCTCCTTCGTTTCCTGTTCAGACAGGAACAGATAGCAGGACCCAGGAAACTACAGGTCAGTCAGCCTCACCCCCATAAAGAGAAGGGCTACGAAGATGATGAAGGGCCTGGAACATCTCCCCTGTGAGGAAAGGCTGAGAGAGCTGGGGCTGTTCAGCCTGGAGAAAAGAAGACTGAGAGGGGACCTGATCAATGTCTATAAATATCTGAAGTATGGGGTGCAGGGGGAATTGGCCAGCCCCTTTTCAGTGTCTGTGGGGACAGGACAAGGGGCAATGGCTGCAAGTTGGAGCACAGGAAGTTCCAGACCAACCTGGGGAGGAACTTTTTCCCAGTGAGGGTGAGGGAGCCCTGGGACAGGCTGCCCAGGGGGTGTGGAGTCTCCTTCTCTGGAGAGATTCCAGCCCCGTCTGGACGCCGCCCTGTGCAGTATGAGCTGGGGAGCTGCTCTGGCAGGGGGTTGGACCCCAGGAGCTCTCCAGGGCCCTTCCAACCCCTACAACTCTGTGATTCTGTGAAATCAGGCCTGACCAATCTGACAGCCTTCTGTGATGGCATGACCAGCTGGACGGATGGAGTGAGAGCAGTGCATGCTGTCTACCTTGACTTCAGGTAAAGTATTAGCAAGGTTGTTGCAATGTCTATAAAACACAGTTCCTGTTGGTTGAGTTAAACAAGCATAACCTGTATTTGAGCTCTTACATCATACCCAAACTGGCTGTACCTGTTTGCCCTAAGCTTGTAAATTTATGAAAATGTGGAGCCACAGTAATAAACCTGTGGTTTTGCAGCTATGCAAGAAACACGTGCTGGTAACAGGACTTTTCAAATCAACCTTTAGAATGCAGTTGAGCTGGACTTGGGCTAAGGGTAGCATATTCCCACACTCATTCATGTTGAATGTAATCTTAATTTAAATTTTATATGACTACTCTTTAAGGACTATGGAACCACTTCCTGGGAATTAATTCCCAGCTTAGTTGAATGGACAATTCAATATCTACACAAAATCACAGAATCACAGGGGTTGGAAGGGCCCTGGAGAGCTCCTGGGGTCCAACCCCCTGCCAGAGCAGCTCCCCAGCTCATACTGCACAGGTCGGCGTCCAGACGGGGCTGGAATCTCTCCAGAGAAGGAGACTCCACACCCCCTGGGCAGCCTGTCCCAGGGCTCCCTCACCCTCACTGGGGAAAAGTTCTTCCCGATGTTGGTGTGGAACTTCCTGGGCTCCAATTTGCAGCCATTGCACCTTGTCCTGTCCCCACAGACACTGAAAAGGGACTGGCCAATTCCCCCTGCACCCCATACTTCAGATATTTATAGACATGAATAAGGTCCCCCCTCAGTCTTCTTTTCTCCAGGCTGAAGAGCCCCAGCTCTCTCAGCCTTTCCTCACAGGGGAGAAGCTCCAGGCCCTTCATTATCTCCTCAGCCTCCTCTGGACTCTCTCCAGGAGATCCCTGTCCTTTTTATCCCAGGGAGCCCAGCACTGGACACAACACTCCAGGTGGGGCCTGAGCAGGGCAGAGCAGAGGGGGAGGATCCCCTCCTGTGACCTGCTGCCCACACTCCTCCTGATGCCCCCAGGATCCCATTGTCTCTCTCAGCCCCAGGGCACACTGCTGGCTCATGGCCACCCTGTCACCCACCAGCACCCCCAGGTCCTTCTCCACAGAGCTCTTCTCCAGCAGGTCACCCCCAGCCTGTCCTGATTCCAGCAGTTGTTCCTCCCCAGGTGCCAGACTCTCCACTTGCTTTTGTTGACCCTCATCTGGTCTCTCCCTGCCCAGCTCTCCAGCCTGGCCAGGTCTCTGGATGTCAGCGCAGTGTCCTGCCTGTCAGCCACCCCTCCCAGCTCTGGATCATCAGCACTTGCTGAGGGTGGGTGCTGTTCCCTCATCAAGGTGTCAATGAAGACATTGAACAGGACTGGACCCAACACCCAGCCCTGGGGACACCACAGGTCACAGGCTCCAGTCAGACTCTGCTCCACTGATCACACCCTCTGAGCTCGATCGGACAGCCAGTTCTCACCCCACCTCACTGTCCACTCATCTATCCCATGCTCTCTCAGCTTTGCTATCAGGATGTCATGGGAGACAGTATGGAAAGCCTTGCTGAAGTCAAGGAAGATGACACCCACTGCTCTCCCTCCATCCACCCAGCCAGTGATGAGATCACAGAAAAAAAAAACCTAACTCCCCCAAGTATCTCCTTTACCTGCTCATTATTAAAGGCAGAATACATGCTCATCAAAGTAAATATAGACATGAATCATCATTCAGGAAAGCCTTCGGGGCTGGAATTGTTTGGTTCAGGTTTTTTTTAATGTGGTCTTTCAAGCACTCATTTCCTAAGAATTTGGTCAAAATTGTTGTTAGTTATGCAATCTAGTGGTCATCTCAGCAACCACTTGATGAAATTGGGGGAAAATATTACCAAGGCCTGACTTTGGACACTTCTGTACACACATTAATCAACAAAAAACACCATATTCTGCATATATCTTTTCCTACTCGCAGCCCAATCACTATTGGCTTAGAAGAAGGATGGACAGGAGTAAGCTGCTTCCACCAAGAAAATCTGTTTCTACCCACTTCCCCAGGGGATCCTCAGATCTGGTTTTATCAAGAGCACAGGACTGATGCCCCTCTTAGGCTACCTCCCATGTGCTACATACCAAGCTACTTGAGGAACATCAAGGGGAAGTCTACACCATATTCCACTGAACAGCACTCACAACATAATTAAGATCTGTGGTAGAGACCAAAAATTTCAGAGCTATGATGTGCCAACAGGAAAGGAGGGGGAGACATCAATGCCACAGATGATGCCACAGCTCTACTAATTAAGGTGCTGCTATTATAAATCAAGCTGAATCTTGAAGCCTCCAAGGACCAAGAGACACAAAGTACATAGGTGGTTCTCAGGACAGACAGGTTAGTGCTCTAGGACAAGGTGACACAAAAGAACTGACTGGAAAATAGCAATAATTCCCATCACAGGTTGTGGGGATTTATTTCCCACCCCCAACCAGAATCATCATCTGTGGCATGACTTAAAAGCTTTTCATTCTTTAAACATTATTCTTCCATCATGTCCCAGAAATACACTTAAAACTTGTTCTAACCCTCTCTATGACTAATTAACTAAACATCAAAAATTTGCTTCAAGTATCAGGTTACCCAAGTTATACTAGTGGATTTACCTGCACCTATTCTAAATTAAATCCCTTTTTTGACTGCAATATGCAGGATTCCATATCAAATATGGGAAAAGCAGGTTGAAACCAGCTAAAATTCCTTTTCAGAGAACCAGCTGGAAATTTCTCAATCATCATCCAGTCAGCCCATCCCCCCAGACTTAAGAACTCCTGTTCTTCACATTGGCAAGCCCACAGTTTAGAGCAAAGCCTGTCCTTCATGGAGAGCTTCAATTAGAACTGCATCTAAGTCCACTTATACAGGAGCTTAGTCCTTCCCTTAAGGCCACAACTTCCCTACTTTCTTTGTTCCTACCATTGATCAGCATGGTTGTAGTGGAGATAAATCATATACCTATCAAAATGTATCAATCTCTGTATTTATTTTTTTTAATAAAACACTCTAAGTCAAAGAGTCTGTTTTATAAGAAACTTTTTCCATTTGGCTCTGGAAACCCAAAGACTATTGGGATGCAGTGTTTCATTCTGGGGAGACAGACTCAAGTTCAGGGCTTCCCAGGGAAAAGCAATGGGTAATGGGTTTCAGAAAGTTCAGTATTCCCTCCAAAGAGGTAGCACTGGGATTATCCTGCCCTAGCTGCGTTCTTCCCCTCCAGGGATGGGGCACCAACCCCCTCTCTGGGCAGCCTGTTCCAGCCCCTCACCACTCTCTCTGTAATAAACTTCCCCCTAATATCCAATCTAACCCTTCCCTCCTTTAGCTTTAATCCATTCCCCTTGTCCTGCCATTGTCTATCCTTTTAAAAAGTTGAATCCCCTCCTGTTTGTATGCTCCCTTCAGGCACTGGCAGGCTGCAATGAGGTCCCCCTGCAATGATTTGATGCTCCATAGTCAAGACTGAAGCTGGATAATTCCATCTGCACTTCTAAGCCATTAGTTCTCCTATTCTCAGAAGAATGAGGCTGAGCTTGGCACAGAAAAGCTCTCAGGTGAATGCAACAAACAACAGTGTAAATTAAAGTTATTCCATAGCAGCCTGGGAGTGCCCTTAGCTTCCTGCTTCTTGCTTTTTTAACCCATTAAGTATTGAGAGTAGTGTGGAAGGGGTGTTGTTTGCTTTTCCTCCACCCCTCCAATTAAAGGACGTTTGATGGTGGGAGAAGAAAGGTGAAGCAAGAGATGGGCAAATACTGCTAGCCTTTGCAGATTAATAAAACATAGGATGGCTTCTCACTCTGCAAACACTCCAACGTTCAGACTTGGGAAATCCAAAAGGCATTTGGTAGATCTCAGTTAATTTTTTTAATTAGCAAATCTCAGTTTGGTAATTTTCAGGGACAAAAAGAACAGAGACAAAAATAAGACACCCATGCAGTAGAAGGACTCAACATCAAAACATGAAGAAAACTCAGCCAAACTTTCCTGTCTTACAGTTATTGCAGAAGACATCGAGTCTGTTGTGAACAAACTATTATGGCAAGACTTATGTTGGTCTGTGTGATTTGATCTTCCTCCATCATGACATAGATTTACAGTTCTCCCAACCTATGAAATTTATGTTTCCCAGCATAGACACAGCTTGGTACAGGTCAGATACCTTCTTGCTCAAACAGAATTGTAGGGGTTGGAAGGGCCCTGGAGAGCTCCTGGGGTCCAACCCCCTGCCAGAGCAGCTCCCCAGCTCATACTGCACAGGTCGGTGTCCAGACGGGGCTGGAATCTCTCCAGAGAAGGAGACTCCACACCCCCTGGGCAGCCTGTCCCAGGGCTCTGGCACCCTCACTGGGGAAAAGTTCTTCCCCAGGTTGGTGTGGAACTTCCTGTGCTCCAATTTGCAGCCATTGCCCCTTGTCCTGTCCCCACTGACCAAAAAAAGGGGCTGGCCAATTCCCCCTGCACCCCATGCTTAAGATATTTATAAACATTGATTAGATCCCCCCTCAGTCTTCTTTTCTCCAGGCTGAACAGCCCCAGCTCTCTCAGCCTTTCCTCACAGGGGAGATGCTCCAGGCCATTCATCATCTCCTCAGCCTCCTCTGGACTCTCTCCAGGAGATCCCTGTCTTTTTTATCCCAGGGAGCCCAGAGTGTGTGAAGAGATGCCCTGAACAGTTTTAGCAGGGGAGGGAGGAAGCTCTGGAGTCTGCACTTACTCTGCACCTTCTCTACACTTTTGGCAGAGCTTAGGAGCCCAGGTCACAGGCTAGTGCCTTGGCAGAATTCTTCTAGCAGAGTGCTGCTCCTAACACAGATAATAAGAAATGCTATAGGCTAGGTAGTACTGACACACTCTCTAGAGTCTCTTTTATTGGCTGCTTTACAAACTAAGGCTTAATAAGGCTATTAGCTTAAGCTTTACCTTCACCTTTTGACCTGAGAGGAAGGGAAATGTTCACAAGCCAGAAGCAGCACTGGAAGTGAACTTTTCACCTACACATTAGAGAAGGTCACAGAATGAGATTTTACTTAGGTAACCAGAGGCACAAAAATAAGCCTGAAGGTTAGAACTAGTTTGCTTATCAGTGCTTTGATGATTTAGTTACACCCACTTATACCTCTAATGCTAACACTCCCCATTAGTGGCCAGGTAATAAGGATGAGCCATCCCCAGACAGCATTCCTGCAGCCCTGGACTCCTGGTTGGTGATGCTGAAGTTCCTGCCCTTGCTCCCTATCCATTTAGCAGGCCCAACAGCTTGGGTGAGGTTCAGCACTAGTGGCTTAGTCACAGATTTGCACTTCTCAATGTCATAAAGCTTGTAAGGATTACAGCAGGAAGATGCTTTACCTTCACTTGTGTATGTGATGCTACCTTGAGCCTTTCTTTAATTGGCTTTACAGTATTTCAATTCACCTTTTGCAATGATTAACGTTCTCCATAAATTTCTCATTAAAAAAATCATTTCTGTAGGATACTTGGGAAGAAAAGGGACATTGATTCCTTGCATTTTGGTCCCCAGCTCTTATTTGGGATCAGATCAGCAGAGTATTTCAAATTAGACAAAGAGAAGATGCTTGGAAGTGGATTCATAACTGCCTGGGGACTATGAAAAAGAACCCAGGATCTCCAAAGAAGCTGTTTAACTGTCATGAGACACAAAAAATTCAAAGAAATTGAATGTCCACAGCTATGAACATTAATCTAAAATTAGAAGCCCATCCATCCCTTTGAGCAGGTTATCTGAAGAAAATAGTTGATATGTAACTCAAAAGTTTTGTGGGTTTGTTTTGGGGTTGTTTTTTTTAAATTACTTTAAAAAACAAATAGCATTTTCTAGCTTGTAATGATCATATTGAAGCATAATTCATCTGCTCTTGATTGGATTTTAAAGAAATACTGTTTTAGTACACAGATTTCCTCCATAATGGTTCTCTCTGCCAATAAAGCAAGAGTTTATTACATTTCCACAGTTCTCCTGGGAAGAGTTTGGAGGTTTGGGGTTTTTTTCTTTTATAATACAGTTATACCTACTTCTAATAACTTGAAAACTAGCTAAACTCTAGCTGCACTGTAGTCACATGAGTTTCCCCAAATTGCATCATTGGCTCTCCTGGGAGAAGTCTCAAATAGGTCCAAAGTAATTACTCTTTAAAATTGATTCCTATATTGATAAATTAAAATAAAATCTTATTTTCTGTTTATGCAGAAAACTCACTTGCATGAAAATTGTGGGGATAAACAGTGTTAGCATTCAGAGGAGTAACTTTTCCACAAAGGCATCTTCATTCCTAACTGTATTTGGAAATATAAAAAATATGGGAACTTTCTCTCCCAAAACCAAGTAATCATCATGCTTTGTAAAGTCTATTTATAGGACATTGGGAGTTTTGCATTTTAGCCATCAGACCTCTCCAGATCCCAGCTGTAACATTACCCCTATTTTCAAAACTGTTGCTTATGACTTTCCTCCAGCAGTGGCTCTGGCAGCTCGCAAGGCCAGTGGGATCCTGGGCTCCATCAGCAGAGGGGTGGCAGCAGGGACAGGGAGGGGATTGTCCCTCTCTGCTCTGCCCTGTGAGGCCCCAGCTGGATCCTGTGTCCAGAGCTGGGGCCCCAATACAAGAAAGATGTGGGGCTGTTGGAGAGGGGTCAGAGGAGCCACAAAGATGCTCAGAGGGCTGGAGCAGCTGGAGCAGCTGCCCTACAAAGAGAGGCTGAGGGAGCTGGGCTGGTTCAGCCTGGAGAAGAGATGCCCTACAGGACGAGTCCTTTGTAACATCTTCTGAGATGTCACCTTTTCAGTGAGACCAAGTATAACTGTCTTGCAGTCTTACCAGCTCTGTCCCTCCCCACTTACCTCCCACAGCATGATAACACACATCAGGTGCCCTTCCCTCCTGCCTGCCACCACTGCCTGCTACCTGGTTTTTGTGTGCCTCTGCAGGAGAGGAAAGGAGAGCAGCTTGCACTGTTAGAGTTAAATACTGTGTAAGCAACCAAAGGTCTCCTCTTGCCTAACCCAGAGGAAGCACCAGCACGGTGTGCTTGCAGCCAAGCCAGGAGGTGCGTGGGCTGCAGAGGAAGCACAGCTACAGCCCTGCCCTTCTGAGCCCTGTGTAAGCGCAGCCAGTCCGGCTTCCTGAGGTCAGGCAGCCCTGCCCTTCCTCCTCCCTTTGCACGTGTGAGCCAGTGCTCTGCTCTACTGTGGCCCTTGGTGAGCAAGGGCCTGTCTGCACACCCTGGTTTTGGGGGAGCAGGAGAACTGCCTAGTGTGCAACTTCAACCACAGCCTGGTGAGCCCCGGGATGCGATGTCTCAGGCAGTGAGCGGGTCCTGAGCAGGACACTCACCTTCAGGGGTCTACTGGAACACTACACACAATTTGATACACACCAAGCACAAGCAACACAGGAATTCATATCACCAACTGCTAAGTAGATACCGACTGACTTCTCAGCATTGCCTGTGAAGTGGAATATAAGGTGTTTGAACACTCACCTGTTAAAAGCTTCTAACCATCTACATCCCAAACTCAGAATTAATCCCCCACCTCACCCACCTTTCAGTCATCTCATGCTCTTATACCATCCCTCTTCTTGTAGTATCTTGCTGTTAATAACACCTCAATTGAAGTCAGCATGCTTATTTGCTCTTCTCATTTGTTTCACTTCCTGAGGAACAAGCCGTATCTAACCCTGATCAAATTTTGACTGAGGAAAAAGAGATACATGTACTAAAACTGATCCCATAGGTCATTACAACAGAAAATAAGGGAATGCATCTTCATTCCCTTCTGAAGGGAAGAAGGCAAAGGCCAACGGCACAGCGACAGACTTGGGGATGCTGTTCCTGGTGATAGGAGGGAAAATGCTGTTAGAAGTCTCCCTGTGACCTGTTGAGGATACCTGCACCTGCTGCCCCCCTAAAGTGCCTATATATGAATGCACATAGCATGGGTAACAAACAGGAAGAGTTAGAGATCTTTGTGTGGTTGCAGGGCCACGATCTCACTGCCATCACAGAGATGTGGTGGCACAGCCTGGATGACTGGCAAGCTGTCAGGGATGGCTATGTGCTTTTTAGGAAAGACAGGCTAGTGAGGAGAGGTGGGGGAGCTGCTCTTTATGTCAGAAAGCAGCTAGAATGTATTGACCTCCACCTGGGGGAGGATGATCCATCAGTTGAGAGCTTGTGGGTAAGAATCAAGGGGCCGGCTAGTGTGAGTGACACTGTTGTGGGTGTGTATTACAGGCCCCCTGATCAGGAGGAGAGAGCTGATAGTGCATTCTACAAGCAGCTAGAAGTAGCCTCAAGATCCCAGGCGCTGGTCCTTAAGGGGAACTTCAATTACCCAGATGCTTGGGCAAGCAACAGGGCCAGTCATATGCAGTCCAGACAGTTTCTGCAGTGTGTAGAAGACAATTTCCTGCTACAGATGGTGCAGGAACCTACAAGGGGAGGGTGGGTACTGGACCTTGTTTTAACTAACAAGGATGGGCTCGTTAGGGAAGTGAAGGTCAGGGGCAGCTTAGGACAAAGTGACCATGAAATGGCAGAGTTCAACATCCTGAGTGGAAAAAGCAAGCCAAAAAGCAGAATAGCTCCCCTGAATTTTGGAAGAGCTAACTTTGATCTCCTCCACAACCTAATAGGAGCCATCCTGTGGGCTATGCTGTTAGAAGGAAAGGGACCTGTGAGAGCTGGGTGGCATTTAAACAGCACTTCTTCCAAGCCCAGGATCAGCCTGCTCCTATTTACTTGTTTTAACTATCACAAAGCTTCTACAGGGATGCCTAGCTGTCCTGGAATGTCTGACATTTTTAGCACTGAAAGGTTATCATCACTGCATTACTTTCCAAAGTTCCAGTTCTTGCTATTTGCAGGAGAGTCAAAATGTTCCTTTGGTAAGGAACTAATCTATTTTAAACTGTTTTCTATTGTATTTTACAATACTGCCTTGAGCCATCTGGATGATAAGTAGTAATACAAATGATTACTTCAATTATTAACACTGGTGACCTTTGCTAAAATGCAGCAAGGATGAGAAAAAGTACATTACTATTAGGAAAGCAGCCTGACTAATCACCCAGAAGGGCTCAGTCAGAAAGTGAAATCATGGAGTTATATTGCCTGACAGTTTGAACATGGAGAAGCAGAGAAGGGAGATTTTGGTAGGTGTTCTACCTCCCACCTTTGTATCTCATGGTACTGTCACATAAAATGTAGAAGAAGGTTTAGAGAGACATAAAGCCAAGAGAGGTCTGGCCCAGCACAGCAATACTCTCACTTGGTATGGAGAGCTAAAGTACATGTATAAAATGCTCTATCATCCTCAAATAGACAACTAGCTCACCAGGAGCATTCAGCAGTATTTCTTTTCCTTGGACTGAACCCCCAAGGACTGAACACCATTACTAACCACTTGGGTCTTACCAAGCTCCTTTCAAGTGCCTGGCTTTATCACGATGCTCAGGCAAGGGACTGAACTGGTAAATGATCTTCCACCCTTGGGGACAATGGCCTTAGCTTGTGACATGTACCCTCTTTTCTTTTGATTGCAGACTCCCAGTTGAGGGTCAGGTGTGGGAGCTAGTGCAGAGGAGAGAACAGCAGGTGTCCCTCTCTTATCCACCTATATCCACTCCACTTTGGGGGAGAACACTCTGGTTCTGACTTACTCTCAGTCAGGGAACCTGGAAAACACCAGAGTGAAGATGAGTGAAATAAGTGTCTGCTATGGCAGGCTACTCAGGCAGAGAAGCTGCTCAGCTCCCTAGAGGACTTTGTCATTTACCATCCAGTTATTCTCCAGTCCTCAGCCACATGGTTTCCCCAGGGCCTGTCACAGTGATTAATGTTGATTTTCTCAAGTGGAGACATCCCTGTAACAGTATCCCTCAGTGGGTGAAGCCCTGAGCACTGGCTGGAGCAGGGGTGGTTTGAGCAGGCTCCATGTGCTCACCCTGAGCTTTAGGGTGAAGGCACAGTTGTGCTTCCCTCTGCACTGACCCCTTGTAGCTCAAACAGGACCACAGGGATTGTCAATCTGTCTCCAAAGACTTCTGGTACAGCATTTATGTGCCAGATTAGCAGTCTACTGGGGGCAATATAATAAAGGGGCTAATGAGGGTTTTTATGGAAATATGAAGAGCTCCTCCTCTGGAGATGCCTTGGTTTTGTTGCCACCAGTGTCACTGCTGCTGGAAACAGCTGTGTTGGGAACAGTTTAGTCTAGGGCATTTGAGACATCTCACATGCTCAGCTCCTTCCCCTGTCTCACCCCCTTCCCTAGCACACATCTCTTCTCTGGGTTAGCCCAGAGGATGCAGAGAGCCACTTCATGACCACTCTCCCCTTCCTCTCTAAACTGAATGAGGAGAGCCCCAACTAGAGTGGAGTGTACCAGGTAAAGCACCCAAGCTGAGCCAGGCACAGTGGCAAATACACCACCACACCCACAGCTGGAGTGGGTGCTCTGTGCTGCTGCAGTGAATCTGAAACCCTTGGTCATAGTTGCATTTCCACAGCTGGACACTGTGGTTCAGATTTCCCAGATGAGAGTTTTTATTAAATTCAGTCTTCATAGTTTTTAGCAGACAAACTTGAAGTGCTAAGCCTGCTCCCCTGGTATTTATGATCACCTTTGAGGGGACAGTTTAAACTGCATCAGTCTCACTGTGGGGCAAAGACTTAATAGATGCTCATCACTGGCAAGTCAGTCTCCTCTCAAAGGACTCCACTAAATGCCTGAGAAAGACTTTCACTCCTCCTCTGTCCTGGAGTTGAAAACCTTGTCTATACTGCCCTGTGATACCTAGGCTCCCCCTCTCCCATGGGCTGGTGAATTAAAGGGGTGATGACAGTCAGCAGTACAACAGGTTTTACCTGCAAGGATGCCCACAAGTGTTTCCTGGAAATACTCCCTCCCCTTCCAACCCCACAGGTTTTCTATCCAAACAAGGGTCTGGTGATCACTGACCTTCCCTGGGAGCAGGTGGCAGAGCTTTTCAGCTGCACTTTATGCAGCATCAGGCACTTCAATTAACTGTGACATAATTAGGAGTGAGGAGCAGAACATACATGGCAGAGATGCAAAAAGGCTGAGGCAAAAGGCTTTTGTCCATCAGCTGGTAAGCAAAGTAATTTAGAAATCTTTAAATAAGTGATGCTGAGCTCTAGCAAGGCTGTGGGTGATCAGAGAAGGAACTTATCTCTGCCTTATCTGAGAAAATAAACAATAAAGGGAGGTAATAAAAAGTTCCCAGTGGCTACTTTTAAAATAGGGCCATAATGAACCACATGAAATAACATCAAAAGCTTGTGCATAGAAATCCACACAACGTGTCAGGAGTTGATGAGATACTTTCCTTCAATAACAGGATAGTGGAAAAGCTGTATTAAGAGGATATGAGTATTCTAAAAGGTAAGACCCAAGGAACAATGGCTTTGTTGCTGTGCTTCCGAGTCCAGACAATGGCTGCAGTTTTCCTCACACTGAAAACAGAGGTGTGAAAACAGTGTGAGGAAAACAGAGGTGTTTTCAGTGACTAGAAGAGCATCCAATATCCTCTCCCTCCTCATCGTGGGAGTCATGAGGATATAGCATGGAAGGGACAAGTGGAGACAGCTGGCACTGGGGAGGACCTGCCACCCGAGCAGGGGAAGCAGAGGAACACCAAACAGGCACTGTGTGGCATGGCACAGCAGCCACCCAGGACTGCTCTCACCAACAGCTGGCAATAAAGACCAGAACCACCCTCCCAAGTGCAAGGGCATATTCATACAAAAATGATCATCTCCTCTTGGTGGGTAGATCCTGCTTTCCTACCATCTGCTGGCTGTGTATTTACTGTACAGTGAAGGTTGAAATATTTTAGGATCAGTAAGCAAAAGACCGAGCCATATGGTTTCCAGTTGTCCTTTGAATTACCTGCAGGCTCATCAGGAATCACTCAACCATCTAGCTAACAGGGAGACAGCAAGGAGCCACTGGCACTTCTGCAGAGACAATGTTCTCTCTCTGTCCCATGAGGTTAGGGGGAAGACATTTATTTCTCCAGCCATTGGGGAATCTCACACTTCAGAGCTACAACTAGTCACCACTGAAGAGCAGAGGGAGTACCAGGCAGCGCCAAGCAATGGAGGGCAGAGCAGGTTTGTCATCCCCTTGTTTATCACAAAGCATCCAGCATACACAATAGATTTGCCACAAAGGACAACTGGCCCCAGGTGCCATGCTAGAGTCCATGTTCAAATGAGCTCATCCCTTCTCTTTTTAATGCCTTCAGACCTCACTTTCTGGATACTTCGGTCCCCATGACAGACAGTCAGCACCTTCTGGGCACAGTGACAGCACATCCCTCTGGATGAAACAGCACAAGCCCTTTTTGAAGTCAATCTTCAGTTAAAAAAATATATTAAGTCCCTTGAGGGGGAGGGAGACAGGCAGCCTCATGGGTCTGGTTGAAAGAGAAAGATGTGAACACCTCTAAATGACATATCTGAATTTAGCTCCTTTCATTAACCAAAAGCCTTTGTTACCTTTATACCTGCTTAGGAAATAACAGAAAGGAGGTATTGCTGTGGAGTGATCCTGTGGCAGGCAGGAATCCATATTAACCACTCCATACTGGTTGCTGTTGATCTCAAAGAAGGGCACATCCCCCTTTGAACTAGCATGACAGAAGCCACATGTAAATTAATGCAGATAACCTCAGAAGCTGGCTAACAGAAATGCAGTGACTGACTCACTAAGTGAAAGAAAAAAAGAAAAGAAAAATTTAATCAATAATTCAGAAGATTTCCCAAAGGGGGTATGATATGATATATGATGCAGTGTGCTCCAAACTCTCAGCTATCACCTTTTTTTCCATTTTTGCTCCCCTTTGATGCATAAATAAGCAGATAATCTCATTGAAGGAGTATGACGTGATAACATGTGTTGATGACAGTGGACATGCACACCCCCATTTTATTTATCTATTACCATTAGCAAGAGTCCTCAGAGACATATTGTCATATTGAAAAGAAGGCCCCATCCTTATCCGAAACACAACACGTCCGGAAAGACAGCAGGCCTGCCCGCGGCCTAGCTCTCTTCACCCAAGACACAGGCCCTGACAATATCCTCCTGTTCCCATGAGACAGGAAAAGTTCCTCATGCAGAGAGGATCCTAATAATCCCATTCTCAAAACACAGGGGCCTTGATGCCAGGGCTACAGGCTGCCCTAACCCAAGGAGCAGTTATGGGAAGGGACTTGGGAGTAACGGAACATGTTCAGAACCAGCCATAACAAGAGGGTCAAACAGCCGGTGTGCGGATGCTTTTAGGCATCAAAGGCAAACTAAGGACATTTAGCTCTAAGATATGCTTATCAGAGCTCGTTATAATCACTAACCAATCAGTGGGGTGTGAACAGTGTGTGTAAGCAATTAGCAGTTTTTAGCTTGCCACGTTTGCAGTACTAAAGGTATAGAATCTGGGTGATTTCACCCCAGAAATGGCTTCACCTAAAATTCATATCAAATTGCATGTTGCTCTCTGCCAGTCTCACAACAACACTGTAAACTTAAGACTGGTATGCAAAACCAGCAGTGTCATTTTGGAGTTGCACACTTAAAAGAGTATAGGTGTGAGACTTCACACAGTACTCCAGGATCTCATTCCTTGAACAGAAGAAAATTTGTTTCAAATATTTCATTCCAACTCTCAACTGTTTTGCTTCCCACTCAGTCTTTGTCCATTCATCCTATAGGAATGTTTTCTGAAGTTTAATTCAAAATCCATATTTAAATTACTCATTCTGAAATATAGATTTTCTATCACCATTTCTACCTCTAAACTCTTCTGTGAAATGAGTGCAGTGCTGTCAGCAGGAGGAGTAAGAAATACCTCTCAAAGTTGGGCAATGGAGAGGGCTACCTGGTTAGAGGGATTTTTCCCCATTGACTGCAAGACCTGGTCTATCCCATGCTATGCAAGAACATGCCTGCTTCCCAATTGAAATTAATCTGACTTCTGACTTAACCCTGTAGGTAAGAAAAGGTGGTGTGGTTCTTCTTAGATATCCTGCTTGAGGTCCCAGAGAGACCTCATTGCTCTAGGGGGAAAAGCAGAGATGAATATGCATCTGAAAGTAGATGCATTTTGTGGGTAAAAAAATTGGCAGAGACTAGGAGGATGGATGCATATTCAGAGCTGCACTGCTTACAGAGCTAATTTTGCCTATGGGTTATACATGGAAGGAGTTTCATCCCTCAATTTCCCTATTTTCCAGAAAAGAAATATCCTGGCCACTCATTTCTTCTAGAATGGGGCTCTTTCCATCACTGTTTTTGTATAGTATATATTAAGTATTGTCTGAGTCAGCAAATTACTTTGATGTAGGGAGAAGACTCACATGAAGCAGCAAGGAGATATAGGTGCCCATTCCTGACCAGACCCTGTTTCTGATGAGAGCTGTGCTGCTCTGCCACGCTCAGCTGACAGCTAAACATGACGATGCAGAGCATAAAGAGGTCCTTGCAAACACTGCTGCAATGTCTTCACAATTTATGGCTGTAAATCACAAGACTTCCTGATGGGACTGAAGGATGTATTTCCATTTCCTCCTTCCTCAGAGAGGTCCAGAAACCCCTACATTAAACTTAACTGACTTACATAAGGATAAAATTCCCATGAGATTTATCCCCCTGCTTCCTCAGTGTCATTGATAGATGATTGACCTGTTCCTTGACAATCCTATGCCTGAGCCTTTTCCTCAGTTTGAAACTGAATCAAGCATTAGCTGTATAGAATTTTTGATCTGGAACATAAATCATACCTCTTTGGCAAAGCTTTCTGTCCCATGATTAATATTCTGCTTGATTCAGAAGTAAAGGTTTTCAGCACACAGTCCTTTGGGGCTGGGCAAGAAATGAAATGCTTTTTTTTCCATTTCAAACCATTTAAATTGCAATACCTGTAGCAGATCTCACAAAGTTATGGTATGAACCTTAATTTTTTTTCTCCTTGCAGTTTAACAGTTGCTGTGTGGCCTGTTCTACCCTCTTCATTTTAGAGAACAAAGTTTTGACACTTAGAAAGGACTAAATTGATGTAACTGATGAACATTAAGCCGATAGTGTGGTTCTTAATCACAGAATCACAAGGTTGGAAAAGACCTTTGAAGATCATCAAGTCCAACCAATCCCATCCTAAGCTAAACCAGATCCCTAAGTACCTCATCTACCCTTTTTTGAACACATCCAGGGATGGTGACTCAACTCAACCACCTCCTTGTTCTACTCCAAGTTGCTATACAAAACTGGCAGCTGAACTAGACCACTGTATTCAAAGCCATAGCAAAGCAATGCCAAAACTAAATGCCTTCTGCTTACTCCTCTTAGCCCAGCAACATTAATCTGGTTAAGTGAGAGGGAACTGGACTCAGAGTGGGGTTTTATCCCTGTAATTTACTTTACTCTCTGTGAGATCCATGGAGCAGTTCAGCCATCACAGCAGTTTGGCTGGAAGAGGGAAAAGCTATAGACCTTTAGAAAAACCCCAGACCTTCACTACGGCTACTGAGGTAAAGAAATGACTCTGTGTGACACTCCAGATCAAAGACTTCAAGCTTCTAGTCTGCAAGAGACATGTACAAAGCATTATTTTCTACAAGGCCACCAAAGGATGAACTGGGGCATTTTATAGCAATTTAGAAAAAAAAGGAAAGAAATTAAAAAAAGGAAGGAAAAAACAACCCCAAGACAACAAAAGCAGAACTAATCACAGCCCATAAGAGATGCACTAAAGAAAGATTATCATTATTATGTATAAATAGAAAGAAATACAATGAAATATAAACAAGTGTGGCCAAGCAATAGATGTCTAATTTCAAAGCAAGGTGTTGATGCACTACTCAAAGTTTTTACTGCAGTCCTTTTAGAAATCTGAAGTCTTCCTGAATGCTTCACCTGGAAAATGTGCCTTTTTCTGAGCTTTTGATTAACCAGCAAACATGATGGGTTCATGGAGCTTTTTACATTGCATTAATAATGCATTATCTAATGCAAATTTAAGATATTATGCAGAGACTGAACTATACACCCAAAACGTTTTCTCAGACATCCATGGCCTTACCTACGTATGGATCACCAGCTTGAATAAGCAGCAGCATGCAATACAGCCAGGGTACAAAAAAGGCTGGATATTCATAATGAATCACCAAAAGTTCACTCTCATTCTGGGAAAATATTGCATCAGGCCACTGGTTTTCAAGTAAGAGAGGAAAGTCATTTTCTGTTAACTCCTTATGCTCTACTTTTTATAGCTGGATTAGTATCTTCAGGCACTGATATATTCCTCTTGTCCTGGGGACAAGATGCTCGAGCCTTTCTACCTGAAGTTCTTCTTGGAACTTGGAAAGAGCTTCAGGAAAATTCCTATAACTCCCTTTGGCATCTACAAAGTTGATGCCATAATATCTAAGATTTTTGGATGCCATAATGAGAAAAGGTAAAAGTAAGTCTCAGATCTCATTCCTCAAGCATTTTTCTTAGAATTTAATGAAAACACTTGTTTCCTTCCATGATGGGATATGGAGGCCTTTCTCCCTCCTTCCCTATGAAAAGTGCACTGGGCTAAAGAACAGAAGAAAGCATACTTTAAAACTAGATAAATATTGTATTGGAAGTATTGCTCCTCACTCTTAAGGTAGAAGAGGAGCCACTAGCAGGAGGTAGAGGCTGTGAGAAAATTAGAATCATAGAATGGCATGGGTTGGAAGGGACCCCAAGGATCACAGAGCTCCAACCCCCCTGCCACAGGCAGGGACACCAACCTCAGGCCTGGAGCTACACAAGGTTGCCCAGGGCCCCATCCACCCTGGCCTTGAACACCTCCAGGGACGGGGCACCCACCCCCTCTCTGGGCAGCCTGTTCCAGCCCCTCACCACTCTCTCTGGAAAAAACTTCCCCCAAATGGAATGGAATGAGAAAGGAACAGAATGGAAGGGAAAGGAACAGTCTTCTCCCAAATTTCAAGAGACATACATCTTAGCTGGGTCACATGAAAGTCCTAGGGGTGAATCAGCACCATGTAGTAAAGAAGACTATTGGCTTTAAAATCTCTGATGCAGAAGCTACAAGAGGGCTCTTAGTTTAGGAAACTGAAATACCAATTGGATTTTTTTGTTTTTCTCTGCCTGGAAATGCTGAGCAAGTCATAGAACCAGAACTTTCTAAGGTAACCAGAATATGTTTCATCCTTGTTTTCTGGACACTTGCCTCTGGGGATGACTTGCTAAGCAGCTGGATCCTTATATTCCAAAGTCAAAGCAATACCTAATAGTAAAAGTCTCAGGTTCCCAACTCCTGAGACTAATGGAAAGGCACTCTTGGCCCTTCATCTCCCACCATTACACTGAAGGAATATCACTGTCTTGCTTCCCTGTAGCATCACAAAAGAACAGATAATACTTGCATAAGCTAGTGTTTAATGCTACCAAGAAGGCCATGACAAAAATATCAATTTACAGGCACATGTGGAACAGTGTGCAGTAAGAAGGGCCAAGGTTTAGACAGCAAACAAGAAGGAAAAGATAAAATACTTGATAAGCAAGCACAGTGAACACATGGCATGAGGCACAAACCTCATGACAAACATGTGATGCAAAAAAGATGTCATAAAACAGACACTGGAGGGATTAAGGTGCATGGACAATCCTAGCATTTCCTAGATTTGTGAGTGCCTGACTATGGCAACAAATTTTTAAGAAACCAAAGAAGTATGGTACATGGAACACTGTCAAAGTTCAATCTGGCAGTTGGTTTACAGGGAAAAGTTATGCCTGTGAGAAAGCTGTGGAATAATAAAGAGAGGAAGGCAGGCCTACTACTAAAGCACATCATAGGGAGGCAAATCCCAGGCTCAGGCAGTCCATTTCCTATGGAAAAATTGTATTTGATAGGTACTTGTCACAATAACTAATTTTTACTTCCTGGCATGTAAGATCTGACACAGAAGTATTCCACTGAAAAAAAATATGAAAAGCCTAAAGTATCATTAAATATAAATCCTCATGTCACTAACAACACTACAGTTTGTCCTGCACTTCCCATTTTCCCCCATCTTCTTCACCCATCCTGGAAATTCTGTGATCATTAAAATGCAGCACAGTATGTTAAACATGAAGCTGAAACAAGTACCTCAAGGAAGAAAACATCCTCTGCCCAGAGCTAAAGTTGAGAATCAGGTAGAATCTACAATGCTGCCAAAATAAATTAAGATTTCACATGTCCTTACCTTTGCATCCAGCCTTCTGCTCATATGAAGACTGGATCATTACATTAAGCTCACACTAGGGGGGAAAACCCAACCAAACCCAACATTCCCTAAACACTAGTTTGCCTTTTCTAGTGTTAAACACACACAGGTGAGAGCAGGCTTCAGCACCACTCAAGAGTTGTGGAGTAGAAGAAAAAAGCAGCCTTCTCCTGCTTGAGCTATATATGCCTCCTGCTGGCTAAACCATTTGACTCTTCTCAGCTGGGTTAGCAAACCAACTTCATTTGAATGACATGGTGACTGATTTCATCTGGAAGAAAAAACAAATGTGTTTTCATTTTGTAAGCCAGGGGGTTATTTTTTCTATTTGAAGTAATAGATGGTTCCTTTAACTTTCAGGGGAAAGTTCATTTTAAATGGAAATGTGACACTTTGGTTCAGGTTGAAAAGATATTTAATGAAAACTGAATTTCTCTGGACTCTTTTACTGCTTTTGTATATCACTGAGATTACATTTCATTTTAGTTTGACCCCAAATTACATTTTTATCTTCCAGAATTTACCTCTGAACTGAAAGATCCCCAGTTTTACTAAGATTTCATCACTTTTCCAGTTTGTTTCTAACCCAGGGACTGAGTTTTTTTTATTTTACTAGCCTTGTGTGATTTTATGGTATCCTGGGCTCCATCAGCAGAGGGGTGGCAGCAGGGACAGGGAGGGGATTGTCCCTCTCTGCTCTGCCCTGTGAGGCCCCAGCTGGATCCTGTGTCCAGAGCTGGGGCCCCAACACAAGAAAGATGTGGGGCTGTTGGAGAGGGGTCAGAGGAGCCACAGAGATGCTCAGAGGGCTGGAGCAGCTGCCCTACAAAGAGAGGCTGAGGGAGCTGGGCTGGGTCAGCCTGGAGAAGAGAAGGCTGTGGGGGGACCTCATTGCAGCCTGCCAGTCCCTGAAGGGAGCAGAGGAACAGGAGGGGAATCAGCTTGTTCAAAGGACAGACAATGGCAGGACAAGGGGGATGGATTAAAGCTAAAGGAAGGAAGGGTTAGATTGGATATGAGGGGGAAGTTTTTTCCAGAGAGAGTGGTGAGGGGCTGGAACAGGCTGCCCAGAGAGGGGGTGGGTGCCCCATCCCTGGGGGTGTTCAAGGCCAGGTTGGATGGGGCTCTGGGCAACTTTGTGTAGCTCCAGGCCTGAGGTTGGTGTCCCTGCCTGTGGCAGGGGGGTTGGAGCTCTGTGATCCTTGGGTTCCCTTCCAACCCATGCCATTCTATGATTTTGTGATTTGCACCTAATGCTTGATCACTGAAAGTCTGATCCAAAAATAGTATCCCTTAATCCAATCCACTCCCATTTTCCTTTCATAGTATTGAAAAAAAATAATATCTTATTCTTCAGCAGAGTTTGCTTCTGTGGAAAAACCATTCCTAGTACCTGTCAGGGTATAATAGAATTTTTGTTACAATGAAAAAAACACCCCAAACCAATAATTCTTAGGTAATTAAATACTTGGAAATAAAGTGAGCATTTCTGCCCCCTACGTGGGAAAGAGATGCCAAAGAAAGACCCCCCCCCAACACAGTAGAAGAAGGAACTCCACATCTGTCTACTCTGCACTCTCATTTAATGTTGGCCGTGTCCTAACATCCCCTAGCCAAGGGACACTGACATATCTGAGTTTACTGCTTAATGGATTGATGATATTTCAACCAATGCTTTCTGCACTTTGGATACATATTGATCATGACACAAACTATTAATGATCACTAATGGACATGAAAAGCTCCTTTGAAGAGTCTGCAAGTTCACTACAAGCCTGTTTTCCTTTCCAAAACTCACAGGGCTTTTCAGCAAAGTCATTTTTTCTGGATCCATAAGCAACTGTAGATCTCCTTTTAATTTTTACTATAAACTGACCAGCAAACTGACTAAATACCAAGCAACATCACCATATGCAGGGAGGAAAAAAATTAACTAGTTCCTCTTACTGAGCTACAGCTTTGCACATAGAACACATTTTCTTTGCAACATTTTTCAGCACCTGAGTATCCCCAGTGTACTTCTTTTCCCACAATCTGTTGCTCAGTGGGAATTTACCATACATGTTAACACCAGATAAATCTGTCCAGATCAGTATGTGGAGATCCACACAGTGGCTGAGATAGTCTTTGCTTAAAACAGCCTCAGGAGCACAAATATGATGGTGACCATCATATTTATAAAGGTACCTGAGTTTTCATGGCCTTCCATCTCCCCCCTCACACACCAAAACCCCATACATCAGTAACTTCCTGGCAGAGATCTTGGATTAAATTTACTGTAAGTGGGCTCCTTGCTAGGGGTGTCTATGAGGAGCAGACAAGCAGAAATGGGAAACTTAAGGTGAGGGGATAGATGTGCGACTGATGATGGGCAAGAGAAGTGATCAAGCCCAACCTGAACCTGGTTTAGCTGTTGCATTAAATCGGCTTGTTTGGGAACTGCCAAAGAAGAGCCAATGAGATCATGATGCTTCATGCAGAACTGCAGGTGGGCTGAGGGCTAGTTTATTAGGACTCAGACTGAGGGAGGGAAGGCATAGTCTGCAGAGAGGAAACCACCTATTTTAACAGATCAGGCTTGGAAAGGCAGAGAAATTACATGACAAAAGGTACAAATGAAACAATTCCTTTAAAGCCCTTGTTAAACTGTGAAAGATAAAATAACGTCCTGCTAAAAAGGAATTTATATTTGTGAGGTGAAATACCAAATCTCCTATTTTCCAGTTTATTTTAAAACAAGCCTAGACTTCAGGGGAATTCCTCCTCTTTTCTTTCCCATGAAAAATCCAGTCATATACCTTTCCTCAAACAGCAAGACAGTGCTATTTGTTATAGAAACATAGAATCAGAGGAGTTAGAAGAGACCTGGAGTGCTCATGGGGTCCAACCCCCTGCCAGAGCAGCTCCCCAGCTCATACTGCACAGGTCGGTGTCCAGACGGGGCTGGAATCTCTCCAGAGAAGGAGACTCCACACCCCCTGGGCAGCCTGTCCCAGGGCTCCCTCACCCTCACTGGGGAAAAGTTCTTCCCCAGGTTGCTGTGGAACTTCCTGTGCTCCAATTTGCAGCCATTGCCCCTTGTCCTGTCCCCACAGACACTGAAAAGGGGCTGGCCATTCCCCCTGCATCCCATCCTTCAGATATTTATAGACATTGATTAGGTCCCCCCTCAGTCTTCTTTTCTCCAGGCTGAACAGCCCCAGCTCTCTCAGCCTTTCCTCATAGGATAGATGTTCCAGGCCCTTCGTCATCTCTGTAGCCCTTCTCTGGACTGTCTCCAGGAGATCCCTGTCCTTTTTATCCCAGGGAGCCCAGCACTGGACACAACACTCCAGGTGGGGCCTGACCAGGGCAGAGCAGAGGGGAAGGATCCCCTCCTGTGACCTGCTGCCCACACTCCTCCTGATGCCCCCAGGATCCCATTGTCTCTCTCAGCCCCAGGGCACACTGCTGGCTCATGGCCACCCTGTCATCCACCAGGACCCCCAGGTCCTTCTCCATTGTGCTCTTCTCCATCAGGTCACCCCCAGCCTGTACTGATACATGGGGTTGTTCCTCCCCAGGTGCCAGACTCTCCACTTGCTTTTGTTGAATTTCATTAGGTTTCTCCCTGCCCAGCTCTCCAGCCTGGCCAGGCCTCGCTGGATGGCAGCGCAGTGTTCCTGCGGTCTCAGCAGGCAGCCGTGCAGGAAGGATTCGAGGGGAAAAGTGACAATTTCAGCCTATGGTTGCTGTCACCTTTTTGTTTTTCAGCTTGAAAAACATTTGGTTTATAAAAATTGAGCTACATGAGAATGAGGAATGGCAAAAATGTAATTGTTTTTACATCACAATATGCTTTCTCAAGATGGATCTGCTCCAGGAAAGAGCCTGGGCCTAACAGTTTAGCTGTCTGATGCCTTTCAGGCTGCCCCTGCAGCTGGAGGATTAAACGCTTCAGTATAAATCTGATAGCAGTACTTGTATCTTTCTGCACCTAAAGCTCACTGGAAATCTTGTTGTTACTCAGATAGTGCTTATTTCCCTTGTAATAAAACACGGGGTCACAGGTTGTTGGTGCTTAATCCCTCAAAGGCTGCTGTGGGGGAGCATCACTTAGCCTGGCTCCAGCCTCTCAACACACTTCAACAGAGGTGACAATGACTGCTGGAGCTCGTTTTCCCTCCTGCAACATCTGAAGTCATACCCAGGTCTGTAATGTGACATCATAAAAACAACCTCACAAGGTTGTTTGTCTTTACCAACTCTTCACAAAGCAGCCTCAGTTTAGATGCTGTTTGATTTCTTTTTCAATCCTTCTGTTCACTACTTGTGCTCTGGGAGGGGCTGGGTACCTTCTTTCCCACAAACCCTTGTAGGGAGAAGGGGTTTTCAAGCCAAACTCTGTCCTTTTTGCCTTTTTCTGCCCAGATATTCATGCAGGGAGAAGCAATTAATTTGCAGTGTTTTAGATCTGTACATAGTGCACACAAGGGATTATTAGCCAGCTGACTTTATCCTTGCTGAATTAGCTCTGAAAAAGGTTAACAGTAGCAAAATGCAGCGTGCACATCTTTATTTTCATTGATGCCACCTGCAGAAGCAGGAAATGCACAGTAGTCCAGGTATGTTCCATGAGACAGCACCTTGGGGAAGAGGTTTTGGTCTGGGGTTTTTTGTTGGCTGTTTGGGTTTTGTTTGTTGGGTGTGGGGTTTTGTTTTTTCCCCCAGGAATGAGACTATTCATGTTTTTCCTGCTTTTGGTTGAACAAGGAAATCAGTTTCTGCTAAAAAACAGAAGTATTTTGATTATTTATATTCTTCTCTCTTTTTTTAACTGATTGTCATGGTTCTAAATGAGAGAGAATATAGTTTTGGATACTGACCAGTTAAACTATTCAGCACACCACAGTGCAGTTTAATACAGTGGGTATCATAAACAAGTTCTTTATGTGTTAAACAAGACTCACAGTCCCACCATGCTCTGGAACATAACACAACCTTATCTTACCACTTTATTCTTCCTATTCATAGAATAATATTTAGGTGGAAATAGCAGCACAGGTCCATTCAGCTAACTACTAGTGGTGTCCATCCATCCTATTTAAATTTGGTTCAGTAATGACATTTTCCCAAGGAAAGCAGGGAATTCTGCCCAAAATATAGCATCATCAAGAGAGAATTGTGAAGAAACACATCATCCAGAAGGGAAGGAAGAAATGATCCAGTGACAAATCTCCTACAGCATGGAAAGTCTCCAGTGTCCTTCATGGAAATGATCTAAAGGTTTACCAGAAAGCAGCATGACATCTGCCATCCCAATGTGACATGTGTAGGATCCTCCTTCCTGTCCTATTCAGTTTTGGTGTGATAGTTCTAAATTTACCATTTTTTATTACTACTTTAATGGGTTTGGCACCATGTAACAATTTGTTTCAGAAATGGGTGATGTTATGCAAAACACTACTGAGACAAATCACCTTCCAGCAGGAATCCTAGTGCAACCCTATCTGCAGCCAGATTTTGGATCAGAAAAGAGTATTTCAGAACTTATCACATATCCACCCTCTTGCCTTTTTGTTTTGTCCAACTGTCTTTCTCAATCACCTCTAGGAATACTGATCTGGGTCAGTCAGCTAGATACATCAGCTTCCTGGAAAACTCTAAATCAAAGTAGCCTTCTGTATATCCCAAGGAAGAGGTGACAAAGTCTGAATGAACTGTTGTGGCTAGGTAAGGTCATGCCCTGGAAATGGAAATCAAGTGGAGGAGCAGAATGGGAATGTCCAGAAATTAGAAAATGCAAATAAGCCTTCTTGCAAGAAAAAAAGGCAAATAAGCCTTCTTGCAAGAAAAAAAGAGTGATACAGAGTAGCTAGAGTAGGTGTGACTAAGAGATGTGCTGATATGGGGAGAGATAATTTGGAAATAGGGGGTGGGCTTTGGAGAAATATGTCTTGACTTATATAATTAACAGGCAGCTAGTAGTGAGAACCAGTGTGGACTGTGTAGCATAAACACAGAAGTGTAGCACAGAAACAGGGGAGCTTTTTGCTCAGTCCAGAGGCTTTTTTCTTTTTTTTATTCCTTTTCTAAGAATCAAGGGATGGTTCAGCCATGAGAGATCTCTCTGTGCACTATACGAACGTATCACCTGTTTGCAGACCAAGGCACCATAGTTTGAGTTTGCATCCTCTGTGCCTGTGCTATGACTGGCCTGTGTGGCAGTTTCCCAATTTCCCAAGGCAACAGAAAACCAAGAAGGCAGCAAGGGAAACCAAGGTCCCACACAGAGGATAGTCAACATGAAGGCACCAAAACAGATGCAAAAAACCCCAAAATAATTCACAACAAAAGACAACCCCAACCTTGCCTGTGCTTCCCAAGGACAAAAAGCTTCACCTCCCTTCTGCATTAGTGAATTTTTCCACACATTCTGGCAAATATTTCTATGGAGACTAGGGAAGAGAGATGAAAGCTCTGCTTCTGCTTGCCTACTGACTGGTCACAAGGTGCAGAAACACAGCTCAGTATTGAGTAGAGGTATGGCTGGGAGTTTGTGCTTTTCTCTTTTGTAACCAGCCCAGCAGCACCAGTTCCTGAATTAGAGACCCCAAAACTCTGCAATCCGGATTGTCAACCCAAGAGAAAAGGTAGGAGGGGTAAATGCAAACACAAAGATCTGGCAACTGTGAGATTACCAGCAATGCTCAGTTTTCCACAGGGAGACACATAAGGGAAGATTAATTACAGATCCTCTGCCCTTGCTTGGATGATAGGACAACAGAGAGAGAAAAAAAACACCAGGAAAAGCGTTTTCATCATCCAGAAGGTCTTTGTTGCAATTGTTGTTTTGGTCAGGTTTTTTTTTTTCATCTTTATATAACATTAAATCATAAAATAAAGACAATAGCAGCAAAACTTATCAAGATGCTACAAGCACATTCTGCTCTGTTCCCTGGTAATGACACCCATGAAATTGTCCCTTTTCTGAAAATGCCTTTCTGAAGCACCATAAAATCTTAGAGAGAGAGATAAAGACAGAGGGACAGAGACAAGAGAGTAGGTAGAACATCCTTGCAAGTGTATTTACTGTTTTACTTACATTATAATCTGAAGTTAATCAGGAAAAATAGTAGATCAGCATCCCACTGAAGTATTTCCTCAAATTTTAAGGGGGGGTGGGGGGTGAGAGAGGTGGGGGTGTGTGTTTTTTTCCAAATGCAAGGCTGAAAATGACTGTAATTCTCAGTCCAATCTACAAGGTGCAGACAAAATTCTATTAGAACCTGAAAAAATTCAGTCTAAAACTACATTGTAACACTGGCCTGAATAAATTCAAACCTTTGGGAAGCTCCATTCCATATACAAATCCTGCCTTTATCTAATTATAGCTACTACATGACTCCAGGATCTGAGAAACCGCTCAATGGGAGGCTGAAAGCTGCTACACTTGGCTTACGTCTCACATTAGGCACACCACAAGCTTTCCCCTTTAAGCACCCAGCTCTGACAAGGAAAAGGTGCGTGGGTGGAATATATTTGGGAGACAAAAATACTCTCTCTCACTTGCCAACTATCACCTGCCTGTGATTTGCTCACAAGGAGTTCAGCCACGGAGAATGAATCCTATTTGCCTGAGAGTGCCACCTGCTAGAGGAATGCCTGCTTTCCCTCAAAAGCAGAAGCACTGGCATGTTCTGGTGACCAGACCAAGCTCAGACATGACCTACAACCAAAGATGAAGGAGCATGGAAGCAAGGGTGGTGCATCACCACTATATCTGTGTGGGAGAACTGACTGCACGTGCTGTGTGAAGGGCAGGCAGGTGCACGTGTCTGCACGGGGCCTACGTCCAACCTGCGCCTGAGGTTCCAGCGGGGGTGTGGATAAGGCTTGCCTTTGCAGTGGCTTGCTCAATCCAGCATGATCTAGCTCACTGGGCCTGTGCTGGCTGCATAAAGACACCCCCAAATTAGCTTTCACAACAGCTTCCTCAATGTTTGATTTCAACAGCATGAGTCAACAGTCTAACATCATTATGTACTTCAGCTGCACTAGTGGGAGGAAATAAATATGGTCCAGATCAGCAATAGTATTAACTGCTGCTGGTAGCAAAGGAGAAGGGGACCTTGGTAAGAATTAGTGCAACCTAAAGGCATTTTCTGATCCACTTTTTCTTTGTTTTTTAAATCATGTATTTCAGGCAACAAGTTTCACCCATTAATCTAGAAACCTTTATTTGAGCTTCATAGATTTGTGTTGATTTGCATGTGTTTTTTCATTGACATTTAATTGCCTAGGGAACTGTTTCTGAAGCTGGGCTTATTTGTATTTAGTATTGATATAATGCCATTCCAACAAGTGGAAATGGCACTGCAGAGATGAGTTAAAACAGCAGGTCTTGCTGTTTAACAGCTTGTTAAAGGTAACAAGGTAGCTCCACTTTACCACACTAACTTGATGGGGGCAGATTTTGGCCTTAGACAAAACATAGTTCTGAACAAATAGATGTACAGGAAGGATCGAGGCAGTTCCCAGTCACCTTCTAGATTTATATCTGTCTAGTAGACTTCTCATTCTAGGTTAATACACAACATAAGGCTTGATCTTTGCCTGTTCTTTATTTTTAGTGGATGATGGGAAAAGTGGGACTAGCAGATATCGTGCAACCTGACAACAAAACTAAGGCCCTGAGAAAACCAATGCTGGCAAAAAAATGACGTACAGCAGAAACACAAATTCTTCAGGAAAATGCAGGTTTTTTGAGGACAGGGGTTTTAACACCCTGAACTTAGACATACTTACATTTATTTTGCATTAGAGAGTTTTACTGAAAGTCTCTGGCATAGCTTACCAATGGCTTTGGAAGAAGCAGATTCTTACAGGAGGCAGCATAAAGCCAAATATCTGAAGCTCTGATGATTTACCACTTCACAGCAACAACCAAAATCAGATTTCATTAACATAAATCACTGGGGGGATTTATTTGCTATTATGCTATTTCTAATAGCATTTATTAGAAATAATGTCCCCTCTTAAAGAATAATGAAATTCACAGACTGCCACATGGATGAAGTTACAAACCAGTTCAAAATCACTCATGCAAAATCTGCACAAGTTTGGTGATGGTTAATGGTTCAGGAGGATCCCCAAAGGAGCATGCCAGAATTCTCCTGCAAATAACAGCAGAAAGTGGAACTGCAGGCCTGAAGGCTGTAGGAAAACAGAAGCTGAGTTGTCCTCTGTGTGTAAGGGCTGTGGCTGCAGAAAACCCATGTTTCCTTTGTTCTTTCAGGACCCTGTTCCCATGTCAAGTCATGTGGTGTTCAGGGTAAGAGAATTAAAATCAGTAAGTGATCCTTTTGCTTTTTATTTTCATGCTGCTGTGAAAGTGTGTAATTTAGAGCAAGGAGTTTTGGGTATAGTTCAGGCTACCGTTTGCTAAAACAGATGGTGGAACAGCCTCACTAGAAATAACATCACAGGTTTTTAATAAGTATTAGAAATTATCAAAGGCTGAAATTTTTAGCCCTAAAAACATCTGATGTTTGAACTGAGATTCTCCCCCAAGCTGCTGCATATAACTAAAACCAAGGGACAGCCTTTACAAGGGGGGAAGCAATTTAGGACATTAAACATGTCATTTCACTTGTCAGACATTTTTGTCTGCCCCCCCTGTGCAAATACACAGTTTGCACTTTTCATACTATAATAAAACTGATGTATATTGAGGTATTTAATAGATAATCATACAGAAGAGAATATTTACTCCAGCAGCAGCCTGGCAGCTTCCTCAGCAAGTTTCACTGACACAGAAACGGGTGGGAATGAAAGAGCATTTTCTTTTGTGTAAAAGGTCATCTGTTCAGTATCTCACTGGGGGTTTATCCAGCATCACCTTTGTCCCTGAAGCTATCATATCTCAAACCTGCAGTTGCTGAAGACACAGCTGATAAAATGTCAGCCATGGAGTCCCACATGGCACAGCCAGGTAGAAATGACAGACACACTCACTCCATCAGCTAGGAACTGGACAGGGGATAGACCGTGAACTCAGAAAATTCACAGGTGAAGCATATGCCAAGATTGCATTATTCTATCCCATCAGAGCAAGTGGCTCTGAATTTGGCTGCCAAACTTTGCCTCTTCATTTTGTCCATGTTTTGTTTTCCACAACTAGCCCACTGGCCAACTGCTTGAGGACACACATCAGAGCCACAAGACAGCCCTTTGCTTTGCCTGACCCTAATCAGCAGAAATGCTCTGGCTGTGACTAAGCCCTATTTCCACATAGAGGAAATGTGTATCTCTCGTACCATGGCAGCTGCCTGTGTATCTGTGCAGGACCTTTCCACTACAAACAAGCACTTCTTGCAAGAACAACTCTGTTGAGGAACGAATAACAGTGCATGCCTGATGCTGGTCTTGGCACTTGGTAACACAACTGCTAGCACACTCCATATGTACTGCATGCTTCCAGAGGCAGAGGAGATGCCTTCACATGCCCGATATGAGCTAGGGAGCTGCTGTGGCAGGGGGGTTGGACCCAATGATCTCTTGAGGTCCCTTCCAACCCCTACGATTCTATGACTCTTCAACACAAGCAAAGCACAGTTGGTGTAACCAGGCACCACTTTCATTCCCAGGATCCAAATCATGTACCTGAGCTCATCTGAACCTTGTCTGGAATTCAAAAGCAAATCTAAATTGCAGCTTTCACTTCCCACCAAGCCATAGTAAAACCCCAGATCTGAACAACATAAAACCTCAGCGTACCCACATATGCTCCATCTATCCTGGTACTACAGCATTAGCACATCATTCACTGTATTTCTGAGTGAGACTTCAGAGGATTTGCTCACATGTGGCATGAGAGGCTGGTCTTCATCCCAGGCCTGCCCAAAACCAGGGGCAGCAGGAGGGCTAAAGGCCTCCTGTGCTTGACCAGACCTGCTGGCATCTGCCCACGGCTTGGAGAGGATGAGATCTGAGGACAGCCACAAGCAGCCATCTGCATCACTGAGCAGAGCACAGGGCTGCATGGCACAAAAGCCCCAAGGAGCCACAGCAGCTCCCGAGTCAGATGAAACCTTCCCTAGGGACCAGGCTTACTGCCCTGCCTCCAGTAACCTAAAGCCAGAGCGCAGCCCTGCACCTTGACTGATTCATTGGTGAACTAGGCAGAATTCGATTACTGCTGGATCTTATTGAGTTAAAGCAATCCCAAATGACTGAAATTTTTCAAACATTGTTTTTCCATCCTTAATTTTCAGACAGATAACGAGATTAGAAAGATGGTGTGGTGTTTCAAGTGAAGAGAACCAGCAGACAGAACGTACTAAGAACTTCTTTACTCCCCTGCACCAGTGGAATTCAACTTACTCCTACTGATGGTGCAGAGTCAATTAGATATGCAAATATGCACACTCGAATTTTGCATTTGCATCACACCATGCTTTTTCTATTCACAGCCATGGCAATTATACATATTCTGGTGACCAGTTAGATTGGGAGTCAGCTCACTGTGCATAAAAATCTCAGAAACTATCACAGAAAATGAAGCGTGCATTTTCCTGTGTGCAGTTCCAACAGCCTGTGTCTGGATGACCTGTATGTGTCTTTATGTTTGACTAGCTTTTAAGACTTGCTATGTCTCTGCCATCTGCATCCATGCTTACTTTACCCAGAAGCCTCCTGTTTGAATTGCAGGAATATTTAGGGTTTTGAGAAGGTGCAGGGAAAGCACTGCTGGTGCAATCATTTTCCAGCATGCAAAAATCTTCTATCTGCAATGGCAAACACAGTAGCCCACAGGCTGAGGCTACAAAAATGGAGTGGTTTTGCAACTCCCATAAAGTATTTTGCAGCCTTTTCTTTGAATATTTGCTGTGAAGTCTAGGGACTATATATCTGTATGTCAGAACACCACAAAAGATATTTTAAAAATGCCCACAGTTTGGTTACATTTCACTTCAATCTAGAAAAGCAGAAAGCTTGTGTTTAGATTTTATCAAGAAAAGAGATGCCAAAGAAAGATAGTACCTGGAAGGAAATAAAACAATTAATTCAAAATGCTTGTTTAAAAAGTTACAAAATATGACAGCATTAATGGCACTTAAAGCTATAAGCACTTAAAAGATTACCACCATATTTTTCTCAACTTCTTTTCCTAAATTTCTTTTTCCCCCTTTCTTTTTTTACCCCCTAAGATTATGCCTGCAGCTTCTGTCTAAAACCCAAACCCAGCAAAAGGAACAGAGAGACCTGAGATTCTGTGGTTGCCCTGGCCCTCATTTGAATAGCATATATGCTTTTATGTCTATTTTTAAAAATTCATATTCAGCTACAGAGAACAGCAGTTTGCTGACATGCAAAAGCTATAGCTTTCCTTCTGTCTTCAGAGTCATACAGCATTAAAATTGAAGGGTTTTTTCAGTGGTAGAAAGTGTGAATGAGAAATTCTTTTAAAAAAAAAAACCAAAACCAGTTGGCTCACTGTTTCATACACCCAGCCAAATATCATTAAATTAATGTTTCTCTTCTTTTAAACAGCATAGCACAAGATGTTGCACTTTCTTCATATGCACTTTCTTGCTATGACTTTACATTGAATATTTCCTATATGAGAAAAAAAATCCTTTCTTTCTTTTTTGTCACTGGTTAAGATAAATAGCCACAGAGTTTTATTCTTTTTGTTTTCTTTTAATGAAAAGAGCAATCCGACCCTTAAATATGTCTGTGTTGTTTTTTCAAACCAGCACTCAGCTGGTGTCTGTGTCCATAGACATTCTTTTGGAGTTTAGAAAGATAATGCATCCGGTTCAAAAATTAAAAAAAAACCCAAAAAAAAAAATCTAGCTTGGATCACGTGCCAAAACGTAAACTAAGCCTTACTGAAAGTTTACAGTTCACTCAATTGTTTCTCCTATTTTTAATCACCAGGGGAAGGCTTTATGGATGCCTGTTTCCTTGCAAAGATACACTCTTCTTCATCCCTTTCAAAGGCTCTTCTTACATAGCTGCCCTTTGTCTAATATTATCCCATGGTAGGAGCACTCTGGTGATATTGCCATGGTTCCACCTCTTCCTTTTGTCTTGCCCTGGTAATCTTATACAGGCTGAAATTTCCATGTGCGTAGCTTTCTGTTGCCATTCTGCAGTGCTGTGTTCCTGATTTGTTTTGGCAGAGCAAGCTTGAGTCTTTATGGCACAGTGAAATATTCTTCAATGCTATATAATTCAGACTGAATAAGGAGTCTGTATAAGGCACGTGTCTCAATAGATATATGTATATAAAAACACTAACATTAAGTCAAGCATCTTTTACATTTAATTTCTGTCTTCAAGTAACGCTTTGTTTTCCTGTTCCCTTTCTTTGGTTTCATTGGGGATCACTCCATTCTCCAGGTCTGAGTGCTGCTGGATGCAGTTGGTCAGGACTGTGGTGCTGGAAGAGTTCTCAGAATTACACACCTTCTCTGTCTCCTCTTCCTTTTTCTCTTCATCCAAAGAGTAGTTTCGGAAGGTCTCGTAAATTTTCCGCACATCCTCAGGGATGGTCTTTTTGAGGTCTTTGTTTTTCCTTTTAGTCATCTTAGAAGACGATCCAAACTTGTTAATAATGTTGTCCTCAGATGCCCCCTGCCCATGCTTGTTGAGCTGGTCTGAGCCTTTAAGGCGCAGGTTGTTCGGCCTGTTGTTGATGCTTTCCTGAGATGAGGCTTTGAAGCGCCCTGTTTCCAAGGCAGTAAAGACAGAGCGCTTCTCTGGAGACAGCATGTCTAAGGAGTGGGCTCGCTGGTCCAGGCCCAGGCGCCTGCGCTCCATGCTGCGGATGGTGGCTGCCCGCTGGAGCTTGTCGTGGATCTCCACGCTGAGCCGCCTCCTTGTCTCTCGGAACTCAGCCGTCACGTTCGCTTTCCACTCAGCTGCATGGGCTTTGATTTCCCCAACCTTTGCAACAAGAAGAGAGAGAAATCCATTTGAAAAAAGAAAGAGACAAACGCAGCAACAGCCTTTCCTACAGAAGAGTGACACAAGTGCTTTCTTGTCTGATGTAGAATCAGAGACTGGTCCCAGCTCCAGTGTATCCACCCGGATCCAGGTTTCAGCAGCATGCAGGGTGAGCTCTAAACACACCAACTGGTGGCTAGCTAATGGCTTGTGGGGCATATAAATTCTCTGCCTGTTCCACATTTGGCTAATTTGTAGCCAATGGGAGGTGTTCATACTCATCTCTTTTTTGTTAAGAACAAAGTTCATGACTATGTCAGCAGTAGATGGTCATGAGTGAGCAGAACTAACCACATACAGTTATACCAATGTGCCCCAGAACAGCACAACAATCTGTCTAGCAATACAACAATGCATTGTTCAGCTGTTCAGTCCCACTGAATGTTCCATTCAGTGCCACAGAGCAACTAATGCTGGAAATACTTATTAGATCATTTCAAATGGACCTGACTGATCCAGTCGAGGGTTCATTCTCAGGGACAAACGTAGCTGTCTTTAATTGAAGTTTCCATAGCATAGCTAGCCAAATACCACCCTCTCAAGCCAGCTGGAGGAGCTGTCAACACATATTCTGTGTAGGCACCATAAGCATGTCCTTAAATGTCTCACTGCTTTGCTCTGTCTTACTCCTTTGCACCTAAGAGCAGAATAATGACTAAGAATAAACCACCTACATGGCTGCTATATTAAATAAATACTTCTTCCAAAACAAAAAGATGATAAATGACTAAGCAGGATCTCAGTCAACAGAAGCTTTTCCAAAGTTCAGCTAAAGAGCAGATTTGGGAACACAATGCCTGCAGGAGTCCACCAAGGTCAATGGTTTACTTCGGCTGCTGTAGCCAGAACTCAGGTTCTGCATTCAGTGATCCAGAAGGAAGTCATCTTTCACTCCTAAGACCAGATGAGCAGATGTCCATTTAGAACTGTATCACTTGTGGCAGCAGACATCTTATATTCACCATGAGAGACCAGATTCCCACCTATAGGTGCCCACTGATGATCAAACTGACAGCCAAACTCTCTGTGAAGCTCCCTTTATACGTGAAGATGCACAGGGCCTCCAGTAGCACAGATGCCTTCATACATGATAAATAAGCAGCAGTACCCCCTGCTGAACTTTTATCTATGCCTACTCTTTGGCTAACCCTGCCAGTTTAGCTTTGCTAGTATTGCAGAAAGAGATTACCTTAAAAACAAAAATGATGTTATTAATGTCCTCCACAAGAGGCTGCAGCTTTAGAGTCATGGCAATTGCCTTTCCCACTCAGATAAGAGTGAAGCATTAGCAGTACTGGTTTTAAATCACAGAGGGTGTGTTCTGAGCGAATTTAATCATGTTCTCCCTGATGGTAACAACACAGTTCCTTCAGATTTTTAATATAGTACTCAGTAAGGGGATCTGAATATAAACTGTTAAACAGAAGCATATTCCCTGACATTGGGAAAGGTGGCCAAGCTCAATATAAAACCCTAGTAAAGGCAGGCTCTTGTTTCATAATGAGGAGAACCAACTAATGTCTTCAAAACCTATGCAACTCCAATTTTTAAAAACACTGAAACTTTCATCACAATATTGCAGCTAGTGTGAAAGTGAAGGGTGATGTCTCTTATTCCATAGCTGCAATCCTATTAATGTGTTCTGTGTTGTTTAGTAGTACTCACAGAGGTAGAACAACCTAGATTGCTTCAGCTGCTTCTTTTTCCTCAGAGTGTGAAGGAGTTAAAGATCAGAGCTAACTGGATACCGAAGGCAGGCAGTGGAGTAAACCATGAGGAGTACTGAGCACCGGGCATGCAGTCATCCTTCTTTAGACAAGCAGGAATCAGGCAATTAAAGCTCTCTCAAAAAAAATGACAAACCACTGAGAAATTACTAGTCATACCTCTTCTTTTGTCTTCTTGGACAGCACTCTTAACCAGTCTCCAATCATACTCAGGACAGCAGCAAAATAGGCAAGGCCAACAAGGATCCAGAACCACACTAAGGGTTTATACCACTCCCGGTAATGGATGTCAGCATTTCCTCCTGAAATAAGCACACACTTCTGCTTAGGAGTTATGAGATGCCAAAATTATGACAAAATAACTGCAATTCTGATAAATCTCCAAAATTCTTTCTTGAAGCTCGCCAACACCACTGTAGTTCTAATAATAGACAAGAGGCCTGTCAGATGGGAGGAACACAGTCTGTTCTTAATTTAAGACTCTTTAAAGCTGCCTATTGTTCTGCTGCTATGTCAACTGCCAGAGCACCTAGTAAATGCTTTTCTTGATATTGCTCATATTCTGAGGCAAGTCTGAAATTCCTGCTTTGATCGTTCTTGCAACAGCATGAACACATTTCCAAGAGAAAAGTTTGATATGGGTAGTCTTCCTTATTCTGAACTGCCTGCAGCCTGCCAGGTGAGAAACTTTACAGTTCAACCCCCTTGGGCTACAGAGTTTCCAGATTTTTTTTGGGTTTAACTACAGGATATAGAGACTTATGTGAAGGAGAAAGAAGAGTAGCTTTGTCTTCTTCCCCTCTAAATTAGGATATCTGACAGGAAACCAACCCTGCATCAGCGGTGATAATAAGGATAAAATGTCTGCTTGGGTATCAGTTATAGGGATGCATTCTCTGGCCAGTGACTTGAGTGGAGATATGGATCAAATAAAGCAACAAATATCCTATATTGTTTTCATGCAAGTTTTAGGATGAGCTGGTAAAACAAGTGTGTGAGGCATTTGGCAACTCTAATGGACTACAAAGAGCCTAAAATAAATTGAGTAGCACCCAGTCTGCTACCTACCACAGAACTCTTTTACCCCAAAACCAGCAATCACAATCTCACCTTTGAGACTCCCAGTCCTATCACAGTGCTATGTGCACTGAAATAATGACAGGCAGTGGGAGACAGGCTGAAGAGAGAGTGGCAAAGAGGCTGCACAGCCACATCCCTCAACGCAGGTGAAGAAACACTGCCCTTGGTGATACCTGTGTACATCTCTGCCTGAAGAGCAAGCCTACCAGCAGGCTCAGGCAGAGGATTGCATACTTCCTGCACTTTGCTCTTGGCTAGACAAGATCTAGCCACCAATCTGTATTTCTGTATGACTACAGAGAGCTTTGAGGATTTCTCCCCATTAAATTCACTGGACAACACAGTTCAGCATTTTCCCCTGAGCTTTTTGTAATCTGAGACATTCCCTATTACTCTTTCATTTCATCCAGCCTCAGGATGAGTGCATGTACAGTGACTGAACACCCCTGTGGAAGCTCAGGCATTTGAAAATTGGCAGGGACCCAAATATGAGTTTTGATATTAATCTCTCCCCATACACTGCATGAATCACTCCTTTTTTTCCCCAGTCTTTAGGAGTGTGAAACAATGGGAGGTGGGGGATGCTGTTGCCATGGTACAATGAGGCTCTTCCGACCATACTTGTCCCTGAGGAAGCTTGCTGTGAAGCACACTGTTCAGGTCTGTCTCGTGGAGTAATCAGGTGACTGAGAAAGTATGAGACCACTTTTTTTAGCCTACCAGATATTCTGTTTTTTCAGGCTCCATCCACAATTGTATTTCCAACAGCAGTACAACAACTTCCCCAGACTGGCAAGACCTGGGACATGTTCTAGATGGAATAAATCAGCACAGCTCCACTGATGCCGTTTTCCCTTTGATGTCCAAGGGACAGAGAGGGTGTTTAAAGGTGACAGATAATAAAAGTGACAGAACATCTGTCCCAAAACCAGCAATGAAACCCAAATCTCCTGGTGATCACCCGCCTTAAACTCTTATCATGAGATCACCTCTGAAGTTCTCATACAGGGTCTTCCATTTGATTTTTGAAAAATCCTGGTTGTTAATAGTCACCCAGCTGTAGATTATTTTCTCCTATTGATCATGTTGGATATACAATAATTTAATTTCATATTCAGGGCTTTTTTTAAACTATTATCCAAAAAAACCCAATACCTAAGTGTGATATGCTTAGGAAAATTATTGTGAAGTATTTTTACTTCACACTGTGATACCACAAAGACAGAGTATCAGTGAGCTTCTCTTCACATTCAAGTGGTTTAAAATGGACCAAGCTCACTCAATCACTTTCTGTTTCTGAATGCTCATGAAGCTCTTTATCATATCTGGGACTCTCTTTGTTCAGTGCCTTTTTTTCCTCAATAATTCACGTCTTCTGTATGTTATAAAAAAGGAAGATCACAGTCATGTCTACAAAAAGACCTGTCTACAGCTCTTCAGCAAAGAAAAAATTATATATCTCTGTAGTTCATTTGATGTTTTTAACTCATTCATATTTTGCTGATTTATAGAAAGTAACACCACAGTAGAATGATCTGGCTGTTTGTAACACAAGCATCTTAATGCCTTTAATTAGGACCACTAACAAGAATGAGGTGTAGGGGTCATACACTAATGGGAAGAAAAAATCCACTTATTTTAACCACCTTTTTGTTAGCAAACCAGTAAAATGAAAAGAAAAAAATCTTTTTTCTCTAGCCAAGAGCCTTGACTCCCCTTTTGGAAATTGATAAGGATGGCTATTTATAGCTCCTGCTGGTAATGTATTAATCTGGGAGACTATCCTCCTAGCACTGAGATGCATACCCCATTAGTCCTTTTCTTCCTACATTGGTTTCCTTAATGAGGCAACTGAAACATCAACATTTCTGCTGAGTTTAGAGAATAAATGTAGCTTCTGAAATGCTGCAGCTTCTGTAGTAGCAGCCCACTACTGCATCCAACCAGCAATTTCTCCAGCCCTATGGCTAAGCTCTACTCTGTAAAAGCTTTACCCATTCATCATTTTGGCTACTTGTTTCAGCAACCCACCTAAGACTGAGACATAATGGACTAATACAAATCTGGAATTCAATGGGAAAGTCATTTGACTTGTGCATAATTCATTGCACAATAAAGGATAATCAGCACTTCCCAGGGCTCATGTTATCTACACTGCTGAAGGCTTGCAATCTGCACATGGCAAGGCACCTGGATCTTAAATCAACCCAGCGCTCTTCTGCACAGTGAGCCCAGTGGGAAGACATCATTTCACTGGAATCTAATACATTGTTGTGATACATGTTCCTCTGATTGGTGTTAACAGGAAATAATGTTGGGGTGCATAATGACAGACCCTTGTATGGTCACGGGCCTGGGAGGGGCAGTTGGAGATTTTGTATGTACTAAATGAAGTCTGTTGAAGCAGCAACTATATAAAGGATGTGCAAATCTTCACCTAAAAGACCACAACGTAGCACAGTGTGTGCATTGTGATACCTCTGGAGAAACATCTTGTCTCTGAAAAGAAAGTGATCAGCAGAGGAGCCCTGAACCCGCAGAACCAGCTGCCCGGCCAGTAGCAGGACAAAAGCTACAGAATGTCCTGTGGGGGTTACCTGGCTGGCACTCCAGCATGTCAGTTTAAGATGTATATGGTTATGTCTTGTGGGGGTCACCTGGCAGCACTGCAGCCTGTCAGTCTAAGCTGGTGGACTGTGTTATCCCTGGAAGGGATATAACCCAGGGACTGGAACTGTTTGGGGTGCGTCTTGGTGGGGCGGAGACTCCCAGCGCACCCGGTGCTGCCCGTGCACCCCAGCACCCTTTGCTGCCTTTATTCCTTTAATAAATTGTTCAATTTGGCTAAAATCCTGTTTGGGACCAAGTCATTTATAACAATTGTGAAAAGGTTTCTCTCCACAGCAGAAAACAAATTCTAAGAGCCAAGGCCCTTGTGCCCAGCACCAAGGCTCAAAGCAGCTCACCTGCTACAAAGTCACCGAAGCCAACGGTAGTCAGAGTGACAACCACAAAGTAGATGGACTCCAAGGCTGTCCAGCCCTCGATGTGTTTGAAGATAACTGCAGGAATGGTCACAAAGACAATGCAGCCTGCCAGGATGAAGAGGATAGTAGAGATCACCCGGATCTTTGTTTGACTCACTTGCTTTTTCTAGAAAAAGGAAAAAAACAAAAGAAAAAAAAAATGTTTCTGAGTGGATTTCTTGGATTGTATACCTTGTGAAGGGCAGACTGACTGTCACAGTGTCACCTTGGAGTTCTCTTTCTGCCTTTTGTGAACTTACTAGGTAGAAACCAATCCTTCCTCCCTGTTAGAGAGAGCCCTTCCTGAGTAACAGTGAACCTTGATGTCTGGCTCCAGAAAAATGGTGATTGCCATTTTCTGTGCACTAGGCAGTTGCTAACTTACCAGAAACACAGCCTGCAAAAACAGTCCTGAGCCTTGGAAAGGCTCCAGTACTTTCCAGTCTGGGTTCAGTGTGTAAGAAAAAGTGCCCATTCACACCTCCTTCCATATAGATATACACCCACATCTCCTCACCAGCCCCAGCATTCAACAAGTGAGACCAAGACCAAAACGAAAACAAACCACTTTTTTTCTTCTGAAACCCTGAGATTTTATGTACAAACAATTAAAGCTTCAGGTGTTCTAGACTTTCCCTGGCCTGATTTTCCAGCTTTCATTCACAAATATGAAGGTTAGGTGTCCTTTCCAAAAAGAGATAGCTATGTTATCAGTTCACTCCAGACATAAAGGACTGATGTCAAATACCAAACGACCTGAGATAGAATTACCTATGCAAATTCACACTAGAACAAAGAGTATGCATGTTACTGGCTGCTATAAGCCAAATACAAATATGAGCTTTGGAATTGCAACATTTTACACTCCTAGATCATATAAACTCTCACTTTAATATAAACTTAAGATTTCTGTTTCCAGTAATACTTACACAAGCCTGGACTAATACAACTAATAGATTTCTTTCAGATTTTCTGTGCTGCAGAATGCAAAATTCAATAGTTCCCAAAAAAAAACTGGAATTACTAGGAATTTTACTATGGATTCATTACAGTGAATTCTGTATTTACCCTAGAAAAGGAATATGGAGGTCACTAAGTCGTATATTTCGAAACTAGTTTTCCAAATCAAACATCTCCCTTAACTCAGGAATAAGATCTCCTTTCAGATCAGGACACTGCCTAGACAGGAAATAAGATCTCAGAAGTTATCTTTCTAATATACCAAAAGGGATATTGCCTGAATTGGTTAATATCTGACCAGCCTCTGAGCAGTACTACTCCTTCCACTAAAGCATGAATTTATTTTAGAGGTGCAATGTCATGCTCTCATTAGGCACTCACCTGTCCTGGGATGCTCTGCATTTAGAGCCCAGGTAGCAGAATAAACATACCATATTTCATAAATAGCTTTAGTCCTGAAAATGTTTGAGATGATCCCTATGCTTAATTTGGTTTTGTCTTTCTGTGTGTGCATTGTTTGCTGTGTCTGGCTGAACAAAAACTGTAAAATAGGATTAGTAATATAATGCCATAAATAAGATTAATCAGATAGGAGACATGGAAAAAACTGCTGCTGAAGTACCAAGGAGAAAAACAACTTCAGACTAGAAAACCTGACTTGACTTCTTATTACCTTTTTTCCTGGGCAGGAAAAGAACAGTTTGGTAAAATATTAAAGGATTATCTACTTTCTTTGATAGTTACAGACACATATTCACAATGGCAGGATTTCAGACCTACTTATGTGTAGTAAAGGGAAAGCAACTGCTAACATGGACATTACATGGCATCTTAGATTGGCACACTTGCTTTTTGTCATGGAGGACCAGGATTTAACCAAGTTCTTCTTTATTTACTGGTTTGGCCAAGGTGACTTGCTCACTTCTAAGTGCTTCAGACTGCTGGTACATACAAATGAAATGACAGACACTTCACTGCAGTTACAAGGCACATGCAGTGCTTTATAGTACCAGGAATCCTTGGACAAAAAGTACTTAGGAGCTGCCAAGCACTACTAGTAAAGCAAAGTTATGCATATTAAACCTACCTCCAGTCCCCATGGAGCAACATTAAAATGCATTTCAGTATGTGCCAGGATTGTCTTGTCTCATGGTAGAAATGGGAGTGGAAAAGAATACCTTACAAATCTGTACCAAGTGTTCAGGACATCTACTTGTTCATGAGTGATAAATTCAGCTGAAGGTTGTTGGGCTTTTTAAGTCAAACTGGCAATGATGTTAATGAGAGGCTCCACAACAAGGCCTGACTCATGGTTGTTGTGCACCTCACTTGCTGCCACAAAAGCAGAGCAGCTGGAGGGTCTGTTTTTTTCCCTTAGTCTTCCACAGGCACAAATGAAGTCAAAAAGCAATCATGAATCAGGCACAGTTTGTTTAGGGCTACTGAAAAGAACACAAAGGGAATACTCAGAAGAATTCCTTTATGGACAATGACACATGAAATTCAGGGTACAGGTGAAAAGGGTGTATTTTTATAGTTAGATATGCAATCTGGGGGTATTCACTGCAGAGTGTAACTGCTATAGCTCAAAAAACCCACTAAGACATCAATGTCATTGTTCATGGAAGATGTGTGCTGCAGTAATCACACATTACAAAAAGGTTAGCTTGTATGTTTTCCTTGTGGACAGAGTTGGTGGTGCTATTTTCCTACGAAGAATATAATTTTGTGCTGCCCAGGTTCTCAGGAATAAGGAAACACAGTCTCCATATTCTAGTTTTGTCACAGTTGTATTAAGATGAGACTAGATTTACCTAAGCCATTGCAATATTACATTGACCGAGTCATTATTGAAAGAAATATATATATATAAAATCTACTCATGACTGAGAATTTGTAAGGGTTCATACCTCATGCCTTTGACTATCAGACTCTGAAAAATGAGGCTGGCATTTTCACAGGAAGAGAAAAAAGTTCTGCAAATCCCCTAAATTCTCCAAAAGAAGTTTTTTTTCCCTCATGACAACGTTTTTTCACAGGAGCAGCCCTGGTACTCCCTTCTGATAAGTTTGCTCCCTTTTTCCAGCCTAATGCCTTGTATTACCATAGTAGAGAACTGGTTTCCCACTTGCTTGCTCTTCTTGCTGCTTCTCTTGCTACCTGGCCTTGTCTTACCACCCAGGACTCCATAATAAGACTCCAAATAAACTCATGAAGTTCTGCAGCTCATTGCAATGTAAGAGATCTGCCTGTCAAAGAAACTCCAGTATACTGAGGGTTCCCACTGTGTATGAACCTCTAACAGCCTTGTGGAACACGCTCTCCAGCTGCACACACTAACAAACAAGAATTGAATTGAAGATTCTAACACTGAAGGAACTCTGTCTTAAGTAGGATTAGCAGTTTGAAGCCAAACACTGGGAAATAGCTGAGTAACTCCATCCAGGTCTAACACACCCTTCTAATCCCATTCTGTGGCATAAACACAGAATTTTCTAAGAGTATCAAAATGAAACAGCCTCCTTAGGCTTTCTTCAGGAATAGTAGTTCGTCTCATAGTGGTTTAAAATGAAAACACTTTTGAAAGAGATGTTTTCTACTGTTTTAAGTTTTGTTTTATCAACAAGTTCTCTCCAAATTGATGAAGTAGATAATTCGTGAGACATTCATCAAATATAAATAAATAAGTGCCTTCTAATGAGAGAGGCATCAATTTAAATCTGGAAAAGATTAAAGGAGGAAAATCTAAGAACAGAGAGGTTTCAATCATGGAACAGCCTACAAGGTATCATTTACATTTACTAATGAAGATGACTATTTTCCTATTAAGGTAGTTAACTGCTAAACAGGCAGCATCACTGCATATGACATTACCTTGCTTATATTAAATCAAACAGCCTAATGTCAATCTGCTGAAGAGGGGTAAGGACAGACGTTCTCATGGAGACATCACTGGAATGTAGTCCCTATGCATCCTTTCCATCAATGAGCATGACCTTGCTGTTCCCTTGTTTTCTATTACATACACAGGGGTCTTACCAGTTCAGGTCTTATCCAATAATTTCAGGAGTTAGAAAAAAAATCCCTTTTACTTTCTTCATATTTTTTTTGGTCTCCTCTCTCTCTGGTCATTAACTCAGCCACAATTTTTCTGACATAACTGTTGACAACAGAAGGACCAAACAAGCTGAGGCCGCAAGGATGATACATATTCCTTCCAAAATGGAATATAGCTTTTTTCCAAGTAGAAGACATTAAGCATTGGTTAAAAAGATGCTACAGCCACTCTTCAGACTAGACTAAATGCTAAATATATGAAACACATTCTTTCCATGAACAGCATATTTCAAATAGGCATATTCCAAGATTTTGTAGTGTCACCTCCCATTTCACAGAAACTCCCCCAACTACACAGTACTACTCAACCAAAAATAGCACTGGAACATTTTCTGCTTCACAGTGAGCTCAGATGGTTCCTCTGTCTTCCAAACACTTTCTTTTCTGCATTCCTGACAAATAACCTCAAGCCTTCAAGCAAGTTGTTTACCTTTCTGGCTAAATGACCGCTGGCCTATTTTTAGTGCTAGTATGCTGTCCCTTCATGGAACCTGCTGTCCTAATCTCTCCACACTGCTCTACATTATGGAGCATTCCTTCAAAGAAAACACACGTCTTTAACATATCTTTTGTGCCCTTCACCTACTCTTGACTTCATGCCCTCTCTCATGCTTGCCAACTATTCTTGGAACAGATTGCCTCGGCCCATGCACTAATTAAACAGCTTGTCTTCTAAATCACTTTCTCCAGATCAAAATATTTTAACAAGATGACAACCAATCTTTGTACTCAAAGCATAACACAGAATATGAGATATATTGCTTTTATTTTGTTCTCTGCCACAAACATTAGGTATGTACTTAAACTTCTGCTAGGCTAGTGTAGAAAGAGCAGACATAGGATCATACTGTTTGCCTTTCATACTTGTCAAATGCAAGCCAGCCTTAGCCCAGAGCCTGGCACATACCTCAGTGAAGTGTGTTGCCCATCTCAACAGGCTGTACAGAAAGACTGGCACAGTGCTGGCCTGACAGAGCTTCTCAGTGATCAGCATTATGGTTTCACCATCCTCACTGCTGCCTATACCTGCCACTGTGGATTTCTTTCTAGCTTGTTCCAACACTCAAAAGACTGGAAAGTATTTTAAACATCACTGGCTTTGAGACAGCATTTAAGAAAAACATACAATTCTTTTGTTCTTCTATATTCTCTGAACAGAGTTGGTATCAACCAGCACCATCAGACCCACTGCATGCCACCGAATCATTCGGCCAAGATGGTGACACCTGGGGGAAAGTGCATTTAAGAAAGGGAAGAAATGCTGGACAGGCAGAGGAGGAGGGAATAGAGGAGGGAATGAGGGAATAACAAGGTGAGTGGCAGGTGCTCAGTGACACAGGAGGTACTTTCCTGGAGGGACTGGGACCCAGACCAGTGCTGGAGCAGAGGACAAAAGCTGAGAAGAAAGGATTGGCAGGGAGAAACCACCATGTCCTGATCTGAACCTGTCCGCTGCCACACTGGAGGGACCGAGTGTGACCTGCAGCGATAACATGGGTGGAAGAGGGGTGTCTGCAGTAAAGGGAGCCTGCCAGTGAAGCTGAGCCTGGGAAAGGGGGACAACAGGCAATTTGTATGTTTGTGGTTTGGGGTTTTTTTTTTTAATTATTATTCTCAAATACCCAACTCAATATTTAAAAATGTATACTAATTTGCAATTAATTACATGCAACAGGTCAAGTCCATTTTGCCCGTGAGGGTATTTGGTAACTGATTTCTCTGTCTTTATTTTGACCCAAGTTTTCTCACTCTTCCTATTTCCTCCCTTCCCTGCTGTGGGGAGTGAGCAAGTGGCTGTGTGTGTGCTCCCTGCCACCCAGGGCCTACTCGCATTAGCGAAGCAGGCAGCAGGCCTACTGGCATGAGTGAAGCGCCCCTTGAAAGCATAGCAGCAGAATTCTAAATAACGTCTTTTTAAATATGTACCACGCCTCAGACACCTCCCTGGCTTAAGAACAGTGGTTTGAAGCATTCCACTAGAGACAGGCTTCCCCCACTTTGTCTAACCAGCTCTTTTGGTGCCTCAGAGCTATTTTAATTCTCATGTTTTATAAAGAGCTCTGCTTCTGCTGCACAAGAAGCAGGAAAACCATCCCTATTTCTTAACCATAGGAAGTAGCGTAGAGGAGACAGATATAAAAAGCTATAAGCACTTACATTCATTACTAAGCTTGGGAGAGGCAGTCCTGAATACAGGCAAAGCATGGGACAGAGCAAAGGAGGATTTTTTTACATTGCTGGTTTCCTCCATAAAGCCACACTCCTGGGGGGTGTTTGTCTAGACCCAGATGGAACATGCAGCCAGATTCTCACAGAGCAGCAGCTTTCCCTCATGTTATTTTAAACATGGATCTTGCTGCAGTCACAATGTGAGTACTGATACTCTGTGATGAAAATACAGGAACACTGGTTTGTGAATTTTCTAGGCTTGATACACCCTTTTTCAGCCTTCATATCTATAGATGTGCACCAACTAATTTCTGTGATTTTTTTTTTTATATGCACCAACTAATTTCTCCACGTTACTTATTATGCTACTGAAGTAGCAAAAATAATAATGGGCCCAAACCTCTGTTCTGGCTGAGATATATATTTTATATATATATATGTGTGTGTGCTTTTCTCAGACATTGGAGCAAAGGACAACAGAGGCTCATGGCACAGATTTAAGCATTTTTAAAGGACTCTCACATTTGGAACATAGTGGTCTGTCCTTCCTTCCTTCACCTCCCTTGAGAGTTACAGCTGTATTCCCTTTTCCAGGGAGTGCAAAACTGGGTTAATAATGGTTGTTCCACATGAATTCCCTGTACCTGAATGGATTTTACCTTGCTATTCCTGGCAACCCTGATTTTGATCAGTGTTGAGTCAATGCTTTCAGCCAGTTCATCACAGCAATTCAGGGGGAAAAAATAAAATGCATTTATGATGGTGGAAAGAAAAGTGCCACATAGAAGCAAGTGTAGATTTATGGCTATATGCTCAGCATCTAATTAAGAAATGCACTGAGACAGATAAAGACAATTAGTGTAGCTAGATCAATGAGATAACTAGATATCTATTACATGACATGGCCACTTTCAAACACTTAGCAAGAAAAAGAAAATTGAACTTCATGTGAAAATTATCTGCTCTTAGCAGGGTGGAGAAATTCAATATTCCTTTTTTTTCAGCTCTGCTTGGGCTTTCCTTTTTTTTTTCTCCTGTTATTTTTTTTGTTTTCTTCCTCTATTGTGGAATAAAGCATCCAGATTCCTCCTTCCTGGTGAGTTTTCAGAACATTTACCTAGTAATTAAGGTGGCAACAACATCAGCATTCATCAAGCTAGAGTTGATCCTTTGTTGGACTAAATATTGAAAGGTTAAACAGTGACCTTTTGGAACAGGGAGTAGATTTTTAGGCTAGTCTTCTTTTATCTGTTTCTAGCCTGCAGACTTTTATTTCTGCTTAGTTTGGAATAGCTGGCTAAGCAGCTTTCTGCTTCTCAGGTACAATAGCATACATCATCCTTGACAAGAAATACTTGCAGAAGTCTCCAAAGCATATTTTGTATTTACCACAAGATTTCTTATAGATATTAACACTATATAAACTGCAATATTGCAGTCTTTCTAGAGTAAAACCCTATTTGTGACTAGCTAAGAAACCAAAGAGCATTCCTTCAGGTACCTAACCCACAGGGAGTGAATTTTACTACAGGTGGGATACAGATCCCAAAGGAGTGGAAAGAAAGGAACGATGAGGACAGATCTGCTTCCCCAGGGAAAAGTGTGATAAGAGTGGAAAATGTCTGACACCCTAGAAGTGTCCCTCCATCCCACAGCTCCTCCCAGCCTTCTCCAGCACTTGGCAGGAGCTGCCACTGCTTACCCACAAAGGAAAAAGGAGGGTAGGGAGCATCTTCTGAAGGAAAGGTCTGACACAGGGTGAAGGGTGTATCAAATGCTTTTTCCCCACAGCTCAAAATGCTTCTTATTGCCACAATGACATGTGCCAAGGGAAAACATGGACATGTAAATTACATTAGAGTGGTTAATACTACAGCTTGACAGTCCTGAAAGAGGAAGGTTGAATACATAAAGCAACATAACACTAAATTCACCATGTCCATCCAGCCTGTTCATAACCTTGCAGTAGTATCACTTAAGTGACAAAGCAGCACAGTCCTCATGCCAGGGGTGAAGCACCATCCCCAAGTACCCTCATGAAGTAATTTTAATCTATTGCCATTCAAGATCCAATTGTAAAATACCCTTAGCTGAAACTTAAATCAGTTTCTAGCCACTAATTATCTATTTAGACCTTTCTTTAGTTTATTAAGTGTGCAAACATTCAAACAGGTGCTAAAATATTAGGTACCCTACAAAAACAAGCTACAATAGATGAAAAATATCAGATCTGGAGTTGTTATACTACAATAGCTGCAGTCTACCCACAATCAGAAGGCAATGTCATGAAAATTGCATTGGAAATGAAGAGTGAACTATTACAATTTACTGTAATACAGATAGATGCCTGAACACTGATAAATAAAGCCTCTGTATTAAACATGGTTTCCTGACCAGATTTTGTACAATATTCTGGTATTAAAAAATTATGAGCACTGCAATTCAGTGACAAGAATATGACTCCAGTAAGAATGACTGAAGGATTTAAACTACAAATTTTAAATAATAAAGAAAAAAGAAAATATATTAAAAGGTCTCATATAAGCAAACAAAACAGTACAAGATTTCCTCTGAAGTGCACTGTAGTGAACACCTAAGCTTTGCTAACACTCACAATAAGTGGCAGTTACTTTGGGGGATGGACTTCAATGCATATTGTGTTTCAGTTTTGGTGCACTGGAGCTGAGATTTCCAGATAACACTATACTCTGGATTTAAAATAGTTTTAAGCCTGGTTTCAGGCTAGCCTTTCCTCCTCTGTCTATACTGCATTCTTTTTAGCAAGACTGATTTGATTCTACAATTGGACCAGTTATTATCTTTTTCTGATGTTGACTTCTTTCCTAGAGCTGCTGGCTTCTCTTCCTAGCAACCCCAGGAATGTTCTTTGTGGTGGTACAGCCCCAAGCAGCAACTGAGCAATACACACTGCTTGCTCACTCCTGGACAAGAAACAGACATGTAACACTCATACCCAATGATAACACAGAGTATCTTACCCACCTGACAATAACACAGAGTTCTGCACAACCTGAAGACCAACACAACACCCCAGCCCAGGAGCACCCTTCCCTGACCACCCCCTTTTATGGGGAGTGATGTCAGGTGGTGAGGAAACAGCCCAGGATAACTCAGTTCACCTGTGCTGGCTACTTGGGGGAGTTAACTCTGGCCTGGTCAGAACCCTGATACCCTTTCAACTACCACCAGGCTTGACCCTCCTGGGGCTCTCTTTTGAGGTAGACTCACTTCAAGACCTTCATGATCCTCTCTTTGAAGTTGCCTCTTAGTAGAGCTGGTGCTCTACTTCTTACAAGTCCTCACAATATCTGTTAGATGTTGAGAAAGCAAAAATGTGTAAAGAATGTACCAAGATCTGAATTTAAGTGTTTAGGTTAATATTAACCCTTAATTTATACACCAAATTGCAAGAGGTTATTGACTTGAAGATGTGCTCCACAACCAGCCCATGTAAGCTTGAGACTCTAAACTTACACTTGGCAACAAACACCATTAAAAAGAACAAATGAGCAAAAGGTTTGCTGCAATTAAGTTACATTCTCTGCAGATTAGCTGTAAGCATCACTACCTGAATTAAATACCCACTTAGGGGAAATAAAATGCCAAAAGTTGGGATGCATAGATTTTGTCATGTTTTTTAGTATTAGCATACTGTCTCAGCTCTGTGCAGAAAAAGATGCTGTTCTGCAGCTCAAATATAATAAAGTGATCCACAAAGTAAAACCCATATATACAAGACCATACCACAGGTCAGTGGTTGAACCTAAAATAGAATTTGGAGACAAATTTAGCTCTGGTGGATGTCACTGCACATAATAATGTCACAGCCTGCACCACTATCTGTTCAGTTGACCCACAGGATTATTGTTTGCCTGGATCTTCTACTGGCACTGGAGCATAAGGACTACTAAAGCTGGTGATGATGAAAAGCAAAATAAAACTTCCTGCTAGCTTTCTGTCACCATAATTAAAGCATTGATTAGAAAGATTAAAAAATAAAGACATGGCCTGCAGTATCTCAAAGAGGAAATTGTTTCAGAGACACTCCTGCATGCCTTTCATTCTCCAGTTCAACTCCAGAATACACAGTCACACTTCTGCCATTGCTAGACATAGAATCATAGAATGGCAAGGGTTGGAAGGGACCCCAGGGATCACAGAGCTCCAACCCCCTGCCACAGGCAGGGACACCAACCTCAGGTCTGGAGCTACACAAGGTTGCCCAGGGCCCCATACAACCTGGCCTTCAACACCCCCAGACACAGGGCATCCACCCCCTCTCTGGGCAGCCTGTTCCAGCCCCTCACCACTCTCTCTGGAAAAAACTTCCCCCTAATATCCAATCTAACCCTTCCTTCCTTCAGCTTTAATCCATCCCCCTTGTCCTGCCATTGTCTGTCCTTTGAACAAGTTGATTCCCCTCCTGTTCCTCTGCTCCCTTCAGGCACTGGCAGGCTGCAATGAGGTCCCCCCACAGCCTTCTCTTCTCCAGGATGAACCAGCCCAGCTCCCTCAGCCTCTCTTCGTAGGGCAGCTGCTCCAGCCCTCTGAGCATCTTTGTGACTCCTCTGACCCCTCTCCAACAGCCCCACATCTTTCTTGTATTGGGGGCCCCAGCTCTGGACACAGGATCCAGCTGGGGCCTCCCAGGGCAGAGCAGAGAGGGACAATCCCCTCCCTGTCCCTGCTGCCACCCCTCTGCTGATTGAGCCCACAGTGACATGTCCAGATGGCCCTAGGTCTGTACTGCTTTACATCCAGTAAAGGCAAACAGAACAACTCTTGTTAAGAAGAGCATTGAAGGAGACCAGGCAGGAGGGAGCAGAGAGAGGAATACATTTGTAGAGTAGAGAGACACTAACAGTCCTCTTTGTAATAGCCATGTTACTGCTGAACCAGAGGAGAATACACCCAGCGTGTTCCTCCCTTCTGGAGCACACATCTTGAAGTCCTGGATCTCAGGAGTGCTTGTGCTTGTGCACAATGTTACAGCCTTGTTGTTTCTGTGAAAAACTAAATGTTCAGAAAATATGTCTTAGTGTAATTCTTCATATATGCATGAAAATTTGTGAGGAAAAAATAATTCACACAAAAAGTATAGTACTAATGGGTTGGGAGAGCAAGTTACAGAGTAAGGGATACTTTCAGATAAATGTAGAATTAAAGGCACCATGCAATCAGTCCTAAGGAACCTGCTTTGTCAGGGGGTTGGACTTGATCTCTTGAGGTCCCTTCCAACCCCTATGATTCTGTGATTCTGGGATTTTGACTTAACAGTTGCCAGGCAATATTTTTTTTAAAGGATTGAAAGATGCTTCCTCACCATGCCCTGTTGTTCTCTGCATGGTGGAAGTCCTTTATAAGAAGATGGAGGGAGGAGTGCACCCATCAGAAGTGGTTCTCAACCTACTCCAGTGTGGTGGAAAATACACTGTTTGAATTTCAATATGCTTAAAAAGTCATTCTGCTGAAGTCTTATTTTCCAGAGGACATCACATCAGCTTTAAATCACTTGAGACAAATGATACTGAAGAGTAATATCTCAGCACTGCCTGTGTTTTTAAAGACTTACTTTTGGTCTAAATAAAGTTTGATGAGGAAGAAAAACTGAAATAAACAGAGGCAGAGATTTGCTGACTGGTGCATCCATGCTCAGGATGCTGGCTGCTGTGTATTGCTCTTCCAAGTTGCTCTTTCTGCCACAGTGTTTGTATACAGCCTACACTGTTGCTTCAAGTTCTGGATCCTTACAGTACATGCATTTCTTAATTTAATTTTATTATCAGCTAATTTACAAAAAGCCATGTCTTCACATTTAAAGCAGAGGAACTTAAAAGGCACTATCACAGAATCACAGAGTTGTAGGGGTTGGCAGGGCCCTGGAGAGCTCCTGGGGTCCAACCCCCTGCCAGAGCAGCTCCCCAGCTCATACTGCACAGGTCGGTGTCCAGATGGGGCTGGAATCTCTCCAGAGAAGGAGACTCCACACCCCCTGGGCAGCCTGTCCCAGGGCTCCCTCACCCTCACTGGGGAAAAGTTCTTCCCCAGGTTGCTGTGGAACTTCCTGTGCTCCAACTTGCAGCCATTGCCCCTTGTCCTGTCCCCACAGACACTGAGAAGGGGCTGGCCAATTCCCCCCTGCACCCCATCCTTCAGATATTTATAGACATTGATTAGATCCCCCCTCAGTCTTCTTTTCTCCAGGCTGAACAGCCCCAGCTCTCTCAGCCTTTCCTCACAGGGGAGATGTTCCAGGCCCTTCATCATCTCCTCAGCCTTCTCTGGACTCTCTCCAGGAGATCCCTGTCCTTTTTATCCCAGGGAGCCCAGCACTGGACACAACACTCCAGGTGGGCCCTGACCAGGGCAGAGCAGAGGGGGAGGATCTCCTCCTGTGACCTGCTGCCCACACTCCTCCTGATGCCCCCCAGGATCCCATTGTCTCTCTCAGCCCCCAGGGCACACTGCTGGCTCATGGCCACCCTGTCATCCACCAGGACCCCAGGTCCTTCTCCACAGAGCTCCTCTCCAGCAGGTCACCCCCAGCCTGTCCTGATTCCAGCAGTTATTCCTCCCCAGGTGCCAGACTCTCCCCTGGCTTTTGTTGAACCCCATCTGGTCTCTCCCTGCCCAGCTCTCCAGCCTGGCCAGGTCTCTGGATGGCAGCGCAGTGCTCCTGCACATCCAACACTATGGATGTGTTGCTGGCAAGCACTAGAGTGTATCTAGATATTTTTAAGTTCACATTTAGCCAGATGTGCTTTATGAAGATTGTGAAGGTGTATTGGGCTTGCGTAGCCAGGTTTTTGGTAGTGGTGGTGGGATGGGTACAGAAGTGGCTTCTGCAAGAAGCTGCTAGAAAATTCCCTTACATCCAATAAAGCAAATGATGCCAGCCAGCTCCAGGGTGGACCTGCTGCTGGGGAAGTCCAAGCCACTCAGTGACTGTGGTAGCACCTCTGTGATAACATAGTTAAGGAGGAAGGGGGAAAAAAAAAGAAAGAAAAAAAGAGCAGCAGACTTTTGCAGTTAGAAAGAGGGGGATGTGAGGAACAACTTTGCACACACCAAGGTCAGTGAAAAGGAGGGGGACAAGGTTCTCCAGATGCTAGAGCAGAGCTTCCCCTGCAGCCCATGGTGAAGGCCATGGTGAGGCAGGTGGAGATATCTGAAGGAAGCTGTTACCTTGTGGGAAGCCTGTGCTGGAGCTCCTGTCAGAACCTGTGGAGAGAGTGGCCCACTCTGGAGCAGGTGTGCTGGCAGGACTTCTTGACCCCACGAGGGAGCCATGCTGGAGCAGTCTGCTCCTGAAGGTCTGCACCCCATGGGAGCCGTGCTGGAGCAGGCAGGGAAGAACTGCAGCCTGTGAGAGGCACGTTGGAGAACTTCATGGAGGACTGTCTGATGGGAGACACACTGGAGTGGGGGAAGAGTGTGAGGAGTCCTGCCTCTGAGGAGGAAGGAGCAGCTGAGACAACATGTGATGAGCTGACTACAGTCCCCATTCCCTGTCCCCCTGTGCTGCTGGAGAAGAGTAGGTAGAAAAATCGGGAGTAAAGTGTGGGAAGAAGGGAGGGGTGGGAGGAACTGTTTTAATACACTGTGTACATGCACCAGTAGGTGGAGTTTTACACCCCATCCTGACAGCTCTGTCCAGTGATGGGATACCAGCAGATGGCAGATGGACCATTCACTCCCCTCTGGAAGTTCTTGGGTGATTATTTTTATGTGGTTTTATTTTTCCTCCAGAAAGTTACAATGAATAACACCACAGTAAAAAAAGAAAAGGTAGGGTGTTAATATCCTCAGTGGGCTTTTTAGCACTGATGCTGGCTAGTAATGAAATGCAATAAAACAAAACAAAAGAGATTGTGTTGATTTCTGGTACATTTTGATTAGCAGTCAAGAAATGGGGAGCAGACTTTCCCATCAGTCTTCCATTAACTGAATCTGCCCAGAAATGCAGGTGTCAGGCCATATATTCAGAACTACAAATAGGATCCTACTAGCTAATGTATCACTTAGGTTACAATCAATTCATTCACCAAAATTCTCAATTCAGTAGCAAGAGTGCAAATCCAAAATGATCTCACTGGTTTGCCTAAGCAGTGATCTGGATTTGAATTTCTCCCTTTAGGAATGATTTCATCTGACAGTTTGATCCAGCTGCCAAAAATTACAAGAATCAATGCTGATATGAGGCTGGAAGAGAAAGTGCAAGGGGAGGGCTGCCTGGCAGGAGGCAGACAGGGTCCCTGGGCTATGGCACTGCCCTAGGGAAGAAGAGGTAAAGGTACATAACAAGGGAAGTTCAAAACACTTCTTTAAACTGCCAAGTTTGCTGAGACCTCACTCATCAGTCCCACAGTGGTGTGAAGTGCAATGCTACAGGTTTGATGCAAGGGAAAGAAGAGGAGTAGAGAAAGCAAGGGGAGAGATAACAGCTAACAGATGGACAGAGGGAAGACAAAGAAAAAACCCTCTATTTTTAAGTGGTTCTCCTCTGCCTGCACAGTAACTCTCTGGTACAAAGTTTCTTTGTAGGATCTGTTTTCCATTCATTTTCAGATCAGGCATTTGTAAAGACCATTCCTGTGACTTCCAGAGTAATAAAAAAGATTAGAGAAGCCAAAAATCTCTAAAAAGAAGTCAAATCTCCATGAGAAAGAGTAGCTAGGGAACATCTGATGTATTCAGAAAGGCAAACAACAAAGTTTACGAAAGGTAAAGATTTGGCAATTGTTAAAAGAAAGCTTTCCACCAACTCAGTAGGACCTCTCTAACTCCTGCCCCAGCCTCAACCCCATCTTCCAACGAAGAGCTACTTTTCCCAGGACTGTTTCAAGGTGAAAGTGATGCCTGTTGCTGTCTTTCAGAACCATTTAAAAAAGCTGTACATCATTTTCACACCACTTACATGCCTCTTAAACCTAGGGCAAGCTGTTTCTCAAGAGATCTATGGGCAAAGAGGTTCTCTAAGCTGGAAATCTGAAAGGCAGGTAGGAGATGGGCCTGTTCTGACAAGCCCCTGGTTCAGTGAAGTGTCTGAGGCACTGGGTTTCTGCACAAAGTAGTGTATGTTCTTGAGATGTGGGCTTCAGGGTGCAGCCCTGCCACTATCCACATCTCCAGCAGCTTGCTCACATCCCTGTATTGCAATTCACACCCTACTAGCCGCGTTGCCAGACCTGCCTTCGGTGTCATGCTGTGAGCCAGAGCAGTGAAAGCAGTAACTAAGGCCAGGAGCTGCTCACAGGGGTTTCATCTCAGAAGCCAGAAAATCCCAGAGTGCTCCCAGAAGCATGTTGTGCCCAGGCTGAATGCCTGCATCTGGAATGAATTGCAAGATGAAGGCAGTTCTGTCAGGTTCTGCTCGTCCCATCTATTTCCAGTGAGAATCTAAACACTCGTTACAAGGTTTGAATAAAGACTATCTGAATTTAGCCTATATTTAACTCATGATAATGACAGCTGCTGCATTCTGTAACTGTGCACTCTGCCTATGGAGTGCTTTCCTTTCTATCTTTAGATGTTTGCAGCCTCTGCATGTACAGAGCAAGCCAAAAGAATAGGGTTTGTCCTGCTGTTTATTAGAGAAAGTCTCAGGTTGTTCACAAGATCTCTCAAAGACATAAGATAACAATAATACTTCTAGGGTTTTATGTCACCTTGGGATGCATAATTCATCTCTGTAGTGTCTGGAAAGCTTTGCCTTGTGAAAATAATTTTAAGAAATATCCACTTTTTAACTAGATTTTGAGAGTGTGCATGGTTTGCTCAGTTGTGCTGGGACAACTGCTTCATCACTGAACAGAGACATTGGATGCCTGTGACCAGTACACATAGTTAACCTGGTGACCCTTTACATATCCATTTTTTGGGGAATCACACTTGTATGCATCTGGGAATAGACTAGTAGCCAGGTTCCACCCCAGGCTATTGAAGACAGGACATCCAGGAGTCATCAGTAGCTCAGCAGGTAGGACTTGTGTGGGGGACACTTTGTTTTACATCACTGACTTTTTCATGTTTATTTACTTGTACCAAACATGATTACTCCAGTAGGACAGATGGCATAGATTAGTCAATGCATGGTGTTCAGGATACCTCCCTGTATCCCAGACAGCATCACTCTGCCAGTGCCATCCTTCCCTAAAATGGAACACGAAAAGTTCTTGGTTTTACAAAGCATTATTTTGCAATTAAATATTCCAGCCCTGCCTAGTCACAAATGAATAGTTGTTTTCCTGGTTATCTACACACTGAAATAGTGGCAACATTTTGGATTACAAGATGAGCAGTGGCCTGTGTCCAGCTCCTCTGCTAAAATACTCTGTCAATACTGTCAGAGTAGTGTGTATTTGATGAGTGCAGATCTCTTTCCCCCTTTATAGAGTTCAAATGGTTCTTAAAATCCCCACAGAGTGCATTGTCTGATCACTGCAATAGCTAAATGTGGCACTCAGGCTCTAGTTTTTGCTGCTAATTAATGTAAGTTTGGTGGGGCTCCACACAGGTCATGTCAGAGCCAGCAGAAGTGCATGAGCACAAGTCCTCTGGGAGGAATCCTCCTTTCATCTTTCCAGCTATGCTGGGGGAATGCCAGAGGCAAGTTGCCCTTTGTGGGCATCATGCTCACAGTTACACTGTTGGATGGAGCAAGAGGCCTGTTAAGGAAATTGTTGGCTGCAAAGACTGCTGGGCTGAAGGAGAAACCTTCCTTTCCTTCCTACCTGCCAGTGAATGAATACTACCTCTTACCTAGCTTCAGGAATGATCCTAAGCAACATCAAGGTGCTTTCAAATCCCACTCATACAGATAGTGACAAAGTTGCAAGGCTTTCAGGAGCTCTTGGCTGCCCTGACACCAGCTGTGTAACATCCCTAGGGGGAATCTGGATAAACAGAGGCAACTGGAGGCAGACAGAACCAGAGTGCTGAGGCATATCACAGAATCACAGAATTGAGGGGTTGGAAGGGACCTCAAGAGATCATCGGGTCCAACCCCCTGCCAAAGCAGCTCCCCAGCTCATACTGCACAGGTCGGCGTCCAGACGGGGCTGGAATCTCTCCAGAGAAGGAGACTCCACACCCCCTGGGCAGCCTGTCCCAGGGCTCCCTCACCCTTAATATGCACACAGAAATTTGATATATTATCATGTCAAAGACACAGCTGGACTGTGTCTGAAGCTTGCCCTTCAGGACCCACTGGAAGGCAAGTAATACAGGTAGGTAGTGAATGCTGTCTGAAGAGACTCAGGTACAAGGCCTGGGAGGGCAGACCAAGCACTGATTATTATTTCTGTTAATTGTGATGATTAGAACTGCATGTGATATTCATGGTGCAGATGTATCATGGATCTTTCCAGTGGTAAAATGGTCTTTTGGTTTCCAACTCCTTTGCTGATACCTTTTTTCCTTGTTTTAGCTGCTGCTGAGTTTCACAGGCCCATTTCCAGACAAACACCCAGACTAACCCCGGGCTCCTTCTCACAGAATCAGACTCACAGAACAGGAGGGGTTTGAAGGGACCTCAGAAGATCCAGTCCAACCCCACTGCTAAAGCAAGAGCGCCCAGAGCACACTGCACAGGATTGCATCCAGGGGGCAGGGGGGTGGCAGTGTTGAATATCTCCAGAGAAGGAGACTCCACTATTTCTCTGGGCAGCCTGTCCCAGGGCTCTGCCACCCTCAGGGTAAAGAGGTTTTTCTTATTCAGACAAAACTTCCTGTGCTCCAGTCTGTGCCCATTGCCCCTTGTCCTGTCACTGAGCACCACTAAGATGAGTCTGGCCCCATCCTCTAGACATCCACCCTTAAGACATTTGTAAGCACTGATCAGATCCCTTCTCAGTTTTCTCCAGGCTAAACAGCCCCAGTTCCCTCAGCCTTCACTTAGACAAGAGATGCTCTTGTCCCCTGTAGCCTCCACTGGGCCCTCTCCTGTGGTTCCTTGTCCTTCTTGAACTGGGGAGCCCAGAACTAGTCAAAATACCCCAAAATATTTTGGACTAGTTAAATTCAATGCTATTCTTGTATGACTCTTTCAGGATTTCTTTCCTCAAATATAAGAAACAAATGTAAGAAACATGCATTATCTTGTATCACCAACACTGGATTCCACTTATCACCTTATCATTTTGCAACTTAAATTCTAACTACCCTGAAACATCTAGAGACATAATTTGCAGACACTGTCACCTGCATCTCCATCCTCTTGTGTGAACCATTCCAAGTTATCTCTGTTAAAACATAAGGACTCAGGAAGAATCACACCAATAATGCTATTCCTAATCTCCATTTTACCCTTTAAACATGTGAGACCTTCTCTCTTACCTCATTACAGCTTCATTTTCTTACAGCCTTTGATGAGAAAACTTATCAAAAGCTCTCTGGAAATTCAATTTGCTGTTTCATTAGATCATTGATACACAGTCCTGCCTCAGCTAGCTCCAAATGATTTGAGGCACACCACCCAACATTTTATTACACTTTTCAGTGTCTTTTTAGCTTATGTTTGTTCCTTTCTCCTCATTTTATGTCCTCTTTTTAAAGGTTGTAGCAGGTTGCTTTACACCCACAAACATGCTGAATTTGAGGTCACTGTGGAGTCAGTTACAATGTAAGAATCCTAAGTTACACAGAACTGAATTTTTTATTACTACTCAGGATCAAATGAAGAACTGTTAACGCCACTTGTGGATTCATCTGATGATGTCCAAACATTTATGAAGCCTAACAGTGTAAACACAATGTGATAGTAGATTTAATAATAAAATTAATATTATTCCCTGCATTAGCTAACAACATAGAATATTTATCATGTATACTATTTCAATCATCATGTATACTATTTCAATCATCATATAAAATATGTCAAATGTTATGTAAATAATCAAATAGAGTGAAACCAGTGGTACCAAAACTAGTTGCTAAGATGAATACCAACTGTAAATTTTATCAGGAGTATTTCAAATAGCTGAACCCCACTATTAGGATTATGTATAACCCCACCCACTAAATCAAAAGAGAACAGATAGAATAGATTTATGAGAATCAAAATAAAAGGAATAAATATACATCTTGGCTAAACAAGAGGACCCCAGATGTCTGAATTGCTGTGGAAGCTGAAAAAAATACTAAGGAGGAAAAGAAATAGTTGAAATGGTTATAAACAACAAGCAACCGCATTAACTCAGGACAAAGGAGTACTCTGAATACCAAAAGAATTCCCATGATGTGCCAAAGGGCTATATTCTGTATGACACATTACCATCAGCATTTATCTGTGAATCTTAAAATATTTCCAGCAGAGCATGTGTTATTTTATTCACGTGCTACCATGCTGACACTTCACTGGTCTTGTCCATGTCACCCAGAAAGCCAATACTACAGCTGAGGATTCATCAAAGATTTTCTGACTCTCCATTCTTACCATGTGTTGCAGTTTTGTGTGGCTGTGCTGCTTCGGAGGCTTTTGTGAGCCGCATTTACAGCTCTCTGCAAGCCCCCTGTTTTGAAAACATGGTCAACTCAAGGCCAAATTTGAGGCTGGGCCTATCAGAGCTGGTCACAGCGCCTCTGGGAATCACATAGAGGAGAAAACAAACTGCTGGTGGGGGCACTTTGCCACCGGAGCCGAGGGAGAAGATGGAACAAGCTGCACAGACACCAAGGCCAGGCCTGATGGTGGCGGGGGTGAAGAATGTGAAAAGTGAGTTTCCCTGCAGCACGTGGTGAGACCATGGTGAAACGGGTGTCCCCCCACAGCCCATGGATGAGGATGGGGAGCAGAGACACCTGTGCCCTGTGAAGATTGATCCACGCCTCAGCAGGTTTGCCGGGGGACTTGTGACTTTGCGAGGGGAACAGGACGGGGGTCTGGACCCGAATGTCAGCACCCTGTGGAGAGGAGCCCTGCTGAGAGGCCTGTGGTGAGGAGATGGCTCCCCAATGGAGAGGAGCCCTGCTGAGAGGCCTGTGGTGAGGAAATGGCTCCCCAATGGAGGGGAGTCCTGCTGAGAGGCCTGTGGTGAGGTGATGGCTCCCCAATAGAGAGGACTCATGCTGCAGAAGCTGTGGATACGACTCTCCAGTGGGTGGGACCCCACGGTGCCGCAGGGGAAGGAGGTGTGTGGAATGCCCCCCCCCCCAGCTGAGACGGAAGCCAACTCAGGAGGAACGGACTGAAACCCCCCAGTCCCCATTCCCTGCCCCTCCCTGTGCTGCCAGGGGAGGGATGAAGGGAGCAGATCTGTGATTAAAGCCAAGAGTGCGCAGAGGCGAGGGGTGGGGGGAAGGAGAAGTGTTGAGATCTGGGGAAGGAAAGCAGCTTGTGAGGAATGGCAGGAACCCCGCTGCCCATTCCCTGCCCCTCCCTGCACCATGGCGGGGAGGGAAGAGGGGAGTAAAATCACAATGAGTTTTAAGTGTGCTAAGAAGGGAGGGGTGGGGGGAAGGTGCTGTAAGACCTGGCTGCTTCTTATCTCCTTCTGGTTCACTGGGTGTATTAGTTGTAGTAGTAATGAATCACTTTCCTTTATTCTGTGCTGAATCTGTTTTGCCCATGGCACTAATTGGAGAGCGATCCCTCTGGCCTTCTCTCAGGTCCTAAGCCTCCTAATATCTATTTTCTCCCCTTTTGGGCTGAAGGGGGGAGTGAGCGAGCGGCTTGGTGGGGATTTGACCTCTGGCTAGGGCCAAACCACCACACCATGACTTTGGGATTGCAGTTTTCCTTGGGAGCAGCAGGATGGAATGTTCAGAGCTTTCTCTGAAGGGAAACAGGAATCATAAGAAGCTAGGTAAAAAAGAAACCAGAGATCTTCCCTGCTTCTGGCTTTGCAGGTCCAACCTGAGACATCTTTCAATAACCTTATTTTCATTTCATGGAAATGTAGACCATTTTTAAGTGCTCTCCAGTCAGGCATGTACATGCTAACTCTTCTCCAATTGCCAGACACCTTTTTCCACATTTAGCCTGAGATTTACTCCTTATGGCTGGTCTGGGACACTTCACAGTAATCTAATCAAACTGGAAATTGCTCATACCTCAGTCTAATACTCAATTACTTCCTTTCAAAAACAGTTACAAGTAATTTGCTCTCATCTGTGGGAATGTTTTAGAAATAGATGCTTGTTAAATTAACCAGCTTGGACTGCTTCTCATCCACACCATCCCTGGAAAGACTTAACTACACTAGCGCTGCCTCCAAGAGAAGCATCACATGGTGACTCCTCCAAGAGAAGCATCACATGGTGACTCCTCCAAGAGAAGCATTCTTCTCCAAAGAGAGAATCCCTGAAGTGAACCATTGGCAAATTAGCAAAACAGCATTTGTCAAGTCTACAGGACTGCTTGCAAAAGAACTTCTTCCACTGATACATGAGCAAGCCTATACAGAAACCTAGTGTAGGATGGATCATAGGCAGGGCATGAAGACAATTCCAGCCAGTGAAAGCATAGCACTAAACCATCTCACTTCCCAAAGGCCACATCAACACTGCTTTCCAGATCTTTTAGGGTGGATTAGTAATACAGTTAGGTCCTCCTCTGCATCCTCCAGAAGTTGTAATACCTTCCCTCTGTTTTCAGTGAAGGGATGTACATGCCCAAAGCAATCTGGTGTTCTGAAGGCTGTTTTACAACCAGTCCTTGTAAGGAACCTAATTTAGGAGATACATTCCCCAGTCATAGTGTCAAGAAGGAAATTCAGAGCCTGGCTTTTTTTGCATCAGTCGTCACCAGCAAGTGCTCTAGCCACACTGACCAAGTCACAGAAGGCAAAGACAGGGGCTAGGAGAATGAAGAACAAGATACTGTAGGAGATCAGGTTTGAGACCATCTAAGGAACCTGAAGATGCACAAGTCTGTGGAACCTGCACATGTAGGTTCTGAGGGAGCTGGTGGATGAAGTTGCTAAGCTGCTATCCATCCTGTCTGAGAAGTCATGGCAGCCCAGAGATCCCACTGACTTGAAAAGGAGAAATACAAACCCCTCTTTTAAAAAGAAGAGAAAGGAAGATCCAGGGAACTACAGACCACTCAGTCTCCCCCCTGTGCCTGGCAAGTTCACGGAGCAAATTCTCCTGGAAACTATAAAATAAGTGCAAAATAAGGAGGTGACTGGTGACAGCTAGCATGGCTTCACTAAGGGCAAATCATGCCAGATGGATTTGGTGGCCTTCTACGATGGGGTTGCAACACTGGTGGGTAAGGGAAGAACAACTGATGTAGCCTACCTGGACTTGTGCAAAGCACTTGGCACTGTTCCACATGACATCTCTGTGCCTAAACTGAGGGACAGAGATTGGATGGATGGACTACTCAGTGGATAAGGAATTGGCTGAATGGTCACATTCAAAGAGTTGTAGTGTCCACTCAAAGACTGACCAGCTTGATATCCACATCAAGCTAGTGAGACTAGTGACAAGTGGCATTCCTCAGGGGTCAGTATTGGGACCAAATCCATTTAAAATCTTTAATGGCAACATGGATTGGGGATTGAGTGCATACTCAGCAAGTTTGGTGATGACACTAAGCTGTGTTGTGTAGTCAACACATTAGAGGGAAGGAATGCCATCCAGAGGGACCTTAACAGACTTGACAGCTGGGCCTGTGTGACTCTTATGAAGTTCAACAAGGCCAAGCATAAGGTCCTGCACATTTCTTAGGGAAATCCCAAGCACAGCTACAGCTGACCACCAGGTAAGGGAGGTGATTCTCCCCCTGTACTCTACTCTGCTTTCATGAGACTCCACCTTGAGTACTGCATCCAGCTCTGGGATCCCCACTACAACAAAGACATAGACCTGTTGGAGCAAGTCCAGAGGAGGGCCACAAAGATGATCAGAGGGCAGAAGCTCCTCCCCTTTGAATGCAGGCTGATAGATTTGGGCTCATTCAGCCTTGAGAAGAAAAACCTCTGAGGAGACTTTATTGCAGCCTTCCAGGGCTAAAAGGGGGCCTACAAGAAAGATGAAGAGAGAATGTTTGCAAAGGCATGGAGTGATAGGCCAAGGGGTAATGGCTTTAAGATGAAGGAGGGGAGATTTAGATGAGATACTAGGAAAAAATTCATTACTGTGAGGGTGGTGAGGCACTGGAACAGGTTGCTCAGAGAAGCTGTGGATCCCCTCTCCCTGGCATGTTCAAGGCCAGGTTGGATGGGGCTTTGGGCAACCTGGTCTAGCGGAGGGTGCCCCTGTCCATGGCAGAAGGGTGGAACTAGCTGATCTCTAAAGTCCTTTCCAACCCAAATTGTTATATGATTTGATGATCTATATCACCTCTACCACCATCTAGAGAAGTCTCTTTCTCTTCTCTGACACCAGAGGCCCCTAAAGACATTAAGCAGCATCTCAAATAGATCTGTTAATATTTCATGGTACTCAACATGTAAAAAGGACTGCAGGTAATAACAATAGAATTAAAAGAATGTTCTACAACAGAAGCAAAAAATGACAGTGAACTTACTCTGAAAACTTTTTCCACCCTTGCAATACCCTTCCCAAAGATGGTTCCAAGTTGGTCTCCAATACCAGCCAGCAAGAAGCCAAACAGTGGAATCCCAAATATGGCATACAAGATGCAGAAAACCTTGCCTCCAACGGTGCTTGGGGCAATGTTCCCATACCCTGGGGAGAAAAATAATGGTCAGACTCTCAGAAGTTATACATGGCTCCATAGAAAAACTAATGGGTTTACAAAAACTGCTATTTCTGCAGGCATACCTTTACTCCACATGTAATTCCTCTTTACAGACTTTCCATGGTATGGTATCATTTCCTAGGTGAGTTATGCCCTGTGATTTTGTTCTTCCTGTAGCCTCTTTTAATCATATTTTCTATAGATTTGGGCCATAACTAAAGCTGTTGTTTGAGTAATTACTCTAGCTTGACACAGCACGGTACAGAAATCCCTCCGCGCTGGCCTGGTGCCTGAATGCTGCTGCTCTTCTTGGCCATGCCAATGACTGCCTGACAGGAGTGTGATTCACCTGACAAGACTCATTTTCAGTGGGTAGCTCATCGTTTCCTCAGCCCATCATCACACTGACTAGTTACACTGCAGCCTCCAAACTGCACCCACGCTACATCAATCTGTCCTTGAACTCCTTCTACAGGTCCCTTTGCATAGAATCATAGAATCTTGGGGGTTGGAAGGGACCCCAAGGGTCACAGAGCTCCAACCCCCTGCCACAGGCAGGGACACCAACCTCAGGCCTGGAGCTACACAAGGTTGCCCAGGGCCCCATCCAACCTGGCCTTCAACACCCCAGGGACGGGGCACCCATCCCCTCTCTGGGCAGCCTGTTCCAGCCCCTCACCACTCTCTCTGGAAAAAACCTCCCCCTAATATCTAATCTAACCCTTCCTTCCTTTAGCTTTAATCCATCCCCCTTGTCCTGCCATTGTCTGTCCTTTGAACAAGCTGATTCCCCTCCTGTTCCTCTGCTCCCTTCAGGGACTGGCAGGCTGCAATGAGGTCCCCCCACAGCCTTCTCTTCTCCAGGTTGAACCAGCCCAGCTCCCTCAGCCTCTCTTTGTAGGGCAGCTGCTCCAGCCCTCTGAGCATCTTTTGTGGCCCAAATCTGACTATAAAGAGCTTAACATCTGTATTTCAAAGTTGTTTTAAAAGCTTTTATCATGGATGTTTTTTAAGTCTTCCCTCTGAAGATCCTATTCTATTTATATTACCAATCATTACTGATGCTGTCATAAAGGTGCATACATACCTTCCTTCCTTCTCCTGTTAAGGTAACTCAGGGCTGTTGAGAAAGAGATTCTGACCAAGACATAATTACCCAGCTGCAGACCCTGAGTGAAAACTCATTTTGGCCCAAGCATGTCTGGGCCTGTTTGGCTTTGATTCCAGCCTTGTAACACCACATAGAATATTGGGAACATGTGATACTGGCAGTAAGGCAGCACTCCACCTGTCCCATGTGGTAAATTACATGTAGACCCCACAGTTTCTTCCCTGCCCTGCATCACTCATGTGAACTTCACCTTAGGAATCTCTGCAGAGTATTGTGACACCAGTAGCCATAGTATTTCTGTTAAAATATTTATGTTAAAGAGAAAAAGCAAGAATTGTGGCAGTAATATTTGCACCTTTTTATCTAAGAGCAGTTATCTTTATTAAGATGTTAGAGAGATTTGTTTTCTGATTAGACATAATTATTTGAATATTAAAAACAATCACAGAGCCACAAGTCACTGATGAAATCAAAGTGGAAACAAAGAACACCCAGAGAGATGGAGATGTAAGAGAGTGTCTGCTTCACCCACAGCAATTCCTCCTGGTCCTTGGGAGTTAATGCTGGGCTCCCAGTTCCTAATCCCAGTCGGTTTGTGACACTGGCACTGGATGTCTCTCTCTGTCATGAGGGGTAAAAGGACTATGCTAACACACAACACTGCCTTCTCTGCAACCCAAAGTCCTTCTCAGGGCTGCATCCACGATTCCAGGTTTCTCCTACAGGCCAGTGGATTGAGGTTGACCAGGCAGTGTGCTCAGCATTTGCCTAAGAGGATCCCTCACAGGGCTCTGGTGGATCAAATAAAATCCTTTTCATGCCAAGAGAGCTAATGGGATCCTGGGGTGCACCCGGAGGAGCGTAGCCAGCAGGTCAAAGGAGGTGATCCTCCCCCTCTGCTCTGCCCTGGTCAGGCCCCACCTGGAGTGTTGTGTTCAGTTCTGGGCTCCCTGGGATAAAAAGGACAGGGATCTCCTGGAGAGAGTCCAGAGAAGGGCTACAGAGATGATGAAGGGCCTGGAACATCTATCCTATGAGGAAAGGCTGAGAGAGCTGGGGCTGTTCAGCCTGGAGAGAAGAAGACTGAGGGGGGACCTAATCAATGTCTATGAATATCTGAAGGATGGGATGCAGGGGGAATTGGCCAGCCCCTTTTCAGTATCTGTGGGGACAGGACAAGGGGCAATGGCTGCAAGTTGGAGCACAGGAAGTTCCACAGCACCATCGGGAAGAACTTTTCCCCAGTGAGGGTGAGGGAGCCCTGGGACAGGCTGCCCAGGGGGTGTGGAGTCTCCTTCTCTGGAGAGATTCCAGCCCCGTCTGGACGCCGACCTGTGCAGTATGAGCTGGGGAGCTGCTCTGGCAGGGGGTTGGACCCCAGGAGCTCTCCAGGGCCCTTCCAACCCCTACAATTCTATGATTCTATGCCCAAGCACAATACATAGACTCCATGCAGCCTCTAAAAATCTCATTCATGAAGAATTTAAAGCAAATATGGGCAAAACTCCAACCTCTTTTCAATAACTTCTTTAAATAGCAGATGTCAATGAATATGCCTACATAAACTATGCCTACATGGTGGCATTTATTTTAATGAGTAATGCAAAAACTTGTCACTTGGGTCTATTGAGTAAACAAATATTAAGGGAGGGTTTTCTTACATTTGATTCAGAAATGTTTTCTTTCTTGCCACCCACTGGTTTTATGCTACTCACAAAAATACATAGTGATGTACCTTAGTATATATAGGAACACAGGGAGGAGTGTGCTCTACCACAGTCACTCTAACAACAAAGAAAAGGCAGAGCCAAAGGCACAGACTCCACTGCCTGAGAGGATCACCACAGCAAGTCTTGTCTTTTTCTGTTGTTGTGTTACCTGCATAAAAAGCTTCTCACACTTGAATGAAGGGCTACATGTCTGACAGCTTATTTGTCTATACAATCACCAGTGTGGGCATCACAGCTCTAATACAGAGAAACATTTCTCCAATATTTAAATCAGAAGAATACTCAAAGGCAATGGAAATAAAAAGCACCAATTTGCCAGTGATTTCCAAATTATCAAATCTCTTGACCTCTACCCATGACAGCACTGAAATCAAGCTGAAACTTATAAAATCCTTGGATAATTATCAGCAGATTAACTTTATCATAAATGTCATCAGTTTATCCTTTTTTTTTCCTCCTTCTGAAATTCCAGCTGCTTTAGCAACCTTCATGAGAGGAACTGGTGTGAAGAGGAGAGGATAAAAAACCACAGCATATCTAAGGCCTGCATTCATTGAGAGACTAAACACATTGGATACAATGTATAGGGGGAACAGATGATAAGGGCTTGAATAATGAACTTACTAAATTTAGCAATTTAAGAAAAGTACATGGAGCAGTTCAGTATACTCTCCATCTAACACAGAGAAAATGTGGCAATATTTCAAGGCCACAAATTATACAATAGAAAAAAAATGCTGGGTCCTGTACAATTTGTGCAATACCTTCCCAATATTAATCTGAAAGCAAAGAAGGGTTTTTAAAATGATGTGGCAGCTTCTGTGAATGCACTTCCAGTCATAAGGAATAAGAAGAATTACTTATATACAACTTCAGAGCATTAGCCAAAATTAATTGATGTACTTAGGGAGAAAGTTATCTTTATGGGCAAATTAATCCATAATATTAAAAACCAAACACCCAACATCCATAGAATAGTCATTTCTTTGGGGACTGGCTCTTGATCTTTTTTGTGAAAATTAAGACCACTTCTAGTTACACAGAATCATAGAATCATAGACTGGCAAGGGTTGGAAGGGACCCCAAGGATCATAGAGCTCCAACTCCCCTGCCACAGGCAGGGACACCAACCTCAGGCCTGGAGCTACACAAGGTTGCCCAGGGCCCCATCCAACCTGGCCTTGAACACCCCCAGGGACGGGGCACCCACCCCCTCTCTGGGCAGCCTGTTCCAGCCCCTCACTGCTCTCTCTGGAAAAAACTTCCCCCTAATATCCAATCTAAACCTTCCTTCCTTTAGCTTTAATCCATCCCCCTTGTCCTGGCATTGTCTGTCCTTTGAACAAGCTGATTCCCCTCCTGTTCCTCTGCTCCCTTCAGGGACTGGCAGGCTGCAGTGAGGTCCCTCCACAGCCTTCTCTTCTCCAGGCTGACCCAGCCCAGCTACCTCAGCTTCTCTTTGTAGGGCAGCTGCTCCAGCCCTCTGATCATCTTTGTGGCTCCTCTGACCCCTCTCCAACAGTTCCACATCTTTCTTGTATTGGGAGCCCAGCTCCCCCAGCCTCTCCCTGTTACATCAGGAACAGGGTTATAAAGCATTAGCTAAACCAGTGCTACTTATTTTCAGTTCAGCATTCATATTCTACCCTAATTGTGTCAACAGTTTCTGCTAATTACCCAGAGGCTGGATGCCCTTGCCACATCCTGGAGGCATGCCTTCTGAGAACTGAAATACAGTTGAGCCACTTCATTTATTTGGTGATCTCCCTTCCTCAAAGTTATTTCATTATGCAGGTCTCAGTGTGACTATGTATTTTAAAAGAGAAACATTAAACATACCTATCGTTGTGATGACAGTTCCAGCAAAGAAAAAGGCACTTCCAAGGTCCCAATGACTGCTGTTGTTAGAGGAGTTTCCTATGGGACTGACTCCTGCATTATCAGCATCAATAGCATGCTGCAAAGAAAGAGACAACAAATCAGCCTTATGCATGCCTTACCATATCCTATAAAAGCTGGTACACCCCCCAAAGGGAAATTTCTAGCATCATGGGAACACCTTAAACTTTTCAATACCAGCTCAAAGTATAGTATAGCTCTGTATGCAAGACCTGAATATATAGGACCCAACTAAATAGCTATTAAGGTGGAAGAAAGACACAATACATAGAGAAATGACAAAAAATACAAAGCAATTGAGAAGCAGAGGATCAAGACCACACAGAGATCCATAAATGTTGTTCCTGTAGCAGTAACTGCCAAAGGAAAAATTCCCCAGTGGGAACAGCTGATGTTAGAACCAGCAAGAAGGATGGTAAATACAAATAATGGTCATGAAGTCAACTGAAAATAGTCAGCCAAGGATTTTAATTCACAGACAATTAATAATTAAGTTATTTATATTTTATGCTAACTAAAGAAAAAAAATAGGAGATAGATAGATAGATAGATAGATAGATAGATAGATAGATAGATAGACAGATAGATAGATAGACAGATCTCTCTCACACACCATTTTAAATTAACAATAGGATAACTAAGGAGACATCATGATATAACTGTGATGAGGTAGGACTTCCCAGTTGTCCATAAATACAGCATGGTATAGAGACTTCCAGCTAGTGCTTAAATACACTAAATCCAGGATAGAAGCTGAGGTAGCTATACTGTTTCCAGGCCACTGTCCTATGTCTCACACAGCACTGAATCAAACAAGGCAGACATATCAGCCTGCTGAGTGTTTGCTTGGGAATTTCTAAAAATGTCATGGGGACATACACACTTACCTTTCATTGCCACTTCACAGTCCAAAGGAAGACAACAGCTAAATACATCAGCTTCCAAAGCACAGAGGGGAGTCTCTCATCAGCACCTGGCACATGCACCTGAATTGCTCTAAGTTCACTTTTGAGATGCCCTTTTGTGCATTTTCTCTACTTGCCTGTAGATCTCATGAAAACTATTGCCCATCACAGGGAGATTCAGAGCTCACTCTGGAACAGCAGATAAAATGACTGCCTTTCCAAGAAAACCTCTCCTTCAGAAGCGTGCCCAACTGGGATTAGTTTCCATAAAAGCCATGCAAAGGAACCCAGTTTCTCTTTCCACCTCTTACCATTTCCAGCTCTCTGCCTTTCTCCCATTCTGTTCCAACCTCACTTCATGCTGCTGTTGTCGTGCTACTCACACTGCTGCCAGATCCTCCCCTCTTCTGGTATTTACTCCTCCTCCTAAATAGTCACCAGCCTTTAGCCTGAGTTATTTCAGTGAACTTAATGCCAGGCTCAACCAGACAAGTGAAGTGCTGCCTCTTACATCCTCTCTGACTCTGTTCAACACAGAATTCCCACCTATCAGTACAAATTTGTTTTGACTTTTCTTATTCCATTTCTTCAACCACCAGTTTTTCCCTCTGACTATGAAATGTCACTGTGATTTTTTTTTTATTTCACCTTTTTCTATACTGCCCATGTGCAAAGCAAGGTTAACCATTCTAGTTTACCACTGCCCCACTTCTCAGATGATCATGTCTAATTTCCCTCCTTCTCTATAATGTTATACTCCTTGTGCTTTTAGCACTGACTTTTAAATACACCCATTCAACACCTGTTCTATCCCTAGCTCTCATGATACACATTTCTCCCCATTCACCTCTTCTCTCTGATGCCTCATATATCACATTTTTTCTTCTCTTCTCCTTCCATTTTGCACTTTTCCTCACACATTTCACAGAGTCACAGAGTTGTAGGGGTTGGAAGGGCCCTGGAGAGCTCCTGGGGTCCAACCCCCTGCCAGAGCAGCTCCCCAGCTCATACTGCACAGGTCGGCGTCCAGACGGGGCTGGAATCTCTCCAGAGAAGGAGACTCCACACCCCCTGGGCAGCCTGTCCCAGGGCTCCCTCACCCTCACTGGGGAAAAGTTCTTCCCCAGGTTGCTGTGGAACTTCCTATGCTCCAACTTGCAGCCATTGCCCCTTGTCCTGTCCCCACAGACACTGAAAAGGGGCTGGCCATTCCCCCTGCATCCCATCCTTCAGATATTTATAGACATTAACAAGGTCCTCCCTCAGTCTTCTTTTCTCCAGGCTGAACAGCCCCAGCTCTCTCAGCCTTTCCTCACAGGGGAGATGTTCCAGGCCCTTCATCATCTCTGTAGCCTCCTCTGGACTCTCTCCAGGAGATCCCTGTCCTTTTTATCCCAGGGAGCCCAGCACTGGACACAACACTCCAGCTGGGGCCTGACCAGGGCAGAGCAGAGGGGGAGGATCCCCTCCTGTGACCTGCTGCCCACACTCCTCCTGATGCCCCCAGGATCCCATTGTCTCTCTCAGCCCCCAGGGCACACTGCTGGCTCATGGCCACCCTGTCACCCACCAGCACCCCCAGGTCCTTCTCCACAGAGCTCCTCTCCAGCAGGTCACCCCCAGCCTGTACTGATACATGTGGTTGTTCCTCCCCAAGTGCAAGACTTTACACTTGCTTTGGTTGAATTTCATCTGGTTTCATTTCATTTGTTGCCTGTATTTCAAACTAACTTCCTGACCACAAATATTCCTCTCCCACAGTTTTTCCTTGGGCTAATTTCAGCTAACCTGCTCTCCATTTTTTAGTTATCCAACACATTGCCCCACAAAAAGGGAAAGGAGTGGGACAAGAGGTGAATGGGAAAGAATAGATATCTAAAGACATGGGTATGGGACAGCCTTTTTAACAGGAGAGCTGCTACACACCAGGCTAAGCTGGCTGTGAAGTTACAGCATGAGCAAGCTCCGGATCAGACTGGTTGTATTTCATGTGGGTGGAAATCCAGGGTTCCTCAGCACCTGTCCGTATCTCAAGAAACAGGGATATAGAGAAAGGAAGTGTTTAGGACCAAACCCTTTGACAGGGCTTCTGTTCCAGCTGCTGGCACATTGCAGGTGGTGTGAAAGCACAGATCATTTGTTTGTTTACCCAAAAGAGCATAAATCAGTGTAACAGACAGGTTGCCTGTTTAAATAGGCCATGACACACTGTCAGCTACCCTGGTGTGTTGCTTCTGCCAAGGAATGCTGCTTGCCTTCCCCTTGAGTGTGTGACTGTCAGCAAGCTAATTACAGCACTTTAATCACATTTGAGTTTACACAGTTTAGCAAGTCTATTAGGGCTAAGCACTAACCCCTGAAGTGAAGGAGCATCCCGTGGCCTTAGACAGCTTGGAGCTTCTCAGGCTCCCTTCTCATCCAGAATAAATCCATCTTTTTCTTTAAAGCTTGACTGACATCATTCACTTAAAATACCCAACTATCCCAATGCTATCTCTTAATACATATTATTTTGCATACACCATTGGAGGACAGAAAGGGAGCAGGAAGGGGAGAGCAGCCCTGCAGTCAGCAGCATTTAAATATGCAATGTAAGGTCGTGTAATGAGTAAAGGATGCCTTACTTCCCACCACAAGTACACTGATACAGAAGTATCCTGCTAGATGAAGACTGACACAAAATTCAAACCAGGACACTATCACTGTCTCAGTTCACTACCAAGGTAAATCCAAATACCCACTATTTTTTTTAAACACATCTTTCCAATCCCTATTTTCAGTTTGGTCCTCTATTATTGTATAATTTGTATTTTATTCTCAGCCCCTTTGTAACCAAAGAGTCCCTCTGTGACCAAAAAGATATAGTGTGATGAATCTGCATGGGACTGAAGGCAAACCCCACAGCAAAAGCCCAGCATGTGTGGCGATACTGGGATGACTGAATCCTGACTCCAAGACCAGTGCACTTCATACTCCATCTCAATCTGGAACAGGCCTTACCAATTCCACCTGCTGATATTAGGGCAGCAATATTTGAAAGCTATGTGGCATAGGCCCACCCTGGGCTTAGGTAACATACAGGACTCAGAAGTCCAAAGAAAGGTATAGTGAACACTAACTTGTCTCACCAGGTGTCAAGAGTTACCCCCAACAAGACAAAACCAAAATAGTATCTCACCTCTAGGGATAAAATCAATTTTATTTGCCTTATACCAAACAGAAACTGCTGGGGGGTTGCTGCCTCAGTCCCTGTCCCAGCAATGCCATACAAATGCCAGGCTCCAGCTCCCTGCAGCCCTGCCCTGCCCAGCCACAGTGTCCCCTGAGCTGGGGCCCAATCCATGGGTTGATGTTCCAGCCCAGCCTCAGCCCATCTCAATGCCCAAGGAGGTGACTGATGCTCTAGGCTGGTGGATGCCCCTGGCCAGCCCTGCTCCTTGGACAGCAATGGTGGGATCCACAGCTGCCAACTCCCTGTCCCTCACGGTGCATGTGGTCCTCACTGACTGGATACTCACATACCTGATCCCCCCCTCAGTGCCCCCTCAGAGTAAGTAGATGCCAGCCTTCACTAATGAATTAGGTACTTTTAACACTAATTAAGACAATTATATTAAGAAAATTCTAGAGGCAACGAGGTAGCTAGGAGCTAGTGCAGCTGGTGGGGAGACAGGAACCAAACAGACCATTTCTGGTTTCTCAGGGAAGAAAGGCTTCTATCTAGTTCACTTGTTCATGTTTCTTTAACAACTCCAGTAAGATTCCAAACATGAAGACAAGTCTTTTCCAAGGACAAGCATAATACACTTCTTGAGTGCTGAGCCACTCACAGGCTGTACCCTATGTGTAACCAAGGATAGGAATTGGATATGAAAAGAACATCCTTGCCATCTTTTTTCCAGTTCCATGAATTCCTCTCCATAGATCATGCCAATCCAATAACAATTATCTCCCTCTACAATTCTTTTCCAAGCAGATTCCTATCAAGCATACAAGAAGTTGTTTTGAGTTGCCTTTCATGCTCTGATGTTTCTCTAGTATGATAATTAGAATACTTTCATTAGCAAGCAGCTTTTAAGGACTAATTCCTTAATAACTTTGCTCTATACCATCTACCTCTCTACTCAATCCCACTACCCCTTACACGGTGATTAAGGGATCCTCTTTATAAATTCCCATTTATTCACATAAGTTTTGGAAGACAGTCCCTTACATATTTCTGTCTATCCCAAAAAGGTCTTGATGTGACAATCAGCCAGACAGCAGCCTAAGTACACTTACAGTGATTTGACTGTCATGCATGCAGTGTGTTTGAGGGCAGAGCTACAGCATTCACAGAATCACAGAGTTGTAGGGGTTGGAAGGGCCCTGGAGAGCTCCTGGGGTCCAACCCCCTGCCAGAGCAGCTCCCCAGCTCATACTGCACAGGTCGGTGTCCAGACAGGGCTGGAATCTCTCCAGAGAAGGAGACTCCACACCCCCTGGGCAGCCTGTCCCAGGGCTCCCTCACCCTCACTGGGGAAAAGTTCCTCCCCATGGTGGTGTGGAACTTCCTGGGCTCCAATTTGCAGCCATTGCCCCTTGTCCTGTCCCCACAGACACTGAAAAGGGGCTGGCCAATTCCCCCTGCACCCCATCCTTCAGATATTTATAGACATTAATAAGGTCCCCCCTCAGTCTTCTTTTCTCCAGGCTGAACAGCCCCAGCTCTCTCAGCCTTTCCTCATAGAGGAGATGTTCCAGGCCTTTCATCATCTCCATAGCCCTTCTCTGGACTCTCTCCAGGAGATCCCTGGCTTTTTGATCCCAGGGAGCCCAGCACTGGACACAACACTCCAGGTGGGGCCTGACCAGGGCAGAGCAGAGGGGGAGGATCCCCTCCTGTGACCTGCTGGCCACACTCCTCCTGATGCCCCCCAGGATCCCACTGGCCCTCTTAGAACCCCAGGGCACACTGCTGACTCATAGACAACCTGTCGTAGAGCAGGACCCCCAGGTCTTTCTCCACAGAGAACAACACAGGACCTGCCCAGATATCTACGTCCAAAGATCTTAGCTCCCTGCAAACTTCTTAGCCAAGTTCTGGAAGTAACATAGGTAGAGGACAGCGAGAGACCTGTGAGGCATCCCAGGCTCAGTCTCCCGCACAACTGGAGTATCTCTGGATGGAAGGTACGAACTAGGGTGCAACAAACTTAGACAGGACCCAAGAGATCTGAATTCCTTTTTCATATCCTTTGGGAGTGGGGGGAGTGGAGAGGGGGAATCAGGGGCAGAAGGGAAGTTGGGACACATAGAAGACAACCTCCAGAGGAACAGGCAGCAGGTTCAATAATTATGTATTTATCATTGCTTTTCTTTACAGTTCATCTAGTCTTTTCCTGTCTTCAGCAACAAGAAAGTGTTCCCCACAGTTAACTTAAAACTTTTTAATTTCCTTCTCCATCTAGAGCTTTCTTGTAGCACATGAAAGCCAGCCAGGTTCTCTTCATTTTGCAAGGAAACCTCCTGAAAAGACATGCTGGCTTATGACTACTGAACTTGTCAAGCAACTGAAAATTAGAGCATCTTTACAGGATGTTCCCTTTCTTCAGGGCAAAAGTAGTTCAGAACACTAATTAAAAGTGCCTACCCAAAATATGAACTTTTACTAAGATAATTAGTTAGTAAATCCTGACTAGCTTATTTCCAGCTCTGCTTCTTTTTCAGCTTACAGGCTAACTCTAATGAGTAGCTGTAGTAGTTAATGGCCATTGATAATATGACTTAGTTCCCAGGTGGGTGGGGTGTTTTTTTTCACACTATAATCTCTTGGACTCCTAAATTAAACCCTAAAGGAAATCTAAGAGGAAAGCAGCCCACCAATAACCTAAGTAACTTCTTACAGTAGCAAGCCACTCTGACATCATTACACAGGGCTCCTTATGGAAGCAGGGCCCATTACAAAGGTTTGGACTCATATACAGTACACAGGTGACATAGAAGATTAATCCTCTTATCAAGGTGATAGGAATTCCTTTGTCAAAACACATTGACAGTCTTCCTTCCTGCCTCTCCTAATAACAGATAACGTCTGATCTTTCTGAGAGGCATGCCCTCCCCATTACAGACTCCATGTGTGTTACAAAGACAAGACTTCTTTTTGACTCCAGCTGATTATACTACAACATAGAAGAAGAACAACAAAAAAGGTGTGTAATACATTAGCAGGTTTAACTACCATTGTTATTTTTCTTTTCAACATTATGTCCAGTCACTTGAGTCCTGCTGCCTTCCTGCTATTTCTTCAAATAGGTACAATACACCTAAATGTACTTGAAGCACCTGAAGTCTCCTTTTTTATTAGCATATTCTAGATCCCATTTCTCTCTACATTTAAAAACTCAAAAGTGTCACTATAAAGCACACAATTCTATCATTTTCTTATTCTGGTACCCACCCTTGTGCCACACTGTATACCACATAAGGCATTAAATAATGAACTTGCTTCACTGCAACAAATGTCTTCAGAAGCAGAAGTGGGCTTTAAAAATGAACTGTTCAGAGCTTCCACTTCAGGTGACTAAGCAATATAAACTGCATTGTGAAATACCTGCTATTTTCAGGAAAAAAATATATTTGTCATTATGTTAGTATTAGTCAGACCTGAACCAAACCACAAGGATAAATACAAATTTAAAATGAATATTCCCAATGATTTGCACTGCTTTCATCACTACATTACTTTTAAAGTCTACGAATGAACTTTACAGCCTGGAGTCAGCAAGTCACATTTGTGCTGCCAGTGCTAATATTTGCAATTGTTTACTGAAGTTCAAGCTGGAAAGGATGTCTTACCCACACCAAATTTCAACACCTTCCTCATATAGTGCTGCACGTCTTCCTTATTGTTTTTTCCAGAGGAGAATCTTTTGAAAGATTGAAATTTAGGCAAAGGGATCATTTTTTCCACCAAACTTTTCTCTTGTAAAGACCATGACACTCCTTTCCTCTGCTCCTTAAAATATTGTTCCAGAGCCACCCTCACAGATACAATATTCTCCATATTCCATATTCTCCAAAGCACACAGAATAATCAACATAGCCCCCCTGGAGAGTATAATCTGTGTTCACCTAGAGCCATCAGGTAGTCAAATAACTAGTTATAAATGGCTCCCTTAGCAGTACAGAGCACAGGACCTATGGAGGCTGCCACATCACTCTGAAATCACAGCTGTAAAGGCAGGTGCAGCATTTGGTGCAATGCAGAAATGCAACATGCCAGCCAGGGAGATGTCCCTTTTGAGATCATCAACATGAAAGGCATGAAAGAGCAAAGTTAACCCCCCCTGACATTGTCTTCAAGCAGTTTTCTGTATCAGCATACCCAGCTACATTCCTGGAGCTAGTTTCACCCCCAAACATACAGAAGAATCCAAAGGAACTTGTTCTTTATTGACAAATCTGTTTTAATATTTCACATCACTTGGCCTTAAGACATTGACATGCAAAGCTGCTAAACACATTTAATTTACCTTTGAAAAATGATTTCCAGTTACCCCATGTAATGCCTGAGGACATACTGAAATCTCAGGAGATGGTAAGGTTTGTTCAGAAGATCTGCCTTTTAATGACACAGTGTGCCTGCTTTTTTAAATGTTTTTTTAATGCTAATGCTTTTTTCAATGTTAGTGTCATCCCTTTGGAGGAGAAAGAAGGAAAACTACTGGGTAAAATAAAGAATTAAAACTGGCACATAGCTTAGGCTAGAGAATAGGGGCTATTTAGAAATCTGTACTGCAGGCAGTATGTAGGAGTCTACCAACCTGTTCAGGTGCTTGCTTTGTTGCACTTACTATGTGCTCTGCTTTCTGCTAGGAAAAAAAGCATTTTGCCTATCTTCTAATAGTGACATTCCCACCAAGGGAATACAAACTTCTTGCTTTTAGTATGTTTTAAAAATCTAATCAGCCAGCACACGTTATACCTAAGGAGTTGAGGGAAATAATACAGATCTCTGCCACACTGCCCTGAGGAATGCACCTCAACTAGCATCCCTGAACAGAATTCTCCCTGCCAGCCAGACATGTTCACCTGTCTTCTGCAGAGACATGAAGGATGTGATCCAAGCCAGCCCTGATCCAAAAGCTGTACTGTCACATCAGCACAACACCGCTTCCTGCTGAAGCAGGTTTGGCTTTTTGGCTACAGTACAAGGCTGGTCAAAGGCACACAGCTTCTGACCCAGAACTGGCCTGGCTTCTGTCAACAGAGCACAAAGAGGGAGAGCTCACATCTAGCTGCAAAGAAAGAGGAAGAATTTGGTTTGCTTTGGAGAGGCAGAAGAGGGGTGGCAGCAGGGACAGGGAGGGGATTGTCCCTCTCTACTTTGTCCGCTGGAGGCCCCAGCTGGATCCTGTGTCCAGAGCTGGGGCCCCAATACAAGAAAGATGTGGGGCTGTTGGAGAGGGGTCAGAGGAGCCACAAAGATGCTCAGAGGGCTGGAGCAGCTGCCCTACAAAGAGAGGCTGAGGGAGCTGGGCTGGGTCAGCCTGGAGAAGAGAAGGCTGCGGGGGGACCTCATTGCAGCCTGCCAGTCCCTGAAGGGAGCAGAGGAACAGGAGGGGAATCAGCTTGTTCAAAGGACAGACAATGGCAGGACAAGGGGGATGGATTAAAGCTAAAGGAAGGAAGGTTTATATTGGATCTTAGGGGGAAGTTTTTTCCAGAGAGAGTGGTGAGGGGCTGGAACAGGCTGCCCAGAAAGGGGGTGGATGCCCCATCCCTGGGGGGGTTCAAGGCCAGGTTGGATGGGGCCCTGGGCAACCTTGTGTAGCTCCAGGCCTGAGGTTGGTGTCCCTGCCTGTGGCAGAGGGTTGGAGCTCTCTGATCCTTGGGGTCCCATCCAACCCATGCCATTCTATGATTCTAAGAGTATTGCTGTCTGCACATGTAGGCAAGGAAGAGGAGTCAATTAAGCAATGGGACGATGTCTGTAGAGGACCATCTACAAGGAAGCTGAATGAATGTAGGCTCAAACATAGGGGAATGCTTCTTCCATCATCTCATTGAGAACTAGTGGAAAAGTTTATTAAAATAAATACTAAGCTTATACATTTGATTCATCTGTAGAAAGGGTTTTATCACACATTTGAGTGAATGGACTCAAGAATCCAGAGAATAGCCCTGTGTTCCTTCAAATAGCCTGAAATTGCAACAGAGCTCTTGTGTGACACCCCAGAGGGAAACAAATGGTGCTCTTAGAAGGCTGAGACACAAATTCAGGTGTCTAAACTGGAGTATCTCCCATTTCTTGGCTGATCTCTATTTTCAGGCTGATAGGTTTCTACATGAGATCCTAGAAGATAATCTACTGAAATCTTTTAAGATCCATAATACTTCCCTTGCCTAGAGTTCTAACGTATGAAAGATAACTTTATCCATGTTAGACCTTTCTTGCATGTTATCCCATTTTCGGCTTCTCCCTGTACACTTCATATCTATTTCCTTCGAAACTGATTTGAAAGATTTACATACTAGCCTGTAACAGATATTCTGTAGTTCTTAAGTGCCAATTGGTTTTCTGGTCTTAATTGTATACTTCAACATCATTCCATTCATATCAATAATAAACCTGTAAATTACTATACCAGTAATTTCAGAATTCCTGGTGGGAAATTTATTACAAAAGGGGCAATGGCTGCAAGTTGGAGCACAGAAAGTTCCACAGCAACATGGGGAAGAACTTTTCCCCGGTGAGGAGCCCTGGGACAGGCTGCCCAGGGGGTGTGGAGTCTCCTTCTCTGGAGAGATTCCAGCCCCGTCTGGACACTGACCTGTGCAGTATGAGCTGGGGAGCTGCTATGGTAGGGGGTTGGACCCCAGGAGCTCTCCAGGGCCGTTCCAACCCCTGTGATTCTGTGATTCTATGATTCTGTGGTTTTGTTTGCTCTCCTTGTTGCTGTGTTTCATTTTGGAGGAATCATTAAGATCTTAGAATCATTCCAAAATTTACAAAGACAATGGGCACCTGTCACCTCTCACAAAAATTTCTTCCAGATATTAACTTCTTATTTTCTTTGCAAACATTTTCATTTTTCTAGTGAATGCTTTTAACTTGTATTTAAAATGTCTTGGATGAGCTAGGGAACTGCTTTGGCAGGGGGGTTGGACCTGATGATCTCTTGAGGTCCCTTCCAACCCCTACAGCTATTCTGTGATTCTGTGGATGCATAGATCTGTTTCTTGGGCTTTAATATAACTGGAAAAGATGCTGCTCATCACACTGCCCGTTGTGAGCGCTCTGAACAATTTTACTCCTCACCTGTGGCATCCAGCAGGGAGCAACACGCAATTCAGTATATGAATTGTAGGCGAAGCTATGAAGCCATGAAGCCAGGAAGCCATTTTATTAGGTGAAATCACCCAGATTCTATACCTTTATTACTGCAAAGGTGGCAAGCTAAAAACTGCTAATTGGTTACACACACTGTTCACACCCCACTGATTGGTTAGTGATTATAACGAGCTCTGATAAGCATATCTTAGAGCTAAACATCCTTAGTTTGCCTTTGATGCCTAAAAGCATCCGCACACCGGCTGTTTGACCCTCTTGTTATGGCTGGTTCTGAACATGTTCCGTTACTCCCAAGTACCTTCCCACAACTACTTCTTGGGTTAGGGCAGCCTGTAGCCCTGGCATCAAGGCTGCTGTGTTTTGAGAATGTGATTATTAGGATCCTCTCAGCATGAGGAACTTTTCCTGCCTCATGGGAACAGAAGAATATTGTCAGGGCCTATGTCTTGGGAGAAGAGAGCTAGGCCGCTGGCAGGCCTGCTGTCTTCCCCGACACTCACCAACTCAGCTGATCAACAAACCACCAAGCTGTTTACCCTAACGTGCAGGAAGTACTTGTCTTCTTCACGTGGCCTACCTGAATGAGCGTCTCCAGCTCGAGCTGGGTTACACAGACATGCTCCCGAAGGAAGTCAGCCTTCTCCAGCGCGATGGTGTTCTTCTGCCTGCTTTCGAAGGGCTGCTCCAGGGCGCGGAACACGAGTCCGCCCGTCACCAGGTAAACTACTACAACGACAAAAATGGCCACCACTGTTTTCCACTTCATGACTGTCTGCAGACCTTGAGAAGGGGCTTCCATGGCAGCAACAACAGTGGCTCGGGAGGAACCAGGGAGTCGTGGAGCTGGGTAATGCCCGATAGGTTTGGGCTCAGGCTCACAAGCTGGCACTGGTGAGGGAACAGCCACTGAAACACAAAGTAAAAAAGGTCTTATTCAAAATCAAGTCCCTAAGGGTATGGCCTTGACTTTCCTAAATACAGTCTTCAAGACTCTCACATAAACCACACGATTCACATAGATGCAACTCTTCCCATCTGCTCCAAGCATGTTTTGTCCATCCATACACAAGCCACCTCAAGGGTTTGCTTCACACATTCTAGGACTGGACAGGCCAGTTGCATATGCAAAAATTTCAGAAGGATGCAGAAACCCCTTTCTCCAGTAAAATCATGGCCTGTTTGATTCTGTCTTCAAAGGAAAATGTGTTGTACTGATTTACGAACAAGATGGGAAGTTCAGGGTAGAGAATCTAAAAGGTTCTTATAAATATTATGGCATTTTAACAGCTCAATGGATTACTCTACTCAGCTTGCTTTGCTGCAAAAGAGAACTCTCTTCCTAAGAACAACCGTGTTAAAGTCTTTCCATTTCTGTTATTAGGAATAGCTACCCTAAGCATATGTAGGAATGTTGATCCTTAAGTATTCTACATGATATAAATTAATACGCAGGAAGACTCTACTAAAGTAGCTAGTTGAGCAACTGATGTGTAACAGAGATAGTCTTCTTACAAAGCTTATGCAGAAGGACAATTGCACATAATACTCTGGAGACATTTCAGTTTGAGCAGCAGTTAGATATTAAAAGAACAGTCTATAGACTCTGTCTAGCAGCTATCTCACATTTTAAGACAATAGAGTGGGGTTAGTGTCTTGAGCACATGATAAGTCAGCAGTCCCAATTTCTAACTGGAACTCTCTCTCTGTAAACCTGTGCTCTCAGAAAAGTGCTGCCATTCACCTTTAAACCATACTTTCACCAACTAGAAAAAAGGTGAAATAGTGCTTGCTTTTCTAACATGTGTCCTATGAGAATCCATGGCTGTACAATTTTTGAACTAAGATATGAAAATAAAAGCTATATAAACTTCCAGAAGTTTCACAAGTATTTTTACTAAAATGAAAAGGTGGAGTAAGGTGGCAATTCAACAATGTGCAGCAGTATACAAGCAGTTTAAGCAAATGAAGCAGTACATAAATTCTTGGATTTGTAGAGACAGTTCAGACTATAGTTTAGGACAAATATAGAGCAAAAAAGAAGAGGCTATGTTTACAATAAATGCAGAACAAACTCTGCTTTATTTATCCATGTTTTTTCAAAACAAGCTGCTGTCAGAACAGGCTTTTCCCAGAACACAGTCTCATACATGTATGTTTGTTAAATCATTCAAAGAAGACTCAATCTGCCTCACTGAAAAAAATGATGAATCTCCATCCACATGCATGCACTAAATTAGCAGACAGGTAACCTCAAAGGAACAGGTAACCCTAAATGAACACACCAGTATTTTGACACAGCCCTTACCCCAGTAAGAAGATGCCAGTGGGAAAACAAAGGTGAGCTCCTGTTTGTATAAGCTTCAAAATAAAGCAACTGAACAGGATCTGTACAGTTGTTCACCTTCAAGCGCAGTGCGCTACCTGCACTCAATGTACTGACAAACAGTACACCCAGACCTCCCACTGGTATGTGAGGAGCTTCAGCACCTGAGATTTCTGCAATATTGATGAAAACTAACACTCTCACTCACCAGCCATCATAAAGAGTAGGGCAAAGCCTAACGTCCTGGAGCAGCTGGCAGTTGGACTAGATGACCGTTACAGGTTCCTTCCAACTGAAACATTCTTTTCTAAAGCAATGCACTGCAATATAAAACACTGAAGCTACTGAAACAATGCACCACAAGACACTGCTTCAGGTTGAAAACTGTCCTGTATTACTGCAGGTATGTGCTGCTTTAGGGGACTGATAATTCTAAGACCACGTTAGACTCATTTTTGCCAGAAATATTTAGGCAGGATTGGCCCTGCTTTACAGCAGCAGGGTGAACTAGATAACCTGTTATGATCTGTGAAAACAGTCCTAATTTAAACTGAAAATCTCCAGACAGAGAGGTTCAAAGTACAGCTGCCTCAGAAGGACAGCTTCAAATAAGAGGCAAAATGCTGAGCGGATGTTCAGCTGCCTTTTAACGATGAAACCGCTAAGCATGGCTTTGCCACACTGACCTATATCCTGGCAGCTATCTTACCCAATATGCCAAGAGCATAGGAGTTATTGAGGAAACCTGGGTTTAGAGGAGAGTTTCTCACCTGGTTTAAACCAAATACTTTTTTTTTTTTAAATTAACATTCCCTCCTCTGTGATATTTCTGTCACAGCTTTTACCTGTGAAAAAAATTTAAGTCAGGTTTAATGGAGTGTCTTCTTTAGTACTTTATTTTCTTCCATATTCCCATATCACATGAGCACACTGGAATATATGTATCATAGAACCATAGAATGGCATGGGTTGGAAGGGACCCCAAGGATCAGAGAGCTCCAACCCCCCTGACACAGGCAGGGACACCAACCTCAGGCCTGGAGCTACACAAGGTTGCCCAGGGCCCCATCCAACCTGGCCTTGAACACCCCCAGGGATGGGGCACCCACCCCCTCTCTGGGCAGCCTGTTCCAGCACCTCACCACTCTCTCTGTAAAACACTTCACCCTAAGATGTAATCTAACCCTTCCTTCCTTTAGCTTTAATCCATCCCCCTTGTCCTGCCATTGTCTGCCCTTTTAAAAAGTTGATTCCCCTCCTGTTCCTCTGCTCCCTTCAGGGACTGGCAGGCTGCAATGAGGTCCCCCCACAGCCTTCTCTTCTCCAGGCCGAACCAGCCCAGCTCCCTCAGCCTCTCTTTGTAGGGCAGCTGCTCCAGCCCTCTGAGCATCTTTGTGGCTCCTCTGACCCCTCTCCAACAGTTCCACATCTTTCTCATGTTGGGGGCCCCAGCTGAATCCTGTGTCCAGAGCTGGGGCCTCCCAGGGCAGAGCAGAGAGGGACAATCCCCTCCCTGTCCCTGCTGCCACCCCTCTGCTGATGGAGCCCAGGATCCCATTGGCCTTGGGAGCTGCCAGAGCCACTGCTGGCTCATGTACATTTCAATGAGACTACAATAGAGTATTCTTGACACATCTGATGCAAGTGTGGCTTTCACAGGCTTCAGCACACAGTAAGACTGAGGTCATATACACTTATGCATTTGTAAACCCAGTGTTGGCTTTAAGTTTATCATGAATTGATCAAAAAAATCCCATTTCAGTGGGTTCATCCATGGAAGACAACAAAGTACTTTCAGATCAAGTAAAAAGGTTCTTTTGTGTGCCTCTGAAAGTAAGTACTGGTATGCTTCCTAAAAATCCAAATAATATGATGGGAAGTATTTTGAAAGCAAGGAAATTACGCTTTCTTCAAACATTACATTTTACATAGTCAAGCACTCAAAATTTCCCATGGAGCCTTCCCTACCTTTGTCTTAAAACCAGAAGTTTAGTCTGAATTATAATGCAATCTGATCATGCAGTCCTGTTTCACTGGGAAAATTCATGAGCAAATCATCCTCCTTACAGCTTTCATAAGACCCTACACTGGGTTTTCATCACTTGTACATCCTTCCTGCAGTGCTGCTTAATAGGCCAGCATTATCTCCTGAAGTAATTTAGAAATATGATATTTTGTAAAGTGTATGAAGTTACAAAGCAGAGACCTGGAATACCACAGCTTGGAAATGTCTGTCAGGTGCTAACAGAGTCTACTACAGCTTCCTTGAACTGGTCACTAAAGTACCTGGATTGACCTTGTCTAAAATGGATGGTAAAGGACCAGGGATGAAAAGACTCCCCTAGCCAGAACTGGTTTAGTGTCCTTGCAGGCACCTCATTTATTTCATTTTCATGGGACAGAGTATTCTAGTTGTTTGAATTCCTCCACCCTTCCTCTGACATGGCCACACACTGAAGCTAACATCAAACAGCTTCCTACTGAGCAGTGGGGATGGCAGGAAAACGAGCAGCCTACCAGTGGGTAACATATGATCTTGCACTCCAAGGCTCTGGCTCATCTCCAAACAGAAGTTCCTGGGGAATACAAGTACCTAGCATTTGCTTCCATCTCACACCCTTCCCACAGACTCCCCCAAGTGATTTTAGCTACTGGCTGCTTGGGTTAAGACAGAAGGTCTGTGCCTGGAAGTCAGAGCAAGGATAAGGTGCGTGTTGGAGGAAGAGCTGAGACAACCAGTGCTTTAAGCTATCACCGATATGAGCTTCTCAGGAATTTGTCAAAACCAGAAAGAGCTTACAGGTTTATGGATGAAGGAAATTTGTCTGTTCAACAGGAAGTGGGTGATTGCTATATGCATGACAGAGGTAATTAAACATGGAAGTTTCTGTCCATGTGTAACCAAAAAATCATTAAGCCATTAAAATTCTGCATTATGAGGGCATGGCTAATCACTTCCACCACCTGCTTTGCTTGCTATTCCACTGCCCTCCCCACCCCCATTCTTCATCTCTGTCCATTGTGGGTTTTTTACAGGTTTTGTAAAGGAGAGAGCATCCATTCAACCAACACAATGACTCTTGGATTTTTACACACTGGGCACTCAAAAACCTGATGCTGGTTTAGAAAGTCTGGCTTTTAGAGCAAAAATCCCAGTAGACAATGATTGTGTCTGCCTTTGTGTTTGTGCAGCATCTTTGCATGATGTGGGCTAATTAACAGGTGACATTTCAGCTGTGATCAAGAAATGGGAGACAAAATCCTGCCTGCAGGCTACGATTACACATGGGGCAGAACACTAGTATCCCTGTGGCTGTTGTTCTGGGCTGAGGCATAATAATAAGCACTGCTGTCTGGGGACCATGGGATCCATGCAGCCACGGCTGAAGGAGACTGCTCTCGGCGCTGACGTCTTTTACACCGGTTTGGCCTTGGTCCCTCTGCATATCCTCAAGGTGTTCACCCACACGACTCCAGCAGTGAAAATCATCACCAGCCCACCACACGAGCAGAATTTCACCCTACTGTTTGTACAGTGTTTGGCTGCAAGCTGCCACTGAAGTGGGAGGCATTACTATGGCATTTATTGCTCGGGAAAGCAAAGCTTGACATCATTTGTTTGGAAAATGCACAGAGTGCCTTCAAGCACATAGCTTTTCACTGCAGCAGGACCCCACTGGTTAAATCTAACATTGTTTTCCCTGAGGTGGAGTCTGTAATGCAGTATTAGCGCTGCTGACTTCAGCAGCATCCCAGCAGCCGGCTGCAGATGCTGTCAGCAGCGGCCAGGCGTTCGACGGAGTACGGGAAGAGACAGGTAAAGGCACAAAGGGCAGCGTGCATTAAACCACAAAGACTGTGCTGTTAAGGAAGAACGTAGCCCTGATTGCTTCCAATTGCTCCTTTCCCAAAGTGGGCTGGGGAAAAGGGTGGGGGGGAGTATGTAAGGTTACAAAACTGTGTGAAGAACAAAGTCACTGCTTGCTGCCTGCTACAGGGTAATGCTAGTGAAACAGAGAAAAAGTTCAGATGTGGAGTTCTCTCTGTTGGTGAGAGAAATGTCAGTAACATGTACCAGAGGGAATTATGTCTAACCATTGCTTTGCCACCCCTGGCAGCAGCTTTGGGGAAAATGTCATATAAAAAGGATTCTGCAATTTTTGTATCATTTGTCATATATTCCCAGCTAGTTCTTGAAATTATGATTCTCAGTAAGTTTCAAAAAAAACCAACCCTACATAATTCTGCTTCATCAGTTATAATTGAATATGTATTAATTTATAGCTCTTGGACTACTCCAACTGTTTAATTGATTTGGAATGCAGTTGTTACAAGAAAACAAAAAAACTCCCCACCCCTGTTTTATAATCCAGCTTTCCTTCTTCATTAGAAAACTACATTTTAGGCAAAAGTAAAGAATCTTAAACAGCCTAAACTGGAACATGGTAGAAATTAAGAAATCAGTGTGGTCTGAGGTAAGGTCTCTTCTTCTGTAGACAGAGCTTCCCAACTATGAGTGCCTTCACACAGCGGTGATGCTGGTACACTGGAGATCAGAAGAACTAAGTGGAACTTAAACCTCTTATCTGTTCCTGGGAGCTTCTTTAGTGACAGACAAGAAATTTAGTTATGCAGTAAGTCATCAGAGTGACAGGCTGCCCAGGGGGTGTGGAGTCTCCTTCTCTGGAGAGATTCAAGACCCATCTGGACGCCGACCTGTGCAGTATGAGCTGGGGAGCTGCTCTGGCAGGGGGTTGGACCCGATGATCTCTTGAGGTCCCTCCCAACCCCTGTGATTCTGTGATCATGGGAACCTTCTCCAATTTCTGCTGCCCATAATATCAGAGTATCACTGCTTACATTTAGTTCTGGAGCAAGTAGCTGACTGAAACCAAGTACCTGGCTAACTGGTCTCCAGTGACAATGTATTTGGTTAAGGTGGCAAGGTGTTGAGAGCAGGGTGGCTATGGTGGTGGTCTACAGTGGGAGAAGGTGAGGGCATGCCCCATGCTGGGATACATCCAGTTCCTGCTGACTCCAGCAGTCTCACTGCAGGACTCTGCTGAACCCATCAATGAAGCTGGCAGCACCTCCGTGAAAGCGTAATTAAGGAAGTTGTTGTGCAAGCAGCAAGGAATGAGGAAAAAAGGTATGGGAAACAATCCTGGAGACACCAAGGTCACTGAAGGAGAAACAGGTGCTCCAGGATTTGTAGGAGATACTCTTCTGTAGCCTGTGCAAGTTTTGGAGGAGATAACAGTGAAGTAAGTAGTTTCCTACTGACCATGGAGAGGCCCACACCAGAGCATGTGGAACACCCTAGAGTAGGTTGGTATTTCTGGAAGCACTGCTGCTCATGGAGAGACTATGCTGGAGCAGCTTCATCATAAAGGCCTGTAGCCCACAGGAAGGACCCATGCTGGAGCAAGAGAAAAGTGTTGGAGGAAGGTGCAGCCTAGAGGAACTGTTCTGAACTCACCACAACGTCCCCATGGGGAAGGAGGAGGATGAGTCAGGCACAAAGGAGTGAAGAGTTGGGCTTAGGAAAAAAATAAGAGGGAGAGGTATTTTAATCTTTGTCTTCTTACCATCCAAATACATTTTATTTGGCAATAAATTAAATTATTTAAACAGGTCTGTTTTGCCCATTTTGGTAATTAACTGATCTCCTTGTCTTCACCTTGATCCACAAGCTTTTTGATTTCATTTTCTCCCTCTCCCTTGAGGAGGAGGAATGAGAGAATGGCAAGGTGGGAATCTGGCAGCCACCCAAGGTCAACCCACCACCAGCAGATTGCACACAGAGGATAGAGATGAGGATACAACTCAGACTGGGCTGCTCAGCACTGGTTTTCATTTCAGTCTCCCCACTCACAGAGTTCATATTGATTTGGGGAAAAAAAAACCCCATCAATCCATTACAATCATGCCCTAAGAATATCAATGTATAGATCAGGGCATAAACTACAGTGATGAACATGAGTCACTACAGAGATCCAGCAGCCTTCCAACAACAATGCCTTTTTGTCTACTGGAGTTGGGTCAATATGGAACAGAAACTTTCACTTTTCCTGCTGAGTGGATTTGATTTTTTTTCCCTTTTTATCATCTTTCATTCTTATTTTTCCTTCTCACATACAAGCAACTCACTAATTTTCTATATATGCTTAAGAAAATAGATGTTAACAGCATACATTTCCACATAAGGCTACATGTCAAATTCATGAAGTATTTCATGCTGGCAGGAAGTGCATGCACTCTTAACCAATAAAGGAAAAGCAGCAATACAGTGTGATAGCTCTGACTGATATTTTTTTTTAAATATAAGAAAATCCCAATCTGCTTGCAGATGGTAAATGGCTAGAAATTGGGTGCTGGGTGAACTTGACTGGTTGGGTTACTTACTAATCCACTTGTGGTTAGTTTAACAAGTGTGTAAAAGACTTAAAAGTCTATGCAATTACCATTCCCCAGAGCTATGCCATGGCCCTTTTCTTTGTTTTCAATGGATTTTGTGAGGCTATTTAAAGACTCTTTGGTATCCTGTCATTCCACTATAACAATTCTGAACCTAGACCCCCCCTAAAAGAGGTAGAAAAGAAGTATGTATAAGGGAATTGAATTGTCATAGAACTAAGAATGGCCTGGATTGGAAAGAACCTCAGAGATCATCCAGTGCCAACCCTCTGCCATGGACAAGGACACCCTCCACCAGCCCAGGCTGCTCAAGGCCCCATCCATCCTGACCTTGAACCCTGCCAGGGAGGGGGCAGCCACAGCTTCGCTGCGTGACCTCTTCCAGTGCCTCATTGCCCTCACAGTAAAGAATTTCTTCCTAATATCTCATCTAAATCTCCCCTCTTTCAACTTCAGGCCATTACCTCCTAGCACTTTGTGCCTTTGTAAGCAGTCCTGCTTCAGCTTTTTTGTAGGCTGCAGTAAGGTCTCCCTAGAACCTTCTCTTCTCTAGGCTGAACAAGCCCAAATCTCCCAGCCTGCCTTCACAGGAGAGAGGAGCTTCTGTCCTGTGATCATTCTTGTAGCTTTCCTCTGGACTCACACCAAGAGCTCCATGTCTTTGCTGTACTTGGGGAGCCCAGAGCTGGGTGCAGGACTCCAGGCAGGGTCTCACCAGAACAGAGTGGAATTTAAGGAATTTTAGTCAAGAAAGTAAATGGGAAAGAGAGGATGAACTGAACACCATTTTTCTATTTAATGTATTTCTGAAAGGTGCTGACATTTCTAACTGCAAATTCTTTGAAGCACAGAAGAATGGTAGTTCAAGCCTCCGACTCACAAGGAGCTTTCAAAGCAGGAAAAGGAAAACCTTACAATGGCTGCTTAGGAAAATCAAGTCTACAGGACCAAAATGTCAGTGCCCTTAGCCCTGAAAAACAACCAGAAAATCTCACTATGGCAACAAATCCAATCCTACATCAGTTTTTAATAGTTATATATTATAATTACTTATTACATAGGGAACAAACTCTTCAGAACAGGGTCTCTAACATCAGCGGTGTTTAGAACAGGAGTGTCACTGCCTTGAATATATTACAAATAGTAATAATTACCATGTATCATTGCTTTCAAGTCATTCTGGAAAAATCTGATTCTAGGCAACAATAATTTCCCTTAATCTTTCATGTGAGGAGTTCAAAGGTATTTTTAGGTGGCTTCTTGCAGATTGATCAAACTTATCACCAAGATTTTTACAGAAATCAGGCCAAGAAAAGCTGGGTAGCTGTCTTAGCATGGTGTTGAGCTTCAGTTTACAGGCCTAGCCACTTAGCAGGACATATCTGGTTCAAAACAGGGATGTACCAGATGACAGGTTCCAGTTCACAGTTTCCTTGGGCTGGCCGAGCTCAGACAGCAGCGTTCAACTCTCACTGAATACAGCTGCCTAGGTATAACCCAGACAAATCACACAATAATCAACAAGGCTGGAGTAGAAGTCCCAGATTGTATGTTTTAAGATCTCTCCACAATGAGCCACTCCTATTTAGGACATTTGCACTTTATTTCTTTAAACTTTATGCCCATTTTTGGCTTCTGCACCACCCTTTGTATTACTGCAGATGCAGCCACTGCAGATGAAGATATGTTTTTCTTTCTTCAGGCTAATAGGAAAGAGAAGCAGATTCTAAATGGCACAGAAAAGGCTGCTCTATTCAACATCTTACTCTGCTTCACTTATCACCAAAATCAGGACTGGTGACTAGATACTGACAGGTTTCACTGTCACCAAGTGCTACAAGGACAGGAACATAGAAGGACCCAGGAAGTTAGCAAACTAGAGAAGACAAACACTGAATCTGTATTTTAAAAATATCAGAAATACCAGTCTTCCTTCAAACAGTTGTAACTAATCTCTGATTTACTGCAGCTCAAGCCAAGAGAAAACTCCACCACATATTCAAACGTCATTCATTTGTCCGTAACGCCAAATGATTATCAACACCATCATCTTTTCAACATCCCCCTTCAACTTTCAGACTTTCCAAAGTGTTATCTCAATATAAATTAACATGCTGTTTGAAATATTTGTAAAAATGTGAATTGTGGTCTCACAAATTAAAATAAGAGACTGACAGAGATGAATTCTTCCCTAGATCCCTGAAGAATAGGGCAAGAAATAACTGATTAATCTGTACCAAGGAAGTAGAGGATTATACATTAGGATAGCTAAGCATGGGAATCAGTCACTGAGATATTGAAATTGCCTTCATTGGAAGTATCTAAGAACAGGGCATAAAATCATCTGCCATGAATCATTTAGGTCAGTGTTTTCGATCCGTGCCTGCATACCCCTATGGACCCAAGAAGAAAAGCTATCAGTGAAGGCTAACAAAGAAAAACAGCCCAATGTCACAGGCTTGTATTCATCATCCAGGATCTGTAAACAAACTGGTGAAATGTTAAGGGTATTAAAAAGAGTAATTCTAAATCATTCATCTTGATATTCTACTGCTGACCCACAGCAGGAAAAATGCTCTTGAAATCCTTTCCTTCTGCATAAGGTAGTCAAACACATCTCAACATTCCTCTTTGCATCAGTTGTGCCAAGTCTGTAATAATCGTTCATGATTATCTAAATATCTCAAAGCATCTCATAAATAATAGATAAACTCCTCTGACACTGAGGAAAAACAATACTGTGTGAGCTCATGGTTTGTCTCATGTAAACACTGCCACAGAGATGTTAGAAAACTAATTCAATTCAAGAGTAATTTCAAAACTTGATTAAAACAAGGTCTTTGTCATACATGCATCAAGCAGGCACAGGGATTTGTCATCAGTGTATTAGGAAACTTTAAGTTCTTTTAAGGGATGTGCTCTTTTCTGCTATACATGGCAAAATGCTGGTCTGTCTGCTACAAGATTAACAGACAGCCATAACTCAGACTCATTTCTTTTGTTGGTTATAAAAGAAAAATACAATTCCCCTGTGTAAGTTGCTCTTGCTGATTATTTACAAGAACTTCCAGGTTCTGACCCAGCCTCTCTGCTGCCAGAACCGCAGGCAGAGCCTGCCCACAAACCTAAAATGGGCTGCCCAGGAGTTACTCTCTTGCTAATACAGCCTCAGAGCTCCAGCCTGCTGAGGCTATGCAAATGGCAGGGAAACAACAACGTGAAGCCCAAGGCTGGCTTGCTCAGGTATCAGCCAGAACCTACCCACTGACATTAAAAAAAACCTCTGCAAAAGTCACGCTCGTGGGATGCTGGGATACTTTCCCCCCCCTCCTCCCTCTCCCAGGCACTGCACTTTTCTCAGGCATACGTGACAGCTCACTGGTCAAAAGAATGGATGTGCTAAGGCAGGGAGTGAACTCCAGGAACAGCTGAAAGCATCTTCCTTTTTTCTTTCTGGTTTGGCTTCAGGACAGCAGTCCTCAGGGCGTTCCTAGCTGACACTTCCTGGCATTAACATGAAGATGCACTGCTGCTGACACCATCCGTAGCACTACTTACAGAGCTGCCAAGTCCAGACGAATACTTGAGGCAGATTTGTCTTGTGCTGGAGTGAGATTTGCACACTGCTGGAGGGCAGTTCAAATTTTGCTTCCCTTGCTTTGCTTTCTCTCTCTCCCCTGACCTCTCTTCCACCCTGCCCTCCTCCAAATCCATCCATCTGCTCTTGTCCCTCACTTCTCTCCAGCCATGCTGGCAGCGTGGGAGGCAGCATACTCCTAACTCCCTGCTCAGTTCCTCTTGCTACCCTCCCCGTTGCCCCTGACACTTGAGCCCAGAGCTGGGAGCCAAGCACAACGCTCCCATGTGATGGGACTCATCAATGAACTTCAGGTATCAGAAAGTGGAAAACAGAGTAGAGGATCATTGCAGTGAGGAGCAGGAAGAGTTATGTGGAGATGAGAAGTGAATGACAGGGCCAAGTCCCAAATAAAGAGCCCTCCTGCTACAAGATTGGTGGCTCTGTTTGTTCCAACACATTCACTGGCAGCAGTGCTATCATCAGGTTTATGAAGCTATTTATAGAGAAACTGAATACAGGGAAACCCAAGAAAAATTCTCACCTTTCCCTTTCTGAAATAAGACTAAAACCAATAGATCACTGCTAAAACTTGCTTCCCCAGCATTAGATCAGCATTTCTTGCTCTTGCTAAAATTAGGAGTTATAGTTCATGCAGGTTTCTGCTCTGTCAAGAGCCAAATAGGAAGCAAGTGCTTTTGGCTCAAGATCTTAAAATACAGAGGCAACTTTGTGAAAAAGAGTTCTTGTCAGAAGAGATGAACATACCATTGGTTTTCTTTGCTAGCTAATAGCTAGAAAAACTGTTTTCTTGTCAGTATCTCACAAGCCTCGAGTACAATTACCAAGGAAAAAATAGCTGCTCTCTGGTTCTCTGCAGACTTCACCCTCCAATAAACAACAGGCAGGTTGAAGGAGTGATGCTGATGCTTCTCCTTAAACTTTTTAAAGACTAATTCAAAAAATCCATTGCACCATGGCATGCCATTGGATGAAACACGTTGATTTTTTTCCTCACCAGGAAGTTTCCCAAGATTCCAGTAACATTTAGACTCTGAATCTCCTGGCACAGGAGTTCAAGGCATTCCGTTTTGAAGCACTCAACAGGATGATGTAGGGTCAGGGTTTAACCTGGTGTCCCTTCTGCTAAAGCAGCTGACTGCCATCTTTTGAATATGCTATCTGAAGGATTCACAAAAGAAATTCAGCCAACGGTCTCATGGTCAGACTGGCCAGTGAAGGAAACTTAAAGTCTTGCAACTTAGGCTGTGTACAAAGGGAAGAACCTTCTTCGTGACAGAAATCTAGTGGTAAGACCAGCAAGTGGAGGAGACAAACAACAAAGCAAAGATTCATGCTGGCCTTCCTGGCAGGAAGCTATTTAATCTACATCTGAAATGTGATTGATGTTGGCTGTCTGCCAGGGGTAGAGCCTGACAGTGGAGTGAAGGACGAAGGAATCTCTTGATCACTTCAGTCACCGAAGGGGACTTCAGCAGCACCACCGACTGGAGCTGTGAGACACCAATACATCACTCAGCTGGGGCAGTACCATGTCTCCTGCAGGACTCTCCTAGGTTAACAGCCAAGGAACAGATCTGTCACACAGGCATAAGGCCAGAAAAACACAGGCAATATAACCTAACCCTAACCCCAGAAGAAGAATAGTGTCAGCAATGATCATTCCCCTTCAAAGATTTCTTGGGATGTCCTTATGGATGTACATGCACATTGCTGACCATAAGTAAGAGTTAATATTCATGCTCCTCTGTAAAAACAAGAAGATTTTCTGCATCAGTCTAGAGGTGCCTTCCCCAATCTGGCTAAAGATTGGAATCTATAGACAAACACTTTGAATTCAAGCAACTCTCATTAATGACCCACCACTTTAATTAAGTGATAACTTCTCAATTTTTCTAGGCAATAGCAATAAAAGTGGATCTTTGACCATGTGGCAGTGGGCAGAGATCTTGTCAGGAGCACAACAATTCAGCTATTTTTTAGTTCCCTAGAACTACATTAAGTTCCTAGGGATGCAGTCTATTTAGCAGTCTTAAGCTCCTGTACACAGTCACAGTCTTAGTTAAAGTGAATGAAGTCTTTTCAAAGGTTTGAAAACCTATTCTGAAACAGGGAAAAATATACATATCTGATACCTATTCCAAAATTACCCTGTGCAGAAAAGATCTTTAACAGGGAAGAGAGAGTTGCTGTTTGAAATGCACTTGTTCAGCAGCACCATTTTTCTGTACTCTAAATGCTTTATAATATGCAGAGTTTTCCTTTACACTTTTGGTGTGTAAGCTGCACCAGTAAAGCTGTCACAGGCTGAATGATTTACCTGTCCATTCTCCATGTAAAACAATTATTAGAAAGTGACTGTGAGTCAGAGAGCTCAGGGAAGCAAAAGGAAGTAGGTTAAAGAGGCTTCAGCCCCATTATGCTGCTTACAGCACTGTATAATAAACAGAACAGATGAACAGGAGGCTGGTCAGGCACACAGAGCCCCAGGTCAATGCCAGGTTGATTCTGGCTGCACAAAGCTGGCTTGGAGTTTGCTCTATGGTACATAATTTTGGGTACCTTAGACATGTGGAACAACAACTGAATGACACAAGACTTTTCTTACCTGATGCTCAGCTTCCATTCAGATAATACTGTAGAACTAGAGTTGTAATCTGAACTATGACACAACTTCATAGCTACACAAGGATGACATCTGCTGATACGGTGCAGCTTCTAACCTCTCACAGTACTTCACAGTGTTGCTGTACTCCATCACTGACATTTCCACACGTGCATTCCCAGATCAGACTTAAGAGAGAGACAGCTGCAGCCCTCTAATCAGTTTTGCCCACAATTAAGCTTCAACCTAAGCAAATGTATACCTGCAGAGTGCATAGCAGGTGGATATGAACTCATTCCCCTGCACCCAGAGCTGGTGAAAACAAGTGAAATCAGTGGTAAGAATGCCAAGCTTAAAGTGGGTTTTGTGTAACTTTTAGCAGAGCTGCACTAACCTTGAACATGCAGGCAGAGGGGGACCCTGCTTTGGCAGGGGGGTAGGACCCAATGACCTCTGGAGGTCCCTTCCAAACCCTACAATTCTGTGATGACAGTTTAACTTCTTGTAACACCAGAGTATGCACAAAGTGAGACTGAATCCATCAGGACAAAGTGGTGTGTACCTGCTGGAAATCCTCCTAGTGAGATGCTACCCAAAGCCATTGGAGCTGAAGTTCAGCCTATGAGCTGGAACAACCCTTTTTCTTTTATTTCCTTTGCTGTAACTTGGAATAGAAGGCATTAGAGCAAATACAGATGTGGTCAAATTGGTCAGTGCAGCCTGAAAAGTCATTCTGCTGGCCATAAACCAGACATACTGAGTTCTCCAGGCTCCACAAACCATATTTGACTGTATCTCCTCTAACCATAGCAGGTCCTTCGAAACTTACAATACTTCTACATTTCAGACACCTACCTGGATTTAGGTGTTTTATTATCCAACTAAGTCACACTCAAATAGGGTAATTCAGTTGCCCAGCCATATAACATAGTGCCAAGGGAGAGGTTCTAGGCTATCCTAACGGCATTAAGCTGCTGTTCCAGGACAGAGATTTTTCTTAAGTCCACTATCACACACACCAGGCAAATGTCTCAGATCCCTTCCAGTCCCTTGAAGGGCAGCAGAAGCCTGGGTTTAGAAAACAGAATAAAAAATGATGTCTGTAGCAATGAGTCTGTGGCAGGGGAGTTGGAGCTCTATGATCCTTGGGGTCCCTTCCAACCCATGCCATTCTATGATTCTATGAATGAGAAAATCAGGTTGCAAGTTTACATGTGAGCCTACCATTGTAACCCAGTAATGAACCCTGTCTCTCATGAAGGCAAATCCCTATGGTGGTCATAGCATCATGAAGAGGTGTTGTTTCTGCAGAAAACGGATTGCTGCTACCCAAAGCCTCTCTGCATAACCATTTCTCCTGCAATCCAAACTACTTAGCTGTCTTAACATTTAAGTAATCAGTGATATATCTGAGCTAACCTACAGGAATGTCTTTTGAGATGTATGAGCCGCTTGCTTCATTTCAGCTGGGAGATCCTGCAATACCATTTCTTTCATCACTGAGGCTTTTCACACATAGTAGCTAGTGGCTGCCTTTTGTTTCTTTAAAATGAAAAGCTGAAATTTGAGAGGATAAAAGCCCTGGACAAGCTGTCAGTATGTATTTGCTGTTTTCAAATCAGGATGGTACTATATTGCAGTATCAAGTAAGAGGGAAATAATCCGAGCACTCTTTAACAGCATATCACTGAATCTTAAGAATCTCTGTGGCACAAGTTTAAGGTGCCAAAATCCAAAATCCTTATCCAGTAAAGTCAGTAACATGTTGTTTTTTTCTTCCCAGGGAAGAAAAGATGAGTCAGTCCTACTGAGATCAACATATGGCTCTAACAAATCTAGATACTCAAAGCCCGACGCTTTAAGCACTGTGATGATTCTGTAGGATAGTGATACCAAAATAACTTGTACTGCTCTGTAAGATGTTTTTTAGGGTACTAACTTTTGTTAGCCCCTGCTAGCTAACAAGTCTATTGTCTCCAGCAAACAACTGTCATGCATAACCTATGGATTATCAGAAAGACAGAGAACTGAAGCCATTTCAAGATCTATGGAAACCATCACTTTGGGGGCAGAAGTAAGGAACAGCAGAAACATAGGCACATTTCTCCAATGAGGACCAGCCAAATAAACAGATCATGTATTAAAGTTACTCAATTAATGAGATTAATATATTTGGGACTATGTCCATACGAGCATTTGTTGTCCTTTAGTTTTGCTCAGAAAGGATGACCTGATACACGCCTGAGGAACCAATAGAGAACATAAAGAAGCTGCTTTTTTTTGGTTTTTTAAATATACCCTAGGTTATGTGCTTACTTCTAAAAGGTAGAAAACACATCACATGCTTGAAAACAGTGGATTCTAGTTGGAGACAGACAAACTTGTCTTAATATCCACCCTTCTTATTTTCCAGAGCATTTTCAGCCTTACACTCCTTTAATTCTGCATTTTCTGCATCTCTGGCAGCAGATCTGGCTCTGTGACACTTTGGGTCCATTCTTTTGTAATTTATACTACCTTCAACTTTCCTTTGTCTCTCCTTACTAGGTCTTTATTTCTTTTCAAATGCCCTCTAAAATTTCAAATAGTAAATGCAAACAAAATGCTAGACCTAACTATGTTTGGACTTCGAAGAAAAAATTGAAACCACCCAGACTTTGCAGCTGATCCCTGCCCCTATTCAGGACTCCAGATCCTAACTGCAACAAGTTTCTTTCCCTTTCATATACTTCGTATGTCATACTCCTTGTCACAATCCTAGCTTTCAGCAAGATGTTCCATTTTCATTTTTAAAAAAATAAAATTAAACCAGACTTGTATACCTATATGGTGACCAGCAGAGAGCACACACATTTTGATATGAATGTTAGGTGAAGCCATAAAGCCAGGAAGCCAGGAAACCATTTTATTAGGTGAAATCACAGATTCTATACCTTTCTTACTGCAAACGTGGCAAGCTAAAAACTGCTAATTGCTTACACACACTGTTCACACCATATTGATTGGTTAGTAACTATAGTGAATTCTGATAAACCTATCTTATAGCTAAACATCCTTAGTTTACCTTTAATACCTAAAAGCATCCGCACACCTGATCTTTTCGGCCATCTTGTTATGGCTGGTTCCTAACATGTTCCGTTACTCCCAAGTCCCTTCCCATAACTGCTTCTTGGGTTAGGGCAGCCTGTACCCCTGGCATCAAGGCCGCTGTGTTTTGATAATGAGATTATTAGGATCCTCTCTGCATGAGTAACTTTTCCTGTCTCATGGTGACAGAAGAATATTGTCAGGGCCTAAATCTTGGGAGAAGAGAGGGAGGCCGCTGGCAGGCCTGCTGTCTTCCCCGACATACCTAAAGTGAAATTTCTACTCTAACCTAAAACTCTTACCAGTGATCTCTTATGTTTTGTATTTTGGGAAAACTGAATAATGCATCATTAACACATGCATTTGAGACACTTTGAAATAATAAGATTTGTAATAGCATAAGAATTGTATTAGCAGTTAAAGATGAAACCTGAATTCTTGTCTCAGCATTCCTCCACCACGGAAACATCCCCTAAATTCTGTGGCTCATTAACACCGGAAGAGATTCTGAAATATCATTTTGTTTAAATAATCTGAGTTAATATTTGATTGCAACAGTGAAAAGCATCCCAGAAAGTATGTTAGGAGGATAACAATGGTCCATGGACCCAAGAGGATTGGTACTACCACCCTGAAGTACAAAGATATATGTGTGGTTCAACACCACCAAATGTAAGGTGTTGCACTTAGGCCGGAAGAATCCCAGCCGTAGATACAGACTGGGAGAAGAGCTCCTGGAGAGCAGCCCTGTGAGAAGGACGTGGGGATTCTGGTGGATGAGAAACTTAACATGAGCCAGCAGTGGCTCTTGCAGCTCACAAGGCCAATGGGATCCTGGGCTCCATCAGCAAAGGGGTGGCAGCAGGGACAGGGAGGGGATTGTCCCTCTCTGCTCTGCCCTGGGAGGCCCCAGCTGGATCCTGTGTCCAGAGCTGGGGCCCAACACAAGAAAGATGTGGAACTGTTCGAGAGGGGTCAGAGGAGCCACAAAGTTGATCAGAGGGCTGGAGCAGCTGCCCTACAAAGAGAGGCTGAGGGATCTGGGCTGGTTCAGCCTGGAGAAGAGAAGGCTGTGGGGGGACCTCATTGCAGCCTGCCAGTCCCTGAAGGGAGCAGAGAAACAGGAGTGGATTCAACATTTTAAAAGGGTAGACAATGGCAGGACAAAGGGGATGGATTAAAGCTAAAGGAAGGAAGGGTTAGATTGGATATTAGGGGGAAGTTCTTTCCAGAGAGAGTGGTGAGGGGCTGGAACAGGCTGCCCAGAGAGAGGGTTGGGTGCCCCGTCCCTGGGGGTGTTGAAGGCCAGGTTGGATGGGGCCCTGGGCAACCTTGTGTAGTTCCAGGCCTGAGGTTGGTGTCCCTGCCTGTGGCAGGGGGTTGGAGCTCTCTGATCCTTGGGGTCCCTTCCAACCCAACCCAATCTATGATTTCATGATTCTGTGATTCTCAGTTGTTATTTTTGGGGTAACCAGTGAATCTTGAGGCACATTTTCCATTATAGTTAAAATGTTTTCCATAGACATGCTTTACAAACAATAGAAGTGTAACTAGTGTCTCAGGAACGAGAATATGAGCAGCTTCTGCCTGACAAAGGCCAGGTCCCAGGATGTTTTTAATTCGTTACAGAAAGCAAAAGGCAGAGGCAATGCTATAAAGAAGGTATTAACATATGGGGTATTTAGCCTTTTGCTGAAGGTCACTTCTTTTACATAAATATGCTATAAAACAAACGACTGGTCAGCATTTCTATTCTCTGCTTTGACTTTTGCTGTTACACTGAGATTATTAAAAAATAAAGGTTATGGAATTCCTACCACACTGAATTCTGTAATACTCTACCTGTTGAATACCAGTGTGTTTGTTACCCCTTGTTATCCTGACCTCCTCATTGTTGCCTCCCCACTTCACTCCAGATACTTCCCCTGTTTAGAACACACCATCCTGAGCCTCTCTTCCCTCCATGATTCCAGGCACTCCTTTACTTTTACCTCAGTAAAGCCTGTGGGGACAACAGAGTTCCAGTACATTACAAATCTTATGTTGTCTGCACTGAAGTGAGCAGTAAAAATCCTAGCTCTGGATTAAGTAAGAGAGTAAGAATTAGACTGTATCACCATCTATATATGCACTCTTCTGTCTGAAGCTGATATAGTCCACAGGCTAGCTATATAAATCCACATAAAGACCAAAAGCTGAACTAAAGCCTGCTCAATTACAACTTATATCATGTATCTTTCTCCCAAAAGCAAACTCCATCACTCCAGGTAGCATCACCTTTCAAGAGTTGCCCAAGGGACTTTTCAGTCCAAAAGCCTATTAATGGATTACTCTTGTACATATGTGGCAAAAAATAGCATTAGTATTCTTCACTGAAATAATAATTCTGTCTTAACTTATCCCACTGCTGACAATTCTACTGCTCTGCCTGCCTTTGACTTCCAGCTTCATACTGCCATTGATTCTTTGCATTCTATTTTTTTCTCACAGTACAGATGACATCTTAATGATACCCTTAACCTTCACCCTTCTTACCTTGCCTGCAGTTCAGTCTTTCCTCACTATTACTAAGGAAGCTGCTGGTCTTTCACTCTGCCACTTCTTAATTACTAATTTTACATTTCTGCATCCTTAGTTTTTCCATTTCCAGGGCACCCTAAAGACAACAATGATAAACTAATAGCTCTCTGCTGTCTTTCTTCATCTCCTGCTAATGCTGTCACATCTTCCCATCTCTTCACACATTAGGATCCACAGTATTGATCTGCCTCTCCTGCAGGCTCCGTACAGACTTTAGCAAAGTTCTGATTTCTTCATTCCCTTTTGTTTTCCAAACCCTTCAAATTTTCCACCTGACTGTATCTGGCACTATTGCACCTACATGATGCACTGCCAGGAGTGTCATCTTGTTTATCCAACGTCTGTTCTCTTTCAAATCTCTCTTTAAAATAAAACTCCTATGGTTCTTCTGCAACCCAGACTTAGTAGGCATCACAGAGTCTATCCTGGTCTATCAGACAGGTCAGTAGCCAATACAGTTTTGTGACACAGTTAGCACATGGTTAGTACCCTGCTGACCATGGGACACTTGCCTGGCTAAGACCTACTTTTTTAGGCATTATAGCTTTCCATAGCAGTCATCTTACACTGAGCTACCAATGACTAATTTACTACTGCAGAAATATGTTGTCTAGCTTAACAGTTACACTCCACTTCTTTTCATACATCTTCTTGAAACAGAGGACAGGTATGAACCCCCTCATTCTACCCATCAATGCCTTTATAATCAAGTGAGCCTTCTGCATGGCCATCTTTGAATGGAAGGACAGAAAAAGCAGGAACAGCTGCAGTTTCTTACATTCTGCAGGCAGCATGGGTTTAATTCATACTGAGTAGCTGAAGCTGAAGATTTTACCAACCAGGAATGATCCAAACATGGTACCTGCATGAAGGCATTTAAGATTCAGCCCAGCTGTCCCACATACTGGAGTCCAGTGCTGCTTGAGGTGTCTCAGGTGAAGTGATAAATCCTATAGCAGGTGACACAGGACCTAAGTAAAACAAGTCCCTCTGGAGCAGCATCTAGGGAATACCAAAGGTCTTTAGGTACTTCTAATAGGAAACTCAACTGAGTTTTCACTGCCTGTAAAGAAGTGCAAGCAATACTAGTTTCCTCTAGTTGTAAAGTGCAGAGATAACCTTATTTCTTAATTGATGTGATCTGTGTATGATGACAGGCTGTTTTCCTTCCTCCTAATTGTTGTAGCATTTGATTGCAATACATATGCTCTCCTTTCAATAGCAGATCTTAGATTGCTCTAAACAAGTTAATTATATTTCACAACACCCTTGAGCATTAGGGGAGCATTAATATTGCTGTTTTGCAGTCAAGGAAAAAGGGAGGAAAAGAAAGGGTAAGTGGCTTACTGATGGTTAAACAGTAAGTCAGTGGCAAAATCTGGAGAGGAACTCCACACTCTAAACCACAGCTTGAATTCCCCACAGATCATTAACTCCCACCATAAATGTAAGTATAATAAATCTGTGATTTTAAGGTTCCAAACTGCAGAGAGCAGTTTGGAATGACTTTGTGAAGATGCAGGAACTTGTAGCAAAACTTCAGAGTTCTAAAAGGTCAGTGTAGAGATAAATCCTCTACCTGAGAATTCAAAAGGCTTTGAGAATGCAGGCACAGAGGGTGGAACAAGGGGATAATTTCTGAGCATACTGGAAACAGTCACATCTATCCTTTTCTACAAAGAAACAAAAATTTAGAGTAGATAATTTGTATGGGGAAAAAATGGTATTGCTGTAACATCCACATGTCTCAGTCAGGATGAGGGACCCACTGTGGCACTGTATAAAAATATAAGTGCAAAGATATTACAAGCCAATTTAAGCACAGACAACAGGTGGGTGTTAACAAGCAGCAGGAGGAATGTAGGAAAGAGGAGAGATTAGAACAGCAGTTACAAGAATTAATGTCTTTGTATGGTGCTCCAAACCTAATTGTATATTCTGAAAAGTATAAATGGGAAGTTGTATGAGGTATGAAACGAAAAGACTAATTTTCACTAATTTCAGTTGGTTTTGCTTTACCTGGACATTACCACATCAGAGAAGCAAAAACCAGTGATAGGCAGATCAAATGTTTTGTGATGATGTATATCCATGCAGACTGCACCAGTAACAAATGGCAGGCTTGCTTGTTAAAATGTAAGGCCAGGTAGTGTGAAACCCTGTGCTCCTACTCAATGTGTCCAACTGTCTCTAAAGCATCCTTGAGGCGCCTGCTTGGGCACTTCTTACCACATTCACTCACTGTTTTTAAATCAACCATATATGAGATGCTAGGATATATTTTGCATTTGATTATTAGAGACAAGTCCCAGTGACTTCTGGGGTGGTGTCTGATCTGTTTGTTAATGGGATTATATAGTTTGGTTGCCTGGGATAATAGGGGACTTCACTGGAGGAATGTGGACCCTGCATATTTCCAGGTTTATGAAATATTTGTTTGATCTTGAAAACACATTCAGCTTTTCCAGGGAACACGAAGATACAACCTACAGCTAAGACAAATGAAGATACTACTCAACAAGATAAAAGCACAGCACAGTCTCCATGCCCTGTTTGTTCCAGTTTAACGACTGGGAAATCAACTTCCTGTTAGCTGTCTGTCACACACCATCCCTCATCTCATTTCTATTCTTCTAAACTTATTCTCTCCACAAAGTCTTTCAACAGTATATCACATCTTTGCTGATGTGAATGGAGAATACCAGTTTTATGCCAGATGAATGCCACCAGCAGACTCTAATCTGTTTATGTATGTAAATATTTATAGTGCAGTCAGCTTTATGTAGTTTGAGCATTAACTCATTTCAATGACTTTCTGACCTGGGTTCTAACCAGTAACATCATCAGTCCCAAGCAGCCACAGCCCCACAAAAGTCCTGGCCTTCACAAATGCATGCAGTATCTAGAAAATATTGCCTGGAATAATCAGACCTAAGCAATCTTTGAGATACCATAGCTCTCATATCATTGGATTGCTAGCTTGCTTGCCAGAAACATAATTGATACATTTCAAGTACTGTCAGCACAAGTTAGCACAATTCCTACTAGACAAAACTGTGGAAACTGCACATTCTGTAGCTGACAACCAGAACAGGGTATGATCATACAACATGCACTGCAATGAGCCTGGTATTTGAGTGTGAACGTTCACTGGACCTTGTGGAGACCGGCAATAAGCAACACACAATTTGATATGAATTTTAGGTGAAGCCATTTATGGGGTGAAATCACCCGGATTCTGTACCTTTAGTACTGCAAACGTGGCAAGCTAAAAACTGCTAATTGGTTACACACACTGTTCACACCCCACTGATTGGTTAGTGATTATAACGAGCTCTGATAAGCATATCTTAGAGCTAAATATCCTTAGTTTGCCTTTGATGCCTAAAAGCATCCGCACACCGGCTGTTTGACCCTCTTGTTATGGCTGGTTCTGAACATGTTCCGTTACTCCCAAGTCCCTTCCCATAACTGCTCCTTGGGTTAGGGCAGCCTGTACCCCTGGCATCAAGGCCGCTGTGTTTTGAGAATGGGATTATTAGGATCCTCTCAGCATGAGGAACTTTTCCTGTCTCATGGGAACAGGAGGATATTGTCAGGGCCTACGTCTTGCGTGAAGAGAGCTAGGCCGCCGGCAGGCCTGCTGTCTTCCCCGACAGGACCTGAGATCTGCTTTGAATACTCAGGACTCTTCATATCCTTGCTCCACCAGCTTCCTACATGTTGATCTTCATGAGAAAAGCTGCTTCAATTCTTAACTCCAAGGATACCACACAGAATGCAAACCATACCATTCTTCACACGTACGTGCAGAAAACAGATTACATATGTGACTGCAAATCAAATTAATTTTGGGGCTCAAAGTGATTTTGTGAAGATCTTTGCTAACATTTACATCTAGATAAATATATTTCCATTTCAAAAAGAATGGAACTCTGATCTATCTTGCCTTTTACCCACACCACTAATTCTCAGTTGGGACTATGTGACTACGTCATCACTGCATTGTTCCTCTGTTGGTTAAAAGATTGGGCCATAGAAAACTTTTCCTTACCAATTTACCTTTTTCCACTCCACCAATTTTTATCTATTTCCTAAGCCCCTTTGAGAAATAGAAATTAACTTTTTTTTGCTTCCTCCCTTGCGATACATTAGCATCCTTGCTGTCTGGCTAATGAAGTCAATACACTGAGGGGAAATAACAGGTAGGATTCTGCAGTGTTTAGCAGGAATTCAGCTTGGCACAGAGGAAACCTGCTGGATTTGAGGTCTTTTACCTGTTATGATACTGTATGGTTTTGGATACATTTGTAAATTGAGACCAACCACCTGTTGGATCCATTTACTTTAAAGCTGATTGCCAAGCAAAGGAGCTGCACACAGAATGCCATCAGTACAGCCTCCTGCATGCCTTGTCAGGGGAAGGGAGGAAAGGGCTTTTTGCATTAAAAGGGCTTTTTGCAATACATAAAATTAATTCAAATGAAGCAACAGCAAACACACGTTCAGAAAAGTACCAGGGAAAAGCAAGCTTTCACCACACAGAATTGTGACCCTAGGATGAGGAATACACTGTTATCAAAACAACCAACTCTCTGTTAGCACTACGATCCATGTGTTCTCTGGGAAGCCTGGGGCGGAGAACGATGATGTGTCAATTTCAGCCTTCACCTAATTAAAGATGTAGTAAAGCTTAAACTAAAGCTTAATTGTGTACACAATTCAAACAGCACATCAGATCTGCTCAGCAGAAAGATGTCTGTTCTGCTGTATTCCTTCTACACCAGGAGAAACTGTTGCTAACATTTCGTTTTGTAGACACGAGGGCACAGAGGACGACAGACAAATTGACCACTAAAACCAAACCTGCAGAATAAAGAGGAATAATCAAAGCCCCTGCTATCACTTCATACTTCCTGCAAGCACTGCTGTACAGTGACTGGCTGCCAGCAGTTCTGCTGCAAACCTGAGCATATGGCTTCAAGTTGCTCTGCTCTTGTACCGATGCACAGAGATATGACACACCAGTATACACATTACCAGTAGGGTTTTTTTCAGTCACTTCTGTAGGTTGCATATAAACCTCCTCCCCATGCCAGCAAAGGAGAGCATTTCATTATGGCTTATTTTAAAACACTGCTTGGATCGTTTTAGTGAAAACCACTGCACTGGCGTAAATCTTCCACCATCACACACACACTCCCCAAGACAGACTCCAAACCTAACTACAATCAAACTATCCACTTGGGCTGATCAATTGGCAACAGGACAGAATAAAGAGTCCCTTTGGGCTCCATTATTTAATGTGCCTTTTATACCGTCCACACTATGAGTTATACTGCAGCAGCATTTTGCTCCAGTTGCTTGCCAACAAACATTTGCCATCCAGGAGCCCTGAGCAAGCAGTCACATCTGTGTCCACTCCTGTACCACCCATTTAGCAGAGACAATGATCACTAGAAACAACAAAGGAGCTCCAGATAAAACAAGCAATGCTGTGAGCCAAGGATCACTGCCATCCCAGGCAAGTTTTCCATGGAAATACTCAAGAAAAAGGGAGGGGAAGGGAGGAAGAGAGATATCAAATATAGGACTATGAAACTTACACCTAGAAGAGGTTTTACCCACGCACACACCCAGCCCCACATCTGAAGAGCATTTTCTAACACACTGCTAGGATTGAGCAAGAAACACTGAGCCGTGCACATGGGAAGCAGACAAGCATCCAACGTCTCCTCCCATCTGAAGTCAAATAGTCTCCTACGAGTCACTAGACACAAGGAATAATAATGTTATTATTATAGTAATGATAGTAATAGAGAAGCACCAACCTTGAGGATCCCAGTTCACCTGTTTCCTTGGAGTCTCGATTGGAAATTTCATCGCTTCCTTTTTGCACAGGGAGGAAAAAGAATTAAATAAATTCCCAACCTTCCTGTCTCAATGCTGCAGTCAAACAAATTAATTTCAAATTATAGGGAGCCTGCGCTGTTTGACTGAGGGGAACTGGTGGTTGCCAAGGAAAGAAATACACAAATAAATCAAAGAAGGTGGGGAGGGGCGGGGAGTGGAGTGGATGGGTTTGTACGGAGAGGTGAGGAGGGGTGCGGGCACCCCAGCAGAGAAGGGGGGGAGAAGGGATGGAGTGAGGAGTGGAGAGGGTCGGGGTGGGTCGGAGTGGATGGGGAGGGTGGTAACGTAGCAGGCTGAGATGGGCAGCGGGTCCGGGGTGCTGCTGGCTCCCGGGGAGGCTCCCACAGCTGGCTCGCCCAGTCCACCTGCAGATGTCAGGGTGGCGGGGTCGCCGCTGCAGCCCGGCCCCTCTGCTGCGCCCACCCTGAGGGGCACCCGCGCTGGCGAGCCCGAGGGCTCGCTTGCAAAGGATCGGGGAGTCGGCCAGCACCCCCACACCTCCAGGGACACCTCCCACACGCGCACACACTCTCTAGCCTCAGCCACCCCCAAAAATGAGCCCACCTCAGTTCAGCCCCGGGCACTAGAGGGGTAACAAAAGTCAGCCATGGGGGGTAAGCCGCAGCGGCATAGCTGGGGCGAGGCTGGGGACCACCCCGTCTGAATGCAGCAGCAGCCTGGCTCGCCGGGGAGAGCCGGAGCAGGAAGAGGAGACGGAGGAGGAGGAGGAGGAGGGAGCCACCCTATAGCTTTGGAGGGAATTCACGGAGCCCCTCTGCACTGCTTTAAAAAGGGGGTGGGGAGAGGAAGCGAGGGGAAGAGGCTGCGAGTCCCTTTGTAAGAGGCGGTGGCGGGGTGCCCTAGGGAGGGGGCAGGCTCCGGCTGGTACTTACTGGGTATCCTTCCCTGGAGGAAGATGCGGTCTTGTTTGGCGGAGTTTGCAGCCGGAGACACGCTCGACTAAGCTACGAGCAGCAGTAGCGGCGGCGGCAGCACATGGCAGGAGTACGGCATCATCCAGAGCCTCTGCAGCGCAGGGGGAGGGGAAGGGCAGGGATCGTCCGAGCCCCCGCAGGCTTTGGGGGATCAGGCCCGGGCACCTCGAAAGCCGGGGGACTCCTGCCCTTCTCTGTTCCCGCTCCTCTCCGCGCTGTGGACAGGGACAGGCACCTGGCGTCCAGGGACAGGCTGACACGGCAGAGCTGAAAGATGTGGCCAGGCTGCGGGGAGGGGGCAGGAGGGCTGGGACGGAGGCTGGACGCCTCGGAGACCCCGAAGCTCTCAGGGGGCTTCGGGAAAATGGAGGGCATTTGGCTTTACCTTGTGCATTTACCAGCCACTCGCTGCTTTCCAAGTCTGCATTCTCCCTCCTCTCCCCGCTGCTCCAGGCTTTCCCTCAAACCCAAAACAGGCTGGTAACACCAGAAAGGTCTACAGTTCCAGTTACAATACGTGCCCCAGATCCCCTCCCTTAGCCAGGAAAACAAAACCCCAGCCTCTCTGGGGGCCTGAAGGAACATTGTGTGAGGTTAACCCTGTCCTGCCTCCTCCCTTCCACAGCAGACGTAACCCCTTGTGTGAAGGGGGTCGTTGGCTGGGGATGGTTTAGGGGAGAGCCATTATACATGTGGGCTATGGGGCAGAGACAAAACCAGTCCTGAGATCCATAGCCAGGACCTTCTGAATTTTCAAGAAACATGGTTTGTGGTGTAAACTTGGTGCCTGAGACAATTTGTCTGCCTGCTTTGTGCTGAACTGGCCTCTCTGGCCTGCCTTCTATCTGTTGCTTGTTAGTTACCCTTGTAAGGGGAAAGGGAGAAAGTTGCCCTGGTGGGGGAAAAAAAACCAACTAAGCAGTCTGAAATGTGTGGGGTCTGCAGGGAACTCTCACTGTGGAGGCTGGCACACTCCTTTTATATCAGAAGCTCAATAAATAGCTTATCCCCAGTCTTTGTTCAACCCTAAACAGGAACGGGAAATCAATATTTGTGAATCCACACCTTCGGTTGGTGGTGGTGTGCAAGATCCAGTAAAGCAATGTGTAATCTGAAGGGACTACATGGAAGTAGTGCAGCAAGTTTTCTTGGGGGGAGGTGCTGAATGTCTCTCCTTTCCCTAATCCAAGCACCCCCGTGGCTCTTGTTTTGTGCTGTACAGGAGGAGGCGGGAGAGGCTGCTCTCGGGGAGGACATGGTGAGAATGATAATGAGCCTGCTCAGTCAGACTTGAATTTGAGATGATTGCAATGATGACATCAGGAGTGCAAGGTATTTCCTTTGCAAGCAAACCACGATGCATTCTGAGCAGGCTTCGGAATTCCCGTTGAATGTTTCTTCTGAAAACTGAATGGAAACAAAAGTGAGGGTGGGCTCTGCTAATTCTGCTGTGCAATCACTTGAATCGTGATTGGGATTTGGTTTTTTCATCAGTCAAATAGTGAAAAATATTTCAAAGAAGATTGCTCAACCCCACAGAAGATCAGTATCAAATACGAATCAATTATACCCACAAATATATTATCTATATATGCATGTATATAATTTTTCCTTGGTGTTCTAAACAGTTTCCAGTTTACTGGCATCTTTATTAAGTCTATAATTATCTGAAGCAGGGGATGCAGGGGGAATTGGCCAGCCCCTTTTCAGTGGTCTGTGGGGACAGGACAAGGGGCAATGGCTGCAAGTTGGAGCACAGGAAGTTCCACAGCAACCTGGGGAAGAACTTTTTGATAGTGAGGGTGACAGAGCACTGGGACAGGCTGCCCAGGGGGTGTGGAGTCTCCTTCTCTGGAGAGATTCCAGCCCCGTCTGGACGCCTATCTGAGTGATATGTCCTGGGAAGCTGCTTTGGCAGGGGGTTGGACCCGATGATCTCTTGAGGTCCCTTCCAACCCCTACAATTCTGTGATTCTATGATCTTTCTTGTACATTCCTGGGGAAAAACAACATATAGACATGTATTACTCAGTTGTGATTTGGAGCTCAGTCACCCTAACCCAAGCACTATGTTGTCTTTGTGCCATAGCTATCAGAAATTAACTGATGAGGTTGGTGTTCTGCCACAGACATCTTCATCAAACTCAAACAGGTTAATGAAAGGCCAGCAACATCAAATTCCTAACAGATGCAGGAATTCTATAGTCTAGAAGTAAAATCTTCAGGTAGTTCATTCCCAGAAACAGATCCTGCTTGTTACTGTCTGTAGAAGAGGAATTTTCACGTGGTCATATGAATCCTTGGATATTAAGCTGACCTCAGAGAGACTTCCCATATTTCCTCTGTAGAATAGGAATTTTCACGTGGTCATACGAATCCTTGGATATTAAGCTGACCTCAGAGAGACTTTCCATATTTGTTTACCTTACAGAAACACTAAGTAGGTAACAATGACATAGCACCATATTCCTGTTTCTTGTATCCTCTTAATGTTTCCATATTACCAAAAACATTCACTCTACCTGGCTTAAAAAACCTTGTTGCAAATCAGTTGTGATCTGTCAGGTACATAAATGCATTACATCATGTAATTGTTTTGCAAGTTTTTTTCCCATGTTATGATCATGGAAATCTCACTCAATTATTTCACTGTCTCAGACCTGCAGTTTTATCTAGTGGGCCAATATATTCCCAAAGTAACTCATTTAAAATCAATGGGGTTACTCCAGAGATGGATTTGGCACAATGAGGGCATCTTTCACTGACAGCACAGCTGTTGCATAGAAACGTAACTATTATCTTATGCAAATAAAAGGCCTTTCACCCCTCAGTGATGTCAAATTCTCATGATAAGGGAGAACTGGTGCCTTGAAGCTATAGTGTTTCAAGCTGTTACTCTGTCAACTTTTATAAGGTAAGTAGATTCAGTAATGTTTAATATTTAAATGAAAAGACCACCAAGACAAAAATAAAAAATAAATATAACATGGTCAATCTACTTTAATACCTGCATAAGAATTTTCTGGACTCAACTTTATATCAGGGGTTTATCAAGCTGCTCTGCCCTTTCCATTTAGAGCTCATTGTTCAGACTTAAGGTCCTCAGTGTTGGTGTTAGTTGAGAATCAGCACCTTACAGGACTGAGCTTATGACAGTCACAACAGAACAGGCTTTCTGCTACAAGCAATCTCATTTGAAAGAACAATAAAATGCTTAGTGCTTCTCATATGCCATGAGTGAAGCTGTTGTGATGTAACTCAAAGAAAGCCGTAGCAGAACAGATGAATAAATAGTTCTTATACCTACTTAAGCGCAGTGAGCAGGAACAGGTAAAAGCAACAGAAGTAGATAGAAATAATCTGTTACCTGTATGTTTCATTTCTTGATGCACTGAAGAGATGAGACATGGTTAGACAGAAGTCTAGACAGTTCTTGTGTCATCACACTGCAACACACTCACTTGAGTACATATTCACTTATGTATACGTATGCCCCCTGTGGCAGGGGGGTTGGAGCTTTATGATCCTTGGGGTCCCTTCCAACCCTTGCCATTCTATGATTCTATAAGCACTTAACTATGTGGTTGTTTGAAATCTGGTACTTCTGATTGTGAAGATCATTCTCCATTCAGTTTATTGCCACATGAGAGCCATTATTTACACATAGACCAAGAGAGCCAGAGAATAACCCAAGTGAAGTGTACACTGTTCTTGATATACTATTGACCTATCCTTCAGTAGTATGAGTTTGGACAGGATCCAGTGCAGAAACCTTTTATTCACAGATTGACTGAATCACAGAATGGTGGGGGGTGGAAGGTCTTCTAGTCCAACCTCCCTACTAAAGCAAGAAAACCTACAGCATGTTGCACAGGATTGCATCCAGGCAGGTCTTGAATCTCTCCAGAGAAGGAGACTCCACGGCCTCTCTGGGCAGCCTGTCCCAGGGCTCCCTCACCCTCAGGTAAGTTTTTTCTCATGTTCAAATGGAATTTCTACAGTCCAGTTTGTGCCCACTGCCCTTTGTCCTGTCACTAAGATGCCCCACTAAGATGAGTCTGGCCCCATCCTCTAGACATTCACCCTTTAGGTATCTATAAGTATTAATCAGATCCCGTCTCAGTCTTCTTCTCTCCAGGCTAAATAGACCCAGTTCTCAGTCTTTCCTCATACGAGAGATGCTCCAGTGCCCTAGTATCTTTGTTTCCCTACCCTGGACTCCCTCCAGTATTTCCCTGTCTGTCTTGAACTGGGGAGCCCAGCCCTGGGATACAAAACTTCAGATGTGGCCTCATCAGGGCAGAGTAGAAGGGGAGAACTTACTTGTCCTTCTGTCAAGGAGAACATTTGGAGTGTTCTCTCCAGGACAACCCGAAGATCTTTGTCTCAGGTCATTTTCAGAAGCTTTAGTGTATTTAGGAACCAAGAAGCTAACTAAGAGTGAGGACTGCTATGTACTCTGCAAGGAAAAGCAAGTTACTATTTTTATTGTCTTCTACTGCATGCAGTTTCTTAGCATTTTTTAAGTTGTAGCATGTAGTGTTGTGTCTTCATTTAGGGGTGAATCCACAGAACAGAAAATTTACTTACTGGCAGAAATGGTTTCAGTGCAATCAGTGAGTCTAACTAAGGTAACTACAACTCAGTAATGACCTTTGCCAGGATAGTATCTTCTTCTGGCATGTTTGAGTTGCCACAGCCTGTCTGCAGGTTCCTTTGGCCAGTCACACTAAACAGAATACACTATGAATCCTGCCTCCCATATCCTAACTAATCATTCACATCCTCACACTCACTTTAAGCATCCACCCTCTAACTGGCAGAACAGGAGAGGGAGTACCTGGTTCACAGTTTGCAGTCATTTTCTTCATCTTCATTCCTTTTCTGGTAGCCATTTCTCATTAGACAGGCTCCAGCTTTCAGTCACTGGTTATATCAAAGCCTTTGTATGGCCAGCCATGACTACAGTTGAGTAGTTACTTCACATTTTTATTCTATCTGAAAAAGTATAGTACATGCACATTATTAATATAATAGTATAATGTAGATTTTTTTTCCCAGTAAAAGATCTGTCATGTAAAAAAGTATTAACTCAAGCTGCATAGTACTGGCTTTCTGTCTGAACCTACTTACATCTGTTTCCCATTAGTTTAATTTGACTTCAGTACAATTACTCTTGAATCATAGTCATGGGAGAATTCAAATCTGGCTCTTAGTTTTTCCATGCTGTCCCTGAAGAATCCTCATAAGATCAAAGGCTGCTATCTGACAAAAATAGCAAGCCTGATTAATAAAAACAAGTCACCAAACTCATTTTAGAGCAGTACTCTTCTCTTCCCTCCTGCCATTTCCGACCAGATAGACACACGATGCTTTATCTTAGCAGGCTGATAACTTTCCTCTGTGTTAAACAGGAAATTTGGGGATTGGCTTTCGGAGGTACCTGTGTTTCTTTGACATTGACACTGGTAATGAAGGGAAGGGCACACGCAGGAGTGGGCCCAGCCTGCTGATGGCTGTCAGGACCCTGGACAGCCGCCTGCTTCCAGGCTGCTCGCTCGCCGGGGCTCATTGCAAGGGAGAAACACGCCATGCAAGGAAACGTGCCTGTGAGCCTCCCTGGTGCACGGGTTTCCTGGCCCCATGTGAGAGCTTGGCCTGCCAAGGCAATGCAGTGGCAATGCAGTGACAATGCAGGCTTTGTAAAAGGCAGCAGCCGGCACCGGGGAAGAGCAGCACACAAAATACCCAGGGAGGAAAAAGGGGCAGCGGATCATAGAATCATAGAATGGCAAGGGTTGGGAGGGACCCCGAGGATCATACAGCTCCATCCCCCCTGCCACAGGCAGGGACACCAACCTCAGGCCTGGAGCTACACAAGGTTGCCCAGGGCCCCATCCAACCTGGCCTTGAACACCCCCAGGGACGGGGCACCCACCCCCTCTCTGGGCAGCCTGTTCCAGCCCCTCACCACTCTCTCTGGAAAAAACTTCCCCCTAATATCCAATCTAACCCTTCCTTCCTTTAGCTTTAATCCATCCCCCTTGTCCTGCCATTGTCTGTCCTTTGAACAAGCTGATTCCCCTCCTGTTCCTCTGCTCCCTTCAGGGACTGGCAGGCTGCAATGAGGTCCCCCCACAGCCTTCTCTTCTCCAGGCTGAACCAGCCCAGCTCCCTCAGCCTCTCTTTGTAGGGCAGCTGCTCCAGCCCTCTGAGCATCTCTGTGGCTCTCTAATCATCTTGTGGATGAAGGGTGGTCAGCATCAGGCACATCCTGGCAGAAGTATGGGTACCTATGCTAGCACCAAGGGCGCAGGAAAACCCCAAACCTGTGATATGAATGAAGGATTGGAGAATAGGTAGCCTTGATGTGCAAAGGGTAGGGAGAAATGGGTGGGATACAGTCTCTATCCTGAAGGCAGAACGGGGGATAAATGAGTGTTAGTGTTTAATGTACTACACAAACATACCAAATCACACCTGCACAAAGAGGAGTCATTCAAGGAGTAGTATAAAATTGCACTACTTGAGTAGATCAAGGAAAATAGAGCCAAATAACATGGGTTTATGTACCTGCTTGTTACTCTAATGCTGTTTTATTTAGTGCCTCCAGGTGTAAGGATTACACTTACAAACCTTTGCATTTAGAGTACTTGGGGATCTTAGGCAAGACTTCTTATTTTCTATGTTACTGCATAGCCTGACCATTCCCTTCTTAATCTGCAGACTAGTAGAACTCATTCAGCTACAGGAGGCATGCTTGTCCTGTACTCTGGCCTTACTTCCAGCAGACATGACAGCTGCCTTATCAGCTCATAGGGCAGGGTCAGGGGCCAGACACACCAAAAATGTTAATGCTGGCTTCAGAAGCATTGTCTTACCACCCATTTTGCTGAAAACTTGCATCATTTCTCAAAATGATGTTAGTATGCTACTAACTGCAGGTGTTCCTTTCAGTCCTTTTCCTACACAGTGTATCATCTCAGCAGACTAGTAACTGGGGGGATTAATACAGCTATAGAATAGTTAAAGTAGGGAGGAACAGTCTGTAGAGACACCATTCACTGTGACCAGTCCTCCTATAGCTTTCAGTTGTGCCTATTCTTTTCTGCTCTGAACAGCAGGGGAAGGAAGAAAATACCAAGCACTTAAAGGGCTGACTACAACTTTTGCATTAATCATCATCACTTTTACAATACTTAGAAGAGCTTTACTACTTTCTAAGTTAGGTAATGTGTCTCACATGGCTCACGTAGTAAGAAGTTGTTCCCAAAAATGAAAGCAATGCTATTTATGTGGAGATGTGGAATGAGGAATGAGATTAAGGGTTTCTACTCAGTTTCACTCCCAGCACCCTCCTCCTGCACCTTCCCTCAACTTTGTAGCCCAGGACATGCATCTTTTCAGCCACACAGATGTAGAACTTTTGTAACCAGTAGTTGAACCTTCTGAATTGCCTGGGTCTCTGTACCTGCATACTGCTGGCACCTTCAGTGCTGGATCTCTCAAGAGAAAATGACTTTGAAGTAAAATTGAATCAATAGATTATTATTCTGTTGCAGGAAGAATGGGGACTGTGTTCTGTGTGTAAATTAGAAATTATTAATTATAAGAACAGTGTGCCAGGCACTATAATAGCAATCAGAAAATCACCTCATGACTGAATGTCTTAATATACTAGGAAAGGAAGAAGCTATGCCTGCATTCCTCAAGATGTGTAACCTAACAGGAAGTGCATCCCAATCTCAGTTTCTACACAAATTGTACATGCACACACATATAGTCATGAATAAGAAATAATAATACAAACCTGTGAGTGGAATCTAGTGGATTTGGTTAAAAATAAATAAAAAGGCAATGAAAAGACTAGATTCATCCTAGTATATAATATCACCTTCTACAACAACTCCCATTCTCCATTTCATTAACTGTTTCATAGTATTTTGTGGGAGAAGATATAGTGGAATTACAAGAGTTTAGATGCAACATGGCAAGAGACTGCAGTGTTATTCACACATGGCATAGTCTCAGCAAAGTGAGAAGATCGCTGTGAATCAACCCATAGGCAGTGGCTTCTCACAGTGAGCAGATTCACTACAGCCTACAGACCAACAGGTGACATGCATTTCATTCTGCTACCCAAGAAAAGAAACGTGTTATATATATATAAACGTGTTTTATATATATATAAACGTGTTTATATATATATATATATATATAAAATAATTATAGCAATCTTTTGGACTATATGTAGTCTGGGAATATAAAGGCAATGGAAAGGTTATATGAGTTGGGAACTGTACTGAAATAACATGTATTTATGCTGAAGAATGGAATAATGTAATGTGCATAAACTTCCTAACCTGATGGTTGCAGGCTGTCTACAAGCAGCCTTCTTTATCCATTTTGATTTTAAATGTACACATTCTTTAAGCCTTTTATGGAGTAGCTCATGAATGCATCCTTACACTAAACCAGCCACAGTTACTTTTCTAGGTAATATGTAGAAAGGTCCTGGCATCTTCTGTTTAAAAAGGAACAATATAAACTACTATATATTTTTTACATCTTTACATTGTATTTGCCTATAAAGATCCCATTTAGTAGTTCTAATCTGCTTCCTTGCTATATAAAATAATGGGATGAAGGTAATCTCTTGTTCCCAGCAACTTACATGGTTGTTGAACAGTCAGAGCAAAATTACTTACACTAAAAAAATGCACAAACAATGCAGCAGCAGTATGAGGGTTTTTTCCCTTCTTTCCATTTTTTATTATTTATTTCTTTTACTGTCACAAAGAAATGGCTCCACAAGGCCATCTATTAAGGGAAATACCTCCCCCTCATTTAGAACACTTCTTTGAAATCCTAAAGACTATTGGGGATTGGTGACTGGTTTATTACAGCAGCTGTCAAAAGCTTTCAAAAATGACAAGTGATTTTCCATTCCCAGCTGAAGACACCTTGAAAAACAACCCACAACCAAACCAGTTTTCAGACAGTGCTGAGTATTCATCCTAAGAAAAAGATGCCCTTTCAAATAATCTCTAGTTGACCATTTGAGAACTATGGGATCCAAACCAGTTAGTCCTGATCCATAGTTATCAATTATTATAGCACAGGTTCCCAGTGGTATTTAGGCAAGCCACTCTGAGTTAATGGCAGTTAGGCACCTAAATACCTTGTGGTTCCCATTTTAAGCACACACCACCCAATCCATCAGTACTGTACCACTCTAATGGAATTAAGGAAGGAAAGAATTTAGCACAGCACTATGTGGCCAAATGTTTTGGGCAAAGGAGGGAGATGAGATGAAGGAAGGCTGTCACCATCCTAATTAGTTATCTGCACAGATAGCAATAAAATGGACTCTACTGTAGAGTTCAGAACTAGTGCAAAAGTGTACATGTATGGTGCGAGCTTTCTGAATGCCAGGTTGGAACTCCGAGCAGCTATAGTCATAAAAATACTGACAGAAATTTGACTCTACTAATATTACATGCCACTAAATATATAAACAGTTGTGGAAGTTTGCTATTACAGGCCCTTGCTAGACAGATCAATAACTTGCCTTTGCCAATGCCTGTCCTTGGTATTTCAAGGAGAAATATAACAAAGCTAATTCTATTTTCTTTAGCATCTTCCAGATGAGTATCTGAAAACACTCTACTAGCAAAAGTGAATCATGGAAACCTTTTAGAATAAATATTATTATGGCCATTTACAGATGAGGTAATTGGTGTATAGAATGGTCTAGCATCTCATCTAATTTCATGAGAATCCTGAATACATTGAAAAGGAAAATAAGATTTTTCCCAAGTCTAACCACTTAATCAGAAAAAAAAAAGGAATTTTGTGATGTAAGAATCCAGACTGGTATACTGATAACTATTTTTGTTAAATAAATAAGAATTGAGACATATAAATATCTGTAAACATGATTTTGCTTGGTAAAAATATGTCATAATCAAGCAGTCTGTTTCATGCAAAATCTTTGCATAAACCCACCCTTCTCAATAACCACAAAGCTCTATAAATTATACATGCTGGCTATTTGGATTATAAATCAGCATTTCATATTACTTTCTGGCAATATAGCATCATCTTTTAAGTATAATAAATATCTCACTCTCGATATTGCAACAGTCCAAAAAAGAGCAATTAATAAAAGCTTTTTAATTTTTCATTTTGTGGAATCACAGAAACAATTTTTCATTTTGTGGAATCACCTGACAATTTATCCTTCCACATCAGCTTCCTTTTCCTCACTCCCATAATTCTATTTGTCTTTTCAATCTTTATTCTGCTGTCTTGAACAGCAGTTACCAAAACTGTATGAAACACAGATCTGTTCATTAAAAATCTATTGCAATTCTATTTAATTACAAAGAAAACTTTTTTTCTTTGCCGTTGTTTTCCATATTTCTCAATATTGTAAAGCATTGTTTCTCTCTTAACTAGGTAAAGACCACATACTCAAGGCAAACTACAGAAATGCTGAGCTCCTATTGTTTCCTCTTTTCATGTAAGAAACCTACTGAAGCACTGAAATCAGTACTTGCTTAAGCTGTGACAACCTTTAACACAAATGCAGTGGTATCTGGTATTGGACTCTGTGGCACCCAGCAGGGAGCAACACGCAATCCGATATGCATTTTAGGTGAAGCCATGAAGCCAGGAAGCCATTTTATTAGGTGAAATCACCCAGATTCTATACCTTTATTACTGCAAACGTGGCAAGCTAAAAACTGCTAATTGCTTACACACACTGTTCACACCATATTGATTGGTTAGTGATTATAACGAGCTCTGATAAGCATATCTTAGAGCTAAACATCCTTAGTTTGCCTTTGATGCCTAAAAGCATCTGCACACCGGCTGTTTGACCCTCTTGTTATGGCTGGTTCTGAACATGTTCCATTACTCCCAAGTCCCTTCCCGTAACTGCTCCTTGGGTTTGGGCAGCCTGTACCCCTGGCATCAAGGTTGCTGTGTTTTGAGAATGGGATTATTAGGATCCTCTCAGCATGAGGAACTTCTCCTGCCTCATGGGAACAGGAGGATATTGTCAGGGCCTAAATCTTGCGTGAAGAGAGGTAGGCCGCTGGCAGGCCTGCTGTCTTCCCTGGCAGGACTCTTCATGTTTTTTCTGCTTCAGAGGTGTTGCATCTTCATGGCAGACAGAACTTGTTTTGGTTCTGCTTCACTCTGATTTGGGATGGAGATTTAAGTAAGTGGATTTTTTCCTCTGTCTACGCAGCAAACACCAAGTTTTGAGCTACAGTGAATAGGTGCTGTGTACATGAAAATTCTCTGAGATTGTGGCTGTTTGACCTTAAATTTTCCCAAATGAATATTTCAGTGTTGGCTTTAGGAGTGATGTCATTAAAGCAAACATCTATTTTTGGCCTACTTTATCCTCCACTATGGCACTCATTATTCATTAATCGAGGGTTAGTAACAAAAGGCAGTCAACTTTCTTTTGTTTGTGGTTGTTTCTGATTCACACATAGTGGTAGGAGGAAATCCAGCTGTTGCAAACATTGGATATGCAACAGTCTGACAGCCCATAGCATCTTTAGAGCTGGAGAGGCTGCCATGGGAACTAAAAGAAGTAAACCAATATAGCTATGCATTTCATTATTTCAGAGAATCAAGTTTTCAGCTCAGTAACTCTGCAGCAGCCACAACACAGACAGACACGAGCTAGTTACCAATAACGCAATCCTCAGAACCTACCCAAAAGAAATGACACTGAAATCTTCAAAGGGACGTTATTGGTAACCAAAAAACCCAGAGTCTAGCTCTCTTCTCAGCAAATGAAACTGCAATCATTTTTTTTTTCTTACACACAAAGAAAAAAAGCAGCAGGACTGACATAACTAAACTTCCCCCATCCCCATTTGTACTTTGTAAATCAGAGATTTTTGCTACTGTCTCAGTTTCTATTAAAAGAACCGCTTATTCTTCAGCCATTTCCAAAGCACCAAAGAAAATCTCTCTCTGTATCTGCAAATCTAAAGACTATGGTCTTGCAGGGAAAATCTAAAGACTGTGGTCTTACAGGGAACTTTGTGTTCATCTCCATTTTGTTTTGTTCATGACTGCTTCGTTTTATATTTGTCATCTTCCTTCTCACATACTTTATTCCACCTAAAATTGCTGTTAAGGCCAAGAACAACTGAGGCTCTTTAAAACTCCTCTTAATCTTTAAAAAAATCAAGTACTTTGTGTCTTAAATTGCAACTCCTCAATCCCTACACTTAGAGATACCATTAACAAAAGAGATTAAGAATCAAATTACTGCACCTTGAGTAATAGAAATTCCTAATATTTGCTAATATTTTCTAACCATTGCCATTAATGTATAGTTCACCACTTACTTACTGAAGAGCATGTTGCCTTATGTTTGTCAAGTGTCTCAGTACAGGTGAGGACACTGATGCTTGTCTGTCAGACAGTGTGAGCTTCTGTGTTTGGCAACACAATGAAGTCTCTCCCAAAATCCTTCCATAGTTCTGAGAAAACTGAAAAAAGGAAAAGAGAATTGTATGGAGAAGAGGGACATGACTAGCCATAATCAAGCTACCAAGCTCAAGGAGATACCAAACAACCAGAAAATTGTGAACTGTAATCTAGAAAGGAGAAAAATGGCCCAGGTAGTAACAGAACTGAGAGACTGACCTCAACACTCTTTCAGGATATATGTTAAAGAAAGCAGAACTCAAGGGCATGTGGAAGTAATCAGTAAATGCAGTAAAACCCAGTAGGTTTTATTAACTAAATAAAACCTGAAAAGTTCTTGAGATGCATTTAGCTAGAAGGGAGATGAAACAGGTTTTCTTGACAGGTAACTCAAGACTAGAATTGGAAAGAGGTTACAGGTGATGATCCTGGGAGACCAACCTGGGAAGCCTCTTGATATTTTCACAGTACATTTTGTAATATATCTAATTATGCCTATTTGTAATGGATGGAATGTGGGAATGACAGAAATTGGAAGACATTGCCAATACTGAGAAGGAACAGATTATAATTTGGAAAGTAGTTGTTAAATTGCAGATTTGTGTGGTACAGATTAGAATACAACTAGTCAGGCTGCAGCACCGAGTTCAAAGGCATACTTTGGAGGACAAAGAGGAAACTTTATTATGAACAGTAAATGATACAGAAGGAAAGATACATGGGAATATTAACTGAATATGGGAAGTCTTGGAAAATAAGTCATATCAATCAGGTAAATGTGTGTAGCACAGCTCTTACTAGAGCAGATGAAGAAAATTAGGGGAGTAGGAGTGTACACACTGACCATGAATTCAAAGGTTTCCAGCCACCTAACAAATTTAATTTTTAAGCAAACTTTTAAAGAGGGCTGCAAGAATAAAATCATACAACTTTTAAGACAGAGATAGAACAGGTTATGGAAAAAAAATTGTATTTTTTCCTATTTTCTTTTATTTCTGCACTGTATAACTGATTTGCTTATTCAGAGTAAATTCAGCCCCTTGTAGGCTTGTGTGGAATTGCTATACTCCATTACATTACCTTCTTAGCAACCACAGATAGTCATGTTTAATATTAAAAATCATGGAGCCTATTGGCTTCTATGACATTAGATTAGGGATAAATATCGGTTTATGTTTACGTCCCATCTGTATCATGCAATCAGCAGGTCTGAAATTCAGTATTCAATGTATAGATGTCATTTCTGTTTCTATTGATGATAAGCACAATGCCAAATGACTTACCCCCAAAAATGCAGACAAGTGCACTAACTTTAAGTGTCTCCATTTTTACTACCAGCAACGAATCACATTAAGGTGATTTAGACTGCAGCCTACTCAGGAATGGGTGTATGCAAGGTCACACAAGTCACTGACAAAGCTATAAACAGACCCTGAGCGTTCTGACTCTTGAGCCCACAAAACATCCATCAAACTGAAGTCCCTTTCTTTTCAGATGCATGCAACACATCTATGGCAAGGGGAAACAAACAAAAAAAGGTTTTATATCAGATCTTAAAGCAATAAAATTCAGGTTCTGTGTAAATCTGAGCACAGATATTCCTGAAGTCTTATGATGTCAGTATCAACATATAAATTTATTAAGTAGCAGATGTTTTCCTTGGACTATATCTTTTACCTGAAGGTAAGTTCTAGACCATGTAAATAGAAAGTACATAGAAAAATTCATCTCAGAGGATTTCACTGTAACAGCCAAATTTCACACCCTCCATTTGGATCCCTGTCATTTTCTTGCCCATTGCTTTCTTTCACACATAGTTAGGAGTGGTTAACATGACAAAAATTGCTATAGCTTATGAAACATGGAAGGGATTTTTTTCAGCCTGTTTTCTTCATCTTCCAGTATACATAAATACAGAGGCAGCATCATTACAGTACCTTTTAAAAGCCAAATAGAACTCTCAAACTCTTCCAGTTGGGAATGTCAGTCAATTTCTAGTAAAACTGTATTTCAAATTCACATAGGTACAGGAAATGTATCACAGGGGAAAATCAGAATACATCTGGATCATCTTTTGTAGGTAATTCTAAAGCTGCTTTCAAGAATCCCTCTTGACCTTGTCAAATCTGAAGGAACCCTCTTCAGTACATGGGATCCCATTTGTTCAACCATGTGCTAGGCAAGCATGAGCATGATGCAAGAGCTGTGTAGAAGGTGAATGGGCCACACAAAGTGCCACACTGACATTCTTCTGCCTGCCTGCCAGACACAGATGATCCATCTCTGCCTAAGCAGGAATAACTTCACAGGATTTAATGGAGTTGTATCATGTATGTATGTCTAATCTAAAGTCCTAATTTTCTGATATTGGGAGAAATATTAAAAATATGTATAAGTGTTTTCATATGGCACAACAGAACCACAGAATCCTTCTGTTTGGAAAAGACCTTGAAGATCATTGAGTCCAACTGTTAACCTAGCACTGCCCAGTCCACCACTAACCCATGTCCCTCAGCACCACATCTACACCTCTTCTAAATACCTCCAGGGGTGGTGACTCAATGACTTGCCTGGGCAGGCTGTTCCAATGCCTGACAACCCTTTTGGTGAAGAAACTGTTCCTAATATCCAATCTAAATCCCCCCTGATGCAACTTGAGGCCATCTCCTCTTGTCCTATTGCTTGTTACTTGGGAGGAGAGACCAATACCCACCTGGCTACAACCAGCGTTCAGGTAGTTGTAGAGAGTGATAAGATCTCCCCTCAGCCTCTTTTTCACCAGCTTTGTTAATAAAGCATTTCTTATGGTCTAGACAATGAGTTATGACATTTATATAGTTGTTTCCCCTTTAAAAATCCAATTATTCCATTAGTTACTGCAGTCTGCATTCTTTAATACCTAATAGTTCAAATACAGTAATGAGAAAAGTACAGCTCTCAGCAGTCAGCCCTAATAAAGGGCAGTTTTACACACACAAACCTCCCATCTGAAAACTTTCATGGGAACAGTAGATAAATAGAAAATGACACGGTGTAATAATAAATATATGCAGATCTTGAGTCATCCCAGCTACTAGGCTTTACATTACCTCCAAGAATAACATCTTACACAATTTATAGAATTTATAGAAGTTTCTTCTTTGCCATTTATAAATATTCTTGTATCATGGGAATAAGTGCATTATTAGACTATGTATATATCTGAAGAGAAAGAAGAGTTGTACAAAGTATGTCTGCACAGCAGCTTCCTGAAGGGGTTTTGGTAGTGGTTCTTCATACTGCAGGGGAGACTTTTTCTTCTAAGCTAATAAATAGTATGGTGGTTTAACACTGTGTCCTTAGAAACCTTATGTCATTATATAGTCTTACAGTTCCCCTCATCTTCCTTATTATATTCCCCTCTTACTTTAAGTTAGCTCCCTTACTGCACTCTAAATTACAGGGTATTAAAACCTGTAGGTTTTAAGGCATGGATCATCTACTTTGGATTGTTTCTGCATCACCTTTCCCACTGGAGCCCTAGCTTTACAAAACTCTCTTGACTACTCCTGCCACACAGTCCATAACAAAACAACTAAATATGTTGCCACAAAGAGTCTCCAGCCCTGCCAGAAGACATAACTTTCTATCCTCTAAAAAGTTACAATGATATTTCAAGGCTGTGCACAATTTTAACTAACTCAAAGAACCATATGACCAAAGAACATGCAGAAAACACGAGATGGGAAAGGACCTATAATTCCTCCTGGAAAACTATGCCTAAAAAATGAGCTATTCCAGGAGTTAAGTCTTTCCTCACACTAGCTATGTGAGAAATGCTCCAATTGTTCAACACAAGAATATCCCCAGCTGGATCCTGTGTCCAGAGCTGGGACCCCAATACAAGAAAGATGTGGAACTGTTGGAGAGGGGTCAGAGGAGCCACGAAGATGATTAGAGGGCTGGAGCAGCTGCCCTACAAAGAGAGGCTGAGGGAGCTGGGCTGGGTCAGCCTGGAGAAGAGAAGGCTGTGGGGGGACCTCATTGCAGCCTGCCAGTCCCTGAAGGGAGCAGAGACACAGGAGGGGAATCAGCTTGTTCAAGGGCAGAGACTGGCAGGACAAGGGGGATGGATTAAAGCTAAAGGAAGGAAGGGTTAGATTGGATATTAGGGGGAAGTTTTTTCCAGAGAGAGTGGTGAGGGGCTGGAACAGGCTGCCCAGAGAGGGGGTGGGTGCCCCGTCCCTGGAAGTGTTCAAGGCCAGGTTGGATGGGGCCCTGGGCAGCCTTGTGTAGCTCCAGGCCTGAGGTTGGTGTCCCTGCCTGTGGCAGGGGGGTTGGAGCTCTCTGATCCTTGGAGTCCCTTCCAACCCATGCCAGTCTATGATCATAAGTAGGTAGCAAAGAACCCCTGCTCAGACAGTCTCTTTAAATGGATTCAGAAAGCATTTTCTCCTCTGATATTTCAGGGAAACGTTTTTCTTTCCAAATAGTTGTAGAGGAACGGCTTGCAAGGCTAATGGTCTGAATGCACCAGCTGGGAACTGCTGCAAGTCAGTGGCAGACTGCTGTGAGCAGCAGCAAAGCTTGGAAGGCTGAAACCCGGAGCTGCCAGCCGGTTACAAAGCTGCACTGGGAAAGGACACTGACACCAAATTAAAACTCAAGTAAAGCCAGATTTATTTCATCATCCAGCACACAATGTGATGGATTTAGAGATTTTGTAGAATATTCTGTGAATATGGTGCACAGATCTGTTTGTTGGGATGCTTTCTGCCTGTGTATGTAGGCTTACTTGGAGAGACAACCATAAGGAAAAGCAAGCATGAAAGAAAATCCATGTCTTGAAATAAACAAAGACTCACTAAGACCACACATGAACTTTCCAAATCATACAAACCATTTTTTCCAAGAAAGCCAAATCCCACAAAGGCAGAGTTCTGACATTATGAACAGATCTCTGCCCCAAGTAAGCATGTATCTGTTTAGGTCCTGCCAGGCATGCAGGTTTTTCCAAAGAAACTCAGCCTGCCTCTGGGCTAAGCATGCAAAGGAAGGTAGGCATCATATGGGGTATTTCCTTTTTTTGAAAGCCTGAAGACTTTGCTTCTTCCACAAAAATAATCTTAAACTGGTCTTAAAAATGCTGTTCATTTCCACAGCAGTTAGGTGTCTACATTGGATGATATACCAGGCAGAGGTAGTAGACAAGAAGGTGCCAGTTCAGTTGTCAGGGTGGGGACAGATGACCATCAACACTTGCAAATGTGACTCATATTCCTGCTGCTTTCATTCCCACCCAGGGTAGGTGTGCCTTAAAAACGTGTTCTATTGTTATGTATTCAAAGGAAAAGGGGAAAATGCCCTGGTGAAAAAGATAGCTAACAACCCTCAGTGCCAGGTTTCCACTTTTTTTTAGTTGGGAAAGGCTGAATCTTACAGGTTTTGTCATGTTATTGCTTCTTTGGCAATGGCAGGCTCTCTGCAGCGATCTGTGGTGTTTATTTCTGTACTTGTTTGGATGGATCAAAGTCCAGGATTGATTCAATTTCTGTTAAGGCTCATTTTTATTTAGTACATGTTAGTGGACTTAATGACTTGGCACATGGCTATACATCTGGGTTACTTTTTAATGATATTTAAATTTTTTTTTTTAAAAGACCAAAGGGAGCCAAAGGCTAAAGGACCATAAGTCAGATCAATTAAAAATACATAAAACTTTGATATATGTTGCCATTGGAGGTCAAAAATTTCAGAGCCACAACAACTCTAGGATACTGTGGCTGCTGATTGAGAGGGAAGGAGAGGAAAAGGCTACATTCCCTCAGCGTTGCCTAGAAACCAGGGGAATAGTTGTGATATGTTTCTAAAAATGCTCACTTACATTTGGGTGTTTTAATTATCTACATGATCTCAAGGAAGTATAGGAACAATAGGAAGGAGACTATGAGAAATCCATCACTTGGGTCAGACAGAACAGCCTACTTGCTGCATGTTGCAAACCTCACACTGAGAATTCAGGAACTCGAAATTCGGAATTTAGATAATGAAAAAAAATATTGTAAATGTACAGAAATATTACTGTGAGCAGCTCATCACAATTAAAAAAAAAAAGACAACAGAACTGTTTTCAGTAGCATGATCTCTACAGCCAGTAGAATATTACAGCTAATGGTTAGGATGCCATGTAGAGGAGTGAGTCTCATGCATTTACAGTTTCTCTAGTACAGGTCACAGGAGAGGATACTTCCCCTCTGCTCTGCCCTGGTCAGGCCCCACCTGGAGTGTTGTGTCCAGTGCTGGGCTCCTTGGGATAAAAAAAGACAGGGATCTCCTGGAGAGAGTCCAGAGGAGGCTACGAAGATGATGAAGGGCCTGGAGCATCTCCCCTGTGAGGAAAGGCTGAGAGAGCTGGGGCTGTTCAGCCTGGAGAAAAGAAGACTGAGGGGGGACCTAATCAATGTTTATAAATATCTTAAGCATGGGATGCAGGGGGAATTGGCCAGCCCCTTTTCAGTGTGTATGGGGACAGGACAAGGGGCAATGGCTGCAAGTTGGAGCACAGGAAGTTCCACACCAACCTGGGGAAGAACTTTTCCCCAGTGAGGGTGAGGGAGCCCTGGGACAGGCTGCCCAGGGGGTGTGGAGTCTCCTTCTCTGGAGAGATTCCAGCCCCGTCTGGACGCCGACCTGTGCAGTATGAGCTGGGGAGCTGCTCTGGCAGGGGGTTGGACCCCAGGAGCTCTCCAGGTCCTTTCCAACCCCTACAACTCTGTGATTCAGGTATCTCAAATGGAAGCTCTTTAAGATTATCTCTACCTCTAAAATCTACAGATTTAACTATTTGGATTATACCAAAGTCTAAACCAGAGACCATGAAACACAAGAATGATGGTAACTTATTTCCTGAAACCCTTTCCCCAAACCTCTAATTTCACACACAATCCAAAGATCTGCTTTGGAGAAAAAGGGGAAAAACCACCAACCTGTTGGATTTGGTGCTTTCTGGATTTGCAGATTGTGCATGGAAGAATGAGAGCAGATACTCTCCATGACGTTACCCTTACATCCAAGAGACAAACAAAATGTTACCAAATTACTTTGTTTTGACAAAAAGGTAATTTGTGGCATCACAGTTGAGGGTAATTGAAACGTCTTGGGAATAGTCAGAAAGACAGAAGACTGAGGACTGATGGGTTTCTAAGTTCCCTCTCCTGACCTCTCCCAGGCAAACTTAACACCAGCTACATTTATGGATAATTTTACAGGAAAAAAGTATTAGATTGCCAAAATGAGTGCAACAGCATGAAGCACAAGAACTAAGGCCATATTCAAAGAGTGCTTCATATAGCTAATTGAAGTATCTAAAATGATAAGGGAAGTCACAGGCTGACCGCCAACAACTAGGGGTTAGCAAGACATTTCAGCTAACGTTCAGTAGTTGACTACAGAAGAAAGTTTTATGAAGTATTTGGTAGAGTTGACACAAAGTACTAGGGCAGATAAAGTACAGGTTTTATCCTGCATGAATGTTTGGGTGACTTACTGGGAGCTTTGAATGAGGCAGAAATAAGGAAAAAGTGATTTTGAGTACCATCCCCTTGCCTTTGCTATGATTTTGAACTACATTCAAAGGATTTTTCACAGCATGTAAAGTAAAAAAATCTGTATTTGGCCTGCAATTAATAATAATTTCTAGGTGGTGAAGGGGAGTATCATGCAGCCTTTTTTGAGAGGGTTTGGCTGTGGAGGTGACTGCATTACCCTGGCTGATCAGTGAGAAATAGTTTCACACAGAATGTCCACACAGAAGGTTTTCTTGCAAAACACCTTTGGAAATTTCACATTGGAGAGAACAGCAGCCTTCCTGACAGGAATACAAGCTTATCACTTCGTCATAGAAGTTAAAATCCAATCTATCAGCATGAACACATCCATCATAGAATCATAGAATCATAGAATCATAGAATCATAGAATGGGTTGGGTTGGAAGGGACCCCAGGGATCAGAGAGCTCCAACCCCCCTGCCACAGGCAGGGACACCAACCTCAGGCCTGGAGCTACACAAGGTTGCCCAGGGCCCCATCCAACCTGGCCTTGAACACCCCAGGGATGGGGCACCCACCCCCTCTCTGGGCAGCCTGTTCCAGGACCTCACCACTCTTTCCATAAAAAACTTCCCCCTAATATCTAATCTAAACCTTCCTTCCTTTAGCTTTAATCCATCCCCCTTGTCCTGCCATTGTCTGTCCTTTGAACAAGCTGATTCCCCTCCTGTTTCTCTGCTCCCTTCAGGGACTGGCAGGCTGCAATGAGGTCCCCCCACAGCCTTCTCTTCTCCAGGCTGACCCAGCCCAGCTCCCTCAGCCTCTCTTTGTAGGGCAGCTGCTCCAGCCCTCTGAGCATCTTTGTGGCTCCTCTGACCCCTCTCCAACAGTTCTACATCCTTCCTGTGTTGGGGGCCCCAGCTCTGGACACAGGATCCAGCTGGGGCCTCACGAGGGCAGAGCAGAGAGGGACAATCCCCTCCCTGTCCCTGCTGCCACCCCTCTGCTGATGGAATGCTGCTTTCCATAGGTTGACTTCTGCTGTTCATTTCTAAGGTGCTGTTTGTTCTGAAAGATACTGAGAATGAATGTCTTCAGTGCAACGCACTGGGAACGCTTCAGACTCTTGGACTTCTCATTCGCTCCTCTGAAAGCCGAGCAGGTGGCTGTTAACTCACTCCCTGGCACCCATTATTCTTCAGCTTCCCGTCAAGCTGCAAGGAAAAGGCTTAAATAAGCTGAGCGCCTTTCACTGGCGGGTTGGAAGTTTGATTCGGCTGTCAAGCACCGTTTGAGGAGGCACCCTGGGGTCCAGCAGCGCCCCGCGCCTCCTCCGGCCCGCCAGCGCGGGACTAGGCCTGCGGGAATACAGTTGGTTAATACACCACCCCACCGAGGCCCGGAGGCCGGGCAACGGGGCGCAGGCCCTCCCCGCCCGGCGCCGCGCTCCCGTAGCCATTGCAACGCCAGAGGCGACCGAGTCAGGCCGCGGCGGGCCAGGCCCAGCGCCACGCCCCGCCTGCCCGCCCGCAGCAGGAGACGGACTGCCGCCTAGCTGAGCGCCGGTCTGCGCCGCCTCTCGGGGCCCGGTGGGGAGCATGGGGCTGAGGATGGAGAACGGTGTCAGGCGGAGCCAAGGTGCGGGGGGCTCGGTAGCGGCTCTGCGGTCGATCGGGGGTGAGGGGGGCGGTAGGGCGGTGGCTGCCTGCCTCCCTGCCTGCCTTCCGGCGGGGTGCGCTGCCTCCCGGCTCCTCCCGTCCCTGCCGGGAGTAGGGTGCGGGGCGCGGCCCTTCTCCCCGTCTCCCGCCCGGGGCTGGGGGCGCTTGGCGCCTCCCCTTTCGCCGCCGGTGCGTGATGGCGGGCATGCCGGCGCTGCTGTGCCAGGGCCGGGTGTGGAGCCGTGCACCTAGCCTGCCCCGGGGCTGCCTGGCTCTTGGAGGAGGGGGGGGGGGGGGCGGGGGGGGGGCGGGCTCGGTGCTTGCTCCTCTCGCCCTCCGCTGCCCATGGCCGTGCCACCCTGCTCGTCAGGCGTGGGGAGCAGGGCCCGGGGTCGGGCTGTGGGGCAGGGCTGCCGTGCCACCTGTGCAACGGTGGAAATAAGCCGAGAGAGCCGGCACCTGCCCTCGGTGAGCAAGGCTTGAGAGCTGGGGACGTGAAAGGTTACGGCATAAAACCCCTGAACGGTTCTAATCCGCCTAAATCGCCTGCTTCACAGCCACCATCACAAGGGGGTGTATGTATTTCAGCGGCGTTTGGCGCTGCTCTGGCGAGCACTGCAGGCTGCGTTTCTGTACCATTCAGAGTCAACCTCCCCCCCCCCCCCCCCATAGCTGGTATAGTGGATTTTATCCCATGTGTAGAGCATCACTTACTCGGTGCTTGGTTTGGTGGGATATTAGTGCAAGCATAGGTGAAAAATAAGGCTGAAAAGCTTTGAAACTTTTATAAAGTGATTTCTTACCCTGATTTAACCAGCCCAGGGCTGTTCTTGTGCTCTGTTTCTATGGATCATTTTAGGGACATTTGTCATTCATGATAAAAACAGGCATAAACTTGGAGAAACCTTTGCTCAAGCCACGTCTGGCTGTTGGAAAACATTTAAAATATTTTTTAGGTCTGAACTGGATGGTATGTATAATATAAATAGATGGTAGGAATTAGTCAGTGCTGCATTGTAATGTCAGAATCATACGTAGCTTCATAAGGTCATATCCTCTGAGACAACGTTGTGCTTTCATGTAGTATCTCAGCATCAGTTCCAATCTCTGGCAGTAGGAGTAGATGTCACTCCAGAAGATGTCTGATATCAAAGCAGAGCTTGAAGATAAAATCTAATACTATGTGGGAATATGAAATTCAAAGCAAAAACTACTGTCTTGTGCATCTAATTTTTATGCTCTCCTGCAGTGTGAAGGCAATTTTATTAATTTTTTTTTTCCTTTTTCTGACTATTCTTATTTTTTACTCTTAAAATATTTTTGTAGACAGTCAGAAAGCATGCTGATTGTTGACCATAAAAGAGAATGAATGGGATGGGAGATCTGAATTTCATTTAGGTTGCAGTAAGCATTGCATGAATGACTGGTATTAAAAAAAAAAATAAATTCAAAAGTAGGAAAGAATGAGTATCTGTTTACATGGGAAGCTACTGCTTGCCTCCATAGGAGGTTATCATACTGTCAGTAATATGTGAATGGACATCCCAAAGTCTAGTTTTCAGACACATACACAGGAAGAATCCTTACAGACAACAGGGGCTAGCACAGGCAGACATACTAATTCCTTACAGTGAGCTAACCCAGGAACATGTGTCTGAGCAACTTGGCAGAACAGCCATTGGATTGCCTGAAGGTGGTTTAAGACAGAGGCAGAATGCATCTTATTTGTTGTTTCTCTATAAAACACCGTTGCAGCCACACATTGTCTATCCAGAAGATTAACACAGATGATGTGGGATACCTTATTTCATGTCCTGGTGTACTCAGGAAGTTTCTTGTTAGAAGAGATCAAGGCCTCAGACAAGACAGGCCTCCTCATTGTAAAGAAAGAATCAAAATTTTATGCTTGTTTTGTATCAGGGTTTCTCTTTTGTATAGTGAGAATACTGTGTGAAAAGAAACATTTGATTTGTGTGTGTGTGTATGTATGACTAAGTAGGACTTGGATATAGGTTTTTTCAAAGTTCAAATAAGGCTGAGATTTTTTTTCCACAAAAACATTTAAGAATTAATCCTTTATTGGTTTTGCCTACTTCCACGTATAAGTCTCCAATTTATTTACTGCGCTAGTGTAAGAAGTTGGTTAATACACCAGCTATTATTATTTGAGGTCTATAGTATGACCTATATTACTATTATTTGAGGTCTATATATGACCTCAGATAATGTGAATACCATAATTCTAAGCCAGCTTTGTTGTTTAAATCCAGTCCTCTCCATCGGGCTGCTTCATTCCCATTGGCAGTGATTGGCACATACCTGAACAGCAATGAAATCATATGCTTATTGTTGATCAATGACATGTATTTGTGTCACTGTTACATAACAGCGATGCAAAGTCATAGAATCATAGAATGGCATGGGTTGGAAGGGACCCCAAGGATCACAGAGCTCCAACCCTCTGCCACAGGCAGGGACACCAACCTCAGGCCTGGAGCTACACAAGGTTCCCCAGGGCCCCATCCAACCTGGCCTTGAACACCCCCAGGGATGGGGCACCCACCCCCTCTCTGGGCAGCCTGTTCCAGCCCCTCACCACTCTGTAAAAAACTTCCCCCTAATATCTAATCTAACCCTTCCTTCCTTTAGCTTTAATCCATCCCCCTTGTCCTGCCATTGTCTGCCCTTTTAAAAAGTTGATTCTCCTCCTGCTTATAATCCCCCTTCAGGTACTGTCAGGCTGCAATGAGGTCCCCCCACAGCCTTCTCTTCTCCAGGCTGACCCCGCCCAGCATCATCATTTCTGCATGAAGGCTGCTGGTAGGTTTAGACAGTTTGCACAGGCTTCAAAGATTCTAAAAGAACATTATAATGCTTTGCATATTTACAGAGAATGCCATCCTATTTAGATTTTTCCTGCATTGCAGGAAATCCTTGCACTAATCTAACTGGAGCTGGAAGGGGTTAGTGCACATCTATGACTTGTGAACTTTCTCCTCTCTATTCATTCCTCCTGTTGCCACTTGGACAAACTCAAACATGAGTTTGGTACCAATTCAGTTTTTCAGAAGCTGGATGAAGTTGCCTTTAACCAGCAGGGAAGTTGAGAAAGAATCTCCTTGTCTCATCAAGGAAGGAAGGGTGTTCAGAAGTTCTGTTTGAAGTGTAGTACATTTAAACCGCAGTTTGGAAGTGTTAATCACCATCCTTAACTCTTTAGCAAATTAAAATCACTTCAATCTGTGCTTAATTTGACCATTAGTCAAATAGTCTGCTGAATGTGTTTTTGTCACTTGATGTGACTAATCCCACTTCCATTCAGCAAATAGTTTAAATTTGTACCTGATTGGTCCTCTTTCATTGAAGGTTTCTTGCGTGCTTGAAGTGAAATACCTGCTGAAGTAAACAGGATTCACATCATTAACCCTACTAGCTATTTTGTTCCAAATTATGCCCTGTAACTTGTCTCTGAAGCTTAGTGGATCAAGGTTTTTGTGCTCTCCATTCTGGGTGAGGCGCTGCCAGTGTTTGCCAGTGGGTGGAAGTTAGTAACCTGGGGGGGGCTTGGTTTTGGGTACAGACTATGCTAACCAAAGAGATTTTTTCCATAGGTGTAGAAGGATTTAAATACAGTATGTCTGTGCATTTAGACATACACAAACATGTTATCTGTGGGTCAGCTTGACAGCTGCTTTTTGCCACCAGAGAAGGGAGTGAGAAGATGGAAGAAACTGTGCAGACACCAAGGTGAAAGGGGGGTGGGATGAGGAGCCCCAGGTGCCAGAGAGAAAGATGCCCCTGCAGCCCCTGGAGAAACTCATGGTGGAGCGGGTGTCCCCCCACAGCCCAGACCCCGCCTGCAGCCCGTGGAGAGGTGCCATGCTGGAGCAGGGGAAGAGTGTGAGGAATGCCCCTAAGAAGGAAGATAGCTTGTGAGGAACTGAGCGAAATAATGAATTGAGGTCTGCTCAGAAGGGAGGGATGGGGGGAGGTGTTTTAAGATCTGGTCACACTCCTCATTATCTGACTCTGGTGTCACTGGGTGTGTAGTGTAGTGGAATAAATTAGAGAGTTTTCTTTCCTTTATTCTGTGCTGAGTCTGTTTTGCCTGTGAGGCTAATTGCAAAATGGTCTCTCCCTGTCCTTACCTCAAATCTTAAGCCTCTCAATATATATTTTTCTCCCCTGTCAAGCTGAAAAGGGGAGTGATTGAGCAACTTTGGTGGGTGTCTGGTCTCCAGCCAGGGTCAAACTACCATAACCAGGCAGAAGGTGACAACAGTTCTCTAAGTCTCTGTCAGGGTAGGGACGGATGCCCATCTGTACTTGCAAATGTGACTCTTGTATTCTTGCTGCTTTCATTCCCACCCAGTGTAGGTGAGTTTTTTTAAATGTATTGAGAGGAAAGGGGGGAAAATACCCTGCTGAAAGACTGCCTTGTCCAACTAAAAGGGGAGTGGTAGAGTGGATTTGGTGGGCATCTCACCTCCAGCCAGGGTCAAAGCACCACAACGTATCACTTAGGAGGAGTATATGGACACACCTGGAACACCATCCCTCACATACCCTTCCAAGCAGATCAGAAACCAAGGGTACCACTGCTAACTCTGTACAGGACTTCATCAGATATCCCTCAGCATATTTTAAGGCTACTGCATACACCTACTTCATTAGATTTCATAAATTTATCAAAGGATTTTTTTGAATCTTGAAACTAATACAGTTTTAGTTGAAGAATAATTTGCTTCTATGCAGAATACTATTAGGTTATTTGTTGTAAAGACCTGAGAGATGTAACTCTTAGGCATCAGGAGTAGGTGCAAAGAAGATCTATTGTGTAATCCAGTATTGTGGGTGTATAAATAGTGCCCAGCTAATTCATGGTTTAGGAGATTATGTACGGTGCATATGTCAGAGTGATACATTGCATCACTTTCATCATATTTTGCCTCTGGCACGAATGATCCCATGCAAAATTCAAATAGAACAGTTAGGACTTTATTTCAGAGTAGGGATATTGTGGCTTCTTGGATTTTTATTCATAAAGCTTTGTTTCAGAAAACAACAACTATATTTTTTGTCTTCTGGTGGATTTTTCAATTTCTTAATAAATCTTCAATGTGATTTTGTTAAAGCCAGTTTGACATCCAAGTCTTTGAACTCTCAGAATTCATGGGAGTTTTGTTAGCACTGAAAACAGAAATGAGTCCAAGGGACTCGTGTTTCACTTGTGTCAAGGGGGAAAAAAATGCAGGTGTAATTATGAAGTGCTCAGTTTTGCTCCCCTGTAATTTTCAAATAAAGATGCAACACTATCAGTGCATTCAGTAGCCAGCTAAGTCTCTAAGGTCATAGTTGAAGTTGTTTTGTGATTGCATAGATGCTGCAGAAAAGCAGTGGAGACTTGCCATATTTTGGCCTGTTGTCTAAAAAGGTAGCCTGTGGGTGGTTCACAGCTCTCTGCCAGCTTCTTCTCTTTCCAGTTCTGCATCTGTTAGCCAACGTCAACCAGCTGTGAGTCAGAGGTAGAAGTTTTAGTGGTACAAATGTCAGTGTGTCAGTGCCTGAGCAGGAGAAAGCCCAGCAAATTAACATTGTTTTTTTTTAGTGAAAGTCATTCTGGTTTTGTCCGTTCCCACATAGGCAACTGGAGGATGAGCAACTAGTCAACCAAGGAGAAGCAACCAGAGAAGAGTAAACTAGATGGCCAACTATAACATCTGTTGCACCTCATCAGCCATCACTGAGCAAGTAGGGGATGATAGAGTGAGGAGGGAGGACTGCAATGTGGAAACAGCATCAAATTTAAAGGAGTTGAGGAGGTATGGTAGGAAGATGTAAGTCACATCAGTAGGAAAGCAAGCCTTATTAATAGTATAACTAATAGAGCATCCTATTATTATTTTGAATAAAATGTATCATCATGCAAATAGAATAGTATTTGCATTTTTAAATAAGTTTGGATCCTGTGTTTTTGTAACTCTTAATTTACTTTGAGATAGCAGTGTTTACTCTGTATGTTTGTGTCTTGTATTCATATGCACAAATATTTCTGTAGCATAAAGAGTTAATTGATACTTTGACTTAAAAACACTTGTAGTACCAAAAAGGGAAGAACTTTCTATTCCATTCCTAATTTCATTCCTTTCAGTATGACCTTTTCAGAAATATTAGGTTAGATACTTGAAAGTCTCTGTCCTAAATCATTTAGGATTTCACAGGGATTATTTAAACTGCTTCTGTTCCCTCCTCAGCATTTGTACAGCATTGATGTACTGTCATTGTGTGCAGAGTTAGAATGAAATGATAGCAGGAAACCCCCTGAAAAATTCACTACTCTAGTAAGTAGAACAAGGATGGTAGTGATAGAGCATCCTTGACTTCTGTTAAACTCCCAGCACAAGCCCCCTTCAGCATGGAGTTGCCTGAACCACTTGGACAAAGGTGTCTCGCTGTTCTAGGTTTTAGAGCATTGAGGGATTAGGGAAGAGAAGGAGCTGGCAGTGGAAGAGATAACAGCACCAAACCTTTATCAATGAGTGCACGGATAGAGTATGCAAAGCATCTGTCAGCTTGGGTTGAGTGCCCTTACCAGCCTCAAGGAGATCAAATCCCCACGTGGTGTAAATGCTGCAGTTCTAGTCCATTGCAGTCAGGTGCTTCCTACGTTTCCCCCTGAGAGGTGGCCACTGCCTGGCTAGTGTAGGGGTTCTAGAGCCACCAAAAAGCCAGTGCACGAAAGGGTTGGTGCCTCAGCGGAGTGATGAACACATTCCTCCTGGATACCTGTGGAGACCTGAGATCCTCATCTGCCAGGGGCTGAGCGTTTGAGCCCAAGCTGAGGTCTGGGAACTGCTCTTAGGAAAATACAGGGTTCATACTTCTCTACACAGCGGCGGTTTTGTGGCTTGTAGTGCTGGATTTGGATGCCTGTATCTAATACTGCTCCTATGGTTTCTATTGTATGTATTAACTTCTAAATAACAAGTCTTGGTAGGTAAGGGTAACCTGAATGGGTTTTTATTGTTTTGGGGGTTTTTTTTTCAATGTCTTAAGTGCAGGTTTGTTGTAAAAATAGCAAGGCTAATACCTGCTTTTAAAATCCTTATGAGAACACTGTAATGAAAGACTGGGCTTCTTTCCAGTACATATTCATGTTCTGAATCTGAAATAGCATTGTAGAAAAATAATTTCCATAAATTCTGCATATCCACTAACAACTAGGAAACAAAGTAACAAATAGAAACCACCAATTTCCATCATTTTTAAGACTGTAAAATTAGAAATAAAGATAGAATGCATTTAAAATGAAAAGATAATATAACCAAAATATCTTTAAAATATCTTTTGAGTAATATAATTATTACTTACTTTAGATACCAGCTGGAATGAATTGTAGAGAAAGATTTTTTAAAAGTTTTTCTCTTTGTTGTTGTGTAGTATCATACACTTACAGGGAAGGCTTATGACAAGCAAGTATAAACATTAATAAGGAACTAAAAGATCAAATTCCTTTTAAGAAATACTTAAATTTTACACTCTGTACGTCTGGAGAATACACAGCATGAGAATCCTGATTTTACATTCAGTTTGGACTGTCCACTTACAGCTATGAGGAAATGTATGTTTAGATCATATAGTTAAATGTATAGTATGTCAAAGATCAGAGTCCATTACATGTCTTAGTTTCTGAGGTTTAAATCTCAGAAAATATAATTTTGTAAACTATATGAAATGTTCTTGACAAGTTTCAAGTCCATTTCTGGAAATATGTTTACATCAAACCTTTTGTGACTGGAAGTTTTCATTACAAGAAGAAATAGAGAGTGTGCATTTTAGTCAGGAAACTTCATCACTGCAAAAGCTGCTAAAATACTGGAAGTATTTTTATTCTGCTAACGCCAGATCAGACAAGTGATCTTATTCCCAAGTTCTTTATCCTTGGAGAACCATCAAAATTAGTAGAAAAAAATCCATTGAAAAAATTCTCCTTTGCATTCGTGGGTTTTGGAAAAAAAAAAAAAAAGAAAAAGAGGGAAAGTAGTTGAAATAATTCTCATAGTCCTAAACCACTACAGCTTCCATCACCCCCATAGCCGTCTGGGTGCTCTAATTACTGTGCTTTGTAGTTCTGTCATTTTGTCAGGTTTGTATTTGGTTAATATACAATTTTTTGAAAATCCTATGTTCTTTAAAATTCTCTCCACATATTAAGTCTTCAGTTTCAGTTTAGCTTCTGCTGTTGTGCACATAACTTTGTAAACACAGACTGAATCTAAACAAATAACTGTTCAAAGCTGTAGAGAACCTGAAAATATACTTGGGAAACATTTGAATGTTAACACTTTATACCTCGCTTCAGTTGTTTTGTACAAACAGTAAAATATATCAGATATCCTACACATAGCAAATCCTCCAGTTTATCCTCAGGCACTGGCAACACACGTCTTAAACGTTTTATAGCTCCAAGTATTTACAATTAAAAATGAAGATACAAGGAGGGTAGTATAAGTTAAATTAGTGTAGGAATTACGATGGAAAGTCTACATGAAGCAGCCTGGGATCCTAAGAAAACAAAGGTTTGCTTGTTGTTCTTTGTCTCCTCACCATGGTAAAGCATTATTTCAGCCAAATTAGTATCTTTGAGCCTTTTTCTGTGATGAATTTTCTAAATGTTTTGTGAAAACAGGTGGCTCAGAGAGAGACCGTGCCTCAGATGCCCTCACTGATGAACAGGTTACAAAAAAATATCTCAATCACATTATTTGGCATGAGAGTTGTAGGCCATAGGAGCAAGCATTGTGGGATATCACAGGAGGACTGTAAGAAGCTGCCATCATAACAAGTTCCACTGTTTATAGAAGTATTTTTAGGTTAGACTGCCCTTCAATTCAAGCTATAGTAAAATGTACAGCTTGCCAGGATAGAGCCCCCAGAATCCAAATTGGTATTAAGAAAAAAATATTGTTCAGCATGAACTTTTGCCTGGTAAGAAAATACTTTAAACAGTAAGAAAATGTCATTTGTTAACGGCATACAGGCTTTCAACAGGTCCAGGTGCTAGTGGGGCTGCAACCCTGACATTTCAAGGGTACCCTAAAATCTGAGCTGTCAGAAGTTCATCCAAAGGCCTCTACTTCTCAGAAAATGGTTCAATGCTGTAATGGCGTAGGTATTTCCTAAGGAGGTTCAGAGATAGCTGTGAAAAGACTGAGCAGTGGTGTTACTGGGAATTAGCAGGCCTTGGTTTGCAAACGCATCTGGTTGAACCAGGCCTTGAAGGCCTTCCTCAGTGGCACACAAGTTATGGCGTGGAGGGGGAACTGAGGGTTAGCGCAGGGACCCTGAGGACCTGCTTGACAAATGATGTGTTTCCAGTGTCTTCAGGACTTCTGCAGATCAGGGGTTGTTTGCATGGACTGAAATAGAGGAGACTGAAATACTTTCATTTCCCCGTTCTGGCAGTTTGTCTTGTCTGTGAAATAATGACACTAGATGGACGGAAGGGGGGTGGGGGGGAAGCTCCCCCCGCCCAGCCTGATGCAACTTAGTTGTAAAGGACAAAACCAGTGGCCGTCAGTTTTTTCGATAGAGTTTATCCGTGGGCCATCTGCTGGTGATGCAAAGGAAGTGAACGCTTCGGAATCTTCTGCTTTACCTGTAGTGCTGAACAGACACATCGCCAGCTGAAGTCAGTTCTGATCATCTGTAATTCAGGGCAAAGCCATTCAGTTTACCTGAAGAGAAGCTGGTGTAGTTACAACATCTCTGCATCTTTGAGGTGCCTGTGCGTACCTCTCTATGATTCTGTGCTGTAAAAAGGAGTTAGAGGTGGCCTTGCAAGCATCTATCTAAGAATATGTGTCTCCTCCTGGAATTACACCTTAGCTCTGAAGTACAGAAAATACTGAAATATTGAGGTTAGTTTGAGCCATTGTGAATTAAACCCTTGTGATTCTGAGCTGTCCACTGTAACACAGGTTTCTGGTATATGCATTGGAGGGTTTTTTATCCTTAGGACAAATTTCTGTCTATGAAAATATTATAATCTAGCATTCAAGTCCTTACAAAGACTAGCGTTCTTTAAACACGACAGGAAGTCGTGAGTTTCAGAGTGGGTATCCAGCTAGATGCTGAATGCTACTCATATGTGAGAAATATGATGCTTAAACTTTAATACTCTAAATAAAGCTGTTATTGACAAAGGTTTGCAACCATTGTGGAGACAGTCATGCTAAATCCAATAAATTCTTGCTGTATTTTTGAAATTTTAATGATTTTTAAATCTATTTTTAAACCACAAATAGAGATTAGGAAGAATTGTACCATGAGGGGAATTTAAAATGAGCCATTTGAAATTGGTCCGGATGAGCAGGAATGGTGTCCTTTGGCTTTTAAGAAAGGAGCATAAAAATAATAATTGCAGGACAGGGCTGAAAGATAATAATTGCAGGACAGGGCTGAAAAAAATCTACAGTAACTTTTAATTTTTTTCTATTTCATAGTGCTGGTCTGTCTGCTTCACAAAAAGTAGTGGGAGCGCTGCTATTATTGCAGACACTGCCCCTAGCAGAGGGGCCCATACTGTATAAAGTCCTTCTGAAGTGTGAAGCCCTCATACTCATTCCAGATTGCCTTGATATTTGTTGGGCTTCATAAGTTTGAGATTGAGTTTATTGATCCAGATTTTGTGTAATTTCACAACAAGGTCCCAAGAAAGTACCTTGCAGGTTTCCATGTTTGCTAATTTTAGTTTCTCTGGACATGTTTTGTTGCTTCCTGAACTACCTCTAGTCGCTTAAAATTTGAAAAGCATTTTTATAAGGCCTTTGGGGAAAATATAACATTATTAAAGGAACAGTTTGTTTTGCTGGAATCTTTACTAATTAGTAGTCAGACACTGTGATAACCATCTTGAACAACATGCTGTTGCAATTGTAGAGCTAAAGAATGTGGTAGTTGCATATGTAATTGCAGTAGTATTGTAACAGGCTTTATATAACACTGGAAAATAGGCAAAAAAATCCCCCAGCACCCAAAACTGGACAACCAGGTGATGGGCGTGCAGGAGGTAAGAAGCCATGAGAGGTGGAATTAAGGGGCTTCTAGCACATCACATGGCTTCTTGTACACACAAACCACCCCTCAAGTCAACTTGTAATTACATGTGCCTTTGTCAACCCTGCTGATGGCCACACAGAGATTCTCTCTTATCTTGGGCAAGTCCAGCATGGTGCTTCATCCGATGAAGGGTGGCAAGCTGGGGCTGGGCTCTAAGAGTGTGGAGCAGTAGTTACTGCCCCAGCACTGTAGTGCCTTCAATTGCTAGGAAACGCTTACGTGGCAATTGCAGACTTCTCAACTGACAGATGAGAAGTAGGACGGGAATGGGGAGACCATATGGACCTTGATAGTAATAAGAAATTTGTAGAAATTGTCTGTATGGTTTTAGAATTGATGTTAAGAATGATATATTTACTCCATTAATCTTGTTTGGTTTGCTTTACCTTTTAAACTGAGCCTTGGAAACCTTAAAGGAATGCTTTGTATACACTAATATTAATAGGATAACTCCTAGTAAAATTTGCTCTAAAAATTCATAATTCAGGTGCAGATTTTTAAATCATAGGTTGTGTAACAGACAGTAGTTTTGAGTCTGAAGTATAGTATTTATTTTCAAGGAGGAGATGTAAAGCTTTTCATTCCCATCCTTTCACTTTCTGGAGCAACTGGTCACATAACATTTTATCAGCATCTGCACTTGTCTACAGAGTTCCCCATCTATTGAACTGATGGAAGATTGAATGACAAACCAAATCCCTGTTACAGAATCACAGAGCTGTAGGGATTGGAAGGGCCCTGGAGAGCTCCTGGGGTCCAACCCCCTGCCAGAGCAGCTCCCCAGCTCATACTGCACAGGTCGGCGTCCAGACGGGGCTGGAATCTCTCCAGAGAAGGAGACTCCACACCCCCTGGGCAGCCTGTCCCAGGGCTCCCCCACCCTCACTGGGGAAAAGTTCTTCCCCAGGTTGGTGTGGAACTTCCTGTGCTCCAACTTGCAGCCATTGCCCCTTGTCCTGTCCCCACAGGCACTGAAAAGGGGCTGGCCAATTCCCCCTGCACCCCATACTTAAGATATTTATAAACATTGATTAGGTCCCCCCTCAGTCTTCTTTTCTCCAGGCTGAACAGCCCCAGCTCTCTCAGCCTTTCCTCACAGGGGAGATGCTCCAGGCCCTTCATCATCTCCTCAGCCTCCTCTGGACTCTCTCCAGGAGATCCCTGTCCTTTTTTATCCCAGGGAGCCCAGCACTGGACACAACACTCCAGGTGGGGCCTGAGCAGGGCAGAGCAGAGGGGGAGGATCCCCTCCTGTGACCTGCTGCCCACGGTCCTCCTGATGCCCCCAGGATCCCATTGTCTCTCTCAGCCCTCAGGGCACACTGCTGACTCACAGCCAACCTGTGTCAACCAGGACCCCCAGGTCGTTCTCCACAGAGCTCTTCTCCAGCAGGTCACCCCCCAATACATTACCAATTGATTTTTGAAGTAATCTGTTCTCATTGGTAGGGTGATTTTCACACAAGCATAATTCCTTCCATCTTTTAAACTGTGTTTTAGTATAATACTACCCATGGTCATTGTCTGTGTATAGTCATGTTAGTCATTTGATGTAATGATAACATTTGATCAATAAATCTTTAAAGAAATGGGAGATTATCATAGGTAAAAAACTCTGGTCATATCTCTGTGTGGTTTAATGAGCAATGTAAAGTTCAGACTGAAGTGATCTAATGGTTTCTTCTGCAGCTAACTCCATGACCCAGTAAAAGCACTACTGTCATATCTTGGTGTTTGGATTAAGTTACTTAACTGCACTGTTGTACTTCAGCAATGGTGCAGTAATTAAAAACAGTTTTATTCATCTATGAAAAAATCCCCTGTAGTCATTTGCAAGTTATCTGGGGAAAGATCCTCTGCTTTATCTTGTCTGTCAAAATACACATTTTCTTGTTTCTAACATGTGTTTCATTTGACATTTTGTTAAAGTGAGTGAATACCCAGCTGTTGGCATTCCCAGATGTGGTCCAGCAAGTCCATTTAAAGGGCACTTGAGTACTAAGAGTAATGGTAAGTAACACCTGCTTTTATCTGAAGGTTGGCACAATTCCTTTTCATGTGAATTTATTGATTTTTATTATTAAATCATATTTAGAATTAAAACCTTTGGATTGAGCTCAAGAGGTGAAGTTTAATTGTACTTACATTTAGAATGAATTACTGAAAATATTTTTGAGTTTTGCCTTGACTGTAGTGCAAGCTAAAAATGGTATCCAAATATAAAAAGATACCCAAATATAAAAAGATACCCAAATATACAGAGATGTCACATCTTTATTACCTGGAATAGAGATATAGTTGCTGCTTGAAGGAACCCTTGTGGTTAAACATAATCCTTTACAGTCACTAGTAGTTTACTATTATATGTTTCTAGTAGCTAGTATATGTTTCTTTGCCATACTGCCAGCTCAGACACATTTTTCCAGAGAGCACAGAATAGAGTTATGGGGAATCTCCATGTTGATGTTTTTGAGGACACACTTCTGAGTTGATGGCTCAGTGGGGGAAAAAACAATAGAGAGGACAGGATGATTTCATATGATAGTAGCAAAGAAGTTAAGCAAACAGTAATTTACCATGTGTGACTTTGAATTGCAGTTAATAACAGTTTAAAATGGTATTTCTGTGTCTGCCTGCCTTTATAATGTTTGATTGTATTTTAATCTTCCAGCTTTCTGCATTGACTCCTCCCAGAGTCTAACTAGCCAGTACCTGATCAGAGATCACATGGTGGTTCATTATAACAAGGTCCTTTCAGCCAAAGGTAAATATGTGTATATATGAATGAACTTTCTATCTCCAGATTTAGCTCATTCTCTTAGAAGAGGCTCAGATCAAGAGGGAATGAGTTGGATTGCATGAACTGTAGTTTTCTTCCTATTTCATACTCAGACTGATGTCAGCAAGGAGGTTTGGCTGCTACTTAATAATACTTATTACTGGAATGAGAAGTTCTGTATGAAAACATATTCTTAAAGTGCTACCAAAGACCTTCATTTTAAGGTACTTTGTGCTGTATTCTCTTCATTCTGCTTTTGATGAAATAATGAATTATGAAATAAGTTGCTGAACTGGAAATAGTGGAGATAGTCACAATAGAATACAGACTTTATTTTATGAATGAATACAAACATTTTCAGTTAAACTCAGACCACTGACTTGTCTTTTTTGTTGTTGTTGTTTTAAAACATTCATTATCTTTTGCTCACAGTTTTATCAACAGCACTAAGGACTTTGAAAATTGTCTTGTGTATTTGCAAATGAGAAAATTGTCTTACTAATCTGTATTATTGAGCACTAACCATGTATAAATTCTTTTTTGGCGTGTATTTTAATGTTAGAAGGTACTTATATTTATCAAAAGTCAAGTTTTATGAAATCTGGAAATCAGAACCCCATTAAACTTGTACATGTTTCTGTGTTTCTTAATTATGATGAGATGCTGCTTAAAAATTTTTTCAGATTTAGAAACATGTGTTTACTCCACTATGAACTGACAGTACCCTGTTGTCAATTCCATAATTAAAAATAAACTGTATTATAGCCAGTTGGGGGTTTTTTTAAGGTCATATAAGGAGTATGAAGTACTGTGTTTACAAAGTTGTTAATATGCCCAGAGCTAAGGAAAGTCTGCAGATAGTTGTGAATGCTGTTTAGAGTTCACAGTCTGTTTTCATTCTTCGTGGCATCAACTAGTCTTGGGAATCTCAGTCCTAGAGATATTAATGTCAGGGCTTGGCTGGATGTCCAGAGTATTTTTAAATGTCTAAAAGTTTAAAGCATATGAGTTACAAGAGAAACCTTTCTGAATGCCTCCCAGAATATTGTATGCTCTTTTTCCAGGTATTTTCAGAAACAGGGTTTTGGAGGTCATTCTGCTGATTCTCTTCATCATCCCTTCTTTTCTTAATGGTGACTTCAAAAAGTGCTTTGAATTCTGCCAGCGTCCATGCTCACAAATGCACTGTCACCTCTGTACCACGTAACACACTCAGTATCATAGAAGCACAGAATGGCATGGGTTGGAAGGGACTCCAAGGATCAGAGAGCTCCAACCCCCCTGCCACAGGCAGGGACACCAACCTCAGGCCTGGAGCTACACAAGGTTACCCAGGGCCCCATCCAACCTGGCCTTGAACACCCCCAGGGACGGGGCACCCACCCCCTCTCTGGGCAGCCTGTTCCAGCCCCTCACCACTCTCTCTGGAAAAAACTTCCCCCTAATATCCAATCTAAAACTTCCCTCCTTTAGCTTTAATTCATCCCCCTTGTCCTGCCATTGTCTGTCCTTTGAACAAGCTGATTCTCCTCCTGTGTCTCTGCTCCCTTCAGGCACTGGCAGGCTGCAATGAGGTCCCCCCACAGCCTTCTCTTCTCCAGGCTGACCCAGCCCAGCTCCCTCAGCCTCTCCTTGTAGGGGAGCTGCTCCAGCCCTCTGATCATCTCTGTGGCTCCTCTGACCCCTCTCCAACAGCCCCACATCTTTCTTGTATTGGGGCCCCAGCTCTGGACACAGGATCCAGCTGGGGTCTCCCGAGGGCAGAGCAGAGAGGGACAATCCCCTCCCTGTCCCTGCTGCCACCCCTCTTCTAATGGAGCCCAGTATCCTCAGGTGTACATTTAAATGCCATCAGCACCTAGTGTATAGAAACCTTTTGTAAGGAATCGTAATTTAAATCATGGTTCTTCCTTCAAAGTTTTACTTTAACATTGTTACCTAGAAAATTCTCTGACTGTATTTGTATCAATCTAATACTTTAAATACATGGTAACTAGTTTAAAATAGATAAAAATTGCTGTGTTCTCATTAAGTTAGTCTCTGTTCTGTGTTGCTTTATTGCTACTTTCTTCTAGCCACCACAAATACTAAATAAATATTAGATCACTCATATTATCTTTTTTTTTTTTCTTATTTTCAGCAGCTGTAGACTGTTCGGTGCCCAAGAGTAGTTTGACCAGCATCAAACGTAAGTATTTGTGATATATTCATTCAGCAGAAGTTTCTCTAAACTAACTTAGCAAAAGAGCCAGAGGAATAGAAGAGTAACACTGCAATATAACCTTTAATAAAGCATTCATGTATCTGCTTGTTTCTTCAGCTCTCCGTATACCGCTGCAGCTGTCTGTAAGAATCTGCAGTGCATGTAATGCTAACGAGAGGGACCTAATCTGTTAGTGATTAGCTGTGCTTAGGGTGGCAGTTAATTTTGCTCAGGATTCTTTTCATCTACTCAGTGAATGGAACACCTGAGGAGAACTTCAGCATTTTCTCTTTCCTTCCTTGTGATATAATGTGAGCTTGAACTTTTAAGAGACTTCCCTAGTGCAAGGTCTAGAGTACCCAGGGATCAGGACTGAGACTTGTTCCATTTTGCAGAAAACAAAGCCAGTTACAAGCACACAGCCCCACAGCCTGCATTAAACTGCAGTTACTTTTTCTAGGAGTTGTCTCATTTCTTAACACTGTTTAGATACATGAGTGCTGTGGCCTTACTTCACAGTGTTAGCTAAAGAGCAATACTTTCAAATAATGATTTTTATTTTTCCCCCAGTGTTTAGTTACTTTATTTTTTTCCAGTACCTCAGTAGTTGTATTCTTCTATGATGGAAAGGCAAATCTGAGGACAGGATACTTTGTGGGTAGTCTCAAATCCAGTCAAAGCAGAGTGTAAAATGATCAGAATAATGAGCTGATGCAGGAAATCAGTCATCTTTTTCTGCAGAAAGACTCACTTGCCCTGGAATTTTTTTCAGTACTTCTCCATAATGGGTTGAGACTGAATTAAACAACAAGCTGCTCCAGGATCAAAGATGCTCTGTGTGGGCTTGTCTTCTCCTGCTTTGAAAACGTGCAGGACAAATAGCAACAGTATTGCAGGGGTATCTAGAGTCTGCAGATTTCAGTGGGAATTTCAGATCACTTGTTCTGCAGAGTGATCTGAAAAAAACCCACTTCCTTCTCATGCTCCATCTCTGCCAAGGTGTGCTTTGAAACAAGCATGAAAATAATAGGGTTGGTGTAAAGAGGAAATGTAGACCTACATGTTTATGTAATAAAACCCTCATGTCATTTTTCCTTCTGCATCTGCCAGAATCTGTCTTAGGTTCCTTAAATAACAATTACTCTTAGATGTATTTTCAGGTCAGGTTTTCTCAATACCAACAAATGCCCATTTATTTTCAAGTCTGCTCTCTTTACAGATAAAACACTTCTGAGCTGATGATCTGTGTGTTTCACACCAGAATGAGTTCACTTGGGGAGACAGTGCCAGTGCCTTAACCTTACCAGATAATTGTGCTGACACGAGCAAGTGGGCTCTCTAGGGAGGAAATTTCCATTTCAGATAGCAATGCTTTGTGCAATATGTTTCTCTTTCAGTTCATCTTACTCAGACCCTGGCCTGGCTATGTAACTCTGGCCTGGCCACAGACAGAACGTTAATCTCCTATGCAGGGTGTAACGGAAACATTTCAGGCCTGGAGCTACACAAGGTTGCCCAGGGCCCCATCCAACCTGGCCGTCAACACCCCCAGACACAGGGCACCCACCCCCTCTCTGGGCAGCCTGTTCCAGCCCCTCACCACTCTCTCTGGAAAAAACTTCCCCCTAATACCCAATCTAACCCTTCCCTCCTTCAGCTTTAATCCATCCCCCTTGTCCTGGCATTGTCTGTCCTTTGAACAAGCTGATTCCCCTCCTGTTCCTCTGCTCCCTTCAGGCACTGGCAGGCTGCAATGAGGTCCCCCCACAGCCTTCTCTTCTCCAGGCTGAACCAGCCCAGCTCCCTCAGCCTCTCTTTGTAGGGCAGCTGCTCCAGCCCTCTAAGCATCTTCATGGCTCCTCTGAACCCTCTCCAACAGCCCCACATCTTTCTTGTGTTGGGCCCCAGCTCTGGACACAGGATCCAGCTGGGGCCTCACAGGGCAGAGCAGAGAGGGACAGTCACCTCCCTGTCCCTGCTGCCACCCCTCCCTGATGGAGCTACATCTCTGTACAGTGTCTCTGAGTTGAGAGGTTTAGAACTGTTTTCTTCCAGTAGTTCCATGCCTGTCATTGCCTCAACTGAAGTCTATTATTACTTTTTTCTTTTTGTATTCTTTGTCTTTTGCATCCCCAATACAGTTTCCATTTGCCCTCTAGTTCAAAAGAGATTTGGGAAGGGGAGTCAATCTTCAGGTTGAAATGCTAAGATTTATTAATAGCATAGAGTTACAAAACAGAATTCCTGCAGATAAGAGTTAAGAAACATCCCCTGAAAATGCACTTCATGCACTGCTAAAATAGCAGGTGAGTATTTCCCTTTGGGGTTGTTGCCATGAATCAGTCATTAGTGTTTAAGAATTAAACATGATACACTAGTTGGCATTCTCCCTGGCCAACTGAATGTGTTCTGTCCTTAAAGTGGATTTAGTTTCCACTGTTCTTTTCCTGGTATCTTAGCTGGCAGCAAAGTAGGCAAGCTGCCATGCCACTGGGGGAGTGGGGAGCATGTTCTTGTGTATTAGATCAGCTTTATTGACTTAAAATAGTTGTTAAAATGTGAAGCTTCTTGAAATGTGAAACTTCTATGTTCAGAATTAGTCCAAGCATGTTGATTGATACCAGTGGCCATTAGAAGTCTGTGGTTGTGGAATCTGTGCCAGAAAACTTGACAAAAGCTGTGCCAAGTAAGACAGCTGCTGCTACACATGGTTTCTAACAGTACTGACTTTTCAACCCTTATGTTTAGAGGTTTTTCCACAGGGCATATTGTTAGTACAGCCTGAACCCAGTGATTAGGATCATGCTTGGGAACACAGGTCTCTCTGATACTGAGAGGGGGGGGAAGAAAGGAAAAAAGAAAATAAAATCTAGGAAGTTACCCACCAGAAATCTATTTTAGCCTCATGGGACTTGAATACTTGGGGGGTGGTTGGGTTGAAAGATGGGGAGAGACAATGCAGACTGATTGGTAATGTTGTTTTTCTACTTTTTGGGGGGTAGGTTCAAGTAGGAATATCAATAAATCAGTGTATAATTCTGTATTTTAAGTTGTAATTTTTCATGTGATCGCATATTTTACATTCTATCTGCCTACCCTCTATGCTATGAAGACAGAGATCTAAGAAAAGGTGACTGAAGTATGTTGTTGCTACTGTTTCAAAGGAAACTTTCACAAAATCTCCCCATCTTTGAGTCTTTACTTTTCTGTTGAGTCTTTACTTTTCTGTTGAGTCTTCCTTATACATGCATTTCTGAAGATAAAAGTTTATAAACAACTGATGTAAGTTCTTTAAGTTCAAACACTCAGCTAATTCTAACATGTATGTTTTCAGAGTTCAGGTGCATCTTTGGAAAATGTTGTAGTGCATTCATCAAGTCTGAATTTTCAGGGAGAAGAAAACCCCAGTGCCTAAAAAGTCTTTATGAACCTGTACTTTTAGCTGCAGTAATTCTACTTTCTTTTTGCAGAAGTTACTTATTATAAAGTTTCTTCTCCAGAAAGATTTTCTTTCTTTTTATTAGGAGAGGGAATTCATTTTAGGTATGTATTTTGTAGATGAAAAAAGATATTTTTCACAGCTTGTATCTGTAAAAAAAAAAATCATCTAGTCTGACACCACAACTTCAGCAGACCAAAAATTTAATCCACTTTTGCTAATATTGAACTCAACAACCATGCTGAATGTGTTAAATAAAGGACATAAAAAAGAATGGCCTGCAGTCTGAATCTGTAAAGGTCAAGAAATAGAGAAAACATCATTTCCTTTAGTCACTGTGTCAGTAGTTAATGATCATTATCATTGAAAATGTGTCTCTGGTTTTGAATTGAATTGACCTAGCTTTACCATCTGTCCCCTGGGGGGGGCTGGTTGTTTTTCTATGATTTTCCACACTTCCTGAGGAGCACAAAGCAGCTATAGCCCAGCAGAGAACAGGAGTAAAATTGCCCTTCCCACTGAGTCCCAGCATCCCAATACAATATGTCTAAACTGCCCGTGGGGGCTGCCCCAGTGCTACCGTAATCCAGTGCCCAAGCTGACCCAGCAGGCAGGTGAGCCTCTATAGCACACACGACTGGAAGTTTACCTGAGCAGGCTCAGTGGCTTATTCTTCACATTGGTGCAGCATTTCACAGTTCCCATGTTGTAGACTGTGCAGAGGCTGCTGTATTCTTCATGTGGCTGGCAGAGTATCTACCAGCTGTCTGTCAGGTGAGGACCGCATATGAAGATCGGGGGTGGATGGACTTGGGATAATCCTGTGCTCCTAGCCTCTCTGAAATTCCTCTGAAAGGTTCATGTCTCACTGTTAGGCTTTATTTCCAAGCTTTAGCAATGGCCAAATTTTGCTGTGGGTAGCTCTGCCAGGCAGTATCACATTTCTGAAGTACGTATGCTGATGCAAATACTACTTTCTATTTTACACAAGCAAGGCTGTAGGATCGAGCCTGTAAGTCCTTTGTCCCCTTTTTTTGTAGGGTGATTCTTCCCTTATTTGGTGAAACAGTGCCACTGATAAGGGATGCAGACTCATCTCTCAGTTATGAAAATTTCCACATTAAGGAATTGAGACTATGAGAAACCCAAACTTTGTACCCAGTGGCAAAATCCAGTTTGCATTTGATGAGATGGCATCCCAGCTGCTCCCATCACAGTGTGTCAGGGATTTGTGGAAAGCTAGGAGGTGGACAGTAAAAATTCTCACAGAAGGAAGAGCTTGCTTGCAGAAGCAGCATCACCATACTGAAGCTTTAATTGTGGTCACTGCAGGAACACATCAGGTTGATGTTTGCATTGGTTCTATAAGGGAATTCCTAAGGGAAGTAGTGACTGGAAGTGTGTTACTGCAAAGATAGCTGATGTAGAAACACGATGGGGAAATGCTCAGTGTCGGACAGTTCTCTTGAGATACATTGTTCTGCAAGCTGAGCTCAATTTACATCTAACTCACTGTTCCATTGCCTGCCATGGATTATTTACATCAGCATTTAAGTAACTGGAAGGTTAACTGCCGATTGTACTGGGATGTGCCATAGGATAAATTTAGAGACTGGAAATTCAGAGCAAAGGACAGCCACTGGCATTCCAAATCGTGCTGTCCTTATAAGCTCAGAGCTTTCAAGCTGCTTAGGAGTTTGGTATGTATGATTGTTTTGTTTCTCCCAGACCTAGGGCGTTTGTTTTGTAAGTGTAAGCATGTGTCTAGAAACTCTGCTGCAGCCTAGGCTTAGGGAAAAATGCATCAAGCCTATAGAGGGAGTATTCTGACAGGGGAATGTGACAACGGGATCTCAGCTTCAAAGTGTGAAAAAGGTGTTTGTCTAGGCAAAACCATTACTTCTGTGACACATTGATCAGCATTTTATAGATAGCTCTTTATGAAGCACACTACAGTTTAAGATTTATGGTCTTTCTTGTGTTTCCTTTCATGGGGTGAGTGCACCAAGTTGTGGAATTTACTTTTCACAGGCTCTGAATGTATCTGACATATAAAAATCACTGTTTTGTTTATAGTCTACTATGGTTTCTCTTTACTCTAAATCTTTGTGGTGGATTTGAGGATAGCAGTTAATGAGATATGATTCATCTGAAAGTCTCTATTAAGGTTTTAAAAGAGACTTGTGTTATTTGGATCCATAGACACTATTTTTTTAATTCTTCAAGATTTAGTTTTCTCTTTTTAAAGGGCTGGAAAAAACAGCCCAGTGGTTTCCTTGCAAGATACTTTTCCTATATTTAACTCTTTTCCTATATTTAACTCTAGGAATGTGATATGTTTCTGGAGCCAATGTACAGTAAAAGCTACTTGCAGTGGAATTAAGTCTCTGTGAGCAAACGCAGCTGATGTTTACTTCGCACTAGTCTGTGGCAGTATGCCAAGGGCACTGTTGTCAAATTTAAATTTATTAACTTCATTGAAAATCAAAGAAGCTGTATTTGTAGTTGATTTGAAGCAGAAGATCTCTTCAGCAGTAAGCAGCCTTGCCAATTTACAGATAAATCTCCCTTTTAAAACTGCATGGTTCTTCTTGACTGCTGGTGTCATTCTCTCTGCATTTAATGTATTAACAGCTGCTGGACAAGTGGTTAATGTGTGGCAGCTCCCATCAGTTGTAGTGCTGTAATTAATGCCTCAGAGGTTGAGGCCATTTGTGTGTTGCCATTTTCTGACTGAAGTCAGAGGGGAAGGACTGGATTCTCCAGTCCCTGCTTGAGGAAAGGACATGTGAAATAAGGGGAGGCAGGCAGCACGCAGGTTTTTGTCTCTGTCCTGGAACCCCTGTCTGTGTTACTGGCTGACTGCCTCAGGCCTCTCCTAACTTACATCCAGCTATCTGTTTACACTATCTTTTCAAGAAGTATTTATTTATCTCTTGTTTTGCTGCTTTCACAGTTCTAACAGTCAATCAAGCCTGAAAATTCCCTAATTTAGCAAGTGCTGGGGTTTTCTGCTGTTCAGTTTTGTATGTGCCTGCTCTGTCTTTCAGGACGGGTGAGTGACTTTATAGCTTTTGGAAGGCACTTAATGGATTAGCTGAGCTAAGCTCACTGTATGACTGGTGTGAGGCAAGGACTTTATGCTTCCCATGCAGCTGACAGTAGTCCCAATGGGTCATTCTGACATCCAAAGATAGCCTTAGCTGGCATCCTTAGTGTTCATCCTCTATGCACAAGCTGTGCTCTGGCTGAGGAGAGACACAGCACACAGTCCAGGAGGAGGTTTGTAGTGGTTGACTTTTATAGCTTTGAATGCCAATAGGAAAGGCAGAGTCTGTCCATGTGTGTTAAATCTCAGACTTTATCAGGCTCAGAGCAGAATAAGAGCTCAGTTTTTCAGTAATACTCACATTGCTTAAACATTTGCCCAGAAACTCCTGTGAAGCCATCATATCCAGGTAGAACATGCAGTCAAGTGGTTAAGCTTGACTTGTCTTGGACAAACCCACTTTCCACCCAAGCATTTGTAAGGAAATCTCTGTTTCAGGCATCTACCTGCACTCACAAAATGAGATACTTGTGCATGCTGAGCATTTTTGCATTGCAGAGCTCTCATTCATTTATTGTTTCCTTAGACATTTCTTCAACACTCACTGCAGCCATCCTGATTTTACCTGAGCAACAGGCAGGACTTGAGATATTACAGCTTCCAGTGGTGTGCACACACAGACTCTCTTGTCCCAGTGTCATTGCCTAAAACTTCTGACCTGTAGCTAATTTTTGAGTGCTCATCTGTAACTTTTGTGCAAACACAATTAGAAATAATAGTAATTTAGAACTGCCACATAATGATAGTTTAGTGTGGGAAGAAAAATACTGAGTTTTAATTAATTAATGGAACTGTGTGTTTTCCTTCTGTTATAAGGCATATTTTTAATTCAGAGTTGTAGAATTCAGTGTACTTTAACTTCAGCTAATGTCTTTCCAGTAATCAAACCAGCTTCATATTAAGTGCTTTAATGGGATATGATGAATAAATCTGTAGCAGTAAAAGAAAGCACTTTTGTGTTTTATGTATCAATTGTAAGAACTGAGAGAAAGAGGGATTCCTCTGAGGAATGAGAGCATCTGATGGAAGAATTCCTAGTTTAAAAGGGGACTAAAATATTCAGTAAAGTGAATGCACATACTTAAGAATTCCTAGAGATTAAGATGTCTGCAACATCAATGTACATAGATGAGTGTGTTTTAAAGTTTGATTAAATGTCCTCAGATTGCAGTAGTTCTCAGCAGTCCAGGAGGCTGTACCACACCAATTCATGAAGGTATTTACATTTCCCTGAATTAAGTATAGCAATGTGTGTGAAGATTGTGGTCTGCCAGAGTATGATACAAATACATTGTGAAACCCAAGGAGAAACCTTCAAAGGCCTTTCTGTCTGTGTGTCTTCAGCAAACAAACCATTCATACATCTGTGTTAAGTGAATGAGAGATGTAGTCAAGAATTAAACCAGGTTTCATTGTATATACAGGCCTAAAAAGTAGGCTTGCTTATATGAACCCTCTTCATTCCCATTTGGAAATTAAGTTATTAATGTTTCATCAGCCTTATAGGGATTTGTCAACGTTGTGACCTTCATCTGTCACACCTGGGTGCTCACCATGTACAAAGGCTCTGAGCTGTATTAGGCAGAATAGCAGATGTAGGTGACTGCTAGCAAACTCAAACACTGAAATGTAACCACCTTTTAGGCTCTTTATCTAACAGCAGAGATACTTCACTCATCTTCTGTTCTAAAGGGAGACCATGAACAAGATCTTGGACTCCAGACCAGTATAGACTGATCATATTTCTTGTTGCAGCAGTATTCCTTTCACAGTGTGTGCCTTCACCATTGATGTTCTTGGCAGGAAAATGCTGTTTTGCCATGGATTGCTGTACTTTGAAGATTACTCTGTTTTTCCATAGTTTAAGCATGGATTTTTTTACTTGTCAGACATGCTGACAGTAAGCATGTTGGGTTTTGCTGCAATACTGGATGGGGAGTGCAATCAAAGGAGTTCCATCCATAAAAGTCTTGACAGCAAACTTGTGAGTCTTTCAGCATTCTTTTAGCAGTACAGATCTTAGAATTCCTGCATAGTGTTGCATTAGTTGTGAGAGATGAGAGTATGTCATGGAAGCTGAGGTACAGCTTCAGCTACCAGCATATTCTAATATTTTCTTCCAAGAACGGAGGTAATTTTTCATGATTGCTGTCTGACTTTGCTGAACAACTGGAAACCCTTGTGACAATTTTGAATCACTTAGGGGAAAAAAAAACCCACAAAGATTTCAGTTTGGATCTGACAAACTTTGTCTCTTTTCTAAGTTGCTGACCAACAGAGAAGAGAGAAACTGAGAAAGAAGATAGCCAGGTGTGAAGAGGAAATGAGTGTGGGTAAAGCTGCTTTCCCATCCAGCTCAAGAGAGAGTGGAAGGCTGCTGCCATCCTCTTTTGGAAAGGTAGATATTTTAATTCTGTTTAGTAGATATCATAGTCTGCTTGCCACCCAGAATAACAGCTGATCAGTGCTGTGCAGCAGCTCTAGAGGGGAGGACTGGCATATTTCAAGCAGCAGAAAATAGACAGGGGTCTTCTGGCATGTGCCCAACACCAAATGCATGTCTCTGCCTTTCAACAAAGATGGGAGGTATCTTGAAGAAGAGTGCTTGGGGTTAATCCAAGCTCTAGTTACCCACTTTCATCTCAGCTGAAATTCCAGTGCCCTCTGTCATGCCAGAGCTTTCTACCATTTCCTGAGGCAGAACTCTAGTTACTGCTACCATTCATTGCAGAAGAATTGAGGATCTTTTTTTTTTCCTATATCATGGAAGACCTAATTAGGAAATATATTTCATACCTAACAGGATACTGCATGCTCAAATTGCAGTCACTGGAAGTGAGCACAGTACTGAAGTGCTTTTCTGTCTATAGACACAGGCTCATTTATTTTGGCTGGCATTTCATCCAGATGTGTTGTTGCTGTTTCCAAATAATAAATAAATAGACTAATAAATGACACTTTCTTTTCCATCACTGCAAAGATTGCAGCTGAGAACAGAGTGATTTTTTTTAAACTCTGTTCATTTTAATAGCAAATGCTTCATATGTTGTTTAAATACCTGTAGAGCTGGAGATCATTTCCAAGGAGCACAGAAGACTCACCCTTACTTTGCCCTGTCACAGGCAGTACTGAGTGTGACCTTCCTGCAGTGCAGAGAAATAGTGCTTTGTAATTCAGTGAATGGCTCTTAGCTATGGATGAAAGTGCAGGCATGCATAAGAAAAGGGAGGAAATGTAATATTTAAAGCCCACATTTTATTTTTTATTAATACCATTTTTGTCCTTCCATGTCATTTTCTGCCAACTGAGGACAGGAGAGAGAACTTCCTTAACTTATTCCCTTGCAAGACCAAATCAAATGTGCTTAAAATCTGTCTCTAATTACTGCATAAATTCTCAGCTTTAAAATGAAAGGATGGGCTTGTGGTCATTATGGCTCACTCACTTTTTTCCTTTCTTTTAATCTTTTGCAAAATAAGGTCTTTCTAAAATAGTAACTGTCCCAGTTCTACTAATTACTCAGGGGTGAACACACAGGACACTGCGCTGCCATCCAGAGACCTGGCCAGGCTGGAGAGCTGGGCAGGGAGAGACCAGATGGGGTTCAACAAAAGCAAGTGGAGAGTCTGGCACCTGGGGAGGAACAACTGCTGGAATCAGGACAGGCTGGGGGTGACCTGCTGGAGAAGAGCTCTGTGGAGAAGGACCTGGGGGTGCTGGTGGGTGACAGGGTGGCCATGAGCCATCAGTGTGCCCTGGGGCTGAGAGAGACAATGGGATCCTGGGGGCATCAGGAGGAGTGTGGGCAGCAGGTCACAGGAGGGGATCCTCCCCCTCTGCTCTGCCCTGGTCAGGCCCCACCTGGAGTGTTGTGTCCAGTGCTGGGCTCCCTGGGATAAAAAGGACAGGGATCTCCTGGAGAGAGTCCAGAGGAGGCTGAGGAGATGATGAAGGGCCTGGAGCATCTTCCCAGTGAGGAAAGGCTGAGAGAGCTGGGGCTGTTCAGCCTGGAGAGAAGATTAACGGGAGACCTAATTGGTGTTTACAATTATCTTAAGTATGGGGTGCAGGGGGAATTGGCCAGCCCCTTTTCAGTGTCTGTGGGGACAGGACAAGGGGCAATGGCTGCAAGTTGGAGCACAGGAAGTTCCAGACCAACCTGGGGAGGAACTTTTCCCCAGTGAGGGTGAGGGAGCCCTGGGACAGGCTGCCCAGGGGGTGTGGAGTCTCCTTCTCTGGAGAGATTCCAGCCCCGTCTGGCCGCCGACCTGTGCAGTATGAGCTGGGGAGCTGCTCTGGCAGGGGGTTGGACCCCAGGAGCTCTCCAGGGCCCTTCCAACCCCTACAGCTCTGTGATTCTGTGCCTTCCCACCAACATTTGTCCAAAAAATGTAGTCTTCATCATGGTAGCAGAAACTGCAGTTTTCCTTCTCTTCACTAGCCTCAGGGTGTAAATCAACAAACTGACTCTGAATTTCAAATTATTAACTGAAAACTGTATTTTAGAAAGTGATGTTGGGAGACTTGCCAAATGAATGGTTAACCATACATTAAAAGGGAATTTTGGATATAGTACTTTATTTGCCTCTAGGTTGTTTTGGTGGCTTTTCTGGTTGGTTGGTTGGTTTTTTACTTCACTACAGTACTATTTGGCACTCTGTTAGCCCCAATCACTGATCATTACACAATATGTTTACTGCACCAGTGAGTCAGTAGGAAGTGAAATATCTGTAATGAGCCTTCTCGTAGAAGGGTAGGCAGTGGAAGTAGTTGGGATGCCATATTTTATGCTAAAAATGAAGCCTTACTTAATCTTTACATCATTTGCCAAAATATGAGTCACAGAATCACAGAATCACCAGGTTGGAAAAGACCTTTGAAGATCATCAAGTCCAACCAATCCCACCCTGATCTAAACCACATCCCTAAGTACCTCATCTCCCCTTTTTTGATCACACCCAGGGAAGGTGACTCAGCCCCTCCCTGGGCAGCCTGTTCCAGGCCCCCACAACTCTTTCAGTAACAAATCTTTTTCTAATGTCCAATCTGCCCCTGCCCTGGCACAGCTTCTTGCCAGTTCCCCTTGTCCCATCTCCTGTCCCCTGGCTGAAGAGACCATCACCCACCTCTCCACAACCTCCCTTCAGGTAGCTGTAGGTGGGGAGAAGGTCTCCCCTCAGCCTCCTCTTCTCCAGGCTCAACACCCCCAGCTCCTCAGCTGCTCCTCAGAGGATTTGCCCTCCAGCCCCTTCCCCAGCCTGGCTGCCCTTCTCTGGACTCGCTCCAGGACCTCAATGTCCTTCTGATACTGAGGAGCCCAGAACTGGACCCAGCACTCGAGGTGCAGCCTCACCAGTGCCCAGTCCAGGGGAACAATCCCCTCCCCACTGTTTTTGACACAAGCTAGGATGCCACTGGCCTTCTTGGCCACCTGGGCACACTGCTGGCTCATGTTCAGCCTGCAGTCACCCAACACCCCCAGGTCCTTCTCTGCCTGACAGCTCTCCAGCCAGTCTCCCCAGTCTGTAGCGCTGCAGGGGGTTGTTCTGTCCCATGTGCAACACTCTGCACTTTGCCTTGTTAAACCTCAGCCCATCAGTCCAGTCTGATAGATTTCTAGTGTTTGTTTATACACCAAGGAAGGATTCTTTTACTTCAGTGATTAGATGTCTGTCTTCTAATGCCTTGTGAGGATGAGTTAGCCATGCTAATTGTATTTCCCTAGCCATTGGGATCTGTTGATACATGACAGTTTGGAAACAAATTCTAAGGACACCTGTTAAAGTCTATGATAATGGGGAAGAGTTTTGCCCCACAGTAGTTATATGATTGGAGGCACTGTTGCCATTTGGAAGAAGCTGGTTACATATCCTCTATTTGTGGAACTGCTCCAAAAATTGGAGTTGGGAGGAGATTCAGCACAAAGCAGTCAACTTGTGGAAATACTCCAGGTTCCCAAGGAGGTAATGGCAAGAGTAGAATGTGGTGCAGTGCTTAATATGCATCTTGCAATGTTACAGGAGGAATGCAAGAAGAAGAATTCTCATTTATCTGTCAGCAAATTACTTGAATATACTCATCCTTCAATGAATTACTTTATGATTTTGCAAAGTAGAAAAGACTCTTTGTCTTCCACATATGGAAGATCCCATGACATCTATATATAGAATGCTAAATCTATGTAGTCTGTCCAAATGCTGCCAGGGTTGGAAAGCTATCTCCTAGTGAAATCCATAGATATATAATTTTTATTTTTCTGCACCAAGCTGATTTGGGTTTTTAAACATTCACCTGAGTGATTCAGCAGGTTAAACTGCATGAGGCTCAATGGGACTTACCTCTGAAGAAAAAAAAAACCCCAAATTGAGCTGGCCATGAGTAAAATCTCTGATTTGAACAAGACTTGGTATTTCATATCCCATGTTGAGATAATCCTATTAATAAGCATTTCTGGCTCCTAACAAATTTTAAAAGGAATTAATCCATGGGAAAAGTCAGTTGGAAGAAGGTGTTTAACCATTTGAAGTGTGGCTGCCATTCATTGCCTTGACATTTCAAGATCCCTTTCAACCTGGTTTTTGAGACTGTTGATTTCCTAAGAATGACAGTTCTGACCATCAGCTTGTGCATATGAAATCCAGACTAAGACATTCCATTCACTGCTTCTGATTTCTCCTCTTGGTTTTGTATGCAGCACACGTGTGTCATTATGTGAATTGCCTGCTCAGATGATTTGTATTTAAAGATTTATTATCCTGTTATGATTTGAACGGTCTGAAGATGTATTGTACTTGGGCTGTCTCTGTCAGAATGAGAGATGTGAGTGTCTGAAAGCAGAAGACCCTCCTGAGCATCAAAGCAAGATGTTTTCACCAGAAGCACTCAGGACAGTTTTCCTTTGGGGCTTCATAGGGACAATCACCTCTCATGAATGAATACATTTTTGAATGAATACATTTTCATATGCTCATTAAGTACTACCCCTTATTAATAACATCCCAGCACTTGGTGGAACATTGCCACATTATACAGCTAAATACCACACACCCCAAAGGAAAGGCTGTAGCAGGAACATAGGTTTGAATGAGAATGATGGTTGCTATTGATGCCAGTATGCAAACTGATTGTAATCATACAGGTCTTATTTGTTCTCACAGTGGTGTGAGTTTTCTCTCCTGCCTTTCTCAGTTCCTAACTAATTCTCAAAGTGTGTAATGAAAGAAACAGATGGCATGCAAGGAGGTTATGAGGCAGCTTGTCACTTGCTACAGGAGACCTTTGCTCCATCCAGGCAGTGGAGAGCAGGTGCTCAGCCCACTTAGAGCAATATTAGAGTGGCTTATAAATGGAGCTGTCTCAAGTTAAAAGAATCAGAAGCTCATTTATTACAACATTGCAGCTTCTCTGTCTTGGCAGTAGAGTTCATAAAGGTGCCTCTCTGATCTCATTTTATGATGGCAGGTGAACTATTCTATTGGAAGTCCTTTTTGTAAAAGAACAAGTTAATTTCAAGACTTAAATACATCTTGGTGTAACTTCAGTGACCTCAGTGAGAGGTGCCTATGGACCTTTCATGTGAAAATAGATTTAGAAAGCTGTATTTTCAAAGGTGGCTTTTGGGGGGTGAGGAGGGGGAAGACATGAGGGGTTTTGGTTTGGTTTTTGGTTTCTTTTTTTCCCTAAGACAACTGATACCTCAGTGGCTTTTGAATTAAGAGATTGAACTTTATTTAGAAACTAAAAGTAACTTAGAAGTCTGGATTATTTCTCTGTGTTACTTCTCTTGCCCATCAGATGACAGTGGTATGCTTTGATCTGTTTTAACTGAACTTTCTCTTCCCAAGAGCCTGTGAAGATTTAGGGGTTCTCTCTATAGGGACCTTTTGCAAGTAATACTCCATTTACCCCAAGTTTTTGACTAAGCAAACTGAAGCATATGCAAATAATTTATGAAAGCTTTTCAAGGGGGGGTTATTATCACTGAAGTGTGGGGTTGAGTAAATCTGCATCTTTGAAAACAAATCACAGTTGGTACTTAGGATACATTTGAAGAGGAGAAAAAAAGCTTCCTCATAAATAAGGAATGCTTAAATTTTGGATACTGCTGTGTTTACCCAGCACTTCTGTCTTGGTATTGGATCAACTCAACTGATTCCAAGGAATAGGACATGTGGCTTTTGTAAGGTGTAGTTGTGAAACTGGCTAATATCACTTATATGTGTATCAGTGTCTTGCAGGGCACCAGCTATCGTGTTCTCAAACACTTCTGCAGTTCCATTTATATTGCAGCTACATTAACTGTTTCAATCACTGAGAGTAAAAAATATACAAGAAAAATTAAGCTGGTTATGCTACATTTATATATGCTTTTCTATATATAAAGGTATGGAATTAGCTTTTCAAAACATCTATATAGGTGGATTCTGAATTTTTCCAGTCTTATCTGTTTTCTATAGCACTGAGCTACCACTGCAAGTACTTTATATGCAAACAATTACACTGGTAAGCCTTATTATACTGCTTGCTAACACAGGCATTTGTGTGGCATTGTTACTGCATGTTATCAGTTCAGCATTTAATTATGCTGCAGTAGTAAAATAAAGTTGCCTCACATGAGACACCATCAAGAGGGGCTTGTTTTGGCTCAGCTAACTAAAAAAATAACACCTCTTTGCAGTAGAAATCAGCAACTGTGGATGTTTTGGGGTACTGGAACAGCATAGAGAGGGCTTACTGCTGTGGGAGAAAATTGTTGTGTGGAATTGTTGTGAGGGAAATATGTGGTATGGCAGCAGTGTGACCTGTGTTTAAAAAAGGGTAGATGAGGTACTTAGGGATGTGGTTTAGCTTAGGAGGGGATTGGTTGGACTTGATCTTCAAAGATCTTTTCCAACCTTGTGATTCTGTGAATATGAATTTGCTTCTGAGAACTGCAGTATGTTTTTAAGCTCTTATGTGTTGAAGGAAACCATTTCTCTACCATCACCTGCCATGCAGTATATCTGTTGTTAAACCCAGCACCTTGCTGCCTGTCCTGTTTAACGACAGTAAGCTAATTACTCACACCGTTGGCTTTCTGTCATGTTGGAGAGAAAGCTTCTGTGGGAAGCCTGTGTACCTGCAGGGTTGAGAAAGGAGAGCAGGGTAGAAACTTGTCTGTCTGCTGGAAGGCATCATGATTGTATTACCATGGGAAGCAGGACATGTCTCGTAGAGCTGGATGCCATTACACAGGGTAAAATCCTGTGCTTGTACCGAAGTTGGGCATGCCCTGCCTATGGAAAGAAAGGGGTCACATGCAGAATAAACAGTGACTTGTAGTTTTCCTATTCTGTCTTAAAGCACACTACAGTATTCTCCATGTTGGCCTAAGCTGAATCAGTGGGTGGTGTCCCTTACAGAACACACACTGTCAGAGAGGACAGCAGGCCTGCCAGCGGCCTAGCTCTCTTCTCCCAAGATGTAGGCCCTGGACAATATCCTCCTGTTCCCATGAGGCAGGAGAAGTTCCTCATGCTGAGAGGATCCTAATAATCACATTCTCAGAACACAGCAGCCTTGATGCCAGGGCTACAGGCTGCCCTAACCCAAGGAGCAGTTATGGGAAGGGACTTGGGAGTAACGGAACATGTTCAGAACCAGCCATAACAAGAGGGTCAAACAGCCGGTGTGCGGATGCTTTTAGGCATCAAAGGCAAACTAAGGATGTTTAGCTTAAGATATGCTTATCAGAGCTCGTTATAATCACTAACCAATCAGTGGGGTGTGAACAGTGTGTGTAGCCAATTAGCAGTTTTTAGCTTGCCACGTTTGCAGTAATAAAGGTATAGAATCTGGGTGATTTCACCCCAGAAATGGCTTCACCTAAAATTCATATTGCATTGCGTGTTGCTCTCTGCCGGTCACCACACACACACATTGTTGCCTCTCCAAATCCTATTAGCTTCAACCCCACACTTGAAGGGAACACATTCTGTGAATTAGTCAGGAGGATAACTATGGATAACATCTACCTTATCTTGCCTGGGTGGTATGAACAGAACACACCCAGATGAAATAATCTGCCTCAATGCAATGATTTCTTGACTTTTAAAACATATTGATCTTTTGGACTAAAATGGCTAAAACTCTTTGATGTAGTCATCAGTATTCTGTAACAAAGGAACAATATTTTTTCTCTTGAAGCAAACCATTTACTTTCTTAGTACTTATTTCCAACTACTAGGTTTAAAGCCTGCTGGCATGGGGGCTGCTCTGCACCTAGTTTGATTTTACAAAAATAGAAAGCTTTTTACATAGAAAATACCTCCAAGCTGGTAACACCAACAGCTGGGAGTACCAAACTCAAGTAGACTGGTAACTTGCAAAGCAATCAAATCTTGATTTATTTTTTTTCCAGAGTTTCTTGGAAGCAGAAGACAAAAAGAGTCTCTTCCCCTGTGGACACCAGGCACAGTACCTCTCAAGAGCACTGTCTCCTTACACCCAGCATGGCTTGGCTCACTCCAGTCCAGCAAAACATGCCAGAAAAAAATCTCAGAATACATGTAAGGCATCTAAATCAAACTCAAGTGCATCAAGTACACGGAGGAAACGCTCTGGGCTTTCAAGCAGTTGCTCTACTGATAGTTCTGTGAACATCAGTCATTCCCAGCGGTGTCGAGGACACAGCTCCAAAGCATGCACTGAGGATCTTCTGGACAGGCACTCTGAATTCTTCACTCATAGCCACAAACCTTTTACTCCACGCACCTTGATATCAGATGCTAAATCTTTCCTGTCAGACTACAGGTATTACACTCCTGCTCAAAGAAGAAGGAGAAATCACTGCAAGCAACACGTGGAAGCTCAAGTGCAGACTGATGTCAGGAGGTACAGAGATTAAAACCTTATTTTGAAACTGGGATTTAGATGTTACCATAACAGTACCTTCATAAAAGCAACCTTTCTTTCCCTTCTCATTTACATTTGTATAAAACCAGAATAATTACCCTGAATTTATTCTAGAGATGCTGAAGCAAAAGCTAGAACAGGATGTGATTTTCCTTCCTTCCCTGGTATATTTTATTGGCTTCTCTCTGCAGCAACTGATTTCATCTATCCAGATTGGATACCAAGTGGCCCTAAATCCAAACTCTGGGATCTCTGGGATCTTAATGGTTTAAAGCTGAGGGAGGGAAGGGTTAGATTGGATATTAGGGGGAAGTTTTTTACGGAAAGAGTGGTGAGGGGCTGGAACAGGCTGCCCAGAGAGGGGGTGGGTGCCCCGTCCCTGGAGGTGTTCAAGGCCAGGTTGGATGGGGCCCTGGGCAACCTTGTGTAGCTCCAGGCCTGAGGTTGGTGTCCCTGCCTGTGGCAGGGGGTTGGAGCTCTGTGATCCTTGGGGTCCCTTCCAACCCTTGCCATTCTATGATTCTATGATTCTATGATCTCACCTGGGCTGGGGATAGTCATTCCCTCTCTCTTTTCTTTGCTCTCTCTGGCATATAGTTGTGTTTTCTCTCTCCTAAAGAATTAACCACTATGAGCATGCAGGCAGTTCCCCACTCTTGCCCCAGCAGTCACATATTTCCCAGTTTGTTAACTAATAAACTAATGCATCATGCAAAGATTTTTTTAAACTCCTGAATGCAGCTTTTTGTTATCTTTTTGTCCAGTCCTTCAGATGTGTGTTATAGGAAATATTCTATACCAAATTAATGTCCTTCTCTTGCACTGAGCTCCTCCTTAACAAATGAAACAGGTTTGATTTAGTTTTGGTTTTATTGATGGTAACTCATAAAGAGAAATCCTTTGTCCTTTGAATCCTTGGTGCCTCCCTGTCTTCCTCCTTGGTTTTGTCCTAGAAAAAAGTAGGAATTTCATGACTGGCATTATGACAGCTTCAGCTATTGTAACTATTGACTTTCTGGTTGTGGGTCATATGTTTTCCTGATGCACTTTTAATGGGTAGGATCATCTCTATTCTCAATTCTGAAGAATAATTTTGCATAATTTAGCAGCAAATATGCACCCAAATAATGGATTTGGGTCACCTATGTATGACTTAGTTTTATGATGCAAGCAGAAGTCTGGCACACATCTTCTAAAGCCTCCAAGACATTTTAGTATTAGGACTTGTCCAGATTGGCAGCAAATTTCCACTGGGTTTTTCTGGTTTGTTTTTTGTTTAAGTCATCAAATTACTATTATGAGAATTCTGTGTGATTGCAGAGAGTTGGAAGTAAAAGAAATGTTCTATTCAATAGGGTCACAAACTTATTTTTCTAGGAGCAGGTTATGTGTTGCTTCTGAAGAGCTGGTACTATCTGAAGAGCAGGGAATTGTCTGTAGGATGTCACTATGTTCTCATCCTGAGTGTTTTGAAAGTAGCCTCCCTGGGAATCTAATCCAGCTCTCAATTTCCTAGCTTTCCAACTGCAGAGAAAGCATCTCAGAGGAGAGCTGTGACTGAGCAGCAGAGGATGACACTGAAGGTAAGTACATCTGCCAGTCATCTGGGTACAGAGAGAGTGGTGAGGGGCTGGAACAGGCTGCCCAGAGAGGGGGTGTGTGCCCCATCCCTGGGGGTGTTCAAGGCCAGGTTGGATGGGGCCCTGGGCAACCTTGTGTAGCTCCAGGCCTGAGGTTGGTGTCCCTGCCTGTGGCAGGGGTGTTGGAGCTCTGTGATCCTTGGGGTCCCTTCCAACCCATGCCATTCTGTGATTCTTTATTGCCATGAGATGATGAGTTCTGTGGAGGAGAGAGAGTTTCAGAAGAATGAGTGGAAACACTAAGAAAAACAAATACTGGGGCATGTGAAGAGAGATCTTTGGCTATTACAGAATTAGTTTTCACAAGGGCCCTATCATATCTCCTCAGGACACAGTTCTTCTGTACCTTATTTCTCAGCACAAAAAGATACCTCTTCTTCAAGGCATTTTCTTTTTTTTCCCCCTTAATTTTTACATTGGATGGCATATTCCAGGAAGCCCTCAACAGAAGAATTGGAACCAAGGAATCCCTTCCTCTGAGAAAGCACCCAAACCAGAGGGTGGTGAAATCTTTCCCAATACAGTTTGCTTTCTGTCTTGCTGAATGTATCAGGAATGCTTTAATGAGAAATCCTACCACTTAACATTCTACCAGCTGCTAGTATTTTGGGTTTGGTCCCAGTCACAGAAATATTGGCATCTATCATTTTGATTGGAATTCCTTAGTGTTTAGGACAATTTAACTCATTTTTTTGGTCATTTGGTCTTTCAGAAATTGCTTTAGTGTGTGGTAGTGTAAGGTGATTACCTTTTAAAAATGAAATGGAATACCAGCATCTTTGGGAAGCAGAGAAAAGCAGGCAGAAAACCTGAAATACTTCCCAAGGATTCAAGTCTGAAGTTCTGTTGTCTTAATTTGTACTAATATTTGCATAGAAGACTTTGATTAGAAGGTAGGTTTTTACTTGGTGCTTTATCTTGTAGACACTATACAGACAAGCAGCCCTATGAAACATAAGTACTTGAATAACTTTGGACTTGCTTCCTAAATAAAGGCTGCAGGGTCAGACTTCTCACATCTGAGGTTTGAGAAGGCAAATAATTATGTTTTATTCATTGGAGTATAGGGATAACAGAGAATATGTATTTATAACTTCACTGAAAATAGAAGAGAGACCATCAGAATTGATGTGTAGCTGCCCTCATTAAGAAAATGCTAGGAGCATGTTTCACTTCAGTTCCATGAAGAACTGATTTCAGTTGAGAACTTGGATTATCTGACTCTTTGGCTGGTGTAGAAGTGACAAGTTGTGCAGCTCTACAGCTTTCAGAGTACAGGCAGTAAAAATGCAGGGAGGCAGCAAATTTACTTCCCATCAGTTTTGTGCAGGCAGCTCAAGAGGTGTGATTGTGAGTCCTGGTCCCTGGTTTTGCAGACCAAATTTTACTCCTGAGGGTGACTTTTGAGCCCCTCTGGCTTTTAGAGAGTTCATCTCTGACATCCTTGTCTGAGGAGGAATGTTCCACATCTCCTGTTGCCCCTGACTGAAATTTTGGATGTCAAAAATGATGCCCCTTTGCTGCTCTATGTCTCAGTTTATGCAAAGTTTCTTAAAAAAAAAGGTGCAATATTTATAGGGCTGCTTAATCACAGTCAGTTACTGGGTTCATGGTGACAGTGAAATTTGCTGTTTGCTTGCACTGATAATAAAGATTTCGTTTCTGTGTTGTAGGCTGAAGACAGAAGATACCCTGTGGATGAACCTGAGAGAGAAACAGCTGCTTTTCCCTACTCCTTCCCAAGGTGCCTGATTTACAGCAAGAAGGAATACTTGAAACATTCCTTCTTGCTTTCTGTCCTGCTGCTTCTTAAGCCATAAACTCTCTCTACCAATTCTCTTTATAAGTCTCTTCTCACAGGACTTCTGTTTGGCTGAGGTTTTTTTACATCAGTGGCCTTTCCCAGCTTCAGAATTCCTGGTTTTCTCATGAGGAAGTTCCATTGGGAAGCCAGTGAAGAGAGAGATCTCTGAAATACCTGAGGCATTTTTGTCAAGGGTGACAGTGGTGACATGTTAATCCCATTGCTGTACTAACAGTGACAGGCCTAACTGTAGCTAGTACTGCCACTAAATTGGTGTTCCAGTTGGTATTTCCCTTCAGGAAGAAGGGTCTCCAGACACCCAGCCTGTTGAAGCTGTGAGAGAATTGCAGACCAGAGGCATTTCTCACACCTCTTCCTGCAAATGTACCCCTGAGATACAGAATGTTGTCTGTGAAACAAGAACAGTGGTGGGCAGCAGGCTGAACCCCAGGGCCCCCAGCTGATCTTTCTCATTGCTGCTCTGTGTACTGTGCCTGACTCTCTGAGCTGCTCACTGGCCTCTCATACAGAGGCATTTGTATCTGGGGGAAAAAACTGTACTCTGAGTAAAAAAAAAAACACTCCTATGGGTAACAGAGGTCTGTGTAGCACCTGAAGTAACACTGAAGTGTTTTGAGGTATGAGAGCATTCCAGCCAGACCTGGCCAGGCTGGAGAGCTGGGCAGGGAGAGACCAGATGAAATTCAGCAAAAGCAAGTGGAGAGTCTGGCACCTGGGGAGGAATAACTGCTGGAATCAGGACAGGCTGGGGGGGAGCTGCTGGAGAGGAGCTCTGTGGAGAAGGACCTGGGGGTGCTGGTGGGTGACAGGGTGGCCATGAGCCAGCAGTGTGCCCTGGGGCTGAGAGAGACAATGGGATCCTGGGGGCATCAGGAGGAGTGTGGGCAGCAGGTCACAGGAGGGGATCCTCCCCCTCTGCTCTGCCCTGGTCAGGCCCCACCTGGAGTGTTGTGTCCAGTGCTGGGCTCCCTGGGATAAAAAGGACAGGGATCTCCTGGAGAGAGTCCAGAGGAGGCTGAGGAGATGATGAAGGGCCTGGAGCATCTCCCCTGTGAGGAAAGGCTGAGAGAGCTGGGGCTGTTCAGCCTGGAGAAAAGAAGACTGAGGGGGGACCTAATCAATGTTTATCAATATCTGAAGGATGGGGTGCAGGGGGAATTGGCCAGCCCCTTTTCAGTGTCTGTGGGGACAGGACAAGGGGCAATGGCTGCAAGTTGGAGCACAGGAAGTTCCACACCAACCTGGGGAAGAACTTTTCCCCAGTGAGGGTGAGGGAGCCCTGGGACAGGCTGCCCAGGGGGTGTGGAGTCTCCTTCTCTGGAGAGATTCCAGCCCCGTCTGGACGCCGACCTGTGCAGTATGAGCTGGGGAGCTGCTCTGGCAGGGGGTTGGACCCCATGATCTCCCCAGGTCCCTTCCAACCCCTACAACTCTGTGACTCTGTTATTCTGTGATTCTGTGAGCTGTTAACGTACTCTCCAACCTTTCAGGCTTCAGTGACAGCAGTGAGATGTGGATTCGGCTGCTGGAGCAGCATTTGGGGGTGGATAATGGCACAGCTTGGTGCCAGAAGCAAGTGAGATGCAAAGTAGTGTAAAGGGTTTTTAGAATGTTGTTCTCTTTCTTACCCTCTGATTTCCTGCTTAGAGAGACATCCTTGTATTCTCTGCAGTCTGCAGCCAGGAGGACTATTGAGGCTGAGTAAGTATGATTACACCCTTACTCTGCTAGTTTGCAAACCAAGAAACTTTTCCACAAGACTTGAAGCAGTAAATGAGGACTTAAAATAAACTGCTGTCCATAATTTACAGTAGAATTGACTATGAATTGTTATAAAACACTTTAAAATTTCAAGGTGAATGTAAAAACTAAGACTCTTTGTTATGACTTTGGAAGAAATAGACTTCTCTTCTTGTCCAGTAGCTATTTAAACAGCTCCAGTTCTTTTTTCATCTGCAATCTCTGAAGCAAACATTGGGGAAGTAAAAGAGCAAGTTGAAGGGCATTCTTGCCACATTTCTGCTCTGAAATTTGATGACAATTAGAAGAGATTTGAGTTGTATTCAGAAATGCTGCCAATACTTTATTGTGTCCTTGGGAAAGTTGTTTCATTCTCTGAGCTTTAGGACAGGTGTGTTCTTGCCTAACTTTAAGGATGTGATTTGGGTATCAAAGAACAGCTATAGATACCTTTCCTGACTACAGAGGGAACCAAAATGACATTATTCATTCAGCTTGGATGACAAATTCTATTTAAAGTCCTGGAAAATCTCTCTCTTTTTTTTTTCCCCTTGGTTTTTTGTTTGTCTCTGTTTACTAAGACTGGAGGATGATTTGGAAGATTGGATACTTTGGGGTATTTAGAAGGATCTATCAAAGAGAAATAGCACTGAAGGATTTTCTTTTGGGGTTTTTCTATCTTGGTAGTTTCCCAACAGAACTCCAAACTTTTGGAGAATTCCCCATTTAGAGCAATTGGCTTCAACATGGCTTGAAAGGGGTATTCCAATAGAGAAAATTGGATCAGAGAGGGGAAAGCCACACCTCACACTAACAAGGATTTTGTCTGTCAGAGGGATGTTGTTTGAAAGGAATGGAGGCTGTCAGATGAGCACTTCTTTTTCTGAGCTTCCACTGAGGACTAGTGATTCTCAGCTCCCCCCACATTCCCTGGAAGCCCCTGTGGAAGCCTTTCCTCAGAGCATCAAGCTGCAGTTGTACACTTCATTCTGAGTTAGCTCCCTTCTTCTTAAATGCCAATTCTGAGAGCTTCCCCCTCACTCAGGAGAAAACCCATGTGAATTTATACCACAGGAAGTGAGCATAAACCCAGAGCACCATAGTGACCCTCCCACCCATCTCAGATTTGACACAGGGGGGTTATTACCCTTCAGGTTGAATGACAGGCTTAGTTTCTCCTGATAGAATTAATTTTCTTTAAAAAACCAAAACCCCAGCAGCTGGTGCCAGGAACTGTACAGTGTCTTACTGGCATTTCCCTGAAGGGGATGGAATTTCTAGAGTGTGTTGTGCAATAGTTATCTCTACTTTAAAACATTTAACTTTGGGGTTTCTATTCTTCCTGCAGAGAAGAGGAGCTTTTATATTTAGCTTTCATTGAAGATGTGACAAATGAAATTCTTAGCCTTGGGCTGTTTTCTGACAGGTAGGTGCCAGCTGTTTGCAGAGTTGTAATGCCCTGTGAGAAACACCTGAACTCTGTCAGAAAGGGAAGCAGTGTTTGGTAATCGTTTCTTTGCCTTCAAGAAGAGCAAAGAAATGGCATAGAGACACCATGACCCCTTGCTTTTGCTTTGTTTCCATTTTTGCTTTATGGAAGCAAAGGGAACTAGGAAAGACCTCTGGGTCACCTGCTGCAATCTGCTGCCATGTACCAGGAGGTAAAAGCTGTTAGAAGCTGACTTGGAACCCCAGGTGGAGTAATGCCAAGGAGAAACCACTTCACTCAGCAACAGCTGTTTTGCTAAATAAACCAAGTTGCCAGTCTCCACACAGCAGCTCCTCCATCTTCCTTGTTCCTGTTCCAGTATGAATTCAGTGTCCAACAAGGGCTGTCAGGATGACATGCTGTTTCAGATAAGGGTTCTCCAGTTGCCAAATCACATTTTTTCAATACCTATTAAGTAACATTTCCTTTGTGCTGAGATTTTTTTCTCATCCTACTTAAGCAGTGGGAGAGAACTCTCAGGACTGAAGCTGGATTTGATTCCCTTTATTGACAAGTGTGTATATCAGCCACCAAAGAGATCTTGGCTTGTTTGGCATGCCAGTAAAAACATCATTAGACTGTTGGTTTCTCCCATTGCAGAGACCCAACAGACCAGGTGCTACAACTCACCCTGTGACTGTAGCTGCCCAAAGCTGGGTCTGCCTGCAGAGCCCGTGCCCACTGGGATACCCACAGAGCATTATTGAAACAACCTCAGTGGTTCTTTCCAGCTAAGAAATTCCAATTAAAAGCTAAGCTCATGAATTTACACACATGTATTTAAAAGTTGTTTTTTCTTCCTGTGGAATTTTTTCATTTGCAGAGTCCTGGAGCAGCTGTTTGAGTGGCACATCCAGGAAAATAAGAACCGACTGGATGAGGTGGGTGCTGCCCCAGCAATACTCACCCTCTCTGTGTATGGGGTTGGAGCTCTGTGAGGGGTTGGAGCTCTCTGATCCTTGGGGTCCCTTCCAACCCATGCCATTCTGTGACTCTGGGATGTAAGCAGAATGCTCAGGGGGGAGGGAAGCCCCTCTCTCTCCATAAATGTGATTTGCAGGCTCAGGGATCGCAGTAGATCCAGAGTCACAAAAAAGGGACAGTGGTCACCTCAGTTGTGTGACACTTGCTGTATAATTCAGTCCCTTTCCCTGTGCCAGAATTAAGCCCCAAGTTCTGGGCAGGCAGGCCCCATGGGGCTGGAGAAGAGTCACCCCTTCTTTCCTTCACCCCTCAGAGCAAAATGCGCCACGTGTTGGATGTGCTGAAGGCAGAGCTTGGCTGCAGCCTGGCCAGCAGTTCAGAACTAATCCATGCAGGCACAGAAGCCTTCAACTTGCTGGGTCTGCAAGAGCTGGATGCAATGGAAGAGCCTGAGTTTATTGGGAAGAGCCAGAGGCAGAGAAAAGCCACCGAAAGTGGAGAATTCTTTGGGACCACGGACAAGTGTGAATCTCCAGTGTTAGGGACCAAGTGTGAATCTCCAGTGTTAGGGACCAAGTGTGAATCTCCAGTGTTCAGGGACAGTTCAAAGGAGACAAGGAGCAAGGATGACTTTTCAGATGGTGTCAGTGAAAGGATGGAAGTTAGGACAGAGTCAAACTCTTGTGTGAAATCTGAAGACGACACAGACACTTTACCCTCACGTGAGGCAACTTTAAACTCAGCTACTTGTGACAGGGATTTAGAAGCCAACCAGGACCTTGATGATCTCGAGGAAAGCTTTGCAGAAGCTCTTCAGATTTCACATGACTACCCATAATAGTAGCCAAAACATAGCTGTTAAGGAGAGATGGAACGAGTTCAGTGGAGAACTGCCATTTCTCAAATAGTTTACTACCATTTGACTTGTGTTCAGTTTATTTCTGTTTAAATACTGCTGAAGTCTCTCCAGCAGGATACTGTTAATTGGACTTTAATTAATCTGTTATAATGTAGACTGTAAAGACTAAAGTGTCAGTTATAAAGAGTTGTATTTTTCTATAATTGTATAACTCAGAACTAACTTTTCAGAATACTAAAATTAGATTTCTATTTTTAGAAAGCTGTAATAGTAAGTTATGAGAGATGGTTTTGGTTTTATTTATAATAAATAAATTTATTGCTAGTGCAGTTGTGGTCCTGCTGTAAAGATCCAGGATTCTGTAGTCTGCAAGAATTCAGCTTACCCTAGTGGAAACATGGTATACTGCATACCTGCAGAGCAGAGATGGAACTGCCTGTCCATCCTGGGAGAGGGCATTGCTGGATGCTAAATCACACCAAGGCACAAAGGTCTTGTTATCAGCTCTCTTTTACAGTAACTGTGGAACACTCTCAAAGAACCTCTAAAGAAAGCCAGTCAGATAAAGCAACCTGCCTGGCACAGCTCTCAGCATTGCAGTGCAGAACTTAATTTCCAAAAAGCAAAAAAGGTGCTGTCCTGGCTGCCTGGGCCACCACGATACCTCACACTTGTTGACAGTGACAGCAGACAGGGGTTTATTCCAGCCATGTAGGTGCAGATGGGCCACCAGCCTTTCATCTGCTGCACTGGGCTGGCTTCTAACTCTGGCCTGCAGCTTGAGTGCCTTGGCTCACCAAAGAGCAAGGAAGACAATGTGAGGGGTTTACCTCCCTCCCTCAGAGCTTGTCTTGTTAAACAGAAACCTGCCCCCAGGGCTGATGCAGTACAGAGCAGGGATGGCTGGTCCTCCATCACAGGTGATCAAAGCCCTTCTCCTGGCCCCAGGAAACTCCCTGCCTCTTCCTTACCCCAAGGGCAGGATCCACCTGGAGAACTGCTATTTCTATTCTATGCACGATTTTAACGCAGAGGGACTGGTTAGAAACCTAAAGGGCAGGGTTAGACCTATCCAAGTGCAAAGCCCCTTTGCTCCCCAGCCAGGACTTACTCTCAGGGCCCTCTATTTGGAGTTCTCCAGTCTTGGTCAGTAATGGAATTGAGGGGGTTTCCCTCCCTGTCACTACTGTGTAACTAACTTATGTGTCATTTAAAAAAACAAACCCACTCTGCAAACTTTGGCTTGTGGTTAACATGAGCCTGGTTAAAGATTCATAAGAATTTCATGTTTCAATCCTGCAAATTAAAAATACCCACCTGACCACCACAGCCCTGAAAGTGGTCATGCCATCACCTCACAGACAGGAGCAAATAACAACTCAGTTTCTGTAGTATGAGTAACACAAAAATAACAAAACCAGTTCCTGACCACATTCCCTGCTGAGCTGTCTGAACATTTCTTCTGGGTAGCTGGATGGCAGGGGGGTTGGAGCTCTCTGATCCTTGGGGTCCCTTCCAACCCATGCCAGTCTATGATAATGGTTCACAGTTCAGGTTCAAATGGCTCCATTGGACAGCAGGGGGGAAAAGGGTTACTTGTTTCTCAGTGATGCTCTGTGCAAGGAGTCTGAACGAGGGTACTGGAGCAGCAGCATGAACAAAACCTAGGCCCAGGAGTTCCATTTGCAGCCTGTGGTGCTGCAGGGACACCACAGCTGCTAACAAACAGGGCATCCCAGTAACCCTTCAGCGCTGAGCACCAGTGAGAGGTCACAGGGACACAGCTGGGGGGAAGGAGAAATGGCACCAGGAGGTGGGAATGTAGGGAGAAAGGCAAGGGGAAAGGGGAAGTGTTACTTACTCGATCTTTTTTAAGCGGTGAGGCCTGTTACCAGAGAGAACCTGGTGCAGAGTGACAATTCAGGTGCCACTCCTCAATGTTGCTCTTCAAATATATTTTTGAGCTCCCTCAGTTCTTCCAGCTGTGCAGCACAGCACGTGTGTGTGAGCCCCAACAACTCAGGAGAAAGGGAAAAAACCAAACTTGTAACTCGGGGCCTACTCCAGAGGGGTACCCAGGAACCTCCAGCAGCCCGCTTCAGTTTTCAGGCACCCGAGGCAGGAGCACAGGCTGACAAGCAAGTGCAGGGCACTGCAGCTGCCTGATGCCTCCAGAGCCACCAAGCCTCTCTCCCTGGTGCTTCCCAGGCACTACCTGCTGTCCTGAGGAGCCACCACCAGGTGTGAACACTGACTGCAAAGAACAGCACAGCACCAGCAGCTTTAACAAAAACAACTTCTCACTCTCCAAACCACCACCCCAGGGACTCACAAGGAGGCAGATCCTCCCGTTTCCCTTATGGATGGTGAGCCCTGCTTCATTCAGAAACAACCATCTTCAGTTTCTGTGCCAAGTGGCAAAGCGAGCCATACACAAACAGGGGAGTGGTAAACTGATCTGCACCCACCCTTGCACCAGCATGGGTCACAACCAGTCAAGGCATCCAGTTTCAAAGCCCGTAGCGGGTCGTGGGCCAGCAGAGGCTGAGCATGTCCCAGGGACAGAGCGCTGCTGGGGAGGGGAAGGAGAATCAGCAGTTATCACTGGCATGGCATTACCAGTTGAGCTGTAGAGCACCCATAGCCCATCTCCATCTCAACCACCTTAAGGAAAACCTAGGACTCCAGGCTGTGAGGCAGCCCACAAGTAGCAACAAGAAGAGTTAACAAGTGAAGGGAACCAGAGTTAAGAACGCTGTGTCTGCTGTGCACAGGGCTTTCTATTCTCTGTCCAAAGCTGCCAGAGCAGCTGGGCTCTCTATTCAGGCCTCCCAAAAGGACAGATCCTGCAGCTCACCCACTAAGCTACAGCAGACAGCTTAGGGTGGGAGGTGTGCCTGACACCTGAGTGACAACACACAACAGTTGCACCTGCCTTCATCTTTTGAAACTGTGAGAGTGGCCTGCAAAAGGTGTGGACTCTCCACTCAGCACCACGTCTGGAGCTGGGGGAATGCCAGAGCTGCCAAACATCCATCCCCACTGGGCACATGCTCGGCCTGCTGCTGTGCCCTCGCTGCTCCTGTTGATCACAGGCTTTGGCACACACAGTCTCCCCTGAAATCCTTCCTGCCCTACCACATCGGGGGGATGAAATCAGACCTTGAGAAGGGCAAGTACAGGCTACATATATGGAGCAGGGAGGCATATGAAACTTGAGAGAGAGAGAAACTCGAACGCAGCCTCAGCCTGGCAGGCCACAGAGCTATGCTGTCCCATTTTCATGGGGGACAAGCAGCGTGACCTGTAGCACGAGGTGCAGAGCTCTCTGCAGCTATCTCAGGAATTCAGCAAGCCCACAGGACTCCCCTTACAGTATCTGTGTGAGGGCTGCAGCATGCCTTACACCTCCCAGCGGCCAGAGCCCCATTCCACAAGAGGAGTAACAGGACCAGGAGGTGACCCCAGCTCTTCCCTGCTGTTTCTCTCACTCATAAGCATGTTCACATGCCAAGTAAGAGAAGCAACATGTCAAAGGCCATCAGCTCTCCTGACAGCCTGAGAATTCCTTGCAGGACCTCAGAGGTGTAGCCTCTCCAACTAGGAATTCAGCACAGAGGCATTTGGCACCCTGCTTTTTCCCAACATTTGACACAAGCAAGAGCAGAGATGATGCTGACAGCATAGGTCTGGGAGGTGGCCATGAGGCTTCCCAAATGCTGGGCACAACCATCTCAGATAGAGCAAGCTAGATTTGTTAGAGCAAGCTAGAGGAACTCCTTGAGCTCTCATCTCAGTTTCCCTTTCCACAGAAAAAAGCTTACATGGCAGGTCCTCTCCTCCCACCTCAAGTGTTACACAGGGGCTCAGCTGAAACATGGGTCTTTCAAAGGCCCTTGCTGTGCCTTTCATGGCACGTGGTTTCTCAAGGGATGTTCCTCAGTATTTGAACTTCTTGGAGCCTCTGGTTCAGTTCACCTCGTGGTACAATCACATCTCCCTAAAGGGTTCTGGGGCCCATCTCCACAACCAGCTCCTTCTTGTCCCAAAGAAGCAACTGACAGGTGAGAGCAGTCTTGGGCACACTGCAGTACCAAAGCTATGGGACAGGCCTGATACCTTCACAGTCAGCAGGCAGTTCAGCCCGTAGGATTAGTGAAGTATTCCCAGTTTAAACAGAAAAGCTAAAATCTGAGGGCTTTTGCAGTCCATCAAAGCTACTGCATTGAATACCTGCCATTTGGATTCCTGACACTCTTCTTGTTGAGGTGGCTGTGGAACAGCTCCTAATGCCCTGTCAAACCTAAGGACAGCTCTGGGAGAAGGCAAATCCTTCATCAACCTTCTAGGGATGGAAGATGATAGAGGGCTGAAGCCCTTCTCCTGTGAGGACAGGCTGAGAGAGTTGGACTCATTCAGCCTGGAGAAGGCCCAGGGAGACCTTATTGCAGCCTTCCAGTACCTGAAGGGACCTACAGGAAAGCTGGAGAGGGGCTGTTTGCAAGGGCATGGAGTGAAAGCACAAAGGGTAATGGCTTTAAACTGATGGAGGGGAGGATTAGATGAGATATAAGGAAGAAATTCTTCTCTAATTATACAGTGAGGCACTGGCACAGGCTGCCCAGAGGAGCTGTGGATCCCCTCTCCCTGGCAGTGTTCAAGGCCAGGTTGGATGGGGCTTTGGGCAACCTGGTCTAGTGAAGGGTGTCCCTGCCCATGGCAGGGGGGTTGGAACTAGATGATCTTTAAGGTCCTTTCCAACCCAAACCCTTCTATGACCTTTGTTTCTACTTCTGGTGAACAATTGCACTTCCCTCCTCTTTCCTAATTGCATTTTGATCCTGACTCCTAACATGATGCAGCGCTCCCCCCTCTCCTCCTGAAGGAGAAACAGGTGTCCTCATTTGGACAGGGTATTGCTACAGGAACCCATGTCCTGTAGCAAGAGTCACAGTGGGTGACAGATGATGGTATCCATCATTTGCAGGTAGGGCTGGAAGAGCCACCCAGTAGGACAGAGGAAGAAAGAATCACCTGCCAGCACCCTGTAAGGAACAAGTCCTTGGGCCCAGCATCCCAGGGGAAAAAAATCACCATTCCAAGTGCAATCAAAGCTGCTGTGATGAACTGAATTGAACCCCAAGTTTTGATAGACTTGATTCTTGCCTATGTACATCTCTTATTCAAGCCAGAACTCACCACCAAAGAAAATCAAATCAGATTTGCTGGTTATCATACCTGGCCTACCTCTGTAAGATTGATTTAAGGACCACAGGAATCAGGAACTAAAAATAACATCATATCAGTGAAAGGTTGGCTTAAACAGGGAAACTGAGGCAGTACAATTCCCTAAGGTTTATAATTTCAAATTAAATTGCTTCTCCTAATTCAGGGGGAGAAGTAAACATTTGGCAACTGATGAAATTTAGAGCGATGGAGACCTACAGCTCCTGGTCTTCAGGAGACCACTGACATACAGCACTTGCTGTTTCTGGAGGGTCAGGGACAGACACTTCAGGACAAGTAAATTTATTTCTATACTGCAGGAAACTCAATAAACCCTGACAAATTTGCAAAAAAGAATATTTTCTGCGTTATCAAATGAAAACCAAAATATCTCCTAATTTCCTTAAGCCTTTTGCTAAAGGTTTTGTGGATGGAAAGACATTTTCAGCTTCCATCAGTCAGGAATAGCACAGTGTGCAGACAGACAGAAGAAATCAGATCCACACATGCACACAGAAAGCATGCTGTTCCTTCAAATCACTGATTATCAGCATTAGCCAGGCTTGACAGGGGCTTTCTTCACAGGTACTTAACACCAGTGAAAACTCTTCATTCACCTCGAGGTATGGTAATTCGGGGGCTGTTCCTGGAAGGATTTGATGTCCTTCTAAATTTATGTAAGGCACATGATTGCTGGTTTAGAAATGGCTAAAAATAATTAATAATTCTAATAATCCAAACCTCACCTGCAAGCCTTCCAAGCCTTTTCCAGTTCTTTATTACAGCAGGTATTTTAAAGCCATAGAATAAGCAGGGCAGCAAATAACATAGGTTTAGCAGATTAGGGATGGCAGAATTTTGGTGAAACTTACGTGTCCATCTGAAAGATTGTGGTGCAGGTCAGTTTGGGAGACGTGGTGATGGATCAGAAATGGGGCAGGATTTTTCTGAGCTCCACCTCTCCTAGCTCCCACATCTACCTTGTGCTGGTTTGCAAGCAGAGAACCCAAGAACACACATATGCCCTGAAGCCCTTGCTTCAGAACAGCCCCCAAAGAATGCCAAGAGGTCGAATGTTCAATCCTCTGCACCTCTGAGAGACAAAGAAGCTTTGTGGTAAAATAGTCCCAGGTTCACCCACGTCCTGCTTCCCATTTGTTTTTTCCTTGGATTAGTGAGGCTAGTTTAAAGCCATTCCAGCAACAACAGAACTAGCTTTAAAGCATCAGGACCCCCATCTCCCCAAGCCTCACGTTCCACTGGAGCCACAGAACCTCCACCCCTCCAAGGCAAGGTCTGAGGGTGCCACTTGCCCAAGAGCCAGGGTGAGCCAATGGGATGCAGAGTATAACCTGCTGAGCTCAGAGTGAGGAGCAATTACCCATCCCCCAGCCCTCACTCAGCCCCAGCTCTCCTGCAGCACCATTCTCCTGTCAGTCAGTACCTGCCTGAGCGGCCTCACTCACACTGACACCATCCACGGGTAGTTCAGGCTGTAGGAGCCAAGCTGGCAGCACTTCTGTGGCACAGGGCAGCTCCTGTCTTCACACACAGTCCAGCCTTCCAGGGGATGCTCATAAAAATAGTGAAGAGAGAGAGAGAGAAACCACATTTATATGCTGTCATTGACCCCCTCAGGGAACAGGGAGGGGTGTAATAAAACCCCAGCAGATCCTAAACAGAGCAACTGCCACACAGAAAGCTTCCAGCTGGGTACCTGGCATTGCTGGGCTTCAGGGAATCATAGAATGGCCTGGGTTGGAAGGGACCCCAAGGGTCACAGAGCTCCAACCCCCTGCCACAGGCAGGGACACCAACCTCAGGCCTGGAGCTACACAAGGTTGCCCAGGGCCCCATCCAACCTGGCCTTGAACACCCCCAGGGATGGGGCACCCACTAATCTTCATCTATCTGCAGCCATTCCAGGTTCAAACAGCCCCAACAACCAACCAAAGTGACTTCAGCTCCCTTAGTCATGGCAGGAGGCTCTGAACCTCTCTCATCAGCCCCACCAGGGTTCTCTTGTGCCAAGTCCTGGAGCTCTTGCCCATGGAGCTGCTGGCTGGCCCTGCCAGATCCCAGAGTCAAGACACTTCCCTGTCAGGCAGCTCTGGCCACCAGAGATTCTGCTGGGGATTTCACAGGAGCTGGGAAACAACAGATAGGCTTCAGGGTGATGGGGATCTAGGGGAGACTTAGGTTTCTGTAGAGAACTTTGCAGCACCAGGCATCCTGAGCAGAGCTGCTGGGTGTTTGAAGCACGTGCCCACAGCCCTGGGAAGCTGCACTTTCCCCTCTTCTGGTTTTGAATCCATGGCAGATAAGAGAGTTTTGCCTACACAGAGCGTGCCTGGGGATTTGGGAGCTGGTCAGACAAGGGCACAGAGAGCTGGCATGTTGCTGGCTTACCTTAACTGATGCCACCAGATCACCTGTGCCTGGAAGACAAATTTTAATTGGAAGTTGGTTCATTCTGGCTATAGTTTAGAGGGCAGTGCATGGGGCATCCAGCAAAGACAGGGGAAATGCTACTGTCCAGAGCTTACTGCAAAGCTGCAGTGTCCACTGAGCTGCAGTTAGTTAGGACATTACCCAGCCTTGTGCTGTGCAGGGTGTCAAGCAGCCTGTGGCACCACTTCTCTTTTTAATTAAATGTCAATTATGAAGTGGAGACAAACTTCAGTGGGAGTTACCCACTGATATTCAGTTTTTATACTGAATATCATCAGCAGCTCTGATGATATTCAGTATAAAAACCAAGTGTTCCCTTTCTCACAGGCTTTTGGAAAGGGTTTTTCACCTTCCCCAATCCCTTCTATCCTTCCCCACTTCAAGGTTACAGGGAAATTGAATGTCCAATGCTAAGAATAGCTTTAGAAAATGCAAAACATTATAAACAATAAGGATAGGGTAGCAGCAGCAGGTGCAAGACTTCACTGCCACAAAGATGACAGCTCTTAGTACTTGACAGTACAAGTTTCATCTTCAGACTGAGATGCAGGACAACACTTGGAGTGCTTCAGGAGAGGGGTAACACCTTTGTGTAGAGAAGGTCAAGCCCCAACCTAGGACTTACACATTAAAACTAAGTTCACTGATGTTTCTCTTACTAATGGAACAATTAAAACTGGTAGTTGCTTCAAATATTTATTTCCATGGCAAAAATAGACTATAATATATTCATTTCACATATATTACATTCAGTAATACAAGCTTTTCTGTCTATGAAACACAATTTGTACATTGTCTTACAAACCAATTTCAGTTTTACAAGAATTAAAGCTGTTTTGATTATACATTTTTACAGTATTGGTGGCAAGACAAGCAAAAAATAGACATGTTAACCACTAGCTTCAGACTAGAAAATAATACTTCATGTTTGCTACTGTTTAAACAAACATTTAAATCCTTCCATGCTGGCTCAAATGAAAATGCAACAAAAATGGAGCCAGGTCCTGTATTGCCTCTGCCATTGAGGGTTCAAACCTACAAAACTGCTGAAAGGACTCCACAACCCCCATTTCAGCTCAGGTGAAGTGATTTCAGCAGTGGGAAGGACTGATTTGCCAGGGCAAGCCTCTAAAATTTCCTACCAAGTGCCCCCTTCCCCCCCCCAGATCAGCCATCAAGAGGACAGATATGTTGGGTATTCCAAAACAATTTCAGAAAGTCTCTCTGTAAAAGAGACACCTTGTCTGTCAGAAGTACCCAGGATCAGCAAGGGGACAGACCAGAGGATTTGCCATGGGTTTTCCCCATCAAGCTCCCTACTGTTCTAAAAATTAATGGCATTAGCAAAGTCTTGAGAGCATTTTAAAAGTCTCCTAATGTTAACTAAGTATTTCCAAACGGAAAAAAAAACCCCAGCATTTAAATTCCCTTTATAAAGGTTAGGCACCTTCAGAACCTGTGCTGATAAAATTAGTGACTTGGTACTTTGGATTGCCACATATCTGAACCAAAACAACACTAAGGTACCTACAGACCTGCTCTCTAGCTGGCCACAGGCTGGATCTGCTGTAAACTCTGTTCATTAGGCTCTTTGCATTTGCTTCCTACCTTCCTTCCCTGATTAGAGTGAAGAATGGGCTTCCAAAATCCAACTACACTACAGGTTACTCTTCACTACAAAACACAGCATCATGTGGAAGATAGCAAAGAACAGAACCAAAGGCCATCTAGCAACTGTTTTTCTGGTTATTTAACTGCTCACTGAATTTAACAAATCCCTTTTTCAGCCACTGAAGCCCTTAGAGTAGCATGTGTGATGCCAAGAGAACCCACCATGTTAGCTGGTCCCCAGCAGGATCTTACTAAGTTTTGGCTTGGTTTGTCCTTTTTTCCCCTAGACCTCTTTGCAGCAGCTGTTTCAAGTTTATGATTTCCCCCCCTACCTTAGCCCAGTGTTAGAGATTCTCCAAAGTTTTGTTATCACTATATTGCAAATGCTGCACTGCAACAGAATTCCTTGAGCACATATCAAATCCTACATTTCAAGGGCCTGATTTTTCAGCCCAGCCTTAACCTGGTGCAATTCACACCTATTGTGAACACCTGGCTGCCTTCATAAAGTGTTTAGACTTTCAAATCCCCCTAACCTGGTCAGAAATGAGCACTGCAGAATTGCTTGCATGTGTGTCTGTTCCCCCTGCAGTTTGTACTTTTAAAACCAGAGACTCTGGTTTGAAAAATCTGACCTTTCATAGATAAACAGAAGCTGAGCTGACAGATTGAATAGATTTGGAAAGGAAGACACCTAAAAATAACAGCCTCTGAAAAAATATTGGGAGTTTTGAAAAAAAAAATCTCACTTTTAAAAGCCAGTAAAAATAACACCTAGGACTACATATCCAATCCCCCTCCCATGCCACCAAACACATACCGTATGAATCAAACCCTCCCAGCAGCTCTTCTGTGGATACACAACGTTCCAAATCCTCCTCCAAATGCCTTCAGCATTCCTCAAATCCTCACTCTCTACTGCCATCGTTTTACTCCTTTCGCAGGAGAATTTCTTCCAAACTATCCCAGCTTACTGTTCCTCTGAGCGCTGCAGCTTCCCGGGTGCGCATTCCTGAAGCATTCTTTCGGTTAATCCCTGTAATCTGCATTTAAATTGAAAGCAGACACGTGAGCATTCCTGTTTTAAGGCTGCAAACTTTCACTGGCTGTAAGCCCTTTTTGATTCCTGGGAGAGCAGGAAGAACTGCAGAGGTTTTGCACCTTGCAGGATGGACTCTGGCTTTGTGGGACTCTGCAGGGCTGGAAACAAAATCCCAAAGCCTCAAGTCTGAAGCAGAGAGTTCTGAGTAACAGAATATGTTGTTTCTATTATATTCATAATTTCAGCTAACTATTGAAACAGAGTAATGAGTTCATTATCTTAAGCTCAGGGTATTAATCATTCCACTGTTATCAAAACCAAGGTCTCATCACACAGCTAGCTTGCACAATAAACGACCCTGCAGTTCCCAAGTTTGGTCCAGAAGTTACTGAAATCGATGAGCCACTCAACTTTAACAGCTGCTCCAACAGCAGAAACCTAGCAGCAGCCTCAGGTAGTCTCACTTAGCAAATTTAAGCAGCAGTTACTGGAGAAAACAGCTCAAAACCTCATCCACTTAAGAAAAAGTTGCAGAGGATTGATTACAAGAGGAGCCAGAAAAACGTTTCTCCAAATGCCAAACTTTTCTTTTTCCTCCATTTCAGTGCATCTTTAATTGGCCATTATTTTATTTTGTTTTCTAAATGTTAACCAACTTAGAGCAGCTTTTCTTCCAGAGAGACTAGGGGAACGCTGCCTTGCTGGCTTGCTTTGCTTTCATAGAACCATAGAATGGCATGGATTGGAAGGGACCCCAAGGATCAGAGAGCTCCAACCCCCCTGCCACAGGCAGGGACACCAACCTCAGGCCTGGAGCTACACAAGGTTGCCCAGGGCCCCATCCAACCTGGCCTTGAACACCCCCAGGGATGGGGCACCCACCCCCTCTCTGGGCAGCCTGTTCCAGCCCCTCACCACTCTCTCTGTAAAAAACTTCCCCCTAATACCCAATCTAACCCTTCCTTCCTTTAGCTTTAATCCATCCCCCTTGTCCTGCCATTGTCTGTCCTTTGAACAAGCTGATTCCCCTCCTGTTCCTCTGCTCCCTTCAGGGACTGGCAGGCTGCAATGAGGTCCCCCCACAGCCTTCTCTTCTCCAGGCTGACCCAGCCCAGCTCCCTCAGCCTCTCTTTGTAGGGCAGCTGCTCCAGCCCTCTGAGCATCTTTGTGGCTCCTCTGACCCCTCTCCAACAGTTCCACATCTTTCTTGTGTTGGGCCCCAGCTCTGGACACAGGATCCAGCTGGGGCCTCCCAGGGCAGAGCAGAGAGGGACAATCCCCTCCCTGTCCCTGCTGCCACCCCTCTGCTGATGGAGCCCAGGATCCCATTGGCCTTGGGAGCTGCCAGAGCCACTGCTGGCTCATGTTCAGTGTGTTTCTAGGCAGAAACAGCAGCACCCCACACTGGCAGCTTCTGCCACCCACTTGTGGGAGAGCAGCACCAGGGCATGAACCTCTTCCTGTTCTTCCCCAGGCAGAGCAGAGAGGGAGAGCTCTGAGCACTGCTCTGCAGGCTGCAGACCAGCCATGCAAAACTCCCCTGTGTGCCAGGGAGCTTCTTCCTGGCAGCCAGGAGCCATCTGCAGCCTCCAGCTCAGCCTGCTAAATCAGTGACATCTTTGCAACCAGCAGGGCTCTGGCTTACTTTCTTAGAGAGGAGCTGCTAGCCCAAGACTACAAAGATCCACTGGCCAAAAAATTCTCTTACCAGAGCAACCAAGAAAGCAATCAAACATCCAGAAGCCCTTGCTACAATTTGTGTGTTTCTCACCTGACTCTTCCTACAAATTCGATCCTAAAAAGCATTTTCCATCTATCCAGGACAGTCAAATCTGTCTCTTCACAGTATATAGCACCTTTATTTATCCCTGAGAGGTCTGACATCCCTAGAGACCAGCATCATCTTTGCCATTTGCTGCAAAAATGGCTTCAAACAACTTTTTCTTTCTGAAAAAAAAAAAAAAGTCAGCTGATATCTTGCATAATAATCTGTTTCTTCCCCATAAAAACAGAAGCATGTTTGGCAAAATGAACGGCCTTTCAGTGGAGTTTTATGCTTCTGACCAATAAATCCACCTCTGACTGACACTGGGACTGGATTTGGACAATGGATGTTCTTATAACGTGCAACACTTCATGAAGCACCCAGCATAACTACAGGTTTAAAAAAAAAAGCATCCCTTTTCAAGGCCCAGAACAAGGCTCTAAAACCTGAATTTTCTTTTAAAAGTTAAACAAAAATGTAAAAAAAACCCACCCCTGGTTTAAAATTAAGAGTTGCTACAGGAGGTTGTGAAGTTTATTTTCATTGGGTATCTCTGCAGAGAAACTGCTGGTTTTCAACACTCACTTGGAGCCCTGTGTTTACACCCAAAAGCAATCCTGCTGCCTTCAGTAGGAAAATTCCCATCAACTCAAGGCTGTTACAGCCAAGAAGGGGCAGCTGAAGGGCAGACCTGAAGGCTGAGGTGGAGGAGGTAGCAGCCTTATGCTTTAAAAACTCAATCCAAACAGTGACTACCACATCAGAGAGCAACTGCCTCTACAAGTGAACACAGCTTTTTTTTCAGCAAAACAGAAGAGAAAGCCTGAAGAGAGACATTTCCTCACCCACCTCAGGGAATCCAGGGAATCTGGGAATAACTGACTTGTTTGAACTGCCCCTTTTCATAGAATCACAGAGTGGTTTGGGTGGGAAGGGACTTGAATGATCATGGAGTTCCAACCCTCTGCCATGGGCAGGGACACCCTCCACCAGCCCAGCTTTCCCAAAGCCCCATCCAACCTGGCCTTGAACACTGCACCCACAGCTTCTCTGGGTGACCTCTTCCAGGGCTTCACTGCACTAATAGAAAAGAATTTCTTCCTAATGTCTCATCTAAACCTCCCCTTCTTCACCTTGAAGCCCTTTTAATGCCCCACAGCCAGTGTTCTGTCCCAGTAATGCTGAGCAGCTCAAGATCCTTGCTTGAAGTTGCTCTTGGATCACTAAAAGCAACCTGTGCCAGGTTATGAACCTCCCAGTCCAAGCCTGAGAAACAGAAATGGTACAAGCTGCAGTTTAGAGCACATCTCCCCATTCAAAGTATTTCTGAAGTTAGAAGTGAACTGGAAAAAAGCAGTTTTTAAAACAGGGCATGCTATAAACAGCTCATTCCATGTGCTTCTTTCAATACTTCTGGTGACACAGGTGTGTCAGGCTGGTTTGCCTGCAAGATTTATACACAGGAAGAATCAGTCTGCAATAGCTGATTATCTCTGGACTTCCAGCTCTACATCTGGTAGTTTCTACTTCCTACATGTTTTACAGTTACAAAAAGAATGCTTACCCCCTCCTCATGTGAAATAGTCAACCTTCCTTTCACTCAGAGTAGAATTCAGACTGCCTGAGAGCAGACCAAGCAGTAGAAGAACACAGTGTACTTTGAAGTAAGACATGTAGTACAGAATGACATGAGCACCATGTCATCTGGACCACATGTTTTTTTCCTTGTGGAAGCAGCTTAGCACAGAGGAAAGTGAGGCAATCTATTTATTACTCTTAATTAATGTCTTGGGAGACAATCATTGTTTTGAAGGGGGGTTAATTATTCCTAAGGGTTTCCAAACTCTTGTTACAGCTCAGAAAAATAACATCATTTCACTAGTGAAGTCTTGTTTCATCCCACCAAGCAGGTACCAAGGGGGACACTGAGACATGCCTGCAGACTGCTCTACCATGGGGGGGGTTGGAAATTCAACCAGGTGCCTAACAGACTAACAGCTCCCTTCTAAATAGGGATTTCCAGCTCAACAGCTCAAGGAACAGCAGGTAAAACCACACTGTCCCCATGTGTAAAACCACAGGCAGGGGATTATTTTGGGATAACCATGCCTGCACCAGACCCATGGGACCAAATGGAGACTACCAGAGGTGTGACTCATCTTCAGGTCCCTGCCACAGCCACTGACTGAGCCACCTACACAGCAGGTACAATACCCACACCTCCAGTGTTACCTCTGAGAGCTCCCACATTCTACAGGTCATCTCAGACAGCTTTTCTGGACAGGCTTTGCAATCATAGAATGGCAAGGGTTGGAAGGGACCCCAAGGGTCACAGAGCTCCAACCCCCTGCCACAGGCAGGGACACCAACCTCAGGCCTGGAGCTACACAAGGTTGCCCAGGGCCCCATCCAACCTGGCCTTGAACACCCCCGGAGATGGGGCACCCACCCCCTCTCTGGGCAGCAATGCTGCACACCATTAGCAAAATCTGTTCTGGTACTGACAAAACAATCTGGAGGATTCTACATTAAATTCCAGTACCTTAAAAGGCTTTTCTTGACTGGGAACATAAACATTGTTCATGGTCACCTTTGCACTGTGTAAACCAGCAATCACAGCTGCCACACCTCCTCCACTACATTCCATTTCCACTTCACCACTATGCACCTTCTTACTTCAGTTTTGGTTCTCTTACTTCATCAACCTGAAAGGCTCTTCCTAAAATAGCAGGTTAGTAATGGTATATTGCCATATGAAGCAATGCCTTGTTAGAGTTTTCTATGTTTAACTACATAAATAACAGAGGGGAGGGAAGAAAAGTGCTTAAAACATTTGCATTCACTTTGATTTCAGCCAGTAAAATCAAACTGCCCTCTAAATAAATGAATAATACTGAATATGTACTTCCTCTCATCCATTTTTTTCCAGTAACCTTGTAGATAATTAGAACATTTTTCCCCTGCTTGTTGCCCACAGCTCAACAGGTAAACATGCCTCTGCTCAAATGGAAGTTACCAGTGTTTAACATCATCTTTTACTTACCAGATCTATTACACAGCACTACAACTAGCTACTGATAGCTTCTCCTAGCACTTCCTGTGTGGCTTTTGAAAAGCTAGTTAAAACATTGTCAGTCTTGTCCTCTTAAAATTTAATGCTGTTTAAAAAATTTGGGGTTGTAGTGTTTGGGGTTTTTGGGTTTGTTTTTTTTTTTTTTAATTAAAAAATGCTGAATATAAAAATAACTGTCATTAAAGCAACAGCTTAAAATATCTAAGAACTGCTAATTTTGCTGAGTAAACTAGAAGAAGCCAAAAGTTTGTTTTAAAAAAATACAGCTGTATTGTTCTAAATATAAAATTGAAAGCAGAGTGAAACTGCATAAGACCTTGACATTCCCAGGGAGCAGGTTGCTCACCCCATGTGCATCTAGAGATTTCAGCTTCTGCACAGCTAACAATTATGTTTTAAAACATAATGTTAGCAGAATTACACCAGGTACTTCCATAAGACCATTCTAAAGAACATATGCAAGTACTAGAGACCAGCACAAGTAAAATCACTCCCCTACTATGACCACAGCTGAACATGGGAAGAATTTAGTCCAGGAAAGACCCTGCTTTGCAGGGACTGTTACACTGACTTGCATTTAACAGTCAGGTACCAGCCCTAAAAGATAACTGTGATTCATCACATGAAGAAACCACCAGTGAGAGAGCAGGTCTGCCTGCACAACTGTAATTTCCTTTCTGTAAACTTCTGCAGTGTCCCCAGAAGTGGCAAGGGTTATATAAGCCTAGAACTTTTGAGAAACTGAATGAGAACTCCATAGACGAAAGTGTACTGTGAAAGAGTCTGCACCATCATCATTCTCTGCTGCCTCAACATGTCCAGCACCCGTGGGATGTCCAGCATCTGGAGAAAGAGAACAAACCATTACAAGTGACTGGTGAGCAAGGGGACTGGTTTGCACTTTCTCAGCAGGAAGTTCAGAGCAGTTCCACTGACCTAAGGGCAGAATGAGCTGCTCTCATTTCAACTCTACAAATGTATTGCCCACGCTTCAGTGTGGACAGCTCTCTGCCACTGACCCTGCCCACCTTCTCACCTGTGAAATACCTGTAATATTAAACTTGCCTATCTCATAGAATCATAGAATCATAGAATGGCAAGGGTTGGAAGGGACCCCGAGGATCATAAAGCTCCAAGCCCCCTGCCACAGGCAGGGACACCAACCTCAGGCCTGGAGCTACACAAGGTTGCCCAGGGCCCCATCCAACCTGGCCTTGAACACCCCCAGGGATGGGGCACCCACCACCTCTCTGGGCAGCCTGTTCCAGGACCTCACCACTCTCTCTGTAAAAAACTTCCCCCTAATATCCAATCTAAACCTTCCCTCCTTTAGCTTTAAACCATTCCCCCTTGTCCTACCATTATCTGCCCTTGTAAAAAGTTGATTCCCCTCCTGTTTATATGCTCATGTATCTCATGGGGTGTGGGTCTTCACAACTCCAGTGGCTGCAAGAGTCTGTCACAGTGTTAGAACAGGGATGCACCATGAAACAATGAGACTGCTGAGTCTCAGCTTGTATACTGTAATAAACACCTTACAGCTGTTTGCTTCTGGCTAAAAGCTGATAGGACTGGGTTTTATTCTGTTAAATTACTGATTTGTCCTCTGCTGCGACTGATACTGCAACTACACTTCACTCTGGAATAAAGTATTTAATAACAAGCACAGAGACTGGCTACAAAGCATCTTCTTGAATATTATCCATTAAAGCTATAGCATAAAGTAAAAGTGGTAAAGTCAGGGCAAAATCCTGAAAAATGCTTAGCAGCCTAAGGCATATCTGGTTCCACCCTGTGACTCAACATCTTCAGGACTCAAGAATCTAAACAAGCATTCCAGCAACTCTAGAAAATCATTAACTTCTGTTGAATTGCCAAGAGCTCTTTCAACCAGAGTTGTAAAGACCCTTCCAAAGGCCACATCTTGGGAAAGCTCAGGTGAACAGCCATAAAACATTTATTAGGCAGGTCATTCACTCTTCCACCATCTAACATTATTTAAAGCACTAGAAAGAAAAGAAAGAGATCACCTCATTGTGTTCCAAGCAGGCAATCATGATCTCTGACAGTATGACCACTCCTGTCCGTCCTACACCTGCACTGCAGTGTACCAGTACAGGAGGATTGGAGTTCTTAGGATCCGCGGTGCTGTTCGTATGGCGGCGCACTGACTGTATCTCTTCCAAGTATGCTGAGGGATTCAACAAGGTCAGAAGAATTTAGGAGATGAAGCCACAGAATCATAGACTGGCATGGGTTGGAAGGGACCCCAAGGATCACAGAGCTCCAACCCCCCTGCCACAGGCAGGGACACCAACCTCAGGCCTGTTGCTACACAAGGTTGCCCAGGGCCCCATCCAACCTGGCCTTGAACACCCCCAGGGATGGGGCACCCACCCCCTCTCTGGGCAGCCTGTTCCAGCCCCTCACCACTCTCTCTGGAAAAAACCTCCCCCTAATATCCAATCTAACCCTTCCTTCCTTTAGCTTTAATCCATCCCCCTTGTCCTGCCATTGTCTGTCCTTTGAACAAGCTGATTCCCCTCCTGTTCCTCTGCTCCCTTCAGGGACTGGCAGGCTGCAATGAGGTCCCCCCACAGCCTTCTCTTCTCCAGGCTGACCCAGCCCAGCTCCCTCAGCCTCTCTTTGTAGGGCAGCTGCTCCAGCCCTCTGATCATCTTTGTGGCTCCTCTGACCCCTCTCCAACAGCCCCACATCTTTCTTGTATTGGGGGCCCCAATACAAGCTATGCTACCATGCAGTATGACCACCAGAAATGTAGTAATTTAACCAATGACATCCCACTGAAACACAGTGTGTAAATCACAAGTCAGACCTCAACCAAAGCAAGACAGAACTATAAAGATCACTAAACTTTCCTTTCCTTGTCCCCCTGTTCCCCACCAAGGCAGCTCATGGCCATCCTGCTACTGCTGGAACATATTTGAATGTGGAGTATATCAGGCAACAATGTTTTAGTCTATATGAACTTTTTGTAAATTGCATATTTAGCTTCAGACTGGCAGGCATATTCCTCTTACTGGTGTGAAGAAAACCTTTACAACAGAATGCTTAGGGTAGTTATCAAGAACTAATTCATGTATAGCAGCCATTTCAAGAGGTATTAAAAAACAACCACCATCCAAAACAAAACACAAGACAACCCTAAAGAAAAGGTATGAAATACAACTTACAGAGAAATCCCTTTAAATCCTCTGGACAGCCATGCTCTGGCCAGTCAGTATACTGCAGATGCCAAACTGTTCTCTCCTGTCCTGTGAGAAGATGTTTTATCTTCAAACCAGTTGTTGCATAGCAGCCTGAGTCAGTACGGAATCGTGTGGTGATCTTAAATCTTCCATATGTTACAGTGTTGTGTCTTGAGCCAAGACGGGGCCAGTATCTGAAGCTTTTTTCTCTTCCACTTTCCTTAAAAGCAAAACACTGGCTTAACAAGAAAGATGAGAACTCTCCTATGACTGTTCTGTAACAACTGTATCTCTTGTCTACTAAGTACTGCTACAGTGTTATGGTTCCTCACCCAGTAAACCAACTTCCTAGCAGAAAGACTTTGCACAGTCACAGCTTTCTGCCCAGGGAAATGAGACACAAGGGCAAAGGGGTCAAGAGAATATCCACTTGGAGCAAAGATCCACTTCCTCCAAAATCATTGTGGAATTTCAGGGAGAAACCTGACTCAGTTGCTACTCACTTCCTCTGCTGTCACCATAGCTATGATGGCAATCCCCTGTTCCCAGATCATCTGCCAGAAGTCCTGGCACGTGTTCTGCAAAGGGCCCTGCGTAGCAATGTAATCCCACTCTATGCCACCAACAGAGACCTGTAAAGAGACAGGCACAAGATCAGGAATTACTGAAAACTCCCTCTCCCCAATTCTACAATCATTTGAAGCTGACAAAAGACACCAACACTGAAGTAGGAGCCCATTGTGAGTTATATCTGCCTCCCATTTTTCAGCTGCATCATGTCACATCAGATGCAGAAGAGACCTGATGTTTAAAATTGTTTAAGCACAAAGCTAAATAAATGTACTTTATATCAGAACCATCATCTTAAGTGAGTAAATAAACCTGTATTTCTCTTCTGGGAATTTAAGGTATTTGAGCCAATTCAGGCTTAGAGAAGCTTTCATACCCTGGTGCTGTAAATGCTATTATATGCATCAAAAAGACAGAATAACCTGATGCTTCCTCAGAAGGCATCGTCTTGTTTGAGAAGGGTTGTAAGAGTTATTCAACATTTGTGAATGAGCTGTAGAAACTATGGTACAATGTCAGGGTACAGACAGATTGATTAAATGCCAGCTCTTTCCAGAGAAAGCATGAACACAATTACAGCTGCACTTTAAGTAGGCCAAGTGCACCGAAAATGAACGAACTGCCTCAAAGGTTCTTGAGGACACCCTCCAACTTCTTCATTTTTTAAAAGAGAGTTTAAAGGTCTAGGGCTAGAGAAAGTATCTGAATATTAGAAAAGAGCAGATTTCCATCTGGCTCCATTCCTTCCTCTAACCACCCCCAAAAAAAATTTTAAAAAAATCTTAAGATGGGAGCTAGCTTACTGCCTGTTGTGACTCTAGTCTGAGAGTACAGAAGAGGAAGAAATAATGAGTGTCACTGCAGTTCAAAAATCTCATAATAATTACAAAGGACCTCGATTTGCTATAAAGCTATATGCCTTTCTAACTCTGGGAAGAATGGGCATGCCTTGTGTTAGCACCAACCCACAGAGCGACGATACAATAAAAGAGGAGACAGTAGATCAATACAGATGCAAAATGCAGATCTCTCCCATAATTAACCCTCCATTATTCTAGGTAGTGAGAAAAAACAGGTTCCCCTTTTCCCCAGAGAAACCTCTGCAAGAAGAAGGGAAAGAGAGAGAGATGGAGAGATGTTTCACTCATTTGACCAAACCCAAATTTGATAGCAAGTCCATTTTTAGTTGCCACCTGAACAGGAAGGTAGTTCTCCAGCAGTACTTCTCTCACCTTGACATGAGATGCGTTGATGTAACCCGTGTTATTTTCTTTGGTTGGGACTAGCTCTACTCTGGTGTCATCATAAGGAAGGACGTCCTGGAAGCGGTTCCGCTCGGCGTTCTCAGGGAGCCGAGCTATGGAGCACTCACCATCCAGAAGTCTCTTCTTCTGAATGCGCTCATACTCAGTGAACACCATCCCCTGCTCCAACCGCTGCTCCAGAAGCTTACACTGAAAAACAGGGCACAGACAACCATACAAAGTTACATTCTTTAACAGAGAATCCATGAAGGATGAAATGCAGGTATTTTCCTCTCCTACACAGTTTCTCCATGCTTTTCCAGCTATCAATGTTTTCACAAGCATACCAGAGTAAACTAAAAGTAACCCTAACCAGCTGGAATTTTGTTCAACTGGAAATGAAGCAGCCTGTCAGACCCCATTAGGTGGCAAAGACTGTGGATGCTACAGGTTAAAGAAAAATTAGTCTGTAGTTTCTATATAGAGAACCCAGTTGAGCAAAGAAATATTTGGCCAAACCATATATCTATGCAATACTACAAATTGCCTCAAACACCTTTGAAGAAGAAATAATAATCCTCCTGCTCATGTAACATGTTTTGAAAAGGTTGCCTTTAACCTTGTCATCCACAAAAGACTTTCAAGTTTGTCATTTGCATGGAGAAAAACTCTAAAAATGTAAAACAAAACACTTGCCTCAGTCAATGAGCTAATAATTCACTACCAATATTTCACATGTTCTCAGGCTGAAGATACTAAACTTTGGTTACTGCAGCAAATTCTTCTTAGAACCTCTTGCTAGAGCTAAGAGATAAACCCATGATTTTTTTTCTACTAATATAATTCAATCTGCTTTATTTAATATGCTCTTTTCCCTCCCTCTCTCCCTGATTTATTCTTTCGAAACCAAGTTCTTTCTAAATCATAAGACACTTCTGGAATTTCAGCATCTCTTTGCCAACAATAATTACAGGAATAATATGTAAGATTTCAGCCAGAAAATGTCATCTATTTCACACGTCCCCAGCCTCTCACAGCAACTGCTCCATGGTATCAGGTCAGAAAAGTCAGGTATCAAATAACCGTAATGCCAAATGTTGCAGAGGAAGGTGTAAAACCTCGATCGTACGCAACTTACACATCAATACCTCAACTGTGCAAACTCCTTTATGATCTCTAGGCTCAAATCCCTCATTTAAACTGATAAAAACATGAAGCTGAGCAATGAAACAGGTATTGAGTCAAGTTTAAAGTCATCTTCTACAATACCCGCTGTCTGGACTTCCTTTCATGGAAACAGAGAATTGTAGGGGTTGGAAGGGCCCTGGAGTGCTCCTGGGGTCCAACCCCCTGCCAGAGCAGCTCCCCAGCTCATACTGCACAGGTCGGCGTCCAGACGGGGCTGGAATCTCTCCAGAGAAGGAGACTCCACACCCCCTGGGCAGCCTGTCCCAGGGCTCCCTCACCCTCACTGGGGAAAAGTTCTTCCCCAGGTCGGTGTGGAACTTCCTGTGCTCCAACTTGCAGCCCCTTGTCCTGTCTCCACTGACCAGAGAAAAGGGGCTGGCCAATTCCCCCTGCACCCCATGCTTAAGATATTCATAGACATTAATAAGGTCCCCCCTCAGTCTTCTTTTCTCCAGGCTGAACAGCCCCAGCTCTCTCAGCCTTTCCTCACAGAGATGCTCCAGGCCCTTCATCATCTCCTCAGCCTCCTCTGGACTCTCTCCAGGAGATCCCTGTCCTTTTTATCCCAGGGAGCCCAGCACTGGACACAACACTCCAGGTGAGGCCTGACCAGGGCAGAGCAGAGGGGGAGGATCCCCTCCTGTGACCTGCTGCCCACAGTCCTCCTGATGCCCCCAGGATCCCATTGTCTCTCTCAGTCCCAGGGCACACTACTGGCTCATGGCCACCCTGTCACCCACCAGCACCCCCAGGTCCTTCTCCACAAAGCTCCTCTCCAGCAGGTCCCCCCCAGCCTGTCCTGATTCCAGCAGTTATTCCTCCCCAGGTGCCAGACTCTCCACTTGCTTTTGTTGAACCCCATCTGGTCTCTCCCTGCCCAGCTCTCCAGCCTGGCCAGGTCTCTGGACGGCAGTGCAGTGTCCTGCCTGTCACATCACACATCTGCCTTGCATTGTCTCTTCTGAACTGTTTTAGGAATTGCTCCTATTTCACAGTGTGTGTTCTGCCTCTACAGGATTGCCTGAAGAGTAGTGCCATGTCTTTTTCACAGCTTCACTTTCTGCATTCTCCTTTAGCTCAACACTTTAGGCAGGGCTAGCTAAACAATATGGCTGAATTCAATAAAGGTCAACTGAGGAAGAGATGATGGCTGTAAGGAAGAAAATAACCCCACAAGTACTACATGGGGAATTGTATCTCAGTAACACATGTTAATTTTTGTCCCTCAGCACCTTTAAGGAGTGTATATATAGTTCAGAAAGAACTTCAATGATGTTGAAATGGAACAGCCAAACCTCCCTCCTATGGATCTCACTCCAAGACTGAATTTCTACTGTGCCACTTGCAGTTACTCTATTCTTAGCCTGTTCCTTAAAACTGTGGCTTCTCACAACAGGACTGTTCCTTCAGGTTCTAATCCCTGCCCAGTGATTATCAACAAACTGAGCTAGAGGGGAGCTGGGATCTGCAGCTGAGGATGCCCAACCATGCTCAGGAATGGATTCTAAAGAGACCCCTGGTTGTAGAACGTACAATAATCACCACAGACCTTGGTGTATCCAGCTGGGACCTAGTCAGATGTGTGATGACAGCACTGTTCTGTATAGCCCTTCACAGGCTGGATACTGACTGTATTTCACTTTCCTGTACTTATTTAATGAGAAACTGACAGAAGCAGATGTGGAATCTTATATTTCTCAAAGAATGACCCTCAAATTCTAGAGCCTGATGTCCTCTCAGTGATCTGAGATCTTTCAAGGAGTTTAAAATTTCCACAGATCACACAAGTTCCATCTAAATTTTCAGGGAACCACCTCAGGAAAACAGATAAATACAACAGAGAAATGCAAGCTGTTCCTTGGGGATGCAATTTAACTACAAAATTTATTGTTAAAAAGTGTATGACTGATTAAGAATTACAACTAATTTCAATCTCACACTCAGAATTTTAATTTTCATACATTTTCAGTCAGGAAAATACAAAAATTCAGAGAAAACAAAAAGATCTGGCAGAAAAACGTATCAGTAGACACTAGTTAATGTGCTTCCTGTGTGTTCAAATTGTAAACTATAATCTGAATATATTACCAATTCTTAAAGAAGAATTTGAATGCCATCCAACACTTTAAACAGTGACTTCTCAATCAGAAGTCTCATTCTTCACTTGGTTTCTACTGCCAGTATTTGAATGTCTCTGAATCTGAAGCATTTTCAAGTCAACACAAAGCACCACTCATATGCATCTGATTTTGAAAAAATCACAAGTGTAAGAGAGACCCCAAGCATTAAACCACTGCAACATACCCGCTCATCATTTGTTGCTCTTGTTGATTCTTCCTTCCCCTCATCTGGCAGAGGCATCCTAGTCAAAGCCAGCCCATTCAGGGCAGCTAGCTTTAGAGGTCCTATTTTTTTGGCATCATTTTTATTCTTTTTCATACCCTGCAAAAGAAGAGGTAAAACATGTCAATATTAAGTGTGTAAGTAAGTTCCAAAGCAGAAACCAGATGAGTTGAACTAAGCAAAGGATACTTCTTTGACCCCTTCTGCAAACAGCTCTGACCTTTCTTTTTTTTCCCCCCTTTGATAAGCACTGCAGTGAGAGATTAGGGTGGTGGGACTACATTCCTCCAAGGACACAACACAAGTCTGTCTTCATTCCAGGCAGGTTAATGAAAATGCACAGGAATGACAAATACTGCTCCCTACAAAGCTCACAGCTGAGGGTGTGAGGTGAAAGCTCTGGATAATTGACATTCTTGGACAGAATTGAAATCACTTTCCAGCCCCACAAATACATAAAAATTATTCCTTATTAGACTATTCAGTTTGCAGGCACTTTTCTTCCCTAAAAGCCAGCCTAACAATGATATCATACCCTTCAGATATTTGGATAGAGTTAAATGTTTGAATAAGTTTGCAACAAACTGCACATACACAACAACACAAACACAGAACTTCAGACAGATCCCAGCCCTGAACCAGGTGATGGTTCTAAATTACTAAAGTTACCATTCATTATTTGAGAAAAACACCAAAGGTGGATTTTTATGAAAGAATAAATTCAAATTATTCTTTTAAAAACTCTAAGTGAAAAAGAAAAGAGTCATAATTCCTGCAGTTGCTAAGTTGCATTGTTAACAAAACCACACAGTGTCCATGCTGCTTGAATCATAATGCTTTCAAAAGCTAAACAGTAGCAAAGAATAGGAAGACAAAGCTAAGAGAATGAGACCACATTTAAAAGTGAGGTGAACACAAACAGGACAGTAAGAGTTCACTGAAAACCAAAATGTACAAACATTGGTAAGGGCCAGCTTTGTTGCCAGGACATTCATCTCAACACTGAAATACAGAAAGGTAATACTCTTTATTATGCTCTTAAATGTGACTGAACTGCAAAGTGTTTTACTGAGCACTCCCAGGGAAAAAGTTGTAATATCAATTTCATTTCAAAGGTTGACTTGAATATTTACATAGCTATCAGAAGGAAAAAGCAGGGTGTGAAAGAAATGCCTTTAGTGGGATAAAAACAGCTTGAAGAGAAGGCAAAAAGGATACAAAAAGGGGAAGGGATGTAGTAAAGAAGAGAATGCAAAGAAAGAATTTATTGCCTAATTCATCAGGCCCACCTCTTAGGTTAGAAGAAGAGAGCAAATGAATCTAAAGAGTAAACACTCACCCACATCAAATTTTTCAGTGAGAGGAAGATTAGAAAGCTGGTAGTGGAAAGAGTTGCTTCTGTCCAACCCCTACAACTCTGTGATTCTGTGATTCTGGATAAGGGTAGGTAGGGCAGAAATTCGGCTCTAGAACTGACTTTAAATCAGCTCATTCTACAGTTGCTAGCCAGGTTAGGTGTTATCAGATGGATGGAGGCTGCATAGCTGGATGTGTAAGGGAGGACTATACAAACAGAACTCAGACACGGTGGAGAAGGGGGTAAAAGATAGCCGAGCAAAGTTACTCAGGTAAAAACAGAAAAATGAAGGTCAAGCTTAAGGTAGCTTTTAATCCACATATTTTAAAAGCATCTCAGGTGGATTAAAAAAACCAAATCTCCAACAAAAACCCCACACCACTCCCACTACAGAACAACCCGAAACAAGAGGAACGGTATCCACTTACACCTAGTGGGGGAAGGCCTTCCACAATATTCTTCTTTCCAGACAAAAGATCAGACACAGGTCTCTTCTTTATTGAATCTTTCCTTACTCTGTATCTCCCTGATGTTGTAAGATCAGATTCCGACATAGAAGGAGTAAGCAGTCCTTCCCCTCTTCTCTGTACCTGGCTTTCTACCAGCAAATGAACGGGGCTCATATCTTTCATTCTCTTTTCTGTCTCTGTAATATGCAATTTAGGCTCAAGAATATGCAAAGGGCCACCAGATGAAGCAACAGAGCTATAAGGGTAGTTCAGTACTGAATCATGAGAATAACCACTCAAAATGGACGGGAGTTGGGTTTGATCTTCAGGGAGAGGAGAAAGACTTGTACTAGCTTTGTTGTCTTCTTCAAATTCTTCCTCTTCCTCACTACTATGAATCAGCATAGTGGCATCTGAAAGGGTTTTCTTATGATCACAGTTCACACTTTCTTCCTGCTCACTTTCTTTTTGCTTTGTTCTCTCCATCAGAATGTTTGGCTGTGACCCTTCTGAGATAACTCTTGGAAGAGCCACATCTGCTGCAGAAGCTGACATGGTCCTCTCTTTAATTCTAATGCCTTCAAAGCTGGGAGTCAAGCCTGCTATTTCAATACTGTTCCTCTTCTGCAGCTGAGCGTGGCGTGCCGATGTCAGGGGTTCACTGACTTCCTGAAGAGAATGTGCCACAGGCAGGCTGTCTTCCTGAAATGTCTGGACAGAATGGTGTACTCGCCTTGTGATAAGATCTGGGTTGCTGCTGCTAATGTAGATGTGTCGCGAAAGGTCTGGAGTACTATTTGCAGGCCTTGGGTAGGGGTATGGGGGAGGTGGTCGGTAGACTTGGGTCTTCATTATATTTGGTGCTGGATAGTCCTGAGCCTGGAGCTGCACGTTTGTCAACTCAGGCACACTGACTGCCCCAACAACTGGGCGCTTTTCAGCAGGATAGGGGTAGGGGGATTGGCTATGGAAACTGTAGTTCAGGTTAAATGGATAATGGTTAGATTGTGGGGAAGCAAAGTGAGCGTGCTCTCGTATTTCAGGCTGACTGTAAACTAAGGCATCGGGCCGGCTGTAAGCATACGAATTGCTGATGTTAAGATTTCTCATTGAATGACTCTGCCTATCTGTGTGCACCATTCCCCTGTTGAGCTGTCTCATCACCGTTTCATAGTCAGGCGTGGGGCGGTAAGAAGGTGGTATTAGTGCACTGTGCCTATGTGATGGGACGTAATCAGCTCTGAGGACGTCGCTTCCAGGAATGCTTGGGTTAGAGGACATGGGGGATGGCTGCAGGTAATGTTGTGGGTTGTTCAAGGAGTTTGTGCTGTGTGCACTGTAGACACTACCATTGCGGATCCGACCACTGTAGTCATGAGGGGCTCTATCCAAGCTAGTCTGAGAGTGGCAGTAGTATCCATTCTGATTGCTCACAAAGAGGTTATCTGAAAGTAAAGTTTAAGAACAGCCTTTATGTTCCAGACATCAAACAAATACATCCTCTCTTAAGACACAGCTAACCAATGTTTGAGATTTTTAAAATCTGTTACTCTTAGCTATGTATTGAAATGGGGTTGTTGCTGTTGATACCCAAGGTACATACAACAGAATAACCTATTATGTTCTCTTAGATGATGCAAATTCCTACTGGAAAGCATTGCCTCAGTTTAAGAATGGATTTCTTCTGTTTAGTAGAAGTTTGCTAAATTTCAGTCCAAATTAAACAAAATCCACATCAATCTTAAACCACACTAGTTGAAAGAAAGAACATCTACACCAGGGTTTGCATTAATCTAATGAGATCAGTGTAAACAGCAAGAAAGAACAACAAAAAAAAAGCATCGAAAACTTAAAACCACCCCCACAACACCCAAACAAGATACCCCTCACTCCAGTTCTCCCCCACCCCCCAGAGCTGCAAGTAGATGTATTAATACAAGACCTTTAAATTAAAACAAAGAAACAAAAAACCCAATCCTTTTCTCCAGAAATTTTGGAGACAAAATTTCCTCTCTTCCTCTCTGGAAGCTCATTTTTCACCTGGTTTATGGTAATTGCTTTGCTGGGAGTTTGGACATCAGTAGCAGTTGTCTGGTTTGAACTGGGAGATTATGAAGAAGTTCTAGGCAAGCTTGGGATATATGATGCTGATGGAGATGGAGATTTTGATGTGGAAGAAGCTAAAGTATTGCTAGGCCTTAAAGCCTAGCTTTTCTCCAGAAATTCTGGAGACAATTTAAACCACCAACATATATAGATGGACATTAACATATACCAACTCTGATGGGTAAAGAAAATGATCTAGCAGTTTATATACTAAATATACATTTAATATTTTAACCATTACTTCATTGGATGTACAACTTTCCAAGCTCCCAAAGACAGCAACTCAATCATTGCTTTAGATGCCTTTCATGAGTTAACTCTTCAGATTCACCAAAATAATTGCCACACTTATGTTAATGAATTGTCCACAATAAACAAGTATTTTGCTTGTGAAAAAATTGTTCAAAAAGTAGCAAGTATCCAGCAGCAACTCCAACACCACACTAGAAAGAATTCAGCTACATTCTGAGTTTACATAGCTGCACCTTCATGAATACTTGTGTAATTATTTAGATAGAAAACATGTTTCTTCCCTTACCAGTGAGGTGGGATAGGGACTGGAAGTTCCCTATCAAAACTCAGGCAATTTTGCAAAAGATTAGATCAAGCCCTCCAGGGCAGCAGCTTTGTTAAAGACACACTGTGGATCAAAAAAAAAACCCAAACAAAAAAGCAGAGGAAGTAGCTGTGACTTCACTGTAAGTCACCTAGAGCAGGAGTGTGCATTTCTTGAGAATTCTAATTAGGGTTTGCAGGGTTGCCTTCTTTCCTTTTTTCAATCCACTGTATCCTGGTTCCATAACTTGCAGAATCCCTTTGATTCTGCCACCACCTTGTAGCCTGGTGAACTGTGAGAGGAACTTCTCTCTTTGTGCATCTTGCATTTAATTTCTATTTTTTTTAAAATTATTTGGGGGGGGTTAATTACTCTTTGAAGCAACTGATATTGCCAAGGATCTCACAATGCCCTAACGCAGCAGTTTGGTGCATGAAACAAAAAAGCAATGCTCAGCTTAAACTCACCCAGGGGACCACAGTCTACAGCTGTATATGCTATCATAATTAACTGTGCTCATTAACCCTTAGGAGAGGATATGGAGGACGAGCAGCTGAGGGAACTGGGGTTGTGTAGCCTGAAGAAAAGGAGGCTGAGGGGAGACCTTATCACTCTCTATAACTACCTGAAAGGAGGCTGTGGGTGTTCCTCTCCTCTCCCAAGTACCAAGTGATAGGACAAGAGGAAATGGCCTCAGGTTGTGCCAGGGAAGGTTTAGATTGGACATGAGGAAGAATTTCTTCACCAAAAGGGTTGTCAGTCATTGGAAAAAGCTGCCCAGGGAGGTGGCTGAGTCACCATCCCTGGAGTTACTGAAAAGAAGTTTGATACTTAAGGACTTAGAAGTACTAGATTAACAGCTGGATTTCAAGGTGTTTTCCAAGGTAAATAACTATGATTCTGTTTCACATTAGCCTATATGCCTCGGGTAGCAGCATGCACTTCAATGTGTACAAACCTACCCCATGTTTGCCCCCAAGAATTTTTTCAGCTCTAGCTAAAGTAGATACAAATGCAAATTGTAACTTTCACCTTTTAAAGAAGCATAGCACGGCCTTGCATTTAATGAACTTACCTTGGGAGGATGCATATGGTTCAGTGTAATGACCATTGTAATGCAGCTGAGGTGGTGGAGGCATCATATAAGGCTGAGGCTTGGGCTAGGAAAGTATCTCACCGTTAGTTAAAAACTCATTATTTTTTACAACAATAAATCTTGAAGGTTTTTTTAATATATAATGTGTAATAAGGTACCTATATAAATACAGACACACTATATAAAACATATAATACACACATTATTCTTAAACCACTTCTCTAAATCTGCAATGTTAGTTTCCCTTACCTCATAAAAGAAATAGTTTTATAAAAAAGGAAACAAAACTGCATACCACCAACCCATCTGACACCTAGGAGAGTCTCTGAGCAATCAAACTAAAAATAGAAGTGTTAAAATATATTTTGTTTCAATTATTTTAATTCCATTATTCAGATACAACATACCAGCTTTTTCTACAAGTCAGAAACAGTTCTTCACATACTAGAATAATCTTTTAATTTTCACTGCCCATTCAGCCTGGAGAAAAGAAAACTGAGGGGGGACCTAATCAATGTTTATAAATATCTTAAGTATGGGGTGCAGGGGGAATTGGCCAGCCCCTTTTCAGTGTCTGTGGGGACAGAACAAGGGGCAATGGCTGCAAGTTGGAGCATAGGAAGTTCCACACCAACATGGGGAGGAACTTTTCCCCAGTGAGGGTGAGGGAGCCCTGGGACAGGCTGCCCAGGGGGTGTGGAGTCTCCTTCTCTGGAGAGATTCCAGCCCCGTCTGGACACCGACCTGTGCAGTATGAGCTGGGGAGCTGCTCTGGCAGGGGGTTGGACCCCAGGAGCTCTCCAGGTCCCTTCCAACCCCTACAACTCTGTGATTCTGTGATTTTATTTCACTAAAGGGAACTAATGTCTGATTCAGAGTCAGTTAAAATCTATAAAAATTTCCCTTCTCTGGCAGTGTTCAAGGCCGGGTGGGATGGGGCTTTGGGCAACCTGGGCTAGTGGAGGGTGGCCTTGACCATGGCAGGGAGGTGGAACTAGATGGTCATTGAGGTCCCTTCCAACCCCAAACAGCCTGTGATTCTATGAAAATGCAAAGATGAACCTCTTTGCTCTCCTTACCATAGACATCCTTGACGAAGACCGCCTTCTAACAGGATTGACTGTAACCGGCTGAGTTTGTCTACAGAAGAAATGTTATGGTGAGAAATGATTCTTAAATCCCACCAGGATGTATTTATTTCATATCTCAGAAAGTGCTCACAAGTTAAACATCACTCCACATTTCTTGGGAGCCAGGCCCTGTGTTAAATAGTCCTCTCCAACAGTCCCAAAAGGAAAGAGCTCTGTGCATAACCCACTATTGCACAGTATTAGCAGAATCACCAAACACCTCAGTTACTTATCTTTCTATGAAGCATAACAAGGAGGTGGCCTTGAAGCACTGCAGCAGGACAGGAGGAGGGGATTAACTGGGGACTACTTCCAAATTTGAACCCCATATAAAAATCTCACACTTTAAGTGACCTGTTCTACAAGACCAGGCATAGAATTGTTTACAGAATGTAACCTCACAGATGTTATAGAACTGGAAAGTGCAACTATACTGCATGAGCACCTGCATATTACAGCATTCCAACCCATGGTAATAAATGCCAATGATTTGTTGGATTGCCTCCAGGATGTAAGGTTCAGAAACCTTAAACTCTTTTTTTCCTCCACACTACACTGCCCCTGTGCTCTGCATCTTGCAGCAAGGCAGAGGTCAAAAGACAGCACAATAATACAAATGCAGGAACTGCCAGATTTCAGAAAGGAAGATGATTTTTCAGCTCACCCTTTGGGAAGTGAAGGACGAGAAAGGATTGGAAAGCGTGGAAGGGAAAGAATGAGGGAAGATTTCTGAGTGCCCTCCTCAGGTGGAGAGTCCAGGGAGTCTCTAAACACAAGGTATGTACAGATAAAGAAAAAAACCCCATGAACTTAATACAGGCATGCATAAGACAGTTTTCAGCAGCAGGGCCAGATGACAAGGAATCTTAAAGTAGAGATAATCAGAAAAGGGTTTTTTTAGGAACATTTGGGAATCATGCTTTTTTTATGACAGACTACTCACTGGGTCTAATTCTCTGTTCTTTGACTGAAGTAATGTAACTGAAGGAATGCTGTCCCAGTGGAGTAACTCAAATTCCAGCCCTTGATTTACAAGTTGCAGACTAGCTCATTTAAATTTAATTTGATGAATTGTATTAAATTTACTTTGCACTGGTGCTACTTGAGCTATACGGATTCCATGGATATCCGAAGGACCACATACCTCCCAGCTGTCAATCCAGCACATTTCAGGAGTGCTTCACATACACTTCCCGCCCTTTGAAAAGCCTCTAGAGTGTCCTTTCAGAGCAGTTCACCCTAACCCAGGCCAAATCCCAGTGATTCCAGTAACTCACAAACATTCTAGCAATAGTAGCTCCCCAAGCAACTACAGACTGTCACAGCACTGAGATCCAGCAGCAAGGGGCAAGCACTATTACTTCTGGTGAGATTTCAGTGTTTAATACTGCCCTGTGATACAGAGCAGGAAACGTTTGAGAATCTGGCAAGAAGTATTTTTCTCATAAAAGATTATTAAAAAAATCCCCAAGTCATTAATTACTACAGTCTAAAAGGGGCAGTGAAGACATTATGGAGGTTATAAAAGGTACCACTTCTCAACAGAAGCTTCAAGGGCACCAAGAGTTCAGCTAATGTATTCTACTTACAGGCTGCATTTATTCAGTCTGTAAAATTTGTGCCTAGCCACACACATCCTCCACACATATTTTGCTGTTTCCATATCTTCCTGTCAAAAAACAAAACAAGAATTTGCATATTAGGCCAAATACACATACTTGCTTTCAGACAAGCCACTGAAATTTTTAAGATTAAATCAGCATTGACCAATTTTTGTTTAATATATCTTAATTACTGTCACTGGGTAACACGCTTCCATACTGTACTCTGTGGGCTTGAACAAGCACTCTAACCTAATAATTTTATTAGAGTGATGAAAGTTGGAAGTAGAAGCCTTTTGTTGAAGGCACTCCTGGGCAACCTTGTGTAGCTCCAGGCCTGAGGTTGGTGTCCCTGCCTGTGGCAGGAGAGTTGGAGCTCTCTGATCCTTGGGGTCCCTTCCAACCCATGCCACTCTATGATTCTACAACTCTTATCAGCTATAACACCAAGACAATTCACAGTATATACATATCATGAGATTGTCAACAGCTGCCTTCTTGGCATCTTGCAGATGCTACACAAAATTAATTCTGCAAGGAACACCATGGCCCATTCTAGTAAAGCTCTAAGATCATGTTTATTTGCCACTAATTTAAAAGTTAAAAAATCTAGACATTTTACTGAGATGGATGAAAATGTTTATGACTACCTGAACCAAAACTTGTCAATGGACTCCACATAAAAGGTCAGACTTTGAATGCCTTTCCATAGAAAGCTAGTCAGAGACAGTGTTATTACTTTGACACTCATAAAGCTCAAAGCTGCTAAATATAGCAAAAGTAGGTTTCATCATCAGAGTGAAATTAGCAGTCTCAATTTGTGTTCTTCTTTACTGATGCCTTAGTGAAAAGAATAACAGTAAAAAAACCAAATCTACTCACAGTTTGGAATTGGATTGTCTCCTCTTTGTTTGACAGCTCTAATGCAAAAAATGATTTGTTGTGGGACATGTTGGCAATGTCATGCCACCTGCAGACAAAATGCACAGAATATGACTGGCAAATTCTGGTTTTCAAACCATAGAAAATGCAGCTGAAGAACAGAACCACCAGCAAGAATATGGATAAAAAACCATGAGGACAAAAAAAAAAGTTCATCGATCTATCTGAGCAAGTATTCCTTGCTCTAGAGAGAGCTACAGATTTACTAAGAGTCATTAAAAAAACCCTACTCTGTACTTTTTTTAAAAAAAAAAAATTCCAAATTGTGTCCAAAGATGCCCAAGCATCCCCTCTGGAAGTCAGTGGGAGCCAAGCCATTTCACAAGAAGACTGAATTTTAACTGTAGGTTAAGCTGCAAACATGCCTATGTCTACTGTGGAAACATGAAATCATAAACAACATATGAATGAAAAATCATGAAACAAATATTATCTTGTGACTCTACTTCTTTTATCTATTATATAAATATGGATAATTTTAACAACTGAATATCTTTAAGTAAATTGATGTGCTCATCTCAGGACTCAGGTGTTCTATGTGCAGAGGATTGTTCCTTTTTGACTCAAATGTTTTGCAATGTCATGTATATTAAAAGTTCGTGTCTTAGAATTAACTTGGCTTGAAGAGATTCATCCTGCAGTCAATACATTGAAAAAAATCCCATGGTCTTCAATATTTACTCCTGTGTGGCAACCACAAGGCTACGTTCAGGTTTATCAAATGAATAAACAAATGTATCTAAAGAGTCAGTCATGCTAGTGAGGAACATGCATAAAATGTGAAGAGCACAAAGATATTTTAAGAAAGAACAATACTAACCTAAATACAACAGGAGGACGACCATTTTTGTGCTTCACAAAGATACCATCAAGACATGCTCCAATGAATATGTCACTTCCTTGGCTATCCTGTAAGAAATTGCAAACAATTATGGAAATACCGAAAAAAGTCTTTGAAAGCAAACTTCCATGAGAAGCAACTGGTTTTACAGTTCTGGGGGAAAAAAAGATGGTGTTTCTTTTGCTTTTTATTGATTTTTGGCAGGAAGCATCCCTTTTCACATAGGGACAAAAACCAACTGAGACAAAGAGGAAAGTCATGCTTACCTTTGCAGGATAAGTCTCTTCACCATAGCCTTCCATTCTCTCTACTTCTTGCATATATAACATTTCAGCATCAGGAGGAGTAAGGCCTCTACAAATGAAAAAAATTACCAGCTAGCACTGTCAAGAAGAATAAAATCATCTTTATTTTACTCTGACTGACACTGTCCAAGCTTGAAAAGACATCCAGGCACCCCAAGAGATCCAGGCAACCAGCACCTCACGCTGTTTTCATCTGTACCAGTGGCTGATACATTTCTCTCAGCCTTTTACACTTTGATTCTAGTAACTTCTTTCTTTCAGGCATCTCTGGGGGTAAATAGCAACAAAGATCAGTTACAATTATTAGCTCTGCTAATGACAGACAATTCTCCCTTTTCAAATCCACCACTGTCACTGTATTTTCTCACTTGTCCAGACTGACTGCTCTGGCACACATGTTCAAGACCTGAGTTTCTCCTACAGCAGTATCCATGTTTAATCATAGAATCATAGAATGGCATGGGTTGGAAGGGACCCCAAGGGTCATAGAGCTCCAACCCCCTGCCACAGGCAGGGACACCAACCTCAGGCCTGGAGCTACACAAGGTTGCCCAGGGCCCCATCCAACCTGGCCGTCAACACCCCCAGACACAGGGCACCCACCCCCTCTCTGGGCAGCCTGTTCCAGCCCCTCACCACTCTCTCTGGAAAAAACTTCCCCCCAGTATCCAATCTAACCCTTCCTTCCTTCAGCTTTAATCCATCCCCCTTGTCCTGCCATTGTCTGTCCTTTGAACAAGCTGATTCCCCTCCTGTTCCTCTGCTCCCTTCAGGGACTGGCAGGCTGCAATGAGGTCCCCCCACAGCCTTCTCTTCTCCAGGCTGACCCAGCCCAGCTCCCTCAGCCTCTCTCTGTAGGGCAGCTGCTCCAGCCCTCTGAGCATCTTTGTGGCTCCTCTGACCCCTCTCCAACAGCCCCACATCTTTCTTGTATTGGGGCCCCAGCTCTGGACACAGGATCCAGCTGGGGCCTCCCAGGGCAGAGCAGAGAGGGACAATCCCCTCCCTGTCCCTGCTGCCACCCCTCTGCTGATGGAGCCCAGGATCCCACTGGCCTTGGGAGCTGCCAGAGCCACTGCTGGCTCATGTTCAGTTTCTCATCCATGTTTAGGCCCAATATGAAGTTGAATGCTCCACATGTCAGGAACAAGAGTCTCATTTTCTAACTGCTGACAGAGTTTTGCCTGTAATGGTTTGAAAACATGAGAAAAACAAGACCTGCAGGTAAAGGCAGTTTTGGTTTGGTTTGTTTTTAATTGGCCCAACTGGCAGAGACAGTTTTCTCACAGACTTGCAGTCCTGATTAAAAGCTTGCCTCCCTCCCTACCACAGCTGATCTCATAAAAGACACTATCTCTACCTGCAAAATCCTGTCCTGCTCGTTCTTATTTCACTCAATGCATTTTCAATCATCACTCTCTCTGTTCATTCACTTTTTTCCTTATGTCATGCAGATTAAGTTTTCTTTGCTGATCCTTGAACATGCAATCTTGTTCCAAAAGCATTTTAAAGGTAAATTTCAAATCCATTTTCAAACTATTGTTTGCAAACAATACAGGGGAAAAAAAATAATCAGTATTACTCACATAGTCACAAACATTTTTCACTGATGAATTGCAACAGAGAACTTAACTTCCCTGTGTCTTGGACTATTGCATCTTAGCTACATTTCACTTAAGACCATAAGCATTCTGGTACAGTGACTCTCTCTACTGCTCTCAGTATTTGCCAATGTTATTTATCAAGAAACATCCTTACTGAGGTCACAAGTTCATATAAACAAGTTTCAGAAACATTATACAGGTGAAGCCATGCTATTTAATTGTGTCCTGTATTCTTAATTTTCAACAGAATCCTTTCATTCAGTCATTCTGCTCTCTCTTCACTCTTATTCAGCAGAAAGGCTTGTAACTTCAATGCAGATGTATCAGTGAAACAGTCATTTAAATAGGAGGTGAGATTAGCCAATTGTCTTCTGAGATTTCCAACTTCCTGAGCTACTGAAGCAATCACATCAAAATCAAGCAATGAAATGTTACCTGTACTTCTGATGTAGCAAGGCAACTTTCTGTGTTGCTTCTTCCAATATTTTTTCTTCTTGTAGCCAACCCTTAATATAAAATAGCATTTATAGAATGAAATACAAAAAAAAAAATCTACAAAATTAACTGGTTATACTTTTGTTCCACAGGTGAATCAACCCTCTGCTCTAGTCTCAGAGTTTAGATATGATAGCATGTGCACAAAGCCAAAAAACACACACTGTTTTGAAGTGGTTTTACTGACTTTTCTATCTTCATCTCAACCTTCTTTTCAGTGTAATACATAATAAAATAGACAAGATCTTGCTTCTGTGTAATATAATGTATCATATCTCACTCCAGTCTCAAACAAAACCTTTACTGAATCTGACAATCCAGGGAGCAGTAAGCTAAATGGATCGTGGAGTCTTTAATGATGATTTCCATTTACCAATTTAAAGCAAGATTTAAATTTATAAATTTAAGAATTTAATCAATTGAAAGTAAGTACTTACCACTGGGAACAAAGCATATCTTTGTAGAAACTCCTGAGATTCATAGTGATCATAGTCTCCAAAATCAGCTAAAAAATAAAAAATTTCTTGGATTCAAACCTTTGTAACAAAGTGATGCAATACCCAATTAATTGCAGCAGGATCTCCAAGGAGCAAACCTCCATCCTATTGAACTATGATCTGAAAGTAAAACAATGGAACAAACTAACCAGTAATGTTTATAAAGAGGGAAAAGTAAAAATATATCCCACCTCTTCACCTTGTTCAGAAAAACTGACAAAACTTGGGGGTAGGAGAGGAGAAGAAAAAAAAAAAGATAACACAATGGGAGTGTTGCTCCAAGGTGCTTAGTTCCTTGGGTTAATTGTGTGGGTTTTTTAATCTCAGAATGGTTAAGGTCAGAAGGGGCCCCTGGAGATCTAGCTCTAAGCAGGGTCAGCTATGGCAGATTCCTTCAGAACCTTCTCCAGTCAAGTTTTGAATACAGAGGATGAAGACTTTACAACTTCTCTGGGCAACCTGTTCCAGTTCTCCTCCACTCTCACATCAGGAAACTCTTACTATGCTCAGATGAGTTCTCCTGTATTTTAATTTATACCCATTGTCTGTGAAGACTCTGGCTCCATCTCCTTTACTCCCTCCTGAGTATTCCCCTCACAGCAGGGCACTGGAAGAACCCTCTCACCTGCAGCTGGACCTCAAACACTGCTCAGAGCAGCTGGAGCACCCTTCTGCTCTCAAGCCTTCTAAAGCTCCTGCACTCAGACATGCAGAAAGTGGGACCTAGAAGCCTTCCTAGACTCAGGGGCATGCTCAGAAAGGATTTAATAGTGCTTTTCATTGTACACCATGCCAAAAGGCATCCCAAGGAATTTACCTCTTTTTCTGATTCCAGGAAAAAAAAACTAGCCAATGTTTCAAATATGAAAATACAGTCTAAAATTGAGAAGTTATGTGCCACTCTGACAGGAGAAACTGGAATGGCAGTCTGTACAGAATGGCTCTCACAAAAATACAATCCCCAAGTATACAGATCCTATTTAGAGTACTACAGCTTCCTCTTCATAACAGTATCATTTTAGAGGCATTTAGAAACCAAATTTGTATAAAGCATTAACCATTAATGTGCAAGTTATTTATGATGAAAGGGGAGAACCTCTGACACACTACACCAACACAGCACTTGAAATAAAGCAGTGTTTAGAATTAGGCTATGGTAATAATTTCAAATACAGATCATTCTTGAAATCAGTTCACTCGAAACAGCAAACAACTGCTTCTGTTTGTTCACCAGCTAAAATTAACTAACCTACCTGGTATAAACTACTTCAGTCATTGGAGCACATTAATTTAAGACCTGCATTTTTTCTGAGTTGTTTTTTCACTGTGTTATCAACACATACAGTTTCTCTCTTATACAAGACTGAAAAAGGCATGTGAAATCCAAAGGATAAATATTTTCCATCTGGAAAGAGGATTATATTGAAAGATTTCTATAAACAACTCACTGAGCAGAGAGACATTTACACTGTCCAAAGATACAAAAATACCAAAGCAAGATTTTGTCAGCTGAAGACCATTAAATCCTGGCTTAGATTACATAAACAGGGAGCTAATATAATTCACCTTACTCCACTGGTAACAGCATTTTCAAAAAACATAATCAACAGTAATGTGATACTTCCAGCACACACAATTAAAAAAAAAGGGGGGGGAACCCTAAGTTGTAGGTATTGTCAATGATTCAAATGATTTTAAGTCCCATTAAATTCTAGATCCATAATTGCAGTTAGATATACTGGAGTGGGATTCACTGTGAAGCAATATACAACCACACTAAACAAAGCTGTTGACATCAAAAGCTTTTATTTTGAGAAATTTAAGACCAACTGAGTTCATTAGCAGTGAATGCCAGATGTGATCAGGGCAGTTACAAAAAATAAAGCAGCCATTTTCATGTAGGTATCACAGAAATAGATCTTTGGGAGTGATTTGAACACAGAAATTGTTAGCAGTCTTGCACACTAGCTTGAAATAATCTTAGGTGTTAGGAATTTGGGAGAAAAAGTGGAGATACAAGCACTACTGTACATGAAAATTTACTTACTTATTGAAACATGTCTCTTTGTCTTGTTACCATTTCAGAATAAAGAGTCTTCATTAAAAGAAACAGAAGAAAGGTCTGTCGATGTAAGCAGACAACTAAAGCCTTTGTGCATAAAGGAACTCCAATGTCTAATTCAAACCCAACTCCTGAAAACACATGTGAGATACCCAGGTGCACCTCTGAGGTCTGCACAGAAACACCAGTAAGTTCAAGGCCACTGATCTCACTGTTTCCCCTCTTCAGCCCCTATGATTAAATTCTAAGGAGTGACCCTTTCATAACTTATTGAATTGGGGTTTTGAGCAATAAATAGAAAACATGCAATAGAAAATATCTCACCAAAGTTTCTGATGCAACATTAGCTAATTGGAACAATTGCCTTGCTTACCCTGAACAGCTAGACCAGCCAGATGTATCGCTTGTTCCAGTGTGCAAGGAATGTTGCCCTCCAAGATGTCCTTCTTTAACTGCAAATAATACTGATACCTGCATAGGGGAAAAAAGACAATGCTAACATGGGCTTCTTAATTTAAAGAGAGTGCAGATAAATATGCCTGCATTTCCTATTCCTCTCTGCATTCCCCAGTTTGTGTGGAGGGTAGATTACCTCGTCATTTGGACCCACTACTTTAAGGTCTTTGTCAACTCCTCCCTTAGCTTTCACATGGCATCACAGATCAAATGCTGCCAGCTCTTAAAATAAAGAATCTCCATGATTTCTATCTACTACCATACCCTCATAATTTATTTTTACCTCTTCCTTCCTTAAAATTCTTATCTTTTTTTACACTGTTCAGCCCCAGTGCTGCTGTATCGCTGCACTCCCCTCCAATACATGTGATGTTGCACGTGCCCCACAATAGTGACTTCAATTTCTGCATCACAACTTCTGAGCATGTTTTGTTCTCAGTGTCAAGGCACTGTTTTTTTCCCTTTAATCTAACCTTTCCTTGGGTCATCTCTTATACACACAGCCACTACCACTCATACCATTTCTCCACAGTATGAACAACAATATTCTTGAATTCATCTGCCCCTATCAGCCACCCATGAATACCCTATCCCTGAGCCCAAAACACCTCCAAACTCAAAAATGCTACACAGACTTTGCCAATAAAGTGTAAAGTCTTGCACCTGGGGAGGAACAACCACATGTATCAGGACAGGCTGGGGGCGACCTGCTGGAGAAGAGTTCTGTGGAGAAGGACCTGGGGGTGCTGGTGGGTGACAGGGTGGCCATGAGCCAGCAGTGTGCCCTGGGGCTGAGAGAGACAATGGGATCCTGGGGGCATCAGGAGGAGTGTGGGCAGCAGGTCACAGGAGGGGATCCTCCCCCTCTGCTCTGCCCTGGTCAGGCCCCACCTGGAGTGTTGTGTCCAGTGCTGGGCTCCCTGGGATAAAAAGGACAGGGAGCTCCTGGAGAGAGTCCAGAGGAGGCTACAGAGATGATGAAGGGCCTGGAGCATCTCCCCTGTGAGGAAAGGCTGAGTGAGCTGGGGCTGTTCAGCCTGGAGAAAAGAAGACTGAGGGGGGACCTGATCAATGTTTATAAATATCTGAAGGATGGGGTGCAGGGGGAATTGGCCAGCCCCTTTTCAGTGTCTGTGGGGACAGGACAAGGGGCAATGGCTGCAAATTGGAGCACAGGAAGTTCCACAGCAACCTGGGGAAGAACTTTTCCCCAGTGAGGGTGAGGGAGCCCTGGGACAGGCTGCCCAGGGGGTGTGGAGTCTCCTTCTCTGGAGAGATTCCAGCCCCGTCTGGACACCGACCTGTGCAGTATGAGCTGGGGAGCTGCTCTGGCAGGGGGTTGAACCCCAGGAGCTCTCCAGGGCCCTTCCAACCCCTACAATTCTGTGATTCTGTGATTCTGTAATAAGGACATTTGTCTTCTATAGCTCTAGTTTTAAGAGCTACTTAACTTCCTTGTATTGTATGGTAACTCTTGTGAAGTAAGGCTTTAATACTGAGAACATGGAAACCTGTGCTGCAATTCATTCAGTGATTAGAAAGGTCAGGCAAATTCCACACAAATTTTCACCAGGCTAAGAGACCTCTCTCTTCCCTCACTATTTAACAGCCTGTTTAAAAACCAGTGACATTTTACAAATATTGTTTACATTCTTCTGGATGCTACTACAAAAAAGCAGCATGCCATCGGACAGTAGATAACATCGTATAGAACACATGTAAGAACAGCTGAGACTAAACCCAGGCCCTAAAAAGAAAAGAAAGTAAAAGCCACTGCATAACAAGGTATTTGGGGAAATAAAACTTCCCAGTCAAGCAGCAGAACCTAAGCTCTTTCCATAGAACTGCTACTGAAAGTAAACATACAAAGAATCCTGAGGCTACTTCATAATAGTACAAACACCATCCCTTTTGTCTGTGACATTTCCACTTCCTGGTACACATCAAACATATGATTTGCTTAAACACACTCAGTCTCATTTATACTGAAAAGGCATGAAAGAAACTCCACAGATTTCTGAAAATAATCCAGACTCTCACTATCCTACATCAAAACAACCACCATACGTGCCAACCTTACTCTCAAGTCCTAAAGTAACTGCTTTCTACGTGGCAGCACACTGTTAAAGCTGTAAATTGCTGTTAAAGCTCCAACATAAGCATCATATTCTTCAAAAATGCCAGAGAAGAATATTCAAATGGTTTTTTCCAGGCACTTTAGTTATTCTATGCAACACCATGAGACTTATCTTACTCTAATGCATCCTAGTACACCAACGAGCACAGACTCTGAACAAAACATCTATTAAGAAAAAAGGAAGAAAAAAAAAAAGACTAACAGAATAACTTTTTAAACCAGTAAAACTGCTGAGAAAAAGCCAAGATTTGAGAGGTTTCAGGAAAAAAAAATCATACAGAAATTCAACAGAAAACAAGAACTAAAGCTGCCAGACATTGAGATATACAGAACAGTATCAATATCTGCACCAAAAGGCTTATCTCCTGGAAAAGCTTTCCCACCACAGTCAGTGGGAAAGGTCTCCAGCAAGGTGTTTTAGCACCAGAGTATGTAAAGTCAGTTCCATGTAACCACTGAATAAATTAAGCTGGAAAGAACCTCTAAGTGAACATCCAGTTCAACTCCCTCCTCATAGTTACCAGCTTGAAAGTGGTAATTAATGCAAGCACTTATTTCTGAAATAACAAACCTATCTTTACTGGTTTTGTAGTCATTTGTCTAATAAAAATAACCACTAAACAAGAACAACTATGCAGATTAAGACACTATATGTTTATGCCCATAGGAATAACAACCAGGTACGTTTACTCATTGCTTTTCCCCTGCAGTCTGCATCACTTATGTGATGTTCCCCAGAAATGGATAATGACATCAAAGCTAACATCCATCTTCACTGCACAGTGATACACAAAAAAACCCACCCAACCATAAACTGAGGCTTTGCCTGCAGTTTGTCAACGTATTGTACTGAAAGTACAGAAAGTACTGAAAGCAAAATAAAGGAAAGCATAGCTCATTAAAATCTGCATGTGCTTTGTGCAAGGATGGAAGCCCCCAAAAGCAACCTACAGCTCTTCAAAACAGTAACAAACAAAAGAGAGACACAAACATGAAGGGACTAAAACAGTTAAAAGTGTGACTATGCCTATTACTGAGAACAGGATTGAATAGATTCCTAAGATCAACAAAAAGTTAGCTGTTTGCTTAGTTTATCACATATTTTAAATATCTGAAAGGGATATGAACACACAGTTTGAACATAAATTCTCCCTAAAGCAATAGTTTCCATTTCTGGAGAGGTGGGGGAGGGGAAAGCAGACGATTTAAAACTAAAACCATACATTTCAGAATGCTGGAAACAAAGTGATAGACCTTTGAAGTTTACCTGGTAATCTCCTGCTGAAGCTGAGAAACAGTAGGCACATAGAACACTACTCCAAAATACACAGTTGGCTCCAAGGCATATTTGTCCAGCTGCTTTTTCAGAGGCTTGTCCAGATCTACCCATCTGCGCTGATTCTGCTTATTATAATACCACAGGCTGAAATATGTAATCTGAAAAAGAAGCATTTCAATGAAGAAAAAAGTTAGTATTGCAATATTAGATAAAACACATTGTATGGAAGTCCTGCTGCTTTAAACTAAGTTTTAAAACACTTTTATCCCAGACATAGATACAGACTGGGAGAAGAGCTCCTTGAGAGTAGCCCTGCTGAGAAGGACCTGGGTGTCACCGTGGATGAGAAACTGAACATGAGCCAGCAGTGGCTCTGGCAGCTCACAAGGCCAATGGGATCCTGGGCTCCATCAGCAGAGGGGTGGCAGCAGGGACAGGGAGGGGATTGTCCCTCTCTGCTCTGCCCTGTGAGGCCCCAGCTGGATCCTGTGTCCAGAGCTGGGCCCCAATACAGGAAGGATGTAGAACTGTTGGAGAGGGGTCAGAGGAGCCACAAGGATGCTCAGAGGGCTGGAGCAGCTGCCCTACGAAGAGAGGCTGAGGGAGCTGGGCTGGGTCAGCCTGGAGAAGAGAAGGCTGTGGGGGGACCTGCCAGTCCCTGAAGGGAGCAGAGGAACAGGAGGGGAATCAACTTTTTAAAAGGGCAGATAATGGCAGGACAAGGGGGATGGATTAAAGCTGAAGGAGGGAAGGGTTAAATTGAATATTAGGGGGAAGTTTTTTACAGAAAGAGTGGTGAGGTCCTGGAACAGGCTGCCCAGAGAGGGGGTGGATGCCCCATCCCTGGAAGTGTTCAAGGCCAGGTTGGATGGGGCCCTGGGCAACCTTGTGTAGCTCCAGGCCTGAGGTTGGTGTCCCTGCCTGTGGCAGGGGGGTTGGAGCTTTATGATCCTTGGGGTCCCTTCCAACCCTTACCATTCTATGATTCTATGATTCTATGAAAACACTGACTAAGGCAGTAGTTTACTCGAAAAATTAGAGAACTTGGGAGACATTTAGCATCAAAAGCTGAATTAGTTCCAGATAAGCAATACATGTATATAAGGTACCCCATCTAAGCCATTACCAAACCTATTCTTTAATTGCAAACAGTCCTGGATCCTGTTGTGGCAGCTCACAGATGTTCGTAGTAAGCATTTATATATGACAGGAAAATGAAAAGAAGTGAGGAAAACAAACAGAAAATGACAGAGAGCAAAGCATGTGTCGTGGCAGGCAGCTGAAACAACCACACAGCCATTTGCTTGCTTCCCCCCTCCCAGTGGGATGGGGAAGAGAGTTGAGAGAAAAAAGGTGACATTCGTGGGTTGAAATAAAGACAGTTTAATAGGACTAACAGTACCTGTAACACCATGAGAAACAAGTGATACACAGTACAACTGCTTATCACCCAAAAATGATGCTCAGCTCATTCCTGAGCTGCATGGCCTTCTGACCATCTCCCCCAGTTATATGTTGAGCATGATGCCATATGCTATGGAATATCCCTTTGGCCAGTTTGGGTCAGCTGTCCTGGCTGTGTTCCCTCCCAACTCCTTCTGCCTTCACCTTATCAGGCCCATATCAGAAGCTGAAAAGTTCGTGACTGCTTGGCAATGGTTAAAATAATGAGTTGTTTGGGCTCAAAGACAGGGCTTTAAACTAGTTTTGAAGGGGAAAGGGCATAAAACTGAGCTTTCTAGAGTCGAGCCTAAGGGTGGAAGGACAATGTTGAGAGTGAAATTTACACTCTCTACTCCCTTCCTGAAATGCCTGTACACCAACACACACAGCATGGGGAATAAACAGGAGGAATTGGAGATCTGTGTGTGGTCACAGGGCCATGATCTCAATGAGACATGGTGGGATAGCTCACATGACTGGAATGCTGTCATGGATGGCTATGTCCTTTTCAGGAAGGATAGGTCAACAAGACAAGGTACTGGAGCTGCTCTTTATGTGAGAGAGCAACTGGAATGTATCTTAGCTCTCCCTGGGGGTGGATGAAAAGCAAGTGCAGAGCTTGTGAGTAAAGATTAAGGGGCAGGCTAATGGTGTAGGTGTCTATTACAGGTCACATGATCTGGATGGGGAAGATGATGAGGCCTTCCACAGGCAGCTGAAAGTAGCCTCACAGTCGAAGGCCTTGGTTCTCAGAGGAGCCTTAATGTGATCAGAGGGCTGAAGCACCACACCCTGCCCCAAGGACAGGCTAAGAGAGTTGGGGTTGTTCAGCCTGGAGAAGAAAAGGCTCCAGGGAGACCTTATAGCAGCCTTCCAGTACCTGAAGGGGCCTACAGGAAAGCTGGAGAGGGACTTCTTACACAATCACCCTGATACCTGCTGGGAAGGCCACACAGCCAAGCACATACAGTCCAGGAGGACGCAGGTGGTAGAGGAGCCACGCAGGAGAACTGTACTACTGGACCTAGTGTTGACAAACAAAGAGGGCTGACTTGCTGGGAAGCGGCACTATGGAAAAAGAGGTGGGAGTCTGGGAGTCCTGGTGGACAACACGTTAGCTGTGAACCAGCAACATGTCCTTGTGGCCAGGAAAGCTGGTGGCATCCTGGGGTGTATCAAGAAAAGTGTGGCCAGCCTATTAAAGGAGGTTATCCTCCCCCTCTATTCTGCACTGGTGAGGCCACATCTGGAGTACTGTGCGCAGTTCTGGGCTCCCCAGTTCAAGAAGGACAGGATGCTACTGGAGAGGGTACAAAAAAGGGCTATAGAGATGATTAGGGGACTAGAACATCTCTCTTACAAAGAGGCTCAGACTTGGGACTTTTTAGCCTACAGAAGACTAAGGGGAGATCTCATCAATACTTATAAATACTTGAGGGGTGAATGTCAGGAAAATGGAGTCAGTCCTTTTTCAGTGGTGCCCAGCGACTGGACTAGAGGCAATGGGCACAAACTTGAATACAGGAGGTTCCACTCAGACATGAGGAGGAACTTCTTTACTGTGAGGGTGGCAGAGCACAGGAACAGGTTTGCCAGACAGGTTATTGGAGTCTTCATCTCCAGAGACATTCAGAACCTGCCTGGAGACTGTCGTGTGCAGACTGCTCTAGGTGATCCTGCTCTGGCAGGGTGTTGGACTAGATGATCTCCAGAGGTCTCTTCCAACCCCTCTATCAACTTATTCTTGTCCTAGATGCAAAACACATCACTGTACCAGCTGCAAGGAAGAAAACTGACTCTATCCAGCTGAAACCAGGCCAGTATGGTTTCTCTGGGGAACTGGCAGGCAGGCTTACACGGGATGCTGAAGGACAAAAGAACGCAGGACAGCTGGCCAGTCAACACTCAGCACATGTGTGGCTCACCCAGTGAGCCAGCAAATGCCCAGGTACAGCAGCAAGCTACCTCACCTGAGCAGGCAAATCTTGACCAAGCCAAAGCACAAAACACAGTGCACACCAGAACAGACTGCTGCCCCCCCCAAAACGTCAAAATCCCCCTGGATAACATCTTGAGTAACAGAATCTACCTTTGCTTAGAGCTCCTCTGAGGAGGAATTTGGGACAGGATGTATCTTCTGTCACTCCACAGTGCAGTTCTAAATCTACACTGCAGAGGCACTCCTTCAAATGTAAATGTTTCCACTAGGTTTAAACTGATTAAAACCTGCTGCTGCAGTACTTACTTCATTTCTGCACCAGCAAACAAACGTGGACCAGAAAATATTCAGGTCATTATCACAGCAAAACTAGAAATCATAATTGCAAGGACTGAAGGAAGGAGATAAGGGAATGCTACGAATTACCAATTAAGCCTGCAGGCATTTACACAAAAATTCTCCAAGTCCTTGCTACACAGACATTATATGTAGAAATGGTAGATACACCAATGCACCAATGCCTTTAGTCCAACACTTTTCTTTATATATTTTTTCAGATGCTTTTGACTTACACAACTTCAGCCTGGAGAAGAGAAGGCTGTGGGGGGACCTCATTGCAGCCTGCCAGTCCCTGAAGGGAGATTATAAACAGGAGGGGAATCAGCTTGTTCAAAGGACAGACAATGGCAGGACAAGGGGGATGGATTAAAGCTGAAGGAGGGAAGGGTTAGATTGGATATTAGGGGGAAGTTTTTTACAGAGAGAGTGGTGAGGGGCTGGAACAGGCTGCCCAGAGAGGGGGTGGGTGCCCCATCCCTGGGGGTGTTCAAGGCCAGGTTGGATGGGGCCCTGGGTAACCTTGTGTAGCTCCAGGCCTGAGGTTGGTGTCTCTGCCTGTGGCAGGGGGGTTGGAGCTCTGTGATCCTTGGGGTCCCTTCCAACCCTTGCCATTCTATGATTCTATGAACATAAAGATACTAAGGATGAAGTTTTATAAAACAAAGGACTATTCATCATCATGACTTTTTTTTTACATTGATAATTTTTGTGAATTAGACTTGGGAAAATTGCCCACCTATCAAGCAAAGTATTTACTCTTGTTTTCCCAAAAGCTCTCAGCATTTTGATGCTTTGGAGCACAGATCTGAAACTCATTGAAGAGAGAGAGCTGGTAGTACAGAAAGGCCACTTTAGTACTTCCCTGTGAAAACTCACCCATGTACACATCTGAAAATTCATATACATGCATCTCCTTAGTTTATAGTCTAAGCAGTATGAAGAGTCTACCTTCACAGGGTTCTGTCTGTCCCTGACAGCTCTGACAGGCTGACTATCCATGTAAAACTGTGGCATGGGCAGGTGCTCTACATCCCAAACTGAAAGGACAGCAGTGAAGTCGATGCTCTGTATCAGCACAGACCATGAAGTAATTTGAGACACAAAAATCAAGGTTCATCAATAAATTAACAAAACCATCTATTCCATAAAAGCACTTTCTCTGGGAAATTATAGTCAGTTCTAAGGTGTACTGTTCCTGTGAAGCTGCATACTAGCAAAATGTACACTTAGCCCTTCCTTAAATTAACATCAGCACATTAAGTGATTGTTGGTAGGTTTTGTGGGTTTTTTTCCCCCCAATATTTAAAAAAAATTCCTCTAAATTAAAATTACCATTTAAAATCAGTATTCAGAAAATTTAAAAAAAAATAAATAAAATGAAGTCTCTTTAATTAAGATCCCTTCTGCAAATTCTAAAGACAATTCTGGTCCTATTTGATAAAGAGGCAGGCTACAATGCAAAAAATAAATTGAATTTAAAAACTGCTCAGGGAAGAAAAAAGCAGTTTTTCTGTATACTGGAAGACATCTGGAGAAAAGGCAGAATACTGATACATACAAAATAGTTTCATGGTTGGCAAAGTCTGAACATCACCATAGAGAAACAGACTGTACTGCCACATCAGAAGTGTCTTGTGAAACAAATCCTACAAACCAAATTTTTCACAGGTGTACAGACAAGTCTGAAAATCAAGAGTCAAGTTTAAGAAGTCATAAATATCTCCAGTTTCAAGAGAACAAAATGAATGTGGCTCTCAATTAAAATACTATAAACAACACTGTTTTCTAAGCTGCTCAGTCCAGGCACACAAAAGTTTGCTGATACCTTAGACAACATTTGGTTTTCTTTCTGTGCATCAGCCCCTCAACCAGCAACCAGTTACCACATATACAGCATGTTGCAACTTCCACCAACCCACAAAGACACTGATAAGGCAGTGTCTCATGATTCCATGGTAGGGATTCTAACAGTAGTACCACCCAAACTCCATTAAGAAAGAAATACTGTGTTCACTGCAACATCACTTATAATGTACTGAATGACTGCTCATTCCTTCCTGCAGGCTGAATGAGGAATGTATGTAAGAAGTTGTCTTTCTCTTTCATTGCAAGACTCCTAATACCATAGAGAGTCGCAGGAGCCAAAAGTCAGCCTGTGATGCCAACATCGAGTGTTAAAAATCATAGAATCATAGAATGGCAAGGGTTGGAAGGGACCCCAAGGGTCACAGAGCTCCAACCCCCCTGCCACAGGCAGGGACACCAACCTCAGGCCTGGAGCTACACAAGGCTGCCCAAGGCCCCATCCAACCTGGCCTTGAACACCCCCAGGGATGGGGCACCCACCCCCTCTCTGGGCAGCCTGTTCCAGCCCCTCACCACTCTCTCTGGAAAAAACTTCCCCCTAATATCCAATCTAACCCTTCCTTCCTTTAGCTTTAATCCATCCCCCTTGTCCTGCCATTGTCTGTCCTTTGAACAAGCTGATTCCCCTCCTGTTCCTCTGCTCCCTTCAGGGACTGGCAGGCTGCAATGAGGTCCCCCCACAGCCTTCTCTTCTCCAGGCTGACCCAGCCCAGCTCCCTCAGCCTCTCTTTGTAGGGCAGCTGCTCCAGCCCTCTAATCATCCTTGTGGCTCCTCTGAACCCTCTCCAACAGTCCCACATCTTTCTTGTATTGGGGGCCCCAGCTCTGGACACAGTACTCCAGGTGGGGCCTCACGAGGGCAGAGTAGAGAGGGACAATCCCCTCCCTGTCCCTGCTGGCCACCCCTCTTCGACTATAAATGTATATATAATGCAAGATGGTAAAGAAAGCAAGTAAAGTAGAGGAACAAAAAACCAAAATCAGCAGTTAAAACTGAACTATACATCATGAGCTGCTTGATCTTGCTTGTTAGGAAGAGCTGAAAAACAGAAATCCTACTGTGCTGGCCCAGCCCACCTGCCCAACAGGTCAAGTGCGTCAGCCCAGGACTGTGTGTGATCTGAAACATGGAACCACAACCATCCAGGTAAAGGCAGAGGCAAAGCAGAGACTGAGCCCCCAGGGTAACAGCTACAGAACTGCAGCAGCACACCAGCAAAGTTGAAAGGCTTCTCTGAAAGACACCATATAAACACTTCTGGAAAACAGCTAAAAATGTATGCAAAAATTTCTAAGCAGCTGTTTGAATAACTTTCACCTGTAGCCTTAGTATGCTCCAATCTTAAAGCAGCACAGAGAAGTAAGGAGAGAGAGCAAGAAGTTCTGGTAGTGCCAGAGAGTCTGAACCAGTGGTGGTGTAAGATACTCCTGCTTCTACACCTTGAAGTCTAAACTAAACACGTAGCCTATTTTTAAGGCAGGATGGTCACTTGCACTGGTTTGTTTCTTTACAAAAACTGACCACTTTTTCCTGCCTATGCACAGAACCCACTAGTTATTGGCACAACAGACTAAGAAAAACATTTCCATGTCTTAAAATGTTCTCTGGAATCCAGCATATCTTTAAACAAGATTTTTCTGCCACGGTATTTTCTCTTACAAATTCCTCCAATGGGGACTATCAAAAATAAAAAGAAAGCCAAGCAAAACACTGTGGACCAAAGCCCATCTTCTGACTTGTATGCAAACCTGTCATTTGACTTCAAGGGCAGAATTTGATCCTGTGAGTTTTCAGAGGAGCTTATGCACCCTGGAGTATTCGCACTGATTAAAATAGAATCCATTTTTATTCATTGCTAAAACATTTTATTATTAGCAGCTCAGGACAACACCCAATTCTAAAAAGAAAGTCATGAGATAATTCTTAAAATATATTAAGCTGTTAAGATTAACACTGCTTTGAGGTTCATTTATCTTAGTGACTTATTCATGACCCAGCCTCTTTGAAGAAAATAAAATGTAAATAAAAAGAATATGTAAGTTGTGCACAGTTACTTTTTACCTAGCTGCTTTCTGTCACCTCAGACAGGAAGAGTAAGCATTTCTATATAAAAGTTCAAGAGTTATCAAGAACACAAAAGTACCATAAGCCCAACACAGCTCACAAGTTGGTGGGAGTGGAACAACTTCACCTATGAAGTCAACCAGACTTCCTGTGCTAAGCAGGGGAGTTTTATCAGGTCTGAATGCCACAAATCTACATTACTGCAGGTAATTACTTTTGGCACGATGCATGATGAGAGTCAGAGCAGTGGGGCTGATCAGTCTTAAGAGACTAACATAAAATCTTACTTCAATTGCTTAAGGACAGGATATAGAGAAGACAGAGACATTCTTCTTGGAAGTGCTCACTGCAGGTATGAGAAGCACTGGGCACAAGCTGAAACGTGGGAAATTCCAATTAGATCAGGAAAAAAAGTTCACAAGATGACTAAACAAACACTGGAATAGGTAGCCCCAAAAGGAGTCAAATCCTTGGAGGCACTCAGACTCAGCCAGGTAATTCCTGAGCTCCCTGATCCAGGCTGGCCTGGGGTGTAATCTTCTCATTTGAGTGTAACAGCATCTATTATGATACTCAAAATCAACTCTGCCATCCATTTTTTTGGCAATATAAGGAAAAAGTTATATTCCCTAGGATTTTGAGACAACACTATTACTGCCATCTTAAAAAAAAGAAAACAAAACCAATTCTCTATAAAACTTCAGACTAAAGGAAAAAAAAAAACAAACCACCCAACATTTTTTGTGCATGGAAACAGGGAAGGCAAATGGACTTCACCACACATTCCCCTGAGGCATAGCAGCGGTCAAAGTTTATTTCAAACTCATGTATTTCCCAGTTAATTTCCATATCTGATATTATAAATCTTACAGAATGTCTCACAGGTTACAAATAGATGGGAAAAGATACTTGTTTTCTAACTGTGAATACGTGGCCTTCTAGTCAAGGCACTCTACCTGCATCACTGGTGCAGTGACCTGAGGAACCACAAGATGCAAGAAATTAAAAAGAAACCACTACCAAAACCTATAACAAGGTTTACAGAAGAATGCAATCAAAATATATTTTCAGGTTTCTCCTCTTTTACACCAGTACATACAGGTAAAACAAGCAGTAAGACTTTCCTGAACAGAGTGCTGAGAACACCTTCTCATTACTGAAGGATAAGCACTGCAGCCAGGCTTACAAACCCTGGGGCTCCACTGCGTCTAGCTTTATTATATGCTTGGATAGAGAACAGCTCCTGCCATCAGTTTAAATAAACTGCATGCAGGAGGACTGGGTCAGTAACCTTGTACTACCCACAACTGCCAGATAACCCAGTGAAAGCTTTACCCCTACCCCCAATGTTAAGAACTATGGAAAGAGACAAAATGCTCCAGAAACTCCACTCTTATCACAGCAGACAACCTCCTCCACAAATCTTCCCAGTTCCTATGGAAGAAAGGATTTGGAAGAGCCTGGACCGGCCACTGTACAAGATCCAAAACTTCCTTGAAGTGATGGAGAAAAACCCCTGTGAGTCTTGCCTTATACCAGCCACGGAGTGGGAAGTCATGCTCCTCTACATACTTCCATGACCAAAAAAAAGGAGGACTGCTGACTCAACTCATAAAAATCCTTCCCTTTTCCTCATCTTGAAGTTACTTCATGGTACTTTTTCTTATACTGCTTTTGTTGTTCTAATCCTGAGATCTTCACCTGTAGCTGCGGGAAGAAGTGTTTAGCAGGATAGCTATACAAACACTGTAGCCAGCAGGGACAGGGAGGGGATTGTCCCTCTCTGCTCTGCCCTCCTGAGGCCCCACCTGGATCCTGTGTCCAGAGCTGGGGCCCCCAACACAAGAAAGATGTGGGGCTGTTGGAGAGGGGTCAGAGGAGCCACAAAGATGCTCAGAGGGCTGGAGCGGCTGCCCTACAAGGAGAGGCTGAGGGAGCTGGGCTGGGTCAGCCTGGAGAAGAGAAGGCTGCAGGGGGACCTCACTGCAGCCTGCCAGTCCCTGAAGGGAGCAGAGGAACAGGAGGGGAATCAGCTTGTTCAAAGGACAGACAATGGCAGGACAAGGGGGATGGATTAAAGCTAAAGGAGGGAAGGTTTAGATTGGATATTAGGGGGAGGTTTTTTACAGAGAGAGTGGTGAGGAGCTGGAACAGGCTGCCCAGAGAGGGGGTGGGTGCCCCATCCCTGGGGGTGTTCAAGGCCAGGTTGGATGGGGCCCTGGGCAACCTTGTGTAGCTCCAGGCCTGAGGTTGGTGTCCCTGCCTGTGGCAGGGGGGTTGGAGCTCTGTGATCCTTGGGGTCCCTTCCAACCCATTCCATTCTATGATTCTAAGTCAGTCTTAATAGTTCCTTCATTCTGGAAAATCTTTTTCCTAGCACCCATACAATGGTTTTCTCCTAACTACTCCAATATGGGTTTCACAATTGATATTTAAGCAAAAAAAAAAAAATAAATTGCCAACTACAGCTTAAAGCAAAACAGCAGGGATAAGTAACAAAATCAACATTTTGCAAGGTAATCTCACATACTCTATTCAAATTAAAACACTGCACAAATCACAATACACTGTGCTTTGCACTCTTCAGATATCTTGAATAAATGGTCTTCTCCTAGGCAAGTTAGATTCTACTCATCAGTACCTCAGACTGTAAATTTACAAGCTAAAGCGCGATACCTTTGTAGCACATAGAAGACATTCCATCCAAGACAGAATTTAACCCCTGGCAGAAACAGGTCAGTTATCAACATGACCAAGAAATGTAGAAGCATATTTTAATTTTTATTATTTTTAAATCTTGTTACTTTTTTCCCACCACTGTCCAAGGCTCCAAGAAGGATGGGCTTGTGTATCTGCTCTTTACTTGCTCCTTACAGAGTGCTCCCATTAAAAGGAGTATCGTACTCCCATTCATCAGAGGCTTTAATTCTGATTGCTTTACAACAGGGAGAAGCAAAATTCCAAAGTAGTCTAAAAATACTAAACATAGTAAGCACTAAACAAAATTCTCTGTTTCAGAAGAAAACCTCCTCTGTCAAAATTAGCATCAAACTCTACAGTAATTCAACCAACACTGTGACAGTGAAAACATAAAATCAAGTGTCATATTCAAATTCTGACCAAGCTTTATAAAAGAGCTAAAGAAATCAGGGGCAAGGCTTCCTAATCACCACTATTGCTTTCATGGAAAAACCTTAATTTTGCACTGCTCAATGCAATAAGACTGACTGCAAGTCTTACAGTTGGATGTATACTGTTTTTCCTTCAGAATAAGGAAATTGCATTGAGTTCCTGATTTTTGGCATACTGCTCTGTCTTTCAACTTATCTTGGTTCCTAAATTACAATTACAGCACACTTAGAATTAATATACATCTTAGAGGGCGTCAAGTTTAGTTTTTCAGTAAAGTAGCAGCTTTCAAATTAATTAGATTACATACCAGAGGTCTGCATTTTTATAGACATTCCTCCCTGACAATTTCTCCTTTCCTGATTTTAAGGAAAATTTGGTTCAGAGAGGCAACAGTAGCAGTTCAGCTGTGAGCACAGCTTTTCCTCTTTATTTCTCCAACCATTGGCTAAAGTTCTGTCAGACTTTGATACAAGGCAGAGATGTACTTATGTTAGCAACCCCTCTGTCATGACTTGCCTGACTTTGATGTGCCAGGCAGTATGTTTGCTGAACATACTGAATTAAAGGACCTTTTTTCATATTTTTGTCCAAACAAGAGCTGATATTTTACAATGCAGAGCACCAGAGTTTTACAGCATAGTTCAAGAATTTCTGAAGCACTATTTGGGAACTTCAGTGTTACTCAGGATCCGGAGAGCCTTGATTCTTTCTTCCCTATTCATGTTTGAAACAAACACAGGAACTTGCATATGCACAACACACAACCATCCACAGAAGTTCCCTGCCATCAGTTCTCATACCTGGGTGCAAATCTCTACCACATACCTGCAGCTAAGTCAGACTCTGCTAATACACAGCAGAACAATTTGCCCCTTCATTCTGACTTACAAGTGCTATTAGAAAACAGAAATAAAAAAAGATGCAGCAAGAGAGGTAAATCAATCGTAACATCTCCTGCCAAACATCCTATAGGTATCTAGCTGCTTTAACATTAAAACCCCCACACTGCTATATTTTCAAGTATTTAATTTGTATGCTCATGCCTTATATGCAAGATATCAGTGTGACACATGCTTTTTAGGGTAGTTAACAATCAGAGCTCTCAGCAGTTTTTTTCAAAACTTGCAATTCCAGAACAGTTTTCCAGAACAAATAAGACTTTTTGCATAAATCAAGCTTGGTTCTAGTTCTCTCACAGGATAAAAGACAGACTTTGTGCTACAAAAGGTAAGTAACTTATGTTCCCTGTTTCCTTTGGCTTCTTTCCCCAGTTGCTCAGTTTAAGAGAGACGGATTATATACCCATTGCTGGAGTCACATTCTGGGAATACCAGAATATGTTCTCTTAGTGCTTTTATTTCACTTTTCTGTAAAACTAACTATTCAGTAAAAAAAGAGAAAAATTTCAACATATTTATGACTTCCTTAACACTATGTGTCTGTACTAGTATGCAACTTGGAAACTGAGGAGTACTAATTGGAAAAGGCAAAAGAAAAACCAGTGTTTAGCCATACAAAGCATAATTGGAAGACTATTCATTTACATAAAGATCTGTTAAAACAAGTGTTTTAAAAGATGACACAACATTAAAAATAAGCCATTCAATTCACTGTCCAAATTCAGTAACTGAAGAAAGATGTATTTACAAATCTTACCACTGAATGTGTAAGAAGGGTAGAGATTCCCCTCAGACCTCCTGCAATAAACTGTTTCCAAGGCACATGGGAACCACATTCAGTCTCAGTATTCAAATAAACTGTCATACTTTCACGTTTAACACTTGGAATTCCCACTCATTCTTGAAGGGTGCTTAGTGCATTAACAATGTGCAACATCGTACAGACAGTTCGGAGTGTTCTACAGTATGAAGGACTAAGGGTGCTTTTGCAAAGAGCTTAGCAAATTCTTTCTGAAAAATTCCTACTAAGCAAGTGGTCAGGAATGATTTGGTATCTGCTTGGCAAATCTGACTATTTAAAGGCAGAAAAACATTTTTTGAATGCAAGCTCTGGAAAGTAATTTATATCCCTGTTTTCCATTCCCTTTTATTGCAACACATTTTCCTGCCAAAATAATCCATGCAAGAATGCATGACTGAAGGAATCTGCTCACAGTTCAATAGCATACTGTCAACTCCCTTAGTCTGATATATGACTCTTAATTGAAGGAATTGCCATCTTTTTTTTTAAAAAAAGAAAAAGATTTTTAGGAGTAGCTCCAAAGAAAGAGATAATGAGGAATAGCTGAAAGAAACCTGCATGTCCAGCAATCTCTGACTAGGTCAATAAAAGCTAGCAGTCATCATCAGGAAGACAAAGGCTTTGAATTTTGCAAACCAAATATAGTTAAAATCCTTTACCTTCTGTTGACTTAGACGTGACATCTGAAAGTGGATGGATAAAAGTGACAAACTCCATCCACGTAAGTGAATTCTAAATACATATCTGATGTATTCTAAGCAAACACTGAGGCTATTATAGTAGTTAGAGTCTCCCTTTGCTAGAAGGATCAAGATTTAAAATTTTTAAAAAGTCATAGTGTTGCACAGAACTGCACTTTTCCAAAATACTTGTACACTTAATACTTGGGGAATCTACAAGAATGTACACCAGGACAACCATAGTTAACAAACACTTAGGGATTAATGGATTCACATCTCTATAATTTATTTATTTGCATTCACTTGTCATTTATTTATAATTCTCAAAAAACACCCCCAAAAAACCCAAACCCAAAACCAAACAACTGAAAGAAATCCTGCAGTAATACATGATAAGTGCAGTAATAAATGTTTGCAGGATTGAGTCCTAAATTTATTAGCTCAATATTTGAGCCAAGTTATTAGCAGTTGCCATTGCTGGGCAATTAAAATATAACTTTAAAAAAAATTAATTAGAGAACAATTACTTTCATGATTACTCTTGTAGGTAGTCTGGGGCTTTCTTCCTGTATTTGAATCCTGAATGCCAAATACCATTATACAGCAGAGCACATAACAGAGCAAAAGCATCTTTTTCAGAACAATGTTAGCAACACTAAACTTTTATCCCAAGTTTTCTATCTCTCTCTGCACCCCTCGCTCACAAGTACATGTGCTGTCACAGTTTAATGACTACAAAATGAACTAAACTTTATGAGACTGTAGTTTACACTGGATCAAGAGCATTCAACTACTGCAGTCAAATCCACCTATGGTCAACAAAATGATAAGCCCATGATGTTGGCTCATAGGTTGGTAATCTACGTAGATGTCTTTGAAGACCACTTTGAAGCTCAGCATTTGAGAAGTAATTTGATCAATACAGGAGATGTAGGAATAATCACTGAATGTGTGGGATAGGAGTAAATCTTGGTTGAAAAAGGTTCATTGAAAATATCAAGTAAGGAATTTCAGGGGGAAAAGTCAGGTTACACAGATACATACAAATTCAACTATTGCAAACCACGTTTCCCCATGAGGTCAGCACTCGATCTAAATGACTATATGCTTACTCCAAGACAGTGTCTGCAAACATGTTTGCGGTATTTGAACAAGCAATACAAATAGTTGGTCACTGGTACACTTATCACATTTTGTGCTTTAGGTTCTTTCCACAGCACTAATCCATCAGAAAAAAAGTACAGGCACACAAATAACACAGCCTTTCATATCCTTACCTAAAAGGTGTCTCCAGTCCTGCAGGAATTCTTAACCACACTGCTCAGGCAGAATTTTTTCTCTATTGCTTTGTGTTTGTTTTTTTTTTTTTTTTTTTAAACAGCATATTCAGCACTGTCAGGTTTAAAAAGCAGTCACTTTGTTTACCCCTCTAAGCTTCCACCTACTGCCACTTCTCACGTCCTCCCCTTGGGCATTCCCTAGCTCTGTAAGGTAAGTTTTGCAATTGTTTTTGAGCAACCCAAGAGGCTACCGAGACCAGAAGGTGAAGAGATACAAGGGAACAAGGGAACACAGGATAGCTGCTCCAGTAAATAAACTGATTGCCACAAATTTTAAGGGTTCACCACATAGATCATCTAGCAGCAGAGACAAAAATCACACAAATATTGACTCCACAGTTCACTCACCTCCCGCAATTCAAGCCTCTGTGCCACTGCTTCCAGGCTCTCCTGACCCGTGCTTTCCACCGATAGCGTGAACTCCACAAATTCATTGTTGAGCAACTGGATACGAGCCACCAAGCAACTTTTGCTGGATACTGTGTAACGTCGAGTTCGTTTCAATTTTAACCCGAAAGGTAGAGGCATCTTCTTTTTCACCCGCAGATGGTTACTGATAAAAAGCAAGTACCACTGGGGCCTTCAGAGAGGACAAGCAGCTATCTCCTCTCAAAACGTAAGGAGCTGTAAAGTCTCCAGAGATCAACCAGCAGCAGCAGTATCCATTAAAGGAAAGGAAGTTTTCCACCAACACACAAGTAGAAGGGGCATCCACTGGAATCCTAGTAAAGAGCAAAAGCGAAAGAGAATCAATGCAAGAATCAGAAATACTTTGACTGCAAAGGGGAATGGTAACATGGGAAAGATAAGATGGATATTTTTCCTAAATCTAAATAACCAGCCTGCTCTTCCAAAAAACAGAGCTGTTACACATTCAAATAATGAAATAAGCACCAGAGTTTCTGGTTTTTCCACAGACGACACCAGTCTTTGGCAAGTTGTTTTGTTTTTAAAAAACCTTGCAAGTGAATAACGAGTCTTAATCGAACGTGGCTGCAATGACTTGAAGTATTTCTGAATGGAATCAGGATTTAAATTCAACACCTCTGTGATATCCAAGCTGCCTGAGGTACTGTGAAAAAAAAAAAAGCCGTTTTCTTTAAAAGCAAATCCAGCCATCTGGCTTGTTTTTCAGAGCGGGAGTGCTGCTGCAGCCACTATCTGTTGGATTAAACACAAAACCCAGCCCCATAAATGATTAAGGGGAAAGAAAGAAAGGAAAGGGGGGGGGAAGGCGTTAAAGCTCACACCTTAGCCATTTCCTGCCAGGCAATTAAGATCCAATTCCTCAAACTCCCCCGGAATTACAGCTGGCTGTACTGTGATTTCTTATGCTCAACTGCTGCGTGTTTCAGATTATGCTTCCCCTGGTCAGAAAGCTAAGCAAATTCCGAGAACCGTTTATTTTCTGATTTTTCCTTGAAAGACATTCCCAGCCTGGAAGTAGCCACCCATTTCTACACCTTTTGCAAACACCTTCACACCCCCTCTTGCCCATCAGCTCCCGAAGGTACAAGCCACTGTTTTCCCACTGCACGCCTAAGAAATGTGGCGCTCTTACTAGCGCTGGGGCTCAGCATTCCGTAAATAAAGGTTTATTTCCCGTCAGAAGTAGGTGTGTTGAGAGCTGGGCGCTGCGGCTGCCCCTGAAGCGAAAGCGCCTCGCGCCACCGGCGCCTCTGGCGGGATTTCCACCGCCTCCCTCACAGCGCCCTGCGGCTGGGGGGGAGATGCGCCCCCCCCACCCGTCCCAGACCCGCGTAACCCCCCTGGGACGAGGCGGCAGCCCCCCGGGCCGGAGCAAGAACCTCGCGGCCGCCGCTCTCCCCACATCGAGCCGGCAGCCGCGCCCCGGCCCGCGCTGCCCGTAGGCCGCGCCCTGCCTGCGGCCTGAGGGCCGGGCTGCCCCGCGGGGGAGCAACGCTTCTTCCTCTCATTGTTAGGTGCTGTCGGCGGGGACAGCTCTGCCTGGGGAGCTCCAGTGGCAGCGCCCGAAAGGAACAAGAAAACAACTCCCTACGTTTTGCCCGGGCTGGTATGTATTAGCAGCACATTGATAAAGGCGTGATTTGGTTTCTGAAGGCTCTTAGCGCTATCAGACAGGAATAACGTGACTCTACCCATTTTTTTGGGGTGAGGGAAGCAGGAGTAGTCTTACTGAGGCACCTGTGTTTAAACTAGGGGGATAGCTATCAACAAACAGCCACACAGGACTCGTATGTTTATATACATAGCTAGAAACTTGATGTTATTCAACACAACCACAAACTCCTTAGGCTTGAAAATCTCCTGTCAGGCTCCCTACTCCCTTGTAAGCAGCACGGCAAAGAAAGGCAGTGGAAAGGTGCTAAAGGCCTAAAAGTGGGGAGGAAGAGGCAGCAGCACTCTTCCTCAGGGACATCTCTGCAATCCTACTCCAAAGAATGACCATACGTGTATTTCATGACCATGTCTGAATAGCCTGGAAGCAGTTCTACCATCCTACACAAGCCCCATCCTCAACAGATAACCACCTCGTCTTAGCAAAGTAAGACCTGACACTATTTTTGGGTGCAGCTGCAGGATAAATAACGACTGATAGCAAGCAACAGGTTTCCCTGAAAAATTTAGGGATCTGTGGGGACTCCTCACTTTATTAGTTGCTCTGCACTTTGAGCCTCCAAATCCTGCCTCCCTGGAGCAGTATGCAGGGAATGCTCTCACAGACAGAAGCTTTTAGCTTCCTGCCCACTGCCAGCAGCCTCGCACTGGGTTTATTCCTGGCAGAGAAACTTTTGGCTGAGTGACCTCAGCTCACGTCCCCAGGGCCTGTTTTCCAATACATTCTGTGCACAGTTACACACTTTCTTCGGTGCTACAGCAATAAGAAAAAACACAAGCTGCAGTCAGAAGTGTGGTGCTGTTCTAATCTCAGTTATTATGTAGTACCAAAATGAAAGGCATTCAAACTTGTATGCCCCCACCAGGCCGTTAGAAAAGTATTCTGAGGGCATGGGGGGAAAATAAAAATAATCACTAACCAGAGGCTGACCTGACAGGTGAAATTCCAAAACCATCTAATGCCAACATGAGGCAATCTCAGACTTTCATTTATTTCACTGTGCAGCCAGGTAAGCAGTACGGAAGTTTAGAGCAGGATTTTCAGAACGTGCCAGGAGTACTCTCCGGGTTATAATCTGTTGTTTGCCTTTATTGCTCTGCTAAGCATTTACCATAAACGATTTCATTTTAACTCACTGCATATCTAACAATCTTTAGTATTTCTGAAATAGATTTATAACAAGGAAGACTTAAGTAACTAGCTTTCACTCCATGACACATAAGACCAACTAAAAAAAAATAAGAATTCCTGTCCCATAATAAATGAACATTTTAGAATAAAGGTAAGTTTGATGAATAACACCGAGGTATCACTAAGTAGCTTCTACGTCTGGCTGGGTGTACTTGATAGAGCACTGCTCTGCTGGTTTTATTCAGCAGCTGTGCATTCAACAATGCTAAGTGCTCTCATACTTGCCTTTTGCATTACTTTAAATTCAGACACATCTGCGTTGTTATAAAGCTACTTTAGCAGAAAGGAACTACATACAAATCCAATGGAGGACTTCTACAAAAACAAGCAAGCCTGGACTTTTCACACAACAGCCAGAAATGTCTTTAGTGGCCAAACTTCATACGTTTATATTTCAACACAAACATGTAATTTAAAAAATACTAGAATTTCAGCAACATGGCTGTGACTGACCCATGATTGTTGAGCACTGTGGTACCTTTAGGTGCACCTCCCACTCCCCCCTCAATAATTAGCATTTTACTTTACAAAGATTTTTTTTAAACAGCCTGCATGAATGACGTGTAAAATAAAACTGCACCATGAGAGACTTGAAAGGGGACTCCCATTATTTCAAGTGCTTGAAATAAGTTGTTTTTTTTTCAGGAATATTTGGGTAGCAAAAAGACTCAGAATACTCCACTCTCCTCTTGTTTTACCAGTTAATCTTTGACATGACTCTTGGACTGAAAGAGCAGCAATAAGTGCATATCCCAAACCTCCTCTACCTCCAGAAGCACAGATCTGCAGCCTTTTCTTTTCAAAAAGTAAAAGCTTGAAACTCCTCAGCCTTACAGTACACAGCAGAGAAGATCACCCACTATTTTTTTTTAACTGAGCCTGATGTTTTGCCCTTACCTTTTGCAGTGATCCAAAGACACCGAGTCTTCTTTCACATATGTGTAGCTGAAAAAACCCCACAGCGCTCCACGCCTTTCTCTCCTGGAGCCATCTCATCGGTATTCCTCAGGCACTGACTTACTGTGCTCCTCTTGTCCCAAACAGCTGCTATCTCGGCTAACCCACCTTCTTCTTAGATCACTCATAGTGAAAACATTCCTCACTTCCTGTCTCAAAAAACTTGCTCTGGGTATCATTCCACTGGGTAAAGAGCTGGGGGGTGGAAGAAAATATTACAGCAAAATAACCCGGTGCCAGCCAGCCTCTTCAGGCAGCCTCTTTCATGTGACGCTGCGCTGCATGAGCGCAAACTGCGTCCTGGGGAATATTTTCAAATGGCCCGTCTCTGGGTGCCTCTCTGTGTGTGCATTTAATTTCTTTTCCTGGAGGCGTTCCCCTTGCTCTACCCATGCGGAAGGATACGCTGAAAGAATTAAAGCGAAGGCCCGTATGCTTGTAGCCCATTACCTCAGAGAGTTGGAATGCCTGGCAGGGAGAATGTCAGCAATGAACAGCTGCTTCTCTGGCTACAGGGGCATTACAGAAATAGGGGTTACAACAAATAGCAGGCAATCCTTGGGGTTTTTTTAATCATATGACCATGTATTTTAAGCCTTTCCAATTAAGACCAATCTCTTAGCAAAAAAAAAACAAAAACAAACCCTGTTGGTCTTATTTTCACACAGCTTGGAAATATTTTCAAGTCTTAATCTGTATGTGCTGTACAGAATCACAGAATTGTAGGGGTTGGAAGGGACCTCGAGAGATCATCGGGTCCAACCCCCCTGCCAGAGCAGCTCCCCAGCTCATAATGATGATGTATGCACATACATTTGTGTCTGCAGCTAAAACCAAAACTCTCTGAAAAGCTTCAGCTGTCGGTAACATACACAGCAAGAAAACGCAGATTAAAGACTGATCTTTCAGCCCTTGTTTGGATTTAAAGGTCCCGAAGTGTCAGTAGAAATTATGCCCTTAATAACCACTGCCTTGGCAAACACTAAATGCATATCAGATAAGTAATATTAATAGTATTTAACCAATAGACACATCATATAAGGGACTGCACGCCAGTCCCTGAACTATATGGAGACCTTTGTGTGCGCATGTGTCAAATCAGCAATTGTTGTATGCAGTTTGGAATTTTATTGCTCTGAATGTTGTGTGAGCCAGGCAAGAGTATATACAGAATTGAAACAGGTCAGGGATGAGGAAAAAGGTAAAGTGAGTCCGTGAACGCTGACTCATGACTGTCAAACTTAGAAAGTGTTTTGGTAATGTAAAGCACACAAACAGGCTACTGTCTGAGCAGGTCTGACCTGCAGATCTGCAATGCAAATAGCATGTCACTCGGGAGGACACTAATCTCAGCTGAAATATGTAGGTAATTTTGTACTGTGATGAATTCTTGTGAGTTATTTCTCTCAGACACAAGGGGCTTTCCTCTCATCAGGGGAATTAATATCTCTGCCCAACCCCCACCTCAGCCAAAGTTATGATGAGCAGTCCATAAGCCAAAAAAACTCCCTCAGGGGAATTTTATATAGGGCAAAATAAACGTTAACTTTGAACTAAACTAAGCAGATACCTTTTTCTAATGATATCTGCTGCAGGCCAGAGCTATGGTTACTCACTGGAGAAAACTGACCAATAAAATGCATGACAAATCCGAGCTACGAAAATTCAGGGTAATGAAGTGAACCCTTCCTATTTCTAAACAGTTAATTCTGGAAACAAGGTCTAAGTTCTCCTATCTGTCACATTTCCTATTCCAAATCTTGATCACACCCATTTCCTGCTCAATCCTCTGTCTGGAAGTTGCATTTGTTGGAGTATTCTTACTTTCCATAGGTATCCTTACTGTTTTTTCTCTCTTTACATTTATGTTAATACAACACATCATCTTAAAAGAGACAAGTAGGACATTGTCAGTATGCTCCCTTGCAGATTACACTTCCTTTTTTTGAAGCTTATAAAATTTACTCCTGAAACATTTTTTTCTGCTTCCTGTAATCCCAGTTTGCATCCTAACATTTTTCCCTATCTCATTTTCTGCCTCATCATCCCACCATTGCCTGCTTTGCTCCACTACCAGCTCTAATAAATAAGACAGAGAGACAAAGTTACCCAGAAAGGTGTGGTGAACTCTGATAAAGACACATGAGAAAGTCATGGAGAGTGATTGCCTCAGGGCACTATGCAGTGCTTCTGCTTCTCCCCTTTAACCTCCTGGTCAATACTCTTGACGTGCATGGGTAGAAACACACACATCTTTTTGCTGTAACTCTTTACTCTTGTTGAAGATCATGGGAGGAAAACTAACATCCTACAGCTGAATGGTGCAGCGGTTCTGTACGGACAGAGGAAAGTTGCTGCCCATTGGGCTAAATTCAGCCTGCTCATAGTGAAACAGGGAGAAACCTCCTTTGTTCTTGTTGGCATCTTCCCTTCTGGAACAGTTTTGATTTTTTTTTTCCCCATCCTGGTCCAAATACGTGATTGCAGTTGAGTGTGTCAGCCAACAGGGTGAAGGTTGACGCAAGTATTCACCTTGTTCCAATTCTGGGAACTCTGTCCAGCATCAGGTCTTTGCATTGACTAATGGTAGGACAGAAGGTTGGAAATGAGCCAAATGGAAAGCAGAATCAGTCGCCCTCCAGGCAGAAAAGCAGCATGCATGTATATACTCCTCAGCCTCCTTCCATTTGTGATCAACACACAGGCAGGATAATGCGGGATCATGCAGAAACTGCTGGTTAAAGGGGCATTCACAGGATGCTGAAACAAGAGGATGCTGGAACAAAGATGTTTTCCCACTAGCCATACAAAACAGTCACTTCACGAACTGAAAAGTCAGAAATACTACATGTGACTTAAACCTGTTCTCTGAACAAATTCACTTTATTCAGCACTTCTGTGTTTTGGCTCTGTGCCTCTCCCTATTTATTTTTCATCATCCATTTCTTATTTGTGAAAAGCAAGAGAGAGCTGGGTCTTTGTGCATCATTATATATTTCTGGATGGTAGTGGAGAGAATGGAAGGCACTAGCAAAATGAGCATACAATAAGTCTATTACATGTTTGAAGCCTGAAATTCTGTGTTCGAAAGATTCATTTGCACTTAAAAGGCACTGTGAAATGTTGAACTGTGTTCTACTAAGTAACTAATTAAGGCTGTAGAATAGTCCTATTAGAAAAAAATAGGCAGTTTTCCTACACGTAATGCAGTACTGAACTTGTGAAGCAATGATCTCTCCTTATGCACAAAGGATGCCCTTTTTTTAAACACAATGTTTCTTTCTAAAGTAAATCTATTATTCATGAAGTAAACCCAATTCCAATTTCTGTTCTTCAATAATACTTTTCTTGTTCCAGTACTGAAGTAGTACAACTTACTTGAAATCTTAAGAGAGCAAAATGTACCTCCTGAAGGTTAAAATGGAATGTTGTAATTAAACTAATCTGCTATTAGTTGTATCTTACTGTAACACCAGTGTAAGTATCATCAGGCAAACAGCTCAGATCATTACCAATTAGTCTAGGCTATCTCTGTATGATGTTTGGTTTATATTAGGAGCAGTGATGCAGAAAAGATTAACACAGCTGTTAACTACAATACCCAGAGTTTATTTTGCCCAGTGGCATTACTTGTAAAAGACTCTTCATCTGTAGGCTGGCCATTCTATAATGTTACTACTCATTAAATCAACTGAAGTGAAGCTGGGACTTTGGTGCAAAAGATGAATGGTATTGAGGTATGGCTCAAACGTGTCTTCCACATAATTCTTCCTTCATAGAATGTGTAAGGTTGAAAGGGACCTTTAAAGGTCATCTAGTCCAACACCCCTACTTTAGTATCAGGATCACCTACAGCAGCCTGCACAGGTCCAGGCAGGTCTTTAATATCTCCAGAGGAGGAGACTCCGCAGCCTCTTTGGGCAGCCTGTTCCAGTGCTCTGTCACCCTCAGAGCGAAGAAGTTCAGATGGAACTTCTTGTGTTCCAGTTTGTGCCTTTTGCCTCTTGTCCTGTCACTGGGCACCACTGAAACGTCTGTCCCCATCCTCTTGATGTGCACCCCTTAGATACTTTTAAGCGTTGATGAGATCACACAGAATCACAGAATCTTAGGGGTTGGAAGGGACCTCAAGAGATCATCGGGTCCAACCCCCCTGCCAGAGCAGCTCCCCAGCTCATACTGCACAGGTCGGCATCCAGATGAGACTTGAATCTCTCCAGAGAAGGAGACTCCACACCCCCTGGGCAGCCTGTCCCAGGGCTCCCTCACCCTCACTGTGAAAAAGTTCTTCCGCATGTTGGTGTGGAACTTCCTGTGCTCCAGCTTACAGCCATTGCCCCTAGTCCTGTCCCCACAGACACTGAAAAGGGGCTGGCCAATTCCCCCTGCAACCCATGTCTAAGATATTTATAAACACTAATTAGGTCCCCCCTAAGTCTTCTTTTTTCCAGGCTGAACAGACCCAGCTCACTCAGCCTTTCCTCATAGGGAAGATGTTCCAGACCCCTAATCAACTTTGTCACCCTTCTCTGGACTCTCTCCAGAAGGTCCCTGTCCTCTTAGTTTTCTCCAGGCTAAAGAGATCTCTCAGCCTTTCCTCATACAAGAGATGATCCAGTCCCCTCATCACCTCTGTAGCTCCCCACTGGCTCTCTCCAGTATTGCTTTCAGGTCCCTTCCAACTATCTTTGTAGTTTAGTTCCAGTCTAACAAGGCCTTCTTGAGAGTTTGGCTAGGAGGAGCCCTTTTATCCATGGGAAGCCTGATTCCCCCCCAATATGTATTTGTTAATTTTCCCTATGTATGCTTAGAACACGTGAAAATATTTATTTGGACCACTAAGAAGTATTTCCAGTAGCTACAGGGACGAAGAGAAGAACCACACCTGTGGCTCACCAGCAGCCTTCACCCACTCCCCGTGGGGCACGGACTAGTAGATGGTGCAACCTCTTTCTAAGACCACAAAAAACCTCACTCCAGAAAACCCAAACCATGTTGTTTTAAGGCTTATCAGCCTTTTGTGGGGGTCAAAACCTAAAATTCAATAGTAAAACGCAGTACAGCTGTAGTATGGCATTAAGAGTTACTTGGATACTTTCTGTGTTACCATACCACATTATATTTGGGAGTCAACGGATAGGTGTTTTGTTACTTAAAACAGTTTTGAGTACTTTTAAAGAGCATTAATATCAAAATAACCTGGCAGTTACCCTTACAGCATTCAGACTTCTCCGCAGCCACGCAGCGGGACTTTGTAGACCGGTTTCATACAAAACAGGAACGAAGGAAGAGTTGATTTAAAGAAAAGCTGAATGTGACACCTGAGCAATTAGGGCTACACCCTCAGACATCCAACTGTTCAGAAACATGCTGAAAGATACCATCTCTTTCCTGTACTCTGCACCAGCCTCCCGAGCATGCCGAGGCCGCCTGGTGCCAGGCCGCGGGCTCAGAGACGGCCGAGCCTCCCCGCCGGCCCCCGGAGGGAGCTGGGGCTGCGTGACCCCTTCACGCCGCCGCCATGGCTTCAGAGGCCCACCGGGCCCGCCTCAGGCCTGCACCAGCTGCGGAGCCCGGGTGCTGCCCGGCACAGGGAACACTAGAGGCGGGGTTCCGTGCGCGCTCTGAGCGCCACGGAGCTGGCTGGGGCAGCTGCCCGGAAAGGGGGAGCGGGGTCGCAGGGAGGAGACGGGGTTGCTGAGGAGTGCCCGAGCTCGCTCGGGCACCTTTTCCCTCTACGTTAATGCCCGCTCCTCTGCCGGGCTGTACGCGAACCCAGCCCCGCCGTGGGGAACTGCCGCGGGGCAGGCGAGACAACGGAGCGGAGCTACCGCCACGGCCCGGCAGGGGGCGCCGCAGGCGGAGGCCGCCCACTCTGCAGCGCGGCGCTCCAGAGCCGGCGCGGCCTGCGGCGGGAGCGGAGCCGGGAGGCCGCGGTGGGAGGGGAGGGGGCACGGCACGGCGGGAAGGGCCGGGACCGGGGCGGCGCGACCATGGAGATCGGCACCGAGATCAGCCGCAAGATCCGGGTGAGAGAGAAGCAGCCGGGTCGCTCCCTCTCCACCCGCGGCAGGGGCCTGACCCCGCGTGTGGGGGGCAGGCCCAGCCGATGGCTGAGGTGCCGGGCTCTCCGGCCTCCCCTCCGACGCGGAGGTGGCGGGGCGCCGCGGGCCCTGCGCCGCCGCCGCCCCCGCTTCCCCCGGAGGATGTGGCGAGGTCGGCGTTACCGGGATCTCCCGGCGGCTGGCGGCCTTGGGCCTCCCCAGGGAGGGGCACGAGCAGGAGAGTTGCTGTTTTGGAAAGCGGGGTCCTACCGCACTCGGAGGGCAGCTGCCATCTCTTCCCCCGAGCTGGAGTTCTCGCCCTGCAGCGGCCCGCCTGGGACGCAGGCCCGGAACCGGGGGCTGCCTGGGAGAGGGAGCAGCTGTAGCGGGGCATTATGGTGTTAGCCCAGGTGCCGTCAGCTGCTCCCACACAGCAATCACAGCCTGAAAATCCGGGCAGGTCTTTGCTTGCTGAGCCGGGAATGACATTTTTTCAAACCACTTGGGATTCGGGTTTTTTTTTGCACCTTATGAGCCTCGGCTCAAAATAGGTCGTCGGGGGACTTGGAGGTTGTTTGGTAGCGCTAGGAGCTGGAGTCTAGGAAATACGATAGAGTGTGAGATTGCTGGCAGGTTTTGGTGGTCTGCTGCCGGTCCCTCACTGTTACAACGCTTATATCACAAGCAGTGAAGAGTAGGAAAAGAACACGTTAAACTTACGTGTTCTAACAGTTACTGAGAGAAACGTTGCTAAGCCTCCGTTTTGCAGTTAGAAATACTTTGTTTCTCCATCCCTTAAATGCTATTTCATTATTTTTTAGGGTGCTATAAAAGGAAAGTTGCAGGAGCTGGGGGCTTATGTTGGTAAGTTTTATCATGTGTTTAGCAGCCTGCTTTAGGTTTGTTGTTGTTAGATAGGAAGCTATCAGCTAGTTAATGAGACTGCATATTTATTTATTATTACTTGTGTTACTGCGTACAGAAGCCTTAAACATGTGATAAATTATCTGAAGTGCTGGACTAGTATGAAAGGAAAAGACGTACTTCACAAAATATTTACAGCCTCACCAGTACACAGGTACTGCTGTACGAAGAACTAATAACAGTCTCAAGGAGAAATGGTGACAAAGGGTTTGAAAGAAAAACTAAAAGTGTGTCTGTGAATACTTAAGGAAGTTGCTTTGAAGCCCGTGGTGAAACATAAAAAGCAAATCCTGTGCAAATATAGCAGCAGTTACCTGTGACTCTTGTGAGAGAGAATCAGGCTTAGGCATCTTTTCAACAGCCTTTTGAATATAGGATGAGGTATTTGTCATAATCAGGAGGAAGGATGTTAGTGTAAAACAGTCTGACTGTTTTAGGAGGTGGAAAGGCCACGTTGAAAACATTATGCAGGACAAATCTGCAGAATGTAAGGGGGAAAACTTAAGAGCCCCATTAAGTTAATGTTGATGAAATATATATAACTGAATTGTAAAGGTGGGGTGAGGTTTTATTTTTGGATTGTGAGGTGAGCAGTATGAATGTCTGCAGTTTTGAGTTTGTTTTTTTTCCTGAATCCAGGTTTAAGTTGATATTGCACTTAGGAGCAGCTATTTTAGAAAAGTAAAAGTTGGTAACTTAACACAGTGTTCTGTTGGAAGCAGAATACCTGTCCTGCAGCTGCCTTGTCAGGGTTACTGCTTGGATTTCATGTGAAGGAAAGGAATTCAGACCATAGTTCAGAGATCTCACGAGTCGCATGACCAACTCCAAACTTTGTAGTTTGATCCTGAATTCATTTTATTCCCTACTTAAAGAGGACCACTGTATTTATGGAATCAATAACCTGTAGAAGGGAATTACATACAAGCTGACATCCTGAACTCAGAATGTGCCAGGGAACGTTGTTGAGAATTTTTTCATTGTCAGGTCACCTGCCTAAAAGTTGTCTCAGTAATTCATTTTTGGGTTTTTTTACTCTCATACCAGGTTTCACTTTTTCAGCCCTTGGTTCTTTGAATTTTCCTCCATTTCTGTAAAAAATCTTTCTTAACCCTGATACTAAGATACTAGTAAAGTTTGATTCCAACTATGGCTTACTATTTTTTGTGGGTTTCTTTTCTTTCTATTTCCTGTACTTAGAAGGAAGTTCCTGAGTTCAGCATTCAGTGTCTGCACTTCTTAGCTTCTGAATGTCTTTAAATAACTTTGTATTCTTTATCACCAAGTTTGACTTCCCTTGGATTCCTTTTTGTTTTTAAACTACTGCTTCCAAGTTTCTGTCATTTTTCAGGGTTTTTTTCTTGATTAGCATATTTTGGACAACTTTTCCAGTAATGTTTTTCAAAAAGTCTATTAAGTAACTAGTAAAAAACGATTCTAGGTCATTCTAGCCTCTGTGAGCAGAAATCATGCTATTGCTTCTTTGTGACTGCTAATTATTTTCTTTCAGAAAGCTGCCTTCTACCAGCCATGTTGAAACTTATGTGTTGTGTAGAACTTAACAAAGGAAAAATTCGTATCTTAGAGCAAAATAAAGATAGTTAAATATTAATCAACCATCAAAATTTTCAAAAGGCAGCAGTTTTGATACCGTTTCAGTTGGCATAAGCCAACACACTTAGAGAGAAGCAGTTGTTTCTTTCGTTCCTTCTTCTACCACACTGTTACAAGTAATTGTGCTACCTTTTGTTTTAAGCCATGCATAAAGTGTCTTCTTGATCTTATGTTGAACCACAGGAGGAACTGATGGGGTTGATAAGTAGCTTGTCAGAAAAAAAACCCATTAATTCTAAGTTACTAGATCTGTATCTCCACCTATCTTATTTATCATGTGAAACTTGCAGTTTACATTAATTTTTGTGTGTATGTGTGTGCTTTTTTAATTTTTTAGGGTTTAGACTAGGCACATGTTATATCAGAACACTTGAATATTGATAGTGGAGTGCAGGTGTGATGTCTGAATGTTATTTCTAGGGTAGGGTCCAGATGAATTGTTTGCAGGGCACACAGAGAGGCGTAGAAAAAAGGCACAGAGCCTTTGCTTTTCACATCTTTTTAATGTTGTGTAGAGACTTGATGGCATAAGTACACCTGTATTGGGGCCTTGGTTCAAATTCATAATTTGAAGGGGATTTCCCAGCTATCTTCACTTACTGTTACTCTGTTCATGTTGTGTTGGAGAGCATGAGGTGCTTGATTAAACTAAACTGAACTCTCTGCTCAAGAAGCATACCATTGCCCTTTAGCAACGGGTGCACCTTTCAGTCTTGCAGAGTAGACCAGAGCTGGGCTGGAGTTAGAAGGCTGAGTACCAAACTGCCCAAACCCTTAATGTATTACCATCAAATTCTGAGCACCTTCCTACCCAGTCTGAGGAGTAGGTGTACCCTGTATGAGCAGTCCAGCCAGGGAATGGATTTCTCTCTGTGTATGAAATTGCATACGTTAGACAGTTAGAGAGTTAGACTCTGTGTTGCTGGGGTTTTGATGGGTTTTTGGTTTGTGGGTTTGGGGTTGGTTTTTTTTTTGGACATGGAAAATCTGGAATTTAATACAGTTTTGATTTGATTAATACTTCTACCAGAAAGGGATATTTACCTGTTTGGCCTTTGTAACTGAAGAAATTTTGCAAGGATAAGCTGCTATATTTGGCAACATTTGAAGTGATAAAAATTGTAGTTGATTGTTAGTGTTCAAGTAAAAGGATATAGGCAGCAGAGTGACATTCTTTTGTTCTTTTTGTGTTTTATTTACTCCCTTTTTAAATACTTTGGTGTTCTCTTTGGCTTATGCTCTTGTGAATTTGATGATCTTTTATTTCTTGCTTATAACTGAAACTTTTATTGAACCTCAGAGGAAATGGGAGTGTTGCTAATTTGCTTACCTAATCCTCTGCCTGCAGAGTCTTTATAGTAAAACTGGAAAATAAAATCTGTTTACATGCTTAAGGATGTTTGCTATGTCTTTTATGATTTATTATACTTTAAACGAATAATTTCTCTTTCTATTAGATGAAGAGCTCCCTGATTATATTATGGTTATGGTGGCCAATAAGAAGAGTCAGGAGCAGATGACAGAAGATCTTTCCCTTTTCCTTGGAAACAATACTGTCAGGTTTACTGTCTGGTATGTCTGTAAACTACTTTTCACCCTTCTTAAGAGTAATCAGGACTGCTTTCTAAGTGAAACCTGAGAATTTAAGAAGTTACTTGTCTTCCTGTTGTGCAATTCACATTAATCAAAACTTTTATTTTGTGGGTCTAATAAGTAAGTTAGTATTAGTCTGTCAACAGGTAGGCTATTGCAGTGATAATTAAGTGGCAAAGGACTGGAGGGCTTGTATTCTTTGTTTGCTGATAAGTCCAGTCAGATTTTGGAATGAAGCACTCAGATAACTGAGGGCCATATGTTGGTGTTAAAAAAATCCTCCTGCAAAACCCACTGTGAGCATGAGAGTGTTACTCACTCTAGTTAGATGTTAGATTATTCTTCACAGGAAAACTTCTTTGCTTTTACACTAATACTGCTTCACACTGCTGTGGTATGGAAATTGCTATATCAGGAGGACACATGAGCAGTGGATCTAATTATGTATATTGTCTTTGGCAAGGCTTAGCACCAAATGCTTAGGTATTCCCACCTCTCAGGCTATTTATTTATTACCACCACCCAGCTCTACAAAACAAAAGGAGAGCTTTTCTAAACCCCTTTTCTAAACTCCTGATAGCATGGATCAGTTTATGCTATGCTGCCTGAAAACTGTAGCCATTATATGTCTCTGGCATTTTTTGATTTTGGTTTACAGTACAAACTTTCAATTAAGTCCATGCTTCAGGGTATCCAAACAGATATTTCGCTCCAGAGAACTGTCTTGCTTTCAGAGCTGTGTATTTTTTCAAGCTACTTTTATTTCTGAATCTCTAATCTAATGCAGCTTAAGGGACCTTTTTTTTTTGGATATAAATTAGAAAAATATTTCTTTCTGCTTTTTCAGTTTCCTCCCTTTGAAATTTTCATACTGACTGATTACATTCACTTCTAGTATTTTTTTGTATGTGATTAGTTAGGTTCCCCTTTATTTGGTTAGGAGATTTTGTGCTATTAAATTGCAGAGTGAAACATTTTAGAAGCTGGATAGACATTGACAAAAAGTGAAAATTAATTCCAGCTATTACAATTCACTATTTAAATTACAATTTACTATTTAACTGATGGATTTCCATGTGTCAGTGTTACTTCTGTGGATATAATTTGTGTTTGCTTTCAAAGTTTTTTTCCCAGCATTTGTAAAAGACATAAGAAGGGAATGCAATTAAGTGTACACCCCTTATTTTAAAAGTACACAGGCACTTTTATTCTTTGTTCCCTCTTGTGGCCTGCCTAGGCAAAACTTTTGGATTTCACTGTATCAGTGAGTCATGCAGTTGTGTTTCTTGTAGTAGTTTTTGGAATCAAACAAAATAGTGAGATTTACAAGTTGATGAGGGTAACTCCAATACTAGGGTTTCAATGGAATCCTGATATATAAGAAATAACACAATAACATGTGGCATAAAACACTTTTATGGCTTTGTAAATGAAACTAAAACCTTTCTGAAAAAATAAGGTAGAGATAGGAAACCTTAGGTGGGAAGAGAAATCAGGATTTATATTTTGTTTAATATATATTTAGAAATGAAAATGAAATATATATTGATATTACACCTTCTGCATGTTTTGGCACCTGCTTACATTCCAAATATAGTAAGTCTTTAATCTCAATTCAACATCCACATTTGTTTAAGTATAAAAACTTGTCAGTGCTTTATCAGGTAACGAAGTAGCTGCAGCTCTGAGCAGTCTGATGTAGTTAAAGGTGTCCCTGCAGAGGGGTTGGACTAGATGGCCTTTAAAGGACCCTTCCAACCTAACACATTCTGTCATTCTATGATTGGTTAAAAGAAGTACAGGGAAGAAGACAAGATGAAACCTGTGTGATCAGCTATAAGAGGACTGGTGGAAAAAGAGTTAAACAGCATTGTAGTTGGGAGTTTTATATGTTACTATTTTCTTCTAAAGGCAACTCAGAATGTTTACTTTCCTAAACATCAGGTCTCTGGCTAAATATAATAATCAATAAGGTCTGCCTTCCTTGGTTTGCCCCTGGAGCTGGTAATTTGGGGTCATCTGGCAAAAGTTTCACAGCAGCTCTGTGGCAGACCTAGCAGTCCTGCTGGTTGGCCAACACTTCTTACTCTGAACCAAGTGTCAGGTCACAACTACCCAGAGGTCAGTGTGAAAACTGATAGGCATCAGGAGAGCTAGGTTGACAAAACCTTTAAAGCGTGCTCTAGTGAAAACTCACAAGGAGGTGAGGATAAGCCATCCTTATACTCACGTGCAGTCTCACTTTTCCAAGATTTCAATATGTATTTGCCCCTTAACTCCATTCTGTTACTCAGTCCAAATGATGGAGGTGCCAGTGATCGGTTTGAATTCTAAGTAGGATATACTTAGAAACTTGGGTTGTGATTTTTCTTGTCTATTTTTTTCTCCTCTCACTGTAGTGTGTATTTTTAAACAGCCTTATTATTTTATAGCTTTTTGATTGTCTGCATTGCTTCAGCTTGTTGCTTTTTTCATAGGCAAATAGCAAATTTGGTACCTTGCTGAACGGAGCTGGGCTTGTTCAGCCTAGAGAAGAGAAGGCTGTGGGGGGACCTCGTTGCAACCTTTCAGTACCTGAAGGGAGCCTACAAACAGGAGGGGATTCAACTTTTTAGAAGGGTAGACAATGGCAGGACAAGGGGGATGGATTAAAGCTAAAGGAAGGAAGGTTTAGATTGGTTATTAGGGGGAAGTTTTTTCCAGAGAGAGTGGTGAGGGGCTGGAACAGGCTGCCCAGAGAGGGGGTGGATGCCCCGTCCCTGGAGGTGTTCAAGGCCAGGTTGGCTGGGGCCCTGGGCAACCTTGTGTAGATCCAGGCCTGGAATTTGGTGTCCCTGCCTGTGGCAGGGGGGGTTGGAGCTCTGTGATCCTTGGGGTCCCTCCTAACCCAAGCCATTCTATGATTCTATGTTTTTGCTCACCAACATGTCTTAGAGAATGTTACTGGTATACACAAAGCATGTTGGAAGAATCGTGAGTATGTTGGGTGCTGCAAGTTGTGCAATGTTTAGGTTTGTATTTAGAATTACATTTAACTCTGCTGTGTAATTAAAGTTTCATACATGAAGTTTTCAGCTATACTTCAGGCATCTAACTTAGTTTTTTTGAATCGGTCCTCTTGAAGACACTTAACTCACACCATTCATTGTAGAGGAAGAGTGGAAAGTACTGGCTTTAATGATGTAAACCAACTCAATGCCAAAAGTAAATGATGTGATGAATACCCCACGTGCCTGTATGAAGAGTCACTGTGGTGAAAAGATACGTGAAGCCGCACTGTTGAGGTTAAACATATGTCAGTTGATAGAATATGAAGTCTTAGATTATTAGCTGCATATTATGGGGAGGAAAGGCAGTTGCTTTCTGGAAGGTGATTATTCTGAATGTATGTTAACATTATTTCTTTTTTCTGTTTTGCGTCCTTCTCTGTCCCCCATCTATTTCAGGCTCCATGGTGTTTTGGATAAGCTGCGATCTGTGACTACTGGTGAGTAAGAAAATTAATTTTGAGTGGAACACATTTTCTGTGTAGTGTTGTGCGTCTGATGGGTTTCAAAGAGGATCTTAGCTGACTGTTTTGTTAATTTTCAATTTATATGGTCTTTTGGGTCCTGACATTTTAGAAAATTGCTTTATACTTTGAGGGAAAGAATTTATTTCTGAGTCCAGAATTTATTTCTGTGTGTTTCTTGCTGATGTTTTCTGCTAAAACAGCTTTCTGTTGGTGGTGTTTTCAGATCTGTGCAGTGTCTTGTTTGCGGTTTTTCAGTTACGTTTACTGCAAAGTCTGTATTGCTGTGCCTTGATATAAAAATGAAAGGTACCTGTCTCCACAGAACCACCTAGTGTAAAGTCTTCAGAATCTGCTATCTTTGAGAGCAACCTTCCTTCAAGCAAGAGCAGTTCGTGTGTGAGTGATGAGAGGAGGCGTGAGGATATCTTGCCACCCCTCACAGTTTCCAGCACTCGGACCGAAAGAAATGATTCGAGAGTTTCAACTAGCTCACAGGAGCAAAGGAACACTGCTTCACGGTAAAGCTTCTGGCTCCTAACACATGTTCAGACATTACTAGTTGTGTGACTGTGGTAGCCATTCTGAAGAGCACAGATACTTGGAAATAGCAATGTAGTTTTGAGGAGGATAGAGCATTGCTACAATTGGTTGTGTAAAAAGCCATTAAATCATTAATTCAGTTCCATTTATTTAAGCAACAGATGGGTTTAGATTAATTAACTGAACTGAAAATAGTGATCAGTGTGTTAAACTTGTATAAACAGTAATGTCTAAATTATTGTTCCCTGCCTAGGAACAGTTCTCATTTTCAGATGAGTTAATAGTTGGCAATTTCTTATTTTATCAGGCAGTCCTCTGAAGATGGTTCAGCATCCCGCTTAACGTCTACAGTCAAGCCTTTGAGGGAATTGTCACCTTCTGAAGCTGTAATCGACATCAAACCTGAACCAGATGATCTCATTGATGAAGACCTGAACTTCGTGCAGGAGAATCCTTTGTCACGGAAGAAACCCATTGTAACTGTAACTTACGGTTCTTCTCGCCCTTCCACTGAAATCTACCGGCCGCCAGCTAGCAGGAGTGCAGATGGCAATGTACATGTACACAGATTGTCACAGCAGGGCAACTTACAGGGGAGCCGGCAGTTAGACACGCAAAGCTGCAGGTCTTTGGAATCAGGCCAGCTCTGCAATCCAGAAGCATTTGGCAGCTTAGCAGAAAGTTACAGACCCACCTCCAAACTTAGTGCCGATAAAGTAGGCAGTGAGGTTAGTACGCTCCAAGTTACTGCAATATTGTACACTGCCAAGGAACCTAAATGACTACGTACACTTCCAGTGAAGTCTTGACCTCAGAAGTTAAAAGACTTCTGTCACAGATTGAAGTAGGTTTGGGATTTCATTATTTGGGTCCACTGATAAGAAAAGATGGCATAGTTTACCATCATCACCTGACAGGTTGCTGTATCTCAGAGTTAATTGGCTTCCTTTGGAATGCCATCTTGCTAGAAATTAATCCTTCTACTAATCTGAAATCAGAGTTCATACGGCAGAGAAAGTCGTTCATACTGGTTGCATTTTTCTCTGTCAGAATTTCAACAGGTGTGTCTTGAAGAGTAGTATGAATTAGTTATGTGAGGTGGGTGTCAGTCTCTTCTCCCAAGTAACAAGTGATGGGACAAGAGGAAATGGCCTGAAGTTGTGTCAGAGAAGGTTTAGACTGGATATTAGAAACAATTTCTTCACCAAAAAGGTTGTGAGGCATTGGAACAGGTTGCCTGGGCAAGTCATTGAGTCGCCATCCCTGAAGGTATTTAGAAGAGGCGTAGATATAGTGCTTGGAGACGTGGGTTAGTGGTGGAATGGGCAGTGCTAGGTTAACAGTTGGACTCAATCATCTTGAGTGTCTTTTCTAACCTAAACTATTCTATGGTTCTAGTTTCTGTGGAGAACCCTGCTTTTTCTATTGATGTTGGATAAACTGACTGAAGTTTTTGACTTTTTTTCTTCTCTCTTTCTAAGTGCTGTTTACAGTTACACTTTAATGATATATCTAAGTGTAAATATGTCTTTTCATATTCTCTAGTGCTGTCACTTGTTTTCGTTGACAGCACAGCAGTCCTAGACCCATACAACTTGAATGGAAGTTCTCCATCTTCTGGCTATAGATAGAAGTGCAATATTTTCTTTGCTGGTTTATTAATCCACATTTTATACTAAATGAAATGTTTTGGCTTCTCTGCTGTAGGAAGAAAGCTCCAGGAAGAGACGGTTGCCTGTTGTAAGCTCAGTAGTCAAAGTGAAAAAGTTCTGTAATGATGGGGAAGATGAGGAGGAGGAGGAAGACTATGGATCACGAACGGGAAGCATCTCCAGCAGTGTGTCTGTACCTGCAAAGCCAGAAAGAAGGTACTTAAGATCTCAGGGATTCTATAGGGTTTCCAGAATAAATTTAATGAATAAAAACTTTGGAAGCTGGGGAGAAGAGTTTGTGGTATTGAAAACTGACAGGCAAAATTCAATAAGCCACTTCTACATTCTTTTTTTTTGATGGTTTGACTAAATGATCGTGGAGGTCTTTTCCAACCTTAATGATTCTATAATTCTGTGTGAGATGCCTGTTTATACAATCCTTCTTCCCCTCATTCTTGTTTTTATTATACATAAGCTACAACAGAATGTGAATTTTTGCACTACTTTGGGAAAAGTATACTGGCAGAAGAAGTTGATGCTGACATGTATCAGGCAAGGTATTTAATGGGGTGAAATGTTTTTATTTTGGGAATAGTTTTCAAACCAATTATCAATTACTCTTTAAAATTTCTTAACTTTTTGAAAGGAGAGGTTTTAGCTTCTGCTCCTTAATTCTGTCTGAATGTTAGGTGTCAGCCAATGTACATCAGTGGTTTGTATTTAATTTATTTCATTTTCAGCAGAAAAAACCTTTTAAACTTGGGAAGATAGAGTTCTACTGATCTGCAATGGTAGCTTGTATAAGATTTATTGGATTTATCTAAAGTACCAGAGTACATTTGTCTGAGTTAAACTTCCTTATTGCTGATGTTCAAAACCAAAGCTTTTTGTTTTTACAGCTAATATATTTCTGGTAGAGTCAGTTTTCAGCTGGATCTTACTCCCCAGGGCAGCTTCATGATTTCTAATGCCAAACACAAACACAACAGGCATATAAGGGGCAGAGAGGGGAGGAAATGAATGGCAGAGTTCATGCCTTTCAGATGCAGCCTGGTTTTACAGCAGCTTAAGCTGGAAGGTTGAAATCATGCCTCTGGGCTTCCATTTTTGTGAGCATTTTGTCGATCCTCATCCACTCAAAGAATAGATTAACAAGCTGAACACAAATATGAGCTGAACACAAATATGATTTCAGATGATGATTTCTATCAGTATTATGTATAACTCTGTTAACCTGTTGGAATATCTGTATTTACCATGGATACAGTTCCTGTTGCAATTCATGTACAATTGCTTTTTTGTTTCCCCTTAGACCTTCGTTGCCACCTTCAAAACAGGCCAATAAGAATTTAATACTGAAAGCAATCTCTGAAGCACAGGAGTCGGTTACAAAAACAACCAATTACTCCACTGGTAATTAGCATTCTTTTTGTTTGTGCTGTGCTGTAATATTTTCAAACTCTGTTCTATGAAGATAGCACTTAAGAGAGAAACCAGAATGTTAAATTGCATGTAAGGGATTTTCCCTGGCCCGTGATTATTCCATAAATCTTCAGTGATGAATTCTGAGGGCATAAGCCAGGGAGAGAAGAGTTAATGAAAATATATTAATCAACATAGTAAGTCTGCAAAGTGTGTAAATACAACATAGATGTGCCAGAAGTATTCCCAAGTTGGTAGTTACCAAGGGGAAAGTGTTCAGAATTAGGCAGGTTGGTTGAGTTGTTGGGTTGATCTCTTTTCCTTTTCTGCACTCCCCTTCCTTCTGAGAGAGGAGGAGGAAAAAACCAAAGAGGAAAAAGCAGGATGTGCTGGATACAGGTTAGAGAAGTGCAGAATAACAAGCAACATACCAATTGATAGATCAGCATTTATTGCCCTTAAACTGTGAGGCTGCAATTCTAGTTCAGTGTTTTTAAGTATTGAGTTGTAGTTGGTGTAGCAAGTGAGCGGTTGCCTGTGTGTGTAGGCGTTCAGTTCTGCTAGCTAGGAGGGACTGCTTCTGCAGAAGCAAGACAAACCCACCCCACTGTTAACCTCATGTGCTGTCAGGTCATTGGGTGGTGTTAAACCTAGTGCTGTCAGCAGGAAGCATTCATTGCACATTGCCAGAAAAGGGGAGCATTTGAACTACCTAAACCAGAACTTGTATGCCATCTTGAGCAAGACTGGAAGCAATCCAAAAACCTCTTGCCTGCACTCTCTCAAATCCTGCAAAGCTAACTGCAAGAAACACCTATCTTCCTTCTGCATTAACATATTTACAGAATGGTCTTTTTTTCAACTTCTTTCCCTGTTTTGCTGTCATGCCTTGTATTTTCAAGGTTGCAAAGGTAGAGCTAAAGACATGAGGTGTGTATGGAGTTTTCTGTGTTCAGAGACCTGTGAATTGGAGATGTCTGTGTGTGTTTGAAGTGAGATGCAGATCGAGCTGGTTTTAAGCCAGATTCAGTTGTATGGATGACTAATAAAGGTCATTGCCAAGCTTAGAATTGAAGAAAAATTAAGTAAGATTAGTTCTAGTAAACTGCTTGACTGCTTTGCAAATCTATTTCATACAGTCAGTGAACTGCTCTTTTGTTGAGAGCAAATAATGTGAGGGCATCCAAAGCATTAAGAGCTTGTCTTCATTTTAGATGGTAAGCAGAATGAGCAGCTTGTTAAGAAAAGAGGTAGGAGCACTGGTAGTCCTAAATTCTGATGCCTGCAAGGAGTGTCTGTGGTGGGAGAAGCAGCAACACAGGGAACAGTACTTCAAGGTGATGAAGGAAACTCCTGTGTACCTAGTAATATGGCAGGAACTAGAATATAGCCAGAACATTTTGGAATTAATTAAAACCCTTTATTTTTACCAGTGGTGATCTTGCATTTTGACTTATCAACATGAGACTATTTCAGTGCAGAGACCAAAAAGCATTACCTTGTAGCTCAATACAGAGGTGATTTGTGAATTTTATCTGAAATGTCATGCAGGTTCTTCCACTTCAGATGTAATATTTCATGGAATTTTTTTCAAGTATTTTGAATGGAATATGGAAGTCAGCTAATTTGAAATACATAGGTAAAGCAAACAGGGGGATTGTAAATGATAAATCCAGGACTGAGCAATACCTTGTCATTGTGTGTGTCAGAAGTTGAGTGCTGATGTGATGTTCAGCCAAGGGAAGAATATGCTTAGCTTTTCACAACCAGTTCTGATGGCCTTAGCAGAAGCAAAGTAATGAGGTCAACTGTTGTCCTGCTGCCCCCAAATTCCATGCTGCAACTACCAGAAAGGAGGCCTAAAAGAAAGGAGGTTGTAGTGAGGTGAGTGGTGGTCTCCTCCCAAGTAACAAGCAATAGGACAAGAGGAAATGGCCTGAAGTTGCATCAGGGAAGGTTTAGACTGGATATTAGGAACAGTTTCTTCACCAAAAGGGTCGTGAGGCATTGGAACAGCCTGCCCAGGCAAGTCATTGAGTCACCACCCCTGGAGGTATTTAGAAGAGGCGTAGGTGTGGTGCTTGGGGACGTGGGTTAGTGGTGGGCTGGGCAGTGCTAGGTCAGCAGTTGGACTTGATGATCTTGAGAGTCTTCTGTAACCTTTATGATTCTGATTTCTACTGCCATCAAGTTTCATGTTCTGTTTGCAAGCACCTTAGCAAAGGGTGGCTGGCACCATATGACAAGCACGCATGTAATCCATGACTGCTTTTATGAAGGGTGGAATTAAAAGCGATTTCAATACCATCAGAAAGTACTGAATTAATTCTGTGTAGAGGTGGATGAATGAATGCTTTGCTGGTGTCACTCTAATCCTTCTCATGCTGTTTTGTCTTACAAGGAGATGTTCTGAAGTGCCACTTTATGCACATGGATGAATGTGCTTTCATACTAAGAATTTTACATGTGGGTGAAGATGTGTTTTGTGTAAACAGATGTTTAGTGGTTTTGGGACTGGGTTTGTGTGTGTGTGTGCAGGAATTTATTAGAGTTATTTTGTCACCATTTGTGAAAAAATAGTGCTGTTGTGTGGCTGGGTTGTATGTAAATGATTTACCGTTGTTTCTTTATTTAAAGTTCCACAGAAACAGACTGTTCCAGTTGCACCAAGAACTAGAATTAGCCCAGAAGAATCTCAGTTAGAAGTAATCCATGTGCAAAGCAGACTGCCTGCTCTGAGTTCTCAGCTTCAGGTAGAAGAGCCAAAGGAGCAGACAGCTGAAGGAATTCAAGGTCATCTGATAATATTCTTTAAAAATTTATACCAGGGAATGTAATTTTGTAACAGGCTGAGCAGAGAAAAGAAATGCTTCTGGTTTTAAGTCAGTGTTAAAAGTTGCATGTGGAAATGCCCTGAAAAGCAAGAAGCTTTATAAAGCATGGCTGTAAGATAGATACATGTATCTACACATACACACACGCATAGGTAACCTCAGAGGAATTAATCAGTAAGCAAAGGGTGGCGTAGCATTCTGGCATATCACTGAAGAATAATTTGCCATAAGGAAATTGAGTAAGAAATCCATTTCTATAGGGATAACTCCTCTTTCCATTTTTTTCCTTAGTATCTCATAGGAGTAATTCTGTCACAGAGTTTATGTGAGAGAATTAAGAAACAACATTTGGAATAATTTTGTGGTTTATGAAGCATCAGAAGATTCTTTCTGACGTATTGTTTACAGACAAAGAGCATTTGTGTGTGTGTGTAAATACTGGAGTATTGCATTTGCTGTTCCAGGACAGCTGACACCAGCAGAACTGTGTGAACAGTAAGCTTTGCTTTTACTTCAGTTGTGAAACTCCTGAAGGAAAATTTTGTAACAGTTAAAGGCAAACAAAGTCCCTTTTCAGCATAATTTTGTTAGGAAGACAGGAATACACGTGTGTTTGTGTGTTAGTTACAAGGAATCACAGAAGTAAGGCAGTGAACAAACACGTCTGTAAGAACATAGTTTACTCTTGCTGAGTGTTTAGAATGTTGAGCAGAAAATATCTTTGTTACATCAGCTCACAGTCATTGTTAAGGAATGGTTAAAAAAAAGCCTCATCTAGATGGATTTGAACTTTTTCTGCCAACATCAAATAGTTGAAATTGTATCTGTAAAGTACATTAAAAGAAGAAGCTTTGCCAGTCTTTGAATAATGAACAGAAAATATTTATGCTACATATTTTTGCACTTTTGCCATTGAGATGGAAGTAACAGCTTGCTTAGGGAAACTACAGCAAGCCAAATACACTTTTTTCAAACCCTAAGTTAAATGTGGAACACTGCCACTCTGATTTGTTTCACCTCGAAGACAACCTAAAGTAATCCCTTGTAGTTAGCTCCTTTCCTCTGTGTGTGTTCTCTGAATAGTCAACCCCTCTACAAATAGGAGGAAGAACTTGGCCTTCCTAAGTTGCCATTACCCACAGACCTTGCTTGTACCAAGCAAGGGGTATGAGAAAGACCCCTAAGTCTCTCAGCATTTAGATTTTGCCCTTTCTGAAACAATGAGAAAGGGTTTCATAACAAGAAGAATGGCTTCCCCCCCCCATTTTGTTCGAAGTGAGGAGGTTTCTGTTGTGTGGTTTGTTTTGGTTTTTAATGGAAGGAATCAGATGAGTGTGCTTCAGTTCTTTATAGCTTCATTTTGACATGTAGTAAAATGCACTTCTAATTACTGTTTTTTAAGGAGCTGAACAGAAGGAGCTATCTTCTCGGCTCCAAATTGATCCTGTGATTGAAGATACCTTGCAAATGACTCAAGGTTAAGTCTTGTGATCTTTTCTTTTCAAAATGAACACTATTGGTCAGTGAAAGTTGCTTTTCAATTTGGGATTCCTAGGATTTTCTAGTTCCTAAAGCCCTACAGAATAAAAAGTGTTACATCAGTAGGTGTTCAAAGCCTGAGAGATTTTAGGTATGTGAGGAGCCCCTTCAGTGCTGTTTCAGCACAGTCATTCCAATAACAAAGTTTCCTGGTCTGGCCTAATATGGCCTGTGGCTCCTGTGGAATTATCAAGGAAGTGAAAATGTTTTGTGGAAGCTACTAGTGAGCAATTACCCTGAAATTAAATAAAATTAGCTTACCGGCCATGCGAATTGATATTTAAATATACACTGTAAGTTAAAGAGTGCAACTACAACCTTATTTTTCTCTTTCCTATATAATTTTTCTCCCAATTCAGATTACTGTGATGCAGAATCTATGGTCCACACAGATACTAGGTCATTTATTCTGAAGAAGCCCAAGTTATCTGAGGAAATAGTGCCACAGAGTCAGCAGTTGGGAAAGAGGGCCACAGAGGCAATACGAGTACTCTCAGGACGTCTAATACAGACACGGTAAAAAGTTATTTCTTCTAGGACTGTTTTTAGTCAGAATGCTTGTTTGTAGCTTAGATGGAATCATTTAGTCATACTTGTGCTCTTGTCAGGTCAGTCAGAATCTGGGAAACCCTGGAAAACAAACTCACTTTGAATAGCAGAGGCAAAAAGCAGGGGCAGAAAACCTCCCTGAAATCCTTCTAAATGGAAAGTAGTTCCCAGAGTCAATTGTAGCTTGAGCATGTCTTGAAAAGTGCTGCTTTTCTGTGTTGTAGCTGTTCAGATTTCTGAAATCTTAGTGAAGCAAGAAGTTTACTTAAATCCCCTTTACATTTATGCCTGTTTCACCCTGAGAGTATGTTTCTGAAGAACTGTGGTGTAACACAGTATCGAGTGTGGTGAACCCTGGGCAAAAGAGCACATGCAGCATGCAGGTAGCTCTACCTGTAAGCCAACAGTGACAAGGGGTTTAAGGCTCCTTACTGGAGAATTCAGCCAAGAGAAGTTTAAAGTTCATGTCTTCTTCAAATGCTGCCTTGTGGGTGTGTTTTCATTCCCCCAAAGGAGCCATGGCCAGTGCACAGTCATTTTCCTAACTTGTTAAAGACCTTGATAGATTCTGCTGCCAGATTGTTCTGAGCGGTTTTTAACATAAAACCAAGTGATGTCCTTCATCACTGTGAGCTGCTGTGTTTGAGAAACTGTTAAACAGACTGTGTTAATTAAAAGTAAAATCAACAATGAACAAGCAAACCCAGAGGGATAACCTCACAGTGTCACAGTTGAAAACTGCTGCAGGAGAGTGGTAAATTTTTGCATGTGAATAGGTCAGGTTCTGACTGCTTGGACTTGAGAGTTCTGGCTAGTGATGTTTTTAATGTGTATTTTTTTTCTTCTCCTCTTAAAGTCATTCTGTGCTGCAGTTGCATTTAGCCTGATGTCATTGAGAAGCAAAGTTTATACCATCACTGTTTGTCAAAGATGAGAACTCCATAGTGTGTTTCTAAATGCTTAGAATCACATGCCAGTTAGGAAATCCCTCTGGTGAAGTGGGTGGGAGATTGGAGAGAACATGTACATCTCCTGTTCTGTACTCCCTCTTTTTTTGACTGCTGTCAAACACAGGACACTAGGGCAGACTGATCTTTCCATCAGGCAGAGCATCAATGTTCTTAGTGTCAGTATTTCAGTTCTTTCTCCCTAGTCCTAAAAACTTTGACACCGTTTCGTAATGCCCTGCTCAGTGTTTCTGAGCAGACACCTGCTTTGTGTGCTAAAAGGTTTGTGATTTCTGTGAGTGGCATTTACCCTCACTTTTTTTTGCCTCAAAGCTGTAAATTCCTCAAAAGATGAGTCACATTCCTATATGTAACTGTGCCTGTAAATGAGCTTTCAGATCTTCTCTGTTGAGCAGAGTGAGACAAACTCTGAGATCTACCTGCCACATTCTCAGCTGAACACCATGGAACCCTGTATTTCTTACTAGTGCTCCAGGGAGACTAGAAGGCAGACAGGTAGCTGAAGGTTTGTTACCACATGACTCTCCACAGATCAGCCTGTACTGCTTTAGGTTACTGGTGCAGCTCACTGTTACTCTCCCACGTCAGACAACCTATTTTTACTACATTTCTTTGTTTGATAGAGACCAGCTTACACAGCCAGAGAAACCTGCTAGTCCCAAGTTCATCGTGACACTGGATGGTGTGCCCAGCCCCCCAGGATACCTTTCTGATCAAGAGGAGGAAGACATGTGTGTAACTGAAGGATTAAAGCCGGTTACCCCAAATATGTGTGCCGGCAAAGGATTAAAAGGCCTTCGAGCACAGCAGATGCAAATTGTAACCAGGCAGCTAGAGAGTTGTGATGGTAATTATGTTCTAATGGTAATGTGCTGGTTTGATTGTGGATAGAATTCGTGGATATATCATTGTTGAGAAAACAAAGGGATGGCATTGTTCCTCAAATTGGAACATTCTTCAGGCAAATGAAATGTGGTAGTTCAGTGGGGCTGTATCATTAGCAGCCTTTATCTTGGTGAACCAGAGCAGCACAGCACATAGCTAATTCTCCCTACTACTCAGTCTTGGGTGGATTTTTTTCTTTTGAAAGTGTTGTTCATCTTCTTTGCCAGAGACCTGCACTTCTGGTTGACCATTATTGTTTGTCCATGTGCTGATAGACAGGAGATTTTGTGGTGAACGTTTTGCCATACCTTGAACTTTAATACCAGCTGATTATTTTTTTTAATGTTTTTGTCTAGATTGGTGACATCAAAAGGAGTTGGTAGAATCAAGTTGCTAGCATTTCTGAAAGTAGAACTTAAACAGTTTATATTACATGAAGATTTGTATTTTCAGGGTGCTTTTGAATAACACAGGGAATTAGGCTGATACAGTGATGAAAAATATAGAGGATATTGTTTTGTCATAGATCTGTTGAATACTTGCCCTAAGGTCATGTTTGGATTTTTAATGTTTTTGTTTTCCTTTTCTTATAAGACCTTTATTTACTCTAGTAGTGGTGCATCCAGATTTTCTGAACTAAATAAAGAATAATAATAGATGCCATACAGAGGACTCTTAAATTTGATGGCTCACCCTGTAAATGTGTGATGTAATTGAGAGCCATGTCTTTTTGGGGTCCCACTGTCTCCAGACTTACTGTGCGTGTCGGGCAGTCTTAGAGAAGAAAGGAGTGTGTTCTGTCCATTGGCACCTTTTACTGCTACAGTGAAATAGCTATCGGAGAACTGCCCTTGCAGATCTGTGCTTTTACTAGTAAAGTCTCTTTCCTGCTCCTGACTAAAGTGACTTGGTACATGGGAGTGTTGCTGAGAGAGTTACTGCTCTGTTAGGCATTCTTACCTGATTAGCCGCCTTAGCCAGGAGCAGCGCTGGTGTGACTGACCTTCACAGGGAATCAGATCAGGGTGGAAATGATCTGTACAAGCCACGTGGTTGTACAACAGGATAGCATTACTGGCCTTCTGGCATTGCAAGGAGGAGGCATAAATGAGGCTGAGGGTGAAATGGAGCTGGAGCGAATGTGTCACTGGTAAGATCAGAGAAGTCAGCCTAGCAGTTCTGGAAAGCTCTGAAAAGCCAAAAGTGAAGGCAGATTTGGGGAAAAAAGAGAACAGTGTAGGTATAGGCTTAATGGCATGGCTTTGCAGAATGAGGTTTTACAAAATAATACTAAGTAGGAGAAAGTCAAGAGTCCCAGGTTCCCATCAGACTAGTGAAGGTATTGAATCTGTCAGCTTGGAATTTCTTAAAATACTGTTTGGATTGGAGTCTGAAGTGAGTGTCTGTGAAGTGAATGTGAAGCGAGTGTGTCCGAGCAAATTACACAGCAGAGGTTCCTTTCCAGCATGTGCCTCCTACTAAAAAAATCTTACCCAATTGGTGTAAACATTAATTTTTCACTTTATCCCTTGAAATAATTTTCTAGACCTAAAAATGCCTTGGGCAAAGGAAGCATCACTGTTATTAACGCATGGCTTAACAGAGCAGTTGTAACTAAGGTTTAGTTGAAGAATCTTTGTTCTTGTCTCATGGAGATCTGGTCTGTTTGACTTTCACACCTCAGTTTGGATTTGTTTATTTGGCTTGTAAGCAGTTGCCAGTCCAACAGTTTGACTTCTTTCACTTTAGATTTTTGAAAAGTTTCTTCAGATTGTATGACTGTGTGTACGTTTTCAGTCAATACTTTCTTTTCTTCCTCATTAATAGAGGCTTACCAAGACTTGTGTTTAAAAGAGGGAGAGAATAGGAAATGCTATGAATTTCAGTTCTGCTGTACTGTGTACATCAAATTGGATATACAATCATAAAGATCCCAGCATGGGGTGGTTTTTTCTTTCTCTTTTCTTTCCTTCCTAGTGGATATGGAACAATTAAGTATGCTGCAGAAGCAGGAGAAGGTGCTTGAGCGCTGCAAGTACTGGCCTGCCTGTAAAAATGGGGACGAGTGCCTGTACCATCACCCCACACTACCATGCAAGTGAGTAGCACAAAGCTCATCTCCTTGACACCTTGCATTTAAGGTTCAGCTCGCTGCTGACCTCTGCTGAGCGTGAGGAGGTTCGGTTGCTCTCTGCAGGGAAGGGGTATCCGCAGGGTAATGAGGACAGACCGGTGTGTGCAGGCAGTGTGCCTGCAGTGCCCTGCTCTGGGAGGCACGGTAACACCCGTGCACAAGCCCTCTAGTACTTCTGGCTTTCCTGTGCAACAGCTGCTTGGGTATTTTGTTCCACGTACAGGCTTATGACTCAATTTCTTTTCCCTCAGAGCTTTTCCTAACTGCAAATTTGCTGATAAATGCTTGTTCATCCATCCAAACTGTAAATATGATGCGAAGTGCACTAAGCCAGACTGTCCTTACACTCATGCCAGTCGACGAACCCCCCATCCGCCTCCTAAACCAGGTGAGCACCTCTTGTTTTCTGAGCTTTAACTGAATGTGTTGAAGGGAAAACAGTATTTTGGAAGCAGAAGCTGACAGTGGCTTGTACAAGCAGTCCCTTCCTCTGAAGGGATTTGCCTGCCTTGCAGCTTCACTCCAGTTTGTTTGCTGTACCAAGAGCTTGTGGCACAAGCTGAAAACAGAGGCTCGTGTCTTTGTATGAACGTTGTTTCTTCAGTGGCACAGGGGAGTTAACTTTATGTAGTGATGAGGTGACAGTCAGGGATGGCTGACCCCGTGAAGGCAATAGCTTTGTTTGGATCAGGGATTGGTATTCCTGAGCCTGTGACCAGTGAGAAGGCAGAGGGGCTTGTGGTCTTTGGGAAGTGGTTTAGCCCTTGCTCGTGGCACAGTGTGGTTCTGTTACTCTGTGGGGAGGCCGAGCATGTGTGTTTACCTCCTGTATCACTTCTGCAGCTCCTTGGTATCACTGGAAAGCAGCTGCCTGTGCTTCTCAGGCCGGCCAGCTTGAGCTCTGACAGGCTTGCTGCTGTCTGAAGGCAGCGCTGGCCTTTCTCAGCGCTGCCCTGGCCCTGCTGCCTTCTGTCCTGAAATGGTGAAGTACCAAGGCTAATGATGGCTACTGATGGTCGTGTTCTGCCCCGGGATGAGATCCACTCTGTGTGCTGCGATAGGCTTCCCTTATTTCTTGTAGCAATTGGGTGTATTGTGAGTGCAATTCCTTGTGGAAGACTTGATCTGTTTGTGTGGAACTGCATTGAAAAAGCAGTGTATTCTGGCTCACTTCCTCTTCCTTTCTTGTCTACCACCAGCACCGCTGCCCACACTGCCTATATCCTCCAGTAGCCCGCTGTGCAAGTTTTTTCCTGCTTGTAAGAAAATGGAATGTCCCTTTTACCACCCAAAAGTAAGAATTATCTCCTACCTCTTCCTTTCTAGAAAGATACTTGAAATACATTCTCTTGAGTTGGGAAATGTCAGCAGCAGGTCATGCTTTTTGCTTTCACTTTTCACAGTTTAGCTCAGAAATAGAGTATGCAAAAGCTGTGAATTTCCCAAATTGTTGGTGTAACCTTTCCACCAGATGCTCTGGGGAGTCCCAGGCAGGCAAACAGCCCTAGCATTCCCAAAATGCTTCCTAGTCAGGATGTTGGGGGTGCTGGCAGAGGACATCTTCTAGTCTATATGGAAGGAACACATTTCAGGCTCAACTCTTCCTTCAGATGTGCTGCAGCACACAAAATCTTTGAAGCCAGCCCAGTTACCCTGAAGGAAATTAACATCATTCCTGGGGTACAGGACTTTTTAAGAGGGGGCTGGAGAGTTCTGTCCCTGCGTAAGTGTAGTGCCTTTCGAGCCCTGACCCTGGGGAAGGTCGCTGGGTCCCCAGCACCCTGCCCCCAGCTATTACCAGCCAGATGATTCTCTGGCTCTTCCCCTGCTGTTCCGTCGTGCTGTGCCCAGCTCCCACCCGGTGTGCATGGGCCAACCGGAACCGACCTCGGTAAGCCCCTAAAAGCACAGGCCTTCCCCTGCCAGCACAGTGGTGGTTCTGGGGCAGCTGCCTCAGCACCCTTAGCCCTTCTCAGAGGATTGCTGCTGGTGGCTGGGCTGAGCCAACGGCACCAGCCTGCCAGCCGCCTGTTCCGTTACCTTTTGGCTCTGCACATACCACGTGGGAGGGTGGCTTGTTGAAGCGCTCAGCTGGCCTCCCTTGAGTGGTCCCTTCTGAAACACTTCTGGTTTTAGCATTGTAGGTTTAACACCCAGTGTACCAGGCCAGACTGCACTTTCTACCATCCGACTGTCGCTGTACCACCGCGCCACGCCTTGAAATGGACTCGAACTCAAACCAGGTGAGACGCTTTCTGGTTTGGTTTGGGTTTTTTTAAATCTTACTTTCTTGGCTAGCTCTAGAGTGTGTGGTGTGGCTAATGTCACCGCTGTCCTTGTAGTCATGGGATAAATGCATGTGCAGTGAAAGATGAAGCTTGTATGAAGAGATACCTGTTGTAGGCCTGTTACCAATAATGCGTGAAGAGAGACCTGCTCTTCCTGTTAGAGAGAACTCTGCACTGTTGGCTTTCAGCAGCATAACCGTAACTAGTATGATGCAGGCTGAAAATGGGCAGGCAGGGCATGGCCGAGGCACCGGGGGCCTGACCTGGGCATGGGGGGGCTGCTGAGTTTATTTGAATAGAGCTGAGACTCCACCATCAGCTGTTCTTCACCATCAGTTTGTCACACAGCCGAGCTCTCTGCCACAAAACATTGGGCTGTTTCTCTGTGTGTTTCTGGCAGAGCAGCTCCTTCCTGTCACCTGTCCCTCCCTAAGTCAGGCCCTGCCTTAAAGATCAGTGAATGGCACCAGCCTCTCGCACCCACCAACCTCACCGGCAGAGCTCTGGCTCTTACATGAGGAGGATGCAAATCAGTTCCTACCTCATCCTTACAGGCAGCAGGATTGTCACTTACCTGAGTTGTTTTCTCTTTCCTTCAGTGAATGATGACAACCCACCTTGGGACTGACTCACCCACCTTGGGACCGAGGTCTGACCCGTTGCCTCTTTTGGACAGTAGGAGAAAGGGAGATCAACCCCCTCCTGGGGGCGCTAGAAGAACTCATGCATTTTGAACTTGTACTATACATTGTTTTCATAAGATGAGGTTGACTGCATACTTGAAATGGCTCTAATTTTCCAAGTTTGTAAGTTTGAGCAATTTTACATTTTTTTTACACTGTAAGAGGAAATGTCTGTGTAAGAGAAGTTTTACTTTGCGTTCCATTAAAACTTTCAAAGCACGCTCTGCTTCCGTGCCCTGTGCCTGCTGTCTCTTGCCTAAGGTCAGGCTGTTGTCCAGGTGACTCCCGCAGGTAGGGGGAGGTCTCAGGCAGCCTGTTCCTGCGTTCAGCTCAGGCTAGAACCACGGTCAGGTCAGGAAGTGTTTGGTACAGCAGAACCGCTGGCCTCCCAAACAGTGGCCGAGCTCCTCGCCCGCACCCAGGGAGGAAGAGAGGAACTGGTTTGTCTCTGGGGCGTCTGTTCCCTCTAACAGCCATTCCCCCCTCCTACCCCCTCAGGTAGGGAACACACTCAGACAAGGGAATAAAAACCCTGTGTGAGCAAGAACAGTGAAATGGTAGCGACAGTGCCTCTGCAAAGCCTGGGAACTGAGCTGGGGCTTTACTGGGAACTAAAGGGGGCTGGATGCCTCCGTTGCTGGCAGGGAGAGAGAAAGTTCCTGTCTGGGTCCATTCTTCCCCTGCACGCCTGATTGCTGGGCAGTCAGTATCTCTTACCTCGAGGTGCTGGAGAGGGGTCACGGGCAGGGGCTGACCACAGGTACGCTTTAAGGATGAGGAGTGGGAGCAGCAACATCAATGCACTTTTTTTATTAAATCTTTTGCATCTTTTGGGGAACTACATTTTTCACAAAAATATACAAAAAGGATTTCTTTTTACAAATATTTACATTTGATATCAGAAAACAAGGTTAGCTACATCTTTAACCTCAGATTTGACAAATATAGTCTTGAATTCTGAAACTTAACACTCCAGGAAAGTATTTTTTCATATTTATTTTTTTTTCTGAAATAAAGTACTCAAAGTTCATATTCAAATTTAAAAAAATCTTAATTCAAAAATGTGACATTTAGTGGGTTTTTTTATATATATATATATATGTATAGATATATATTTTAAATAAAGAAACATACAACATTGTCACAGGGATGAGACGTTCATGGTGGAAACCCGAACGGAGTACACGTAAGCCCATGATCCTTACCACAGTAACACAGGACCCTACCTTTGGACTAGTTTAAAATACCAGGGGTTTTTTCCTTTTTTTTTTTGCTAAAGCCAGAGGGATTATCTGACACACTCCATAATGAAGCACAACAAAGCTGGAGACAACTGGATTTTAAGCTTAACTACAGTAAAATATTTCACCTAAGGTGACCTGATGGGGAGCGGCGGCGGAGAGGATGGGCTCTTGCACTGCATGGAGCAACGGGGAAATGGATTTCCAGACAAGAGACTCCAAATTGCATCATTTTCCTATCGAGCTTCCCAGTGCCTTCCATAGCTGCCCCGTGTGGGAATAGCTGCCACCATGAGGCTGTTTCCCTTTCCAGTGGGGACAGGAGGCAAGAATCTGGAAGGGCGTAAGACACCTAACGCTACCTCCCCTGCTGAATTTCAGCAGCTCCCGTGGTTTATAACCTGCTGGACAAGGGTGAGCGTAAGGTGAGCTGCTGCTTCCTGCTGCCTGAGAAACAGAAAAATACAGCAAACAAACCAGGCCACAAAGCTAAAAGTGAGTGTGGAGCTGAAGGGAACAGTTCTATTGCATTTACTGGGATCAGTAAGTTATTTCGGGCGATCACCACGGCCTTGAGTGTATTCTTAGGTGAAATTTCCCATTAAAAATGCTTTAGCTTTCTTCACAAATTAGTAATGCAGCTCTTCCCTTACTTTATATAACGTGCTATATACCTGTAACTGAACTAAAAAAGCATAAACAAAGCTTACAGTTACCAGATACTGCTTCTTTTTAAATAAAAAAACTGAGCTCTATTGTACATAAAAAACACAACACAACGGTAAGTAGTAGCAAGTGAAGGAGGAATAGAGCACAAACGCGAGCAGCACTACCCACCAGCACCAACATTTCACACAAGTACAGAAAACCTTTTTTAATGAGTTTTTCATGCAGTTTGTGCCTGTGCTCATGCTTGGAGTTCCTGCAGAAAGGGTATTTACTGAATTCCCAGAGACCACAGCACAGCGCGTGTCCCGGCTCTGAGTGGTGGCTGGAAACAGCCCACAGAGGCCAGAAGCACCACTTGGCAGCCCCAGAGCTGAACATCACCAATTCGGGGTTTACGTGAGGTGCTGGATAAAGGTATTTACCTGCTTTGCTCCTCGGGAAGAACACAGACCCTACTTTTTACCTGCTGGGTGTAGGAAGATGCCCTCTGCTCCTCCCCACTCTGAAGCATTTGGAATGAAGTGTGAAGAGAAGATGCGTGTTTTGCCCTGGCTGTGTGGGAAGAGCAAGCTGCGGTTACCGCTGGCTGAGCTCTCCCAGCCCTCAGCATTGAGGGCAGAAGGGGGAGCCGGGTTACGGGCTCCTGGGGGAAGAGGGGTGAAAGAAAAAATAATTAACAGCAGACACTAACAAGTAATTGGGGGATAAACCATAATAACTTTTCCCCCCCAAGAAAGGCTTGTACTCGGGCCGAGGACTGACATGAAGCTGCCCCTCCCACTGGGTTTGTTTGGGTTGGGTTTTTTACATCAGGTTTACCTTAAGTCAATTATTCCCTTATTTTGTAGTGGTTTATTACAGGATAAACCCCAGAACGTTACCGTTTCTTTGTCTGTGTGCGTACCCGCAGGCCTGCCTTCCCTCTGCCTTCCCTGACTCCTGCAGCTCTATCTGGAGGCCTAAGGCAAGGGGCTGCCGAAGGAACACACAGCCCCTGTCTGACTGGAACTGCCCCCTGCAGACACCTGTCCCCGCCGCCCCTGGCGTGCAGCAGGGCGCACACAGCCCTGGCTTCACCTCACCTCCCCTGGCGCAGGGGCCTGGGAACAGAACCAGCAACTGCTGAACCACATTTGAACAGGAAGGAAAGGAGGGGGCAGTAAGGGGTGCAGCTCAGTCATCAGGAGTTCTGTGGCCTATCGTGTTTCTTTGGTTTACAGAACATGTTTAAGCCCAGTTGCACGGGAAACTAAAGCGCAGATACATCAGAAGAGGCCTATGAAACAACCCACGTTTGGGGTACGCGGGAAAGCCAGGCAGCACCTTAAAACACATCCCTGCGCTCTGCCCACGCTCTGGGGTTAAGCAGCAGTTTTGCCTTTAGGGGACCCTGTTCCCACCGTGCGCGCTGCGACAGCGCAACCACCACGTTCGCTGCCGTGCTCAGCACTGAACAGCTGTACAGGAGTGCAGAGAGCGAGGAACGGGAGCTGCTGCGCATCCCCAAACAGCAAACACAGTTGCCCATAGACCATCCCGCTGCACCCTATGACTCTCCAGGCCCCAATGCCCCCAAGCCCTTCCCCTCTGAAGCCAGAAGGCGGCACAACTCCCCAGCCACCACCTCCTGGTTGGATCTTTGGCCCTGCCTTCACCTGTTTATGAGCGTTCCTTCCTCTCTTCTTGTTCTTCCCATCTCCTTTTCTCCATGTCTGTGTTTACTGGTTTCCTGTTCCTCCTTCCTCCATCCCACATTCCATAATTTCAAAAAGAAGTGGAAACAATGAGAACTGCGGATCGTCACCGTGCTCAGACCTTACACTTCCCTTGTTTTGTTTTACACAAGGAGGGAAAGAGAACCCATGTTCCACGCCTTTTTAATCATTTTCTTCTTTTCTTTCCCCCCAAAGAAAAACTGAATTGCTCAGGGGGCTGGGCTGACAGCTAACAACACAACCCCAAATTGAGGTTGTGACTCGTACGCTGTTGGGAATCCGAGCAGGGGATGGTGAGTGGTTACCTGTTCTAGCATCACACAGACTGGAGAAAGCTCCCCACCTTGAGTTAGTCATGAATGATTTTAGCAAGGAAACCTATTGTGGCTTTTGTGCATGTTATATACCTGAAACTATCCCCTTTCTTTTTGCTGAAACACGATACAGAGAGTTTAAGTCTGAAGACAAAGTTAACTGAGGAGCAGAAGCTGGAGACAGGCAAAGAACCAGGCTTGGTCTAACTGCACCACAGTGATTGTTAACAAGAATGCACTGGGGGCTTTGGCAACATGAGTGAGAATCAAGTGGTGCTGTAAGCTTAGGGAGAGCAGAGCAGATTGCAAGGAAGCACACGGGAACAGCAGAATACCCAAGTGCAGTACAGCTTGTGATGGTAAAGTCACTGATGCGGCAGTTTATTTTGTGACTTCCCATCTTACCTCCCTTTCTGTGGAGTCCAGAGGAGGATTCCTTTGTCCAGAACACTGATGACATTTTTGCCTGTAGCTTATGGTAACAATAAGTAAAAAAAAAAAGAGAATCTTTAAAGGTTAAGGCTTGTCACAGCTGTGACACCGGTAACGCAACAGGGAAATGTGTCACCCTGCCCATGGAAGAGTTGTGCCTGAGACCCCAATCCTTCTCTCAGCACACTGCTGCTCCTTGCACAGCAACCCAACAAGGGACAGCAGCGGGGACTGGAGCCCCGCTGGGTGCAAGGGGGGAGTGGGGCCGGGACCCAGGGCCTGCCCAAGGGCAAACAGTGGGGTTCAGGCAGCGCGCGAGCAGAGCGGAGCACAGTTCTGGCCCACGCCGCTCCTGCCTTCAGAGTCTGCTCGTGGTACTCAAGCCCTTTCCTCCGACCTGGTCTGCAGATCCAGGAGGGGGGAACCTGTCTGCCACCTGTCTGCCTTCCGATGGCACAATTCCAGGTCAGCGTTAACCCGACTTGCACCAAGTTCAGGGCTGTTCTGAAACGAATCTTGCTAATACTTGGTCACTGGGCGAAGCCAGAAGATACCAGAAGGCTTTCCTTCAGTGGTCAAGTGAGACAGCAGCCTTAGCTTTCTGAAACACTTCTTTTGCCTTCAGTTTTACACCATCTCTTGCCTTCCCTACCAAAATCTAAAAGTCATATATGATGACTTAAGAATAAAAAAAATAAATAAATCAAGATTCCAAGTCTAATTTGTTCTCCCTGACTGAATCCCAGCTGTGCTCCTCAGTTCCTGCTCTCTGGCAGCTTTCAGTTCTAAATGTGTTTACTTCTAGTTTTTGTTTGCTCCTTGGAGCTGGGTTTTCCTTCTCTCACTCTCTTAATAAGCACCCTTCAATAGCTTCCAAGGGCACATTCATTTTATGTGAATTCTCATTTTGCTTTTATTGAGCCACTTATCAAGTTTATCTTTTATCCCCCCAAAATACTGCTGACTTTAAAGATCCCAGGGATCTTTGCTGCCAGCCAGAGAGTTAGAAAGACAATTAAGCTAGAGAACAAAATCACCCACTCTGAGCGACCAAATCCCACAGAGAGCTTTTGCCTCCCCTTCCTTGGTGCTGTGTAATCACAGAAAAGCTTTTCCCCAGCTTCAGAATCCCCCAACTGCATCTCTTCTCTCTGGCACTTCCAAACTAAGTCCCTTCACGTTCCTCCCTGACCTTGTCCATCCTCTGCCCTGTCTGCTGAGCACCCACGAGCACAAGCTCGTGACGCAGGCAGCCAGTTCCCGTACAAACGAGTTTCAAGCGTGGGTGGCAACAACTAGTGAGTTACTACAGTGGCAGTTCATGTAAACAGCAAATGAGGCACAGTAACAAGCACCATCACAAAGCTGCCATCTTCTGCTGTGCTTGCAGGCAGCTGTTCCTTCAGCAGCCACAGCTTCTCCTACGCAATCGGCTCCAACTGTCCTCAGAAAGGCAGCGCAGCCTCACCTACTCACTCCTCAACACTCCTGACCCTTCTCAGCTGGCTGACCCCGCTGTTCCTGGCAAACCACTGAGCGATGTGCCAGGGAAAACACCAGCTTCCAGGAGAAACGAGGCTGGCAGTTTTGTTTCTGAAGAGCTCCTCAGCTTCCAGCTCCCAATCCAGCCCTTTGCCACAGCACCTTTGGAAGAGGGAAGAAGCAGCAGGGAGGTCTGGAAGCTCAGACGTTCACACTGCAGCTACCAGCCCATCAGCGCCCAGCGCAGCCCTGCTGCTATTCCCCTGTCAGCTTCTCAGTGGCACTGCACCGCTGGCGGGGTGTTTGAGATTCCTTGGGGCAAGAGCACCAATGGACAAATATCAGTGGAGAGGCACAGCATTAATGAAGCAGGTAGAAGAAGGGAGAAGATGACATGACCAGTGATGAGGAATACAAGGAACAAACCTCTTGACTGTCTAACGTACCTCCTTCATTGGGTGAAGCCCTAAAGAAGATGATGAGGCTGGGAGACACTGAGCCTAGGATTTGGAGGGGAAAACTCAAAGAGGCAGAAAACTTTGGACTTAGACCTGGCTATCTGACAAGGACAGACTATGAAGGAGCTCTTAACAGCCAGCCAACTTGAACCCACAAAAGGCAACTTTAAGGCAGGACAAATCTTACTCCAAGCCAAGAAGTCCTGCACAGGTGTGCTGAGTAAGAGACAGAATCACAGCTACAGAACAGCATACCGCAACTGGCTTCCCTGGCATAGGTAAGATTTAAATGCCAGACACTAACGTTCATACAAAACAGGCAGGCAGGCAGGAAACAAGGTTATGGGACTGATCAGATCTAATCTCAGTTCTCACATGGAATTCCTCTGAAGTCAGACATGTTCCTGGCAAGATCTCCCTGGGCACTCATCACCCAATCCGTAGAGTTTTGCTCCTGTAGAGCAGCTGCTGCAAGACTGGCAAGACTCTGCCAAGAACGATCATGCTGAGAAACCTGATAACTGCTTAGTTCATCAATTTCTTTACAATAAATATTTGTTATAGTTTGATATATACAATATATTATCTGAGACCGTTGGGTAACTAGCTCTGTGTAGCACCTAACAAGCCTTTCTGGGCATAACAGAGCTCAAAGTCTGGCTCGTTAACTTTTCTCCCCCTTCTCCGCTCTGTGCAAGCCCTCCCACTGCCCCTCCGTGCCCACCACGCTCACCAGATGCTGAACAGAAAGAGAGGAGGTTTATTTCTTTTTCACATTTACCTGGCATAAGAGGATGGAAGAGCTGAATACTATCAAAGCCTGTTGACTGACCTAAAGCAACACCATTGTTAAAGCAGAGCAGAAAGAGCTTCACGTTCAAGCAGAATGTCATTACGAGAAGTGCTGGTAATTAGTGACTTCCATGTTGCATGAAAATGAACTGCTCTGATTGCAAAGCAGGTTCAGTCTGTGATGTATCTCTGTGACATGATGCAGCCACACAGCTGCTGAAATCCTCCTCGCTGGTACCCCCCCAGAGCTCTGCTCAGGCTTTCAGTGTGACTGAGATGCTTTGTCAGCTCAGAGGCCCCACTGTTACAGGACAGCAGAAATGCACTTATGCTCCAGGTGGCAGCAGGTCTATTTGAAGAAGCAGATGGTTGGACATTTTTTACAATCAGGGGAGAAATCTGAGCAGAAACCTCTCCCAGCTAGTCCCAGCTCTGTTAAAAAGTTCAAATGTACAAAATACAACATTTGGAAGTTTATACTCTCTCTGAATCCCCCCATGATGCTGAGAAAATAAAATCAATTCATATTGCTATGAAATTCTATTTTTGCAACTGGTGACATCCCAAGTGCTATCGATCAGGAGGACTGTAAAATCCTCACCCTACTCCACACTTCCAGCATAGAGGCTAACAGCCCAGTCAAGTAACACAGCAATAATCTCTCTTCCACTGAGAATACTTTTATTCACAAGGCAAAAACTGGAGTTAGACTTTTAGGTTGTGGGCAAGGCACTCGCAAAGTGAGCAAATCTATTTCTGCTCACAGAACTAATTTAATGTTTAAGTGCAACAAAAACACTAAATTAGCCATGAAGATCATGCATATCCAAAGGCTTTCACCAGACATGACTGTGACCCAGGCCTCTAAATACAGAGATATTTAAGTCCTAAGGAATCAGCTCCCTTATTTTCTGCTTCACCAGATGATGCTTCCTTTTGACTAGTCATAGAAATATAATTTCCGTTATAATAATTAAACATTTATTAAAATACTATCTATTTAAGAGTTAATATATGGTTTCTTTCAGTATTAAAATATGGTATACTCTTTTTTCTTTTTTTCCCCCCAACGATGTTCAGACCTCAAAACTTAAAGAAGAAACATTCATGCTGAGAACAGATCAATGTACAGCACTAGGTCAGAAATAACATCTCTTGATTAAACCCCCAGGATCTTACTGTGAAACTGTACATTGATTAACAATTGGCTGCTTCTCTTTATCCATGGGTTTTCAACATCTGGCAGTGAGTGAAATACAAACCCGGATTAACCGACGCTGGAGCAAATTCAGCGGCCTCAGTGTCTTTGTTGCAGTCCATCCTTCTGGCAGACTCTAGATACTTGTCTTTCAGAGCCAGATTGCTCTGGGTCTTGGATCAGCACCATTTCTTACGCATGCAGGGCACAGCAGAATGTCACATTGCAATCCTGGGTATTTCATGCCTGGTACTTCATGCAGCGTCCTCTGTGCACGTCTCCACGTCTCGCTCTCAATGAGGCATGTGCACACATTTCCAAACAAACAGGCTGTGGTTTCAAACAGATATTCCATATGAGACATTAAAGACTACAACACTGTTTGAAGAAATGGCTAGTTCAGGCAAAAGAAAAACTTCTGCTGAAGTATGGCAGCCTGAATACAGATGTAAACAAAATGTGATTTATTAAATCCTAACTGTTCACATTAAAATCTGGGCTATTTACTCTGTTGCAAATACCCATTCCTTCATATACAAACACACAGATAAAAAGCAGAATACTCTGAAGTTGTGCTTTATACCATGGACTGTGAGTGCCCAGTGCTGGGCACTTTCTGATGGTCAGGGAGAGGATACGTACCTGCAGTCGTCCCCTCCAGCACTGACCACGTATCTATCTCCACTTGTAAATCGAATGTTGGTTAAGTGGGCAGAGTGACCTAAAAATCGTTTGTGTTTTGCCTGAAAGAAAACAAAACAACAAACCCAACAACAATAATGGTAAAGTGAGAGTCTAAATCCTTTGTCTCCACCTAAACCAAACAAGGCAGGCGTGTGTTTATCTACCTTTTCATTGCACCACGTGTTTCTGTAACTCTGAATGTCTTACAGGTTTTCAGACATGAAAGACTTTGAGGGAGAACTACTACTGAGCTGCAATGTAGATTAAGTCTTTACCAAATAAGACGGCACCTGCAAACTGGCAACACTGAGCAAGCTGACACAACTGTATGAGATGTTCTCTTGTCCCACGACTCACCTCTGAATTCTGAGTGAAACTCCTGACACTGAAAGAAATGTTTTCATTGTGTGGGGGCAGTTTACACCATGCAGCCTCAAACCCTGAAAAATTGATAGTCCATGTGATAGTGACAAATCTGTGAACTCTCCACCCATGGAAATACACAGATGGGACTAAAATTACCAGCTGTCTCCCTCATCTGTCAAATGAAGCTTTGTGCTGCACATGAAAAAATATATAGGGCTTTGAGGTTTTGAGCATGAAGGCACGATGCTAATGCTGACTGGCAGGCAATATTATGGGGACAGCACCCTCATGGCAAAGGGGTTGGAACTAGATGTTATTTAAGGTCCCTTCCAACCCTAACTGCTCTGTGATTAACACCTACAAGAGCTTGTAACACAAGCTACTGCACCAAACAGTAGGAAAACTGTGGGGTGAAGCACGCTAATGAGATACCTTAAAAAAAGCTACAAATCTGGAGAAGGAAATACTTCCATCACACACCTCCTAGAGAAACAGTACAAGAATATGAACAGCTCTAGTTGTTGTAACAATGGAAAAAGGGAGTTCTTACAAATTTCTCAGGACATGGAAAGTCAAACAGCTTGACCATGCCAAAGTCGTCGCCTGTTACAAGATTGATTCCCGAGTGAGAGACACAGGCACAGTTCACATCAGCTTTTTCGGCGTGTCTGGACCAGATTCCAATTACTTCATCCCCCAGAACACTGGAACAGAAAAGCAAGAGGCTCTTTAGAAAACCAGAGCAAAGCCAACAGAGGAAGGAAAGAGGAAGCAGCTCTCAGTAGTGGCAGTGGGTTTGTAAAAACGTGATGTTTACATTTTATTGCTCCACAGGCACATCTATCACAGGCTTTACTCTGCAATGAGGTTTGTACCATTCCATTATTGCCTCTGAAACTGATTCAGTGAGAGAAGTTCCAAAATAACCTGGCCCATGGCAACACTGGGACGCACAGGTGATTACTAACATTGAGGCATTTGTGGAAAAAAAAAAAGAATAATAATAAAGACAATTTAAACCCCTATGTCACAGCATTAGATAAATATATTTCAGCTCTTGGAAAATAAAAATAGGTGTTTTCTCCTTATAACTCTATGGGGTTGATTCTGTATCATGAATCAGATGGAAAGTTTCCTGGAGTCCAATGAAGATTCTTCACTATAATCATACATACATACACACAGAGAGAAAGAGAGAGAGAAATAGTCCTAAACAGAAAACAATTCTCTCAAGATTCCAAAGCAGACATGTATTGAAAATTTCCTTTACAAAGCCTTGTGGATAGCTGCCTTTTATTCAGCCCTGCTTGCAATGTCCATGCTTACCTCCCAAGAATGCAAAAGAAAAAACACTTCATCATTTGTTAATAGGTTTGGGAATGTCTCTGTGATTCTTTCCCCCCACACCACACTACATTGAAAAAGGAATTATTTACTTCACACATACTGAACTGGGTCAGAAGACACAGGTTTCTTGTTTTCATATCAAAGAGGAGACAAAAATGGATTACCCAAACAGAGACCATAAAGCCAGGAAAGTGAGTTTTTCCAGAGCCCTCTGAAAAGCTCCTAGTTTTAAACACATTTTAGAGCAAAAAGTCAGATTATTGTTCAAAGTGGTTGATATGAAGAAAACGTTCAAGTAGTTATTATCAATTTTTGTCTGAGGGTGCTGAAAATAATGGAAGGAGAGCAAGGGGCCTGAAAGGAGACACAGGAAATCAGATTTGCAGAGAATATAAATTATTTCGCTGTGCAATAAAACCTGGTGTAATTCTTCAGGTAATTTCTAAGTCTATTTTGAATGAAATATAATAATTTTAAGATATTTAAGATATTTAAGAATCAGGACAGGCTGGGGGGGAGCTGCTGGAGAGGAGCTCTGTGGAGAAGGACCTAGGGGTGCTGGTGGGTGACAGGGTGGCCATGAGCCAGCAGTGTGCCCTGGGGATGAGAGAGACAATGGGATTCTGGGGGCATCAGGAGGAGTGTGGGCAGCAGGTCACAGGAGGGGATCCTCCCCCTCTGCTCTGCCCTGGGCAGGCCTCACCTGGAGTGTTGTGTCCAGTGCTGGGCTCCCTGGGATAAAAAGGACAGGGATCTCCTGGAGAGAGTCCAGAGGAGGCTGAGGAGATGATGAAGGGCCTGGAACATCTCCCCTGTGAGGAAAGGCTGAGAGAGCTGGGGCTGTTCAGCCTGGAGAAAAGAAGACTGAGGGGGGATCTTACTAATCTCTATAAATATCTGAAGGATGGGTTGCAGGGGGAAATGGCCAGCCCCTTTTCAGTGTCTGTGGGGACAGGACAAGGGGCAATGGCTGCAAGTTGGAGCATAGGAAGTTCCACACCACCATGGGGAAGAAACTTTTCCCCAGTGAGGGTGAGGGAGCCCTGGGACAGGCTGCCCAAGGGGTGTGGAGTCTCCTTCTCTGGAGAGATTCCAGCTCCATCTGGATGCCTGCCTGTGTGACCTGTCCTAGGGACCCTGCTTTGGCAGGGGGGTTGGACCTGATGATCTCTCAAGGTCCTTTCCAACCCCTGCGATTCTGTGATTTGGAATCCAACAGCTCAGACCTTCCTGGTAATTTGCACAGTGCCACCAAACACTGGAGCTGCCAGAGGCAGTCAAAGGGAGATGGAGATACCCAGCAAACAGAAAGGCACACTTACACAAGAGATCAGCTTTTATCAGGTGTCCTCAGCAGTCAAACAGCTCAGGTTGTGCTGAAGGACTCTGCTGTGTGCTGTCTCTTGCTGTGCTGTACTTACCTGAGCTGCTGCCAGAGCAGATGGATGTGTTAAAATACCTGACTGAACAAAGGGATGAAAAACACTTCTAAACAGCAGGTGCATCTCCTGCAAGTTACATGTGGTTTAGCAGGTATAAAGCTGTGAATCATTTACCTTGTCCAAGTGGCCCATGTAATTCTGTCAATCAAAGCCTGGTCCACAAGCTGTTTTCCTGAAGGCACTTCATAGACTTGCCTTTTGTAAGACCCAGTAGAGACCTTTGAGATGACCACAAAGAATTTATAATACACAAACCTGTCTGAAAAGATGAATATGTAGCTCTACAGGGCTTTGAAAAGCAATTTCTTGCTCTTTAGGTAATTTAGCTTTAGGAAAACTTCCTCAGTGAGTTGAAAATTCTCAAAAATCTGCATAAGCATAAAGCAATAGTGAGAAAGCATAAGAAACCTTACATTGTCTAATCTAAAATGTCTGATTGTTAAAAAAGTAACTGAAACATCTCAGATGCTGCACATACTAATTCTCTATATTGTGTCTTGGTATGTATGTGTGCATATTAAAAAAAGGTAAAATAAACTCCCATCTTTAAAGCTGACACAGAGGTACCCCTCTCAGACTGCAGATGTTGATTTGACAGAGAGAGAAGCTCCTCCCACCCCTCAGATGTGAGCAAAATGCAGAAAGCAAAGCATGCCAACTTCATTTTAAGTTTTAAGAAATATCTTGAGCCCTGTGGCTGGGAGTTGTAACACCATGATTCCTGTGCTGCTCAAAGAAGGCTAGCACAGTAACAATGTGCAGTGCTACCATTCTGGCCAGGGATATGAAGACTTGAGAGGTCCCTGGAACTTACAGAATGATAGACTGTACTCCTTCCTCTTTGAATATCACAGAGGTAAAAAGGCAGGGAGGCATATTACAGTGATTTTGAAACCAGTTTCTCAATTCTATGCCTATTTCTTGTGTTTAATATCCAGGACAAGTAACAGACCAGTGACAGTAACCCACCACTCCAATCTTTCATTACAAAATTCAGCAGTTGTCAAAGGAGACCACTTGCACAGTACGTCATGACCATGCTTCCCATTGATTATCTTGAACAATTTTAATGGCTGGTACCTGGAGATAACAGCTATCTGCAGAGAAGTCCATCTGGATGACAAAACTTGGGATATCTTTGCAGTAGCTGACTCGGTTCAGTGTAGGACCCAAAGTCAGATCATAAAAATCCACAGCATTCTCACTGGAACCGACTGCTAAGTAGCGAGAGTCTGGGCTAAACCTGAACAGAGGAGAGGGGGTTATGAACAAGGGTGGCTCTCACAACAGCTTCCAATCAATATTTGAAAAGCACAGGTCAATTTGCATTTCAAGTATCTGCTAGCCATCTCTGGAGTAACTCTGTTCATGATCTGACCTCAGTACCATCTCAGCAACAATAGTGTGACATGCCCCTGATGGATGTCTCATGCTACACTCAGAAGGCTGCAACTAGAAAAATGAAAGGCTGTAAATGAAGAAAGGCCAGGCCTTCTAGGTTGAATGTACTGAATAAAAAGGTGTGAAATCAAACCTTTCACCTGCCCAGTATAACTCTGCACAGTGGTTTCTTTCCTCCAGTTTTCCTCTCTAGTCTTGAAACTAGGTAGCTTCCTGAGCTGAACAAAATCCTCACAGCACCTTTCAAGTTACCAGGGACTTACTTTATTTCTGCTCTGAGACACACCTTGGGACAGCTTGCTGATTCCAGCACCCTCCTGACTCCTTCCTATGAGGGTTCTCCTGCCTTCCTGCAGCAAGGTCCCTCATTGCTGGGCTGCTCGTATTTCTCCCACTCATCTGACCTAAGCTTTCCAGAAGCTTCCTCTAGTTGAACACAATTTTTCACAGAAGGAACAGTCTTGTCCTCCACTTTGGAAACAGAAGCCAAACCTTACTTCTGCTAACTCCTTTCTAACAAAACACAACAGAGAGCAAACAGACAGGCATTTCCATTGTCTCTCACAATCCAGTTTCCTCTGGAACTTCAGATCTTATTTTACCTCCTGTACATCACCTCACCCTCTTCCTTTTTACACTTCATTCACCTCCTGATTAGGATTCCTACTGCCTATTTACTTCCCCATTTTAACTGATTCTTGGCAGCATCACCTGACAGTCCCCCTATGGGGCTCCCTACTTTTCGACTATTGCTATCTCTGATCTCCATGCACCTCCTTCCTTCCTTCCTTTTTATTCCTGGTATCAGAGTCATCACACAAACACCTCAATTCACTCCTTGATGCCAGCTCTCTGAAATACAATTGCAATGCTCCCTAGAACATAAAATTGGATTTTGGAAAAGGAAAATACAGGTTTCTAGGACACTACAATATGCAAAGCCATGATGTTTTCTGACCTGATATCTTGAATCGCTGATCTTCTGTCCCTTTTTTTCCCCCAAATTTTTAGAGAGGTCACAAGCAAGATAATAAATTCTCCATTTTTCATGCCAATAGCTACCATATCACCCTCTGGGCTGTAACAGACAGTACGAGCTGCGTGTCCTAAGCTGACTTTGTTCAGCATCTTCTGTGAAGAAATAAAACCCCAGAAGAATAAATGTTTCTGTTTGTTCAGAGTTCAAAAATAATTCATATTTCTAAAGTACCTTATGCTAACAGTTGCCACTATCAGCTAGATTATTCTCAGAATACATTAAAAAACAAGTTTCAAGCCTTCAACACCTAGGACTTTTACTTTTCTCCCCTCCCAAACAACAACTACACTCCAACACCTACCTTTTCAGCAATGTCCCAGAGTCTTACTGTGCCATCTTCTGCAGCAGAAAGGAAAAAATCTCTGGAAGGATGTGTTGCTAGGCCCCAGATTGGTCCATCCATATGACCATTAATTAGAATGTTACATGCAGCATTTTTCTCTCCAACTTCAATTATTTCAGCATTTCTTGTCCCAACAAGAATCTTCCCCTTGAATAGCAGTGAGACAGTTATCTCTGATGCAATACAGTGACTACTCACAACGAACAGTACTAAAGATCTAATCCAAAGCTACAGTTCTGTTAAGGTTTGCTGAAATCAAGTCATGAAATAAACAAAGAGAATTTATTCTTTAAGCCCCTCTGATCTACAAAGCTGTATGTAAATAACAATGCTAGTAAAGTTAGGGCTTCTAGGTCAGATACTTGAAGTGTGAAAAGAGAGGAGTGGAGAGATCTTTTGTCTTAAATAAAAATATATACAGAAAATATAAGTATAGACTAAGATCACTCAAGCCAGACTATTTTTTTTTCTGATGTAAAATCAACTGTAGGCACCAACTAGCTCAACATTTCATTTCAAATACTAATTATAAGAGAAAGAGGAAGAAAAAATATATATATGATGCTACAGATCAATCCACAACTTCTAAGCTTTACTTTAAGGACATGATGGGTTCTTTACCTTGCCTCTACAAACAGAGCGAACACAGTCTGTCATTTGCCCTGTCTCTAGTCTGAAGGCACGACATCGTTTCAGCTCTTGATCCCACAGCTTAACTGCTCCTCCTTCCTTTGAACTAGAAAGAAATCAGAAACAGCCATGAATATAATGGCTAGCACAAAAAAACCCAGGATATAAATGTATGGAAGAGCTGTATTACTTAATGTGACGTAATGTAAACAGAGCATTTCAGTATGCTAAAGATTCCACTTGTTTTTTACTGAACAGGTGATGGTAACATGCTAAGCCTCCTAAGCAAGAAATAGTGATTCAAAGTCCTCACTGTACTACTTTACAGAACAAGATGAAAGATGGTTGCTGCTCAGCTTAGTCCAAACTAGCAGCTCTTGGGGAATTTGTCCAGCCAAAGAAACAGTTAGGTGTGTGAACAACCTGCTATTAAGTCAGGCAGAGATTACCCAAATAGAGTTGAGGGAAATGGGAGAGAGATGCATTTTACTGCTGTGACATCAACAACAAATGTTCAGTTTAAGGAGGGAGAACCATGGCCTGTCTCTGACAACTCTGGATTGGTACTTGGAGAAGCATTACCTGATACAGCATAACTCATACCGTATGCCAGGCTCTATTTTATACTTTATTCAACCAAAATAATGTGAAGTCACTAGAAAATGCCTCAAGAAGCTTCCATGTGTGTTTTAGGGAGATGACTGTTACCTAGAAGTTCAAATGAAGAACTCCTTGTGGAGATTCTGATTCAAACCCCCTAGACTCTGGGAACACATGTCAGGATCCTTGCGACTCTTGACTTTCTCTTATAATCAACAGACAGGCTGTGACCACACGATCCCACAAGAGACTAAACATTCCCTACAGCCAAGCAAAACCTGTGTGGGCTTGCCTGCACTTCAGAAGGGGTGGCTACCTTTTTTCCTACCACCTATTCAGGGATCCACAAGTGACTACTCTTCCAGCTTTGATGTCCCAACTGCCTAGTGTTATCACAGAATGGCATGGGTTGGAAGGGACCCCAAGGGTCACAGAGCTCCAACCCCCTGCCACAGGCAGGGACACCAACCTCAGGCCTGGAGCTACACAAGGTTGCCCAGGGCCCCAGCCAACCTGGCCTTGAACACCCCCAGGGACGGAAGTGTTCTAGTTTTGTATAGTGTTAGACAAACTGAATGCAGACCCTTTTTAAAGAACAGATGTGCATGCAGATAAAAGATGACTCACGGTCTTTCCTTGCCTCCTGTAACAATCAAGCCATCTCTTAGGGTGGTGTACATTGTGAAAACAGGTCCATTGTGAGCTTTGGCCACAATTCGTATCAACACATGATCTTTCCAAACACACACATCTCCACTGATAGTACCTGTAAACGTCAAGTTATTCTGAAAAGGGGAAAAGTATACTTATCATCTCATTCTGAGTAAGTCAGGAAGAAAAACAGTCAGAAATGAAGAGCATCATCATTTGCTTTAGGCTAGATTACTTTTATTTGTTGCTGTACAAGAGCAAACTGTAGGAGGGGTAGGAAGAATCTTTAAGGACAAAACAATGAGCTAGTACATTCTTTCTTCAAGTCTGAAACACGTTTTCTTGTAGCTAATAGGCTCTGCACTGCAAGACTTGCAATGCTGTAAGCCTCAGCCACAGGGTTATCTATGTTTTCAGCCTATCAGGTGTGCAAGCTGGGGTAAAAAAGCAAAAACCAGTTACCCAAGAGAGAGACACCACTCTGGAAAAAGAGAGTGTCATGAACAATGAAACCACAGGCCAATTACAGTTCTAAAAATCTAAATCAAGAGTCAATTCAGCACAGACCCAACATGCAGATCAGCAAGCAGGCCAGTAACACACACTATGTAAGAGAAGCTCTGCTTAACTTAAGAAATTTGTGGCTATTTGCCCAGCTGGAGAGGTGAGTGTGGTTCCTACAGAGCAGCTGCTGCAAAGGCAACAAGGCCTGCTTCTGTCAAAAAAACCCCAAACCAAAACAGAACCCCAAACCCAAGGCAAAGCAAAACCCTACTGTTTAACAGCCATAGATGTTCATGAATGCCTCAGGACAATGCTGCTCTCAGATCACTCATGAGTAGCAATGCATACAGACTGTAACACAATCACCCCCCCAGTGGGCATAAAATTAGTCTCATTTCTGCTATTTGGTTCCAGAGTCAGTTTATCCAGATTAAATACCAAGCAGAATACTATCAGACCAAAGCATGTGCTTGTTTCTTCTGAGAACATTTAAATCCCTGCTCTTTTTTCTTCTTTGGTCTAAAGAAAGCTGGAAAACGTTAGAAAATTAGTGTTAGTAATGCTCAACAGAGTTCAATGAAACAACTGGCACACTCACTAGTAGGTTAGAAAGTCTCATTGAACTGATTAAAGGTAGAGGAGTAAAAAAACAATTGGACTGAGTGCATTTTAAAAGGGTGAGTTAAGGTACCTACCGCTCCGAAAGCTACAGACAGCATGGTTTGCATTCGGGCATCCTCTATGGAGCTCAGCAGCCCTTTTTTACTGAGAAGAGCTCTTCCAGCCAGTGTCCAGAACCTCACATGTTTTACTCCCACAGAAACAAACTGAGTGTCTGAATCTGGCCTGAATTCTGCTACAAATATACGCTGGTTATGACCAGCTCGGCTGGCAATTTTGGCACCTGGCAGAAGGAGAATGGATATTTGGAATTAATTGAGGAAAAAAACATGCATTTATGGTTAAAAGAAAATGTAGAAAACTCTGGAGAATGAGGAGTCATCCAAGATGACAGAACTAAGGAAGCAAAGCACAAACTGCTCCTAAATTAATACTAAATTAAGATGCAATTTTTAAAAAGAAAAAAATTTAGTAAGACCCAGTAGCAAAGTGTAGCAAAGCCCCTACTGCAGGTCCCATCTACTTAGAATTCTTTATTTTCTCAGGACTATAAAAGAGTAGGAGCTCAGACCCGATTAAGTTTTCACCTCCTACAAGTCCTGTGAAATCCCACTCTGCACAAATGCCAAGAGACTGAAGAATGACTCCTCTACAGATCTTTTCCAAAGTCAGAAAACTTTCAATTTGCTGCAGAAAATGCAGAAACTGACTTTCTTACATGCAGGCTCAGAATCAAAGCAAATGCTTTTCCAAGCCTCTACAGAGGTGTTCAAATCCAACCCACAGGAGGACTCCTCCAACTGGGTCCTTAGCTGCCATGGTAGATCTGTATCAGCTCCTAAGAAGAGAGCACAGACACCTTCTGGCTGGAAGGGTGGTGAATCGCTGCATGGGCTTTCCCCACACATCCTTTGTACTCCCTGACTGCCTAAGCCCACGACTGACATTGCAGCCACCTCCACAGGATCCAGCAGAACGTGCTGTGAAGGGTTGGTTTTTATGAACTTGCTATCTGATCTTGCTGAGAGGTACTAGCTGATCAACAGGAATCTCTGAAGAGAGAGGAAATAAACCCCTGAGACTAGGAAAGGAGCTGACCAAATTGCTTTATCCTGAATCATGAACCCGGATCAATGATAACTGAAAACATCTAGTACAGCTCAGGACACCAGTTACACAGCTGCAGAAAGGAGCTGTACTGGCAACACATTTCTGCAGTTCATGGGGGAATAATTTAAGGAGTACAACCACCCAGTCAGTCATCAGACTTTAGAGAACAGTAAGAACACAGAAAAATAAAAGTTTCCTTTTGGGAACAAAAAAGATTTAATAAAGAGATTTTACCAAGCAGCAAAGTAAGCAAAGGCTGAAATAAAAGTAATAATAATAATAACAACAACAACAGTAATAATAATAACAACAATACCACCACCATTTTCTTTAATTATTCTAACTGGAAATCAGTGAACTATCTTGATCTTTACACAATAGTTCCAAAGGGGGTCTATTGAGCAGTTACTGAAATGGGTAGTACATTTATTTTACCTCTTCTTGCACAGTATTTACTGCAAGAATTTTTGATCTGCTGCTTAGTTTTATGCTCCAGTTACTCTTGCCTCAGACCAACATACCCCTAACAACATAAACACATCCTACCTTCCTGCCACTTCCAAATGGTAATGGTGTGCTCGGGATCCAGCCCTACGGAGAGCAGCAGTTTGCCAGTGGCACTGAAACTGACTGAGCAAACCCCCTTAGAGTGGTAGCACCGCAGCACTGACAGCGTCTGCTTGTTCATTGCATCCCACACGTGAATAGAAGGAGCTGTAGCTACACAAACAGAAAAAAACAAGGGATTTGTGAAAGTGTCTAAGGATTTGCTTGTTGAAGCAGTTAAGTGTTTTTGAATAAGACAAATAAAAGTGTTCTGGTCAAACAAAATAAACAAAACAAAAATAAAAGAGAGAGAGAGAGAGGAGATTTTGGCCTCCCTTTGGAAACCAATTTATGGCAAACAGGGTCATTAAGTAGGGCTAAGAAGATGGCCTCATTACACTACTGGATCTGAAAACTTTGCTTAACCTGTTACTAGGTTCTGAGGCACAGCAGAAACTCTGAAAGCCAGCTGTCTTCTCCTGTTATTCTCCTAGTAAAACTCAGCTCAGCACACAAACTCAAACACCTTCATAAATAGAACAGCTCGTCCAGCATCTGATTTCTTCATGGGGCTTTTGGACAACTGATAGCTACAGAGAAATTAGTTTACAGTGCAAGGCCAAAATCTCCTTTTCTACAAAGTGGCCATCTGTCTGAAATGCATGCTCTCTTAGGAGAATGTCAGCTGAATAATCAGCTTGCTTACTGATATAAAATATCCAGGGTATTGAATTTAGTTTGCATTGTTTAGACTGCAAGCTCTCTGCAGTAAGAACCATCTTTCCATGCTCCTACTCTAAGTGATCATTTCTATTACAAAAAGGTTGGGGTTTGGGTTTTTTTTTCCTTCTCCAAAGATCTTGCCATCCATCTATAGTTTGCAGTCTCTGAATAGCATCTAGGGCACTTCCAGGTCAGGAAGATTTTCTCTCCAACTTCTTCACATCTGATGTCTAGCAAACATGACTGCCCAGTCTGGAGGTTACAGGTTATTGCTGTAGACCCAGATTCACATAAACTGAATTCTAGTTCAGCTCCCTACTTTGTGTTTCTAATCAGCTATGACTGAATGAGAAACAGTAGGCACAGGGACCAAGGTAAAACTTCAGCCACACAAGACCAAGTTTCACAATTTCACAGCTGCTCTAGAACAGTCTTTAGAGCAATCTCTTCTAATTTTTGCTGTTTCCCACTGGAATTTCCTCTCATGGCACCAGCATGCTGTTATCAACTCATTTTGAAAGGTACTGCAGTATGGTGTAGGGATGGCATTGAAACAGAAAGGGCAGGGGTTAGCAACAAGTAAGGCTGTTAGTCTGAACATTTTCAGCAGACTCTTTGCTGTCCTTATGGAAAGTTGAGGAAAGGGGAAGGTTTATTATGGCTCTGGACTGTTTCTTCCTCTTCAGCATTCCCCTTGGTAAAACTCCCTATTGCCCTTGACCTGTGCATCTCTCCTAGAACCTCCACCAAAATTCTTCTTTCCTGTGGCAGACAGAAACTTTCACCTTGATCTCATGAATAAGAACTGACAAAAAAGTTTCAGATTGAGATTTTCAGGGTAGAGAAAGTGGACTCTGAAGTCCTCCTCCTTGATGGTGTTCTGAACATCTCTGTCCTGCCACTGTGTCCAGTTGTGGAGTACTCCAGCTCCTCTGCTCTCACAGGAGAGAATTTCCTAAGGGGTCAAGTCCTTCTGGGAGAAGTTAAGATAAATGGACTGGTAGGATAAAAAGGTATCTTCAGTATGATGAAGCAAATCCATACCAAGTCATTATGAAACTTAATTTGCCACTCCAGCCTACTAAAAGCATTACTGCTTCAAGAACACCTGCATCACTGTAGCCAACAGAAAACTGGATCTAGGAAAGCCTAAGTTGTCAGTAAGAAAGGTGCCAAATAGCCACTGATAAATTTTAAGTGAAACTGTTCCTTTCTAGTGAAGGCAAGCAGCAGCTTGGATTCCAGACTAATGGTTCCATACAGAAGAAAAAAAAGTAAGAGTGCTGGTTTCAGGCAGTGACAACAGAGTTTAGTGATATACACAAGCTCAAACTGAAGTTGCAGTAGGAAGGCAAGTGAGAGAGGGAAAGTCTCCAGGCATTATATGCAGGACTACAGATGTTCTTTCATATAAACAACCATATCATCACTGCTTCTTTAATACAGTTTAAAAGTGCAGGAAAAGGTACCTATATTCTTCCTCCCATCCTTAGAGCAAGCACAATTTGGCATATTTAAAAGAAGTCAACACACATTAAAAATGCCACTGTACAAGTGTTCTTTACAGAACAAGCTTTAGGTGCACATGAAGGTTATTATACTTTCTAGTTACATATAAACATACATTTATGCATCTCTGAAGATGTGTCACAAGACAATTATGGCTGCTCAACAATGAACTCACTCATACATGATGGTGATTAATCTTTAAGGTAACAATTGAAAAAACAATTGATTAATAATTAAAAAAAAAAAGAAGCTCAGTCAAAACTGTCAAAGACCCAAAATGATACAGGAAAAAACAAGAAACTGACATCATAACAAGCATTTTGGATCAGTGGTAATAACTGCACAACAATCATACATAAATGTGAAGGGTGAGTTGTTTTTTTCACTCAGTCACCTAGGCCTCCTCAATGGAATTTACTTTAGAAATACATATTGAAAATTATACTCAATTGTCTAAACCAAATATTAATTGTCAGCCCCAACATGTCCATAAAACCTGGAAGCATACATAGGAATGCTACAGTAGCAGTATGTATTAGAACTCACTAATCACTGGGCAGCAAGAAGGGAATATATGACAACAAAAATAGTAGTTTTTAAGTGTGTTCTAACATTCTAATTGCTTCTACATTTCCAGTTTTCTGAGTTGTTGTGGTTTATATCCAGTGCTGACAGCAGTATGACTGACACAGGGTTTAATAAACTAAAAATGAACTTATTGCTCTATAAAGCTGCAGACAGCTGCTAGGATAGCTAACTACACCTGAAGATGTTAAAATTTTATTTCCCTTACCTGACATATCTGCTGAGTCTCCTGTAATGGAAAAGCAGCAGAAAAATAATTAGACCAGAAATAAGAGAAGTGCTAAAGAAAATATATGCCACATTTAGTGTCATTTCTTAACACACACCTTCATGTTATCCCTTTGCATTGCAGTAGCACCAATACTGCTTTCAGTGTTAAAGATGAGCAATTACTAATCAAAGGCGTCACACCAGAAATAAAACCCCACAGAATCACAGAATGAATCATAGAATCATAGACTGGCATGGATTGGAAGGGACCCCAAGGATCACAGAGCTCCAACCCCCCTGCCACAGGCAGGGACACCAACCTCAAGCCTGGAGCTACACAAGGTTGCCCAGGGCCCCAGCCAACCTGGCCTTGAACACCCCCAGGGACGGGGCACCCACCCCCTCTCTGGGCAGCCTGTTCCAGCCCCTCACCACTCTCTCTGGAAAAAACTTCCCCCTAAGATCCAATCTAAACCTTCCTTCCTTTAGCTTTAATCCATCCCCCTTGTCCTGCCAGTGTCTGTCCTTTGAACAAGCTGATTCCCCTCCTGTTTATAATCTCCCTTCAGGGACTGGCAGGCTGCAATGAGGTCCCCCCACAGCCTTCTCTTCTCCAGGCTGACCCAGCCCAGCTCCCTCAGCCTCTCTTTGTAGGGCAGCTGCTCCAGCCCTCTGAGCATCCTTGTGGCTCCTCTGACCCCTCTCCAACAGCCCCACATCTTTCTTGTATTGGGGCCCCAGCTCTGGACACGGGATCCAGCTGGGGCCTCCCAGGGCAGAGCAGAGAGGGACAATCCCCTCCCTGTCCCTGCTGCCACCCCTCTGCTGATGGAGCCCAGGATCCCATTGGCCTTGGGAGCTGCCAGAGCCACTGCTGCCTCATGTTCAGTTCCTCATCCCCCAGAATCCCCAGGTCCTTCTCACAGGGCTGCTCTCCAGGAGCTCTTCTCCCAGTCTGTATCTGTTTCTGGGATTCTTTGGGCCCAAGTGCCACCCCTGACCCTTGGCAGTGTTGAACCTCATTAGGTTCCCCCAGGCCCATCTTTCCATCCTGGCAAGATCCCTCTGGATGGCTCCTTTCCTTCTGGGTGTCGACCACACCACACAGAATAAATCTGTTTTGATTTCTATTTTGAGTTACGCCACCAAATTTCAGTTTTGGTGTATGTTAGTTCTCTCTCTGACAAGCTAAACAAAAAACATATTCTACATATTACTGGTATTTTAAACAAAATTAAGTGGGGGAAAAAATGCTGATTGCTATTCTGCTAATAAGTAAAGTTTGAGTCTGATCTTGGCAGGTGGCAAATACACCCAAATGTCTTCTATAGGAGCATGAAGAAATCAGGCTTAGGAATGTTCAGGCACTGGGAGGTATTACCAAGACTCTGCAAAACAGCATCACATTTGAAAAATACTTGAAAATAAAGTTTCTGTGAATCTTCTGAAGATTTAAATCATGATGGTGAAGCTATGTTTGTGCCAGACATATCAGTAGGGAAAGTAGCAGCAGTTGAGTATGCTTTTTATTGAGTATGTACTCCTTAACATCTGTTCAGAATCTAAAAATAAGTGCTGTTTGAAGAGATTTTGCTTCCAGCTCATTTTTCAGATTTAACTCTCTCCTTAAAAATATGTTTTGCAGTTGAAGTGTCATCTGCTCCTTATTTGTATGCCTTAATCCACAGGACAAAACAGATAGAATTGTTCAACTGCTAGTTGATGTAGAAATTATCATGACATTAAAAAAAAGCATTGTGTCCTGTGTAAGATGAACACTGAAGAAAATCCATGCAAAGAAAGCTTCCCCTATGCCTACATTCTTCCCATATAGTCTATCATATGTAAAGGCAAACTGGGTCTGATGACAAAATAAACTGAAAAAGCAATTTCCTGAAGACAATAAAAGGTCTGTAATTCCTGCAAGTGTTTTTGGCAATCAAACCACAGGCAAAAATCTGCTGTTAATTTTTTCCACTGATGTAATTATCATTAATGATTGAAGTTGATGTGAGGCAAGAGACTCAACAAGAAATAAAGCTTTTTTAGCTAAACAGTTACCACTATCAGTAAGCAATGAGACATGCACCTAAAAATCCAAAAGACAGAGGGAAGCAGTAAAGTTGGAAGCAATAAACTTGGACAAACTGAACATATTTAGATGGAACATCTAAAACCAAACATATGTGGGGGAATATTCTGGCTAAAATAAAATAGGGGGTTTATTCTATACACTAAGGAAAACAATGTGGGTTTGAATCTGCTGAGAAACAGCTGAAAGTATAAAACCAGCAACTGGGCTGTGGGACTACTAAATGACAATATTCTGCAGAATTTAGAAACAGCAGTATCAGTTCAGCTATGCAGATGCACAATGGGGTTTGGGTTTGGGTTTTTTTTTAAACCTGGTTAGTTAGTAGATCAATTTGAATGTTACTCTGTAACATATATATTTTCCTTCTCAATCTAAATTCACCTGTAGGGAAACACCACTAGGGTTTTGGTTCTAGCTAGAATATTACAACTATGTATTATCAAAACACCAAGTAGATATTACTAATCTGCCCAAGGAGATAAAACCTATGTATAGTGAACATCTATTCTGGGTTTAGGCCATAGAGAAATGAAGGACAGCTCAATTAAGCTTCTTTGGAAGGTCTAACAGAAGCTGAGAGAGTTAAATGAAGCCAGACTAATTTCATGGGGCTTAAGATTTCTAAAAAAATTATTTTGGTAACACTCCAAACAAAAGATAAGCTTAATCTTCTTTCATGCCTCAATGGTTTTGGGTTTTGGTTTTTTCTACTTTATTAAATTGCACTCAAAGAAACATATAGAGAGGACAGGTAACTGAGTAACACTCATACAAACGGAGATAGCATAATCAAATATATCTGTGACTTATCATGAACTCACAAGGCCCTAATTGCATGCTCTTATGTTAATTTCTTTTTACAAAAATACAAACATACCTACTTGGCCAGTTGCCACTATGTTGGTAAACTTGGGGTGCTGATTTACAGTGAGGCACAAGATATCATCGTTGTGTTCCTGGTAAAAAGACTGAGCGCCTAAAAAAACCCCAAACAAACACACACAACTTTCATTAAAACATTGATACACACACAGACATTGTTACTGGTTCAACATTTTATACCATTTCTTAGTAAACAGGATGATGGTTGCAGTTTGGAGCTTAAAATCAGGGAACTGAAACTTATTCTGATTTTTTTATCTTGAATTTAACCCATCACACTTCATAACTCTGAAGCATTTCCTAAAGACTGTAAGCAACATCAAATTGCTTAAATATGACATAAACAAATGGCATGGTGTTGCTCTTTAAAAGCTCTGGGAATAAAAAGTATGTGATATGGAGCACTGAAAAGTGAACTAAATAGAAGTAATTCACATAGTCTCAGAATCAACATTAACCAACTATGATGAACCCATTTTTAAGCTGGTTTAGTTCTGTGATTATTTTAACCAGCAAATTTCAGGAAGCTAATACCAAAATAATAAAATCCTTGCTTCCTTCAAAATTCAGTCACCAGAAACACTTCAACATCCTTAGTTTTCCTGGGGCACCTATTATGAAACACCTCTACAGACCAAATTTTAAGCAACAACAAACAATTTTCTCACATTTTTCTAAGATGTAAAGCACAAACTGGAACTCCAAGTGTGAAGAAACATTTTTCCTCAAGAAGGTTTTCTCCTACCTGTTGCCACATTATACAAGATGCCAACAGATGCAGTGTGATATATCACATCAGCACCATCATTCAAATAGTGCACGTTGTTTCTGCAATCCTTGCCCCGGTACCCAAATACCAGCTCCAAAATTAGGTCCTAAAAAAACAAATAAAATACTTGGATTTATTAGACACTCAAAACATTATGGCAATTATGAAATTTTCAAGGATTTTATTTTTCAGATATAACCTTATGCAGTAAAGGAAAAGGAGTTAATGATGTCTCAAACCAACAGAAAATGAGATCCTGCCTTCTCTGTCAACTTAGGTTATAGCTGCTCATTCCTGCTGTAAACAGCTGTGTCACCCTATCAGCTCTGCTTGCTGGATGTTGGAGGATCATAGAATCACAGAGTTGTAGGGGTTGGAAGGGCCCTGGATTGCTCCTGGGGTCCAACCCCCTGCCAGAGCAGCTCCCCAGCTCATACTGCACAGGTCGGCGTCCAGACGGGGCTGGAATCTCTCCAGAGAAGGAGACTCCACACCCCCTGGGCAGCCTGTCCCAGGGCTCCCTCACCCTCACTGGGGAAAAGTTCTTCCCCAGGTTGGTGTGGAACTTCCTGTGCTCCAATTTGCAGCCATTGCCCCTTGTCCTGTCCCCACTGACCAAAGAAAAGGGGCTGGCCAATTCCCCCTGCACCCCGTGCTTGAGATATTCATAGACATCAATTAGGTTCCCCCTGAGTCTTCTTTTCTCCAGGCTGAACAGCCCCAGCTCTCGCAGCCTTTCCTCACAGGGGAGATGCTCCAGGACCTTCATCATCTTCGTAGCCCTTCTCTGGACTCTCTCCAGGAGATCCCTGTCCTTTTTATCCCAGGGAGCCCAGCACTGGACACAATACTTCAGGTGGGGCCTGACCAGGGCAGAGCAGAGGGGGAGGATACTGGTGTGTGTCTACATGCACACGTATATATACACAGAGATACACACACACTTGCATATAAATTAATAAATTACAGTGAGCCAAGAAGAACACAGCTCTTTCGATGCAGAAGACAGTAAGAAAGAAAGAATTATAAGCACTGGTGTACAGCTTAATTCCATCTGACAATTAGAAAAGCTGAATTATGGTCTAAAACTCATACAAGTCTGATGGGAAATGGCTATTATGCCACACAAAACATTTTGTTTCACCTGATAGAAAATACTTCTGTTGATCTGAAGAACTGCATTTTGCCAAGGTTAGATGAAATTTCCACTTCAGATTAAACAAAAGTAAGTACATTGATTTGCATGGCCAGGTAATGAAAACACCCAACCCAAACAGGTGCTCAAAGTAAAGGAATCATTCCTAGATTTTTTAAAAAATTATTTTAAAAACTGCTAACAATAATGAATTTTCAGCAAAGTTTTTATTAATTGCAGTAAAAGATGCTTAGTTTTCTTAGAGATAATACACCCATTAACAACCTAGTTATTGAAGCAGGACATATTGCTTTCCACACACTGCAGTACGTACATTGATTTGCATGGCCAGGTAATGAAAATTCCAAGCCAAACAGGTGCTCAAATTAAAGGAATCATTACTAGATTTTTTTATATTATTTTAAAAACTGCTAACAATAATGCATTTTCAGCAAAGTTTTAAGTTTTTATTAACTGCAATAAAAGATGCTTAGTTTTCTTAGAGATAAAACACCCATTACCAACCCAGTTATTGAAGCAGGACATACTGCTTTCTACACACTGCACTTGAGAGGCTTTTTTGTTATGAAGAATTAAGCTGTGTGCTGGTTTCAATTACAGAAAAAACCTCTTTCCTGCTTTTTCTACTACTCACTGCTCATTATTTCCATCTTGGATACATTTAAAATCAAAAAAATCATTCATAAATTATGGGGGGAAATGTGTTCATGAATTCTGGAGGAAAAAAAAAATCCTAACAGGAGAGGAAGAGGAGATGAATGTTTTTCTTACCTCTATAGGTCTCTTTTTTTTGCCCACGTTATTTGTCTGGAGTTTCTCCGGCTGTGGCAATGCCCTACTAACTGGTGGTCTGAAATAAAGAACTGTGAATAAGAGAAGGCTGTCCGTCACCCATTCCATACTAACACAGTACCTTCCAACCTGCTACTGCATATGGAAATCCTAGAGGACTACCCCTAGCTGATGTTTCTATTCGACTTCAAAAGAAATGCCTCTGCCAAAGGGAGAAAACCAACATGCTAGGCTTCCTGGCAGTGCATCCACAAGCCATGAGGTCCATGCAAAGCCTTGGTTTACAATGAATGACCAATGATTGAATAGTCTTAGTTTTTCATGCTGTCATCTTAAGGTTCTTTCATCTTCCCTGCAGCAGGTTTTTTAATGGGATAAACTTTAAATGCTTACCTGATTAATCTAAACACTTGACATAGTCATTCCTGTTCCCAACGTGCCTTCAGTAGGCACCAACATTTCCCACTCTGGGAATAGTTTGTAAAGAAAAAAATTGGCCAGGTAGAGCTGCCCAGTCACTTTACATCAGAAACAAGTTATTGATCAGTGCTTAGTTGGAAGTAAAGCCTCCCCATGCAAATGCATGAATCTCAGCCATAACTTATGTTCCACTGTTCTGAATAGCCCAGATTTCATTAAGAAATCTCAACCAGATGTTTGAGGAGTATCTGAAAGAAGTTACAGATTATAGTCAACTCTTCATATACAAAGAAATAGAAGAACAATCATTTATCAATACAATTATATCCAGTAATTTCAGAAGCATTGGTTATTGATTCTATATATACAGCATGTGTGTCCATGAAAACAAGCCTCTAAGTTTGATACTTAAGGTTCCCCTGCTCAGAAACAAACAATAAAAGATAGCAGCATTTAAATACACTCAATCCTCCTTGAAATATGTCTGGCAAGAATGTACCCCAGGTTTCATTCTCAAAGGTCCTCAATTACAGATCTCTTTTTTTTTTTCTCCTCTCTGAGGTCTCCAGTTAGAAGAAATTCACACAGACCTCAAGACAGAAAAGCAAGGCATCTGAATTTCTTTTTCAGTTGTAGCCTAGATCTAGCTCACAGCCATAGCATCTTGTCCCTTAAGTCTGTGATGGTGAAAAAGTATTCTTCTAACATTCAAAAAAAACCAGAAGGAAAACCAAGTACAGACTGGGCTGCCCCCATCAGCTATACAAGCATGTTAGCCAGTACAGGAAGAAAGGAGTAAAACTGATTTCTGAGTGACTCCTGAGTCACTACTGTCTGTCAACCAGCTCTTTCCAAGCCTTCTACTTGATGCAAAATTCCTAGCTTCTCCAGCTGTTTTCCAGGTTCTTCTCTCTTATCCTATCACCACTACTCCTAGCACAGTCTCATCTGTCATAATACATCAATACTATCACTAAGTATAACTAAAACTCTCACTTTTTAAGTTAAAAAAATTAAGGAACGACACTTTTATTTAGAACTTTAAAAATTATTAACAGCAGACACTCCCAACAGCTCACAATCTCTATCATTTAACACACAGATGGAGAGAAGTCATCTAAAGTTTTGGGGAGGAAAAATATTATTTGACTATATTTGTTCCCCACCCTGAGAGGTGATGAACAATGTCAGGTACAAATACACCAGTCAAGAAGGGAAGAGCTATCCCCCAGTGCCACAAAAGCCTCCTGAGCACTGTGTGCCACTCCAATCCAGTCAAATCCAATCGAGTGAAACCACTGAAAAGCACGCACAAAAATTGAAAGGCAGGGATTCTGTGTGGGGAATGGGCTTCCTGAAGGCCCTTCAGGGATACAGAGAAGAAAAACCTGCCCTTACTCACTCACAGAAATGAAGAGAAAGAAAGAAACTAATACAGACTGGGTCCAGTTAAAGTTTGCAGTGGTGGAGGAATCAGACAGCTCCAGCAAACATCTGAGGTAAATTTACATTAACATTCCCACTTCTTTCTGTAACCTTTTTTCCCTTACATCTCCCAATATCTTGTTTGAAATGGTCATACTGACCCCCCAAAAATATTAACAAATAAAGCCTCCTTTGGGTTTTGGAGCACCAGGGGGTTTTTTTGTATATGGATAAAAGTACAGCTTAAACCTGAGCAATTTATAATGCTTAAAGTGCAAAATATAACCAGTTATCTCCCTGTGCAATCAAAAGTCATTGAAGAATGAAGAGGGTTAACAAGTTAAATGAATTGCACCCCCATGATTATACATATCCCCATGTTATTTTATGGCTGAGAATTACAGTTACTGAAAGATATCTCATACAGGATTTGTGTAACAGGTTAATGATATCAAAAACTGCTAACATTTTTGTCCTACCTACAGTTTATTACTTTGAGTTATACTAAAAATTCCTTAGTTCCTTTGATACCACCCTATTTGCCAATCATTTATTAGGTAACTAAGAGCATGCTTCCAAAGGCAAGAAGTTCCTTAAAAAGCATTTACACCAAACTGATGCCTTAAAAACCACTTGCCTCTGTTGACTTTAAATCCTTTCCTAATTCAACAAGAAGTACCTTTCTCTTTTTCACTGGGGTAGTCAGGAACAATGCTGAAGTGCTGAGACTGGAAGATTGCTTACCAGTGATTCTGCTGGTGCCAACTAGTAGTTTCCCCAAGCATTGGGAAGGAAGGTGGGAGGGAGTGAAGGGGGGTTTCTGTGGGGGGAGGAAATGGAACCTAAAATAAATAGTACCAGTGTTCACTACTTTTCCACTGTCATGTTACCTCTTCTCTCATCCCATGCAGCAGCTATAAAATCAAACAGCAAGTTCAGTAGGGAGCACTGCAGGAGTGTGAGACTGGCATGCTGTTTGGTGTACATGCTGCTTGTATTGGCATGTTGTAGAACTCAAATAGGCTTCTGGAGGGAAAGAAATCCAGCTGTCAGTGACATATTTCTAAAAAGAAAATCACAAAGCCACCATACTCAGCTGTGAAGCATCAGCACCTAAGTTATGACTGCCAGCCGACACACACACACCAGCACAAAAAAATCCAAACCTTCTTGAAGAAAGTAGACAAATCACAGAGTCACAGAGTTGTAGGGGTTGGAAGGGCCCTGGAGAGCTCCTGGGGTCCAACCCCCTGCCAGAGCAGCTCCCCAGCTCATACTGCACAGGTCGGCGTCCAGACGGGGCTGGAATCTCTCCAGAGAAGGAGACTCCACACCCCCTGGGCAGCCTGTCCCAGGGCTCCCTCACCCTCACTGGGGAAAAGTTCTTCCCCAGGTTGGTGTGGAACTTCCTGTGCTCCAACTTGCAGCCATTGCCCCTTGTCCTGTCCCCACAGACACTGAAAAGGGGCTGGCTGATTCCCCCTGCATCCCATGCTTCAGATATTTATAGACATTAATAAGGTCCCCTCTCAGCCTTCTTTTCTCCAGACTGAACAGCCCCAGCTCACTCAGCCTTTCCTCACAGGATAGATGCTCCAGGACCTTCATCATCTTCGTAGCCCTTCTCTGGACTCTCTCCAGGAGATCCCTGTCCTTTCTATCCCAGGGAGCTCAGCACTGGACACAACACTCCAGGTGGGGCCTGACCAGGGCAGAGCAGAGGGGGAGGATCCCCTCCTGTGACCTGCTGCCCACACTCCTCCTGATGCCCCCCAGGATCCCATTGTCTCTCTCAGCCCCAGGGCACACTGCTGGCTCATGGCCACCCTGTCACCCACCAGCACCCCCAGGTCCTTCTCCACAGAGCTCTTCTCCAGCAGCTCCCCCCCAGCCTGTCCTGGTTCCAGCAGTTATTCCTCCCCAGGTGCCAGACTCTCCACTTGCTTTTGTTGAACCCCATCTGGTCTCTCCCTGCCCAGCTCTCCAGCCTGGCCAGGTCTCTGGATGGCAGCGCAGTGTCCTGTGTCAGCCACCCCTCCCAGCTCTGGATCATCAGCACTTCCTGAGGGTGGGTGCTGTTCCCTCATCAAAGATACACTCTTACATCTCCTTAGAGTCTTCCTAGCTGAGAGACAAGAATAATTTCTGATGCTTTTCAGAGAGCAAGGAAACATTTACACGTAGCTTCCTTCAGGTTACACTGCACCCAGCACGTGCAACAGGAATGTCAGATTCTAGATCTAACCTTGAATAAATGTGTCTATTGCTTTGAGCAGCAGTAACTAATGCCACTCTTTAAAAAACAAAAATAAAATCTATGAAAAGTAGCACAAGAGCATATGAATATTTCAGATCAAAGACAGGAAACTACCATGCATCACCATCAAAAGACCCCACTTGATCTGAAGCACATACTGTAGGGAATTGAATCCAATTCTCTCAGAAGAATCCATAACAAGCTATCCATAAAAATATTTTCATGACTATCTTGATTTAGAGCTTCTAAGAAGAAAAAAGACATTTAGAAAAATTCTATTATTTAGGAGGAATAGTGTGTATTTATCAGCTGTCAGCAGCTAGTACTGTTTGCTGTTGCAAAGATAAATACAGAGCCTGAGGAAGGACTGCATAGGGCAGGGGAGATTCAAGGAAATAAAAAAGATACATCTAAACCAGCAAAGAAAATAACTGCAATTACATATTTGGGATAAAGCAAATGCAAAGTAGATTCAACAAGTTTTTTTCCCTGAAAAACTAAACCCCAAAAAAAACCTCAAACAAAAGCAAACCATGAAACCCAACCTTAATAGCCCCAGGAAACTTGCTGACTGTAGGTCATCCAGGCAGCTCTGGAGAGGTGAGCATCAATGCCAGCGCTGAGCAGGCAGGCAGCATGCAAGGGCCACAGGCTCCATCACTAGGGGTCAGTCCTGCTTTACAGATGGGGGTAGAGGAAGATTGAGCAAAATTGCCCAATCCACCTCCTGCTCACTCCAGAATCCCAGTATCACAGGGCTTGGAAGGCACCTCTGGAGATCATCTAGTCCACCCCCCTGCCAGAGCAGGATCATTTAAGAGTAGGCTGCACAGGTCAATGTCCAGATGGGTTTGGGGTGTCTTGAGAGATGGAGAATCCTTGCAAATATTTTCTATGCCTAATCTCTGATTTGTCATGGACAATCCAGCAGCAGGCTTACTACAGTTGCTCTAGAAATGGACAGAACACAGCACAACGAGCCCTTCAGCCACTCGTTACCCTCACATGCAACACACAGTGCTCAACCTTCATTTCTTCCCCCTTCCTCACCCCTCTATTTTAAGTATGCCCTGGAAAGGTAGAGGGGGGAAAAAAAAGCAGAAAAACTAAAAGGAGCAGGAGAGCATATTTGAAGTTTGATGAAAGCAGTAAAAACTGAAAGGACATAGTGCTGGCACAGGTTTGTGTTAGTGGAACCAAACTGACTGGAAGTGAAGATTTCTCTGCTGCTTGGCTCTAGCACATGGTGTTTGTATTGACATTTGCTGTCTGCTAATCCTTTGTGATAGAATGGGAGAAGAGGTAAAACAATCTCACATCATACAACTGCTTGAAAGCACCATCAAGGTGTGCAGATATGAATACAGATTGATACCCATCTTTAGCCATCCATTAGAGTACATTTATACATTCATAGAATCATAGAATGGCAAGGGTTGGAAGGGACCTTGAGGATCATAAAGCTCCATCCCCCCTGCCACAGGCAGGGCCACCAACCTCAGGCCTGGAGCTACACAAGGTTGCCCAGGGCCCCATCCAACCTGGCCTTGAACACCCCCAGGCACGGGGCACCCACCCCCTCTCTGGGCAGCCTGTTCCAGCCCCTCACCACTCTCTCTGGAAAAAACTTCCCCCTGATATCCAATCTAACCCTTCCTTCCTTTAGCTTTAATCCATCCCCCTTGTCCTGCCATTATCTGCCCTTTGAACAAGCTGATTCCCCTCCTGTGTCTCTGCTCCCTTCAGGGACTGGCAGGCTGCAATGAGGTCCCCCCACAGCCTTCTCTTCTCCAGGCTGACCCAGCCCAGCTCCCTCAGCCTCTCTTTGTAGGGCAGCTGCTCCAGCCCTCTGAGCATCTCTGTGGCTCCTCTGACCCCTCTCCAACAGTTCTACATCCTTCTTGTGTTGGGAGCCCAAGAAGGTTGTATTACCTTACAAAAGCATAAAGTGACTGGACATCAGTCAGTCAAACTTGACAATCTATACTCAGCTATATTATTACAGGTCACCTATACACCTGATCAAGTACCCATCTATGAAAGACTCCATACTGATTCAGAGCAGTGGAACTGGAACACAAATTACAAGCACATAGGTGTTTTTTTCCTCAGAGATGACATCTGATGCGTTGATAAGCAGCAATGTCTTGAAAGACACAGGAATAACCTTTTCCAAATCTTTTTTTTTCAGCTGTGGATATTTTCCATTTGCTCTTTAATGTGCAGGGAAGTGACTCATGGCATGGACAACACACAGTGGCCATACACCGGCACGTACCACCGGCTGCATGCTCAAAGACTGTGTGCAAAGGATGGGAAGGAGCATGAATAACACTCTGCGGGGGAATGCACGTATGGATGGGGTCAGTTTGGGTATGTGGAAGGAGAGTTCCAGCCATCTCTCACAGGGGAAATAAATACTTTAATACTGGCACTTTGTTTTCGACATGAAAATAGACTATGTCAGTATTTCTTGTTACCAGCCCCTAAAAATGGAATGCAGGCATTCTGAAGTAGTTTGTGAAACAAAGACAGCCCTCTTGCATGGTTTTAAACAGTTTGAGGATTATTGATACTGCTACCCACAGTGTCTTGTATGATGTTGTATTTCCTTCCCTATTTTTACTACTCAGTTTCTGAAGTTATGAACAGAACAAGGCACAATCTTCTGTGGTTAATACAAACTGCCATCAATTCTTCAAGTTCCATGGTGACATCATTAATTACAACATGTATTTCTGTTTTAAAAACCCAAGTATTATTTTGGGCATGATTTCACTGGGCAAATCACAGCTGCTGCTACAAAAGGAAAAGCCCCTTTCTGTGAGGGTCACCATAGCTGCACCTCATACTTTGTGGGTGGGACTTGCAGAGTTTGATTTTGCACTAGCCTTCAGCATGGAGTGACCTTCGTTGCCCTCCCCAAAAAGTGCTGGCAAGCACGAAGTAGGGTATTAAATTTTACAAGCACAGAGGAGTTCTTTCCATTTACTCCTGGTAAGATTTTCAAAGTCTGATTTCCATTAGAAGATAATGCAGCCTGGGCAGTTTTCAATGCTGCTTCTTGACCACAGTTAGTCAGCATTATTTTCACTTGTCCTGTGAGTAGGAAGTGCTGTTCTGTACACACGACTGCAGATACAGGTAATCTAACACTTAGAGAATGTGGTGACATATACACCCTGACAGGTGAGACAGTCCCCTCAAATGTTAAAAGAATGCACTTCTAAGGTGGAGAGTCCACTAGGGACCAGAGAGGGTCCTAATCTCTATATTGTATTTAGTAAATATTATTGAAAGAAGACTATTTGTGAAAAATAGGCATGTTTAATAGTGCCTGTCATCAATTCTACGTTGGTAGCTACATCAATATCGTACTTATTTTATGGTATAGAACTACAATGAATAGATACAGCTTTTAAACTTGCAATCCAGCAATATTCTGAAGAGTGATAGGTGCACAGTGTAGCACCCAACATGACAGATGGCTTTTCAAGAAAGGTGGGAGATGACAGTAAAATATGGACTAGATAGCAAAATAAAAGCATTACCTGGAACCTCTTTTCAGCAGCAGGTGGGAAAGAGAAAAGCATTACTTATACAAGTTTGGCTGAAAGGCAGGTGTCAGTGAGTTATTCACAGAAATAACTGGTTTTTACTCTCTGGTTGTTCACTTCTTTTTACAAGGGGATTATTCACAACTTCATATGTAAATCTATTAGCTGTACAGAAAAGTCTCATTCATTTAAAGATGAATTATGACCACGTGTCAGCATGAGAATAAAAACCTGAGGAACAATTCCTACTGTCAACAGGGAAAGCAAGCAGCAGACCCAAAAAACCTTTGAGGTGTATCAGGTGTTTAAAGAGCTGGCAAACACAACACCCAGTTTCCTCAAAGAAAGGTTGTGCACATTTAACTTTCTGAAAGGAGATGATGGATAGAACAGTCAATTCACTGCTGAAGACAGATGTTCAAGTTCACTCCAAAAAATACATTGAGTTATGTTAAAATACAATTATCTCAGCTAGTCAGAACTTGTGGGTTACTGAGCACTGATGAGATATACTGTTTCCATGACCATTTAATTCAGTTTATGTTGAAGATATTTTGGCATGTTTCACAGATTTGTTGCACTGGATGGGTTCTCAGTCAGGTGATGCATACTCCTACACTCTGGCTAGCAAAACAGCTATAAGAACCCTCAAACCCTGTATGGGCATGTACAGATTATTTCCTAGTATTTGTACTATGAGCAGACACTTTGCATGAGTCTGATTAGCAGGTACACTGACATCATTTTGATTTGCTTTTCTTTTAAGGACCACCAACCAATTTTACTGAAGCAAGGAAGCCACTAGATACCAATCTTTCACTTATAGGTGAAATAAAATTAATTTTTCACTCAATCTGTTAAGGAAAACTTTCCAGAAAATTAAGAAAACAATATTAACAACTTATAAACAGATTAAATTTTCCCCCCAGTGAAAATAACCTGTTTTAATAAATCTCTTTTAATGAGTTCCAAGATTATTCTGCAATGCAAGACTTTCTTCATACAGGAAACAGCTAAACCATTTACTGGAATAAAATCCAAATGTATCTTTAACAGGTTTTATAGTCAATAACATGCCAATTCTTCAAGGATGACAGAATTCAGAATTTCAGAATAAGCATCATGCAGGGGAAACAAGAGCTTCTCCAAGAATGGAGCAGTTTTCCCTTAATTTTCCTGAGTCCACTGAACCAAATGTTCACATAGCCAGAGGACCATTTCAGCTCTCATTTGGTGGTTTATGTTCTTTAATCTCCAATTCCAAATGTTTCAATTATCTCTTTTTTAGAGGTCTTTGATAAATGCATATTGTTCACATGACTTCTTAGGGTCTGTTGATAAAGTTGGTCTACACAGGCCCATTCCTTTCCATAATGCTGTTCTAGTGTATAACTAGTGCTCAGAGACACAGAAAGTAACTAATGAGAATGAAATTCCTGCTTGTGGAGGAGGAAACCTCCAGAAATTCCAGGGGTTTCAACCTCAAGGTTCATGTCCTGCACTAAGGAACATTCCCATGTGCAGGAACTGGTTCATAGAAAGGCTTCAGAAAGCCCTGCTTTGCTCTACAACTGTTTTTGGGGGGAAAAAAATAGACTTAAAATCTTAAATTTCCTGGAAACAAATTTATTCTGCAAACAGGGAGCAGAGAGAGAGGGGAAAGCTGCTAACAAAGTCCCTTGCTATCATCTTTCATTCTGATTCCTGGCTTCTCCCCTCTCCCCAGTCACTCAAGGAGATGGTAAAGCTGACTTTTTACAAAAGGACTTTGGGATTTGTGCTGTTGATGTTCATACCACAAGTCAGTAGATTGGCAAGCTGAAATATCTAATAGCAGCCTGTTCATTCATCCAAAACAGATGAAAGATTGTATACAAACGTCTCTGAATTTCTCTTTCAGCAGCAGTTACAAGGTGATAACAGGTCCAGAGAAAAGAAGTAGCTGTAGTAGCTGCCTCCCTCTCTCACCCTCAGCTCCTTGCAAATACAATTTAGGTTTACTGACTGCATCAGCTAAAAAGTGTTCTTCACTTCTGGATCAGTAAAGGCCTAGTTTGTAAGCAGGTTGTAAACAGCTTGTAAACAGTTTGTTAGTTCCCTTCCCATTATGAACACACAGGCATCTAAAACAGGTGATGTATTTTCATATATGTCCTTCCACACACAGAAAGAATTCCTCAAGCAGAGCATCTAAAGAATTTCCTAAAGATAAAAAGACTGAGATCTTATCTAAGAGATGTAGCACATGGACTGAGTAATGGTATGCATTAAGAAAACAGGATAGTGATGACTATGAAAGACAGACTCTTTCAAGAGGTTTTAGCTGCTTACAGGCCCCTAAAGTATGGTAAATGTGAAAAATTAAACCAGAATTCCTAGTTTAGTTTTGATATCTCTTAGTACAGCCATTCTTATCTAAGGTTTGTTAATCACAGCATTATCCTTTTGACAGTGATAAATAGTGAACTCTTCAGGGAGCATAAGAACAGAGTAAGAATGGAGTGATACCCTCCAGATTCTTCTCCCAACCTCCAGTGGTTGGCACTTGAGGGAGTAGCTGAACCAGAACATTAACCATCCATGACAGATTTTTCTTCTAAGCAACTTACCTAGCACAAAAACATTCTAAGAAGGAAAGGTTTCCAATTTATTTTGAACTGCTGAATATCCATAAAGCTATTACACAATCACCTTAGACACACAGCAGACATCTTTTCACATACAAATACATTTTAATTTTATTAGTATCCAGAAATTATAAATCAAACTATAGACATAAGTGCTACCTCACAGCCAATGTTACTTTGTGTTTTCAATAGAAGTTAAAATATGGATTCCAATGTCAATGATATAATTTGACAATTTTACTACTAGAGAATGATATATCATTAGTAGAGATGTCCTAAAACTGAGAACAGGACACTGCCTCTGTTGGAGAGTAAAAATAACACTTTGTTCAGATTCATGTTCTGACAATAGCTTTAACATTTTGAATTAAGGGTCACTGGAAGAAAATTATTATGCTACACCAAAACCAGACTCCCTTGTTCACCACACCCCAGAGAAGTTACCTACCCACCAGACTGCAGTGTTTTGCAGCCTCTTTTACTTATTCTCCCTTTCATAGAATCATAGAATGGCAAGGGTTGGAAGGGACCCCAAGGGTCACACAGCTCCAACCCCCCTGCCACAGGCAGGGACACCAACCTCAGGCCTGGAGCTACACAAGGTTGCCCAGGGCCCCATCCAACCTGGCCTTGAACACCCCCAGGGATGGGGCACCCACCCCCTCTCTGGGCAGCCTGTTCCAGCCCCTCACCACTCTCTCTGGAAAAAACTTCCCCCTAATATCCAATCTAACCCTTCCCTCCTTTAGCTTTAATCCATCCCCCTTGTCCTGCCATTGTCTGTCCTTTGAACAAGCTGATTCCCCTCCTGTTCCTCTGCTCCCTTCAGGGACTGGCAGGCTGCAATGAGGTCCCCCCACAGCCTTCTCTTCTCCAGGCTGAACCAGCCCAGCTCCCTCAGCCTCTCTTTGTAGGGCAGCTGCTCCAGCCCTCTGAGCATCTTCTTGGCTCTTCTGACCCCTCTCCAACAGCCCCACATCTTTCTTGTATTGGGGCCCCAGCTCTGGACACAGGATCCAGCAGGGGCCTCCCAGGGCAGAGCAGAGAGGGACAATCCCCTCCCTGTCCCTGCTGCCACCCCTCTGCTGATGGAGCCCAGGATCCCACTGGCCTTGGGAGCTGCAAGAGCACACTTTCAGACCCTAAGGATTCTTCGTGCCCTTCTGCAGAGCTCTAGCAAAAAGGATTGATGCTGTTTTGACCCACCAGGTGATGTGTGGATTTCTGATATACTGCATGGCCTAAAGCTCTGATTTCCTGTATCACCTTTTGTTGTAAGTAGTTGGATGAGATCAAAATAATTTTAGTGAATCAAAGTCAAAATTCCCTACGAGACATACTCAGAAGCACATACTACACTGGTATGTACTACCTGTCATCCAGAGAATACAGGGATTGCAATTCAGGGAGACTACAAGAAACATCTCTTCTAATGCTTGGCAGTCTGGATAACAAGCCTACTCATCCCATGGAATGCCACAGATGTACTACCCACACTCTGAGCAGTATACCCAAATACTCTGTAAATGAACAAACACAGAAGTCAAGTCTGTATAAATGATACTTGCTCTGTACCACCTCTACAGAAGCACTGACATTATAGATAGGCTGCTTTTATTTTTTTTTTAAAGGCCTACAAACAGAATTGATTTGATAAAGGTTACTAGTGGTATCATCAAAAATTTAGATGAAGACAGTGGCTTCATTATGACAAGTTGTCCACAGAAGGATACACAGAGATTAACACAATTCTATCATCTGTCTCCACAGGGATGGGATTTCATTGTGGAAACAGGGTCCAGGGGTTCTCCTTTCTTAACCAGTGTAAGTGTCCTGACAGCTCAGACTACAGGAGTGAACAGTGGCCTACAGCCTAAGGAGTTGTTAGGCTCAAATGTAAGAGTGTATTTTTGAGTATGTATATATTCTAAATAGAACACGTGCAGAACTTCATTACCTAATGCAGGCACCTAAGGTACCAATTCTTCCTGTCATATGAATCCTATGTGGACCTAGAAGCTCAGGTCCTGAAGTTGTATCTGCATTGGTAAAACGCTGCAGCCAAGTCAGCAGCACCCCTGTCATTCCTGATGCTTTATTTGCTCCAACACAGTGGTGCAGACATGGTGATACTGCTCATACAGCAACTGCAGGCATCTCTGCAGTGTGCTCCCTACACTTCTTATTCCATGTTGGACCTCTACACCAACACTGTGACACAGTCTTACAGAAGATCACAAGAAGTGAAGTAGCTACAGTCAGAGAGCTTGCCTAAGTCAAGCTGCTCCTTAGCCACTCCAAAGTTTTGAGGAAAAGAGGATGAGATTTGACTACCTCCTCCCAAATTCTCTATCTTGCACCCACTCATGTCTACTCAGATTGAGAACTGAGCTTATTCTTTGTCTTTTATACCTTTTCTGCCCATTAATAACCTACTATTTAATAGTAAAAACTTAAAGTCTTCACTACAATTTCCATGTACAATTACTTTCCCAAGTTGCTGAAGTTATTAAAATGCATTTTATCCTGGACTTTGTGTAAGTGAACTTACCTCACTACCCCCTGCCTTCAGAGGAAGCACAAGGAAAGGGAAATAATAAGAAAATAAAATTTAGTATCTGTGAAAGTAGACTAAAGCCCTTATCTTACACACCAACTTCAGCTGAACAGAATTTAAAATGCATACAGTAACCACACTCTGGCTTTATTCTTCACAGAAAATGTTCTCTGAACTTTAAGGTCCCAATCTTTTAACCAATGCAGGCAATCAAATCATTCCATGAACTTTCATGCATTCTGAATCAGAGCCGAGTTACCTTACTACAGAATTAATTTTCATTAATATTTTAATTGAAACTGAAAAGTGCAATTCAGCTTCCAGAAATAATTACTGAAAAAATACAAGAGGCTTACAATTTAAAAAAAAATAAATAAAATCACAGCTTTCATTAACAAGGGTAAATATAAATCCAAAATATTGATACCATGCACGTTACTTGATTTCCACATCAAATACATCTAATTAGTAAACAGGAAAAAAACATTCCTCATTTGAAATGCAAGAAAGGGAACCACAGCTTTATCCACAGGCATCCATTCTGTCCTTCAGCAACACAGAAACAAAAGACAACACCAGAACTCCTACTACCACCAGGTGACATTTCTCAACAAGGGCACCACAGCTCTGTCAGCTTCTCTGCAGAGAGAGGCAGGAGCACAGGAACACAACCCTCACACACCCCCAGGAAGCTTCCAACCCCTTATCTCTGCATATCCTTACACCTAATTATACTGTGCTGTCTCTTTCTCACTTCCCCCTCATTAATACTAGTGTTCCTCAGTTGCCACCGTGTTGCATTAAGGATCCCTTTTCCCTCACACAGACTGTCCCCAGCTGTTCTGCTGAAAACAACCAACAGCTTTCAAGGGCCTGTGCTGAGCTGCAGGTTCTGCCATAGATGATGCTCTAGCAGTTGTACATGATTTTCTCTATTTCACATCTAGTTTACCTGCCAGTCTTACTCTGGCCCTGCTCCTCACCCCCTTCTCTTCTAGTACATACAATGGTGAACCAAGCAATACAAGTAAGACCACAGCAAACTCATTTTCTAAAGCTCATTAACAGAAACTGCAGACCCACTGTGTACAGAATTTGTCAGAGAAAGGCAGAAGTTACCTCAAGACAGAAACAACTCAGGGAGCAATTTACAATTGAATTTTATTAGTCTGTTGGCAAAAAACCACCCAAACAAAATGAGAGCTGGCTATCAATAAAGCATCTGCACAGGTTCACTTCTAGAATGCCTTCCCTAGGTACTACCTGGTATTAAGGTTTCAAGAAGAACATGGTATCAAATGGCAGCAAAGAACTCAATTACCCCAAGGAACACCCCAAACACATACACATACATCATACCCAGTTTTCTGCACTGAGAAGGAAATGCAGCCTAGTAGTCCTTAAGCAAAACTTTTATTGGGGTTTTTTTTTTAACTCTTCATACATTTTAAAGTTGTGTATATATATATACAACTTATTTTTTATATATATGTGTGTATATATATATATATACACACAAAACTTAAAAATGTATGTGTGTATATATATACATATATATGTATACTTATGTGTATATATATATACATGTATATATATATACACACATACATTTTAAAGTTGTGTATATATATATACACACACACACACACACACCCCAATATAGTTATGTTTTACTATTATTGTGATTGCAACTACAACTGCAATTTAGCAATTACCTTTCATCTAAGGTTGGCTCCTTTTGTTGCAGATGAGGCTTAATTCCAAACATTGGTCTAATGTTTGTTGATAAGGCTTTTATGGTGTAATTAATTTCGTTTTCCCTTGTCACATCACTGTCATAACCTAATAGAATCAGAGTGAGTCGTATCAAAATGAAGTAAGTTATCAGAAAATAAACCAACACCAGAATTTCTGCAGGTTTCAACAATTTCCTTGGCAAGAACAATGACAACACATATTAGTAATAATATAAATACACAACAAAGTCACTGGGAATCATGAACATTGTTAAGAAAAGACATTCTCTGTAGTATCTTTGCAGAAAAAAATGGTTAACAAATACTCAAGGGGCATTCAAAGCTTGGTTGGCCTTAACCCAGGATCACTAGGAAAGGACATCACTAGATGAGACATGATGTTCTATTCTGGAAGATTTAGTGACAGGTTATTCTCAATTTCAGGATCCATCCACTACCATGGAATATATAGGTCTGCAGAGAGCTCCTATACAATGCTTAGGGACAGTAAGGAACACGAAGATGATATTTATTATAGTAAACATGGCAAAACAAAATAACCCCCACAACTAAAGAGTGAGACAGTTGTTACTTACCTTCCATTTCCCCCCTCCCCCCTCCCAATGACTGAGACTGCTAATGCCAACTTCAGGAATAGTTCTGAACTGAAATTAATAGAACCTGATAAAGAGAAACTTCTGTGGAAAAATATGTCAATGTCCTTTCTTGTAAACCTTAATATAACCTCTTTTTCTTTTAGAGTATTTTTGAACACAGAGTTTAAGAGGGCTCTGTATAAAGCACCAGAGCCTAGGGAAGGTTATTGGGCAAAGATGTGCTAACAGAAGGCAGAAACTGAACAAAAACTGAAGCTTGCAATTAAAGTTGACCAAGTTCCCCTAGAGGTAATTAAGTAACTTTGCAGATACAGTCTTTAATAATCTTAAGCAGAAAGAGCAGGAAAATTCTTCTCCAATGAATGTTTAATATGCCTCTAATATATAAAGTGCCTCTTTGATGATTTTACTGAAGACTGAAGTTAATTTATTACATAGAACTATTTAAAGAGTCATAGGGATAGTTTAAAAATGCTAGAAGAATGAGGAATAGGTAAGGAGGAAAAATTGTACTTGGGAGAAGAGAGAACAAGTTTGGAGGCTCATGAACCCTTGGAATAACAACAGGAAAAGGAAAACATTAAGTATGGCAAAACCAACAGAAGGTCATTCTACAGAATGTGATTAAGACATTATAACTTGATCTTATGAACTTGCAATAGGATGTTCTATATATGAAGAACAGTCTAGTATACTTGCATGTTATGGAAATGGATGCTGTAAGATCAAGATAATTATGACCTCAGATTATACAGATTTCAACACAACTCCATTAGAATTAGTGCTCAAATCTAAGCTGTGATGAATACATTTTTCTACATAGTCAAAAACTTCATTACTGTTTTTTTGGCAACAGTTTATCAGTCCTTTCCCTGAAAATAAATTTTACTTAGCATTTTTGAAGGGTCTTCACTATTTAAAACAATCATATATAAAACTAGATTACTTTGGTATTGTCCTAGAATAGTTTGGGTTGGAAGGGGCCTTAAAGATTATCTTGTTCCAACGTTTTCCCTGCCATGGGTAAGGACACCCTCCACTAGTCCAGGTTGCCCAAAGCCCCATCCAACCTGGCTTTGACCATCCTTAGGGATGGGGCAGCCACAGCTTCTCTGGGAAACCTCTTCCAGTGCCTCACCACCCTCACGTTAAAAAGATTTCTTCCTAGCATCCAATCTAAATCTACTCTCCTTCATCTTAAGTTCCTTACCCCTTGTCCTATCACTAGCAGTTTTCCATCACTGCAGTGTTCTTGAGACAGCATAATCCAGCTAGTTTTATCAACTCTTACTGACCTCCATCCTCTTCCGAATCCAGATCGGACTCTTCGCTGTCGCACTGCCGGCTATCCCGGTGTCCTTCCATCTCGTAAGTCCACAGCATTAAAGAGGTGTCTGCTCCTCCAACAGTCACCAACAAGCTGTCATCGCAGGTCCAACGCACGTTAGTTACATGGGTACTATGAGCAACGTACCTCTTAAATTTTCCAAACTTGCCCTAAGAAGGAAGAAGAGGCACAAATCAAATTGAATCACTCTGCTAGATAGAACTGGAATGAGTTGCCAATGGACAAGATGTTTGCAACCTCTCTACAATTTCTACTTCACTATTCCTATCTATTACAGGATTTGACAAGTTCCTCTTCTATAACAACTTCATGACATGTTAAATGTATTTCCATACCAAGCAGGCAAGAATTTATTTAGTAACAGATTCCAGCAATAAACACCAGATCACTTTTCCTAAGAGAGAAAATATTCCAAGAGATTAAGAATAAAATGCAGATAGGATATTTTGAGTCAATACTTGTGCATTGTTACCATCCCTAGCATGGTAAAATACTCAACATTGAAGACAAACAGATAAATAGACAGGAAAACTACAAGGGCTCTAGAAGAGCAGTAAAAATATGACATGCTGATGGAATGGCTTTTCTATGATGCATGATTAAATAATACTAAATCTTTTCTTATTACAGAGGCATGAGTGAGATTGGACAGAATAAAGGTCTGTAAAATCATTAGTGGAATGAAGGTGAGGAAGAAATGTTCACTGTCTTCCAAAACAAGAGCTTAAGGGGCTAAAAACCATGCTCATAAAAAGCATGCTGAGGATATTAATGCCTAAGATCTTACTAGGCAGTGACTGTCCCATTCTCATTCTTACAGCTTTCCCTATGCATTCACCACTGTCAATAGCAGGACACTAAATGAGATGGCTGTTTAGTCTGACCTGGAACACTCCTTCCTACTGAAAATTTAATGCATTGTAAATTGCAGTCTAAAATCAAATGCATTCTTCAACCATGCAGACAAAAATAAAAGCACTATTTGTTCTCAATGATGGATTATTACAGTTCTGAAGAGAGAGTTTTATTAATCAACCTTCTCCATTAAGAGCTGACAATTACTTACTTTAGCAGGGTATCGAAACAGTTTCACAAAGCCAAAATCATCTCCTGTGGCTAATACTTTACTATCACTAGTGAGGCATGAAGCGGTTACATCGGTGACTTCACCAATTATTGGCCAGATTCCTTCACAGCAAGAGCCCAAAACACTTGTCCATGATGCCCAGCCAATCTTTTCTACCTGCAAAAACAAACTGTTTGAGACAGAGCATGCTTCTTGCCAAGTGGTCTTCTTCCATATCTAATTTCAAGAAAAAATTCCTTGCACTGAAAGATAAGTCACATCTAAAAGATAACATATTACCAACTTTCTGACTATTCAGAAATTTGAGAGCCTTAATTTTAACTCTATCAAGTTCCACTTCCAAAACCTCTACCAGTTTTTTTTTTTTTAATTGCCTCCACTTGCCCTTCCAGGCTAGAAAAGACATATTTTTCAACATCACCTTTTAATCTCAGAGAAAATACCATTTGAAAATTATCCATTTTCACTTTCTGCCCTATGAAAGTGCTCTGTGTCAGAGAGAACAAATCAATATTATAGCTACAATGTACTATACTTGCCTATGTATATTGTATGATTATACAAAGAGCTCTTCCACAGCAAGGTCAGGGTTAATATGCAATTGTTTTCAATGGTGTTAGGTACCAAAAGAGGCATAAGAGAAGTCCAGAGAGATATTCACGAGTACTTAAGTCAGCCAAATATCCTTAAAACTACAGTTGTTTTATATATCATTCCCTCTGATGTGGTATAGGTGGTCATATGGTAACTCTAGTTTGCAAACAAGCTCAGGCAGTCTATTTCCTTACCTCCAAACTAGGAATTGTCTGTTTTTTCCCACGAGGAGCTTCAAAAAACAACTGCTCTTTAGCACCAGTGTTGACTTGCAAGAGCTTCCCTATAAAACATATTACATCTTGTATGTTAATGGTAAATAGAAGATTCCCTTTTACAACAACAAAAAAAGGTTATTTTGAAATTTTTGTTCCTAACAGCACCATACAATTTATTTGCTGCCACTGGGAAAAGTTGCATAAATAAACAGTGGATCTGGAAGTACAGGCTTCTGAAGATCTGAGGCCTCTGACCCCTTTGAAAACTCTAAGAATGCATCATTTTCTCTCCTGTTCATGGTGGTTCCATCAGATGGTAGGTATGTATTGAGTCTAATTCAGAGTTGGTTTGTGACAGCTGACCAGTATCCATGGGCTCCTGGGATTGAGAAGCACATATGCTATGTAGCCAATGGCTGCTTCCAAGCATCTGATTTTTCCTTGCCTAAAATCCTAATTCTTTTCCAAGGAAAATTCTCATTAATGTTTCTGTCCTCTTCCTGTTTTCAAAAGTCTTAGAGGAAGCTAACTTCTAACCAATACATTAAAAAAACCCTCTTTCAAGTTAAAATGTACTGTTTCAAAGTGAGTATGTGGAGGGAGGAGTAAGAGCAGGAACTAACAGACTGCACAGTTTCATTGCCTTGTTTTTGCATGAAAGTTCATATTGAAATTAATCACTTATTGAGACCCAGGAAGACAGGAAATCCAGTCTTTCCACTGTTTCTGACTAGGATACATATTCCTGTGCTACAGAAGTGACTGAATTATGCAGTACAGCATTCAAGAAGTAGAAGCCATACAATAAACACAGGAGATGTAAAAATGCCCCAAACCAATCTAGAGACAATCTATTTTAGTTCACAACTTGTCAATATATAAATAGTAGCAAAATTCACTGCTTTCTAATTATTCAGATGCTGTGTGCACGTTCATAAACTGGAGAAACAAGTCTGTCAGCAATACCATCAATTCCCACTGTAGGTGCAGTGTGTTGTGTCTATAAAGTAATCAATCATCACTTTTTTGAAGTGAATGCTACTTACCTCTTACATCCCAGTCCATGTGTGTGATGTAGCTGGAGGCCCCCTTGCAGATCCCTACTCGTTTACTGCTCATTACATTGTAAATATCTACAAAGTTGTCACAGGATGCCACAGCTAAGTACTTGCCAGCCCCTAAAACACAGCAGTAGAAACACAAAAGACATTTTCAAAAGCTGTAGTGGTCTGTATATTCAACACAAGCACATTCTGGAATTTACTTATATGCAACTCAGACTGCTTTGAAATGAGATTGCTAATTGCTATACTCCCTGACAGACTATGTTAATATCAAATACTCAAAATTAGTATGAAATACACAACCATTACCCTTTCCAACAATAAAAACTATTTGATGACATTTTAACCATCTATCACACTCAGAAGGTGGTAAGGCTTAGGTAACCAGAAAGCAATATTGCATGAGAACTGCTATCAGTGATCTGCACCAAATTTGTCCTATAGAGGAACATTTTCACAGTATAATTAGTTTAGGCCATAAATCTCAGCTCCTAAAAAACAACTGTACTGTTTGATGAAAAAAAAAACACCCCAAAGCCCAAGCAGAAACAGTTAGTTTCACTGGGAGTGCTAAGCACTGGTGGGGGGCATGGGGTGGAAGGGGAGACAGGACAACAGGATACAGGCCAGGGTGGGGGGAACAGAAGAAGATACCAGAACTTTCTGACACATCAGTTTTAAGCTAACAGTAACCTCAGTGAAGAGCCAAACTCACACAGTTCAAAACACAGAACCCCCTAGGGACTGAGGGAAGATGGATGTTCATGACTTAGCACTGACTGCTGCATTCAGGAGGCTACTATGAGCAAACCTATTCCAATAAGCTCATCCTTAAATGAAAAACATAGGACATCATATAGAATAATTTTCAAAAAGTACTAGTCTTGCTAGCTTATTTGTTACATGTAAGAGTACTACACATCTCTACATCTTTTATCTTTTAAGGCTTATAAACCTTGCTTGAACAACCTTGAGTATAAAAAATAAATCTTCATTTTAAATCACTTACCAGGAGAAAATCTGATCTCTGAAATAACATCTTTCCTGTGCTGGAAAGACACTAGATCTTCCAAGGTATCTGCATTAACTATCAAAAAACTTCCATCATTGAGACCAACAGCTAATGCTTTTCCATCAGGAGAAAAGCAGCAACATCTACCTCCTATGAGGAATACAGAAATCACATTCAGCTATATTTACAGTGCATAATCCATCTCTTAGATTTATTTTTCTAGCAGTAAAAGAAAGCTATTCTTATAGTATATAGTCTAATGAAATTTGTATAGATGCTACCAAAATAATTTCCAAGCTCTACGTGTGTGATAGCAGACAGAAGCTACTGGCAAATCAGCAAATACACAACCACAGAATCTTAGATTACATTTATTAGCTTATTAATTGACATATGTTATACAATAGTAATAAAGAATAATCACTATTGTCTATATATTTTTAAGTTGCTCTCCTTCCTAGCATTTGATGCCAACTGAAAAGGTATCCTGGACTCACAGAATCCAGTCATTCGCTATCACAGTCACTATGTCATAATCCTTTTAATAAACCTGTCAAGTTTCATTTGAAAAACAGGTTCACTTCCAATCTAGATTTATTTATAGTCATCCTATATCGATCTGGTTCCATGCCAGAATTCTCTGTAAGTATTTTTCCCCACTATTTGTTCCTCTGATTTCCTCTACTGAGCTGACTCCACCACAAGGCTTCTCATTGCCCTGCAGCTCCTCTTTTGCCATGCTCAATTTTCAGTTTCATTTTGCCCATCTCAACACAGATGAGAAGTGTACACCACAAATACTCTGATTAGTCTCTTTTAAATTATGGGAATATTTGAGTATGCCCTGAGGAAAATACTATCACGTGTCACTGTCAACCTCTGACCAGCTAGAAGATCCCCAGCTCTCTGCTCCTCAGCTACACAGACGTTTTTCTTAGTCCTTTGAGTTGTGTCATTTTTTTTATTACCAAATATTATCTCACTTCCATTACTGCAGTCTGCAGAAGCACCCAGTTCTTGCTGTACAGTACTCAGGTGCTTTTTAAGATCCTCATCTCAAAATGTGTCTCATCAGCAAATTAAGTCATTGCAGGCTTTTTTTTTGCCAAAAGTACTCTTAAAAATATTAAGCAATATCAACCTTAAGACTTCAGCACACTTCGATGACTTGAAACTTTGTTTAGTCCCTCTGCCAGATCATGACTCTTCTTATATTTACTTTATCAATCCAAATCATCATCAACTAAGTTTCCTAATAAGTTTGAGATAAAAATCATAGAATCATAGAATCATAGAATGGTTAGGGTTGGAAGGGACCCCAAGGATCACAGAGCTCCAACCCCCCTGCCACAGGCAGGGACACCAACCTCAGGCCTGGAGCTACACAAGGTTGCCCAGGGCCCCATCCAACCTGGCCTTGAACACCCCCAGGGATGGGGCACCCACCCCCTCTCTGGGCAGCCTGTTCCAGCCCCTCACCACTCTCTCTGGAAAAAACTTCCCTCTAATATCCAATCTAACCCTTCCTTCCTTTAGCTTTAATCCATCCCCCTTGTCCTGCCATTATCTGTCCTTTTAACAAGCTGATTCCCCTCCTGTTCCTCTGCTCCCTTCAGGGACTGGCAGGCTGCAATGAGGTCCCCCCACAGCCTTCTCTTCTCCAGGCTGACCCAGCCCAGCTCCCTCAGCCTCTCTTTGTAGGGCAGCTGCTCCAGCCCTCTGAGCATCTTTGTGGCTCCTCTGACCCCTCTCCAACAGTCCCACATCTTTCTTGTATTGGGGCCCCAGCTCTGGACACAGGATCCAGCTGGGGCCTCCCAGGGCAGAGCAGAGAGGGATAATCCCCTCCCTGTCCCTGCTGGCCACCCCAAAAAAATGCTTTACTGAATGCCAAACAGGTGAGGTCCATTGTATTCCTTTGTCCAGCAAAACATATAGATCATTAGATATATAAGTTTGCTACAGCTAGTCTAGTCTAATCTTAAAAAAGTCTCCTTATTTAATGTCACAACAGATTTTCCATCTGCCAAAATAAATTAGTTACACAGTGTACAATAACTAAGAATTTTATGATTGCTCTCTTTCCTCAACACTCCAGATTCTTCTAACACTCAGAAAGAAGAGAAATCCAACGTTGCTTCTAAGATTTCTTCCCCAAATTTCTGGATTGGAAGTCCTCCACTGATTAAAAAACCTTGCTGTACTATAAGCAATTTATGTAATTGGCTCAGATTTTAATGTAAATTCACTGAGTTAAATGTGCTACAATTTCAAATAATCTTAAGAACAGCATTAAATAGAAATCTTTCTTACAGATTCATTAGTTTTAGGGCTACATAACTTGTGAACATAGCATCAATAAAATAATTTCAGGAAAGAAAGGAATTTATCCAGTCTTGCTTTTGAAAGATTTATAATGCTAGCAAAGGTCAACTGAATTCAGTTAAATATTTTTTCATACTAAGCATCTTACCCTTCTTCAATTTGCGAACAGCTAACATACAATGGCTAGGAGATAAATCCCATATTCTTAAGGTTTTGTCATCACTTACAGTGGCACAAATAGGTAAATGAGGATGAGTGGCTAGACCCCAAACTTCCCCCTCCATGTGACCCTGAAAAAACACAATGAATCAGATGACTTTGTATTTTAAAGTGAAATATCAAGTCATACATTTAAGGAAGTAAAAAACAGAGAGAACACGTGTATCTTTAGAGGGTAATAAAGAAACAGAAATAGCTGAATAGAAACAGTGAACACATAAAAAAATCCTACCCTGCTAATTACAGGAAAAGTGCAAATTATACTCATTAGCCCTAGAGAAAACTTCTCCCTGACAAAGGATCCTCACACACATCTCTATCAATGCACAGTGGACAGTGGTATGGAGCGTACCCATAGCTAGTTTGCCAGTCACACCAGTTGAATGGTGTGGCTGATCACAGAATCTTAGGGGTTGGAACGGACCTCAAGAGATCATGGGGTCCAACCCCCCTGCCAAAGCAGCTCCCTATCTCATATTACATAGATAGGCATCCAGACGAGACTTGAATCTCTCCAGAGAAGGAGACTCCACACCCTCTGGGCAGCCTGTCCCAGGGCTCCCTCACCCTCACTGGGGAAAAGTTCCTCCCCATGTTGCTGTGGAACTTCCTGTGCTCCAGCTTACAGCCATTGCCCCTTGTCCTGTCCCCACAGACACTGAAAGGGGCTGGCCAATTCCCCCTGCAACCCATGTCTAAGATATGCTTGAGGGACAGGATGTCACCCTGAGGGAGCTGGACAAGCTTGAGAAATGGGTTCATGTGAACTTCATCAGGTTCAATGAGGCCAAGAGCACATGGGTCCTGCACATGGGTCAGGACAACTCCCAGGATCAGTACAGGTTGGGGGATGAAGGGATTGAAAGAAGGCCTGAGGAAAAGGCCTTTGGGATGTTGGTGGGTGAGAAGCTCAACATGACCCAGCAGTGTGTGCTTGCAACCCAGAAAGTCAACTGTATCCTGGGCTGCACCAAAAGAATCAAGACCCACAGGTGAAGGGAGGTGATTCTCCCTCTCTGCTCTGCTCTCATGAGACCACACCTGGAGCACTGTGTCTGGCTCTGGACTCCCCAGTACAAGATAAACAGGGACCTGACAGAGCTAGTCCAGAGAAGGGCCATGAAGATGATCCAGAGGGATGGAATACCCCTCATATGAGGACAGACTGAGAGAGTCGGGGTTGTTGAGCCTAGAGTACAGTAAGCTCCACAGACCTTACAGCAGCATTCCACTTCCTCAAGGTTCTTAGGTTCCTAAAGAGGAACACTGAGAGGGACTGTTTCCAAGGATGAGGGGTTGGAGCACAGATTCAGACTAGACTATAAGGAATACATTTTTTTATGATGAGGGTGGTGAGGCACTGGCAGAGACTGCCCTGAGAGGTGGTACATACCCCATCCCCAGAAACATTCAAGGTCAGGTTGGATGGGGAGCAACCTGATCTAGTTGAAGATGTCCTTGCTTATTGCAATGGAGTTGGACTAGGTGATATTTTGAGGTCACTTCTGACCCAAACTATTCTATTAATTTAGATTTTTTTTTAAATTTACCTTTGATTCTAACCTATGCTTTACAAACAAACGAACAAGCAACTAGTTCTTTACTGCACTGGCCACTCAGAAGTCTGAATTAGAGAATCACAGATTTTTTTCATTAAGTATTAAAGAAAATCATATGATGACACCATGTAAAGAAATGTTTTGTAGTGAGGCTTAAGAAATGCACTCTGGTACAGTGAAGAAAAATGAAGTGTTTTTATATAATTATAAAGAAAATCTAAAAATGAACCTCAAGGAGGCAACTTCTAAAGATAATAGGAGAAACATGTGCTCAGAAAAAACCCTGGCATTTGGTGGAGGATCCCCTGTTTCACACACTTTTTCACTTTTTTTTTAAAATAGAAATATGATCTCAGTCTGATTGAAAGGATGAGATTGTTGAAAAAATTAGTACATGAAATTCCATGACCTGTTTTGCTCAAAAGGTTGTGCCCTGCCAGATGCAGAAGATGGGAGAGCACAGGCAAGACAGCTGGCCCAGACTGGCCAGAGGGATACTGCCCACCATAGAACATCATGCACTACATATAACTAAGGAAGCTAGCTTGGAGGTGGGAGCACTTCTTGGAGACAGGCTGGGCACTGGGTGGTTATTTTTTCCCTCCTGCACGTGGTATGCAATTGCAGTTGTGCATCACTTGTGGGTTTTATCATTATTATTGCTACTTGCTTCCTTTGTTATCCTGTTAAACTCTTTATTTCAACCCACAAGGTTGGTTTTTTCCATTCTTCTCCCCATGCCCCTGTTGGGTGAGAGGTGAGCAAGCAGCTGCACAGTGCTTAGTTACTGGCTGGACTTAGACCACAACACTCACTAACTTCACTGGCAATTTAAAATGCTTGTTATTTCACAACAGTCTTTACTTAAAATAGTATCTGTGGTATGGAATATTCGACTGATATTTAAGATATACCTGAACCAGCAGAGTTATTGGTCCACTTTTATCCACCTCCAATATTTCACCATTCTTTGTGCCCACTAAAATATGACCATGTCCTAAAGATATGGCACGTATAGAAGGATTATCTTCTAAGAGGAGACCTGGAATGTTCAAATGTTAGAAGACACAAGATTTTCAAGTGAACCTTCATGAGGATTTTTCACACATATGCACATAACATTCTCTCTGCAGAAAAAGATACTCAGTAGTAAATGAGTAAAAACATAGTCCTGCATGGAGGAACTTTTATGTTTGGATTAATTTGTGGGTCTTTAGCAAATACCCAGCTGACACTAACCTTTCTTCTCAGTCAAGTTGTCTCTGAAGCTTGATCAGCCTGACTCATTGGCAATCTTAGTGAAAATATATGGTGAAGTATTAGCTATACTATTATATTGCTAGCATCTATGGTACCTTCAAATCTAGCTATTTATTATGATATACTCTGTAGTAGAATGTTTTCATTAATGGGTGTTTCCATTCATGATTTTTGAGACTCAAACCATATAGATTAGAACACAGCAAACATTTTAACAGTGGGGAGAAAATGCTCTCCAGAATGTCAAATAGGATAACTCATGAATCAGCTCCATGATAAAGAATAAATGGTAGAAATAGGAATTATAGGAATGAAAATGTTCTGAAATAATTTCAGTAGTCGTAGGCATTTAGAGAAAATTAAGTCACAAAACATACTAATGCCTTACAAAACTAACCACAATTCTGAAGCCCATTCCTCCTCCAAAAAAAGATCAGACAAGATGCTTCATGATTAGTAACAGAACAGGCTTTTTGGTTGCAACTTTAAAAAAATAAAATTAAAATTTAAAAAATCACCCAAGTGGTAAAAGACTCCAGGTTAGATCAGTAAGTTCAGGCAAATCACATGGTAACTATTAGGATATGCAGCCACCAAACGTGCAAACAGACACTGCAACATACCCTTCTCTGCCCAACAAAAAAAATGACTGATTTAGAATCAATAATTTTTTCAATATTCACTGTCAAATGGGGATTTTCTCCTGTTGGGGAAAGCAATTCCACAAGAAAGAATTCTCTAAACCCAAGTATTTTAAATAGAATAAAAAGTAGGATAAAGACTGTGTTACCTTTAGATCCAGGGGCCAAAGCAGCCCTTTTGATGGCATAGGTTTTGAGACAGCGTTCAAATGTATCATCCCAGAGAGCTACTACTCCATCTTTTCCTCCAGTAACAAATCCCTGGGGGGAAAAAAAACAAAAGTCACAAGCCCTAATCTATTATTATATCTCCTTAATTTTTCAGTGATTAATGCCAGTACTGAAAATGGATTATATACAACACAGTAGCGCACAAAACTACAAAGGTTAGAAATTAAAGGATCAGGAGCAACAAAATGATTGAATGCTCCTCCTGATGAAGGGAGCACAAGTCACAGAATCACAGAGTTGTAGGGGTTTGGAAGGGCCCTGGAGAGCTCCTGGGGTCCAACCCCCTGCCAGAGCAGCTCCCCAGCTCATACTGCACAGGGCGGCGTCCAGACGGGGCTGGAATCTCTCCAGAGAAGGAGACTCCACACCCCCTGGGCAGCCTGTCCCAGGGCTCCCTCACCCTCACTGGGGAAAAGTTCTTCCCCAGGTTGCTGTGGAACTTCCTGTGCTCCAACTTGCAGCCATTGCCCCTTGTCCTGTCCCCACAGACACTGAAAAGGGGCTGGCCATTTCCCCCTGCATCCCATCCTTCAGATATTTATAGACATTAATAAGGTCCCCCCTCAGTCTTCTTTTCTCCAGGCTGAACAGCCCCAGCTCTCTCAGCCTTTCCTCACAGGGGAGATGCTCCAGGCCCTTCATCATCTCCGTAGCCTCCTCTGGACTCTCTCCAGGAGATCCCTGTCCTTTTCTATCCCAGGGAGCCCAGCACTGGACACAACACTCCAGGTGCGGCCTGCCCAGGGCAGAGCAGAGGGGGAGGATCCCCTCCTGTCACCTGCTGCCCACACTCCTCCTGATGCCCCCAGGATCCCATTGTCTCTCTCAGCCCCAGGGCACACTGCTGGCTCATGGCCACCCTGTCACCCACCAGCACCCCCAGGTCCTTCTCCACAGAGCTCCTCTCCAGCAGGTCACCCCCAGCCTGTACTGATACATGTGGTTGTTCCTCCCCAAGCCTGTCCAGTCTGTGTACACAGGATGGATTTAAAAGTTCTAAGTAATAAGCTTCTACCATACTAGAAAAAAAAATTAACTGACATACTGAAATGTTTTTCTTGCTATTTAGTCTCAGCACCCCTTTGGCACTTCACCTCATTACTCCAAACCAAACTTAGTACCACTCAAATAAATTTTATCAGTGCTTAAACTGTTCAAATATATGCCTATTTGTGCTAGCCTGTCTTCAAAATTTATTTACAGCTATTAAATGAAGCAACATATATACTTAGTACTGACATGGATTCTTGAGTTTGGAAAAGGCCTAACTTGATAGACTTTTTTGCCCAGGCATCAGAAAACCAAGGAGCAGTTTTATTTACTTTTTCCAAGGCGTGCATGCTGAACACAGGCCCATCGTGTGCTTTCACAGTTTTCAGGAGAAACACATCTCTCCAAATGCACACATCCCCTGTGGAAGTTCCAGAAAACGCCATCTCTTCAGTCCAGCCATATACTGCACACATCATTGTATCAGTTCTTCCCAAGGTGCCTATGCAGCCCTTCCTCCCGATGAGTCCTCCGCCTGTTCAAACCAAAACCAAGTCACCAGATGTTCACTCAGAATCATGTTCCAAGAACTATACAACCTCACTCAGGGACACAAGTACTTTTCTTCTGGTTCATCCACGCTCCCAAAAAAACCTTGAGCCCAAGAAGAGTTCTTACAAAATAATAATAATAATTTAGTACTATTTAGCATCTTTCACGTAAAAGAACCCCAACTTTTAACACAGAAATACAAACAGAAAGTAAACTCCTATCTAAACAAAAAAATATTTACCACATATTTCACAGAAATTTCTCATGAAATTAACTAAATTAGCTAATTAACTAAATTAACTAAAATGTTTTAGACCTTGACATCCCAGCCATCTGAAGATAGGTGAAGGGTTTTCTGATTTTATTTCAGATTTTCTTATAGGTTTGCTCTACTGACCTCTGGATAACAGAAATATCACAGCTATATAATTTTTAAAGCTATTTTAAATACCATATCTTAAATAATTTGACAGGTAATTGCTGTCTAGGAAGTCAAAGAACCTTCATGTGGTATAACACAGAAACCCCTCAGAACCTGACACCTGATACTGTTCCCACACTTAGCAGAGGCAAGGTCTCTGAATCTCCTTGCCCTCACGTGGCACTGATGAAGATTTAGTCCAAAGCACAAACTTTGGTGTCACTTCTCACATCGAGGGCACCTGCTCTAGTGCAGATCTGAGAGCCCTGAAGGTGCCCTGATACTTCACTCCTCGCACGAGCGCTGCTGAGCGTGTTTCACGGTGACTGCCTTGCCAACACGCCACTGGAGCTTCACACAGATGGGCTGTAGCCACAGAGAAATTTGATTCCTGCTGACTGAGCAATGTCAGATAGAAAAGAGGCATTTTAAACTACTTCTTTATTAAAAATCACCATCTTCAGGCTTTATCATATTTAAGATTTCTTTCTAAAGGAATTTATAGTAATTTATTTAGTAAATATCCTGCCATTTTGTTTTTTCTATAGCAAGCAAGCACAATTAGAATTAATAAATTATGTATCATTATTAATTAGAATTAATAAATTATGTATAGTTCATCAGCTTGCTGTCAGGCAATCTTGATTAATTTCTGTTGGAGCCAGAACAGAGAAAACCAGTGTCCTTTTTTTCTTCATATATTTTCTCTCCACAATTAATCTTTATCAGGGACTCATGTGAGTTGATGTACATAAATTCTGCATGAATAACTAGAACATGCTTAGCAGATAAGCTAGTCCTCTGTAGCACATATGTCTTTAGATACACTTTCAGAGCTGTAACAGTGAAGTTCACACTAGTATCAGGGAAGAGATTTTTTACTCTTCAAATTTTTTCAAACAGACAAAGCAAACTGGTTTACATTGATTTTGAATTGACAAGTTCAACAGGGGTATGTAAACAAACAGGTCTCAACCAGCACATGTATCCTCTTCAAGTACTTTCAATTTTTCTATGTAGATTTTTCTAGCCTTAAATGTATTTTTCCTTGTGCCTCTTTGCAACACAGATGTCGTAGATATCCTTCTTCCAAAACTCTTTGATGATTTCAGAGCAGCTCTGTAGCACTTACAGATATCCTATATTATCATTATTAAATATACAAACAGACAGTGGGGAATCCAGGGTCCTTCCTACTTGTGTATAGCTCTACCCCTACAACAAACTGATCTTAAAAAGAAATCCCACCATCATCATAATGCCAGTGAAGGCTATTTCTACTGAGGCAAAGCTAACTTAGATATATGGAGAAAACAGCTGCCTTTAATGCATGAAACACACAGTAAGAGATGCAATATTTATGCTTTCAGTAGCAGCAAGTGCAGTAATTCTGAAGTTTACTTACCTGCTCTGCGCCAGAATTTCATGTGTTTAATTCCAACTGTAATCAATTTATCAGGCATATAAGGATTAATCTTAACAACAAAAATCTTATCTTTGCTTCCCCTGAAATGCAAAGCAGAATATGTTAAATAAAAATATAACTATTCAGATATCTAATTACGTTTTGGTTTGTTGGTTTTTGGTGGCTTTTTTCCAAATGTGTCCTTTCTCTATAGGGCTAAAAATTACCTCTAAATCATTAACAGTAATATGTGATGAGGAGGAAGAAAGCCAAGGAATTAACACAGTCCTGCTCTATTCTCATCACCCTTCAGTTTCCACAGCAGGTAAGTAGTGGTGTTACTTCAGAAATCCACTAGGTGGTATCTTCGTTGCAAAAGAGTATCTATTTGCATTAAGTTTCAGTATCTGGAATGTAGACCTCTGACAGAGCATAATGAAACTTAAAAGGTGGAAATTTTATTTAAAATTAAATTAAAATTACATTTTTTAAAATGAATTTTAAAGAAGTTTTGAAACGAAATCACCATTCTCATCCATACTAGAACTGATTTTTCTATTTTTGTTAGAATCAAATATAAGCTGCTATATCAATTTTAATTGGAATTTGTAGCTTTTTCTATAAATATTAAAACCTTTTCTGAGTTTAAAGATTTCTTACTATATTTCTGTAAAACCTGCTTCACTCCTATAGTTTCAAAACCAGCTTTCAACTTTTTTCTAGGGAAGAAGTGCTTACTAGTGTGGTTTTTTTCTTTAAATTGCAGAAGAGCCTCTTAATCCCTAAACTCTGCTCCCTGTTCAAGGGTGGCAACAATCTTTTACCTTGTGTTTTCAGACCACTGAATGAACTAGTAGCAGTAAGCATGAACCACTTTCTTTCCAAACTCACACTACAGTCTTCAAGGTATAGATGCTGCTCTCAAAAGTTCTATTTAATTCCTCTGAGTAGGAAGGTAGAAAAACCCTCCAATTTAAACTGGTTAAATAAAATGGAGATTGATGGGTTAATAAAGTGAAGTTATTAGAAGGGGAGTTAGTTAAAAAAAAAAAAGCTGAAAAGAATAATTAGGCCCAAACTAGTATCTTCAGAGAAGCCACAATAATGAACTGGGCTTCTGACAAATAATTATCTACATCATCTGTTCAGGGTTTTCATTTCTCAGTGGGTAAGAAACTCAAAGCATGCTTAAAAAGAAAGTGAGAGTAAATGTCACTGAAGTCCAATAATGTGCTTAAAGGATAAAAAAGGAGTTTGTATCTGCAGAGAATAATAATAAAACCCTCTCAAACCTACTTAGACCAATATTTAGAGTATACATACTGAATCCAGACAGAGAGGGGGGGAAAACCCACTCCCATTATTGCTCTATTTAAAGCAACAGATCCTTAGAAACAAAGTCAATGGTTTAAAAAACATTACTGAGCATTAGAAATAAGATTTTATCTTGTAGATTAAAATTCTGTTTCATTCTGTATCTGAAAAATCTCTGCAGAGTCAAAGAAACCTGTAAAATATTTAACCTTTGGAGGTTATTTAGTCCAACTTCCTGTTCAAAGCAGAACTCACTTCAAAGTTAGATCAGGCTGTCCAGGACTCAAAAAGGAAAAGGAAAGCCTTGAAGAAAAGAGAACTGAACAAACTGCATACCTCTACCCCAAGACAGATGTGACCTGGGATGAAAAGGATCTGAAAACCAGAGCATCATACATAACTGTCTTTGGGAGGGCCAACATGGAATGAGTTTTCAATAAACTATTTTAGAACATATCAAATAAACATAAATAAACCTTGTGGACAGGCTGCTTGGAGAGGTAGTAGAGGTCCCATCCCTAGAGATATTCAAGGTCAGGCTTGATGGGGCTCTGAGCAACCTGATCTAGTGAAGATGTCCCTGCTCCCTGCAAGGGGGTTGGACTAGATGGCCTTTAAGGGTCCCTTCCAACCCAACACATTTTATGATGCTATGATTTTAGTCTGTCATCTTTCTCTGCCAGAGGAGCTAGCCCTGTAGTAATTCTGGTTAACTCTATCAGAGCTTCAGGTGTTTTCTTCTAAAGAAAGTTTTAAGGCTGAGATCAATGGTGTCACCTGTATCACTTCAGTGACAGAAACTATTTAGAGAACTGTTATTCTTTAATGAATTTATTTTGCTTACTGTCATTTGAGAGTCAATTTAGGTGCAAATTTTAACCCAAAACTTCCTACCTTACTGCTGAGAGCTTTTCTCCTTTCTTCCAATCCCAGAGCACAATAGTGTGACTGTCATCTATTCCAACAGAAGCCAATCGCTTCCCATCCGCTAGAAGAAGAAATTTATGATTAAGAAAGCAGATATTATTGCAACGTTATCTAAGAAACAATATTAAAGACTATCAGAACTTCACAAATACTCTAAGAAGAATGTACAATCAGGTAAACAATCAGAATGATGTATGCTTAGAGGCATGTCTGTTGATACTTTTAAACTTGAGTGGAAGTTGGATGGGGTTTAGGATTTGGAAGTTACCCTCTGTATTTGTATCAAATCCTTGTTTCAGCTAGTTGCTGACATAACTGCACAAAAGCCTTCATCACAGGCACTCTGAAAATCCCTCTTCATTTCTAAGCAGGAAAGCATTGAAGCAATACCATAAAATCTATTAAATGCCCTTGAACTTAGTAAAAGTTCTGATGCATATCCCACATTCACCTCCAAGAGAAGTTATTTGTGCTCACTCATGAGCAATGATTTTCTGACATGTATCCATCTTTTAAATTGCTCTGCATCCATGCCAGAATTGAGGAAATGAGATTCACACCTTGAGAAGGAGAACCAAATATCAATGAGACTCATCAGAGACCCCACATCTTTGTGATTGCACATCTTCACTGTGAGGTTAGACCTCTTGTCTAGTAAATCCCAACCATTAATGGATGAAAAGCCAGTGGAGAAGAGGAAATTCAGTACTGGGTCAGAAGTTTAACATCTGGGGTTCAAAAGTCTCAAAAGATTTAACTGACAGTTCCTTATGCTGTTATAAGGAGAAAAGAGAGGCTGGCTTTCTACCCAGAACAACTCCACAACTGGGCTTCCTGAATTTATCAGTGTGCTACCCACCTGGTTTGCAAGACCTAAATAAACAATGTCCAACTGATCAACCTGCTCAATATTTTGTTTACACAGCTGTAATGCAGCCACAACACTCCAGACACTCCTGCCTCCTACAACCTAAAGTCACTCCCAAGGGATCAGCTCAGCTATTGGGCAGCACAGAACCTTTTTCTTGATTTCTGGATGAGCAAGGCTCCACAGGAGCTCTCTGTAACGAGCGATCCCCTTTCACACAGCTTCTCTCATTCCACACTGACCACTGGAGAATAGTTTTAATACCAAACTCTTCAGTGTAAAGGAATTCCCAAATGATTAGCTTGTATTTTCATACAGAAAAGGAGAACTGTAAATAAATAAATAAATACTTATTACCTGAAAAATCAACGGCACAGACACCATACTGGTGATAGCCCTTTAATACTGAGAGTGGTTTTATTGTTTCTGTATCCCAAATGTGGATTGAGGAATCTCGGCCAACCTGAAAGTATACATATTTATAACCAATTTGTTTTTTTCATTTCTTAGTTGTTTCACACAGTTCTTTAATAGTATGGCATTGACAAATGGTTTAAGAAGTAACTGAAGAAGTTTACAATGATAAAATTGTACTTCTGTCTGGCCAACAGAACACTACTCCTTCTCATCCTGTCCAAACACCAGCTGTCTCTTTCTTCCCTCTAAAGAATACAGGCCTGTTAAGCACAATTAACTAGAGTTCTCTGTAGAATGGAAGGGAAGAAAAAAAAGTGCCCTGCATTGATTGCACTGTGTGGCATATTTATTCCATCAATCCTCTATCAATCATTTCCTGTCTAAAAATAAAAGGTTATTTTTATTGCTACAATGCAAGGTAATCTGTATGAGAAACCAAGGTGACTTCTGATGCTATCTGGTGTCATCTCAAGTGCCTACTATGAGTCAGATTCTGATGCGCTGATGCCTGTGGAGTAATCTCCACTAGAACAGCACTAATGCAGGTAACTAGAACTTGGGAAGAAACAGAAAATCACTTATTCTTTTCAACTATGTACAAGCATTGCTATTCCAAAGGTTTTACACCTCAATACCCACAGAAAGGCTGGAAAACCATTTGCCACAAACTATTATTATTATTATAAATATAGGAGCAGCTGCCCTACAAAGAGAGGCTGAGGGAGCTGGGCTGGGTCAGCCTGGAGAAGAGAAGGCTGTGGGGGGACCTCATTGCAGCCTGCCAGTCCCTGAAGGGAGCAGAGGAACAGGAGGGGAATCAGCTTGTTAAAGGGCAGATAATGGCAGGACAAGGGGGATGGATTAAAGCTGAAGGAGGGAAGGGTTAGATTGGGTATTAGGGGGAAGTTTTTTACAGAAAGAGTGGTGAGGGGCTGGAACAGGCTGCCCAGAGAGGGGGTGGGTGCCCCATCCCTGGGGGTGTTCAAGGCCAGGTTGGATGGGGCCCTGGGCAACCTTGTGTAGCTCCAGGCCTGAGGTTGTTGGCCCTGCCTGTGGCAGGGGGGTTGGAGCTCTCTGATACTTGGGGTCCCTTCCAACCCATGCCATTCTGTGATTCTATGATTATTATTAGCAAAGCTTTTCATAATGTCAACTATCAGGAAAATCTAGTGTAGCATGGGGAATGTGATAACCACATAACCCAATTTCTGCATGTAACGTAATATAATAGCAGTATACAATGTCTACATATAAGCCACTATATAGTGGAGTGTATCCTTCTGTTGATAGCATGAGGTATTTAGAAAAACAGTACATCCAGGCACTTTCTTTTTTCAAAGTCTTTACTACTCCAAAATTAAATCAAATCAGTTCTCACATTTAAAGTTTTAATCTCTAAACTGACCTGCAAAATGATGTTTATCTCAAATATTTTTAAACAATGTAAGGGCATTATAAGCAAAAATTTATATTAAAAAATCTCTCTTCACATTTCCTCCAATTTGTTACATAACAGCAGTACCTGAAATAGCAAGTGAAACCTTCAGGTTCTGGAGTATAAACATTTATGAGAAGATATGTTTCTCAGAAAACATGAGGGGAAAAAAAATACCCAAAATTACTGTCTGTTAAAAGATAAAATGACCTATTATATACAGTTTAGCAATGTATATACACACCTGTGCTGCATGAGCAAACAGTAAGAAGCTTGGCTACAGGTGATAACTAAACCAACAATATACAAAATTGAAATGCCAGGCTGTAAGAACAACTGCAAACTATGTTATGTAATAATACGTGCTGCAGTAACACCAGAGCTAACTTCACTACTAAGACAGTAAGCAAAATTAAATCAATTAATTGCACATTTCCTCCACTTGTTATCACCATGAAGCAACATAATGCCACATAAAAATCAGAGAGTCACAGAATCACAGGGGTTGGAAGGGCCCTGGAGAGCTCCTGGGGTCCAACCCCCTGCCAGAGCAGCTCCCCAGCTCATACTGCACAGGTCGGCGTCCAGACGGGGCTGGAATCTCTCCAGAGAAGGAGACTCCACACCCCCTGGGCAGCCTGTCCCAGGGCTCCCTCACCCTCACTGGGGAAAAGTTCTTCCCCAGGTTGCTGTGGAACTTCCTGTGCTCCAACTTGCAGCCATTGCCCCTTGTCCTGTCCCCACAGACACTGAAAAGGGGCTGGCCATTTCCCCCTGCACCCCATTCTTAAGATATTTATAAACATTGATCAGGTCCCCCCTCAGTCTTCTCTCCAGGCTGAACAGCCCCAGCTCTCTCAGCCTTTCACAGAATCACAGAATCACAGAATCTTAGGGGTTGGAAGGGACCTCAAGAGATCATCGGGTCCAACCCCCCTGCCAAAGCAGGCTCCCTATCTCATATTACATAGATAGGCGTCCAGACGAGACTTGAATATCTCCAGAGAAGGAGACTCTCCCAGGATAGATGCTCCAGGGCCTTCATCATCTCCGTAGCTCTTCTCTGGACTCTCTCCAGGAGATCCCTGTCCTTTTCTATCCCAGGGAGCCCAGAACTGGACACAATAAAGAACCTTATTGGTATTAACCTAAAGAACTAGAAAAACCACCTATGTTGCAGTTGAACATGATTCCATCTGCAACAGAAATACAGTCCTTCACCTGAATAGATGTGGACTGGACTTCCTCCCTCCAAAACAGGCTTTCTCCAAATTCAGTAGTAACAACTTCAGACTCTTACTGCAAATGACCACACATCCTACCTGGCCTGTTGCCACATAGTCCTTTAAGGGATGAATAGCAAGGCAAAGAATGTCATCATCATGACCTAGATAAAAGCGCTGGGTGTTCTGCTGCCGATTGTACACCACTCCCACTGCTGCCACATGGTATACAATTTCCCCCGTCTGCGTGTAAAATAAATTGCTCCGACAGTCGTAACCTCTGTAACTGATTAAAGAGAAAAGTTTGTTCAGCAAAACCATAACCACATCTACTGAAACATCCAGATAAAATTATGCAAGATGCATTCTGTACATGGGAAAACTCAGCTTACTTACCAATGGCTGTCTTGGTGGTGTAAGATTATGGTGGTGTAAGATTATGAACATGTTTTCCCAAAGGAACACCAGTTTATCAATTGTATTTACTAGTCAGACATAAGTACTACTAACATTAGATGGAAAGTGGCTGCTATTTAATAGCTACTCCCACCATCCCTTTAAAAGAGGAACTAATACCTAGTGATTTTTCCAGACCACACAGAGAATTCAGGCATGCAACATGTAATTAAGGAAAGCCAAAACTAGTAGTTTGGACATTTTCTACTCAAACTGTTACTACTCAAAAATCAGGCAGCAAATGTTTCCACAAGAAAGTTTCCAATCAGTTTCTTCTCTAAAGGAAAATCTGTCTCCTTTCTGATTGATACAGGAACTGGCATGAGTAAACCAACTTCCAATTGAGGTCTGTCACAGTTAACACATTTCTTCCTAGGTCTGATAAAGATTCAGTACCCCATAAAAATCAAAAGGTGGCATTTTAAAAGAGGCTAGGCTCCTGCTTTCAGAATTTAAGAGGCTCAGAAACCTTAAAAAAACAGTGAACAAACAAGCAAATTTTAAATTAGTGCTTTTAATAATGGCAGTCAACAGAGGTAACATTTTTAAATGAGTAGTCCATATACTCCTGACACATCCTGTTTCTATGCTATTCATTCCCCAGCTAACCTCTTTCTGTCCTCAGAGATTTTTACTAGATAAATTTTTTAATGATGTAGGTAAAAGCTGTTAATATTATATTAATATAACTGTATATTAATATAACTGTATATTACTAGATACAGTTAAATTTAGAGGAAGTGAATGCCACTTGAATGCATTTGAATCAGCCATGAATAATCTTCATCCAGGGATCATAAGATTCTACCCTAAGTATTTTTGTACCCAACATGTAATTAAACTAGTTGGAATGGAAAAAAAAAGCCCTGACAATGATCAGCAAGGCATTCTTGGCAAAGAACAGAACTAAACTTTCACCATTAGCAACTGCAAACTAACAAAAATCTCTAATGTCTACGTTGTACTTCTCATATTTCTTTCTTTGCTTTAATTAAAACCCTGTATCCACAGAAATAATTGCATTAAGAAGAAAACTAATGCAGGATCTTTTTGCAACAGTGCAGGTTCTTCAGTTATCTAAGACAGCAAAGATGCAGCTGTACACATACCACACACAAAACGAATTGGGTAGCATTAAGACACCTGCTGCACAGCAGACACAAGGTTTAAATGACACAGAATTTAAGCAGTCCAGGTAGAAAACAATCTTTCATAAAGTTATATATAGCTTTCCTTCATATATGGTGCAACTAGATGCATTAGTCAAGTAAAGAATCTTTAAGGCAATTAACCAACTATAGATTAATGTATATTGTTCTGAAAACTCCAGTCATGGATCCATGTTCAGAAATAGCAGCCCTGTGCATTACTGGACACCACCAGGTTTTAACACACTGCATTTCTGCTGGCTCACCTGCACTGCACACCATGGTACTTACATCAAATCATGTGTGAGTTGAGAAACATTGCTAAAATTATCTCACAGAGCTTTTAACCAGACCAGCAGATGGCCCAGGTCCATTCCTCCCCAGATGCACAATGTTGCTTGGCCCTTTTTGAGGCTCCTTTTTGAGATTCCTCCCTGCCCACTTCTCTAGCCTGTCCAGGTGCAGCTGGAGAGCAGCACAGCCACCTGGTGCACCAGCCACTCCTCCCAGTTTTGTATTGTCTGGGATCCTGTGAAGCCCAAAGCTGGTCTCAGGAGATCATGAACGTGCAAAATGAACTTCTTAAACCAGCAGAAATCGTGACAGCACAGACAGAGCTTTACAAGTCTCCCTCCAAACCACTGTTTGGATTGGCACTCACAGCCAGGTTCCTGACTGCAGATTTGGTCCCATAGCTGCACCTTCCCAGTGTCTCCTGAGTTACTGTCCCCTCAAGGCCTCCAGAGAAACCTCTCTCTTTCCATTAGGTCTGAGGCTCATCTATTTGCTCCTTGTTTTTCCCAAAGTGACCAACAATTTAGACTCACAATGCAGATACTGACTCTTCAAGTCATGCTTCAGTCTCCCTACATCCACATGCTTCACTAACAATGTCCCCCAGCAGCAGCCAGGGCAGATGTTTTGAAGCCCATTTCTACCTGACCCAAAGTGCTGCCTGCTTGTCCTGCCTGGCTGCACCTCTTCTTGGTGTCCAACCCCCAGGGTTACTTCCAGTAACTATGCAGAAAGAAAGCAAAAATAACCTATCACAGCATGCAACATCACCAATTCAATGAAATGACAACATCCAGTGAGGGGCAGGGATTATACAGGCAGGCAGAGTGCCAAAGGTGGTATCTAGACACATCATTTTCCTGTGCTTCACTCTGCACTGTGCTCTGGAGTTCCTTTGCAAGCAGAGAATAATAAAACTAATGCTGCATGTACACCCTAAATGACAATATTTTAAAAACTAGCTAGAAAAATATGTATGATGAAAGAAATAATCATTTAGAAATACTGGACATTGAGGAATTTCTTACAAGCTTGGCAGTCACCTATATAAGAAATAAGCTTTAAGACAGCAAGAGAGACTCAGGTCCTTCTATATGCAAGCCAGAAATTCAGGATTTTCCAGCTCTACACAACTGCCTATATACCCTAAGTTCAGCATAGTGAAACTGAGAACATCAGTGCTATATAGCACACGACTACACAAAGCATCCAAAATGTACCTAGGATGTAGGAAGATAGTTCTCATTATGGATATCTCTGGGTTATTATCATCAGAAGTTTACATTTTAGTTCACTTTCTGCAATTATGAAAAAAAAGGGGTGTACAAGCCATTGCTTACAATTAAAACATACTTTGCCAAAATATCAAGCAGTGCAGTGGAAGACATTTTGCAACCCAGTTGTCTTTTCCACATACCACTTGAAAAGCCTTTTCCACATACCACTTTACTAATGCCCTGACTGTACAGGGACTTGCCACCAGATATATAAAGTGATTGGCTTAGCCAGTTAAAGCAGAGATGACAAGAGGGATGTTTTAGTGTAGATCATTCCATCATTCCCTGAGAACATGCCACACAGTTCCAAAATCCATCTCTGTTAAACCAATTGAGAGCTGAGATTATTAGCTTATCTCGGAAAAAGCACAAAGAGAAACAATTTCTTCACATGTAGAAAACAAAACACACACAAATTACAGGGCATCCTGATTAGCAACTAGAAACTACATGATAATGAAAGTAATCTCTGTACCATTGTTACTGGGTAACACATAATGAGGCATCATAAACATAAGACTGCATTCTGCAGTAGGTGATATTTCCTAATAGTCTTCAGAAACAGGTAATAAAACCATCAATCCAGGACTGATCCAAATTCATATGGCAGTGACTTTCAGGAGAGAAGATACCTACCTCAACACTATGTAATATAAGAATGAAATTTTGCCATTACCAAGGTCATGAAGAGCAGGGACTGGATTCAGTTTGAGTTTAGGACATGTAGGTGTTCATATGTGTGCTAGTTATATTAATATATATATAATTTAATCAACAGTGTTCTACTCAATACAGTCAACAGAACCTGCAGGGCTGTGTTTAAAGTTACATGAGCAAAACCACTCCTTATGCTCCACTGATTACCAACTGGATCTGCACTGACTGTGACAGGAGTTTAGATACACACATAAAACCACCTTCTGTAAGGCACACAACTGTATTTCTTTTAACCTAAAGCTGGATTCTACCCCCAGTTGCAAGTTACATATCTACAGAAAACTAAGGGGCAACTTGACAAGTAGTGTCCTCTCTGGGAAAGGAGTCAATGTCCACAGTTTGTCTGATGCTGGGAGTGTTTCAAAATGTGTATGTTACTCTTCAAAGGATGTATGGAAGAATTCCAAATGTAGTGCAATCCTCCCCCAAAAATCTCTAGAAAAGCCAAATATCAAAACAGAAATGACTGAGGTCAGAGGCTTTAGCAGAAAGGTAGAGATTTGGGTTGTTTTGGTGGGGTTTTTAATATTTTCACATGGCAATAGTGTTTTCCCAAAAAGACTCACTCACAGCCTACTCCCTTCAGATGCTATTTGAAGATACTTGTAGCCCTCTGGTTGGAATCCATGCAAGGTGTCATCAGACTCTTATTTAAGAGCATGAGAAATCCCAGGTCATCTTGAAACTGTACCCAAATTTCAACTTATGATAAGGTCACTTATCCTGACACTTAAACTAGATTATGCCCAAATCCTTATCTTTGCATCCTTATTCCCTGCCAGCAAAAAGAAAGTATTATAAGAACTGACTCTGAGGAAGGGTTTCCTCTGACTGTGTCAAAAGATGTATCCTCTTTATGTTTCTGAACCACCACCACTTTCAAAGCCAGGGCAAAAAGAAAATGCAGGAATAGTCAAAAAGAGGCCAAACTTGTACAGCACTTCAATAACATGTTCCTGATAATGATTCAGATCTCTTAAAGAAAGATGCATGTAAAGATTAACCTGTTAATAGAAGTTGCTTTCTCACCCATATTGGTCAGTGGCTGGTTCACCCACTCAGCATTGTTTTTATCCCCTTCCAAAACAGGAAGTAAACAGAGATTTTAAAGATTTCTTACAGGATATGAAGAGATTTTTAAAGTTCATCTTTCAAAGCAGTTGACAAATTCAAAACACAAACCCAACGTGCTCAAAAACAAAGAAAGGAAAAAAGAACTTCCTATTCCCCTAGTTCCAAAAAAGCACCACTTTTTACACTTTCAAGGAACATCCAAGACATTTCCATTGCAGCTAAAGAAAGATGAAGCAAAGCAGACTTCCTGAATCACAGAATATGCCTATTACTCACTTGGATGTGGGTCACTTTAAAGTTAACAGCCTGGACATTGAGAAAAATCTCTTGTTCAGCATGGATTCTTCATTAGTTTCCTTGATGCTCATTGGGTAACCAGACAGAACTCAACTGGACATTCTACTTCTGGTCATTCCTGGATATTCTGGTCAAGCTTCACTTCTGTTGTGAAGGAAATAACAATAATCCCAAAGATCCAGGGCCCTTGCTTGTGCTGCTACTTCTTCAGGATCATTTGGTTTGATTCTCAGATCAAATTTTAAAGACTACATACAGCTACCCATCTTAATGCATTTTCTATACAGATTTTAAAATCTTCAACTGAGAATTCTGGAGCATCAAAAATAGAAATAAAAAAACCAACTCTGTACCATGCTTCCCAGTTGTCATTATTTTCAAAGATATTCCACAGACTCCATGTCTTCTACAGACAGAACTGCCAAGTTGAATGATGAACTTATTCTTAGCCAATTAATTTATAAAGCATCCCATGTGGAGCCCTTCTCAAATTGCTTAAGTTTCATTATAAAGATAGACAGTACCAGTAACTTATCTCTAAAAAGAAGTTGCATTCCTGCAAAGAGGTATCTTTTGAAAGGAGAACACAGTATTACCTGACTTATAATGCCTTAATTTAATAATAGGCTTTGGTTTTTCTTTGTATCAAGGGAATTTATTTCTGATTGTTATTCTAATGTAGTAACATCTACTGCCAGTTTGCTTGAAAACACATCTTTGTCCTGATGAAAAGTCTTCACTTATATAGTGTTATGGGAGGAGAATATGAATCCTAAAGACAAAATCTTAAGATTTCAAGGATGCATCTGAAAGTAATTTTTTACTCAAATTAGGGCCAAAAAGAGAATGAAACTGAATTTTAAAACACTTCCAGGACCTATTAAGAATGACATTTAATTCTTAAAACGAACAGATGACCATGTAAATTGTTTTGGTTTAGGTACAGTTTTTTTATATATATATATATTTATTTTTTTTTAATAAAACACTGATAGAAACACCACTCAGTACAGAACCCAGGCATCTTCAACTACACCAAGTTTCTGTCATAGCTTCCAAAGTAATACCAAGAGGACTATTACTTTACAGATACTGAAAAGTATGGGGTGATTGCCAAATATTGTATTTAGTCACCTCTATTCAAATAATAAGTATGGCTAAGGTTTCAGTGCAAATTCACTGAGCAATTCAGGTTCAGAACTAGTCTACCCTGGCATCAAAACTTTCTATTCATTTAGTGTAAATTTATTTTTACAGAACTAAATAAAACCAATAAATTACAAAGTAACTGACCTAAAAAAATCTCTCATCAGACTATTAAATTGGAAACAACAATCTCTGAAATGCAGTCTGCTTGTGTATTTCAAAGAATCCTAGTTTTCATACCCATGAACAAAATGTAATCTTATACTGTTCCCTGGAGCTCGCTCTCGTCTCTTAGAAGCTGCACTTTTCCTTTTTTCTTTGCATTGCTCTTTAAGTTGAGGTAGATCTTCTTTGTAAACCTTTAAGAAAGAGCACACTAAGTTCAGAGATTAAGAAAAGCATGTTTCTTCAAATTCAGACACAGTTATGACCCATGAAGCGTTACACTGATATCAAAAAACCCTTCAGTAACTGTAGTTGGTTCCTGTACAGTGCAACATGTCTTTTAATTACCCAAAACCCCCACAGAACATGCTACTAATACCTACAGTACTTTTTCTTCCCTACTCTACCTTATTTTGACTGCATCAGATAACAACAGTTGTAAAGGTTTTGGTCAGTTCTTGCTCAGCTTCTCAGTTTCCCCAGTTTTCACATTTCAAAAGGTCTTCATAAAAGACCAACTTAAAGCAGAGAAATTCCAACTGGCATTAAAAATAAACCTTTACCTGTCGACGATAGGTGATCTGTGTCTCTTGTTCAATTTCAGAGTCCAGCTCTGGAACATCAGACTGATCTGAATCTGATTCATCGCTATTAGAATCAACCAGACTCTCTGTCACCAGGAAAACAGAAACAGAAAATGAAGCAACCTAAATTACTAACCAGGAAGTGTTCAAAGTAACTGCTTAATGTTTCTGATTTGATAATCATGCTTATATTAAATATAACATAAACTGTTAATAACTTACAGGCTGACAGGCTCAATTCTGCTGATGGAGTAGAAATAAGCTAATTCTTAAGTATGAGAATTTTTTTTTTGGCTTTGGGAGCAAGTTAGTTTTCATTCATCAAAATTCACAGTAGGAGAAAAGGACAAAAGAAGAGAATGAAGTCATGGGTATAGAGTAGAATCATAGAATGGCCTGGGTTGGAAGGGACCCCAAGGATCACAGAGCTCCAACCTCAGGCCTGGAGCTACACAAGGTTGCCCAGGGCCCCATCCAACCTGGCCTTGAACACCCCCAGGGATGGGGCACCCACCCCCCTCTCTGGGCAGCCTGTTCCAGCCCCTCACCACTCTCTCTGGAAAAAACTTCCCCCTAATATCCAATCTAACCCTTCCCTCCTTCAGCTTTAATCCATCCCCCTTGTCCTGCCATTGTCTGTCCTTTGAACAAGCTGATTCCCCTCCTGTTCCTCTGCTCCCTCCAAGGACTGTCAGGCTGCAATGAGGTCCCCCCACAGTCTTCTCTTCTCCAGGCTGACCCAGCCCAGCTCCCTCAGCCTCTCCTTGTAGGGCAGCTGCTCCAGCCCTCTGAGCATCTCCGTGGCTCCTCTGACCCCTCTCCAACAGTTCCACATCCTTCTTGTATTGGGGCCCCAGCTCTGGACACAGGATCCAGCTGGGGCCTCCCAGTGCAGAGCAGAGAGGGACAATCCCGTCCCTGTCCCTGCTGCCACCCCTCTGCTGTTGGAGCCCAGAAACTAAGAGTTGCAGAAAACTAACAAGAGAAGTAAAGGGCTCCAAGGAGAATCCTACAGTTCGGTGTGCCATGAACTTAAGAGGCAATTCTTCAGGAAGATTAAGGAAAAAAAAAAATCATATGTGGGAAAGAAGTGGTAAAGTTTTTGGTGACTGTGGAGAAAAAGAGTAGTCAATTTTTCTGTTTTACATCTGGGGAAAGCCAAGTAATGCTGCAGCACAGCTTCATTCCAACAGAAACTGTAAATAATGTCCTTATGCAAGTTTTCACTGACTGTTTCACATTTTTTGATTAAGAAACCAGACACAAAAATCAGTCTAGAAAACAAATGGACTTTAAAAGCTCTCAAAAACTAATTGCAAAGAGAGAAACATGTCTTACTAAGTGGTGATTCTAGAAGCATGAATAAAGAGCAATCTTTGGAGCGACACTACTTAACATTTTAATCAGTAATCTAGAGAAAAGCAGTGTTGCTGCCAATACAGGTAGCAGAATACAGAGTTAGAACAGCCATTAAGAGGACAATGATCAGCATTATTACAGTCAGATAGGTAGAAGTAAGGCTATATACCCAGGAACAACGAATCTAAACAACACTTTGTAGAATTTTTACGTTGGGAAGCAGTAGCAAATGAGGGATTTGGATCATGGGAAGTAAGTAGCTGAAAATTAATTCATACCATGAAGGATCAAACCAGTCAAAAGACTTGTTGGAGGCTTCATCAAGGAGATGAACTGTTGCTTCTTTTCTCATTGGGCACTGACAAAGCCAGCACTGAATCAGCATTCATTTACCAATTAGCTAGGTGCACACTGATATGTCTTCATCTGATCTTGGCAATTAAAGAGTGATAAACAGCTTACTTCATTGTAACTCTATATTCTTATTTCCCCAAAGGACTCTCTACATTCCTTTAGGAATTTCCAAGTGAGGCATTCAGTTAATTATTTGACTTTGGGAAACTCAGTCAGAAGAACAATTGCTGTATTAGTCACTGATGGAAAATCATATTAAACACATATAGTCTGCTTTAAAAATATTTTTTAAAAATTAATTAAAAAGCTAAAATTACCGTCTAAATAGATTGCTTTTTTTTTTTTCTCCCCAATGTCATCTGGGCATCCAGTTGTTGTCTGATATGGATGATATGTACAGAATTCATCCATTTCTATCTATGATCCAAACTTTTAGATCTTCCTTGAACAGAGTGGTGGGGGTTTTGGGGGCTTTTTCCAGGCTGAGCACACAGGGTGCAGGCAAGTATTGGGCAATGCTATCAGGTACTTCAGGCAGCTGTGAATTTTCAAGAATACTTTTGTGCAGACAGACAATTTGAAGCATTTCTTTCTGCCTTACCTTGAGGTGCTATGTGAAGAGAATCCTTCAACTTCCGATCAGGGACAAACTTCCACTGAAAAACAGAATGATCAGCTCCCCCAATGGAAACAACCCACTGGTGATCGTGTGACCATCTGACATTCGTCACGTGAGCAGAATGACCAAGGTATTTTTTAAACTTTGCTCCTAGAACAGGAATAACATTCTCTTTCAATATATGGGGAATAAATGTTCCAGAAACACCTAAAAGGAATCCTATGAAAAGTAAGATTTTAATGACAATATTCTAATTATTAGGGATATTTTTATGAATAGCAGCATCCTTTTGCAGTATTTCCCAATTTTAATCTGTCTTTTAGATTTTTAAATTTGGATTCCAGGATATGATACCTTTAACAAGTCAAACACAAAGAGGGAAAGGCATATGATAGTGCTGGATGAGGTGTACTGAAGAAAAGATTTTTTAAATTTGATTGTAGTTTGGTTTTTAAAAACCAAGATTTTGCCAATAATTATTTCAACACTGAAAAGATGCAGTTATTTAAATGTTAAATGATGTATATTTAGCTCTGTGAAAACACCCCCATATATGTGCTTGAAGCACTGGCTCCCACTGCTTGTGCAATCTGAGTGCTAAACCCTTCTAGCAATTCATATCCTCACACCTTTAGTAGTAGTTGTAGTAGCACTAGTAGTATAATTACATCAAGTTACAGTTTTCACTGTCTACTACATAACTACAAAACAATCACTGGCTCAAAAGTTCTTTACAGCACATATAGACTCTTGATTTCTTTCATTTTCTAATTCTAGTGAAGAAGAGGATATAAAAAAGCAACAAATTCATATTCCTTCATAGGGACAGAAGACTTTTTAAGAACATATTTTTGGATTACCTCAGGAAACAATAAAAGCTTTATCACTTTAAAAATAAAAGATTGAAATGCAATGTTTTATCAACATCACCTTTTACAAAGAGTTGAAAAAACTACAGGGGAGTATCAGTCACTTAAAAAAAGAGATTATTTTTTTAAAGCACATACTGCTTGAAGACATGCAGTATGAGACTGCACCCTAAACTTCTAAGAATAAATATTGGCCATTTACAAGCTTTTCAAAACCCCACTTTTCTAAAACAAAAAAATCAAAAGTATATGTTTAGAATTGAACTTCAAGGTATTACCTTTTCTTAGACATGGGTACCTAAAGAGTTTTACTATTCCATAATCATCAGCTGTAACCATAACTTGCCCAATAAAATTTGCATCCACTGAATTTATTTCATTTATATCTGAATATTTGGGCCAGATTCCATTAACTTCAACGCCAGAAACACAGGTCCACGATGCCCACTGAACACCTTTCAATTCCTCCTTGTTTGTTACTTCTTTTCCACCTAAGAACAAAAAGAAAAAGAGGTATATTTCAATATTCACTTCTGTTAAAATGTTTTCATATTCTCCAGAAATCAAATCCAAGTGAGACAGAATTAAAAACTGACTTCTGAAACTGTCCTGATCTAATAATCAATGTTTTAAAAGGACAGACAATGGCAGGACAAGGGGGATGGATTAAAGCTAAAGGAAGGAAGGGTTAGATTGGATATTAGGGGGAAGTTTTTTCCAGAGAGAGTGGTGAGGGGCTGGAACAGGCTGCCCAGAGAGGGGGTGGGTGCCCCATCCCTGGGGGTCTTCAAGGCCAGGTTGGATGGGGCCCTGGGCAACCTTGTGTAGCTCCAGGCCTGAGGTTGGTGTCCCTGCCTGTGGCAGGGGGGTTGGAGCTCTGTGACCTTTGGGGTCCCTTCCAACCCTTGCCAGTCTATGATTCTCTATTATAACCAACAGTATCAGTAGGAGAGCTTCTCAAGAAGACTTAATTCAAGACTACCCACAACCATGGGTTTGCTACTTCACAGTTTTTATTATTTCCCAATATCTGTTTGATGCTGCGTTATTTTGAAATGTTTATCAAAAAAACACATGCACCCATTGTAAAAGAAACTCTGGAAAAATTCTGTTTTCAAACTAGTCTAAAACATGGATTACTCAGAGTAAAAACTGAAAAACTCATTTAGATCTGGCCAGTGTAAATTACTGAAAATACAAACTTTGTGCTTAGATCCTTGTCACATTATTTCCCATCAGATCTGGAGTAAGATTGTTCCAATTCCACCAAGTTTCATGTATGAGCTGAAGTACTCAGTCCATCCAAAGGCCCATTTAATAAATACTGTGTTTTCAGGAATTTCCAGAAGCAGAGTGCAAGAGCAGCACATGAACAATGCATGCAAACATAAAATTTGAGTCAGACTAAAGGCATAACTACAGAACATTTCACAGTGAGGGTGAGGGAGCAGTGGAATAGGCTGCCCAGGGAGGTGGTGGAGTCTCCTTCTCTGGAGAGATTCAAGTCTCGTCTGGACGCCGACCTGTGCAGTATGAGCTGGGGAGCTGCTTTGGCAGGGGGGTTGGACCCGATGATCTCTTGAGGTCCCTTCCAACCCCTAAGATTCTGTGGTTCTGTGTAACATGAGGAGGACACTGCCAACAATTCACCTCTCAGGCTTCAGTGGTAATAAAATTAAAGGCAACCAGGCTGGGTTCTTTCCTGTTCTCTTACTGCTAATAGGATTCTGAGTAGTGGGAGAGCGGGGTATAGGATGTATGGGGCCAGGCTCAGGTACTCTAAGAAGGTAAATTTTCAGAGGGATAGGGCAAGGGAGAACTCAAGGGCACTGGAATAAACAGAGTGAAGAACAGCCATAGAGGAGAGAGAAAGCAAAATGGTAAATAAATCAGGAAGGAAGAATTAAAAAAACGAACAACCCCCCCCCACACCAAAACCGCACACTTGAGGAATGTTTTACTACTCTATACCCCTCCAAAAACTGTAAAGGAACTTCAATGCCATGCCTGAAGATACCTCAGCTCTGATGAAGTAACTGCACCCGCTGCCAAGGTTTACCTCTGTAATCTCTCTCAGTCGCTAATCCCCGCCAGTGATGACTACTAATACTGGTTATCTCCACGACTAAGTCCTACAGATCTTGTATTAGGCAACTCTAAGTTGCTTACTCATTTAAAGTGGAAATTCCAGTGTGATGGGATTCTGATCGTTCTTTTAAAATATTTCCATTTCTGGAACTTCACTGACTTTGCACAACTTTTTTCATGGACAATCTTTCCCAATCCTACATGCTAATACAGCAAGCAACTCCAGGCTGAAAGCTGCCTGCAGAGGTTCCACTTGCACCTCCTGTGTATGTGTTAAATTCTCACTCACTGTCTTTTCTTACATAGCTCCTGTCTCATTCAGTGCACAAAATCAAAGCTGGACACGTAATGAATTAGGTGCTTCAACAAAGTCACCTAAAGCTCCAGGGAACTCTGAGTAATGTACAGTGCAAGGCATAAATATCTTATCAAAGGGACAATATAGTAAGTGGGTTTTGATAACAAATGTTTTGTACAAATACAAGTGGGAAAAACATAGAACGGTATTATGTGAACAGTGTCTACACACTGAATAAAGATACAAGTCAAATCCTGTGACAAGCACTGCCCTTGATGTATGTAGTGTAATCAGGATTACTTAAATGTGAAGCTTTAAGATACACATACTATATACACATGTCCTCTCCAGTGGGAATTATCTTGATGAAAACTGTTTCAAGAGTGTAGGACAGTTCAGCCAAGTTTTCAGAACTGTGCTGTCTTGAAAATTTACAGTAATAGGGCTCTAAGAAATTTTCAATCTCAAAACTGTAATTTATGTAATATTAGTTTTCCTTAATAATCCTCTGCCATTTAAAAAAAAAAAAAGCCACATTTGGAACTTACATTAGCAGTAGACTGCCCAGCTAAATTAACTTTGACATATTTATTGATTTTGAAGGTTGCACAATTGAATCATTTATGTATCACAGCTTCAATATTTTTTGTTTCCACTGAGTAATTCCTAACAATCTGGCATCCTTATGTCAGGTACTCTTATATTCTCTACAATTACCTAATCCCATTATACTTCCAAGTTTATTTGCATTCTGATTATTTCTATGTATTACAAATTTCTCCCTGTAAAACCTCTTATAAGTTCAGTTCCTCAGTGCTGCTGTTCTAGAGAACCAGGTGACTTCTTCAAGACACAACAAACTGATTTTTCCCACACATTAAAAAAAACCATACAGCATGCAAATTTAATCCATTTAATACCCAAGGTCAGTAAGTACAAAGCTATTAAGCTATTGCAAAATTCAATTTCCATGCATTATTTTTCTTTTTCTAAAAGAAAGAAAAGCAAAGACTTAGTTTTGAGAGATAAATTATAAGCCATCATCTCTACCATGAAAAGATGCATTATAAAGAAGAGTGAGCATATAGGACAAAATTATTCAAATAACTTGGCCAGAAAATGCTGTACTTATTCCAATATAGCAAGAGTCTTTACAAACTTAGAAAAAAATTACTCTTTAACTCAGTGTTTTGAACCAGCACCTATATTTGGCTGTTTTTAGAAAACTACTACACATTCTTTCTGTAATAAATAAGAAATAATATAAAGGCAACTCAGAATCTTACTTGGCATCCTGTAAAAAAGTCTCTTCCCATTGCCATCATTGGTCTGTAAGTATTTACTGTCTGAAGACCAATCCATGTGGGTGATGAAACTTAAAGATCCAATGCATTCCCCGACTTTCTTGTACCGCTGAACAACACCATATATATCCACAGAGCTGTCATTGGAACCAACAGCTAGGAAATTCCCATCTGGTGAATATTTCAGTTCATGAATAGCTTCTTTCCTGTCTTTGATATGAACAACCTCAGTCATATCTCTGTAGTATGAAAGAAAGCATGTCATAAGTATAGAAGAGCCTTACCATTTTGTCAAGATCCCAGTTTTAAGAAACGGACAGGATTGTGAAATGATGACTTCACTTTGTGATGACTTTACTTGTGAAATGATGAGCTTTACTCCCATGTTTGCAACCACAACACTGCTGCTTTTATAGTTGGGCATGGCTTCACAGCCAAAAAATAACCAGAACAGGAACAGTGACACAAGGATGTGCTGCACCCAGCAGCGAACAAAAGGAACTGCTCAAGCTTGATCCACCAAAAAACAAAACAAGTAAAATAAAACCAAAAAAAAGTCAGGTAGACTACCAGATCTTTATTCACTCAGGGAAGAAAGATTCACTGACATGAGACAACTCACAGTCCCTTTAAAACTGTGGGATCAACAAGACACACTGTGTTTGTGTGCATGATGTGCCACCAGCAGCATTCCAACACATGTAAACAACTGAGGAAGTCATGAAAATTTTTTTTTTCTTAAGAATTCACTAATAATTCATAAAGCTAAAATGGAAAAACACTCCACAGGACACTACCATTCTTTGCAAACAGACCAACAGACTTTTTCAAACATGTTGCTGCATGAACACACACAGTAATCACATTCAACAGCAAGACCTTAAAAATCAGTAATTGAAAACAGCAGTGTAAGTGGTCCCCTCATGTATAGTCACTACAGGGTCACCATACATGATGACACTTTATCACAGCAATTACATAACATACCATAGGATCTGTTTTGTACTTGTGTAGCATACCTGACTCGAAGCACAGTGAAAGAGCCATCCTTCATTCCAAGAGCAAGATGGATTCCATCAGTACTAACCGCAGCGCAGCGAATGGGCTCCTCCATATTGCAGCGGGCAATCAGAGCATGGTCTATTAAACTCCAGATTCTACAATGAAGTAATTACAACTGTAAGGGGTGGTTTGTGGCTGCCCCATAGATAGCATGAATACTGCAACTTCTGCAGAACACTGGACACAGTAGTGTTGTGGTTTAAAATCATTTTCCACAAGGAAAATCTTAAGACATACATACAGCAAAGAATATTCTTGTATTTAGAATAGCAGCACTAGGAAATGCAGGGGAAAATTAATTTTTACTTTCTGAATGTAAAAAGAATGACAACCTAGAAGAATGTAAACTTTTAGAACGCTCTGTGGAAATTCCTCTACTTTGTTAACCATGTTAGCCAAGAGGAAGGTTAAAGAACAATTACAGACTTTGTTCAGGAAACAGATCCTTTCCTCTTAAGTTATTATTCATAACTCCTTACAAATAACTCAATAATATTAAGACATGTAACTTTTACTACAAGACACATTACAGCATCTATCATGCTCTTGAGCATTATTCAGTATTTGTAATTCAAGCACATCCTGGTTGATGACAGGGTGGCCATGAGCCAGCAGTGTGCCCTGGGGGCTGAGAGAGACAATGGGATCCTGGGGGCATCAGGAGGAGTGTGGGCAGCAGGTCACAGGAGGGGATCCTCCCCCTCTGCTCTGCCCTGCTCAGGCCCCACCTGGAGTGTTGTGTCCAGTGCTGGGCTCCCTGGGATAAAAAGGACAGGGATCTCCTGGAGAGAGTCCAGAGAAGGGCTACAGAGATGATGAAGGGCCTGGAACATCTATCCTATGAGGAAAGGCTGAGAGAGCTGGGGCTGTTCAGCCTGGAGAAAAGAAGACTGAGGGGGGACCTAATCAATGTCTATAAATATCTTAAGTATGGGGTGCAGGGGGAAATGGCCAGCCCCTTTTCAGTGTCTGTGGGGACAGGACAAGGGGCAATGGCTGCAAATTGGAGCACAGGAAGTTCCACACCAATCTGGGGAAGAACTTTTCCCCAGTGAGGGTGAGGGAGCCCTGGGACAGGCTGCCCAGGGGGTGTGGAGTCTCCTTCTCTGGAGAGATTCCAGCCCCGTCTGGACGCCGACCTGTGCAGTATGAGCTGGGGAGCTGCTCTGGCAGGGGGTTGGACCCCAGGAGCTCTCCAGGGCCCTTCCAACCCCTGGGATTCTGTGACTCTGTGATTTTTGTATAAGCTTATTATACTTAAAATATTTAACAAAAAAGCCAACACTTAATTTCTAAGGAAATAAAAAGTGTTTTTGACAAAAAAGGATAAACTTGTGGTAGGAAGTACTTTACTAGGTTTTCTCAGAATTATGTATGCATTAAGTATGATGGAACTCCCAAGCTACAAGTTCCTTTGCAGCATGTGAAACAGTGCAAACGATGGGAGTAAAAACTGGGTTTTTTCATTGTAACCTGCCTAACAACTCCTGAAAACACTTAAAGGACAGTCTGTTAGCCTAAATTACCTTTGTGTCAATTTTATATACTTAATTTTTCTCAAATAAATGTTTCCACTATATTACTGGAGAGCACTGATTTCATTTGTACCTCCACTCGTACACAAGCACGTCAACAGCACATTTTAATACCCTTTAAATGTATACATTTCCATTGGGTTATTTACAAAATGAGCTGTTTGCATAAAACTCTGTGCAGTTAAACAAACAAACAAGATTTAACCTGACTGATCGATCGTCACTTCCAGTCATTGCTAGAGGTTTAGTAGGGTGGACAGCCAAAGCCCACAGCTCTCCTTCACAGTGTCCCTGCATGATCAGGAAAGGCTTATTACGCTCATGCACCACAATTTCAAATATTTCACTATCTTGTGTCCCGACGAGTATATGGTCTCCTCTCCAGCAAACACTTCTTACAGACAGACCTGTGGAAGAGATTGTGCCTGAGACATACATCTCCTGAATGTGTGAAACAAAGGTAACATAGTACATGACAAAACAAAGAGCAAAAAAGGTTAAGTATACATACACCTTCTCTTATTCCTCAATTTACTCCTCTTATCTATTCCATATGACACATACTGCCCTTGGAGCATGAATTTTTCAAGTATCACAAAAAGTTCTAAAATAAAATGTGAGCCTTATTTTAATATAAGTTCTAAAATTTAGAACTTATTTTAAAATAAGTTCTAAAATAAAATGTGAGCCTTATTTTAATAAAGGTCACATAGCCTATTCTTGTATGATGTCTGTCACAGGAGGAAATATCACTGAAATCCGCATCTGAAATTACACATTTAACATATTCAAATTTCAACAAAGGCAGCAAAGAATACGAATTACAATTCCCAATCAATCCATGAACCTCAGACCTAGCAACACACCTAAATTATATAAGTGACAGAAGCAACACATATAATGTAAGGCATTACATTCTACTAAGGCAGACAAAGAACCCAATTCTTCCCAGCTTGTTTCTGAGACGCATCCCCAGAGCAAATCTTTGTGACATCTTAACAGTATCTGCAATGATTTTTTCCACTTATAAAAATAAATCCAACTGAAAGAATATATAGAAAGAGATGGAAAGGGTTTATGAGGGAATGGTAACATGCATTTCTAACAACTGAATTAGTTCCAAGTTCACGGGGGAGGTGAGCGCTCATAGGCTACACTTGTTTGTAGGTAAGGTTGGGAATAATAAAATGAAGTTAGGACAGTTGGACAGTGAGAACCCAGTCTTAGGTGCCCAATTTTGGGAATATGGAACCTTCAAAAAACACTCTGGTAATGCAACTCATTTTTGCCAATTTCAGGTGCTGATAACCTGAAACTTAATTCACTTTCCCTAAACATTGACTTTCCTGGGGAGTAGCTGGAGGATGATCTTTGAAAGAGACAAAATTCTATTGGATGAGAGAAAGGTGTAATGGTATGAAGTTGATGTGCTTCTGAAAAGTATTAAACATGTAGAGGGAAAAAGAGTCTGCTACTAAATTAGCATTAGAAAAGTCTGCAAGACAAGGAAACAGTGAATGGGTGGGCTAGCAGGTCCTGCACTGATGTTTTCATTCTGACCAAGCCAGCTTTCAAAGCAAATCTCCTGATCACACCTCCTATTTGTGTTCAAATGCACAAATTAGATTCCCAGCTTATGGAACAGAACTGAATGATATGCTCCAGAAGTGCACACAGTGCACTCCAACTGTAATACGATGTTCAGTTCACTGAACTAGACTAGAGCTAATGCTCCTCAAACACCCCTCAAAATGCATCTATTCTGTGCTACTCTACCCCCTCCACACCAACTGCTTTGCTTTACAGATCTGTTTCGACTGTGCTGCACTGGTGAATATAACCACCTTACCATTCACCCTTGTAATTGACATCTTGTCTACAGTGATTAAAAAATAAACAACCAGAATCTTTGATAAAAGATGATTAAGACATCTGTTTTACTAATTTGGAACTGCTTATGGTGCAGGGACATATTTGGAAAAACAATTTGACTACCAGGAGATAAATCCAGAGTCAACTAATTGCTCTCTGAGCCATTCACAGGGAGATAAAATTACCAAGAGGTGAAGTACAGAAGCAGCAGAAAATACCATTAAGATGATGACTAGAGGATAGGTCAGAAAGGCAATCCTCAAAAGAATGCCATAAGAAAAAGAGACTGAAGGAAACATTCAGGAAACAATTTATTAAAGATGAAGAAGTATGAAAACCAATCTAGTGTAGAAGATCAGGTTCGAGACCATCTAAGGAACCTGAAGGTGCACAAGCTCATGAGACCTGATGAGGTGCATCTGCGAGCCCTGAAGGACCTGGCAGATGAAGACACAATCAGATCTGAAAACCAAATACCACCACAAGCAATACTGTGACATTAGTGTTTCAGAGATGCTTGCACTCTTCTCCTGAATCACTGCAGCAATTATATCTATAACACTGACAAAACATGTTATAGACTGCTAGATGATAAGTCTTAGCATCAAGTAAACTGGAACTGAAGTCAGTGGTACATGTAAGCAGAGTTCTAGTGCTACAAAGCTTCCAAGTAGCTTTTTATGAAAATGTGGATAACCAACAAATGCAATTTCAGTACTCTGCTGTTCCATTCTGTAGATCGCACTGTCTCTTCTAAGTTCTCTTAAAGCACTACTGTTCCTTGTTGCTGTACTATAGGAAAGATGTGCATTTTATTGGTTTAAAACAAACAAAAAAAGCCAAACAAACCCACACCTTCATGTCTACAACCTCACAGTATGTTTTACAGCAACTTCAAAGGGCTACGTGACCTTCATACGAGTGGGCACGATGGAATTTATTTTCTAGTGAATAGTTTCCAGTAACATACATGAAACAACATTTTTGTTTTCAAGTCTTCTTGATAAAAACACCAGTAAATTTCCTACCTGATTGGTATATCAAAAGTAACAAATTTCTTTTTACCTTTATATCCCTGGTCTGTTTCCCTGAGATCAATCACAGTAATTGGTTTAAAATTTAAGTCCCACAAGCGAACACAGCCATCCCTGCCACCAGTGGCAAACCCCTCTTCACATGCATTCATGCTGAAAATTCCTGCCTAAAGAGAAAAGAAAGTTATTTTGAACAATGTACACTGATTAGAGATGCCAATATGGAAAGTGGAACTCTTGTCCATGTCATTATTGGCTGTCTTTCTGTCTTCCTACCTGTTGTGCTGTTGAAAAATAACACATATATGCAACTAATACAAGTCATAAATGGCAACAAACTCAAAACAAGCAGAATTCACATTCAGTGACAAACAGCAAGAGAAAAGAATTGTTGCAATACTATTTTCATCATCATGATGATGATCATAGTGATGTTGCTTCTTATCCCTAGAGTTTAGTGCAGAAGCATTTATCCTCTTGCCTTAGGGTCTGGTCCAACTCTCAAAAATGTCAGCAGGCAGATTTTCACTGATTAATTCAGGGCATTGGTTGGTATTATTCAGCTTCTATTGAACCAGGCCAAAAAAAATCTGGGTTTTTTTCTTTCTTTCATTTTAGGCCAAGGAAGAATGATTTAAGCTTAGAAGCAAAAGGTAAGAAAAACAGTGATTACTTTACACCATTTAAAAACATGTAATATAACCTCTCATTTTAAAGGTGGACATCAAGAAACAAAACCTAACACATTTTCTTATCTCAATAAATGTTTTCTTCAGGATAACGAAGAGGAAAGGATGATATGTCTACTATTAAAATAAAGATACTGCATCCACATACCCACTAGATACAATATAAACATAGTACTTTATCTGAATAGCATATGTGCTTTTTCCTTTACTGTCTAGACAACTCATTAGTCTCATTTTCAGAAGCAGCTCACACATTCAGTAAGCAAAGCTAGAGAAAAGGCAACTTTGGCTACTAAGTCTACATTACATTTTAAAAAAAAAATCCTATACTTATTTAGCTATGATAAAAGAAAATAGGAGAACATTTAGAACAATTGAAGGGAAAATCTGTCTTTCTAAATCCTGTCCAAAAGAAGCTGCAGCAGCCAAGAACTGGCATTTGTCTTCAATTTTGTAAAGAAGTAAATGTAAAGTTCCAGAAGTTTCTTTGGTTAGGGGTCTGGATTTTACAGTAATAAAGCACATTAAAGCCTATCTCTCCTTCACAAATTCCTTTTGCTTTTGGGTGAAAATAAAGCTGCATGCTTATAGAACAAATCAGCATCCAGTGTTGTGGCTTGTGAGAATTCCCAAGTACTCCAGACTAGCCTCACCTACAAAACTGGTTTATCTTCTTAAATTATAACTAAGAAAAATAGCATAATGGATTGATCACAATGAATTTATTCAAGGCCAGCCTTGATGGGGCTCTGAGCAACCTGATCTAGTAAAGATATCCCTGCTCACTGCAGGAGGGGTTGGTCTAGATGGCCTTTAAAGGTGCCTTCCAACCCAACACATTCTATGTTTCTATGAAATATGGACTGTGTTTGCTTCTCTAGCTTTAACCAAAAAAGCTTATTATTACTGTCACATGACAAATCAGAACTGAAAGACCAGGATGACAGAACTCAGATTTTTTGACCTGTCATGCCCATCCAGAGGATACAGACTTTTAAGACAAACCACATTTTCAGGAGTAGTACGTGCCTGAACAGAAATGCAGTGGAATTTTAAGTCGTAAGCAGATTAGATGGCTAACACCCATTATCTCTACCATCCTGAAAATCCTCTTTCTGTTTCTTTAGGAGCCTGGAGATTTTTGAAAACACAACCCAGACTGCATTTGTTTCTGTGTGTCTATCTGTCTGTTTTACTGCATTAACCTTTTAGCATCATAGAGCAAATAAAATGCTACAGGAATTTTGGCTGATTTTGTGCCATAGACTGGATTCTGCCCAAGTTCTGGCATATTCAAATCTTTTAAAGCTCTTTTTGGAATGCAACCTTGATAACAGAATTATTCTCTTTTCTCTAATTTACTCCTTCCAAAATCCATGATTTAATTAGTCAGTATTAAAAAAAGAATCAGACATTTGGCGATGTGGGAAGCTGGCTGAATGTTCTGAAGAAAGATCAAGTGGATCCAGGATTAATCTGTTTTCCATTTCACAGCATATCCTTATCTTGAAAAGGACATACTGGTTGTCAAGGAGATTTGGCAGATGTTGTGCTTGCTCAATCTCTTGAAATGCAGTAAGATGTTCTCATTTTAGTCTATGTGCCACTGGAATAGAAGAATTATACAAAAACTAGAAAAAAGGTCCCTTATTAATGGGGACTGTAAGTAGCTAATGGAAGAAGCTGAGTTAAGCTACTCTTCATTTAACTCTAAGGCACTCACTTCACAGGGAAAAGACAGATTCTTTATTCAGGTAGGTTGGCCAGTCATAAAACTTCCCCATCTTTCCTTTTAGATACTGTCAATTTTCTTAATGCAAATCAACTCTGCAGTCTTCATGCTTCCCTTAATCCTTCAGCCTGACACTGTCATTAACATAATTTGATTCTTGTTGGTCAATAGAGTTCTAGCTGTAATGAGAGGCAAATGATTGCACTGGCTTTTTTTTTGATCCAACTGAACAAAGTGCACAGATTGACTGTGCTCCTGAATCAAAATAAAACATGTAAATCAAAGTCTTTGATCTTAGAAGTTACAGAGTTTGACATACAGGCACTGCACTCTTCTGTTACGAATTTTTCACTACAATTCCTAATGAATGGGAAAATTCTGAAAGTAACATCTCAAATTGATCAGCAGCTTTATCAGAATACAGATTATTTCCTATTTTTCCAATTTAACCAGCTGGTGTCACATCTGTGTTCCTGAAATTCGGAAGGTAAAAAAAATAGCTGAATGAGAGCAAAGAAAGAAAGAAAGAGATACCCAAATTTACCAGAAATGAGAGTTGAAAGCTGAAGTAGCACACTTAGAACTTACTGCATGAATATTTAGAATCCTAGAATGGTTTTGGCTGGGAAAGACCTTCAAGATCATTAGGTGTAAGCATCTATCCAGCCCTACAAGGCCCACACTAGACCATGTCACCAAGCACAACATCTACTCTTCTTTTAAACACCTCCAGGGATGGTGACTCAACCACCTCCCTGGGCAGCCTGTTCCAGCCTCTGACAACCCTTTCAGTAAAGAAATTATTCCTAATATCCAACCTGAGCTTCCCCTGAGGCAATGTCAGACCATTTCTCCTTGACCTGTCACTAGCTACCAGGGAGGAGAGACCAACACCCACCTCACTACAACCACCTTTTAGTTCAGGCTGGAGAAGAGAAGGTTCCCAGGAGACCTAATTATGGCCTACCAATACTTAAAGGGGTCCTACAGGAAAGTGGGAAAAGGTCTGTTCATCAGGAAGTGTGGTGACAGGACAACAGGTAATGGCTTCAGGCTGAAAGAGGGTAGGTTCAGATAAGAAATTCTTTACTATGAGGGTGGTGAGGCACTGACAGATTGTCCAGAGAGGTCATGGCTGCCCCCTCCCTGGCAGTGTTCAAGGCCAGGCTGGATGGGGCTTTGGGCAACCTGGTCCAGTGGAGGGTGTCCCTGCCCATGACAGGGGGTTGGAACTAGATGATTTTTGAGGTCCCTTCCAACCAAATCTATTCCATGATTCTGTGATTTTGCAGCTGCTTGTTTCTAAGAGGCTTCCAATAATGCTGATGGACCCTATCTTGCCTCCAAGGGACAGAAATCAAGTGTTAATTTACCTAAATGCAGACATTTATATAAAAACTGCCACTCTGACCATGCAATTCCTAAAACACATGATTGCAGCTGGCTATAATTAGGACCAAGCTTGAAAGATCATATGGAAATTTCAGAAGCAACTGACTACTACTGAGCAATATGGAAAACAGAGACATTATACCAGTTCAATGGAAAGTCCAGTGCCTCCTTTTTACTCCTAGACACAATTCAGAACACAGATGCTAATATGGAAAGCAACACATTAGGCACTTTTTCTATGATACTGTCTCTCCCAATATATACTGCATAGCAAAGAAACGGATTGCAAACATTTCAGGTTGGTGCCAGTAAGTTTACACTGGAGAGTCACTACTGTGAAATTTAATCTAACAAAGCACCCCTAAAACAGGTAAAAAATGTGCATACCACTGCAAAAAAACCAATTCAAAATTGTGGCCTATACGTCTCTAATTGTCTGAACTAAGTGGTGTCGGGGAAGACAGCAGGCCTGCCAGTGGCCTAGCTCTCTTCTCCCAAGATTTAGGCCCTGACAATATCCTCCTGTTCCCATGAGACAGGAAAAGTTCCTCATGCTGACAGGTTCCCAATAATCCCATTCTCAAAACACAGCCCCTTGCTGACAGGGGTACAGGCTGCCCTAACCAAAGAAGCAGTTATGGGAAGGGACTTGGGAGTAACAGAACATGTTCAGAACCAGCCATAACAAGAGGGTCAAACAGCCGGTGTGCGGATGCTTTTAGGCATCAAAGGCAAACTAAGGATGTTTAGCTCTAAGATATGCTTATCAGAGCTCGTTATAATCACTAACCAATCAGTGGGGTGTGAACAGTGTGTGTAGCCAATTAGCAGTTTTTAGCTTGCCACGTTTGCAGTAAGAAAGGTATAGAATCTGGGTGATTTCACCCCATAAATGGCTTCACCTAAGATTCATATTGAATTGCGTGTTGCTCTCTGCCAGATGCCACAAGTGGGCAGTTACCTTCCAAATCCATGACTAGTCTAAACAGTAGGAGAAAAACACTGCATGACTTAATGTGTTGGTACATGACACCAGCTTAAAACCACTTATTCAAGTTCATTATATTGTTTCCATCTATATTTAATTAGTATTCAGCCAACTGACATAGGCGTGCAATAGTTTGAACAGAGTGCCTGTTATTTAACCTCGAGCGTGTTATTTAACCTCAGTTTCTGACATCAATCCACACAACTTTAATGTGTCCCTCTGAAAGACTATCTCAAAATAAATTATTCAGCAGCTGAGAAAGCATCTGATGCACATTTACTATGCAAGGCAAAGGCATAGCACACAAGAATCTTTCAAAAGTATGGTTTTTAAATAAGCATACTATTTTATATTAATACCTGAGTAAAATCTTGTATATACATCTTAATAAACTACCTTGAATTTATAACATTGAAAATGGTAAGATAAATATAAGAATCTACAGTCTTTTCTTTGCACTTATGCACAGTAAGAGATTTTTTTCCCCAGTGAAGGTATATATGAGCTTTCCAGAATCAGATGCATTGCCTACAAATAACCTCCTAAACTACTGGCAGTGTCAATGGACTTACATATGCTTTTATGCTGCTCTGCATTCTTTCTCCCTTTAAAAGCTTTAATTATTAGCATTCTTATTTAGGAGAGATCAGCAAAACTAGAATTTGAGTTTCCCATTGCCATCATCTGCCTGGAGAAAAGAAGACTGAGGGGGGACCTCATCAATGTTTATCAATATCTAAAGTATGGGGTCAGGGGGAATTGGCCAGCCCCTTTTCAGTGTCTGTGGGGACAGGACAAGGGGCAATGGCTGCAAGTTGGAGCACAGGAAGTTCCACACCAACCTGGGGAAGAACTTTTCCCCAGTGAGGGTGCCAGAGCCCTGGGACAGGCTGCCCAGGGGGTGTGGAGTCTCCTTCTCTGGAGAGATTCCAGCCCCGTCTGGACACCGACCTGTGCAGTATGAGCTGGGGAGCTGCTCTGGCAGGGGGTTGGACCCCAGGAGCTCTCCAGGGCCCTTCCAACCCCTACAACTCTGTGATTCTGTGATCATGTTCCCTGTAGATGAACTCTATGCCTTTAGTCTTAACCCTTGTTCATTTCCATTTTTCCCTACCTTTTGCTCCTACATTCAAATGAACTCTCCCATCCTCCTTCAACTCATTCTTCACTCATCCCAACCTAACTGCTCTCAAATTTTTGTTTCTACTCAAACTAAAGATAGGAATCCGTCAAAAAAATCTTCTTTCTTCAGTCTACAGTTCTTAGAATTGCTGTGACCGAAAACAGATAATCTGGTTTAGCTGTGAATTTTTATTTTGCTTGCTAGTCTTAAAGATGCTGTTTCCTTGGCCACTTATATTGGGACAGCATGGTTTATTTTTACATCGAATAACTCTTAAAATAAAACCCATCTTTTCAGCTAGGGCAACTGTAACAAAGACAGCCAACCTTTGAAAAGAACCCATTTTCTGTATTAATGCAGACCACTGCCAGCTGGATGGACTATATTCCCACATCACTAATGTGCTTTAGAAACTGTTTTCCTGCAATCTCAGACACTTAGTTTATGCTGCAAGAGAGGACTACACAGTACTTTACACAAATAATGGGATGTTTTCAGTTTATTTCAGGCCCGTTGAGGAGGTAATGATGCAGGATGATAAACAGGCATGCAGGGATGGCAATTCCAACCCTAGCACACTGAATGGAAACTTACCCCAATTCCCTACAGTGCACACACTGTGCTTTTAATGACATGAGCACATCAGAGATGTTATCACTTGCACTTGCATTTTCTTCTAAAAAACCAGACAAGAAGGACATGACTTATAAATGGAGTCGAAATAACTAAGATTTGATAGTAATGGTTTAGTTTGGCTGGGGAGGCACTCATTCCAAGCTGCTATATTTTGTGCTAACAATAGTCTGACAATATTATCCTTTAAGGTTTTATTGAAAAACAAGGTTTCATTCTGTTGTAAAGTAGGCTTCCAGAAGAGATTTTATCATGGGTTTGCTTTCCCCACTCCCCCCTCCATTCTGAAATTGGTGAGATTTGTAGTGACTCTAATCTCTTGTAAAAATGAATTCCAAAGCCACAGACTAGTGCCCCTGCTTAATTTTCAGTACTGCAAAGTACAATTCCATCGAGCCAAAAGGACAGAGCCAAAAATAGAAGGCTAGATGAGACCTACTCCAAGGTCACCTGAGCTTCACCCACTGACGCTGCTGAAGATAAGGAGCAAAGCACTTCAAATTTGATCTAGGGGTCAACAAAGAACTGACTGACATAGCACATCAGGTATAGAGCAACAAGCTCTCATCATCCTACACTTTACAGTTGGGTCATTTCACACTGAAACAGCTGAAAAGCACTGCATTATTCTGAGAAATACACTGCTGCAATTCCAAATATGTGCCTATACAGGACAGGTGTCTCCTATAACACCAAGCAGGATAGAATGTATTTTCCTAATCAGTTTTGGATAGGAGACCAAGTTCTTACTTTCCTCTGGGAACCCAGATTTGCATATGCAATATAAGCATTATAAAAACTTCATTTCACTAACATCAACATCAAAAAAATCAATGTCCACATCACCTTAGGGAAACACAGAACAGGACACTGCTGAGCACTAAATATGAACACTAGAACTAAATCTGCAGCTATAGAGTTCGAATTAGGGAATATTTGAAGGCTCAACTATCCCCTCATACCTTCTGATTTATAACTTGGGTCTTCTTGAATACATTTTAGTATTTCTATAAATGCATGCAAGAGGTTCTGCATGTGTGTGCATATATTTAGATACACATATATGAATATAAAGACATCTAGACTAGGATATATTCCCCACGGTTACCTTCTCAATAACCTCATTTCTGTTCATAAGCAGATACACTCTTTATACAGCTGTCTGAATAAGCAGCCCAATCACTTTTAAATTCAGCAGGCTGCAACTATCCTGAATGCACTTCCCTAAATGATCAGGAAACCAAGAGTTTTCTTACTACAGACTGACTGTAACCTCCCACATGCGTATCATTCATCACTTTTTGCCCCCTCTGTTCTACCTGATCAAATCATAAGGAGTGATTTTAATACTTCAGTTACAGACACCAGGCCATTCAGCCCAATACTGCCAATTAAAACAAATGCCTTCTTATAAAAAAGAATAATAAACTGCTACTCATTTTTACCTAGAATTTTGAAGCTGTAATATAGGAAGTCATATGCTTGCATTTTCACAGTTTCAAGTTGTTAATAAGGGAGCTTCAAACATTAGCTAGGAAATACAATCCTTTCCAAAGCATAAATCAAGCTTCAACAGGTAAATAATATAGCTTCCTCCAGTTACCATAGCAGTTTGATGTCTCGTTGGTTAAAACAATGAGAAATTGATTTGCTTTGTTTTTAAATTAATGCTTGGACAAGTTAGAAGTTGAATCTTGCATTATATTACAGCATATGAGTCCTCACTTCCTCTTGTGGTACTGAGTCATAGTTTGGCATGCACAAATTAGATTGCAAACCATTAAGTGTATATTTGTTGCCTACTTTAATCATAAAACCACAGGCTTTGAAAGATTATGGAAAAATAAAACAATAACTTACATAGCCAAAATATAATAACTTCATAGTCACATTAAAAATTTTGATTAAAAGTAAAAAAAAAAAGAAAAAAAATTTGAAAGTGGTAAAGATATTATTAAAATTTCACTGGTACATCTTCACTTTTCAAAGCTGTTCTAAAGAGCTGAACAAGCACAGTAAAATCCAGCAACACAGGACAAGAAAGAGTGATTGAGTCAAGCTAAAATGACCAAATATAGATGTCTACAAAAGAGCCATGTGTTTGGGCTTGCATTACAGTTCCCAGAATCAATGGACTCCAGAGAGCTATTAGACCATCAGCAAGGGGGGACACAATTGATGGAATAATGTAAAACTCTGTAGACCACCTATTCCAAAGCCCTGCTCAAAGTGGAATCAGGTAAAAGCAAGTTGCTCAAGACAGCATGACAGTTGCTCAAACGGACAGACGAGGATAGAGACTCCACAGTCTCTCTGGCAATCTGCTGCTTTGTTTCAACACCAACTGCCTAAATACAGAAGTCCAGGTCTTCTGAAATGCCTTTGGATTAACCAGACATCCATTAGGAAATCAGATAAAGCAAACCAATATTCTTTGGGGGAGGCAGATTTATATGCAACTCCAGTATATAAAATGCCACTATGTATACCCACACATAAGTAATTGAATGGAGTAATGCATGTCCATTTAAGGGTAATGTTAAACACATATTCTGTGACATACCTGGCTCTACCAATTACTAGGTCCCCAATCAATGATAATGGGAAACAGTACATAAATATTTCTCACTTTAGCATTCACTTTCTACCACAATATCGATCTTAAGCAACAGAAAAAATAAGAAGAGAAAAAAATATTCAAGTTAGACATACTGAGTCTCAGACCAGGTGATCTTGCACTGCCCCTTCCAGCTCTCCAGAAATCTATTTAACATGTTATATTAGTTTAGGGATATACTTACAGCATGTGCTCCCTGTATTGTCCGTACAAGGTTGATTCCTTTCCATACATATATATCTCCATTCAGTGCACCAGAATATGTCACTTCATCCCTTGCACAGGCTAGGCACAATATAGTTTGGAGATCACCAGTTTTGCCAAAAACACCACGTTTTGGTGTCAATGAATTGCCACACAAGCTCCAGAACTGCAACATAAAGTGATTCAGAAAGATGGATATTTTGTGAATATCCTCTAATTTAATATGTATAGCTGAAAGAGAAGTACTTTACCTTCAAAAGACATCATCATTCATACTCCTTTCCCTCCTTTAGTTCTCCAGCTCATTAACTACTTTTTATATTATTAACCAACTTTATCTTTCAATAAAATCAGCATAGCAAACTATTTGGGAAGGAGCTTCAGGGTATCAGTATTAAATCAAACTCCAATTCTTTCAAATTATAGTTTGTGAGTCAGTTGTATTGTCAGTCATTTTTGAAAAGTCTTTCCTAACAGAACTATCTGATCCTTCCTTGATGCAAGACTTCCACTCTGCAAATGCTTCATTTGTACTTTATGTTACTGCAGGCATTCAAAGATGCAATCTGAGGCTGTAAAATTTCTGAGAAGGATGCCATTTCCTCTGTTTGAGAGCAGCTGCTTTTATTACAGACTTGCAACTTCCCATCAGAACTACTGATCATACAAAGCAGCCACCTAAGGCAGGCATTTTTGAGAACTTTCTAGTAAACCATTAGCATAGGAGTGAATTTCCTCATAGGTGATCCAACATTTAGTAATGACTCCTAATGTAAAGATATTCAAAGTCTCCTGCCAACCGATTCTCCAGCTACACTCCAGTTCCTGAGATCTCTACAAGCAGCACTTGCCCTTCCCTTCAAACTTTCCTCTCTTTGTACCTGAAAGTCAACAAGCTGCTGGAGAAATCCAGTACAAAGTGTGAAACCCTTTATCTCCTCACCACTGAGGTTATTCTTAAATTGTCTCAGTATACTCCCTGTATACCTGTTTATGAAACTGCCTTTCACAGCAAGTCTCCCTGCTATCAGTCATCTATTCAAAATTCTGAGTAGATACTTCCATTAATACAGGATAATGCAAGCAGTTACCATGAGCAGATTTTTGTACCAGTAATACTCTAACTAAGAAATAACCATATAGTGATCAGACAAATCTCTGTATCTTAGCTAGTATTTCTTTAGCCAAAGTACATGGGTCAAAGCTTGAGAAATAACTGCACAATCACTGCATAAATCAAACACCTAGCTCCAGTATGGAAGCAGGTAACATAACTAAGAAAAGCAATTTCTCAGTATTAGTTCACTTGGAATTATCTACATGACTTAAGTAGTATTGCAGTTTCCATAAAATATAATGTGAGGAAAAAATATGAATTACAAACACAAAAGCAATTATTGTTATTTGACAGAACAAGAAGGGATGGTTTAAGAAAAATGCAGATCAACAAAAATCTGTTGCCTAATCCCAAGGCCTAAAAATCTGTAGGATTCAGATATTTAGTTAACGTTTTCTCAAAGGAAACAACAATATTTTTGAAATGTTATTGTTACTTTAAAAGGCTTCACAGAGCCTTAGAAGTGCTCAAATAAACTTCTGCTTATCTGAATAGATACGTTTTGACATCATAAAGCCACCTGAAATATAATAAATCACTGTTGGCAAATATTAGCACACTTTTGGCATAACAGTCCTTTTAGATACTGAAGTAGAAAAAAGTTATTCATCAAGCTCATGGAAAGCTGTAAATGACATGCTAAACACTATGCTAAATCAAAACCATGTTCAGTCTAGCCAACACACTGAACACTTTTCCAATAAACCATTCATATGTAATTAATTCATTGTATAAAACACGTTTTCCCACCACCAGCACGTACACATAAGAGCAATACAGTACTTTCAAGCTGCCATCTACTGCTGCTATGTGGTAACACAGAAGACAGTGCACAGGAGAAGGCAGTGACTTTAGGAAACATATTTGATGGCCACCAAGCACTGATAATCCTGCTGACAGAGTTAAACCTGAGAAAGAAGCTGCTTCTGCATGGCAGTTGGTAAGTGGATCAAATAGAGCAGAGTGTTTCATAGACATGCTCTGCTTGACAAAGGTATGAACTGTCCAGATGATGAATCCTCTAACAGGTACAGAGTATTCAAAATTACACATGGAGAAATAACAGCAGGGAAAAGAAAAGAATCAGAGGAAACACTAAGTATTTCCCTTTTTCTACTGTATCCCCACAAACTGTAAGAAATGTTTTTTCATCTCATTCCACCTCTGCAGAGCTGTAATACATTTACCTGTTCAACAATCAGAAACTTGAAGAGCTGGACTCACCTTAATCCTGCACATCCTCTTTTGTGCTACTTGGGATTTCAAACAGCATGTTTTAGACAACCTACATTTTAAATTACACTATGGTTATTACATATGATGTTGTGGATGACTGTTCAATTCTTTCTGCATTCCTTCTGTCAGGGCATAAACTCTTCTGAGCAGAGCCAGCCTGCTTTCTACAGACACACATACCTTCTAAAACATCTGTTGTAGTCAGGTGTGATCCATGCCTACAATTCCTAAGAACTAGTATTACTCCTACAGAGGATCTTTCATACATATATATATATGTATACAAACACACATATACTGCATCTTGCATACTGTATGAAATAACATTGGTTTCATTACCTTGATGTGTTTTACACCACAGCTGACGAGCTTGTTTGGCTGGTACAGATCCCAAGAAATATCAAATATCTGCATAAAAAAACCCAAGGATTTCAGCAGAGGTGGCAGAAATTTGTAGCAAATTAACACAGTCTGAAGTCCTTTAAATGGAACTGATGGAATGACTTTTTTTATCCCCTCATTCAATACTGGAATTGCACTGTATAGTTTATATTAGTTATGGAGGTTTTTTCCTAAATAGTTACATCACATGATAAAACAACAGAAAAGTTCATTAACAGACTACAAAAATTTAAGAGACTTTGCATTTTGATTTCCCATATTAGAGTCTAGGATTCCCCAAATTAGGGCTTAGGAAGTGCATTAATTTTGCACATCCTCTGCATGTTTACAGTCTCAACAAAACAGACACAAATAAGTAGTGAGTTACACATTTTCTTTTGGAAATAAATATACAGATCTTAAATACCTTCAGATATCTTAATACATATCCAAGCTTCATGCAAATTGAATTCCTAAAACATAGAATGTTTTTTGTTCAGACACAGCCCTAGTATGTGTATGCTTAAATTCTGGAATTATACTTACTCTGTCTGTATGACCAGGAGCCATTGATAACAATTTTCCTTTTCTCCAGTCCCACACACAAACTGTGTTTTTTGAATCCAATCCAACAGAGACCAAACGCTGAAGATGTCATAAATAAATCAATAAACATAACTTAATGTCTTCATGAAAGCTAGATTCATCATTTTGAATTATAACAAATCTCATAACACATTTGAGTTAAAAGCAATAGCCACATTTCAATATAGAAGAAAACTAAAGATAGCAAATCTTATGCCAAAGCTTCCACAGATCCATCTCTTCAGTTAGGATACTGGGATCATAAAGCAGCTCCTCTTGAATAAAACCATATTTCTGATTTATAACATTTCATATATATATGTAATACTATATAGCATATGGCAAGCAGAAGTCAGATGTTTCCAAAAAGGAATAATTTCACTCAAGTTAATGAATCTACATGCATTTACCTTTAATTACTTATAACTTAGAGAACTTCAGTACCTATTTTACAAATCTATGAAATATAAATTAAAAATATTTTCATCATACAAGAACAAATATAACAAGAAAAGATTAAAAACAACTAGAAGAACTGGGTCTTTTGCTTGATTCTTCAAAACACGTATTAGTACCTCTACCTTCCTGAATCTTTTCTCAAACCATAATCCAACAAGACCCTCAATGTACAAATCTAACACAGTGTTTAATACCCAGAAAGAGTCTGAAGTCAGTTAAAATGTACAGCCAGAAAGGACAAAAAGATTGTTCTAAAAAAATCTAGAAAAATAAAAGTTTCAGATCTTCCTATGCTCTGCAGCCTGTCTCCTCTTCAACTGGGAAGATGTTTTGCACAGATTTCTTGACACCAATTATTGACCATATTAGCCAACAGCCCACTTCTTTTATATCTGTTAAGCAGTCAAAATGTTATTTTTTCCTACAGAAATTCTCCTCAAAGATTAACAGTATTAAAGATTGGATAAAAATGAATTGAGTGACTCTTTTTAAAGAAACTTAAGTCTTTTTTTTGTTTACACTGAATTGTGACATCTTCATTTGGATAAATGAAGCTTTGCAAATCTTTAAGACAAAGGTTTTGTCACTTTTGAGTTAATACTGATGCACATTAAAGACAATTCTTTTTTTTCAAATTTCTATGTAGATTATCAAAGTGAGTTTTTCTAAAAGCAAACATAAACCCAAAAGGAAAGTAATTTTTTTCTCAAACTACTCCCAATAACATAATTTCTTTACTGTCTGAAAAGCTCCAAGATTATGAGGAAAAACAGAACTAAGTTACATACAATTGCTATGCATGTTCCCTATTTATTAGTGCCAACAATTTTTCAGTTACTGTAAAATCCAACCTTTCTATTCCATCTTTGAAAGCATTCTCAGAAGGAACATCAGTTTCAATTCCAGCTACACTCCAAGCAGTTCAAATCCAGTCCTACTGTAGAATGAGAGGTGTAAATGAAGACTAGTTTTACAATTACTGCATACCCATCACAACAGAATTGGGTGATGCCTTTCTAGACATAAGCTAATACAGTAACTCCTCAGAAAGGGAGATTAAATTATGTTCTTGGTTCTCCTAAGAATTAGAAAACCTTGCTACCAACCAGCATGCCACCACAGTGGAGTAGGGCTCAGAGAAGAATGTTCCAGAGTAAGCTGAACTTCTCTCAACACCAGGGAGACTGGAGGGTAACATTGGTTTTAGATACACCAGTGAATCATCAGGTTCCCCAAAACAATTAACAAAGGATAATTAATAAAGAATCAATAATGTCTTCCTGAGCTAGCCAGACCAGTTGGGTGTGGGAAGTAGAGTGTGTATGAGGCACAGCCCAACATGAAGTATAAAACTGAACAACTAATAAAACAAACTTTGATGGGCTTGACCTCACTTCAAGCCAAACATTGCCTCCCAGTGAGTGAAGATGCCCAGCACTGTAAGAGTGATGCTATAGGAACCACGTTTTCCCTGTGATTTATATCTATATTGCAACTGCTTATGTCGTGATGTCAGTATATATATATATATATATATATATACACACTAAACCAAAATCCCATATAATGCCCAATATATCAAATAAGTATGTTTATTATCAAACATGAAAGCCTCTAGAAGAACCTCGTTAGGGACTCTCACAAATTTAGATTGAAGTGGATAGGCAAGATGTAAACAAACGTATTTTGAAGGTCTTTTGAGCTGGAATTGTGGTTTACTCTATTTCCATATGGAGACAATTCTGAAGATGGAGATCTTTAAAAATCTGTACCCAGATTTCTTTGGTGACCACAAAATTCTAACAAATGCCATGAAAAAAGTGATCATATGGAAATGCTGAGAAAAGCCTAAATTCTGACCATTTATCTATTTAACGGTAAGAAATAGTACTGAGTATTCCTAAAACAAATTACATACAAAGACACACTCAAATCTATCCAATATACACAAAGGATGCATGACTGCATTCTAAAAAATAGTTAGGGGACTTCAATCCTAAATAGATACATTTTTTACTTTAAATTATTAAGGTTCTTCAAGTCAGGAAGCCACACAAATTTACAGAGATAACAGAAAGCATACTGCTGTCAAGTAGACACGATGTTCTAGAAAGAAGCTGACTCTAGATGTTGATTCTCTAAATAATGAGAAAGCTAAATGATAAAATCTGTAGATCATTCCAACAAACTCAAACTCTTGCTATAATTACAGCATGTTTTAACAAAACCAGGCTACAGGTTGGCTTTCTTCTATTTGTCTTCACTGGAGCTCCATTTGGTATTGTTTTAATAAGCAGAGCAATGGGTCTCAAGAGTACATCTTCACTTAAGTGTTTACTAAGTAACATATACAGACCTTTTTAGCAAGCAAAAGGAATTGAGAATATAGCTAAATCTGAGTATCACCTTGTAAGGCTAAGTGGGAGGGAAAGTAGTACTGCATAAACCCAGAGGGCAGAACCAAAGAAAGGACTTTGATGGCTAACAGCTCGTCAGCTGCTCCCTAATGCGTATTTTCCATTCTGAATAGATCAATCCAGAAAGCCTCTTTACTCATAGGATCAAGTGTCTGGTAGAAATGATCTCCCTTGTAAGTAACAGCTCTGAGAACCAATTTACTACTCAGAGAATGCTTTGAATCTAGTAAACATCTTCCTTGACTCTTACATCCAGGATACATGAGTCTGAACAGGCAATCAAAATGGGGAGAGCCACCAATGCATGGAGAATGCATGATTGAAAAGGGGATATTGACTGAAGAACTCAGGAGTCCAAGTAACACATCACTTTGTGCACAAGACACATCCCTGAACACGGGGGTCCCCTATCTCCAACCATGTGCTGTAACCCAGTACCCACAGGCCATAAGAACCTCCCTGCCACCTCATCTTCATTCAAAACTCTTTTGAAGTTATACTGTTCTTGCAAAATGTGAATATTTGTCAGTCATTCCTAATGCCAACTAAAGAATAGGCAGATAAAACACAATTCCTGAACTAGAGAATAAGCAGATAAAACACAATATGCTTCCTTTAAAACAAAAAAAAAGATTTTTTTTTAATCTGTCAGGAATCTTATTGTTTGAAAAAGGAACATTAATTACATACCTGACCATCTAAATCAAAAGCCAAGCAAGCTATACCATGTGTGTGAACATCTTTCAGAACAGAGACAGTTTGCACAGTGTAAGAGTCCCACACGCAGATATATGGTTCTTTTCCAACTTGACCTGTGGCCACCAACACACGCTCGGGATGCAAAGCAAGGCTGCCAAAGAAACAGATACAACATATTTTTGCATCAAACTTTTACATTTGCCTAGTAGGTTGCATTAATTTTTTTTCCCCTTAGAAATGATTTTATGATATTTCCCTACTGACAGTAGGTATCAGCAAGTCATTTTGTATCACAGATTCCACAATAGCTGTAAAATTCCCTAATATAGCACAAGGCACCATCCTTCTTGAATTTGAACCTTCACATTTTCTCCAGTTAAACTAACTGCACAATAGTCATTACTTCTCTGTTCCAAAACACAGGTTTTATTAAGTTGGGTCAGGGTCAGATTTTCATGCACTAAAAAGAAAATCAAATACCTATTTTCCCCTTCTCCTTCTTAACATTTAAAAATACAAAGAATGGACAACAAATGTTAGCTATCCACACATCACATCTATTATCAATGGAGATATGCAATCTCTCGAACTCAAGAGACATGGAAGTTTTCTATATACAAAAAGAGCAAGAGAAAACTACACTAGAAGTTGCTCAATATTTCATGAAGTGATACACTTTGCAATACACTTTTTTTTTCTTTCTATTTTAACATAGCATTTCAGTGGGTTCGTATTACTTGACAACTTCATGCACAGCTCCTAGAGGAGCCTTGAACTTCAAAGTTTCTACAAAAGCTAAAAAGCCTCTGGACCTTTCAACTTTTCTGTGGGTATTTCTCTTTAGCTCTGCATTATCCTCAACACTGGGATCAAGCAACCAACATTTCCCCACTTTGCTTCTCTTCAATTCCAGAGTTTATTCTCTGGTTCTTCCCTTCCTTCTTCATTTGACAGAGAAACCTCATAAGTAAAAAACAACCCAGAAAGGAGCTGGCAGGCAAAACTTCTCGCATTTCACTTCAGTTCTGCCACCTAATCCTGACCAACACCTGCACATCCCCCAGAGCAGACAAAGCCAGATGGTGGACGCATGGGGAAATAAGAAAAGCATCTGGAAGGGGAGAAAATGTTGCATCCAAAAGTTATCTGATTTTTAAAATGATCCCACAGAGAGGGAGAGATAAGACCACGTGGACAATAAAGAAATTCAAGAAGAGAAAGTGAAAAGAATAAGCAAGAAAACAAAACAAAAAGGACAGAGATTGAAACAAACAGTAAAAACAAAGACACAGCAGATTTATGACTGATTTACAACCACTTCAATCCTGTGCTTGGCTCTGCTACTGGTGCATTGTGCAGTTTCAGACAGGAGAGACCCACTCCACACCTGCAACTTTGAATAAAGCTCAGGTCCCACCCTGGATACCGGCACAGGGAAAAGCACCCCCACACCACACCTGGCAAAACACCTTCCAGCAACCAAGTATCAGCTTGGCATGTTTTTAACCACAGACCAGAAGCAACAAATGCAATGCATCAGAGATGGAAGTGACTATGGGAAAGGCCCTACCAAGGGCCAGGAAAACATTGTCCTAGACCAGGTGTGCCACCTAATTCCACTCAAAGTGTATTAGGTTAATACAGAGAACATTTCATCTCTTTCTAACTAATAAGTGGCAAATAATAACTAATAGCAATATCACAGTATCAGTTCTTTCTATATTATAATATAAAATACTGGCTTAAACAACTGAGCTCAAATTCTACCTTGATCTGAGATAATGCAGCACAAATTAAGATCCAAAGCCTGCATTTTAATCACAACAGAGAACACTGTAGAATTACCAACGTCCTCCCCCTATCACTTCAGTCTCTATAGGAAATTGCAAACCACCTTTCTAGACAGTCACTGAAAATGGAAGAAAATAAATATACAACAGTTGTTATAGAACAGCAAGCTTTTTATTTTAAAATGCCAATGTGCAGGGATTTCAGGGAAGCTGAACAGCAGACCTGTTGGCAGTAGCTGAAGAATCATTACCTGAGAACACCTTCCCTCTCTGTTTCTTCCAGACCAAGGAGTGAAGGACAGGTTAAGTACTACTTCTAAGTATTTTATCTTACTGCCTATCAGGGCAGATGGAAAAAGGAAGCACGGGAAGACTCAAGAGACTGCTATTTCTATCACTAAGAAAAGGATCTGACACACTTGCTTACGTGATTTTCATGTCAACCAGGAATGATGAGATGCTTTTCTTTAATATTCAATTCTTGGTTGTTATTATAGCCATGGGGCACCATACAGAATGCTGTGTATGAAACTTTGAGTCCTGATCAAAACTCAAGGATTAGACTCCAGTTTTAAGCATTTTCAGTTCTTACATTGGAATATGAGTGATTAAGCAAGCCTTACTGTAGTCACAGCAATTAATACAAATAAAATATAGTATCTTGATCTAACCTCTAGAGTGAAGGTACTGGTACAACTCACATATTCAGGAACTTTCATTATTAAAACAGTCCTGAGCAGTGTACTGTAAATAGCTCCTTAGTGCAGAAAGAAAAAAAATAGAACTAGAATGGGTGCCTGGAAATAAATACCCATAAACATTTGCTCTACAGGGCCTACCTTGACTCATGAGCATGATGCAGTTAACAGGATCAATCAGTGAGCACGAGTTCTTTCTGGATACCCTGGGTAAGATCTCCAAGACACCTCTACAGAGGTGTTAACAGCATACAACTATTTGGTCAGTAAGCAACTGCTTCAAATACCACTCCAAGAGTCATGAGGACAGGCAGAAAAGTTAAGCGTGGCTCAGCTCCTAAGACAGCTTCTGAATCTGCTGGTGGGCTCTGTGGACTTCAGTACACTGACCCCCTCACACAGACTTTTTTGCACCGTTTTTTCCTAGGCAAAAGGAGGAGGAGTCTAACCAGGTTAGACTGCTGAAACTGCTTGCATCCAGCCCACACAGCTAGACTGTAAACTTGTGCTTTATTTCTTTCCTCTTACTTGAACGATGACTAAGCTGATGAATGACATATTGCTGCTTATCCAAAAAAGGAAACAAATATTCCTAATGAGACAAGTTCTTCAGGCCTTCTTGCTTGCCTCTGGCCTCTCTGATCCAGGCTTTTCAAGAACAGATGCTAGATCTACCAGAGTGTCTCTGAAGAAGCAGATGTGAAGGAAAATGTCCAAAATGCAACAGTGACCATAAAGCAAAGCAGAAATTAGACTAACAAACTGCTAAGTCAAATTAATTTTGAAATTGGCTATAAAATTTGATACTTCTCAGAAGAGTTCAGGGGTAGAAAATCTGAAAAATATGCTGTCACTATTGGAACAAAACCACATAGCTGGACCTGTAGAGAACTGAGACTTCCACTGGTATCTCTGACAGGTCTTTTCCTGGATGGATAATCAAAGCAGGATGAAATACAGTATTACAGTTAATGGTATACTGGAAAGGGGTATGTTTCTCAATTTAGTGCATTCAAGCTCCTCATTTATACTTCATACAGAAAGGGTTCTTTCTCCCTTTTAGAGCAGCACGTAAACATTCCCACCATTTTGACCAGATCCATGCACTGCCCAATACCCATGTTAGATTAACTATATTAATGGCAGCCTATGAGAAGAAAAAAAAAAAAAAAAAGGCATAAAAACTGCCTATACTTTGTCTGTCTGGCATGAGACCAGAAAGATGGATGCAACCCTCCAATCTGTGTGAGGTTTGTAGTGGTGGGGGATCTTGAAGAATGGTGGGGGATCTTGAAGAATAGTCTGCAATAAACTACTTTATAAAAAGAAATTAAGCTTTTTCCATCTTTACTTGGTTTGTGCTGAGCATTAGCAAGCATTGATTAATACAGACAAGCTGCAGACAAGGATACAGTATTAAAGATGATGTTTCCTTAGCAACAATATTGGACGAAAATCCAAGAATATATTCATGTGACTACTCCTGAGCTTCATAAAACTAGGGCACCAGTAAAAACGCACAAGAAAATACTGCAGTAAAATGATAGCACCTCAGATAGCTATTAATTAAGAGTTAATTTCCAGTGTGAAATGGTTTCTGTGAGTAAATACAAAAAAATATTTTAACTGCATGCTTAGAGCCATTTCTCATACAGTTGTGGCTGTTTTCTTATTTGCTCCCATTTCTCCATATCCCCCCCCAAAACAATGACAGGAGAAACTAAAAGCAAATTCTGTCATATTATTTAAGTTGATAAAGCAGAATGAGCTGTAATCAGCAAACATGGCTCATCAAAGTTTAAACAGATCGAGTCAGAGCACACTTACTTTCCATGGGCAAAACAAAGCAGTACTCACCATGGAGCATCACAACTAGGTCTTCCATATAACGATTGTCATAGCACCTACCATGGTAAATATAGCCTTCTGAAGATTCCTAAAATTGCACAAGCATCCAACCTCCAGCTAAGAGAGTCTGTACTGGAGACAGGGAGAATGGCCTAAAACTGTACACTGATTATTCCCAGCTGCAGTTTATCTTATTACTATACCCTATTCCTCCCTCTTGGATCTGAATGTATTATCAACCTAGAGAATCCTAAAACTCAGTTTGGGCTCCTGTTTGTGCCAAGACTCGGGGCAGAGTGTCAAAAAAGCCCAGACCAAAAACCCCACAAAGCCAAGATGAACTTTAGAGAGAGTTAGAGGGTGACTACAGTAACACTGATGCAACGTTCCCAACTGATAAAATAGGAAAACTGAGGAAAAAGATTCCAGGAACTATATGCCACTTTACACAGATGCACATTTTTGCCTTGCACAGTCACATCCTGCGCTGCTGGGGAAGGGGCTGGCTTAAGATTTCCAGTAAAAGAGTTACCATCCCTCAATAAAGGTTTAAAAATAAGAGATATGCCCCTTCTTTTCAGATGTGAATGATTTTGCCCGTGCCAACAGGAGAGTTCCTTCTGATTTAGTGGAGAGATGGAGGCAGTTCTTTTTCCAATTTCTACATGCTCTTGACACTCATCACCAGGTCTTCACTGCCTGGGGAGAGTTTCTTTTCTAACATGCCTTCAAAAAGATAGCACCAAAATTACTTGCATTTTCCTAGCAAAAAATTCTTTTCACAGGAAAGTTAGAAATACCATATACTCCAAATTGATTTGGAGATAAATATGCTAAGACAATGTCATATTATCTTTTACTGGCTGTTCATATAAAAGAAGCTATTGTGATTACAATAGCTGGTGGTACAATAGTGTTACACAATAAAAGTCTGAAGGTAATGAAGGAATAGAATCCCACCTGAAAAAAGGGGGGAAAAAATAAAAGGACTTGGGACTCATTCTTTAAACTATTATTAGAAATATACTACTAAGCCCCCAGAGTAACCAGCAACAAAAAAAAAGGGAAAAAGGTAATACTGAGGAGCAAGATCTGCAGAAGGAAGAGGTACTACAGACATAATCATAGAATGACCTGGGTTGGAAGGGACCCCAAGGATCACAGAGCTCCAACCCCCCTGCCACAGGCAGGGACACCAACCTCAGGCCTGGAGCTACACAAGGTTGCCCAGGGCCCCATCCAACCTGGCCTTGAACACCCCCAGGGATGGGGCACCCACCCCCTCTCTGGGCAGCCTGTTCCAGCCCCTCACCACTCTCTGGAAATAACTTCCCCATAATATCCAATCAGTCAGCTGTCAATAACTAAAAGGGGGAGGCAGCCCAGCCATTCAGTCCTTTGGGTCACTACATTTGATGACTCCAAAGACAACCCCTCGCCCATCAGCTAGCACTGGCAATTGCTTAGGATCTGTCAATCACCAAATTAGAAACCAGTTCTTCCCTCCTGAATACCACTGGCAAAACGAATACATACATACAACACAATCACAGATGAAAAAACTGTGGCAGCCTAAAATTAAAGTGGAAATTGATTTCCCATTCCAACCAATTTACAAGCTAAGAAACTAATTATTAGCTTAAGTAAAGATTATCCTGCTGTAACCACTTAATTATGTGGACTCTGAGACATGTATGGCTATAAAATCAGAACCAATTTAATTTAAAATAAAGTTTGCAATGAAATACCAGCTGGAAAGGGAATCTGAATGACATCCTTATCAGTTACAATCACTCTCATTTTTCAGTGCACAAGAACCTAGTGCACTGTTTGCTGAAACAGAAATATACAGGATAAATTATTTAAGGTCCCAGAAGCATTTACCCAAATACTTTAACCAGGAGAATTAAAAAAAAAAAAAGTATCTAGAAAAGTTATTTTCCATGTTTCTAACCTCACAAATTAAATAGATAAACGTGCTTGATACACAGAATTTTCTTATTTCTAATTCTTTCACTGTCATGACAAAACCTTTCAAACAACCTTTCATCCAGTCATTACTGGTTGCTTTCTTGAGAGATTTACAAAAGTTTCTAACCACTAGATGAATCTTCTTTCTAGTACTTTTGAAATTTATCCTAGATCTTCTAGCATTACATCGAGGGGGGGAGGGGGAAATCAGAGACTGCACAATTTTCTTTCATATTTCTGAACAAGTAGATTAAACAGCAATTCATTCTTCTCTCCTACGGGATATGCTTCAAAAAACTTCTCTGAATATGTGACAACTTATCTGAATATTCAAGAGCAGAATCACAATAATTAGTGACAACTTCTCAAAGGTTCTTCTGAAAGGTCACCCTGGTAAAATTAGCAGTTGGCTTAAAATAAGGAATAGTGGGAAGAAGGCAGTAGCAGAGCTGCTAGTGAAATAAGCAGAGATAAGCACAATATTCAATGCTTCAATGGGCTGTATTTCATTACCAAAGAAGGTTTAGAGCAGAAGAGAGCACAAAGACAATCTTTCCTACCCTGGAGAACACAGATACACTAGATTTCTTCCCAAGCCCTTGAGAACACCAGGTCTCCCAGTGTTCTGTGGGTGTTAGAGGTGTTCCCCTTCAGGAAAGGCAAGTCAAGGATATATGTAACACATCTCAAATTTACCATCTCAGCATTTAAGTTCATGCCCAGAAAGGTGAAATGAGCTAAGATACCACTTTAAAGTTAGGACAACATCTGAGCCATCATTCAGAAGAACTGTAAAGAATGCGTTGAAGGCCAGAGAACAGAAGTGTTTACATGAAAGGCTGTCCACTGAAACAAACACCTCGGTACAAGAGGCACAAACAAAACAGGAAAGCATGGGAAAATGCAAGAATACTTAAGGGACTCCAGGGTCAATGTGCATTTGGTAGAAAATTAAGGATGTTTCACCTGTGGGCTTGAGGATTTATTCACTAAAAACCTCTTAAAAAGAGAAGATGGATAAAGAGCCTTCAGGAGCAACACTTTGAAGAAAGTAAAATTCTTCTGCTCTGAAGTTATATTTACCTCACAAGAATACTGATCCAGTTGACTATTCCCAATGAGGTAACGTATTGTATACTCATTATTATAAGCATATGCTGTAACCACAATTATTTATAAATTCATTTATTACTGAATAGTGTTCCATTTATTTTTATGTTATTACCTTCTATGGTAGAAGAAAAAGCAATTAACAAAGCAGTAAGTAAAACAGGAATCTGTAAGTAAAAACATGTATCATCTCAAGAGCAACCTCAATCTAAAAAACACCAAACCAGAAATTTAAGTGTTCTTCAAATTTTCCTGTACTCTGGGAGCCTATTTAGCTTCAAATGTCACACTCAACACAATCTCCAGGCAATTTCCAACTGCTGTCAGATGCCTTGTCTTGAACTAAAATAAAGCATAATTCACCTTGCTTGCTCTTGTAGAGGGATTATAAACAGGGAACAAGGATTAACACAGTTCTAGAAGTCAGGAAACGGTTTATGCAGTTGTCAGCTAACCAAAACACAGAGTTAATCCACTCATTCTGCATACAGGATGTCTTGACAAAAAGGAGACATCTCACCACCACTCACTTTAAATTACTGAAGTGCATAAATGTTTTTAAGTGACTTCTACCTGTAAGTATGTTTTGGATTATTTTCCCAATTGTGTGTATCTATAATGTTTGCATGCACCTGTATCACAGTCTGACATTTTCAAGAGCCTTATTATTAAACTGAGTCACCCTATAATTCTGAAAATTGAAGGGTTACTCTTATTTTTAACATTATACCCAACTAAATTTAGTCGTAAGAAATGCACCACCTAAACAGAAAGAAGTAAAGCAGTAAAACTATTTTTTTCCATCTGTTTTTTTAGAACATTGTTATAAAACTATGCCACACCTACAAATTTCATTCTCCAATGCTGGTAAAGAAAAAAATATATTACATCCCAAGGAGCAAAGTGTAGCCTAGAGGTGCAAATGTTATGGTTTTACTGTAACTGTGATCACTTTAGAAACAAATTTTTCACTTTGGACATGTTTCCTTTATTGTTAAATATATTTTTATATTAATTGTGTAATTATTATAATATTGATATATTAAATATATCTGTCACAGACCTGGCTAAACCATCAATGGAAGCACCACTTGTGGTACCTATAAAGCTGATCACTTCATCCAAAATGAAGTGATTTTCACCATAGTTATGGACACATAACTATGTGGTTTAAATCCCCAAGAAACACCCACTCCAAGTCATAGCAATCCTTGTGAAGAGGAAAGTTCAAATATTAAAAGAATGCTAAGTTCTGCTCAGATGTCCAGTGCCAGCCACAAATCCTACCCACTATCTACTGGACTAGGCCCAGGTGAGGATTTTCAGAAGATAGGGTCCTGGTTCTGAGACTAGATATCCATCCCAGCAGTTTGTGAGCCAAACTGTATGCAAAGAAATTTCTTGGAACTAATCTAATTCAGGCTTGATGGGGATCTGAGCAACCTGATCTAGTAAAGATGCCCCTGCTTACTACACTGGATTGCCTTTAAAGGTCCCTTCCAACCCAACACCTTCTATGATTCTAAAGGATATGTTTAAGATTCTTTTAATTGCACATACCTATCTTAAAACTTAGTAATTGTGTTCACATTTAGATGGTCTAAAGTAAAAAAATTCCTCTTCAGCTGGCTTACCTCAGCTCGGAAAAAGAGGCATTGTGGTTCACAGCTCAAGAGGAGTTAGTACTCCCATTGTATGAATCCACTGCTTTCCAGCATAGGACCATCACTCTGACAGAAAACAATGCTAATCCACAGACAAATAATACCAAGATACTTTCAAAACAGTGAGCTCCTAAAAATATCTGACAAAGATGATTCCGTGAAGACTGAAGCAATAAAAAGTCAGACATCACTGTTAAGACTGGGAATTAACATATGGTGGCTGTTTGTTGGTCTAGGGTTTTTTTAATTGTTGAAATAAAAGAAAGTAACACATGTTTTTAAAGCAAAATATCAGAGCAATCTGGGCATACAGATATAAGTCTTGTTTCAACCTGTCTGCAGGCCAAAGCAATAGGCACTACAAAGAAAACTCCACTGAAAAAGCCTGGAAGGTCAAGCAGCGACGTAACATTAGAAAACAGAAAAATGTCTGTAAGGACTGTGTACTTTATCTACTGAAGTAATATCAGAATACCCTGGGCTTCCATGGAACAGTAAGCATCAGGCACCATCTTACAGATCCTGTTCAAAAGAAGAGTCTATGAGGAAGCCTCTCACCATCAGTAAGTATTCCCAGTTAAGGGCAAGTCTTTTTCAACTAGGCAGAGGAAAGCTATTCTGAAGAGTTATACTATTTCTCTGGAGATTTATTAATACAGGTATCCTCCAGCAGCTTGATCAAGACCTGTTGATTTAAATGAAGCACAGAAGTGGAATATCTCACTTATCATCAAAACAATCAATATGTCAGGATAGGGCCTTCACATTCAGAGGCTGATCAAAATGTTTCCAAGAGTGATTTCACTTGACTCAGGTATCAACTACTAGTGAATATCAAAGTTTGCCCTCTTTCTTAGCAATGCTGACATCACTTTTACTGTTTTCATGACCAAAAATGAAGCAGAAAGACAAAAACTTGAAAGGAAAGTAAAACTGGTCAACACTAAAACATTCCTGGGGTTGGTTACCATATGGTGCCCACACTGGAATTCTTTGCAGTATCTTTTGTAATATATGACTGATATATGAGCATACAAACAGGAGGGGAATCAACTTTTCAAAAGGGCAGACAATGGCAGGACAAGGGGGATGGATTAAAGCTAAAGGAAGGAAGGGTTAGATTGGATATTAGGGGGAAGTTTTTTCCAGAGAGAGTGGTGAGGGGCTGGAACAGGCTGCCCAGAGAGGGGGTGGGTGCCCCGTCCCTGGGGGTGTTCAAGGCCAGGTTGGATGGGGCCCTGGGCAACCTTGTGTAGCTCCAGGCCTGAGGTTGGTGTCCCTGCCTGTGGCAGGGGGGTTGGAGCTCTATGATCCTCGGGGTCCCTTCCAACCCATGCCAGTCTATGATTCTATGATACTTATACGCCTGGCTTAAAAATTCAATCATATTTCTTGCAACCAAGAGGTAAGGCAATCTTGGCTGATCCTGACCTTTCTTGTGCAAATCAAGCACCACAGTTTGAAAAGCTATTACTATTGTAATAACTACATCAGCAACACAAGTAATGACACTGGTTATTTCTTCTAGAAATTAAAGTCTTTTGTAGCCACTGGAGTAAATCAGAGCTACCTGTGCCCTAGTGCAAGCAACTAATATATATCTATGATATGCTGTAAGGTGCTTCACTGATGCACCAGGAGAAATTCATACTATGCCAAACGGCACTCACACCAGAATCTCACAGTGCAGAACGTCTTGACTATACATATTGTATATACGTATCAATACCATCTATGTTAAACACTGAGCTGAATTATTAAGATGGCCAGTGGAACTGTCACACTCTGCCACATAAATTCAAGGAACATAACTTTATTCTTCAAGTTATTTATTATTTCAAGTGCTCTGCACCCTGGTCTCCCATGTGAAAGTACCAAAAGCATGAAATTATCCCAAGTCAAATAAATACACTGTGAACAAACCAATTGTCATGATAATACCATTAGCAACATTGTAATTCCAGGTATTTGAAGATATCTAAATTTTAAATTATGCATTACTGATCCTTATCAATATAGATTAGGCAGCTCTGACACTTTAAGAGAAAAAGAATTTATTACTCATAAAAGTCCTCAATGCAAGACAAAGCACTATATTAAATGACAAACTTAACTCTCTAAGGGAAATAACAATATTTTTAAAAACCAGGTAAACTACATTTTGAAGAAAAAAAACCCCTTGAAATTATAAAATGCAAAAGTAAGTTTTCCAGCTTTTAAGCTTTATGTCAATGTCAGCTTAAACTTCAAAAGGCCAAAACTGTAGGTGACAATAAAATGATAAATCATTTTTATTTTGGGAAAGGTTTTATAATGATTTCAGGTTTTGTTTCAAGCAGTGTATTTTTTTTTTAAAGCCTATGGTGCTTGGGTCAATAATTACAGTAAAATTGAAATTCATTTTTGTTATGTCAGACAGAACTTGCATACTGTGTTTTTCAGTCTAAAACATTGAGGGGGGCAAAGGGGGGGTGAATTAACTCTTAAATAATTAACTTTTAAACCTGAAGTTTAATTTACGTCTTAACTGCAACTTTAAATTTTGCATTAAGAAGCCCCAAGCATCTGATTCAGACAAAACCTTCAAAAGAATTAGTTTATTCAAACATGCTAAGCTACTGTCTATCACTATCACAGTAACACTGTAAACACAATAGTAAGTTAACTTCAAAATGCTGTTTAAAAAAAAAATCTGCTAGGAACATAGTCTACTTTCTTACCTGCATCAAGACTAGGAAATTAAAATACTGAAAACATAAGTAAGCAGAAGAATAATTGCATTGACTGCAATTTTGAAAAGCTGAAAGATCAGGACAAACCTCAGAATTGCTGTAGAAAATCCTTTAATTTTTTTAATGATGAAACATTATTAAGCCTTTGGTTAAATTTCCTGTTCTTCACTGACATCCTAGAGCCTCATGTTGTCGCATTGTTTCTCAGAAAAAACCAACTACCAAATCAAGGAAAGCATTTTCTACAGCACCAAGATGTTTTCTTATTTAAGTATTGACCTGATCTGACCCTGCCTGTAAGCGCTGACAGAATCAGATCAGAAGGTGATGTGACTGCTGGCTATGGAAAGCATGATGCATGAAGGCAAGCTCGTAAGCCTGTAGCTCCTTGCTGTGTCGATCTACTTTAATCAACTTCTAGTGTGTTTCAGATGCTCAGTTCTGGTTGGATATTTTTGGTGTATCTCTTCATGTAGTTTTGATTAAGAAAAATAAAGTTTTCAGTGGTCTGCAGGCATATTGAAACAATAGGCAAGCTCTAGTCCCATTTCAAAACTGAATCCAGGAAATGTTTTATTCTGTGATCCTAAAATATTTTCATTTTAGCAAACGAAATCCAAACAAAAGGATTTTTAAAAAGACATCGCACAAAGCTCTGTTAAAAGCAAACCACTTGTAATGAAGATTCAACTATAAAGTCGCCTCTAGAATTACCCATAAAACCTGGCTTTCCTCAAGGAAAAAGCAGATTATTCTCACTCCTCTCTCCCTCTGATCTGTTGAAAATATGAACACGAGTCTTCCTGACAGACTTCCACACATTTGACAATCTGAGATCACGTGCTGATCCCAGAATGCTGGACAGAGCTTAACTGGAACTTTGTCCTTGTGAACTATGGCATAAAATGAGCGGTCAGTGGAGTCATTATCTCATTCCCTGTCCTAGCAATTACTTCTGCTGTAAGAAATGCCATTATGACTGATAGACAGTCAAAAGATACTCAAGCTAGAGGCTGATAGGAGGACTAATTACTTTAATTATAACATAATTTAGTTCCCATTAAGTCATGAATTCTTTAATGGAGGGAAATAAACTGATTATGCCCTTAAAGAACATCTGGAGATGACAAAGTGAGCGTAGGTGGATTTATCTTTAGTATAAACAAAACAATCATGGCACCATATAAGCCTAAGAATAAGCTAAAGAGAAGATTTTTAAGTTGCAAATCTAAACTTGAAGGGTTGGGGGGGGTTAAAAAAAAAAATCGTTCCACTACAAGTATTTTATTCAGTAAAGGAAAATGCCTTATTCACAAAAGCATATCAGCTTGGTGAATTAATCTATTCAAGTGATTTGGGTGGTAATAAACCTCTCAGAATGGTACACATTACATAATTTCAGTATGACACTGATTTCATCCTGTGAAGCAAGAACACGGTTTCCTCATCAAGGAAATGGAGAGTGAACCCCAGTTGTCACATTTCGGCAGGGACACACCAGCACATGCTCCAAAGCCTGTTCTTCATTGCAGAAAACAATTAAAGCTACTAGGTTTCATAGCAAAGATTCCATTGCATATCAAAAAACCACAGTCTATTCCCAATGTCTACCTTAAAAAATAATTTCATTATGGCCTTTCATGAGATAATTTTTACTTGAATTTGCATGTGTGAAGCTCATGAATGGATGCTTGTAGTCAGAATCATGAGGCTCTGGAACAGAACTTCCAATTCTAGAAGCTCCCGATCTTCAGCCTGGGGCTCCAGGTTTGGATTTTAGTTGAAAACTCATAGAGTCACTTGCCCTGTCACTGGGCAGCACTGAAGTGAGCCTGGCTCCATCTTTACACTTTCTCTGCAGGTATTTGTATTTATTGGTCAGATTCCCTGAGAGCCTTCCATCCTCTATGCTAAATGGTCCCAGAGCTCTCAGCATTTCCTTAGGAGCAGTGGTCCAGTTCCTTAAACTATCTTTCTGGCCCTTTGTTGGACTCCCTCTAGGAGCACTGTACCTCTCCTTAGCAGGGAACCCAAAGGTGAGCACAGTACTCCAGGTGTGGTCCCACCAGGACTGAGTGAACAGGAAGGTTTCCTATCAAAGACTTTCCTATGGGAGTTAAGAACAAGTGGTTTCCCCGGGCTACCCCTAATAATCAAGAACATGTGCACCTTGTAGGTTTCCTGAGTATTAGACAAGAAAGATTTTAAGGTATTTCTGTGTGACCCACTTCATATCTGAGGCATAACTGCAAAATGGATTTTACTCCTGTTTTCCACCACTGAAGTTATTAGAGGATCCAAAGGGGAACGACTTGCCTTCTTCAAAGGATATGAGAGCTGAAATAATTTAAGGGATTACATTTCTGCATATAAACAAACAACAGAGTTCTCTTCTATAAAGAAAGATCTGGACTGCTCAGAATTCAAGGACATACAAAGAATTCCTCAGCAGAACATTCTGAAGCTTGTTTTTCCTCTGTCACATTAGTAATGCAAAAGACAGAAGAGATCACACATGTGATGGGGCAACTGTGGCATATTTCAGTTAGATTCCTCGGAGGCCAAAATATACTACTAATTATGAAAGTCTTGGTGAGAATTCATAGATCTGCTGCCAAACCAGTTGACAGAATTCCATCTGATAAAATTTTTATAGCTGTACATAATATCTATTGCTTAACTTTTGTGCTTGACTGTCATCTGGGGTTAGGTCGGAGACATATACCACTTATTCCAGACAAGAACAAGACAATAAACCTGACAGCAGATACCCTAACTTTCAATTACTTCAATGATTTCTTGAGGCTTTTGAGAACTGGATGGATCTTAGGTTATCAGTCTACTGGAGGAATAGAAAAGATGGAAATAAAATAATTTCCCTCTACATTCTTCTGAAAGCTTCTGTTTGGTTCTTCTTCTGAGAAATACATTACCTTCTTCCATAAGGTTTTCTCATGACATGGATCTTATGAAGAGGGAAGAGAGGCAGAATGATACAATGGGGTGGTAGAAATGCCCAGTATCTTTACAGAAAAAGTCCTGCTAGTCATCCAAAGTCATAACAACACATAGTTAACAAAAAGCAAGAATGAGGAAAAGACTAGACTTGTCATTTCAAACTAGGATGTGACTAATCACTGCACTCCTAGAATTTCTGTCTGCAAACCACAGCTGATAGCCATACACAGCAGGAGCCTGGTCCTACCTCCTGGACAGCATTATCTTGTAACAGTCTTAGAAAGCAGGTGAAAGAGTCCACAGTTTCTTAGATGCTGGTGGTTAGGTGAATGTTGAGGGTGCAAGAACCCGTAGAAAAAAATCTTCCAACAGTACTAACATCAGAGTGGACAGTACTAACACCAGAGAGCAATCCTTATTTTAGTGATTTTGAGTTTCACCAGGACCTCACAAACATTGAAGTTAATAAGAAATGGTTTATTTTGCCTTGAAATATAGGAGTAAGATCACACAACCTTAGGCAGGACAATGTCTTGTACACCAAGACAAATTCTTAAATATCAAAGGATGTTAGTCTCAAATACAGTGCCCAGAAAGACCATGGCTCAGAGTGGATAGAGTTTTGAGGGCTGCTTTTTGTTCCTTGGGAAACAAAGTTCAAGATGATTCCTACAGGGTTCATAGTAACAAATAAAAAAAACCCTGTCTTAACAGAAGCTATTTAGACAAGTAAACTATTTTGCTGAAGCCAGAGCCTATCTCTGTCCAAATAGAGAGAAATGCTTTGTCATTCTGTCTACCTGTCTTGTATATACATCTGCTTTCTCTAAGCATGCAATACACCTCTCTAGTTTTGGATAAACAGGGGCACAAAGGAGGTAAGAACCAGATGTTTTTAACCAAACTGAAGCTAGCACCAATAACTTTCTCCTCTGCCTTTGTAGCATGGGATCTGTTAGTTTCTGGTACCAGAACTCCTAATGGTAAAGAATGTTAATGTTTTCTGAGGTTTTAAGTTTTGTCTGCCCTAAAAACGGAACACTGTGTGAGTCCCAGGGCAGACAATGCATTATTTATTTCCCCCAACTCAGCCCAAGGAGGAGATATACACTGAAGGAGGGAAGGGTTAGATTGAATATTAGGGGGAAGTTTTTTACAGAGAGAGTGGTGAGGGGCTGGAACAGGCTGCCCAGAGAGGGGGTGGATGCCCCATCACTGGGGGTGTTCAAGGCCAGGTTGGATGAGGCCCTGGGCAACCTTGTGTAGCTCCAGGCCTGAGGTTGGTGTCCCTGCCTGTGGCAGGGGGTTGGAGCTCTGTGATACTTGGGGTCCCTTCCAGCCCTTGCCATTCTATGATTCTATGATTTCTAGACAAGCAGAGAAATGAACTTCTTAGACACAGCCTATGGCTGCTCTACAGCAGAGCTAGAGATGGCATTATCAACAGAAATTCAAGCTTTTTTTTTACCATAAGATGTGCCAGCTACTACCTTTAGCAACAAAACATAAATGTATCACAGACTTCTTTATCACCAGTAAACTGTGACTACTCAATTAAGTTCTAGGAAGATTATACAACAGCACTATTATTTGTCAGCTAACTCACGTGACGGATAAAGAGCTAGGAGAGGGATAACAACTCTTTCTAATTTGTCTTCCTTTGACCAAGAAATGCAGCTCCCCTTCTTTCTTTGACCTGCATTGTTGTGCAGTTGTCACATGCCTGCACAGAGATAATGGTGCATAAAGACAGACTTATGAATAAGAAAGTTTGAACTGAAGAACAGATGCAAACACAAAGCAAAATAAGCATTTTTGCCACATCTGCTCAAGATCTCAAATCAGTTTGATCTTAGTTTTTGCTCTTACTTCTCAGCAGTATCATCAATACCAGAAGAAAAGTTAATTCTCAGGAAAATTCCAATACTCTGAAGCTCAAAAAAAAAAAATCAACCCAGCAGTGACAGAGCTAGCATTCAGGAGGGAAAAATATTTACAAAAAAAAAAGAGAAAGAGTAAAGAATGCATCAAAAGTAAAAATTATTCTAAAAGTCTTAGAGCATGTCAGCCAGGAGAATAGCCCTGGTAACATCAAAAACTTTAAATGGTTGTCTCCTGGCAAAAAAAGGTGAGTATCATCATCTCCAGTTTTCACACTGCCCATCAGAGTACAAGTACATAAACATGCTTTAAGCTAGCCCAGACAAATCAAGAGCCTCAATATGAGCATCAGTTTCCAGTATGTCAAGTTAATACTCTAAGGGGGCATCTTCTGAAATCTTCATACAGATGAGGATTCAATACGAACCTTCTGAAGGCTTTCAGACAAGGGAAGGACAGCCTGCATTAAATAACCCAGGCTCCTCTAAACCACTAAAATTATAAACAGATAACAAGGAAAGATCTGAACCTGAATCCACCAGGATATGGTTTGCTTTACAATAGAGGAGGAAAAACCAAATGTACACCTCACAAGTGAGCTTGCTGATTCCTTCAGTAACTTTGTGGGAATAATTCAAAATTAGTATCTCCTACATCTATACAGCCCAGGCTGGACAGGGGATCTTGTGCAAACACAGCAGATGTCCCAAGTTGTGCTGCTGGCAATGGACAGCACTATCAAAGCAAGTCACCTCTGATTTCATGTACAAGACTTTCCTCCTTATTTATCCCTAAAAGTGCAAGAAAAAAGCCTCAGTTATCAGCACTCCCAAAAGATGCAATTTCCAAAGCACTTCTGCATAGAAGTGACATGTTCCATGAGTGTCCTCATATTCTCAGGACTTCAGTAATAAAAATGTGCAGACACATAAGAAATGGGAGATAAGTAAGATCAAAGCCATGATACTCTCTATCCTCCAGAATAGAGGGTTGATGTCTGGAAAGTAATTCTTAGAAGAGACAAAAAACAAAAGATAGAACCCAAACGCAATAGAAGACCTTTTGGAGATAGGTTAGACCTGAATGACTCAGATCGTTGAATTAAAAAAAACTCCAGCCAAATAAAAGAGGCCCCAAGTGATCCTAATTACCCTCTTCTATTCCAAAAGACTTTGATGGAACTGAAGGACTAAACACTGAAAGACAGCTCTCACAATTTCAGTGATAACTGAGGCTGGGGCAAGAGGGGTTGGGTGTGTGTGGCAGCAAACACTGTAATTAAAATCAAGATTAGACATTCCTACCAGAAATAAATTATTTTAAAACATCCAATCATGTATATATATATATATATATATATATATATAAATATTCTTACTGCAGCTTTATAGGTTTTTTAGTAACTTCACAGCAGAAGACAAACTAACTGCTGGTGCTAGAAAGAAATTTCCCAAAGGAAAGTATCTTCTAACTGTCCATTAATCTAATACTGCTTTCTGCTGAAGATAAATAACCGGTCTCTGACTCAAGAATTGCAATTCCTCTCTTCCTGACTGATGCTTAAAATTAGAATGCCATCCAAAGCATGCTAATGATATAGAAGTTCTCATAATGAAGAGTACTAATAATATCACCATGTAGCATGCAATATATACAGCTTAGGCTTTGTAGCTATGGAGCTGTGCTCATGGAATTTTATTCTTTAAATACAGAAGATTTTTCAGACACCAGACCTGCTTTCACAAATGAGATCCCACGCTTGTAAAAAGACACTCAGTCCTCCCATTGCTTTCACTAAAACATCACAAATGCCTCAGCGTTCGGACAGTACTTGCTGAGCCCGTTAAAACACAAAATACAGGCATATGCGATACAACAGTTGAGTCTGCTATCTTCAGAGGGAAAATTTAGTAACACCGATTACTGTATTATATAATCCCGTTTCTGGACCTGGTTTTTGTATTTGAAAAATCCATTTTTTAATAGTTGACCTTCCACTGTAACTGCCTTAAATATTGAAACTACATCTAAGTATAGTCAGGGAAAGTACAGTGTGATGACATTTAAATGGTACCATGTCGCTGTTCGCAAAAGCAGCAAGTGACACACTGATCACTGCAAGTCTAATCTTAGTATTAGAAATAGCCTTGCTGATTTTAAATCAAGAATTTTTCTTTAAGCATGCTAACATTTTTCTATAGCTTCTGCACCTAAGAAGCATGCCAAATTCTAACTGCAGAAGACTGTAATCCTTTAACATACTTGCATCAGTGTAATTCAAAACAGGAGAAGCTCCAGTATGCCGGGTCACAGTACCACACAAATCAAAGTACATCCCCACACAAATCAGATAGAGTCATTATCTGTCTTTTTCGCTGGTTTGCTGACTTTTGACAGATTTTTTTGTTTGTTTAGTGCTATTCTGAATAATGAGTTCTGTCACATTTTGGCCAAATGTTGCACAATGTACCAAAACTGAGACAGTGTGAGCAAAAAACTGTTACCACAGGAAAACATAAACAACTTCTTCAGTTGTAGCTGAATCCATGTAACTATTATAAGAAATCCTCCTGAAACAAATGAGTGTCGTTCAGTAGCACCCATGAACTCATGGTATTAAATGTGTAATACTATGCTATGGCAACCTTGGACCTCAGATTAGAACAAGTAATGAGCCACCGAGTCCTTAGCACAAAGGGAAGTTGCAGATCTCGATTTTGCAAACCACCTGATATCAGGGACAGCTAACAGTTCTTAAGAAACATTTTTTTCCTGGATTAAAATGAGAATGTTAAAACATTAAATGATGCAGATACCAGTGATTCAAACTTCTGATTCAACGCCCCTAGTACAACAGCCTATAATGGTACATTGTCTGCCTACCTTTTTCTTAACATTTTTAGCACCAAGGAGAAATATACTATAGATGTGATACCCTTCTGAGCACAGCCATACTTCAAAACTACTTAAATTTCTTCAAGAAGATTTAAACAAAGGGGAAAAAAAAGTGGCTATTATAACCAAGTATTGTAGTGTGTCCAAAAGCCTACAGGAAAGACATAGCATCTTTCCACAGGCAATACCTGTTACTCGTATGAGTAATGCAACCAGAAGGTATGCACTAAGCATCATAAAAACAAGTTCTGTGCTGTAAATTACCCACAAAATTGTGTACTGGTAGCTCTTACCCCAACAGGAAGAGCAAAGGAAATCAGAATTTAAAATCCATCCGCAATGACACCTACTGGAAGGGAAAGGATTGATGACTCAGGCTCTCACATCTGCCCTTCATACTCCTCAAATTCTCTCATGGATCCATAACAGCACCACACTTATAAAAGCATCCTTAGAGAGAAAATACATTGAAGAAGTAATACCTGCACGTTTCTTCTGCACTGTCAGCCTGTAATTATTTGTTTCATGAACTTCAGCCCCTGATAGCATCCCCTGCCAAGTGAGCTACTGAGCTACGGAAGAAGCATCAATTTCGCAAAAAAAGGCTGATCTTTTAAGATTACCCTGAAAGTTGCATGAGTTACAGGCAGGCCACTAATTGCCCGCATAACCGTCGCCTTTTAAAGGCGAGCCAAAGGTCTACCTGCTGCAGATTAGCCTCCTCCGCAGCCCCCGGACTTGACGGCACACAGGAGATGACTCCCTCTACTCCCGCCGGCCCTTTGACATTCAGGGGCAGCCGGAGACCGAGCAGCGACCCCGCAGGCTGCCGGGCCACGCCGGGCGCCCCGGCGCACAAGCGCCCGTCCAAGTTTCGGCACCACGCACCGCTGACGGAAGGAAGGGTTGGGGGGGGTGTACGACACGGCCCGTTCAACCCGACAGGCTGTTCCTACCCGCGGTGAAGCCCGGGGGGAGCGCGAGGGGGGTGAGGAAGCGCTGACCGCCCTTGATTTGTTTCGCTCCTCTGCCCAGATCCCCACAGCGCTGACTGGACGCGGATTGCCGGCGCAGCCCGGGTCGGCACCCGGCGGCCGGGGAATACTCGCGCCCCGCTCCAGAGGGGCGCTCGGAGCGGGCGGGGGACGAGCTGGGCTGGGGGTCGGGGCGCCCGGAGAGGGTCGGGGTCAGCGGCGGGATGGGGCCCGGCGGCGGGATGGGGCCCGGCGGCGGTACCTGATGATGTCGTCCTGGTGCCCCAGGTAGAATTTCTGCCGGTGCTCCCGGGGGCTGTAGACTACGCCGACCCCCGCCACGAAGTAGACGATCTCCTTGGCCGCCGTGTAGTAGAGGTTGTTGCGGCACTGGTGACCCCGGTATCCGTAGACCCACTCCAGCCGCAGGTGGCAGCTCGGCGCGCTCCGGTCAGCCATGTCCCCGCCGCCCCCGCCAGCCGGGTACGGCTCTCTCCCGCCGGAAACCCCGCGGGAAGGGGGCGACCGACCCGTCGCCCCCTCCGCTCAGCTCGGTATCCGCCGCGCTAATCCCTGGCCGCCGACATGAATGCCCGCCGTCGCCGCTCGTCCGCCGCCGCCTCACAGAGGGCGCCGCCGACCGAGCCCGCCTCGCCGCCTCGCGCCGCCAGACATGGCTGCACTGAGACACCGCCCGGGACGCGGAGCGAGGGCGCGGCGCGGCGCCGCTCCGGCCCCCCCCTCCCCACACAGCGCCCCGGCTTGCGCCTGCGCCGAGGGCAGCGCCGTCAGGCGGCGAGGCGGGCCTGTGCGGCTGGCGGCGGGACGGGCGCGCGGCGGCAGGCAGCGCGGGCTGAGGCGCCGTGGTGAGGAGATGGCGGCGCGGGGTGAAGGCGGGCGGTAACAGTGCTCACCACCGCGCCTTCTGGGGTTTGGGGGAAGCTTTTTTGTTTCCTTTTGAAGCGAGGCTTAACAACGGCCTTTCTGGAGTTTAGTTTTTTATTCCCCCTTCGGGGAATACACAGGTTCCTTGCCTTTCCTTCGATGGGCTCTCAGCAGCCGCTGGGGTTGGATCAGTCCGCCCTCAATCCTGTGTGGAAACCACACCGCACCCTCACTCTCACCGAGGGCCCAGCGACAGGCCAGCTCCATTTCACCCAAGAAGAAAACGTCAGATGTAATTTTTAACGGCTTTGTACTCTTGAACCCCACTGCCCGCCTCAGACACCACACCAAAGTCACTTCCCCATCCATGCCTTAATTTCCCCCATGATGCAACTTTTTATCCTTAAATTCCAAAACATTTCATGTGGGAAAGTCACCAGTTTCTGCCTCACAGACAGGAGAGGAACTGTTCTGTGCCGCATAAGGATGTGGTGCAGGAAAATGTCCTCCTCCCTCAGCCACATTTAAAACTTTGGTAAACAGAACAGGCACCTTCACAGGTTTGTCACACTGTACGAGTACCTAACAGGCTAAATAAATGTGCATTATGTGATCATGCAAACAGTTTTGCAGTATAAACTTGAAGACTTGTTCCAAAAGCTCCTGGATATCTAGCCTGGTGTAACAATTGAAAATAAACTAAGTCATTTTTCTATTAGTTTCAGCATAGATTTAGCTTTCCAAGTGTATGTGTTCTGTCAGGATTTATTATTATTTATTATGTAATATGAGACAGGGAGCCTGCTTTGGCAGGGGGGTTGGACCCGATGATCTCTTGAGGTCCCTTCCAACCCCTAAGATTCTGTGATTCTGTGATTTTTAAATCTTTGTTTCTTAAACTTCTATTTCTCTTCTACTTAATCATATTGCCATTTCTTCCACAACTACTTCTAAGTAGTTACTTCATACTGGAGACATTTTTCCATGTTACTCCATTTACATTTTAGTTAGGGGGAGTTTTTCCTTTTAAATCTTTCTTGAGTAAATTTAATATTATATTACTCCATGGTTTTAGAAAAAGTCGTTTGTAAAAACATGCATTCAAGCATTCTAGCCAATTAGGTATATATTAACATGCTTTCACAGTCTAGAACCCTGAGATAATATTTTCCCCAAGCTCTGACAAGAAGTATTTTCATGACACCAGGATCAGATGCAGCTTTCACTTCCAAATGTGAAAACAACCCAGGGAATGTAACAGAGTTCTGCAGAGAGATTAATGAAGCCTGAAACTTGACTCAAATACACAGCCAAGGAAACTTCCCCTTCCATGAAAAATTTAAATTATTTGAAAGAAAGCAAAAAAAAAAAGCAGCACAAGAAGCTATAGGTATTCTCTAACAGATAAAGCAAATGCTGCTTCTACAAAAATCATAAGCAGTCTTCTTCCTTTCTATTTGCTTCCTAAACAGCCAGAGCGCCTTGGAACTTTCGTAGCTGCAGTTTCTCAGGAACCCCCAAGATGGGAGACTCACCAGGGAAAGAGACTGGAAATTTCCAACTAGCTTATCTTAGAAGAACAAAATGTAATCTGATGTTATATCCCAGTTCTTTTCATGTGAAAAGTGGTTACAGGTAAAAGCCTGTAACAATGACGCTTAGACTCATTCTGGAAATAATATGGAAAAGAAGTGAGCACTGACTTTTTCTGGGGAAAAAAATTGCATATCTGCACGGCTTTCCTTTGAATTTCACAGAATATTTGAATGTCAATGTATCTTTACTCAAAGCGAAGTTCCCTTCATAAGCTGCTGAAACTTAGGAGAAAGTAGGTTTGAAAAATACTGAATGTGCATGATGACTGAAGTAACTTGTTTCAAGATTTAAATGTTAATTGCATTGATTGTCAGCAGACATGGGCGTTTGATACACATTTGACTTATGTTGTTGTAAAAGCTCATTTGAAAGTGGGAGTATTTTTCTGGTAAAAATTAAGAATATATTGATTTTCTCTTTACTGCACATTTACTGTGTATTAAATGTAAAATATGAAAATACAAAATTCTAGTATCTCTGCTTTCTTCTACTCTATAAATATCTATTTTTGGGGGGTTGCTACTTAAAGTGAAATTCTGGACCTCTTGAGATCAATACTAATGTGTGGTATTAACTTCAGTGGAGCTAAAATTTTAATGTTATCATCTTGTTTGCAACTCAGAAGAAGAGAGTAACTGGTTAGTGAAAGTGAACAGGCCGTTTTCAGCCACATATTCCCCAAACAGTTACCCACTAAAACGGACAAGAGAATGCAGCCCCCAGGAAGCAGGAACTTTAGCAGGTAGTGACATCAGTTATTAACTTTAAGCTGCAGATCCTATTTCCTGTAGTGAGCAGGACCCCAAAACTGTCGTCAGAAAAAGCACCCATGTGCCATGGGAGGAGAAGGAGCGCAGCTGTGTGTCACACAACAGAATCAGCCAGGGTTTCCTTTTGATTGTTCAGGAAGAGACTGCCATCTCCAAGATGAAAGGCCTGAGGAAAGGATCCCAAGAAGAAAACTACTTGTTGTCACGGTTTGCTAACCTTACAGCTACTCATGAGGGGTGCAAGGGAGACTTTTGCCAGGAATAGGAAGCGGTGCTGTGTAACAACCTTTTCCTCTGCCCTTCCTCCATCTCCCCACTCAGCTCTGTCACGCAGAATTCCTTCGGCCTCTGCCAGCCCCGATGTCTGCACCCAGTATCCCTGGTACCAGGCTTCAGCAGTCCCACGGCATCCCCTCCCTCTGTTACATTCTCGTATAGGTCGCACACGCACCCTAGGACTCTGACACCAATCCCTCTCCATTCTTTTTCTCTCTAGATACACCAACGGAGCGTGGCGCGTCCTTTCCGATCTGCTCCCGGAGCCTGTGACCCCGCCGCTGTCTCTGCGTCCCACGCGAGCCGAGGGCGGTGAGGCCGAGCAGGGCGAACAGGCACGGTGCTGCCGGCGCTGTCCAGGGTGCTGATCCCGGTAGGCAGGAACCGGGAGGCCAGGCGGCACTCGCAGGGAGAGGAGAGGAATGTTTCATTAGACCAGCAGTTGTAGTGGGAAATAAACGGGCTTTTGGCCAAATGAGACATTGTATGTGTTTCTAGTAAGCTGTTTTACAAGGCAAACGTGTTAGTTGCCTGTGATGGGTTCCATATCTTTCCTATGATGTCAGATACATGACTGCAAATCATGCTTTGCTAGTTTATGGTGACACAAGTACATCGCTTCTCTAAATAAAATCAAATAAGTGGCACTTTAATGTCTCACAAGACTTGCTTCATAGCATATTGTAAATATATTTACAATGTCTCTCATGTTCTGCTAAATGGAACAAGGCTTAAAGAAGTGATTTCTTAAACAAATGCTCTTGGAACAGCTAATTCCAGAGCACACAAGATGAGGGATTATTCTCTGTTAAGTCCTAAGTAATACAGAGTAGCTGGTTCAAGTAGTAATTATATAATATGAAACAGATGAGCAACAGTGACAACATTCATTTCAACATCCTTGAGGATAAAAAGGCCCCAGTCTATTATGAGAACATAATGTCTGAAAATAATATTTTGCAAAACTAGGAAACCTACTTAAGACAGAAAGTCATGAGCATTACCTGCTACCATTTAATAGCATTGAGGCAAACACTAAGGATCACAAAATCCTGTTTCTTACTGGATAAAAATAAGATGCCAAGGAAAAAAGGCAGCATCACAAACACAATTTGAGTTAAGTCTCCTTCAGAAAATGGAAAATTTAACAAGATATTTTATACCATATCAGCCACACATAAGATGCAAGTTCTTAAGAAAATGTAAAGGGCTAAGATATATTATTAAATTGACACTAGAAAATTTTTTTAAAAATATTAGAAGTAGAAAGCCTTGAAAATAATTAGTAGGTCTACTGCATCATCAAGAAGCAAAGGAACCAATTATGGTTAAGAAAATGACACGGAAGACTAGTTATTGATTTCTTCACATCTCAACACAGAAGAGTCTGGGAAATAAAGCATGAAAGCACATCCAGGGTATGGTCACATGAGGAGATATTTTTTTAACAGGGTGCTGGAAAGTGATGAGCAACAAGCCACAAGTACATTATACTGTACTGCCAAAAATTCTGACAATTTTGAAATATTGTAGCTGACATGCTCTGAAGAGAAAACCACAATTTCTCTACAATTAAGTCCTATGATGAAGGATCATCTAATATTGTAACCATTTTAAAAGCAAGTTCTGTTATAAACTTGGTAACTAAAAATCCATATATATTCATATGACACTGACTAATAAACTAGATACAAAGGTTGAAATGAGAATAAAACAATTATATGTGTATTAAATCAAATATTGCAGCCATTAATTTTTCTTAGTTCTGCAAGATAAATGACACCTTGATAATCATAGGAATTGTTTTCCTGGAAGAAAAGGGACTGGAAGAATAGGCATATAATTTTCACATTGCAGGCAGCAACTAGGGCTGCAGTACATTGGTTCATGGAAGTTTGATTTAGAAGTGTCCTCACATAATGGTTTCCTAAGACAGGACTGGTAAAGGGATGGACAAGGTACAAACATTATTGAAATTAAATTCATTCATCACTAGTATAGAAAGCGACAACTCCTCCTGGACATCCTAAAGCACAAATAGATCTGTTTCAGGAAGGAAGTGATGAGAGTCCATCAGTAAACACTACCAGATGAAACTGCAGAAGGAACACAATTAGTGAAAATCATATACTGGCTTCCTTAGCCATTACATTTTCACCAAAACATCTTCTTTTAGGGTCTCTCCTGCTATTCAAATTTCAGATCTTTTTGAAACTGAGAAGGGTTCAATAGCAAAACTCTCAGTCTAAGCATTTTTCACCATAGCACTTCTTTTTTTTCTCCAAATCAATGCAAAATAGTTTCTACACTTTGTTCCAGATTTGAAGTTGCTGTAGTAAAATTATGTCTAATATTAGTCTTAGAAGTTAGGCACTAATATTTGTATTCTTAAATGTCTGTCACAAACTTTTAAAATTGGCCCTAAAATCTGCATTAGCACATGGAAATGGCTCGCAAAAAAATAAATAAATCAGTCTATAAACAATGAAAAACTGCTGTGTTTCAGACTGCCAACAATCTGACACCAGGACGCATTTTGAAGCCACTGAATGGAGTGCTCAGTTTCCATCAGCAGTGACACTGTGTTTACACAACACTGCTCCAGTCACCACACACACACTTGGATCTAAACAGCTTTTTTCAGCTTGCATTTTATGCAGTTATGTGTACTAGAGTCATTCACTAGCACATTCATCTGCAGAACTTGTATCAAGCACCAGCACTGGGTAACAACCTAAACAAGCTTAAATGAGGTGCATAAAGACAAGCTGTTTAGAACCCAATGCATTTTCTATCACTAGATTTATGATGAAAATCTGATTCTGAACTCTCAAAATCAATTGATTTCAACTCTTGACTAAACCATGTAGAACACAGTTTTTAAAATTCTACTTATGTGACAGCTATCTGTGGCTCAGTCTTATGATATGATAAGAAAAAAAAATGTGAAGCAACACCTTGTTTGCATGCAGTGGCAATTTCTTTACCTGTTTTTTCTTTACAGTCAGAATAGTGTAGGATGATCAACCCCAAAGCATGTTGTTAATATTTGGGGGCGGGGGAGGGACACACGACACAAATTAATGTCAGCTGTCTGATGTTAATTATTAGATTAAGAATTGTCAGGTCAGGATGACATCTTTTTACACAGTAGTTGGCAAGGTTTGCAAAATATAATGCACTGTACTGACTTTGCTCCCAAAAAGCTTAGCTGTCAAAAGGAATCATGAAGGAGCTTAGCTGTAAGTCACTACATTGCACCAACATACAACAATGCAGGTTTTGCAAATATGTCATAATATACCAGTGATAATGTAAAGGTTCAGAAAAACTGGAAGAAACAAAATGCCTAAACATTTTTAAAAGTAACAGTATAACTCATAATGCTGAGAAACTTAAAAAAATAATCCAGCAGTTGAATGCAAACCTTGAATTAATTCATTTCATTGTATGACTCTGTGCTATCACATTTGACTAGGCACTGCAATGGAGTGTTTAAGGACTGGAATAATTGGCCCAAAGAGCCTGTGGGTTCTCTATCCTTGAAGATTGTCTAATTTCAGCTGGTCAAGGCCCTGAGCAACCTCATCCAACTTTGAGGTTGACCCTGTTTTGAGCAGAAGGTTGAATTAGCCTCCAAATATCCCTTCCAACTTAGATAATTCTCTGGTTTAGATAGTTCTATAGACTGGTTCCCTACAATCGTGCTGCACTTAAGTCAGTCTACACTGACTTAAATAAGCCTACTTTCAGGACAGCAACCACTTCATCTTAAGCTATTCCAATTCTGAAAGAAAATATGGGGAAGAGACTGCTATATGATACAACTTTTAATTGTAAGTTAACTGTGCACAAATCTCCATAAAATACCCTCTCCTCACAGTAAGAAAACAGATCTTTTTCCTACAGTTTTGCTCTAAAAACTCTAAATTAATAACAAAGTATGTTAACACTTCTAAAAGGAAGAACATGGATTTGTAGGACACCTACAATATTTTTTGTGGGAACTAATGGGTATCTTACAAATGATGATGCTGGAGTGGCTTTGTAATTAATTCAGTACACTGAGTACCAGCTCTGTATTCTCTCTCCATGGCTTTCATGTGTATAAATACAAAGATTTGATATATATATTTGCGTGTGCGCACGCTGGATCTGGCTGAGCTGGAGTTGTGTTCCCCACAGCAGCCCTCACAGGTCTGTGCTGTGTATCGGTGCCCAGCAAGGTGCTGGTAACACACCAGGGGTTTGGCTCCTGTGGAGCAGCGCTGGCACAGCACTGAGGCCGCCTCTCCAACATCCCCTCACCGGTAGGCTGGCGGTGGGCAAGATCTCAGGAGGGGACACAGCCAGGACAGCTGACCCCCAGCTGACCAAAGGGATATCCCATACCTCGTGGTGTCTGCTCAGCAATAAAAAGGGAAAGGAGGAGAAAAGGAGGGCATTCATTATTTACATTTGTCTTCCAACCACTATGTGTACCATCACCCTGCGTCCTGGGAAGTGGCTGGGCATCACCTGCTGATGGGACACAGAGACTAAACCTTCAGGTTTTTTGCTTTAAACTGTCTATCTTGACCCACAAGGTTTTTTCCCATCATAGTTTCTTCCCTCCATGTCCTGATGAGGAGGGGAGTAACAGAGCACCTTGTTGGGCAGCAGGCCTCCAGTCAAGGTCAACCCACCACATATTGTTGTGGTTTATACCTCAGCGGAAAGCTGAGGCCACAAAGGTCAGACAAAAAAGCCCCCTACCACTTTAAGAGGTGGAAGATGGGCAAACGGAGCTAAGAAAGGAGCTGCAGAGCCAGAGGAAAAAAAAAACAAGGCCTGCAAGGTTGAGATAAGGGTAGTTTACTAAACAACAGGGAAAAGTATGAAAACAACTAACTACAGTGCTATTATGTACAGTGCAAACCTCTCCCCACACTATGTCATTTGAGCTGTGCCCGAACCGATTCAGATTCCCGAACGCAGCACTCCCCGAGCCCAGCACCCCTGAGCACCCCCCTCACCACCTCCTGCCACGCCGATCCCCAAAGAGAGAGCGAGAGAGAAACCGGAACTCCCACACGCCTGCTCAGACCAGCACTTCCCGTGCCCAGAGCAGGTTCCTGATAGGTCCGGAGTCTCCCCCGGAACTGGCACTGCCCCTGCCCAGGCCGGGACTTCCCGTGCCTGGGTCCGAAGTCGCCCCTGCAAAGGGGGGGGGGCAGCCTGTTTTATCATGATGCAATTGGTATGGAATACTCTCAGGGCTAACACAGCCTGCTGCTGGGCTGAACCCAGGACACATATATATATATTTATATGAGCAAGCCTATTGACATTAAGTTTTTCAGATATCACTGTTAACAGTGTCGTTACCAGGATTCCTACTTGAATATTTAGGATCCACTGCAAATAAACATGCTACTCTAGCTGCTCTAAACTTGAAAAGAAAGAGACAAGCCCTTTTTTTTTAAAGCCAAGCATACAATCATCAGTGGATCTTTTGCAATTTTTGAAACCTATCTTTAAATGGAAATAACAGAACAGCCCTTTTCTTCGGCCACTGATTTTTTTATAGCCACAGTGATTCTTGCTAGCATGATGAATACCAATCTACATCAAGTACAGCATACAGAGCACCTGCATCAAACAAGAAATTGTGCCTTATATGAATCACTGAATATAAAAAGATAACAATATCACTTGAAAAACATCCTGTTCATCCTGCACACTGAAGGAGATGTGGATCTCATCATAAAGACTCTATTCAGTCCATGCATAAATAGAACAGGGCAGACCTAAAGTCACATGAAGGTTAATGGCTTGGGACCTGAAAAGTATTGCCACCTAAGTTTAGTTACCAACCACTGGATGATCAGTTACATGGTTAAAGTATCATGTACAATCAGCAAAAAGCAGCAGTATTCTTACCTTATGATAGGAATAGTTGCTATTGATGTGTAGTGTTGTCTTGACTGCTCACAGAACGAAACCTGCAGCTGTTACTACAAATTAATTTCCCCAATGCTGAATCTAAGCCTCTCTGCTCTTAATGCAATTTCATTTGCATGACCTCTCCTAATTTTCTACAGTCAGTGAGAAATGGGTTCTACCAACAAATATTACGTGGACTCAACTTCAGATGGCAAAGTCCTTGCTGAAAATAGCATGTGAAGACACAACTTCCTCTTTGTGCTGTTCTGTCACAACTATCTCTCTTGGCAAAAATCAGGCACTTGGCACAGCTTGATCTGTAGTCCTGTTCAAGTTCATTCAAAGCACAAAAACCAAAACTCACTCTACACTCTGCTGCTCTCGATTCTCTCAAGATCAGATGTATCTGAATCATCAGAAAGAACCCTTTTTGCATGTCATCTTTCATGATGCCAACTCATGTTCAAAGGCAAGCCAGATGTCTACCTGCAGATTGCCTCACTATAGAGACATGCAGTGACATCAATGTTCATTTTCAATCCCTTGTTAATTCTATTGAGCAGCAAATTACATCTTTTTTCTGTATTCTTACATCTTGAGAGGGGTGAGTAACTCACAGAAGCAGTAGCCTGCTGCTGAGGGATACTGGACATTTCTCCACAGAGTTGCTTTAGAAATTTTAAGATACCAACAGACTTTTAGTAACTATTTTAGGTTCTATTCCTGGTTTTATCATACAAATGTGAGTTCACAGTGAGAGATAAGCCCTAAAAATTAGCATTCCTTGTTCAAGAAACAAGTATGATTGCTTGCTGCACAGAATTACAAAGAAAGGCAAAGTCATGCTATAGTATCTATGTTTTTTTAAATGAAAGGGGTTTTAGAAATCAATGGGTCTTGTCCCTATTCTCCTTTTCCATATGCACTAAGAAGCTAATTTATGTATCTCATCATTTAAATGCATCACAGTTTGGTCTCAGCCAGCAGCTAAGCACCATACAGCCACTTGCTCACTAACTCAGAGGGATAAGGCAGAGAATTGGTAAAGCAAAAGTGAGAAAACTATCTCACAGTTTGAGATAAAGACAACTTAAGAGGTAAAGCAAAAGTCATACTACCAACCAGTCACTTTTAACACTGTAAAAAACTCCTTATTGTAAAAAAGCTGAAGATCCACCTTGATCTAATTGATACCATAGGACAAGGTTGCTTAAGCTTGATCACTAAGTGCAACAAATATCTTTCCCAACAGCATAACAAATAAAAATTGCCCCAGGATCATCTTCCCCTTTTTTTTGCTGAGAAGCCATATCCAGTATCTAACAAGCTAACCTTGGAAGACCATGACTTTTCTTACAGATACAGCCTTGGTGCTATAGAACTATAGCTGAAGACCAGTAATGTGTGTATTACTGATTCTTCTATATGAAAAGCATTCACTTTCCACCTCTCATCTCAAGAGAGCTGTTAGAAATACTTACTGTTTTGCTTGCCTTCAGGGGCATCCTCCTGTGACTACAGACCAAATACCAGCAGCTCACATGACTCACAATTTATTCCCATTGGTTTCTAGTCACACTGCCTCATCTCATTTTTTTTTCCTCCTGAAAAGTCACCAGCTCTCATCTGATGAGCTCCACGTTCAACCCCCATATCAAGCATACAGCTTCATGCTTCTTTCTGGGTCTCCACAGATTTATGCTTGAAATCCAGGTCATCTTGAAGATACATTCTTTTCCCTAGGAAACAGAAAACACCATTTCCTTGTCAGGCCAAACACCCTCAGGTGAGCACAGAGTAATTGATATCTATGACTAATCCACTACCTGCTCACCTGAATGCAGGTTGACAGAGTACTTGGAAACCTTAATCCATTGTGTCTGCCCACAACTACTGCTTCATTATGTTTCATTTTCATTCACTATTTCAAACTGGAAATCATTAAACAGGCTGTTATAATCAAACATTCTCAGCATCCTTACACATTTAATTTACTTTGTAGTCTGGAAGCAGTCATTAAGATATTAAGGCTTAAAAAAAGTATTTACAAAGAGAAAAAACCCCACAAAAACCAAAATACGTAGGGCTGTAGTTATGGGGTCTTTAAGATGGTAGTGTCAGAATCAATAAAACTTAAGAGCTGTTGGTCTCCTGTTTTCCTATGCAGGTAAGTGGTGCATTTAACTGATGGTGGGCTGTTCACAAAAGAGAACTGACTTTTAAAAAACAGCAAGTATACAATTTTCTGGTATTATTTGTCTCTAGAAAACCAACTAACACTAGTTTAGCATTTTAATCTAACAATTTTGGAACTAATGTACTGCTCTCAAAATGTGTCTCTACAAAGCAAAAGTGCCATTCACATTACATGCTATAAAAAATGCTGAATGACTTCACATGGTTAACACAAGTATTTAAAAAGAGATTATCTCATAAATGTACACAGAGGTGGAGGAACTTTGGGTTAATGTTTTTATTAAACTAGTTTTTGACCAGTGTTCACAATCTCTCTGAACAGCACATCCTGCTCATCATGCTAAGCCTTACCATAAAACACATGCTGAAGGATTTGCCATTTAAACTCATTGTAAACAAAATGGGGTAATAACATACAGCTCAATAGTTACTCAGCCACAGTAGTACAACTGCATAGCAGTATCACAGCAGATGGTCTGACAGAGCAACAAGAAATACCATCCACTTGTCCTACCAACCTGAGGTACACCATGCAAGTCTCCTATGTGTTTTGTGGGAATGCAGTACATGCAGACACCCACAATGACTTAAGAACAAATAAGGGAAAGAAACTACTCTACTACTTGCTTTCCACCATTCTTAACTGTGGATGCCATGGATGCAGAAAAGACTTCACTTAGGTCACTGTTGCCTTGTGGTGGTGGGTTGACTCAGGTGCCCACCAAAGTCATTCCATCACTCTCCTCAACTGGACAGGGTAGAGGAAATGTAATGAAAGGCTCCCAGGTCAAGATAAGGACAGGGAGAGCTCATTCAATTCAATTACCATCACAGGTAAAACAGCTCCACTCAGGGAAATCTGTTAATTACCAGAGTGGATAATGAAAAATAATAACTGAATCTTAAAATCACTTCCCCCCCCCACCCACCCCTCCCTTCTTCCTGTGCTCAACTTCACTCCCAATTTCTCTATGTCCCCCAATCCAGCAGCACATGGGGACACAGAATAGGGGTTGTAGTCAGCTCATCACATGGTGCCTTCTGTCACTCCTTCCTCCTCAGGGGAAAGACACCTCACACTCTTTGCCTGCTTCAGTGTGGAGACAATCCTCCACAGACTTCTGCAATACAAGTTCTTCTCACAGGCTGCAGATCTTTGCCAACTGCTTTAGCATGGGTCCATTCCACAGAGTGCAGACCGCTCCAGCATGGGTCCCCCACAGGGTCACAAGTCCTCCCAGCAGACCTGCTCCAACGTGGGCTCCTTTCTCCACAAGGCCACAAGTCCTGACAGGAACCCACTCTAGTGCAGGCTTCACACAGGGCAACAGTCTTCTTCAAGTATCTGCACCAGCACAGGGTCCTCCACAAGCTGCAAGTAGGTGTCTGCACCATCAACCTTTGCAAGTTGCAGGGGGACATCCTGCCTCACCATGGTCTTCACCATGGACTGCAGGGGAGTCTCTGCTCTGGTCCCTGGAGTATCTCCTTCCCCCTTCTTTCTTCACTGACATTGGTATCTGCAGGTATCTTTCACATATTCTTACTCCTCTCTCTGGCTGCAGTTCTGCAGCAGCTTCCCCCTGCTTCCTTCCTTCTTATCTGTTATCCCAGAGGTGTGACCACTGTCACTGATGGGCTCGGCCTTGGTCAGCAGCAGGTTTATCTTGGAATCAGGTGACATTGACTCTATCAGGCTTCCCACAACTCCTCCCAGAAACCACCCCAGTGGGGCACTCACCCCCTAATAAACTCTTGCCATGTAAACCCAATACACCTGTGAACTCTCCATGAGACAACCAAAAACCAGCTGCTACTTTAGTTGAAGCCACTTTCTGCTGTATGAGAATAAGCCATAGTCCTGGGACTGGCATTCCTGTTTCTCCATCTTTCCCCCTGACAATGATCTTGCTACCCTGGCTATCTATTTCATGGATCTTGGACAAACTGAAAAGTTTAGGTAAAACTGGAATGATCTGTTAAAATGCCAATGATGTGAATTTAGCTATCATGTCAGCATTCATCCATCAGGGATTTTCACATCACAAACTGACTTGTTTTTCTAAGAACCCCTATAGAATTTTTCTTCCTTTCACTTGGGCTAATGGTTGCAATCAGCACCTTACAATACAGAGTAAGAGTAGCTGTATTCCAGCTTTTTTCATCTCAAAATATCTCAGTCTTATGATTTCTCCAGGATAAAGGAACTAAATGGATTCTGCAAGACTGAAAACAGTGCTGTTCAAGGCAATCTGTACTTCTCTCTACCAGGACTCCCATGGCGCTAAAGAACATTTTACCCAAATAAGGATTCAAGGAATACATTCTTCTTAGAATCATAGAATTGTTTAGGTTGGAAAGGACCTTTGAGACATTCAGTCCAACCCTTAATTTTGCACTGCCCAGTCCACCACTAACCCATGTCCCTCAGCACCACATCTCCACCTCTTCTAAATACGTCCAGGGATGGTGACTCAATGACTTCCATGGGCAGCCTGTTTAAATGCTTTACAACCCTTTCAATGAAGAAATCGTTCCTAAGATCAAGTCTAAACCTTCTCTGATGCAACTTCAGGCCGTTTTCTCTTGTCCTATTGCTTGTTACTTGGGAGAAGAGACCAACACCCACCTGGCTACAACCAGCCTTCAGGCAGTCTTAGGGAGCAATAAGGTCTTGTTTACATATATATTCCAGTTTGAATGGCTTTTGATAATGAGATGGCAAATAATAGGACACAGATTTTAAAAACCTGCGGGGTTAACTGAAATCTAATGTTCTCAATACTGCACATCAGTCTCTCCTTTTAATATATCAGCCTACGAGGGGCTCTGGCAGGAAGGGGCGCGGGTCAGGAGCGAGGCCGCACCTCCCTGCCCACACCAGATGCTCGCTGGCACGGCCCCAGGATCCCAGGAAAGCCGCCCACAGCTGCCGCCCGCTTCTCCGCCCGCCTCCCCGGAGGCCTCACGGCGCAGCGCGCAGGCCCCGCCTCGGCCTGGCGGGGCCTGTTTTTTCCCAAGCAGCTCGGCCCTCCGCCCCGGGTCTCGCTCGGCAGGCAGCGGGCCGGGAGACGCCGAGGGCCTAGTGGGAGCCGCCGCTGCGGCGGCCCTGCCGGTGGGATGGGGCTGGAGATGGAGCCGCTGTTCCAGGCCTGGAGCTACTTCAGGCGGAGGAAGTTCCGGGAGTGCTCGGAGCTCTGCTCGCAGCTGCTGGAGAGGCCGCCCGGAGAACAGGTAGCGGGGACCGGGGCAGGAAGCCGGGGGCGCCGGCTGGCCGGGGCGGGAGGCGGTGGTGTCTGTGGGCAGCGTGCCGCGTCTCCGCTCCCTCAGCTACCCGGACGGCCGCTAAAGCGAGCGCCGCAGGACTCCTCTACCTGTTGCAGCCGCCGGAGAGGCCGCTGTGACCCCTCCCGTTAGCGAGCTGCGGAGGGCCGGGCCGGGCCGCGCCGCTTCTTCTCGCCAAGCCTCTCAAATCTCTCCTGAAGCCGGAGGCGGCGGGTGCGAGGCGCTGGCTCCTCCTCAGACCCTCCCTGGTAGTAACCCTCCCGCCCCAGCCAAGGATAGGGGAAGGAGTGCAGCGGGTCCCTTGTGCTGCTGGGGATGGAACCCTGACTGCAGCGGCCTCCCAGGACTCCCCTCAGCAAGAATTGTGACTCGGTGAAGGTTTTATGGAGCTCAAGGAAGAAAAATCATGACTGAAAAGAAAGCCCGCTTAGGGATGTTTCTGTTGATGCTACATACATACGTTCAGATACAAACGTTGCTGTACAGAATAAACCTAATAAGGTTGAGGCACCCACTTTAGCTCAGCTGATGTACGAGCTGTATGGGACAGAAGGCAGCTCCACACCCCTCTCTGCTCCTTCTCCTGCTGCAGAGGCTGTGGAAATGTTGGGCACATGTTGTTCAGTACTTAAATCACATCTTTTCTCACTCTTCTGTAAGAAGGAAGGCTTTGAGAATGTTGTTTCTTGATTAATATTTGTAATCGTGTAAACGTTTTTATTGCTGTATTTGGAAAACAGTAATAGAATGGACTTTATCTTCATTATAAATACAGTAAATCTGTATTTCTCAGTCTCTGAAAGTATCCTGTAGCTCCATATTTTAAGATATTAAGGCAGGTTTTTTCATCACAAAGGAAGAGTCTTTAAAGAGAGCTGCACAATCCCACAGTTGTGTGAATGTGAAGCACAATAATGGTTTAGAATACATATTTAAAAGATTTTTCTTTTTAATGTTATATACTGTAAGAGACCCACAGGGAGCCATCAGCAGAAAAATCTTTACCAGGAAGACACCCCTGAAAATTGGTCCTGAGCACTACATGGGATTGAATATTAATTCTGTGCAAGTCCTGTGTTATATGTGTGTATTTACATCACTGGGTCTCAGTACATGTAATCTTTACATATGGAAGTACAGCATCTGATTTGTGATAGGAACTCTTGAGACAGTACAGATAATAACACTAAATAAGAGTCATAAAGATCATAATGCTGCTTTTGCTTTTTTTTTTTTATTAGTAAAATAATTTTCAATCAATGATCTCAGCATGGAAATACAATGACAGCCACATTTCTATTGTGTGCTGATGCTCAAGTATAATAGTTATTTTGTTACCTCTGGTGAGTCCAAACTTTTGCTGGCTGTTTCCAGTAGCACTGGGGAGCTTGTTGAAGACATGAATACATGTCAGTTGCAACTGACAGAAGTGGGGTGAGGCGTAGGAGGTGTGCAAGGTTGGGAAAAATGTTTAGGACAAAATTAACAAAACAGCAGTGAGAGGATTTGGTTTTCCTTCTTTCTTCCATATATTGATTGTGCATGCTGCAAAAGTCTTAAGTGTATAAATTAAATTGTTTTCTTAGGTAAAGCTACACATTCTCCTTGGGCTCCATCAGCAGAGGGGTGGCAGCAGGGACAGGGAGGGGATTGTCCCTCTCTGCTCTGCCCTGGGAGGCCCCAGCTGGATCCTGTGTCCAGAGCTGGGGCCTCAATACAAGAAAGATGTGGGGCTGTTGGAGAGGGGTCAGAGGAGCCACAAAGATGCTCAGAGGGCTGGAGCAGCTGCCCTACAGAGAGAGGCTGAGGGATCTGGGCTGGTTCAGCCTGGAGAAGGCTGTGGGGGGACCTCATTGCAGCCTGCCAGTCCCTGAAGGGAGCAGAGAAACAGGAGAGGAATCAGCTTGTTAAAAGGGCAGACAATGGCAGGACAAGGGGGATGGATTAAAGCTAAAGGAGGGAAGGGTTAGATTGGATATTGGGGGGAAGTTTTTTACAGAGAGTGGTGAGGGGCTGGAACAGGCTGCCCAGAGAGGGGATGGGTGCCCCGTCCCTGGGGGTGTTCAAGGCCAGGTTGGATGGGGCCCTGGGCAACCTTGTGTAGCTCCAGGCCTGAGGTTGGTGTCCCTGCCTGTGGCAGGGGGGTTGGAGCTCTGTGATCCTTGGGGTCCCTTCCAACCCTTGCTATTCTGTGATTCCTTAAAGATCCAGCACCTTACATACCAGCAATACAAGCTTTTCCAAATCTTATATGAAGTTGGGACAAATAATTAATCACTTTAATCTTTGAAATGATCACACTTTTCTTTATGGAAGAATGCAGTTGAAAACATTTAAGATAAACGGTGCTTTTGAGAAACAGTGGATGATGGGGATATGAATGGTGTCTATACTTCCTCAAATCACAAGGTCTTAGAAGAGGTCCTACATGAAGTCTCTGAATTTTAAGATGAAGTTTCATCAGTGTTTTCAGAAGACTTCCATGTCATGGTTGCCTGCAAAGGACTAGATTTTATAGCTTCATTATGTTAATTTCAGAACTGTGTTCCTGTTCACAGCTTTATGTGAGAAAGGTACACTTCTTCAGCAGCATATTTCAAACCTGCCTGAAAGTTTAGATAGAAATGTATTTGCTTCATGTCGAGGCAAACTTGAAAGTTTGGCTCCTGCTCTCTATAGTCTTGAGGAATCCTTATTAGAGCTCTTCTTAACCAGGCATTGATGACATCTAAAAACATATAGGTTGAAAAAACTTCAACATTTCAGAGTGCATGGAATGATGTTTTAGTCTTTTCTGAAAACAGATTTTATGGACTAGTGTTTAAATAAAGCACATTGCAAGTTTGCAGACACCAGCAAATGGATTTTACTGTATAGAAGTACTTCATGTAAGTGGAATAATACTGTACAGACTTTTAAAAAAATACAGTAAATGGACAGGTGGTTATGAACTGGCAGTTTAGCAGGATCATGGATTACACTGTACTTTGTGGTGTATAATGTAATGGCTGCACAGCTCTCTTCCATCATTCTTTTTCTGTGAGTCCAGACAAAGAGCTCAGCTCCTGACAGAAGATGTAACATGGTTATGCTGCCTCTTTATTTGGGTACAGCAAGATGGAGAAAACAGAATATTGGTTGAATAACTTCCAGGTGTGCAGCTTGGACCAAACTGAGCCCAACTCAACATACAAAATCTTACACTTGAAATTCTTTCAAGTAAATCATTTTCTAATTATCTAGTTAAAATATAGCTTTAACATTCATGGCAGACTTAATGTGGAATGGGGTCTCTGTTCTTCAGCCAGCTGTGCTCATGACACTTCAGATTTTCTGCTTTTTATTACAATCAGTACAGAAATCTTAATATTTACTGCTTCTGACCTGTGAAGGCTTGCAGGTCTTTTCCCTAGCTCTGTCATTGGCCTTGCAGCTAGTTACTCCCCCTTGGCTGCTTTCAGGTACAAATCTGTCCCATTCACTCTGCTAGACATCAGGCATAGTAACACACCTCAAGAATGTGCTTTATGTGTAGTTGAAACCTTATGATCTACTCTGTCCTTACTACAGCAGATTGAAAAAGCAACCACACTGATGGATTGCAGCATGTGTACTTTGCATTTAATAGAACAGTTACTTTTATAAAACCTTCCAAAGAGACTAAACTCCAAGGCTGAGCACTGAGGTAATTAGAACTCAAATTGCTGACATACATTACTCAATTCTGGTTTGCCCAGTCTCTTTACCTAGTAAAAGCGTAACTTTTCCCTGGTTAATTTAACAGTAGCATATCTGTGGAGGTGTCATAGTTGTGAATACTAGAATAGTGATGTAAGATTACTTATTTTAAAACAAAGTGAATTAAGAATCCAAGACAATGCTCAGGCAAACTGACTGTTGATTCCTGAAGTCTGTGTGTTTCTTTTGAAGGTGGCACATCAGTGAAACCAGTGGTTTCTAAATGTTTTGATCACACTTTATTTCTGCCTTTTTCAGCCACCTACCAAAAAATGGTGCTGTCTTCCAGCTACATCAGTACTATTTTAGTATAACTTGGAGAAATACCTAAAATGAAGCATGCCTAAATTTTGGTACCTAACCCAATATGTGTGATTTATTGTGTTCAAATAACACATATCTAAAACATCTAATGGTCAGACCCTTAATGGGAGCACTCCTGGGCCATGCTATGGCAATGTGGGCACCAGGAACTCAAACAGAGAAATACCAATGCTGACTGAAAGTTTGGATTCAGTGAGCTGCTGTGCAGCACAAGGGGATACTCAGCTGCTGTAATCACTGTGCCATCTGTCCTCATCCTCTTGTCCCATATTCAGCTAAGTGTGTGCCTCCCAACCTCTGCCACCAGGGAAAGAAAGAGCTTACAAGAATCACAGCTTGGATCACTGTTCAGGCATTCACTTTTTTGGACAGCATCTGTTAGGATATGATATAAACCAAGCCACAGGTGATGATACCCTTTAAAAAGATGCTGTTAAACTGTTACAGGTCAGAACTTTTTCATGCTCAGAGAGCCAGGCTTGTCCCTTCTAAGACATGTAATATAACAGTAAATAGTAAAGGAAGAGACAAACAGTGCATAATCTGAGAGTATTGTCATGTCTGAGGTGACTTTGGTTGTCTGAAAGCCTGTCCATTTTTCCCACCTGTCAGTTGGTCTGCTAAATGATAGCATCACTCCTGCCCTGTTGTACCCAGAACACTGTCACAAAAATATGGGCAGCCAAAGTCAGCTTTCTTACAGTAGTCTTGGAAGCAGGAATTTTTGCCAGTCACACTTAGAAATTTAATAAGAAATGTCTGTGATTAGTATGTCTTGATGTATTTGTTAATTTGGCACTCCCTGTACATGTAGCTTAGTATTCAGAATAGGGTTTCATCAGAAGTATAATGGTGTTTAAGAGGTTCTCCTTTAAGAACATGGTAAAAGATGATTTGAAGGTCTCAAAAGCAACCTCCCTGATTACATTTAGAAGCTATCTTAATTAGTGGAGTTCTCTTTGAACTCTGACACCATATGTGGTAAGCCCTAGGAGGTTTTTAAGTTGTTGAACTGGGAATGAATCAGGAATTTTCTTACGTAGCAGTATCAAATGCTATGGCATTATACACTTGAATTCTTAATTAGGTTTTCCTGAAGAGTTCTTAATGAATAAAATGTGCTGAACATTGATAGAAGAGTAGTTGGCTGCTACTGAGTTAGATTTTATGGAAGGCTGAAATTTTTTTTTTATAAAATGTTCTGTGTATTTCTTCATTTAAGGCTTAGGAATATCAATTTTATTGCTGTAATCTCCTTCTGTGCTGACTGTCTTATGTCAGGATAGGTAAAAGCTGTGTTTCCTATGACTAGCCTTTCAGTGTACAAACACATAGAGCACTGATGTTCAGTTTAGTTATTTCCTATTTTAAGCAAACAGGCGTTGTCTTCTGTGTTTATAGCAATAGCATGACCCAGAGGAAATACAATCCAGGGCTGTCTCTGTGGTTCATCCTGATTAGTTACCTAATCTGATTACTCTTCTTTGTGTTCCATATGTCAGATTCAAGGCAATAACCAGCACCCATGTATGGGGCCTGCTGTAGTTTAACAATTAAAAAAAACCCCCACCCTAATGTAATTAATAGACATACAGTGGATGTCCTGCCTTTAACTTGATTAATCATCTACTGTGAGGATTTGCTTCTGTTCATTTGTCCTTCCATTTGCTAAGTTGGAACTTTCAGCTACTATTACTTGCATTCTGTTCTTTGTAAGGTCATAATAAAGTTATCATGGATATGTTTAATGGAACTTGATTTGAAAAAGAATCTTCCACTGAAATCAGTTACTGGTTTGGGAGGTTGTAATTATTTAACTAATGCATAAAAATTAGTAGTACATACAGGAAATGAATGTTTCCTAAGTAATGTTTTTCTGTGTTTCTACTCAATCATTTTCAGTGTATACTAATTCTAAAATCCTGGATGTATGAAATGATGCTCACCTGACATTAGTTGTAGAATGAAGCTTTGTTACAATGGAATGTGTATAAACTTGTTTCATTCTCTCTTCTAGGCTACAAGCATCACAAGACTTAATTTTGCTTAAATATTTTTTGGTCTTCAGATAAACTGACTTTACACATTAACTTTAATTTTAAAATGCCCTCAGTGGACTTAGAGATCTGGGTTAAATCCTTCCTTCGTTGCTTTTACAATCTTATTAATTTCAAAGGAGCTTTATATGTGTAAATGAAGAATAAATTTGACCTTTTGTTTTGAGATACAAGCTTACAGGGCAATGCTATTTGTTAATCCTCCTAAATAAATCTTTAGTCAGAATCTAGTTGCAGTGGATTACTTGCATGACTAGCAACTCCTGGATCCACCCATGTGAAAGTATATTATATTGTAATGTTGTTTGTTGTTGTTCTGGACTTGTGTTTATTGGGAGGGCTGTATCACTGCTTGAGGGTTATTTAAACTCTTGAGGTACTTCTAGTGAAAAGCTGAAACAGTATATTAGGATGTATGATCAATGCCTACTGTCACCTACCATTATGAGAGTGCAGTGTTTTTAGTAGGTTTTTCAGTGATGAGGGATGTCTTATGATTTTTTTTTAAATAACATGAATGTCCCTACGTTTGTTTTTAAGTAATTTTTTTAAACTAATGAACAATGCCTGAAGTATTACAGGCATCAGTAACATCAGGGCATTTCTGAGTTAGTGTTGATGGCAGTTAACCTTGTCCTCATTGTTACTGTAGCACATATGGTATGGATGATCACCTACTGCTCTTAAACCGATTCCTAGTGTGCCATGTGTGCTATAACACTTGGACACAATAGGGTGAATAAAATGCAAGAAATATCTCAATGTCCTTTTCTTTATTACTTAGGTAGAACAGTTTATTTTTTTAGAAGATGGTACTATAAAATGACATATTAAAAGAACTTGGAGTTCATTTAATCATACCACTTTCATTGCCTTAGTCAAGCCCAAGTATGTCACAGACAACTGAGCTAGTCCTTCAATGAATACATAGTTCCATAGAATACTCAATTTATAAGCTGGGTTATGCAGTCTAACACTGCTGAATGCATTGTGATTCCAAATATGATCCTTAAAGGACCACAGAATTTCCAGAAGGAAGAGGCAAGAGCATCACCAGTCTTCCATGATCCTGCTGTCCTGCAGTCTACTGAGTAAAGCCCCTCCCATTGAAAGCAGCAGAGCATGTCTCACACTGCAGAGGAGAAGGTGAGCTAGGCCTTGCCTTTCTCTTGGGGAAACAGGAGCCAGTGTGCCCTGGCTGCCAAGGAGGGTACCAGCACACTGGGAAGCGCCTCACCTCGGAGAGGACATTGATGGGTGTGAGCTAATGGCAGCATTGCAATACTAAAAGGAGGTTATCCAGGAGGCCCAAGGCCCCTCTCAGTGGTGCCTGGAGTGAGATACATTGAGCATAAATTGAAACGAAGGAGGCTTTGCCTCTGCAGAAGGAAAACCATTTCTCTGTAGGAACAGACAGGCAGTGGAGCAGGTTGCACTGGGGCGTTGTGTAGTCTCCGTTCTTGGAAGTTTTCACAACCCAGCTGGACAGAGCTCTGAGTAATGTCAACTGACCTCATAGCTGACCTTGCTTTGAGCAAGGTTTTGGACTAAGGCCTCCTGAAGTCTCTAGTCTGAATTACTCTAAGGTTCTATATTCAGTCTAGCATAGCTGGCATAGCTGTGATAGATTTAAACAAGGTCAGATATGTAAGAGATTCTCAAGTGCCTCTAGGAGCAGAAATGATCTGACTCTACAAAAGTGATTCAGAGAAAGTGCCATCTATCTTCCACCTTCCTTGTCTTTCTCCCTGCAGCTAAGTAATACATTAGAGAGGAAGAATTCTTCCTCAGTCTGTGGAAGTGAGCAGCAGAAGCCCTAAAGGATAGTCTAAATATTATATAAACATGATAATTACACAATAAAGGACGATAGATCTACATTTGTTAGTGCTTACCCACTTTTACCTCAAGTTTTCAAGCAGATTCAAGCTCACACGTTTTGGTTAGTAGTAAACTTCCTCTGGTGGTTTTCCTTTTGTTTATTGGATGGTGCAATAAGACAGTAGTTTGACCTTTACTGAACTTCTAGCATTACTGGCCACAATTCAACACATCGTTCCCAACATAAAAGTACAAAAAAAGAATTCTATCTAGAAGATAGAAATTTTCTTGTATGTACTTGGGGGTTGGACCCGATGATCTCTTGAGATCCCTTCCAACCCCTAAGATTCTATGATTCTGTGATACTTCAGTGGCATTGGTCTGATTGCCATCAGCAGCTAATGATTCAATAGAAGCAAAAGGGATCTCAAAAATGTACTTACTGAATATCTGCTTTTGTTGTGTCAAGTTGATTAGCTTCATAATGTAAACTGAAATAATCTAATAAAATGGAAGATTGGATATATGTCAGAGAGAAAATGTGCAAAGTGGTCTCAGAATATAATTAATCTTTTTGCTGATTCTTTTTGATTGTTTAGCATTTCCATTCCTCAGCTTCAATTTCTTCTGTTTTTCAGGAGCAGCCTGATTCTGAATACTCTGTGTTTCAGGTAAAATTCTTTTCATAAATACAGTTATTAGATACAATCATTAGGAAGACTTGCTGATATGCTGACTAATATACTTGTTTTGTTGTTAAATCCTTAATGGCATCAATTTGGTTTTCATCACTGGTAAAGTAGCACACTTGATAAGGGGTATTTTAGAAAGGCAGCTTTTATATTTGATAGAGGTTTCTTTCATATGTATCCTGTAGGTATATTTAGCAGCTCAATAGCTTAGTGCCTTCTGGAAGCTAAATTGAATCTATCTTGAAGTGAATGACCTTCATCTAATGATATTAGAAAAAAGCCAGTGTGTATTTCACAGGCAGGCCAATGTTTACGCTCTCAGGGATCACTTTTGGGTTTCGTTTAATGGGGTGTATTGATGGCTCTTACCTGTGCCCTTCCTGCTCCTACAGCTCATTCTCATCCCCTGTAGAGTCTGGTAGTCTTGAAGCTGCACCATGATGGCAGACTGAGAGTAATTGCTTAGTTTTCACTCTGTCCACATTAGCACTAGATTACTGCAGTGTGCTGGTGGTGGCATCTTTCAGCTCCCACCCACAGTCAGAAAGGATTAAATGCAATGTGAAATTGCATCTTTAACTACAGCTCAGTCACAAATTTTAGGAGTCTCTGATTACAGTCCAAGGAAAGCACGTGAGTTGTTGGCATGTGAAATACTGACAGATCTCTTCTTGCCTTTAAAGATTATCCTTTACCAGGTTAGTTGGTGGGATCTGGGGTTTTCATTATGTACAGAGGAAAATTTATGGTCATGAAAAGGAATAGTGGGGAATGAAAACTCTTAAGAAATGTGTGTTACCAGATTCAGAATATATGTTTAAAGTTTATCTTCTTTTATTTTGCTTTTTGGACTTCTGAGGAACAAGAGGAAGATACTATATTTGGTCACAGACCAGTGGTTCTCAGGAACCAAGGGCAAACACTGCTCACTTTTTCTGTATTTTAGACCTCTAAAGAGATGCTGTATCACATTTCTGTGCTTGTGGTGCTTAAGTAGTGCTTCCCTCTTTCATCACTGTTAGTTATTGCAAAGTTCTGTTCTGATTATGAGCAAAGCAAGCTAAACCTTTTACTGTGTTGGGAAAATGTGGGTTGCCTGAAATGAGCTGTCCCTTTCTTCTTCCTAAAGTTCCTAAACATCCTAAAGACGTTTAAAGTGCCCATTTCATAAAAACTCAAGTCTTCATAAACACCAGACAAGCTGCTTGTCACAAAACAAAACTATTGATCCCACAGAGAGAGCAGGTAATCTAAATGGAATCTGAGGCAACACGTTGAGTGGACAAACTTGTGCTAAATTGAGGTGTAAAGAGTATTGACCTGTGGTTACTCAGAAAAGTGTGTATTTATTTTTATTGCTTTTTGTGATCCTGTAGTTAGGAATTTTGAATTGTCTTCTTGTCTCCCAAAGTAAGGTCATCTTTCTATAGTTCAAAATGATTTTGACATTTTTCCTCTCTTGCTGCTTTGATCAGAAGACCTGTAACAAACATTGCTGTAGGCAGTACTCTAATCAACAGACTGATGTTTAATTAAGGAATATGCAGTATTTGACTGCTTTGATGGCTGTGAAGCCTCAGACTAGGAGCTTAAGACTGGAAGAGCAGCCTGAGGAATCTATTTTTTCATGACAGATATTTGTCCAATACTGACAGTCATGTTGCTTTTAAATGTACATTCTCTCCTCTCTGCTCTTGGAAAAATCACAGTGCTACACTTTTGTCTGTGTTAAGATCTGGCCCCAGTTCAAGCAATTAGTAAAAGAAGATGCTACTTCCAATTCTCAGGTAAAGATATTACTGTGGACAGCTTTTCTTATCTCTACTATGAAATTAGTAGAGGGGGGACCTCATTGCAGCCTGCCAGTCCCTGGAGCTTATACGCAGGAGGGGATTCAACTTTTTAAAGGATAGACAATGGCAGGACAAGGGGGATGGATTAAAGCTAAAGGAAGGAAGGGTTAGATTGGATATTAGGGGGAAGTTTTTTCCAGAGAGAGTGGTGAGGGGCTGGAACAGGCTGCCCAGAGAGGGGGTGGGTGCCCCATCCCTGGGGGTGTTCAAGGCCAGGTTGGATGGGGCCCTGGGCAACCTTGTGTAGCTCCAGGCCTGAGGTTGGTGTCCCTGCCTGTGGCAGGGGGTTTGGAGCTCTGTGATCCTTGGGGTCCCTTCCAACCCATGCCAGTCTATGATTAGTCTGGTTTCAGCTGTACTGAAACTCTTAATTTCAGCATATTCCCAGTATAGACATGGTTATATTGACTTCAGGCATACCTGTCTCTGAAAAAAGCAGACTACCATCAAGGTGTTAAAGATTCAGCAAACTAAATGCTTCTATAGCATAATGAAAAGCAGTTAAGGGTGTTGAAAGCCTAACTGCAAATCTCAGTGCTAATTAAAGGTTGTCACCCTACTACATAAGAAGAAACTAAAAGATAATAAAGCAGATCTGGATTATGTCTGGCTGGCCTAGATTCAAATCATCCTGCCCAGTTCCTTTCTCCTCATACGTGAACAAAGGTTTCTATTTGTGGTTAACTGGCTGGCTAAATCCCTCCTTCTGTTTGGAAGAAAGCACTTTTAAAAAGGAGAGTTACATATTGCAATATTTTTAGATAGGCTTTCTTTTTGATGGAGTAATCCAGTTGTGTGGAATTATGAGGGAAGTGTAGAGGAAGGAATGGTTTGAAACATGATGAGTGAGAAGCATCTCATTGAATGATTACTCATATTATTAAATAAGCTTGAGGTCCAGATCTTCTGCTTCTTATTTAAAGAACAAATGTTTCCATGTGCTTGGTCTTTAGTTCTAGGAAGGTAGACATTTTGAAATGCATCCTTAGCAAGTGTTAAACATGCTTTTCCATGAAAGTGCTGTACTGCATGTCAGAAAAGAAACAAACCTGATTATTTGGGCAGTGATTTTTACTCTGCAAAATTTATGATGATCTGTTCACTGTCTGCAGGAAGATCAGGGCTTGGTCTTGAGGCTCCCTTTATCATGCCAGGTCTATGAGTACATTACAGGCATATTAAATTATCAAAGTGGTTGGACCTGCACTTATTTTGTTAGTACTTTTGCATGGCTGCCACTGGTTTTTCTTTACTCCATTGATCTGCTGTCTCTGTGGTCTACACAAAGTTTTTCACATAGGGTAAAATCATGCTTCATTTTCCACACTGCTCATACAATCCTCCAAGACATTGGGATAGCAATGTACTTTATCACTAACTGCAGGTTAAAACATTTTCCTTTTTTCCTGCAGATGCCTGGGAAGGGCATTACCTTGCACTATAGTGGTTTACTTATCTTTCTCTCCCATCCCAATTTAAATAAGGTGTCAGCAGTGGGTTTTGAATGGCACTGGTCACCTGGGATTTCTTTAAATGCACAAGATTTCAGAGAGTTGCCTGTGACCTAAGTCAGTCATAACTTTTCATGAGGCATGAGATTCTGTCTTCCAAGCTCAGGGACTGTGAGTTCCACTCACAAAAGTTGACTGAAATCATGTTCCCTTTTCCACCTCCATCAGGCAACAGGGAAAGCTGGGCAGGGAGAGACCAGATGAAATTTAACAAAAGCAAGGGTAAAGTCTGGCACCTGGGGAGAAACAACCACATGTATCAGTACAGGCTGGGGGTGACCTGATGGAGAGGAGCTCTGTGGAGAAGGACCTGGGGGTCCTGGTGGGTGACAGGTTGGTCATGAGCCAGCAGTGTGCCCTGGGGCTGAGAGAGACAATGGGATCATGGGGGCATCAGGAGGAGTGTGGGCAGCAGGTCACAGGAGGGGATCCTCCCCCTCTGCTCTGCCCTGGTCAGGCCCCACCTGGAGTGTTGTGTCCAGTGCTGGGCTCCCTGGGATAAAAAGGACAGGGATCTCCTGGAGAGAGTCCAGAGAAGGGCTACAGAGATGATGAAGGGCCTGGAGCATCTCCCCTGTGAGGAAAGGCTGAGAGAGCTGGGGCTGTTCAGCCTGGAGAAAAGAAGACTGAGGGGGGACCTAATCAATGTTTATCAATATCTTAAGTATGGGGTGCAGGGGGAATTGGCCAGCCCCTTTTCAGTGCCTGTGGGGACAGGACAAGGGGCAATGGCTGCAAATTGGAGCACAGGAAGTTCCACACCAACCTGGGGAAGAACTTTTCCCCAGTGAGGGTGGGGGAGCCCTGGGACAGGCTGCCCAGGGGGTGTGGAGTCTCCTTCTCTGGAGAGATTCCAGCCCCGTCTGGACACCGACCTGTGCAGTATGAGCTGGGGAGCTGCTCTGGCAGGGGGTTGGACCCCAGGAGCTCTCCAGGGCCCTTCCAACCCCTACAGCTCTGTGATTCTGTACCCAGCTGTTTAAGTCAGTACCTTATTCAAGCCTATTAAAAATGTGGAGGGGCTAATAATAGAAAGTGGGAACAATTGCTGATTAGATTATTTACTTGATGTCTTGAAGATAGTTAACTTTTTACTTTATCCTTATTCAGGCTGCCTGGAGCCTGAAAACACGAGCTTTGACAGAAATGGTGTACGTGGATGAAATCGATATGGATGAAGAAGGAATCGCAGAGATGATCCTAGATGAAAACGCCATCGCTCAAGTTGCACGTAAGGATGACTTGCACCTAAATACACTGAACTAGCAAGAGCTCTTCCAGTCAGGATTGTCTTCTAGCATAAAATAGTACAGACTGAGGTGACCTGATAAACCTTTTAGCTATTGCTACAAGGAGAGATTTCAATTGTTTAATGATTGCATGGCAGTGCTGCAATACACCACAAGATCTTGATGTACAGCAGGCCTGTCAGACAGGGTGCAGACAAAGTGTTTTGTCAGCTTTACATCTCTGTACTCACTCTTTGCCATCAATGCATTGGTGTCTTTTACTCCGTTCTGGCTGCTTTAGGCACTGGGAGAAACTACAGAAAAATACATGCCCTTGATCACAGAATCACAGAGTTGTAGGGGTTGGAAGGGCCCTGGAGAGCTCCTGGGGTCCAACCCCCTGCCAGAGCAGCTCCCCAGCTCATACTGCACAGACAGGCATCCAGACGGGGCTGGAATCTCTCCAGAGAAGGAGACTCCACACCCCCTGGGCAGCCTGTCCCAGGGCTCCCTCACCCTCAGTGGGGAAAAGTTCTTCCCCATGGTGCTGTGGAACTTCCTGTGCTCCAACTTGCAGCCATTGCCCCTTGTCCTGTCCCCACAGACACTGAAAAGGGGCTGGCCAATTCCCCCTGCACCCCATCCTTCAGATATTTATAAACATTGATTAGGTCCCCCCTCAGTCTTCTTTTCTCCAGGCTGAACAGCCCCAGCTCTCTCAGCCTTTCCTCATAGGGGAGGTGCTCCAGGCCCTTCATCATCTCTGTAGCCCTTCTCTGGACTCTCTCCAGGAGATCCCTGTCTTTTTTATACCAGGGAACACAGAACTGCTGTAGGCAACAGTCTGGCCAAATCTGACATCACCTTTTTGTACAATTTCCCACAAACATTTTCAGAACTGGTTTTCTCTGCTTGTTGCTCTCTTCCTTCCTAGGGCAGTTCTTCAGCCCTGTCATTGTTCCTTGTAGGCAGCTCTCTTCAGCTTCCTCAGTTCCCTTCTAAATGGGCAGCAATTAGTAATCTTCCACTACTTTCTGGCATTATTTCTATGTTTTTCTGTTTCTTTAGTACAGTCCACATGGGAATTTCTATATATCTTATTCTCTCAATCCCTTACCACATCAAGGAGTTCAGGGGAAGGACTGGATGTAGGCCAAAACCAGTATTTGAAACATTAAAAGCTTCTCTAATCTGGAGAAAAGAGGCAATTACATATCTATCTGATTATGTTTTTTAAAATTGTCATTACATGCTTGGTCATGTATAAATACTCAAGCAGTACTCAAATTGTGTTTATATAATATGATAATCTATTTACATATATCTGTCTTGAAACAGCACAATAATTTAGAATTTGATTTTATGCATTCTCTAGTAGAGACTATATTCTAAGAGAAAGAATTTGATGGACATTATGGAGAAATGAGGCATTCTGGAAAAATGCATTCATGCTATATTGAAACTGAAGAAAAAGTGACTTTCTGGATAGTGTGTCACAGATTTCAAGGGAAAGATAATCATTGTGATAGTGTAGCCTGCACTCCTGAATCATTGAGATAAGACTTTGCTATTCATGCTTTAAATCCACTAGATGTGCCTGAGCTAGTATATAGTTTTTCAGAAAGTTTAAGAACGTTCCAGAGAGAAAGCACCTTCTGCAGTCTTTAGTAAATTACTAAATATGCTGGGTTTTATTAAGGTATGCCAAATCTGTAGTGGGAATTATCAACTATAGCTCTAGTTGTTGCTTCTTTTTGTACAGTTTACGTCTGATACAGATTCTTGATTTTTCAAAGGTAGCTTTCCAGGGTAAATAGTTAAAGCTGTCATTAAGCTATCAGTGGTTTTGTTTAAGCTATATCTTAATTTTTGAGTTGAGTCTTGAAACTCTCTTCTTAACCCTTTCCAATTAATCTGCCTGCTTTTTCAGTTGTGGTCACCAAAACAGACAACAGCCCACTCACATAGAAAATAAATTTCTACTGCTTGATTTTTACTTTCATTGTGCATCTGATTTGGTTTGATGTTACATGTTTATCATTTTTATGTAAAGGTAAGCACAGATATCACTCAGGGGGTGCAAAGAGGACACAGCCACTCATTGCCCAGTAATGAGACAAACTGAAACACAGGAGGCTCTGTCTGAACATCAGGAAACTGGTGGGGATTTTTCCACCATGAGGATGACTGAGCACAGGCATAGTTTGCCCAGGGAGGTTATGGAGTCTTCCTCATTGACACTCAGAAACTATCTAGACAGAGTCCTGGACAACTGACTTGAGCCTCATTGGACAAGGTGGCCTCCAGTGGCCTCTTCCAACCTCAAATATTCTGTGATCACTTCCACTTCTACACATGATTTAGTAAAAATGGGTGCTTACTGGGTGTGGGCTTTTTGTTTTGATGTAAAGTGTGTTTGCCATAGTTGGTCTTGACTCTGGGTCTTTCACTGTCATAAATCTTCCAGGATATCCTCCCCCACTAGAATGGTAGCTTGCAAACTTAAAAATGGGTAGTCGTGCCTCCCATGTTACAACTGGTATCATCTGGAAGCAGCTTCTTTTCTATATTTCCTTTTCACATATATATATAATGAAATCTGTCTTTGATTTTTGATTTTTTTATAGTTTTGCTATGTTCATTTGCTGTGTTAATTCTCCATCAGTCTGATATCTGTGTAAAAATCTCCTATTTCTACAGCATTTTTTTGTACAGAAAATTCCTAGTACGTTACCCATGGACTCCTAACACCATCAAATATGTCAGCTGAGCTTGTAATCTTGTTTAAAAGTGATACCTTGACAACATATTTTTCAGAAACTCACACTAACTTGCATTATGGATGATCACAGCTTTTTCATGAACTGGAGAGTTAAAGGAGGCATCTGCTGTCAATGACAGTGTTAAATTCTGTTGCTGTTTAGTGGCCACCTGCGCTGCTGTGGCCTCTTTGATGCCTATTCATAGCTAGTTCAGTTTGGATTCTCAGAGTAAGGACCGAGTTGCCTGGGGTGAGCTCAAGGGAACTAAATCCTGTAAGCATTCTTCCAGTACACACAAAGCCCAAAGCAATAGTAGTTATTAAAAAACATGTCTGGAAAAGGGATTTTAATGCCCTGCTTTTTTAATATTATTCTGATCATTTAAAGAGAAAAAAAGAAAAGGTTTCAGGAAGTGGAAGACTGGTTCAGTGTCTGCTACCCTGAAAAGTTGTAAGCCACTTTTTCCATTTCTCAGAAGAGCCTTAGTTACCACGTTAGAAACTCCCTACTCTTCTGATAGGGAGTAAAAATAGGAAGACTCATAAGACTATCAAGAGCAACTAAGCAACAGAGAACCCAAGTGCAGCTACCCAGAAGAGAAAGTATCCTGACTCTTGGTCCTTATTTTAACACCACTTCCATATTTAGTTGGTTTTACCAAGGAGCATGTAGTTAATATCTTTTTTGTATTATTTAATTTTAAATAGAACCAGAACCAGGTGGCTACTGTAATACTGGAGTCAGAGGTGATTGGTATCAGCATGGATCAAAATAGCTGGGAGGTATTTGAATTGAGTTAGTAGACTTGCATAAATTGATAACTTCTAAACTTAATGAAACAATAGAGTGGGAGGTAATTACAGCTTGAAGGCAGGAGAGAGAGAAGACTGAAAATGAGCAACCTTGGGGTTATTTTGGGAAGAAAAAGAATGAAGGAACCTATCTACTTATCAGTCAGACTGCAGTTCTTGGAAACATTTGAGATAAAAGCAGTTGATAAGTATCTAGAAAGCAAGTAGGTGAGTAACAGTGATTTGTAAAGAACTGGCTGTGTCAAATCTCATTTCTTCTGTTCATGGTAATAAGCAGTGGACACACCAAAAGGTATAGTTGTCAAATCTTGCTTTTAACCAAGTTTTCAAAACAATTTCAAAGACATTCACTTAGGAGATAAGAAAAACTGACTAATCAAGTGTCAGTCTAGGTGATGGAAAATCTAAATGCAGGAACTAGTAATTCTTAATGATCTACTGTCAAAACAGAGATGTATGAAAAGGAGGACCTTTCATCTGTTCACCTAGGCTCAAGCCAAATCAGTATTTTCATTGATGACCTTTGGATATTGATGAGTTTGAACTTTACTGTGCCATAATTTGTGGGTGTGGGTCCTACTTGGGTCTCATGACATGAGATAGCATTCTCCATCTGCCCCGTGGCTGAAGGTCTTGGTTTACTTACTAAAGCCTGGGTGCTATTTATTGCCATATAGAAAATAAACTGTTTCAAATGAAGATGATCTTATTGTTCCAGTATCCTTTCTTACTTCAATACTATCTGTTGCTCTTAGGATGTTCCTGAGAATTGTTGTTAACCCCAGTAAGCAGCTTAGTCCCACACAGCTGCTCACTCACACTCTCCCAAGTGGGATGGGAGAGAGAACTGGAAAGGTTCAAAGTGTAAAGACCACGTTCCTTGTGGCTGACAGTTTATCAGGAGTACAGTGTAGTAATTGGTTTTTGTCTTCTCTGTCTAGTGCTATGTGCCTTCAGGTTGAACAAAGAAATTTCCAGTTTATTGTAAGACACAAGCTTTTTAAAGTCCCCTGGGTAAGGGTGTAGTATCTCAATGTGAAGTGAGATATGCTCTTACTTTATAGGACCTGGGACATCTTTGAAACTCCCTGGAACCAGCCAAGGTGCAGGCCCCAGCCCAGCTGTTAGGTATGTGATTTGTTTCCTTTTTAAAAATGGAACTAGTTACAAATGAGCAAATCCTAAATTTAACTCCTGAAAATGAAATGCTTCATATATGTGTTGAAATCCTCTACTGATAAATACCACTCAACATAAGGATAATGTGCTTAACATCTCCAGGCCAGTCACTCAATCAGGAAGACCTATTACAGGATTTGTGAGACCCAGCACCCAAAGTGGGAGGCCAAGTACTATGGAACAGGCTTTAAAAACCCCTCGAACAGCTCTCACAGCCCGTCCCATCACTAGTGCTTCTGGGAGATGTGGCAGGCTCGGAACGGTAAGCTGTGTGAGGCTGCTTTCAGAATGATGCCTTTCATGGTCATAGTGTCTGGTACAGTGACATTGCAATTGACATAAAAGCTCTACCTAAACTCAAATTTGGAGGAGGTGAGCATTTTTTACATTTTTGTTTAAATTGTTTGCAAAGTAGAGTGTCTCTTGGGTTTTGGTGAGGATATTTAATTTTCATGAGAAGCTGGGAGGGGACACAGCCAGGACAGCTGTGGCGTCCAGTAGAGAGCAACACACAATTCAATATATGAATTTTAGGTGAAGCCATGAGGCCAGGAAGCCATTTTATTAGGTGAAATCACCCAGATTCTATACCTTTCTTACTGCAAACGTGGCAAGCTAAAAACTGCTAATCGGTTACACACACTGTTCACACCATATTGATTGGTTAGTGATTATAACGAGCTCTGATGAGCATATCTTAGAGCTAAATATCCTTAGTTTGCCTTTGATGCCTAAAAGCATCCGCACACTGGCTGTTTGACCCTCTTGTTATGGCTGGTTCTGAACATGTTCTGTTACTCCCAAGTCCCTTCCCATAACTGCTTCTTGGTTTGGGCAGCCTGTACCCCTATCAACAAGGCCACTGTGTTTTGAGAATGTGATTATTAGGATCCTCTCAGCATAAGTAACTTCTCCTGTCTCATGGAACAGGAGGATATTGTCAGGGCCTAAATCTTGGGAGAAGAGAGCTAGGCCGCTGCCAGGCCTGCTGTCTTCCCCAACAGACAGCTGACCCAAACTAACCAAAGGGGTATTCGGGATCATGACATCATGCTCCTCACATAAGGGCATATAAGAGGGAGGCTGGCTGGGGAGGTGGAGCCACTGCTCGGGGAAGGCCTGGGCATCAGGGTCTGGGAAGTGAGCAAATTGAATTGTGCATCACCCTCTTTGCATGTTCTTTTATGTTGTTACCGATTTATGATATGGTAACATCACTGGTCATGAGGTGAAGCTGGTATTTGTGGCATTTTTATCATGCCTATACCTCAGGTGATTTCTCTCAGAATTTATTAGTAATCACACCCAATGTGTGGGAAAGAAGGGGGAGGAGAGGGGAGATACTTTCTCCTGCTTTTTCACCTCTCCTTTTTCCTTCAGGCTGGTTACAGCAGCCACTGCGAATTTTGCATACCCTTGGGGTGTTCAAGCCAGCATGCTGTTGTTGCTGTGTCTCCTGAATGTGTTACACATCTTGTTTAGGGTTACAAAAATGGCTTTAAGGATACTGCCCAGAGACTTTCCCCAAGGCTGAATAGTCAGGGGTGGTATGGCATGTGGGAGGATATGGGCAGGTATTTAGAGAACTTCTCACCCTCAATGGTTTGGAACTTCTCTCCTGAACAACCACACAACCCTGACAAACTGATAGAATATTGGAAAGGAAAATCCTGTGGCTATTCCAAAGAGGCACAACTTACTGCACTGTGCTGGGCCCTGGCCAGTATCTACCAAACATTGATGCTACTTTGTATTAGGCAGCACTCTGAGGGAAAACAGAGTGACAGGCACTGCATCTACCACAACCCCTACAAACTCAAAGGGATTTGATTTTGGGTGACAATAGCCAATAAATTACATTGTATGCTGTTAAAAGCCAAATAACCCTGCCACTGTGTGTCATCTCTACTGTAATTGCCATATGCTGCATCATTGGTATTACAGTAAGAATCACCCAAATTAATAGGGATAAACTTTGATGAAACTTTCAGAACATAAGGAAAATAAAATGTATTACTAACATCCTGTTCTATTGGCAAAATGAATAAACTGCTGTTGGCACAAGTGTGTAATACAGATTAACATGTTAGTGACAAAATGTGGTATTTTCTCATTATTGCAGCTATGGACTGATCTTCCTGAATCCTTCTTCAAGATGTATTTTCCTGTTGGGAGCCCCAACTACCTTCAGTCTATCTAACAGTTAGTCCAAGCTGTGCTCTTAGGCATGTTATGGCAATAGTGGAGAGAGGGAAGAAAAAGGTGCTTCTGGAGGGAAATTCTTGCAACCTCTTTCAGGGACTGTATGGGAGGAGGACAAACTTTTGGCCCTCAGAAAAGATGAAATTCAGTCAGAAGAGTCTGTACTGCAGATGCTTTGTTTGGGTTTTGTGTTCATTTGTGGGTTTTTTGTTGGTTTTTTTTTTTCTTTTTTGCATACTACTAATATTTTGAACATTTTCAGGAGAAGTGTAGGGGAGTCTTCCCACTTAAAAAGTTCTTTCTCCCCTTCAGGCTTCAATGCTGACAAATCCAGATGGCCCTTTCATAAATCTCTCTCGACTGAATTTAGCAAAATATGCACAAAAACCCAAACTGGCAAAGGTATGTAACCATTTTGGTTAATGTTGTGGTATCTTTTTCTTATTTTCTGTCATCATTCTAACATAACTGTACATGGGATTGGGGATACAAATGACAAGGAACTGGGTTGTAGATAGAAAGTTCAGAAAAAGAGCCTGTTACTTATCTTTTGACAGTGGTTACCAAACTTGAATTGGAAAATATGCCTGAAGAGGTTAGGTGGAGAGTATAGCCTAGGAAAAACATTTGTATAGAATAAAGTTATCCACTGGTAAATAATGTTGACCTGTGTGTATAGTTGTGATGAAGGGCAACTGGAACAAAAAAGCCAGGATGAAAAAACCCAGCACAACCCTCCTTAGTGCACAGCAAGGCAGTTCTGTGTACAAATAGATGGCAATCATGGCCTAAAAATGTTCAGATAGTTTGGATTTTTCCTTTTGATTTTATGGCACAAGGTAATGATTTTTATATAAAAACATTTTGGGTGGGGTTTTTTTTCCCCCAATGTTCTTAATTCTCAGTTAGGGTCCTGTGATGGACAGGAGTTGAAACTGAGACTGTCTGCCAATAGAACAGGTATATCCAGGTTATCTCTCCAGCTTCTAGGTTTCAGCTCTGAGTGAAAGGGACCTAAAAGTGGTGGAATAATTTATCACTATGTGGCCTTTCAACCAAATCTTTCTCCAACACAACAGTTACTTGTATAGATGATGTTTTCTGTACATACTTCACTCATGAAAAACAACTGAGACCAACAACTCATTTTGCACAAGGTATCAAATGACTGATATCAGACAGTGAGTGTCTCAGGAGCAACCTGGAGTTGAAAGAACCCATATATACTCAGTCTGTTCTGAGCAACATAGTGGTGAACACTTGTAGATCAGCAGCACCTAATAATCTGTGTCTGTATTAGCTCCACCAGTCCAAAATGTTGTGGAGGTTTATCTAATAATTTTTCATAAACAATTAGCAAATTCCTTTGCTTTTTAAAACCTGATCTAAACTCTTGTAGGGCTTTGTTATCAACATAGTTTTCAAAGGAAATAAATTCTGTGTGATTGCATTGTGTTCTTCATCAGATCCTTACAGCTCTCCCTTTGCCTCTTAACCAAACTAGGCAGAAGAATGGATATTATAGTAAGTTTTATTATGACAAGAGAATTCAAGATTTCCAAATGTGAGGGCAGTTATGAGTCAGTTCTGTATCAGTTCTGAAAAAAAGGCCTTTTGTCCAATTATGTCCAATTTTGTCTGTAGTTCTAAATCCATTCGAGTCTGTTAAATAGGGAGAAGGAAGGAAGGAAGGATCAAGAAACACAAAACACATACACAAGAAACTCCTGAAGGGAGCAGAGGAACAGGAGGGGAATCAACTTTTTCAAAGGGTAGACAATGACAGGACAAGGGGAATGGATTAAGGCTAAAGGAGGGAAGGGTTAGATTGGATATTAGGGGGAAGTTTTTTACAGAGAGAGTGGTGAGGGGCTGGAACAGGCTGCCCAGAGAGGGGGTGGGTGCCCCGTCCCTGGAGGTGTTCAAGGCCAGGTTGGCTGGGGCCCTGGGCAACCTTGTGTAGCTCCAGGCCTGAGACTGGTGGCCTTGCTTGTGGCAAGGGGGTTGGAGCTCTGTGATCCTTGGGGTCCCTTCCAACCCATGCCATTCTATGATTAGTTGTTCTGCTTGAAGACTTCTATCTTTTAATTGTGTTTTGTAACTCTATGTACTATTTCAGTAGGTAAGTTAGCTTTCAGATAAAATACTCTCAACAAGAACTCTCAGGAATGAGAAACAAATATTTTTAACTGTTTTCTTTTTTAATTACCATTTTCTGGGACAGTGGGGTAGCTCTGTCTTCTTTCAGTAATGTATGAAAAGAGGCTTAAGCCAAAAAATGTAAAGCAACAGTCAGAGAAACATCAATAGGCAGTGAGTGTACTTGTCAGTATTATCAAGCTAATACATTATGACATTAACAGTTCACACAGAATGCAAGATCCAAGTTTAAATTTGGAGCTACTTGGATTTATAACTTTTTGGGGTTTTTTTTAAACAAGACAGCATTAAGGCTAAGCCAAAGCAGGAGGTGAGACTGCAGACTATATTCTGTGTTAAGAATCCTGGATTTAAGTTTTAAAACTCTTTGAGCTGTCACTTCTCCCAGGTGCAAAAGGATGATAAATCTTGTAGCTATTAAATTCACATAATTAGCCTGTGTATTCATGTTAGCATATAGTCCTCCTATATACCTCTTCCTTGTGTTTTTGCATAGAATATTCATCACATCTTTTTTTAAGTTAGTTTATCTATCTTCTTATTTGTTGATTAGATCCTATGATGTCTCTCTGACTAGCATCAGCCACGTTAAGGACTGCTGCAGGAAACCCCAAGGTAGACATAGGAGGTATCACCTGTCACCAGAGAGAGCCTCTGATAAATCACAGGCAGCAGCTGGTTTAAGGCATGAAACAGGAACTTTTATCTCTTTTTTTACTTTTTAGATTTTTACTGGAGTTATTAAGATAACTCTGGATATTTTTATCCAGGTGAATGTTTAATCATTTAAATCCTTTTGAAGGTCTGTAGATAACAGCAGTAAGTTCCTCATGCCAGCTATGCAAGAAAATGTCTTTCACTTCAGATTGACTCACTTTTACTGAGTACTTCCTTGTTAATAAACTAGAGAAAGTGTTCCACTGCTTCTTTACTTTGTATTCTTTTATTATCCACCTATTCTAAACTGCTTCTTTACTTTGTATTCTTTTATTATCCACCTATTCTAATCTCCCTATAAATGTGGGTTTATTTCTAATCTTTAATGTCTTTTTATCATCTGTTCAGAGTCTTTTCTGACCAAAAGTAGAAGAAAAGTAGGTTGTGGTTTACTTTCCTTACCAGACATGAGAATTCATTTGTAATTGTCTAGTTTCCTTGTGGAAAAACTTTAAAGAATTTTGTCTAAGAAAAACTGGTATAAGTCCTGGAAACCCTTAGAAGATTTCAATCTCCTTCTTTATTTCTTTCCTCATGGGGAAATACTTTTTTGGTCATTTTTTTATAACAAGACTGCAGAAGTGTGCTGTTCTTTTGAAGCAATTTGGATTTGGATACAGAAAAAGATCAAGGTTCAACTCACTTGAACTTTGTGTTAGTACCACCCATGCTGCGTTTCTGGGCACAAAGGCTTCTGGTCTCCTTTTAGTTACCTCATTTCTTTCAACATTCTTTTATTCACTTAAAATGCTACCCCATTACCTGTTGAATACACTTCTGTGCTATAGTGCAGGACAGACACAAGGCAGTAGGAGTAAATAAAGATTGTGTTTGAGTTGCAGAAGCACAGTGTTGTTGGCATTTGTCATTTACAAATAAAAAAGCAGTTCTTCCTTTACAGATCCAGGATTTCTACAGGGTTGAGAAATTTTTGTCCCTGAGGCAAAATTTGCTGAGTTTACATCCTTAACAAACCTCTGCTTAATTTAAGTAGATTTTGCACTATGTAAGCACCTAACTATGTATTGCAAACAAGTCTTTGTTGGATCACTTGTTGGTTTTACAGTTAAAAAGTCATGAGAACAGTACAGGGTTTACAAATCTACATTCACTTGCAAATTACAGCTGCCTTTTTTTTTTTTTTAAGTGACTTTAAGGGCCAAAGATAAGAGGCAATTCCACTAATCTCTTAGTACAAATGAACAATAGCAGTGCTTCCCTGTAATGACAATTTAGCTCATCTATAGATTTTGTCAGTTCAAGACTTAATGAAATTGAAATGTCAGCGATTATGATGTGTGAATGTGATTGCTTTCACAAATAATTCATTTCTGCCTAACATAACCAAGGTTTTGTATTCCTGTAAAATAATAATGCCCATTTTAATCAGCAAATGTGACAGTGTTTTAAATATTCTTCTGACAGGCATTGTTTGAATATATTTTTCACCATGAGAACGACGTAAAAAACGTAAGTCATCTCTTCTGTTTCCAGTGTTTATTAATTACTCAGTTACTTCTGTCACTGTTCTGCTAAACTAAGGATGCATGTAGCCCATTTCATCTGGGTACAGAAGTGAAGCATTAAAAGATGTTCAAGAGCAATCCTGTCTTCCAGGAGTGATAATCAGGTATAAATGTAAATACCAAGGTACGATTGCTCTCTTTTTTGAGAAGCAAAACATCCTGATGCTTAAAACTAGGTTTGCTGTCTGTCAACATAAGATCCCTGTATCTAATGATTCCATGTTAACAGAATTTACTGGAGCCTGAGCAGTAGCTGTAACTATACATTAGGTAGTTCTGCTGCCTGTAAAGTTCAGAGTTCCTGAGGCTTGAGAGTAAGAGTAAGCAGTCAGTTGAAGGCCATCTGTTAGGGTGAAAATATCTGACAGAATAGTTAGTGATTTAAATGAATCTCATTCGACATTTTAAACTCCTGAGATGATTGTTTATGCATTTGGGTGAATAGAAAGGAAAGGTATTTGATGGAACTGCAGAAAAATAAAAAATCAATAGCACTTTGGACACTTCTTCTAGAAATACAACTCCATAGTGTTGAGGTGTTTTGTGGCTTCAAAAGAAAGATTATATTGACCATGTCATTGTCTGTAACATTTATTCTCCAGAAGTTTTCCTAAAAATTAGTTTTCCTCTCATCCTATCCAATTCTTTTTTCTTCTGTGGTTCTTCATTGAATGAATAAGATTTAAGTTTGAGTACATACTTTCAGGAATAGATAAAGGTTGCAAAACTTTCTTGGCAGTTCACCCAGGGAAATAATCTGTTCAATGAATTAAATGTCAAAATATTTCATTACTGTGTTAGATATGTGCACCCATGAAGTTTGTTTGAAAGTGGTTTGTGTCCATAATGCACATTTTACTATACAGTTACTGAATTTTCTGCAATACTACGAACTGCTGTGTGATTATAGAGCTGAAGTTAAACTCTCCAATCAATCAGTAACACACAAAAATATTGTGGTGTTGTTGCCCCAGATCAGAACCATTTCCAAATGTACCACTGTATGAAGCTTCTTTAATCTATTCTCAAGTGATGTACACTGTCAATTTATTGCATAGCATTCTTAAAGAGGATTGAATTGCAGTAAACTACTGATTCAAAATGTGGTTGGAACAGTAAGTGGAAGTGTTAGATATGTCAGAAAGCAATAGCAATCAACATTTACATATTCTGATTCTGAACAGGAAGAATGTGCCTGGGTTTTATGCCACTAATAATGAAACTTTATATTGTTTTTTACTGAGAACTTGGTTCACTAAGAATAAAAGGGTCACTTGACAAGATGCCACATGTGCCTGTGACCTACACTTTAAGGACATGCAGGATCCCTAGGCTAGACAGATGATTGCACATAATGCAGTGAATTTTCCAGACACTCCACAATAAATTTATATTTCTTTTTACACTGTAGTGCATGTGTTCTGAAATCCTGAGAAATCATGAGAATCCCAGAGCACTGTATGGCAGGAAAAGTTTTGCCTCTGTTTTTTTATGCACAGTGGCCATTTGAATAAACATCCATAAGCGAAGGAGTGTTGGCTTGGTCACCACTGTTTATTGTATAATAAGAGGGCCACAAAGATGCTCAGAGGGCTGGAGCAGCTGCCCTACAAAGAGAGGCTGAGGGAGCTGGGCTGGGTCAGCCTGGAGAAGAGAAGGCTGTGGGGGGACCTCATTGCAGCCTGCCAGTCCCTGAAGGGAGCAGAGGAACAGGAGGGGAATCAGCTTGTTCAAAGGACAGACAATGGCAGGACAAGGGGGATGGATTAAAGCTAAAGGAAGGAAGGGTTAGATTGGATATTAGGGGGAAGTTTTTTCCAGAGAGAGTGGTGAGGGGCTGGAACAGGCTGCCCAGAGAGGGGGTGGGTGCCCCGTCCCTGGGGGTGTCCAAGGCCAGGTTGGATGGGGCCCTGGGCAACCTTGTGTAGCTCCAGGCCTGAGGTTGGTGTCCCTGCCTGTGGCAGGGGGTTGGAGCTCTGTGATCCTTGGGGTCCCTTCCAACCCTTGCCATTCTATGATTCTATGATCAACATGTTTGGTCAATGATAGCATCTTGTAGGAAGAAATGTTATGTCATACTTCACAGTACAAGGTGCCATTATAATGTAATGTGTATCTCTGAAGAGCTTACTTTAACTATTCAGTCTGCTTTTTCTCATTTGCTTTCATTCATCTTCTGCAGTTCTACACCATTTCCAATGCAATTCTATTCTCCAAACTGTCCTTCCTTCCTTTTGAACCTCATCTGCATTCATTTTTCTTAAACAGAAAAAGAAACTCTAGCTTAACCTTGGATACACCAGCATTTATTCCCATCTACAAAGGATATTTTATTAATTCAAATACTTGTATCTCCCTCAAAGAATTTGGTCACTTAAGATGCAGCAGAGAAACAGCATATATGTTAACTGTTTAAAAGTTGATTTGGATCTTGTTTGATCACCCATTAGAACACTCACTGATACCTCTTGCATCTTTGTATTTACCTGCTGCTGAGTGATGTTGCAGATTCTTTAGAAAACAAACAAACCAAGTACACTTGTCTGCATGAGGTATGATGAAAGAGCTTGGAGGACTTGGAAGCCTGGGAAATAGGCTTGGTTTGTGACTTCATAGAATGAAAAAGCCTGTACTGGTGAACTTTCTGCATGGGTAGGTAGGAAGAACAGTTCCTGCAGCTTTGCAAATAAAACACAAGAGTAGTAGTGCTGATACCCTGCCTTTGTCACTGTGCTGATCCAGAACAGTCTGTACTGTTCTCAGCTCTATTATTATTTAAGAAGCAAAGGCAGTTTTATTATTTATCTTCTCTCTTAATATTCAGCTGCTATATAGAAAAAAAAAACAAGCTGTGGCCATTTCAGTTGAGAAATGTAATTAATCAGTGTGCATTTAACTGGACAAATAATGCTAGGAACTTGGTTCCAATTAAAAGTAAATACATCTCTAACCTATCAGTTATCAGAAACATGGGGCTGCCAGAAGAAGAGAGAAGCACTGAGCTTTTTCAGCACTTGAAAATGTATTCAGAACTCTTTCATCTTATTCAATGAAAAAATAAATGCTTCTCTGAAGCTATTCATATTACCCTATCCATTATTGTTCCTGATTTCTTTCCTTTTGAACACATATACTTAATTACTGACTTTCTGTACAGCTTGAGCTGTTTTTAAAAGCCATCTTATGCACTAAATGCTGGAAGAGAAGGGCAGTTTAAAAGACTTGTCTGGAAGTAATTTAGCTGCTGGGTTTTTTCAGCAGTAGCCTGAGACATCAACTCTGCCATTATTCACAGGTGGGTACTGATGACATGGCACTTTGTTCTGAGGAAGAGCAATGAGTGTTCAATATATACCTGGGGCCAGAAGTCCTGACCTTTGGTATTTCCTTAGTTCTTCTTTCTACTCTCTGATAGAAATCTGTTTATAACAGAATTATGTTGGATTCATAAGCTATAGAAATACAGAAGACACCAAAAGAAATTGTGTTGAATTGACTATGGCTGATGTCATTTATTCAGATATCTTATGGACTACCCTGTGTTGATATTGACTTCAGTCAGTAACTTGCTGGGAGAATTACTGCCATTCAGAAGCTCATGAAAGAAGCAGCAGATGCTTGCTGTCACTTCTCTCTCTCTAATTTCTTGTTGCATACAATACTATGTCTGAAATGACTGAAATTTCAAATATTTGTTTACCAATTTAATTTTGCAATATATTGGTAATTTGCCACAGCATTACAAGCTGTTTTACACTTGAGTTACAGCTGGTAAACAATTTGGAAATCTTAGTTCCAAAACAGTTTAGCTAAAGGAAAGTGATGGTTAAAAAAAAGAATCTCAAAGTCATGCCATACAAAGCTCCACTTTGGAATCTGCTTTCTTTTCCAAACAGTTCTGATTGATTCCTTAAGGAAAAAGGTTTGTGGTTTGGTTTTTGTTTTAACAGAAAACTCACTAAGTATTTGGGGGGATATTACTTTTATTTGCACAAATATAAGAACTGAGTGTAAAACAAACTTGTTCTGAAAGGCTTCCCAGAGCTAAGACTGCTGTTGAAGTGGACTCCAGCAGACATGACTAACAATGCAGAGTGCTCTATGGAGTAAGAGTTTCAGCTGACCAGAATTTCCAGATGATGACTTAGATCCTAAAGCTTATTAAAGCTTCTGGGACAATCATTCTGGGCATTTTTCTGATATATGCATTAGAAGTAGATATCCTTAAAAAGCCATACCAGTATCTCCCAATCTCTAATCCGTTCTGGTTTTCCCTTCTAGTTGGTCATGTGCAGCACCAACATGAAGCAACGCTCAGGAGTGCAGTACAAGTGTAACACCTCCTACAACCACTATAGATTGGTTTGAAATTACCATGCTGAGCAGATTGCACATTGATTTGTACCCAATGTGTGCAATTAAAAGAAGTTTTCAGCAGACTGAAATTGAAGTGTGCTAGCAGTTAGTATTGGCAGGCTGAGGTGAAGGCTTTGACTTTTAAAATTGTATTTTAATCAATTTCCTAAGGTTTCAAAGGCTGCACTCTCAAAATGTTGTTGTAATAGCAGCAGAAAGTCTTCACTACCATGCAAAAAGCTGCCATTGATATGCCTCAAACTTTTTCAGGCAAACACTTTCTAGAAATGTTGGTAAAATTTGTAGAATCATAGAATGGCAAGGGTTGGAAGGGACCCCGAGGATCATAAAGCTCCAACCCCCCTGCCACAGGCAGGGACACCAACCTCAGGCCTGGAAAGGCCTTGTAGTGTTGGATTCAAGTTTTTGTGATCATTTCTAAAGTAGCAGGATTTTCCTCTTCCTTTCCTACTTCCTTAATAGGGAATGTGTAAAGACAGGGTTTAATTTCAGAAACTTAATTTCAAACTGAAGTCATGCTTTGTTCCTTGTTGTTAGAAAGAAGGATCTTCTTCTGTAAGAGTGCAGGATCTGCCCTGACAGATGAACTGCTGATGTTAGTGTCTCCAAAGCCTGAAGCAGTCTTAGTTCCCACTTCCCAACAGCAGCCAGAATTGTTAGCCTTGCATAAAATAGTTATCAGAAATCATTAGGGTACCAGAGAGAAAGCTGAATGTGTAGCTACAGGAAGGATTGTTTTTTGAAATTCAGCCTTTCTTCTTGAATACTTGTCATCAGAGCACTTTTAAGGAAAGCTCTTTGAAGCAAGTTATTTGGGGTATGATCCTTACTCATGTCAAGTGGCTGCTCGCTCTGCATTAGAAGCAGGAGTATTTGACAGACACAGGTGTTGTTTATACATTTGTAAATGCAATAAAAGTAACCCATGTTGTAACACCAACTACTTTTCCCAAATTTTCCCAGTACTGGGACAAAACAGCTTATGTACCTTCCAATGAAAGAGTATTTGTCTGGAAGGGAAACCTATCATGTCTGTCTTGTGGGAAGCTCTGTTCCCTACTGCAGCAGTAGTGTCCCACAGCACTCTTGTGCAATTTGCAAAGCCATTAAGAAACAAAGGACAACCAAGAGCTGTCTGAGGTCTTCATGGATTCCACCCAACTGGAAGAAGCAGTGACTTCAGAGTTGTCAACTTGTTTTCTCCCTCCTGTCAGACAGGAATCTTCCTTCCTTTAGCTTTAATCCATCCCCCTTGTCCTGCCATTGTCTGTCCTTTGAACAAGCTGATTCCCCTCCTGTTCCTCTGCTCCCTTCAGGGACTGGCAGGCTGCAATGAGGTCCCCCCACAGCCTTCTCTTCTCCAGGGAATGACAACTGCCACTTTCTCTTTGATGGCAGCATTAATGCAGCTCCTTAGCCTTTGCTTTGCTATGTCAAATCTACAGCCATTGATTAGTTACAGCCTCATTTTGCCAGCAGGAAGAACAGGAATCAAACCCAGAGGTAGATGTCTCTAAATTAGGCTCTTTCTTGTATTTCAAGCATTTAGATTTATTTTTTTTTCCTGGAAATGAATGGTTCCTCTGCTACTGAGTGGCTGGTACACTGAATTTTTCCATATTATTCCTAATAGCTAGTTTGTGATGTCTGTGGTCTGACAAATGTTTGGGGAAATAAGGAAAAAGTTCTTTATTATAAGATTTCTGTATTAAGGCTTTTTAGACTTCTGATGATGATAGCCCTTAAATATAAGTAACAAACATAGTATGGCTTTGATAAGTTCTGGGCCAAAATGGAATTTGAAGAAAGTAACACCATTTGCTTCTTTGGTAGGTTTTCATACAGAACACAGATCTATTTCTTTCAACAGAAATGGTGAAATTCTAGCTGAAACATAAAAAGCCATAGGTTCTCTCTGTGGTGGCTGATGGGAGTACACTAATTACCATACTTACTTTTCCAGTATAGCAGATAATAGAGATTTTAGACCATTGCCCTCTTCAATAGCTGTTTCTTAGAATATTCATCTACTTTTCCTGTCTGATACACAATAATTATTTGCATTACAGACTTTTTAAAGGAAGAAGTATTTTTTATTGTATACATCTGAGACTTCCCAGAAGTGGAGACAGCCTGATAATAGCAATGACTTTTGGACCAAAATTTTATCTTTACAGAAATCTTTCCATTGTTCACTTCATGTTCTTTATCTTTGTGTAAACATTGAAGGTGTTAATGTTATGATGATGGTTTTGTTTTGGAAGGCTCTAGATTTGGCAGCCCTTGCCACTGAGCATGCACAATTCAAGGACTGGTGGTGGAAAGTCCAAATTGGCAAGTGCTACTATAGGTAAGCTGCAGTTCATTTCTTCAGCAATCAGTGAGTGTGAGTGTAGAACCTGAGCTGCTGGGTGTATTGCACAGTGCTGAGCACTGAAAAATAGTTGAGTAAGTATTGAGTTGGAGAGAGCTGTGCCTACACTTAAATCTCCTTTAATATACATGGAGGTTATGCTCAACTGCTTGAGGTAAAGGCATGAGCATGGAGTCATTTTAAGGAACTGATGTAGTTGCATCTTTACATTTGTTAATGTGTTTCAGTGGTTGAAAAGGCAGTACATTAATGCAAATAACTGTAGTTTAAAACAGATGACACAAAATGAGCATTACAATATTAGGTTGAGAAAGCACTTGTTCAGGGAGGGCTTCAGATTGATGAAATAATAAAAAATGAAGTGTTCATGCTAGGCCTGTTCTGCCAGAGGTACCTTGCCCAAGAAGTACCAGTTCCAAAGGTGCCTCAGCCTGTTCCCAAACATCTGATAGAAATGGTTTTGGGGTGCCCTGCCACTGCGCAGCCAGACGACTCCCTGAGGGAAGGGTGGCAGCGTGCTGAGGGGAGCTTCTTCAAGGAGTTCAGAGTGGTTCCTCAGGATCTAGCTATGACTTTACCTCCCAGTTCTACCAAATCAAGTGAAACTCCTCCTGATACAACCCTGCTTCCCATAATGCAAATAAGTACTGAGCCAACTCCCCTTTCATTCTATACAATGTGTTTGTGCCATGAATGTGAAACACATAGATACCAAAAACCTGAAGCATCATCTGCAGTCTATACAATTCTATAAACAATTCCTGTATGAACAGCCTGATAATTCAAAGCAATCAGCCCTTTAAAATGTCATGGCTTGAAACTTGATAGAATCATGGCTTGTTTCTCTTTAGGTGCCTGAACTAATGAAATTCTTCACTATCCTTAACCTTTATTTAACATTCTTTAGAAAATGAGACTGTGGTTTTGGGGTTGGGGTTTTTTTTTGAGCTAAGACATCATCCATCACTTTCAGGATTTTTATGAATAGTGTTACAGAGCAGGAACATGTACATTCAGGATCCAAATTTATCTTATGTCTCCACTGGCTGTGTGTGTTTGTTTTGGCTGGCTTGTTCTGGCTGTGTTTTGTATTTCTACTCCCAAGTGTGTGTGCTCTTTGGCTGAAGGAAAGAAAAGGCAGTTTGCATATGAGAAAGTACCTTTTTGCTGGTGTTGCATGGTACAGTCCTGTTAATTTTGTAGTCTGTATATCATGTACAGATTACTGCAGAGTTGTTTATTACAGTACTGCAAAACAAATGCTTTTGAGATGAAGGAGACTTCTGTGACGTTCGTGTGTCATGTACTGTCCCCTCACAGGTGATCTGCTTGGATGGTCTTAAGCCATGATGCCTTTTACAGCATGTTTTCAACACACAGTTAAGGTTTTTTAGTATCAACAACAGAAGTTTCACTGCTTCCTATAGGAGAAGGTAGTTTATAGATGATTCAGCACTCCCTGACCTTTACAGTGGAGAGTAGCTATGTGATCTTTGCCATGAGTGAGGTCACTGCTCCAAAGCCATATCAGTAGAGGTTGAAGCATGACTTCAGTGGCACATTTTCTACTCTCCAGGAGCAGGAAGGAGGCCTATGAAAATGAGTGCATCATTAGTCAGTTAGTACCAGAAGGGTGCATCTACAAAAGGGGGGCAAATTTCATTAATTTGCCTTTATCATACTTGTGTATGGTTGTCTTTGTAACCTTAATATATAGAACAGTATGGGTTTTCTTAACATGCACACAAATTTAGCACCTAAAAGTATGCTTCCAGGCAGTTTATGTTTGGTTTAGGATGCACTGCATTATTGAATAACCTCTTTTTGATCAAAACCAAACAACTTATCTGTATCTATTGTCTCTTTAGGTTAGGATTATATCGTGAAGCTGAAAAACAATTTAAGTCAGCTCTCAAGCAACAGGACATGGTTGACACAATCTTGTATTTGGCAAAAGTAAGTCAATGTTAAAGAATGAAGTGGAATTCCAGGCTATCCCTGAGAAGTCCATACACCAGAATAACTGAGTATTGACCTTTGATATACCATTAAGTTTAATAGCATGTGATCTCCATATAGAATCATAGACTGGCAAGGGTTGGAAGGGACCCCAAGGATCACAGAGCTCCAACCCCCCTGCCACAGGCAGGGACACCAACCTCACGCCTGGAGCTACACAAGGTTGCCCAGGGCCCCATCCAACCTGGCCTTGAACCCCCCCAGGGATTGGGCACCCACCCCCCTCTCTGGGCAGCCTGTTCCAGCCCCTCACCACTCTCTCTGCAAAGAACTTCCCCCTAATACCCAATCTAACCCTTCCTTCCTTTAGCTTTAATCCATCCCCCTTGTCCTGCCATTGTCTGTCCTTTGAACAAGCTGATTCCCCTCCTGTTTCTCTGCTCCCTTCAGGGACTGGCAGGCTGCAATGAGGTCCCCCCACAGCCTTCTCTTCTCCAGGCTGACCCAGCCCAGCTCCCTCAGCCTCTCCTTGTAGGGCAGCTGCTCCAGCCCTCTGAGCATCTTTGTGGCTCCTCTGACCCCTGAGGCAATACACAATAACAGTTGAAATTGAAATCTATAGTTTGCAAAAAGATTTTGGAGATTCCAGATACTGTATTGTTTATTCTAGACTCCAGTGAGGAATATCTAGCTAAAGAATGACTGGAGTTCCAGTAAGAAGACCAATGTAGCTATATATGGTCTCCTAGGAAACTAAGGAAACTAATGCAATAAATCAGAAGAGTGAAGCTCAAAATCCTAGTTTCAAAAGCAAAATCAAAACAAAGTGAGCTTAAAGAAAGCAAGCAGAGACCTTGAAACAGAGAATGTTCTGTCAAAATAAAGGCATTAAAAGCTTTCAAAAAAAACAAGTGCTACAGCTAAGCCTAAGAATTACTTGTTTACCAGAGTGCACATCATACTTTAACATTCAAGAAAATGTGGCCAGCAAGAAACTAAAACTGTTTTTTTCTTCCTCTTCTCCTAGAAAGACAGAATCAGCTCCCTTTAAGCCAGATGTTACTGTCCTGTCCACAAATCATCACTATTGGTGGCTAATTCAGATTTTCATATTATCACAGAATCACAGAGTTGTAGGGGTTGGCAGGGCCCTGGAGAGCTCCTGGGGTCCAACCCCCTGCCAGAGCAGCTCCCCAGCTCATACTGCACAGGTCGGCGTCCAGACGGGGCTGGAATCTCTCCAGAGAAGGAGACTCCACACCCCCTGGGCAGCCTGTCCCAGGGCTCCCTCACCCTCACTGGGGAAAAGTTCTTCCCCAGGTTGGTGTGGAACTTCCTGTGCTCCAACTTGCAGCCATTGCCCCTTGTCCTGTCCCCACAGACACTGAAAAGGGGCTGGCCAGTTCCCCCTGCACCCCATACTTCAGATATTTATAAACATTGATCAGATCCCCCTCAGTCTTCTTTTCTCCAGGCTGAACAGCCCCAGCTCACTCAGCCTTTCCTCACAGGGGAGATGCTCCAGGCCCTTCATCATCTCCATAGCCCTTCTCTGGACTCTCTCCAGGAGATCCCTGTCTTTTTTATCCCAGGGAGCCCAGCACTGGACACAACACTCCAGGTGGGGCCTGACCAGGGCAGAGCAGAGGGGGAGGATCCCCTCCTGTGACCTGCTGCCCACACTCCTCCTGATGCCCCCCAGGATCCCATTGTCTCTCTCAGCCCCCAGGGCACACTGCTGGCTCATGGCCACCCTGTCACCCACCAGCACCCCCAGGTCCTTCTCCACAGAGCTCCTCTCCAGCAGATCACCCCCAGCCTGTCCTGATTCCAGCAGTTATTCCTCCCCAGGTGCCAGACTCTCCCCTTGCTTTTGTTGAACCCCATCTGGTCTCTCCCTGCCCAGCTCTCCAGCCTGGCCAGGTCTCAAAGGTCTTGCTTTACCTTTACATTTCTTGGGCAATTTCTGTGTTGTATTTGAATGATCATTATTGCTCTCTGGAGACTCATTCAATACAGCAGTTGGAGATAGTTTCCTCAATTGAAATCAGTAATTTCAGAATTCTGTCACTACCAGGAGTCATTCTGCAAAACACATGAGCTACACAGAGTGATTAAACTGGCAGAGTAATTGGATTAGTAAACAGTGATTCATTGTGGGACTTACGCATCCTTCCCCCCTCCCCCCATCTTTACTAGCTCAAATAGGAGCTGCATTTGAACTTCTAACTCCATAGACCAGCTCAGGTATATACTTTATACTGAAGTTATACTTTATACTCAAGTATAAAGCACTGCACAACATGATGTAGTGACTGTGGGTGGACAGGCAGTAGAGTAGGGCACTGAGATCCAGCTCAGGCTGACAGTACTGAAAAGACATGTTCAACAGCCATTAAAAAGATAATAGGATTGAATCAAGTTCTGTGCAAACAGACCAATACTACAGTACCAATTAGTTCTGTTTATATTCATTATTTCAACAGCTATCTGTAGGCTTTTTAAAAAATATTTTCCTCAAAGCTAACTCTCCCTTGAAATGTAATTTATGAAAAGATAAAAGACCAAATGAAAACTAAAAAGAAAAAGTGATTCTTTAATGAAGTCAGGGCTGCTGAGAAGTTACAAGTACTTCATGATCCAGAAGAGCTGGAAATAGGATGGTTTTACCAGCAGCTCTACAGCCTGCAGCAATGCTGGACACTGTGGTAATGCCACTAGATTATGTACTGTGGTATGTTACCTTAGCTTAATGCTCCCAAGGAGGATCTGTAGCAAGTGAATCTTTGGAGGGGACCTCCAGGGGAAGGAATAGAGCAGACTTGAGCCAGAATGCTCTGAAAACATACCTCATAAACAAACATAAGAAGATAAAACTCAAACAGATCTAGTGAAGTTTCCCATCCTCTATTTTTTAAGGTGTTTGCCCACAGAACACAAACCCAGCTGTGCTTCATGGCTAAATGAGGTCAAAAAACAAGCAAACAAAAGCTCCAGCTAATTGAAATTTTTGCTTAGTTCAAACAAGACATGAGATTATTTGTAGGTATGGTGGTGCTCACTGGCTTGCTGCACACTTTTAGGATAAATTGTACAAGTCACTCACATAGATGATAGGAGTAAAACACCCAGACAAAGTGGTTCTTAATTAAGAAGTCATACTTAGCTATAATGCATTCCCTTTCATCTGTGTACTTTCTGTTGAAAGTATTTAGAGAGTAATTTAGGTGTAGAGAAAATTGTTGCTGGAAGAAATTAGGGAGCATGACAGTCACAACAGAGACAGTTACTTAAAGTTTAAAATTCAACTCCGACATAAGATTCATCAGGAACTGCTGCATGGTTTTAAAATGAAAAGCTATAGAAAATGACTGGAAGTGTGGTTTAGATACAGCAACATGCCCAGATGCAGTGCATTAGGAATAAATTATTGATTTAAAGCATTCATTGATGGTATCATTAGTGCAATGCCAGTCTACAAAGAACCACCCCACCACCCTAAAAAAACCACCAAACCCTCTTGCTCTTTTATTACTTTCCACAAGAAGGAATTAATTTTCTAGCTTAATGCAGGAAACACAAGTGACATTAGCAAAATTGCCTGCCTTATTTTCTTTTTGCCAGTGATCAATTTGAAACAGCAGCCCCTTTACCAGGAAGGCACTCACAGTCAACAGCTCTGCGACAATTCAGAGTATCACTTGAGAGCTCATAGGAAAGAATTCTTTGCAAGTGTCTACAGCAGTACATACCTATAGGGAAGCAAATAAAAGAACTTAGGACCTTAACTACCATTTTGATTGTTGGCACTCTCAAGTCCATGAAGCTGAAGCAGAAAATGTGCTCAGTTCATAGAATCATAGAATGGCATGGGTTGGAAGGGACCCCAAGGATCATAGAGCTCCAACCCCCTGCCACAGGCAAGGACACCAACCTCACGCCTGGAGCTACACAAGGTTGCCCAGGGCCCCATCCAACCTGGCCTTGAACACCCCCAGGGATGGGGCACCCACCCCCTCTCTGGGCAGCCTGTTCCAGCCCCTCACCACTCTCTCTGGGAAAAACTTCCCCCTAATATCCAATCTAAACCTTCCCTCCTTTAGCTTTAAACCATCCCCCTTGTCCTGCCATTATCTGCCCTTTTAGCAAGCTGATTCCCCTCCTGTTTCTCTGCTCCCTTCAGGCACTGGCAGGCTGCAATGAGGTCCCCCCACAGCCTTCTCTTCTCCAGGCTGACCCAGCCCAGCTCCCTCAGCCTGTCTTTGTAGGGCAGCTGCTCCAGCCCTCTGAGCGTCTTTGTGGCTCCTCTGACCCCTCTCCAACAGTTCCACATCTTTCTTGTGTTGGGCCCCAGCTCTGGACACAGGATCCAGCTGGGGCCTCCCAGGGCAGAGCAGAGAGGGACAATCCCCTCCCTGTCCCTGCTGCCACCTCTCTGCTGATGGAGCCCAGGATCCCATTGGCCTTGTGAGCTGCCAGAGCCACTGCTGGCTCATGTTCAGTTTCTCATCCACTATGACACCCAGGTCCTTCTCAGCAGGGCTACTCTCAAGGAGCTCTTCTCCCAGTCTGTATCTTTGTCAACATGTATATTTTTCTTACATTGCATTACAAGATGTTTGTGTCTGGATACCAGTCACATTCTTTCCCTTTTTTAGTTATATCAAGTGTTAGCACTATTTAACATAAAATTTTTCCAACTTTTCCACTCAGTGGGAGAGAGATGAATCACTCTAGCCATATAGTTTCCCAAAGCAGGCATTTGGGTTGTTTTTTCCTTTTCTGTAGCTCTACTTACCATACCCCACAACAGAAGGAGTTCACAGTTGTTGTCTCAGACAGCCACAGAGGTGGTCTCTATCCACATGTTGATGTCCTCTATCCAATTCTCACACAACATTATCCACATCACACATTGTCATCATCAACACAGAAGCCAAAATTCTGTTCTGGAATTTTACTGTTTGTGACAGCGAGGGTTGGAAGAGCAAGAAGGAATTTTGAAAGTGTCACTGCACTCCCAACCTGAAGATCCAGTTCTTTCAAGCCTAAACATAAGTTTTAAAAAATACATTAAACAGGAAAATATTCAAGGTGATACCTTCACTGCAGTATCAAAGTATTTTGATATTTACTTGGTTTATTAGCAATGTCCAGATGAATTAATAATGTCTAGATGGTATGCATGCAAATTTAATTATCTTAATTACCCTATTTTATCATCATTACAGAGATTTATTCAGTATTCATTCCATTATTTTCCCAATATTCACCATCTCATCTAATAGTTTACTGCATAAGGAGGGGTGTCATCCCTTTTATTTGTGTCCCCTGTTACACAGCAGTGCAACTACAGAAGTCAGGCATTTGACATTGATATACACTTTTTGTTTGCTTAGGTGTATTTGCGCTTGGATCAGCCTGTAACGGCTTTGAACCTTTTCAAGCAAGGGTTAGAGCGATTTCCTGGAGAAGTGACACTTACTTGTGGAATTGCCAGAATCTACGAGGTATGTACCCACCATGCAATCCTGACTGTGGCCAGGGCTAACTGCTGGAGCAAGGAAAAATGTCAGGGAAGACAGCAGGCCTGCCGGAGGCCTAGCTCTCTTCTCACAGGATTTAGGCCCTGACAATATCCTCATGTCCCCATGAGACAGGAGAAGTTCCTCATGCTGAGAGGATCCTAATAATCCCATTCTCAAGACACAGCGGCCTTGTTGATAGGGGTACAGGCTGGCCTACCCAAGAAGCAGTTATGGGAAGGGACTTGGGAGTAACGGAACATGTTCAGAACCAGCCATAACAAGAGGGTCAAACAGCCGGTGTGCGGATGCTTTTAGGCATCAAAGGCAAACTAAGGATGTTTAGCTCTAAGATATGCTCATCAGAGCTCGTTATAATCACTAACCAGTCAGTGTGCTATGAACAGTGTGTGTAACCAATTAGCAGTTTTTAGCTTGCCACGTTTGCAGTAATAAAGGTATAGAATCCGGGTGATTTCACCCTATAAATGGCTTCACCTAAAATTCCTATCAAATTGCCAGTCTCCACAGAAAAAGTACTGACAGTTGCATGTAACTGTAAGGTCATCAGAAATTAACTATGCTGTTTTGCAGTGTCACAAATGCAAAACAGGTAACATTACACAAAGATAGCAAAGAAATGTCAGGAGAGCCTGGCAGGCTCCTTTGGTAAAATGGTTAATCACACTACTGAGATCCTGTTTGCCCTTGACACACAGAAGCAAGTCCATGTTAAGTGGTCCAGATGTTGTCCACAGTTTATATATATGATGCTCAGGTCACCAGGAGCCTGCTAGCAGGATTGAGCAGCAAAATAGTCTACTTGTCAAAATTGTCTTTATTAACCCTGTGTGTTACTGTAAGTTTCTTAAGCTAGTGTTCTTGGTTTAGGACGTAGATGCTACTATAAGTAGGATTAGATTTCAAGTAGTTTCATTTTATCTTGGTAAACAATCTATTTTGTATTTTAAAAGTGTGTCCACTGTGTCAGACAGTGGACTTCATATTGTTTTTCCCTGAAAGTTAGTTATGATGGTATTCCAGAATGAATGTTTTAAACAAAGTCATGGGTTTAGGGGTTTTTTTGGTCTACATTCATACTTGGCATTCTTTCCTGTTCTCATCATTCTCATCTAACCCCTAAGCATTAATCCATTTTCATATTAAATCCTTTTTGTCCTTCAGCAAGGAAGAAAACTGCTGCATAATTTTAGGAGGCTTTTCTTTCTGAATTGTTAAACAGCTTTTAATATGGATATTATTTTGCAGAACCATACATAACATTGCATAAAATTTTAAGGGATTATTAAAGAGCAATATATAGTTGACAGGATCTAGTTTTGCAGTGACACCTGAGTGCAGGATTAGAGCTTCATTATCAAAGATTTGTACTGCAGCACAGGGCTATTCTTATTACATAGACTCACAAGTGGAACATATGCAGGAGGCATCTTAATCAGGCATCTTAATCCTCTCTGTTGCTACCTTTTGACAGTAAGAAGAGTTGTAGACCTTTTTTGGCTTAATTTTTTTCTTTACAAGGACTGCTTTACTGTTATTTCCTTTAATCACAGGAAATGCATCTTTTCTTAGCTAAATACACTGCTGAAGTTAAAGAAAAGCTTATTCTTTAGTCACATACAGTGTATCTACAGCTCTCAGGTAGGAATTATGCCTCTCTAATCACAAAAGTGTTTTTTAAATCTTTTAATTTGTTTTCTTCTGTGAGGTAGAGTCCTCTGGTGACTTGGACTCCTCAGGAACAGCATGACTTTGCTTACAGCAATGAGTTCACCCTAATTCATCTTTTAGGTACCATACATCCAAGATTATGGTATTTTATCCAGTCTTACTGGCATATTGTTGCTAGTACAAGTTCTGGTAATAAATCCATGATTCCTGTTTTTGAAAGCATGTAATAATTTTTCATATGCAATTACATTCTCATTTGTGGTCAGACCAATTAATGATTTGCCTTACAAAGCATTGGAAGTAATTGAGATACTGACTGGGAAAGTAAGTCTACTGTATGTTACCATACTGGAAAACCAACTGCACAGTGCTGTGTATCACAGGGCATGGTGCAGAAAGTAACCAGTGCCTATTGCATGTGCCAAGCTGCTGGCCAATCTCTTTTTCTGAAAAATAAAACCCAAAATAACTCTTTCTTTTTTGTAGCTGTGGCATAGAGTTAATGACAGGTACAGCTAGCATGGATAAATTAATAGGCATTCTTCTTGTGGATGTGTGTGTCACTTGTGAAGATGCTGGCTAGTGATGTTGCATTGTACAGTCAGAGAACTGTAAGAACATGCATAATTCATCTCAGTTAAGAACTGTACTGGACATCAATAAAGCACTCAGTGGATAGGCATTTTAATAAATGTTCTGATAAAAACCAGTAATAAAAAGTAGAATTGATCTGATTTTTTTTTCCCCCAATTGTGCAGGAAATGAACAACATCTCCTCAGCTGCAGAGTACTATAAAGATGTCTTAAAACAAGACAACACTCACGTGGAAGCCATTGCATGCATTGGCAGTAACCACTTCTATTCAGACCAGCCTGAGATAGCGCTGCGGTTTTACAGGTATCCCTGCTTGTGGGGAGGGGAAATGAACAACTGGCTTCTGTAATGCTGACAGCAAAAGGAGAACATCAGGACATTGGCATGGGAGGATGATTGGGCATTTGGACAAATGTCACCATAAAATTAACATATCAGTTTACTGATTTTCTCAGCCAGGGATAATAATCTGTCCCTTAGAAACTTGTCATCATTGTAGGTGGATTATGTAGAAGCATCTTCAAAGATTATTCAAACTGTTAGTATTTGATTAATAACCAAGAAATTACCTTTCCTAGTATAAGGCAGTGTGAGAACACTGGACCTGACTCTCAACTTGAGTTGCATTCAGAAGGCTCATGGACTTACTTTTTAGTCCTTTGAAGAAGAGGAGTCTTTGAGAAACTCCATCTTGAAGTCATGAGCAGTTGTGACCACAGAATCCCTTCCTGAAATGTGGGCTGGGGTTTCCCCATGTTTTACTGAAAGCAATAACAAGATGGTGTTAAATGATGCTGCTTGCATCTTCGCTGCTTTATTTCAGTGCAGTCAGAGTATAAAGGAGCCTGACTCATGGTCTTATGTCTAAGGGCAGATTAAGTCAATTTAAGCCCTTTCTGTTGGACCTGAGCTCTTTTATGCCTTCGGTTCAGAAACTCACAGTCATGCTGCAGACAGCATCTCTAAATTGGAGAGATGTGGATTTGATGGGTGGACCATCCATTGGATAAGAAACTGGTTAACAGACCGTAGCCAAAGGGTGGTGTCAATGGGTCTGTGTCCAGGTGGAGCCGGTGACAAGCGGTGTCCCCCAGGGGTCTGTCTGGGGACCGGTTCTCTGTAACATCTGTATCAATGACATGGGTGATGGGATTGAGTGCACCCTCAGCAAGTTTGGGGATGACCCCAAGCTGAGTGGTGTGGGTGACACACTAGAAGGAAAGGAGCCATCCAGAGGGATCTTGCCAGGCTGGAAAGATGGGCCTGGGGGAACCTAATGAGGTTCAACACTGCCAAGTGTCAGGGGTGGCACTTGGGCTGGAAGAATCCCAGACACAGATACAGACTGGGAGAAGAGCTCCTGGAGAGCAGCCCTGTGAGAAGGACCTGGGGATTCTGGGGCATGAGAAACTGAACATGAGCCAGCAGTGGCTCTGGCAGCTCCCAAGGCCAATGGGATCCTGGGCTCCATCAGCAGAGGGGTGGCAGCAGGGACAGGGAGGGGATTGTCCCTCTCTGCTCTGCCCTGTGAGACCCCAGCTGGATCCTGTGTCCAGATCTGGGGCCCAACACAGGAAAGATGTGGGGCTGTTGGAGAGGGGTCAGAGGAGTCACAAAGATGCTCAGAGGGCTGGAGCAGCTGCCCTACAAAGAGAGGCTGAGGGAGCTGGGCTGGGTCAGCCTGGAGAAGAGAAGGCTGTGGGGGGACCTCACTGCAGCCTGCCAGTCCCTGAAGGGAGCAGAGAAACAGGAGGGGAATCAGCTTGTTAAAGGGACAGACAATGGCAGGACAAGGGGGATGGATTAAAGCTGAAGGAGGGAAGGGTTAGATTGGATACTAGGGGGAAGTTTTTTCCAGAGAGTGGTGAGGGGCTGGAACAGGCTGCCCAGAGAGGGGGTGGGTGCCCCATCCCTGGGGGTGTTCAAGGCCAGGTTGGATGGGGCCCTGGGCAACCTTGTGTAGCTCCAGGCCTGAGGTTGGTGTCCCTGCCTGTGGCAGGGGGTTGGAGCTCTGTGATCCTTGGGGTCCCTTCCAACCCATGCCATTCTATGATTCTATGACAGAACTTTGTCATCTAGACTAGAACTCTTATATGAAATGAATCTGAAAAAATCAATTCAATTCTTTATTTTTTCCACTCTAGACGGCTCCTGCAGATGGGGGTTTATAACTGCCAACTTTTTAACAATCTGGGCCTCTGTTGCTTCTATGCCCAACAGTATGATATGACACTGTCTTCCTTTGAACGTGCACTGTTTTTGGCTGAAAACGAGGAGGAGACAGCAGATGTGTGGTACAACTTGGGACACGTGGCTGTGGTATGAAATATATTCCCCTTTCTGAATAAAGAGGCTTTTACAAAAACTGGAAAAAAATGTACCTAGGAAGGAGTCATTGCCCTCCTTTGGCTTAGGAAACCCAGTAGTGTACAGGATGAAGTGCAGTACAGATTTATTACCACTTCAGTAGAGAGGAAGAGGCAAAAGGAGAAAGGTCTCTACATCTTCACAGAATGTGGCTTCCTTCTGCTAAGAGACACTCCCTCCTCACTGTCTTTAACTTCCCTTTTCTCTAAACAAATTGCAACACTTACCAGCCCTTGAAGGCCTTTGCTGCAATACAAGCTAATCTGACCAAAACCTTGAATTTGGGGTTTTTCTCTGATCTGTTATTTGTGTTACATGGAGCGTTAGACCAATTCTCTTGCCATAAAAATTCAGCAGCATGTAGCAGACACTAAAGCACTGTGTGTGTCACAGCTGAGGAGGCACTTTCCTCTCTCTTACAAGCAGCTATAGAAATACTCTGTAACTGTGTGATAAAGTTTGTTAAATTTCTACACTAATTTGCATCCATTGCCCATTTCTGCAGATGTTCCTCCAGAAGTTGTGTTAGATTTATGTTTGGCTGCATGCCCAGAAGAAGGTTACAGAATAAAGTTGTTTGACAGCTTTCTAATATGAGATGTCTTCATATGTTGATTGTGATTTAACTTAAGTCACAGAGAAGCTCAACTGTTTGACTTGATTTTACTACAACTAGGATAAATACATTTAATTTATGCTGCCCTAAAACATTGACATTTGTACTTACATGCCTGTACTTTTCAGCATTTGGCACTTTCAGTGTTTAACCTGATGCTGTATCAGTGTTGGTCATAACACTGGGGCATTAAAGACTAGTCAGCTGCTCTGTGCAAAGAAATTAATCTCCCTTAATTTTTATCTTCTAAAAATTAGGCTTATGTGTCATTTTATTAAAATCTATGTAGAGACAGAGATTTCTTCCCTTCTGGAGACATCTCTTTGTTTCATACCCTATTACAGACAGTAGCAGATAGCACAGTCTTTAGGTGACACTTCAGCCATCTAAAGATAAATGAGATGAAGTGAATATCTGTTGAAGCATGGAGGTTTGTGATGGAGAGAAACGATTCTGTCTGGAGGAAGAATAAGAAGTAAGTGAGAAGGTCTGGGAGGAAAGCACATGTGGTTCTGCTCAGCCTGTTTTTATTGTAATTTGTATCCCATGGAAGTACATATGGGTGAAAAGGTACTCCAGACAACAAAACTGATGCATGTTGTTTCCTTTCTTTTCACAAATTAAAATACAATCTTACTTTTAGGGGATAGGAGACCTGAATCTGGCTTACCAGTGTTTCAAGCTGACATTAGTCAACAATAACGACTATGCAGAAGCTTACAACAACCTGGCTGTGCTGGAAATGAGAAAAGGTCACACTGAACAGGTTGGTCTGGAACCTCAGCCTGAGCAGAGTGCTCCCTTTGGCTGTCCTGCACCTAGAAATGTGTCATTTCCCTGAGCTGGAGGCATCACATGACAGTCCAGCTCCTTCTTACAGGCAGAAGAATCACAGAATCACAGAAAAAAGCTGGGAGGGGTGGCTGACACAGGACACTGCGCTGCCATCCAGAGACCTGGCCAGGCTGGAGAGCTGGGCAGGGAGAGACCAGATGGGGTTCAACAACAGCAAGGGGAGAGTCTGGCACCTGGGGAGGAATAACTGCTGGAATCAGGACAGGCTTGGGGGGACCTGCTGGAGAGGAGCTCTGTGGAGAAGGACCTGGGGGTGCTGGTGGGTGACAGGGTGGCCATGAGCCAGCAGTGTGCCCTGGGGCTGAGAGAGACAATGGGATCCTGGGGGGGCATCAGGAGGAGTGTGGGCAGCAGGTCACAGGAGGGGATCCTCCTCCTCTGCTCTGCCCTGGTCAGGCCCCACCTGGAGTGTTGTGTCCAGTGCTGGGCTCCCTGGGATAGAAAGGACAGGGATCTCCTGGAGAGAGTCCAGAGGAGGCTACAGAGATGATGAAGGGCCTGGAGCATCTCCCTTGTGAGGAAAGGCTGAGAGAGCTGGGGCTGTTCAGCCTGGAGAGAAGAAGACTGAGGGGGGACCTTATTAATGTCTATAAATATCTGAAGGGTGGGATGCAGGGGAATTGGCCAGCCCCTTTTCAGTGTCTGTGGGGACAGGACAAGGGGCAATGGCTGCAAGTTGGAGCATAGGAAGTTCCACAGCAACCTGGGGAAGAACTTTTCCCCAGTGAGGATGAGGGAGCCCTGGGACAGGCTGCCCAGGGGGTGTGGAGTCTCCTTCTCTGGAGAGATTCCAGCCCCGTCTGGACACCGCCCTGTGCAGTATGAGCTGGGGAGCTGCTCTGGCAGGGGGTTGGACCCCAGGAGCTCTCCAGGGCCCTTCCAACCCCTACAACTCTGTGATTCTGTGATCACATGACAGTCCAGCTCCTTATTGCAGGCAGAAGAACGAAGCACTGGATATTGCCAGTGACAAATAAGCTTTGAGTTTAGTTTCAGTTTCAGAATCAGTAAAGTACCAAGTGGAACTTACTTCCAGTTATGGGGGTTGTGATCACTAATCACTGCAAAGCCATTCCATTAGAATCAATTATTTCCTGTCTAGTTTAGATTTTTATCTTAATTTTTAAATTTTTCTTTTTTGTATCTCACGTATAATTAAAAATTAGGATCTTCAAGGCAATAAAAATAGACACAGGAGAATAAAAAATGTGAAGATACTTTGCTTATCTTAGAGTTGATTTGATTTCACAATGTGCTTTCATAAGTACTGTTACATGCAGTCAGATTTAGTGACTTATAGGAAGTTCCTAACTGCCTTCCCAAACAGTATACAGATACTTTTGTTTTTAAAAGCTCAGGTTTTTGCCCTGAAGTTCTCAGTTTTTTATTAAAAGCCATTTACTTACAAGTTGACCTTAATTTTGGATTGGATTTACAGGGTGAAAATGCACATAGTGATACTTAATTTTTCATCAGTTTTTACTGTTACTATTTTGCTAGTCAGAATAAGAGAGTTCATTTTAATTTTTTATTTTTTTTTTAGTGTGAAAGCTGTCATTTTTATGGTGAAATTTAGGTTTTTCAGGGATGCCTAAGATAGGGCCGTCAGAGATGACAAATAAATGCAGTGGGGTGGGGCTTTATTACTTCTTTTAATTCATATATTCTGGTCAGTGTTCAGAACTGAATTGCCTAATTGAGTAAGGCCCAACCTGGTTTTTTTCTAACTCCACCAAGAGTCTTAACTCATTTCAGTGCTGTTAAACTGTATTATGCCTAAATGTACTAGTGGTGTAACTCACACATCGTTGAAGGTGCCTTTCTTAGTAAAGGAAAACACAGGGTGATCTTTTTTTTTCAGGAGTTACAGAAATTGCATTAGATTCTTGTTACCCTCCCTCACCGATTTCACTCTCTATTTTTTCTTTCTCTGCATAGGCAAGAGCTTTGCTCCAGACTGCTTCATCTTTAGCACCTCATATGTATGAGCCCCATTTCAATTTTGCAGTACTCTCAGAGAAGGTAATGTAATTGTAATCTAAATATTGAGCCCTGGTGGGACAGCTGGCTTTTTGTTGTTATGATTGAGAATTCCAAATAGGTAAAAGAATACAGAGGGTGTAAACTCAAGTAAAACTAAAGTGACATTTTCCTTTTAATGACTACTTTTACACAGAAAACTGGGTAATTCAGTCATTCAGTTTGGTTTTGAGAAGGTGAGGCCAACTAGCTATAAAGTAACTGTAATTTCCCAAAAACTCAGAAGATGAACCAGCCTGTTAACAAGCCCAACAATCACTTAACAATTAATGGCAGGACAAGGGGGATGGATTAAAATTAAAGGAAGGAAGGGTTAGATTGGATATTAGGGGGAAGTTTTTTCCAGAGAGTGGTGAGGGGCTGGAACAGGCTGCCCAGAGAGGGGGGTGGATGCCCCGTCCCTGGAGGTGTTCAAGGCCAGGTTGGATGGGGCCCTGGGCAACCTTGTGTAGCTCCAGGCCTGAGGTTGGTGTCCCTGCCTGTGGCAGGGGGGTTGGAGCTCTGTGATCCTTGGGGTCCCTTCCAACCCATGCCATTCTATGATTCCATCAACAGTCTTTACAGTTGTTGGCTTTTTCAGAATGTGAAGTTAAGAAGCATCATATGATGTATCATACTTACAGAAAGAATATAATTTATTTATCCTATAATCTTGCTGATCTCCAAAGGAAAGCCTGTTCTTCAGCTTTCAACCTTTGAATTTGGTATCTTAATAATGTCACAGAGTGTCTCAGGTGCTGAATTAACAATGTGTCCAACATTCTTGTTAACAAGGAGAACCTTGTACAAACCATTACATTTTTCACAAGGAAAAAAACCTCTTTGCTTGTGCCCACACCATCAAGCTTCTGGTCTCTGTCTAGGTTGTGTGGGCAGCCCAGCTCCTACTGATACTAAAGTACATGCGTCAAGGAGAGAACAACCCATTCATTTGTAAGTGGATCCTCTCCATTGTGAAAGAGAAGAAGGGTTTGAATAATTGCCTGCTGTACTTACTGCCTAAGGGGTCACTCCTGGTTTGCTGATGTCCTGTTATGTAGCTTTTCACACAGGACCTGCACAGGCTGTGGGAGAAGACAGGTGGCCAGCTCAGCTGGCTGTTGATGCAGTGTGGTAATGCAAGCCTTAACTCAGTGTAAGGCTGAGGTTTGAAAAACATAACTTCTCTGGCCAGGACCCTGTTTTCTTCCCCTTCAGATAGTTCTTGTTGCACTGACACTCTGTGTTGACTGATGTACAGGCAACAGAGGCCTCCTGATGACACTTTCCATAGCTTCTTCCTTTCCACCCAGGCACTATCACTTTCATTAAATGTGTTCCCACTTCCAGAGATGCCCTCCTTACATCCACTTCACTTCCTCCTTCCAAAAAATGATGGCTAAGTAGGGAAAAATGTGGAAAAATACTTGTAAAAGCAGCAGAGGAGCAATATCAGCTCTCCAACACTGTTGTGCCTCTCTGTGAGGAAGCAGGAAATCACATGGAGTTGTGGCTTTTACAGAGGCCTGATTGGTTGTGTTTTGCCTGTATACACAACAGCACTTGTGTGGAGTTTAAAAACAAGTCTTCCATTTGTTTATTCCTCCTCAGTTGAAGCAGTGGGCATGATGTACCTTCCTGCCCATTCCCCAAGATGGCAGGTGGAATGGGATAGAAAGTGACTCTCTTGAAGCATCTTTCCCATTAAAATTACATGTCTGTCTTTCTCTTCTCATCTTTTGATATAAGGAGGACATAACCCTATGTTCAGAAGCCTCCATGCTGACTGGTTTCTTTGTTCACTCTCAGGACTATCTGTGTTTAAACATTTGGGACCATCAGAAGTGTACTATGCAGACTACAGGATGCAAGCACTGCAGTGCTTGTAGTTACACAATTGTTTCTGTTCTCCTTACAGGTTGGAGACCTTCAGAGGAGTTACACAGCTGCTCAGAAGTCAGAAGCAGCATTTCCAGGCCATGTTGACACACAAGAGCTCATCAAACAGTTAAAACAACACTTTGCTATGCTCTGATGAGCATATTTATTGTTATGTAAAACCAGGCAGCCTGAGTGGGCCATACAGCTCTTTGACAACACTAGCTCAGAGTAGAGAAAGCTTACTTACTGCACTCCTGCCACAAAGCCTGTGTCACTTCCAGTAGCAGGGAAGGTTTAAGAGTCTTAATTGCTTTCTGTCATCTTAAAACATCACTTAACTAAAATGCAGCTAGAACACATGTTGCAGCAGTGTACACAAGAGGCTACAGGAATGGCCAGGTACTGCCAGTATGGCAACTTTGAAATAGTTTTCTGGTATATGAACAAGTCAGTCTCTTCTTTATTATTAATAAACATTTTAAAAGATTTTTTTTTCTGACTTTTATGCAGGAAAAAAATATTTTTAAATACCCCTGTATGACAGTCTGTCAGGTGACACAGAATAAGAGTATCTACTCACTGGTCTTCAAACTTGGCTTTTGATAGTCTATTTTCTTATTGAATGTCAAGTTTTAAAGCTAAAATACCTACAAAGAATTCAAAACACATACATAAAGTAGAAGTAAGTAGAAGTTCTTGTATTCTTGTTGTACTATATGAATGAAATAAATGTCACTTTCTATAGTTTGTCTCATTTGCTTCTGTTAATTAAAATTACATCCTTATTGCCATGAAAATTAGAGTCAGCAATCTTAATGAATTTTGAAAGATTCCACAGAACTGGTACAAAATAGCAGGAGAGAGTTTATTCTTGATCTCTGTAAAGGAAAAGGATATTTAGGAGCCTGCAGAGTTAGGTACTAATAATTGAGAAGAGGGCACTGATTGGGTGGCTGCCTATGCTACCAGATAAGCACTGTTCCTAAATAAGTATATGGATCATCCTAACTACAAGAATAGCAACAAAGAAAACTGTCACATATCTTTGTGTTCTAACTAAATGGATAAATTTACATGATTTCCCAACTTCACCTTTTTAAACCACCTTTCCCTTCCTACATGTGGGAAGTTCAGGCATTCTGAGGTGGCATATTGTGAAACAGACCTTTAAAATCTTGTCATGTTTCTCTGATACATTGAGGGATTATCTTGTCTTAGGGACCAACCCTAAACATGCTTATGAGTATTATGTCTTCCTTTTAACTACCTGTTACTTCCCCACTCTCATCTTTGTATGACTGTGGTAGCCAGTGAAGGCAGATCCTGGGGAGACTGGAGACGTGTCCCCACAGTAACAGTCTGTAGGTGACTGGTAGAAATACCATCATTAACTGGTATCACATCATCTTGTGAAATGCAAAAGCATTATGGGCTGAATAGATGCAGAATCTTTAATGGAAATTTTATTGTTGTCACATTGATCTCTATATTGTTGGAAATCTGCCACAGCTAATTAAGAGAGAACCTTGCTTACCAGTAACTTTCATTACCTAAATAAGATTTTACTTTTTGTTTAAAAGGAAGAAGAGAGGTGGCAGCAGGGACAGGGAGGGGATTGTCCCTCTCTGCTCTGCCCTGTTAGACCCCAGCTGGATCCTGTGTCCAGAGCTGGGGCCCCAATACAAGAAAGAGCAGGGAGCAGAGGAACAGGAGGGGAATCAGCTTCTTCAAAGGACAGACAATGGCAGGACAAGAGGGATGGATTAAAGCTAAAGGAAGGAAGGGTTAGATTGGATATTAGGGGGAAGTTTTTTCCAGAGAGAGTGGTGAGGGGCTGGAACAGGCTGCCCAGAGAGGGGGTGGATGCCCCATCCCTGGGGGTGTTCAAGGCCAGGTTGGATGGGGCCCTGGGCAACCTTGTGTAGCTCCAGGCCTGAGGTTGATGTCCCTGCCTGTGGCAGGGGGTTGGAGCTCTGTGACCCTTGGGGTCCCTTCCAACCCTTGCCATTCTATGATTCTAAGAATTTATAGGGACATTCCCACCTTTGATCTACTCTACTTACATCTTTCCAATTGATGGTGCTAAACTTAAGAAGCTACCAGAAAAGAAAATGTTTGTCTTAGCAGTTTAAACACAACTGCTGAGAATTTTTGCATGTTGTTGTTATTATTAAAGCAAAGCAGTTTTAAAATTGCATGGTAAATAAGATTATTTCTACATGAGCTGGAACAGACACTAGTAATACAGTTTTTAATCCAGTGTGGCAGCTCAGTAGTTCCCCAGAGGTGCTTATAAGATCCCACTTACTGTGATCACTGCTCAACTTAATGATCTGAGTGGGTTTTTTAGCAGACAGTGCTCCTTAGAACATAGAACTGGTGTGATGATTCTTCTAATACTGGGGAATGTGTGGAGAGGGAAAGGGGAAAGGCCTTTACACAAGATGCTTGGGCAAAGTACTTATAAAAAGCCACTCCACAGACACAAACACCCAAAGGTCTACGTAAGGATTAAAACCTTATCAGCTCCCTAAAGTGCAGCATCTGCAAGCCATTCCTAATTGACCTCATGTGCTGTGCTTTGATAGCCCCAAAAGGCACCAGCTAGTGGCTTTCTTGACCTTTCATGCCCCAAAGCAAGGGGACCACAATAGGCTTTGTTTTTTTTCCCCAACTAGCACACGTACAAATTAACTGTGGTAATGAGAACAGCACCACAAGGAAACAACAGCTGAACGAGCAGGCTGTTGGTGGTGGAAGGCTCTTTGTATGTTAATTTGGTGCGAGCTCCAGCGAGCAGATGAGTGGGCAGGCAGGCCCTGGGGCACAGCGCCTTCAGTTAATTGAGGAGGACGGAGCACAACACAGCGCATCAGACTCTGTGTTTGTCTCTGTGGCAGGAGCACGTTAGGACAGTGTGACCTTAATACTGCAAGTAGCAGTTCTGGAACATAGAAATAATTCTTCCTCAGACCTCTAGCACAGCTCCAGCTAGGTCCAGCCAGCATTTCTAAAGCCCCTTGGGAATAGAAAATAAAATACTGGGAAAAAAATAACACAGGTGTGTTTTTTAAATCTACAGGGAATCATAGAATCATAGACTGGCATGGGTTGGAAGGGACCCCAAGGGTCACAGAGCTCCAACCCCCCTGCCACAGGCAGGGACACCAACCTCAGGCCTGGAGCTACACAAGGTTGCCCAGGGCCCCATCCAACCTGGCCTTGAACACCCCCAGGGACGGGGCACCCACCCCCTCTCTGGGCAGCCTGTTCCAGCCCCTCACCACTCTCTCTGTTAAAACTTCCCCCTAATATCCAATCTAACCCTTCCCTCCTTTAATTTTAATCCATCCCCCTTGTCCTGCCATTGTCTGCCCTTTTAAAAAGTTGATTCCCCTCCTGTTTATAATCTCCCTTCAGGTCCACAACAGTACTGCCTGGAGGGAAGCTAAGAGCAGGTTGCTGGGATGTCTTGACCTTTCTGTGCAGCTGCAGGAAAGGTCTGCACAGTTTCTGGCTGTTCCCACCAATTCCAGGCAGCCTTTTGACCAGCCCTCTTGCTGGGATCCTTTTGTTAGATGAATCCATTCAAAAGTTGATAAGGGGTATGGTATTACTAGATTTTGATTGCTTTGCAAGTCATCATGGTCACAGCACCAGCCACAAGACTGGCTGAAATGAATCACAATTCACATTGAAGGGCTGTGGGTCATTTTGGCTGCAAAAACCATCCTCAGAGGTCATTTGTCAGGACAAGAGCAGTTTGCTGTTAGGTGCCAGGTCAATCACAGAGACTTTGGATAATGATGCCATTTTGTGGCTGTTGCTGGTGGGTTTTTTCCTTTGACTGCTTTCTATCTTTGTAGGCTAGAGGGAGAGAGTTTTGGGTCATTCAGTCTGATCTCGGATATGACAGAAGCCAAGCATTTTAAGCCAGGAGCTCTTTTTAATGAACACAGTTTGTGCTTGACAAGCAATTACCTGCCAGAGCAGCAGCAAGCTTTGGTACAAAAAAGCTACAGCACCTTCCATGAAAGAGTGTGTGTTTAGTCACTCTTGTGTTCTCATGTGTTTGTCTTCTTTCTGATGGAGGGTTTCCTGCCCCCCACTCCTTCACCTGCCCCCCTCAACCAGCATGTGCTCATTACACCCCAGCAGAATCACAGAATCACAGAGTTGTAGGGGTTGGAAGGGCCCTGGAGAGCTCCTGGGGTCCAACCCCCTGCCAGAGCAGCTCCCCAGCTCATACTGCACAGGGCGGTGTCCAGACGGGGCTGGAATCTCTCCAGAGAAGGAGACTCCACACCCCCTGGGCAGCCTGTCCCAGGGCTCCCTCACCCTCACTGGGGAAAAGTTCTTCCCCATGGTGCTGTGGAACTTCCTGGGCTCCAACTTGCAGCCATTGCCCCTTGTCCTGTCCCCACAGACACTGAAAAGGGGCTGGCCATTTCCCCCTGCATCCCATCCTTCAGATATTTATAGACATTGATCGGGTCCCCCCTCAGTCTTCTTTTCTCCAGGCTGAACAGCCCCAGCTCTCTCAGCCTTTCCTTACAGGGGAGATGCTCCAGGCCCTTCATCCTCTTCATAGCCCTTCTCTGGACTCTCTCCAGGAGATCCCTGTCCTTTCTATCCCAGGGAGCCCAGAACAGGACACAACACTCCAGGTGTGGCCTGACCAGGGCAGAGCAGAGGGGGAGGATCCCCTCCTGTGACCTGCTGCCCACACTCCTCCTGATGCCCCCCAGGATCCCATTGTCTCTCTCAGCCCCAGGGCACACTGCTGGCTCATGGCCACCCTGTCACCCACCAGCACCCCCAGGTCCTTCTCCACAGAGCTCCTCTCCAGCAGGTCACTCCCAGCCTGTACGGGCCGTGGCCACTTTGCCTCCTTTAGGCAATACCTCCTTGGCCTCTGTCACCAGAGCTGTTGCTGCCATCTGTGATTGTTATTTTTTGACCAAATATGCTGTTTCCCTACCATAAAGCGTGTAAAATAGTGAGCACCAACCCACTTGTCTTATGTAGGACATGCTGATTTACTCCAAAGAGCAAACAGCAGTCGCTAGGAAAACTTACTGGCAACTATCAGCTCTGCCCCTTCAGCAAGGACAGGGTGGGACAGTCTGCAATGCTGGTCAGAAATCAGTTTAAGTGCAGGGGAAAAGCAGCTGTCTACAAGGAAACTGAATAAACTGAGCAAAAGGCTTTGTGAGATCCCACCCTGGTCCTCACCTGTTCCAGGGGACACCTCAGAAGTGCCATTTTTAGCACGTTTTATATTGCACACAGCAATACAAAACATGGGACACGAAGCCACTGTGGAATCAGAGTCAGAGACAGTGAGCTTTCATCAGAGGGCCAGGACAATGGCTGTGCTCAGACCATTTCTCTCTATTTCTTGGGATTTATTTAAGGTCTAGGGCTGCTGCAAACTTGCTGGGAACTGCAGTTTCCAGCAGATGCCTGTGTGCATGCACATTGAAACTTCCCCCCCACCAAGCTCTGCTGGCCACAGAGCAATATTTCACTGATATTCCCCACCATCCCTAGGAACAGGGATAGAGATAGTGGATGTAAAATGCAAAATTCCCCTTTATAAAAACAAACAAAAGCAGATTTCTCTGTGTGCCTAGAAAAACTAAGTAAAAGCCAAGACACCCTGATATTCAACCCATAGACAGGCTTTATCTCCAGTCACTCTCCAGTAGCATTGGAATTCCCATGCTGGAAAGAATTCCCCTATTCACATTTTCAGAGGTCAGGAGTGCTCAGGAACTGCAGATGCTCAGAAGCATCTGTAATCAGGTTAAATGTGGGAGACAGGTCATCAGAGAAAGAAGTTTTAATTGCAAATCTACCAAGTAAACATACCCAGAATGACACTGACTGATCTGTAGGAGTACTGTGCTTACCTTCTCCTTTCTGTTGGTTAGTTCCAGCAACTGCTTAGTGCACAGCCTTCTCCCTCCTTATATTTAGTTTACAAAAGGGTCATAAAGGTTTAGCTGAAAAAGACTTCCTAGTTAAAAACTAGATCTGTATAGAGTATGTCAATAAAGACCCCCAAATATTATCAATATGTTCCCAGTAAAAAGCTTGCTGCCCAGCACATAACACATTACATTGAATTGTGCATGTGAGTCTATCAGCACATACAAATGTGAGTTTTCTCCACATTTCCTGGTTGGCTTTTGACAGGTATTGCCAGTGAAACCAATTATATGGCTTCAAAGATAAGGCTTGAAGCCATTAGAAATGAGATGTAAGAAGAAACATCAGGCTGCAAACCTTGCTCAGTGCTGTAGAAAGGGCAAACTCATTAACAGACAGGAAAGTTGCTAGACCACCTCAGCAATTTCATCTCATTTTCAGCTTACTCAGTTTATGTAGCTATAAAATAATTGCCAAGATGTTACATTTTAGCTTTGGTACATTTGATACTACTGTGAGTTCCATATTTTGCCAAATCTGTACCTTATAATAATGCCAAGCACTTTTAAAGCTATTTACATGTCTTAACTAATTAATCCTTACAAGCAATAAATTTAGATCATCCTAACCAAGGGTCATAAAACCTTCAATCAAGATACTCTGGCCCATTCATATAAGAGATCCCACACAAAAGCTAATTGAAGAACATAACCCAAGACTAATTTTTCCTGTGAATTACCAGAAGCTGATGGTTCAGGGTTCAGATAAAACCACAGTCTTCTCAAATAGACATTCACTGATTCCTTTTTCCAATTGCTAGAAGAAAAACAGGTGCATGATTCTGTCCTGGCTTTCAAGGATGTAATTGTTGATTCTTCCAGAGATGCCGTTGTGGGAGGCCCAGTAAAAATGAAAAGCTTCTGACTTCTGCCTGCAGTCCTGCAATGTCTAAGGGGTAGGCTTGAACCATTGTGTCATTACCAAGCATCGATTATGATATTAAATGGTAGCTACTTGGATGAACACAAGATTTGGCATTCAACATAAATCCAGGGAAGGCAGACTAATTAGCAGAGGACCAGAAACCATTTCAAGGTCAGATACCAAAAATCTCTGCAATGTCATACAGCAATGTCATTCCTATGTGTGTGCCAGACATCCACAAAGAGCCTGGATCTTCAGATCAGGCAGTAACTGTAGGCAATGCATGAAACAAGTCTCCAAGAGTTCCTTAGACCCAGGTCTAACTCAACACTGGGAAAGGAGGGTAGAATGGGAGATATATATAAACATACATATCTATATATAACTTTTATATATATAAAATTTTTATAAAATATATATAAATGTTAAATATGGTTTTTATATATGTTTTATATATAAACAGATGTTTATATATATATATTTATTAAAAACATGTATTTTTATATATATGTGTGTGTATATATGCATATATATATATATGTGTGTGTGTGTGTGTGTGTGTGTATATCTCCCATTCTACCCTCCTTTCCAGGGGTTCAGTTAGACCGGGGTCTAAGGAGCTCTTGGAGAGTTGTTTCATTCATTGTCTACAGCTACAGCCTGATTTGAAGATACAGGCTCTTTGTGGATGTCTGGAACATCCATAGGAATGACACTGCTGTATGGACATAAACAGATGTATATATATATATATATATATATTTATATATATGTATACACACACATGCGTTTGCAAAACATAGAAAATCAATGGTAAATAACGTGGCTGCTCATAAATGACTGAGGTGATTTATACTTTGCAGCCACACCTCAGATAACCTCTATTACCTCGCTCAGCAGATGTGCAGGTATCTATCAAACAGATAGAATTTCTAAGCAACTGGAAACAGAACTCAGAACCTTTCAAAGCCCTGGCATTCTGTAACAAGTCTCATGCTGCCTACCTGAACACAACATCCTCTTTAAAGAAAAAGTTACCATCCACCCTCAGCAAGTGCTGATGATCCAGAGCTGGGAGGGGTGGCTGACACAGGACACTGCGCTGCCATCCAGAGACCTGGCCAGGCTGGAGAGCTGGGCAGGGAGAGACCAGATGGGGTTCAACAAAAGCAAGTGGACAGTCTGGCACCTGGGGAGGAATAACTGCTGGAATCAGGACAGGCTGGGGGGGAGCTGCTGGAGAGGAGCTCTGTGGAGAAGGACCTGGGGTGCTGGTGGGTGACAGGGTGGCCATGAGCCAGCAGTGTGCCCTGGGGCTGAGAGAGACAATGGGATCCTGGGGGGATCAGGAGGAGTGTGGGCAGCAGGTCACAGGAGGGGATCCTCCCCCTCTGCTCTGCCCTGCTCAGGCCCCACCTGGAGTGTTGTGTCCAGTGCTGGGCTCCCTGGGATAAAAAGGACAGGGATCTCCTGGAGAGAGTCCAGAGGAGGCTACAGAGATGATGAAGAGGAAGAAGGGCCTGGAACATCTCCCCTGTGAGGAAAGGCTGAGAGAGCTGGGGCTGTTCAGCCTGGAGAAAAGAAGACTCAGGGGGGACCTAATCAATGTTTATAAATATCTGAAGGATGGGGTGCAGGGGGAATTGGCCAGCCCCTTTTCAGTGTCTGTGGGGACAGGACAAGGGGCAATGGCTGCAGGTCAGAGCATAGGAAGTTCCACAGCAACATGGGGAAGAACTTTTCCCCAGTGAGGGTGAGGGAGCCCTGGGACAGGCTGCCCAGGGGGTGTGGAGTCTCCTTCTCTGGAGAGATTCCAGCCCCGTCTGGATGCCGACCATGCAGTATGAGCTGGGGAGCTGCTCTGGCAGGGGGTTGGACCCCAGGAGCTCTCCAGGGCCCTTCCAACCCCTACAACTCTGTGATTCTGTGAAATTCAGCAGTCTTGGAAACTGCTTCTAATTCAGCTGAACTTTCAGATGCTCCAATGCCTCTTAACACAAACTCCCCCACCAGAACATACGCCTTTCCTGATGGATCAAACCTTGCAAAAAACCAACCTTGAAACAAAGCCTGAGTAATGCCAGATTATTTGATTTTTGAACAGAAGGGAGAGTTGTTCCTTAGGGTAGCCCATGATTCATGTCAAATCATCAGCTGTAACTTCATATCATGCTACCTTGGTGGTCCCTACTGTTCTGCAACATCAGCCAATGACGCAGTGTAAAGCAACACACATTGAAAGCAAATTCCTTTCTGGTGACACACCTGTCATTTCTGGGCAAACAAAGTTAACTCAGACACAAACCTCTTCAACAGGGAAGAGTAAAAAAAAACAACCCTGTGAAGTGTTACTTGGATGGTAAACAATATTCTCCTGTTATGCAAAAGGCATCTCTGGGCCTCTTGGAGATTCTCACCTAGCAACATAACCAACTTTTCCTATATTAAGTTTGGTTGCAGCTCAATAACCACGTCCAAACAGAAAAGCTTCACCCATACAAGTCTCTTCAAGCATCCTGGGGAAAAAATAAATGCTCCTGTTCCATGGGAGTCTGAGATGTGCACATTGTAAATAAATTCTCCCTCCCCCCCTTTAGAAGTCCCACTTTAGTTCAGGTTTAACAATTTTGTTCCACCAACAGCAAAGGAGATAGATACAAGGAAGATGAGTACTTTACCTCTTTTTTCCCCACACCTATCTGCAGCAGGTATTCTGTCATGTGCTTCCCATCAGTTGATTATACCTGTAGTAGAACAAACTTCTTTCACCTATCCTGATTTCAGTGTTTTGTACCAGTGTTTTGATCTCTGCTTAGGTGATGAAACTGCTTACAGCAGAGAAACAGTAGCTATGATAGTCCCTCATAGCTGCTAAGAAATGAAAGCGCTCTCCAGCTGAGTACATCTCACCCAGCAAGAACCCAACCACCTTGTGATGGTCCCAGCCACAGTCAGCTGCTCTCCTACTCTAAGCTGCAGTGTGAATATAGCATCTCCAGTCAAGTTTTGATAAGCTTTAAGCACCTAACGACACACTTGATAAAAACCTCAACAGACAGCCCAGGACCTTGTTTTAAGGCTTGTCTTACCTTTAAAAGAAAGCAGTTGAGAAGGCAGGCGTAGGCGCCCGAGGCTTTGCATAGCTCCTAGAGGCCCAGAGGCCTGTAACCCTTTCCTGTGTGGCTGGAGGGGGCTGGCACATGGCAGCTGGTGTAAGAAATGTCTTTAGTTTCTGGAATAAGTCTGGAAAAATTCAAGCTTTTTCCTTAAGTGTGCTGCAAACAGGAGTCATTCTGATCCCTGTGAAATCCATCTCTGGATCAGACACTTGATCTGAGCTTCCAAGCAACCTAGGAATCACTGAGGAATAATAAGTGTGGTTTCTTCTCTTTTCTCAGTTTTTATGACCTAGTTTTAGCTTTTCTCTCAGGATGTGTTCATCCTGCTGAACAGCACTGGCATTCTCTGACTTCATGTTCTGTTTCCAGGCAGTTTGGCCTATATGACCCCCAAAGCATTCCTTCCCTCCTCCAGCTGCAGACAGCTCCAGACAGCCTAGGCCTTGCTTTTCGGCAAGAAATGCATTCCTCAGACAAGCTCCAGCTCCACCTGCTCCAGCCATCCCCATGTCAGACCAGCTTTGCCACACAGCCACAAATAACTCTGGAAGGGGTCCAGGTTTGCTTGAAGGGAAAGCAGAACAGTCCATTTTGGTTGGGCTTGTCAGCTGGGTGCCTGGGGTTTGTCCCAAGCTCACATTTGGAAAGCAAGTTACATTTCACTGCATTGATCATCCTGACTAACAGGATTTCCATCCTGTCCCCAGCCTGATAACCTGTACTTAATGTAATATCCTTCTCCTGTATTCTGGAGGTTCAGGAGAAGATGGCAACAGTAGACATGAACAGTACTTATCTTCCTTTCTCTTCACTGCCTGCTGCTCAAACTCACAATATACAGAACATTTTAAATCTCTGCAAATTCTAAAATGCATGGTGACAAATAGACATTACTTAGAATAATCTTCCCCAAGATGTTCACAGCAGCCCTGTCAAATCACCCCTGCTAAGCATGGGACATGCTATTTGGACACCTTCCAGACACATCTTCTCTACAATCCATGTTCACTGTGCATTGACAGCACTATACCATGGCTTTCCCCTTTGTGGCCCTACATGTCAGAGACAGAAACCCAGCCAGCCCAACAGCTTTGGATGGCTCAGGAGGTCCCTGAGCAAGCACAAGGTTGTCTGTCTGTACCCTGCAGGGGAGCTGATATTGGCCCAGGGTATCACTGCTGCTACTACATGAGCTTACACCGCCATGGGTCCTGCTGTGCAGGGACCTGCCAAGATCATAGATAGTGTCTTCATAACCATGTTAGGTGTCATCCCCAAGAGTAATTTTCATATTCTATCAAAAATTAATTTGACTAAGGGAAGGTTTAGACACAGACAGGTACTTTGGTCTCCTGCTGGGGCAGTGAAGCTTGCTGGAAGCCACATGGCAAAGAGTTCCTTCTGGGAGGGGGAAACAGGATAGAGCATGAAAAGGATGGAGTGTGCTTTGAACATGTCGGCCGTGTTCCCAGCACAGGGCAGGGGAAGAAACTGGTGACTAAACTCCTGGATAATGTTGGAAGAATGTAAAATAGCGGACCCATCTGAAGTCAGCTGGTAGCAACATTACTCCACCAAATATCTCCTGGAATCAGAGAGAGAACCTGAAGGTTTCTTTCTGAATTGAAGTACTGAAGAATATGTGGTAAATAACACTGAGGTGGTGCTTGTTTCAGGACTTCAATCTGCCAGAAGCATACCCTTCAAAAGCATTAATGAGGACACACTAAACACAGAGGCACCTTCCAGATTTACCTAAAAAAATCACACCCTCACATCCCCATCACCTGCACATCCTTTTAGCTGGCAAAAAGCAAAAGAGAATAGGAAGCCCTGAAGAGATCATTGAAAACGAATTGGCATTCCTGATTTGCACTCCCACTGCACACATGCTCCATCTGGGTGCTGTAGTTAGCCCTTGCCCCTGCAGCAGCAGCCTCTGTGCCAACCATCCCATGGCACGAGGGAGGACTGCTGGAAGTAGCTGCCCAGCCAGGAAGCCTCCACAACCTGTAAGAGCCCTGGAGGCTGGAGCTTCAATATGTCATTCAGCTTTTACAGCTGTGGAAATAATGACACAGGATTTCTCAGGCTTTTTCCATGGTTGGTGGAACCACAGTGTCCACTCCACTTTCTGTTGGGCGGCTCTCATGTCTCCTTACATTGTGCCAGCCAAGGAGCACGGATTTGTCTGAGCCCATTATCAGGGTGCTCCCAGTGAGCGCTTAGTGTCAGCTGAGAGAAGAGTGTCTCTGCTCCCACCAAGGACAACAGATGCAGAAGATGCTCAGTACTTTTTCTGATACTCTTGGCACCTTCAGCCTTAAAATAGTTAGCATAGCATCTTTCAGCATCCTGAACCTCACAAAGCTGTGTGAGGCTCTCCTGGCAAGTCACAGTCACGCTTAATGAAAGCTATTGGGTACCAATCGCATGTTGAGATCACACAATTTGGTCTAGTTGTTAGATGAGAGACCTGGAAAGGAGAATACCTGTGTCCAAGCCCCAGGTGCTGCTTCTAGCTTCAGCACACTGTGTCTTTCTGTGCCTGCACTTCCATGTGTGTAAAATAAGGGTAATGGGATTTTTTGCTGTTAATACGATAAATTAATGCCTTTTCTGTCAGCTGACCCTGTTTCAGTGCTTGCACCAGGTGAGCATTGGGGGTTTGGCATAAATAGTTCTCCTTAAGTGATGATGGGAAGTGGGGGAAGGGGGGAGATGACAGGACTGAATTCTTAAAGGATTTTTGTCTTTGACTTCCCTCAGTAGCACTCGTGATTGCTGGAAGAATAAAAGCTGTGCAGGAAGCCAGAGTGCTGCAGGAATGCTGGACCCACAGTGCTTCTTCTCCTCTTGGACAAAGGCAGCATCTTCCCTCACCCATTGTCACCCTCCATTGATGTCAGCGAAGTTCACTTGCTGCAGCTTTTGCAAGTGAAAAGCCAGTATGTTCCTGAGGAGGGAGAAGAAGCCATTTGTTTGTCAAAGTAAGATAATGCTAACACCACAAATGGCAAGGCAGGGTTCAGAAAATAGCATTTATTGTGAAATCATGCAGGAGGGCCTCTTTGCTTTATTTATTCACAGGGCCTGAATCAACAGCTGCCCAGACAAAGATATTTGAGAGAGCAAACAAAAAGGAGGCTGTTCACCCTGGGCTCCAGATACAAATAGAGAAGGGGAAAATGTCAAATCTGCATAAGCCCTGACTGGCTCCCTGGTGGGTATAAAAATACCTCCTTTGAATACTGTCTTGTAACTACAAAAAAGTTGAGGTAACCTTTTCTTATTTTCAGCAAATATTTCCCTTCTAATCCTAATGTCATTTTTCACTTGGTAAAAATGCAGTCAAATCCCAAAGCCATATGTCATTCTGTTCAGATCTTACATCTATTCCTCTTTTTCACAAAAACATCAATGTTTTTTCCCATTTCTTCATTACACAACATGGAACGTGCATTCTATTGTTCACCCTAGAAACGTGTAGCACAGAATGGCAAAATAATTGCTGCTTGAATCAGGAAACTCCTCACAAGTGATTATTAATGTTTAGTTCCAATAGAGTAAATAAGATGGTTGTTAGAAAATGAGGAGTGAAGAGAGGAAAGAAGCATATTGCCCTGGACACAAACTGCACTGCCTCAGGAGCTTCTGGTTTCATAAGGATACAAGATATTTGTCAAGATACAACATAGTTTTGTGTCAAATAAATTATTCATATCACCCTTCTTGTCACAGATTTCCTCTCTTCATGGTCTTCCACATACACACAGAGGTAATCACAGAATCATAGAATGGCAAGGGTTAGAAGGGACCCCAAGGGTCACAGAGCTCCAAACCCCCTGCCACAGGCAGGGACACCAACCTCAGGCCTGGAGCTACACAAGGTTGCCCAGGGCCCCATCCAACCTGGCCTTGAACACCCCCAGGGACGGGGCACCCACCCCCTCTCTGGACAGCCTGTTCCAGCCCCTCACCACTCTCTCTGTAAAAAACTTCCCCCTAATACCCAATCTAACCCTTCCTTCCTTTAGCTTTAATCCATCCCCCTTGTCCTGCCATTATCTGCCCTTTTAACAAGCGGATTCCTCTCCTGTTTATAATCTCCCTTCAGGGACTGGAAAGGCTGCAATGAGGTCCCCCTGCAGCCTTCTCTTCTCCGGGCTGACTGATAAGAGGCAACTATTCCCCAGGTTCTTAAGAATATTGCAATATTCATTAAGTCTTCACATAGTCCATTTTATGAGCAGGTTTTGTACCATATTTAACCCCATAGCCAGTAGAAGGCTGCAGGACAAGAGCTAACAAAGTGTTTCCAGTTAAAAGGATGGTGCTTTGAGGAAGGAAACCACAGCTAAAGCTGCTCTCACAAAATCCACAAACCCTTATGAAAACCAGAGTTCATCCACCAGGAGCTGGAGTCCTGACAACCTTTCTACTGCCATCAGAATAGCAAATGACCTGTTCTCACCATCAGGATCTCACCTGCTGGAGGAAGCCCACAGGCCTCAGGAGAAGGTGGGCACTCATCGTGATCATCCTCTTCCCTGCCATCCCCTGGGTCCTTCACAGCTCAACGCTGGAGGCAACTTGCATGAGTCTCTTGCTTGATACAGGCACAACAGATCTCTGGAACAGCTAAAGACAAGCAGAATGAGAAGGAAGCAATGATAATTAGCCAGACTCTTTGTCTTGAGAGATTTGAAATGTAACAAGTTCTCCCTACCTGTCTCTTTCTCAAGAAAGCCCACCACTTTCTGGGGCAATGTTTTAAATGCAGATATTCATTGCCTCATTAAAAGATGACTGGGTAATAAACACAACTGGGGGGGGTGAGAGGGGAGTATTTAAAAGTATTTAAAGCACAGAACCAAAAATAGCATTTTATGAGCAGGTGCCCAAGGCACTGACTGCAGCACACCTTCATCTGGGCAAAGATGATAAGGTAAGGGAATAGATGTGTTCTGTTGCAGGAAGGCTGCCCGAGAAGGAAGGTGGTCATAGGATCCCCACGTACAGCCCTGTTCGACCCAATTGCCAACGAGAAATAAAACAAAGCTGGAATCTGGGAAGAAGAGACACCCACCATTTGCAAACCCAGGCCGTGCAGGGGAAAGGAGGACAAGTCATGCTCTCCTGGGTTGGCAGGGCTTGCAGTCTCTAACCATGCCGCTTCCCACAGCACTCTGCAACGCAGCCTACAGAACTGGAAGTAATCTGGGCTGCACAGCTGACTTCAGCTGGGATAAAATACTTGGTTGTGTTATGTGTAGTGTTCATGTTCTTGTCAGTGTGCCAGTAAATGTCATTGCTTTTTTTTGTTTTTTCTTTTTGGAAAGTACCATGTCAGACAATCATTTGGGGTAGGATGTTAATCATAGTAGCCCTGCTGAGAAGGACCTGGGTGTCACCGTGGATGAGAAACTTAACATGAGCCAGCAGTGGCTCTTGCAGCTCGCAAGGCCAATGGGATCCTGGGCTCCATCAGCAGAGGGGTGGCAGCAGGGACAGGGAGGTGCTTTTTAAAAGGACAGACAATGGCAGGACAAGGGGGATGGATTAAAGCTGAAGGAGGGAAGGGTTAGATTGGATATTAGGGGGAAGTTTTTTCCAGAGAGAGTGGTGAGGGGCTGGAACAGGCTGCCCAGAGAGGGGGTGGGTGCCCCGTGTCTGGGGGTGTTCAAGGCCAGGTTGGATGGGGCCCTGGGCAACCTTGTGTAGCTCCAGGCCTGAGGTTGGTGTCCCTGCCTGTGGCAGGGGGGTTAGAGCTTTATGATCCTCGGGGTCTCTTCCAACTCTTGCAATTCTATGATTCTATGATTTCTCCTTGGGTTCAGCAGCAGATGAATGGGCACAGAGCAGAATGCTCTGTGTCAGCAGATCAGGCAAGTACTGCCCTGCTGCCTCCCAGCAGCACGTTGCACAGCAGCTTCCAGTCTGGGCAGCTGCTGCTCCCCCACCCATGAGTTAAATCAGTATTTGAGTGCTGGGGCCTTTTCCCCTCTTCTGTGCAGCGTTACAATTCCTACAGGCTTCAACAATAGTGACAGGAGCCCTCAGCACCCTGTCACAGCATTGCACTGTGAGATGGCTTTTTGGCAACTCTGGGTTTCAAGATGATGAGTTGAACAGCCTGTATCCTGCAGAGTTAGGGATGCTGGGTCAGTGCCTCACTGGGCAAGTCTGAAGACCCCATTAGACCAGACTCGACTCCAGTCAAACCCAGGACAGACAGATGGTCCCAGCTCCATAAGCTTCAAATCTGGAAAACCAACCAGGATGCCTGCCCACCTTACCCAGTGGAGTGCCCACTGGGGAAAACCCCCTATGCTACTCAAGAGAGAGGGTCTACATGACTTTAAGCACTTCACTTCTCAACATCTCAGCTCTTTGCTCATCAAAACAACGTGGCATAGTTCCTTCACCTACATGGAGTTGTGAAATTAATTATAAATGGCTTTGAGTTCATTATCTGAGAGGAGCTATAGAAGTGTGACTGTTATTTTTAATAATGCATAAGTAATAATTTATTTAACATTTCTCAGTATTCCTCATCAGGTTCCTGAACCTGACTGCACTTTCCTGCTGTGTCTGCAAGTTCTCTCAGGAAAGCTGACAATAAGCTGCAAACTTTTTTGTTGGGTTTGGGCTTTTTTTAGGATAATGAGATACTGTGTTTTAGTCATTAAAGATGTGGCACCTGTTCTGTTAAAAAAAAATAGGATATCGAGTTTAAGTGGAATAGGATATGACAAGAAATGAAAAGAATCCAACAGCTACTTTGTAAACATGATCTGTCAAATCCAGTAACTAGAATTAGTCTTATTTCTCACCAGTGAGTTTATCCTGTGGCATAAGATGCACCTCAAGGCCGTGGTGTCTGGATGGAGCTGGACAGACAGCTCAGGCATTGAATGCTGTGGGCTGCACTGTCTGCAGAGCCAGCCTGTGTTTCAAAAGACACAAAAAGTCAGCAGCCATTTATCAGGTAACAGTGAGCCATGCAAAAGGAAAATATTTTCCCTTGGAAAAGAAACAAGTAACAATGTGTCCTACCTATAAGCAGCATTGCAGGGATATACAGCTGGAGTGCAGCAGGCAGATATTCAGAGACTGACCTGCTGGTAAAAGCTGGTGGACTTTGCCAAGCCAAGCACAGAAAGTTCCAAGGCAGCCTCACCTCCCAAATCAAGCAACTGGAGGTATAAAACAGTTTGGTCCTATGTTTTTACAGATAGCCTAGAGCTTTCTGTCCTTTCTGTAGCAGCAGGAAACATCCCATGGATTTGGCTTCAAATGAAATCTGGGCTTGTTCTCTTGTTTGAGAGCAAATGGCAGCCCCAGGGGGAAACCAAGATACCGTTGGGCTTGTGGGCACTATGGCTTGCTTCCTCCTCAGCAGTGCTCGAGGTACAGATAGAAGAAAGGAGTATAAAGGTTCAACCCTTAGCACCCCCTCAAGGGGGTGGCAGACTCACCCCACATCTGCAGCCTGGTGCAGCCCTGGGAGGCCAGGTGAGTGACTGAGAGGGTAATGGGAGGCACACAATGTGCAAGGCACTTTTTGTTTCTCCACATGGCTTTTGCCTGGCAGCGTCTACAACAGCTAAGAAGCAATGGGGCTTAAGGGAAGCAGCACCAGAGTCTGAGAAGAAAGCAAATGAAAAAGGTTTGTTATTGGAAGACATGTATTCAAACAGGTGCTTTGAAGGAAGGATGAAAACCTCAGAGAGGAAGAAACCAGAAGCTCCACCTTGCTATCAGTTTCATCTGCATCAGGGACTTCGATGCCAAGAGGTACCTCATCAGGGCTTCAGCCTCCCCCTGAAAGCAGTGGTTGAACAGGGAGAAGGAGCAGGGGAGCAGTTCAAACATAATATTTATGAGTAACCTCCCCCCCCAAAAAAGTAAAGCAATTAGAGAAACAGATGTCCAGTTTTAATTTCCTAGATGAGACAGGTGTGGATAAGGAAAGTAATGGCTGAGGTGTGGTAAGAAGCCACCTGAGAATGTACAGGCTACCAGTCCCAAAGAACTGAGCTAAATTGTTATAGGTCACTATAATATATACAATACACACATAGACACACAAAATATACATACATTTATAATGTGCACGTATCCACACATATGCCCCATGAACCCTTCCAGGTTCCCACAACTCCTAGGATGTGTGACTGGTGAGCTCTTGTTAACAGAGACCATGTAATTGAGCACTGGGGTATAAGTAACCATCAGAACACTTTCTGTTAGGGAGCAGACTGCCCCTTATTTGTTGACTGCTTGGTTGTCATCTGCCCAGATTAATCACTTGGACAGCATCAGTAACAGAGGGAGGTCTCCCACTATTTCCAGATCCGAACATTAGCTCCTACTGAGACCTCCAGGACTGCCAGGCAACACCTCATCCTGTCTCCCACTCCAAGCTGTTGCCCACCAGCGCAGCCGGTCTGACTGGGGAGGAAGCAGATCAGGGATGTTAGCTTGCACAGGGACCTCACTGCAGCACGCATGAGGCCAGCCGCATGGACAACAGGAACTGGGGCCAATGGATCAAAGCTCATGCCAAAGACGTGAGACGTGGCATTTCTATACAGACAGACCTCTCAGACTGAGGGACTGATTTCCTCCTAAAGACCTACCTACCCAGTGAAACCCCACTTCTGAACGCCCTCAGAGAAGTCCTGCAGATTACCTCGTATCTTATGCATCTAAACTTATCTTCACTACTGAATTTCTCTCAGAAGAGTGATGCTATTACCTTTTTGCCATGCAGCCAACCCTTCTGCAGCATGACTACCCCCAGTGCAGCACATCATCTGTTCCTTAGCTATTTATCACTTAAATAACATGGACTTTTATAAAAGGGAGGAAGGAATGATGGAACATACAGTTAAGAGCTGGAATTGAGAAGGAAAGTTGAGACTCATACAAGGTGAGAGGAGCTAAAGAGAAATTAGAGAAAATAGTATTGCAAATAAATGATATGAGAGGATAAGGCTTTTGAAAATGTTTTCCAAGCAAGGCTTTGAAGTTTATAAATTCTTTAGAGGACAACTGCAGTGGGAGAATGATGTGATGAAAATAAGAAAAGCAGAGCACTGATTAGAGCCCTGAATTTGCACTGGAGCTCACTGGAAAGTCACATTTGTTTATTTACTAGCATGAAAAAAGCAATGGACAGTAACCCCTGCAGTTTCCGACTGAGGAGGGGTGATCTGGGTTTTTTACTGCTGCCTGGGCTCCTCCCCACTCTCTCAAAAAGACCTGCAGTCCCCCTCTCTGTTTCTATGCTCTTCTTTGCCTTCCCCCCCGCCCCCAACAGGGACTTCCTGCGCAGCGCAGGGAGCACCATGCTGTGTTACTACATGGGATTTAGCCTTTCACAGACGGCTCCTGAGCAGCAACCTAAAGACAAATAATAGGAAAAAAACCCAAGAAAACACACATCAAAGAAAAGGAAAAACAGCATAGAAAACAAGAAGCAAATGGCAGACGCTGCCTTAGGAGTATTTTTCACCCATGTGAGTGTAATCAGACCTGCAACACTGTGTTCCCTGGCAGTCGCCAACCCCCGTAACTAAACCCAGGTGTATAACCCTGCCATTGTTTCTGCCAGGGGATGGCAGAGGGCTAAGCAAGGGTCAAAAGTTTATGAGGCTGTGGCTGTGTCAGCACGTGGAGCGGAGCATGCTTCCACAGCACACAACAGCACTACATGCGCTTGAAAGGTCACAGCAGTCAGCAGGCTGAGCATCCTTCTGGGCGGAAAAGGGGCTGAGCAGGAGCTGTGCTGGGAAGGGGAGAGCTGGAGCATGGCAGGCAGAGAGACCAGCTGTGCTCACATGGAGAACTGTTGGAGAGGACACCAGGCCTGCTAGTAGCCTAGCTCTCTTCTCCCAAGATTTAGACCCTGACAATATCCTCCTGTTCCCATGACACAGGAAAAGTTCCTCCTGCTGAGAGGATCCCAATAATCCCATTCTCAAAACACAGCCCCTTGATGCCAGGGGTACAGGCTGCCCTAACCCAAGAAGCAGTTATGGGAAGGGACTTGGGAGTAACGGAACATGTTCAGAACCAGCCATAACAAGAGGGTCAAACAGCCGGTGTGCGGATGCTTTTAGGCATCAAAGGCAAACTAAGGATATTTAGCTCTAAGATATGCTTATCAGAGCTCATTATAATCACTAACTAATCAGTGGGGTGTGAACAGTGTATTAACCAATTAGCAGTTTTTAGCTTGCCATGTTTGCAGTAAGAAAGGTATAGAATCTGGGTGATTTCACCCAATAAATGGCTTCACCTAAAATTCCTATCAAATTGCATGTTGCCCATCGCCGGTCGCCAGAGAACAGGTCTTCAGAGAAGGGAAAAAGAGAGAAAAGGAGATAGTATTGGTTGGCAGAGCAGCAGCATGGGCTGGGGTGGCAAGAGACTGGTCTCACACAGACAGATGTTGTGCTTGGCAGGGCTGAGCTGGAGACAAAAGGACTGTTTGGTCTACCAGGACTAGGAAAAGGTCAGTAGCGCAGAGATCTTCCTACCACTAATACTGCCTGGGTAGTGGCTTTCTCTCTGCAATCTTTTCAGAAAGGAAGAAAGGGGGCATGATGCAAGGAAGCAAGCTGCACGCTGGCTGCTGTGCCACGAGGAGGGAAGCACTGCTCTCTGCTGCATTGAGAGAAGCGCCCTGCACCAGAGGATCTGTTTAAGAGCTGGACTTTTTCCCAGCAGCTGTGGCTAGCCTGCCTGCAGCACCCACAGGCCGCGACCTCCCAGAGGCCTCCCCAGCTGTGCTGCCCGCTGCCGGGCCGCCGAGGCCGCTCCTGCAGCCAGGCACTCTCTTTGCACATAAAAATCTGACAACAGAAGCTTTTGACACCAATGACCGCTACGGTGGGATGAAGATAAGATCCATTTGGGAATGCACTCCCCTTTCCTGTAAAGACAGAAGTGCCTAGTTTTATTCCATCCTTGGTTTTTATACTCTCTTACCCCTAAGCAAACAGTGCAAACTAGAACTGCCAGCCTGTGACACTGACTTCACCCTTTCTTTGTGCATTAAGTCTCCAGTATGAGGCACTTAAAGAAGAATCAAAAACTCCACTATGTTGGAATGAGTTTCAGTCTTCCTTTTTTTTCATTTCCCAAGGCGATAAATAATAATTCTTACGAATACCAGAGGAGTAATGGTAGGCAGAATCTCCATTCTGTATCTAAGAGAAGATTTGTGATCAACCTGATTGAGCTGAGCGTTATTGTTTCGTAGCAAACAGGCTCCATCAATGCATAATTGCCTTCACCATGGAAGAGTTCTTGACTCAGCCGAGAATGGTATTCACTGTACTAGGTACAGACGTCTGTTAAGAGACAGTCCTTGTCCCCATGAGTCATCTAAGTGGATAAAATAATTCAAAAAGGCAGGGAACAAACAGATCCTTGAGCATCAGGAATAGGCAGACCTGACTTCCCAAGGATATTTTTTTCTTAGGTGACTGTTTTTGTACAGAAGGTGGTACAAATTCTTGAAGCTTTATCTATGATTGGCATAAATTAAAAGACTTTATTGCTCAAGTCCTCTGCTGTCTAACAGTGCGTGAGATTCCCACGCTGGGTCCTTCCCAGTCAATGCACTTGGAGTTGGCCTCCTGCACAGAACCACCTGTGTTTATGAGAATTATGAAAACATTGTCTCCTTCAGACCATTACCTCTCCACCAAATGTCACTGAAATTGGAAGGCAAACTGAGAGAGACACACAGGCAGACAGCACAGTCATGCCAAGCCTCATTCCCACAGGGAAACAGTGATAAATTTCAGGTGGAACAGAAAGCAGGATGGCAGGAAATATCACAAGGTTTCCTTGATGATGCTGTTTTTTTAATTTTTGCTTGCCTGTCTGTTTTCTTATTTACATCCTTCTGTGACTTGATTTTGCACCACTTGCTTTTCTCTTAGTAGAAGCTGCCAGTCAGCCACGTAAAAGGCAAGACATCCAACCCATATAATTTTTAAAAGAAAGCCTTTCAAAAGCCTGACTTTTCATTGCATAAATATCAAATTGGTCTTTGCAAATCAGGGGTCCAAAAACAGAAGGCAGGGTACTAAACTCTTCCAGGTATAAGTCACTAAATTTGAAGGAAAAAAATCCCACAAAACCAACCAAACCAAATCCTAAAACAACCAACAAACTCTTCAGCTCTGAAGAAAACTATCATCCACTGTAAAATGATCTTTTAATCTTTACTGTGTTCAAGTCCAGAATTATAACCACAGAGATGATGGAGGTGCCAAAGATACAGACTAAGCCAGAAGCATTGGCAGTTGTGGCTGGTGATGAACTGCTCGCATGCTTGGTCATTTCTATGGCCTTCCTTTGCAGGAAGGATGTAGGCTGCAGCTGGAACTCAGAACCACATACCTGATATATATTTTGTAATGTAGCATTTAGTAGCAAACACCAATCCCTTACAGACCAGCAAATGCTTGAAAAGAAATTTCAAGTTTGTGCTATCACTGGATGGCACTTCCAGATGCTTGACATTTCAGATCTGGGATCATGCTTGGTATGTAAATGATTCTCCAATACCATGGTGGGGACCACTGTACAGATGCTTCAAATAAGTTCAGGGCTCTAGATGGAAGAAAAGAGAATTAGAAATCTTTGGCTTAATTACAGTGGCACAGCATTGGGGCTGGAGTGCAAGGATAGGATTTAGCACCAGCCAACAGTGCCGTACAGGGTCTCCAATAGCAAACTCAGCTGAGAGAAGAGGTGAGAAAACCTTTTTAAGACACTGAGAAATTAGTGTTTGTAATGATTCAGCCCCAGGCAGTGGCTCAGCTCCACACACCGCTTGCTCACTCCCACAGGAGAGACAGACAGAGCCTCTGTGGGTTGGGATAAGGACAGTTTATTGACAAAAATCACCGTGAATGTAGAACAGTAACGGCCAGTTACACTCACACCCAGTGCTAACACAGAGTACCTTACTGACCTGATTACAGAGCACAGCCTGACAGCAAGGAAGGACCAACCAACAGGCTGACTGATGGACTGAGCAACCAGCTGCCCCAGCCACACTCAGACTGTCCTGGAGGCAACAAGCCCAGGCACTTCCCCAACCAGCTGCTTTTATGGGGAAGTGGTGTCAGGTGGTGAGGAAACTGCCCAGGCTGACTCAGCTTACCTGTGCTGGTTGCTTGGGGAGGTGAAATCTGGCTGGCCAGAACCAGGACAGTGATGAACCCCCCAGAGTCAGGAGCATGCATGCCACACAGCAGAGAAAGCTGCCTGGCATTTTCCATGCCTGTAGCATTCGTGGTGAGACTTTGGGTAGAATGTAAGGCACATCATAATGAGTGCACGGTACAGTTTCTTGGCCATTTTTAAATATCTAAACCCAAAGAACATCTGCATTCTGACATTTTTAAACCAGGAAGGTGCCTTGCTTTTTGTGAGACAATTTTGAGGGTTTTGCATTAGGAGAATGATTAAATATCTCTTCCTGTATCTTTGTAATGACCAGAGGTGCACCCTTTAGTTCACAGATCCCACGACCTTTCAGTGATCTTTAGTTTCTCTACCTGTGAAACAGAACTAATGTATCTGTCTCTGTTTTGAGGCTTAATGTCTTAAAACTGAAAGCATTTGGAGATTTTTTTGGAGCAAGCCTTACTAGGATGAAATTTTAATAAACTAAGATGAAATAAAACAAACCAAATCCTCAGCTTCCTTTTGTCAACATGTCAAGTTTAAGCATGAAGCATCAGAAGCATTTTACCATACTTAACATAACAATGTGTTTATTAATTTATCCAGCGGGCTGGCTCATGTTCCCACTGAGGAATACATAATCCTTAGCTATTATTTAGAACCTTTCATCCACAGATGTCAAAATACATAACAAATGCTGCAGTGCCTTTTGTCAATGCAAAACTTTTGTTAACACCAGTGGAAGAAGGATTAAGCCCAATATGTTTCCTTGAAATAAATATTTATTAAGAAATTACCTTGTTTGTTCCACCTCACTGAGTGAGTGAGTGTCACCATAGCATTCAGTGTTTACCCAGGGGCAGTGACTCATCCTTGCTCTGAAGGAGACAGCTCTCAGAGGCCAGCAGTCATCTCTGTCAGAGGACAGGGAGCAGGGTAGGAGTGACTGACCGTATTTCGCTGCCCGTCGCAGCCTTCGAAGCAAACAAAAGCACAGACGTGAATTAATCACACAATTGCATTAGTGCCCTCTGAGCCAGCGCGCTCAGCCAGTCCTCCACTGAACTCTGCTGCACTGAAAAGACCTTCAGCTGGATTATGCTTAACCAAAGCATTAGTGCTCAGCAGTACCCTCTTCCCTCCCACACAGCCTCTCCCTAACGTGACATCGCCAACAAAGCTTCTGCTGCCAGGGAGCACGCGCAAACACTTGGCCATGGAAGAGTTGGGGTCACATACACCTTCTTTTAGATCAGTGTTTGATAGCCCAAAGGCAGCCCAGTGTCCAGGCTGGGAGGGCAGGTTAATGCAGAGCAGCTAACCCAGCGGCATGAACCGTCTCCTCCAGAGCATCACCACTCTGCAATCACTTGGTGCCTCTGCACCATGTAGCCTCATGAAGCACAGAGGATTATCCTCCTGCGCTGTCTTGGTGTCAGGGTGAGGGTGGCTGTGCCTTAGAGACTCTGTTGGAAATTCCCAGGTGGTACTTTTACTGCCATCATCCTCATCCTCTGCATGCAGGACCTGACTGGCTTTATGTAGATGAGCTCTGCTGAGGCGCGCTGGGGCTGTGAACCACCTCCAAACAGGGTTCCTGACAGACAGCAGGCTGAGGAGGGAGTCCTCTGAGGCACAAAGGTTGAGCAGAGGTGTAAGAAATCCTGTTTTCACCCCTGAATGCAGGCATCCAAAAAGCTATGTAGCTGTGCTGGGCTGTGATTGCATGGTGTGCAGAGGATTACACTGAAGAGCTTCTGATGTCATGTCTGCCCATGCAGTAAGGAAGCTATTCCAGACATGGGCGGTAGGAGCACCAGCTCAAACTTCAGTAGCAAGAGCTCAGGGGTGGGTGACTTTTGAGTGTGTAGAGCACAGGCAATGTTGTGGGGCTGTGCTCTTGACCTTGAATGCTGCCTTCATTCTTGGGAGGCTATGGGCTGCGGGCTGCAGCTCAGCAATGAAGGCTTGAGAAGTTGGGCTTGGATGTGAAGCACAGGGTTGTCTCTGAGATAAGGGTCCTCTGAAGGCTTATTGGATGGATCAAGAATTCTGTTTAACGTGGATTTCTCTGCTACATCTCAAGTGTGAGCAAAAGCTTAATCTCTTCAGTCCTCGTGTCGTGTCACAGGGGTGCCTGGTGCCAGCCACAGAAGGAGATGTCGTTCAGTTCTAGCACTGTGTTTGCACTGCAGATGTTGGCACGATATAGAAACTGCAACATCAGTGGATGTTCTGTCGGCACATCTATTCAAATGATTTCAATCCCCATTTTGTTGCAGTTTCAGCTGAAATCAATATTGACCTAAGAAAGGTGGTTTACTTCAGCAGCAGGTTTATCTATTTAATAGATAAACTGACAACTGGGGCAAGCAAACATAACTCCAGTGAGACCAGCACAGTTGATTCTACTTCTGATAGTCAGTGTGGCTTGAAAGATTTTAAAGCAATCAGCGTAACTGGGCCTCTGGAGCTTGCCAGCTCTTATTAACCTTGATCAGCAGGCAGGCAAGCAGGCAGAACTAAGAGGCCCTCATGATTCAACGTGGCAGAGTCTGACCTCTGTGTTTGCCTCCTGTGCAAATTCATGCAGAACAAATTAATGCTTAAATACTGCATCTCCACCAGAGACATGGAAATCCAAACACAGCCAGTTCTCTCTGAGCTGCCCCCAGAGTCCAAAGCCCAGTCCAGGACCACACTGCCAAAACCACAAAGCCCACCTGAGCCAGAAGCCCCTGGTCTATAGGAAATGTGAGGTCAATGGGCATTGATTTATTGCACCAGGAAAACCTGCACGGATCTGAAAGCAAGAGGAAATATCTTACGCTACCCAAAGAGCTGCTGCCCCTTCCTGGGACAGCAGAGGTGCTTGGCAGTAGCTGCCAGATGGCAGATATGGGTGCATATGGGGTGTCAGAGGCTTTGCAAAGGGCAGAAGGGTGGTCATGGGAGGGAGGGAGAGATGAGGAGAGATGGAGAGTGTCGCAGTGAGCACCATCTCCTCCCACCCTCACTTCGCAGGGAGGGCAGAGGGACATGCTCAGGGATGCTGCCCACATCAGTGCCACTGCTGCAAGATGCCCAGAGGAGTCTCTTGAAATGGCTGGTGTCTGGAAATGAGGACTCGTGGCATTTAAGCACTATGAATTATTTAGGAGGTCCAGTGAAACAGGCTGCTCTCCACCGGCTGCTGATACCTTATACTGTGGGGCTGGGACCAGCTTATGCAACAAGGGGAAACAAGCAGCAAGCAGAACAGGGGAGTCCTGCAGGTCCTGGCACCTCTCCAGAGACAAGTGAAGTAAAACAAAATAAAAAGTGACTCTCCATGATTCAGTCCTTGACTTGTCCTAAAATAAACAGTTCTGCAAGGCTCCCAAATCATATATTAGGAAAGCTCCACCCTTCCTTCCCCCCTCCCCCCCAACAAAAAAAGCATTTTCAACTCCCCTCAATTCTCCATGGTGCTTTTAACAGCTAAAAGCCTGAATATATTTCACAGCTTTTTCTTTGTGAACAATAAATCCCTCTCTAAAATGTGGATAAACATGGAACGGGCAGCACTTTTTAGAAAAGGATTTTGATTTTTTTTATTATTAATGTTTCTCTGCATTGTGCTTTATGTTATTATCATATTAAATGCAGTCCTAGATGAAACTGTGGCATTTCATTTACCTCTAGGGGTGTGCCTGCTTATTTTAAATCAACATACTGTTCTGAGGTTTTAATGTTAAGCTGGGAGCTAAGGTTTGCCTTGATCAACTGAATTTTCTGACTGAGTGTATCAGTACTCCAGACTGACCTGAAGATTAAGGAAGAATATGCAATTGCAAGGATTTCTGGAACTGTGACATAACTTTGTTCTTTGCACTTTTTTTCATGGTTTTGTACTGAAATGCAGAAATACATATTTTTTTCTAATTAATCATTGCTTCCACTATATATATTTTTTAATTATCAGAAATGTCAGAGGTATGATCTTAGGCTATAAGCAGAGAGAAATAATCTTGTTTCTTCAAATCAAGACCATTTTTAAAGCACTTATACAATGGTAACACTGCGAGTTCCACACTTGTATTTGATAATACCAGATGCTCTACAAATAGCAAGGAAAAAAATCAGCCCCTGGAGAGAAAGAAGATTTCAAAAAGGGAGCTGTAAGAAGCAGGAGGGACAGAGAGTTGTTTTCAAAACCGTGACCTTCCCACAAAATGCCTCACCACTAAGAGTGTGATTGTAACCCCTGAGCAGGGGAGAAAAACACCTGCACCAGGAGCCTCAGCAAAGGGAGGAAGAGATGTAGAATAGATACACAGTCCCAGCTGAAAAAATGGGACAAGCTGGGTAATGTATTCACCATCTGTGGTACAAATAGAAAAGACTGAAGACCACATCTAAATTTTCTGCCTGCAAATGACTGTGGGCGAGCATTTGGCTCACATTTCAATGCAACAACATGAGCTTTCTTCCTCCTCCTCAGGTAGAAGCTATCAGCCAGTGCTGCTGGCTATCATTTGTGCGGCCCACACGTCTCAATCAGCGACCTCCAGGTTGTCAGGCTGCCCTTCACTTTTCATGGCAGGCTAGCGTTTCATTCCTCCTGCCTCCTCGCCTGCAGCCTGTGCTGGTGATGCCTGTGGGCTGGAGATGGGCCAGCCTGAGGCTCTTCCTTGTGGCGGGGACTGGAGGAGCCCAGCTCCCATTGTAGCCTGCTCAGCTGAAGTAGAGGGACTGCAGGTATAACATGGGACCCAAAGGGATCATCTCAAGCATCACGACTGCCATTGGGCTCCTGATTTTGTGCAATGAGCCCTATGCTCCCTTCAAACTGCTGTGTAATTTCCTGCTTCAGATGCCATGTTTTATCCAGAGACAGCTGCAGCCTCATACTGGATGGACAGACTCCCAAAATCTCATAGAGACAAGCATCTGCCAAACCCTTCTTTCTCATTTAATTACAACGCATGGCTTCGCAAATGGGCCTCATCCTCCCAGCACTGACTGAACTGGGCAGGAGTGGAGCAGGTCTTTGGCTCAGGCCCTGCACCTGAGTCACCAAGTTGGTATCTCCATTTGATAATCAGAGTCTCCTAGTTTCCACAGAAACAGTTGTTAGAAATATTTGTTTATTGATTATTCTCTTATTTATCTGACATTCTCAGCACCTTGTAATTACCTCATGCTCTACTTATTTATTTCATTTTGCTTCGGTTTGACTGCTAGGAGTAATTAGCAGCAAAGCTGCTAGCAACACCTGAATGTTTCTGCGGGTATTGGGGAGAATAAAGTACATCACAGCCAGCGTTTCTTTAGAAAATGAGAGTATCTGCTACTACAGATGGCAAATATATTACTTGCCAAGAGCACGAGTTAACTTTTTCTTTTTTTAATTAGTAATTCCAGCATGGGTCAGTGTCGGGGATGACAGCAGGCCTGCCAGCGGCCTAGCTCTCTTCTCCCAAGATTTAGGCCCTGACAATATCCTCCTGTTCCCATGACACAGGAAAGGTTACTCATGCTGAGAGGATCCCAATAATCCCATTCTCAAAACACAGCGGCCTTGATGCCAGGGGTACAGGCTGCCCTAACCCAAGGGGCAGTTATGGGAAGGGACTTGGGAGTAACGGAACATGTTCAGAACCAGCCATAACAAGAGGGTCAAACAGCCGGTGTGCGGATGCTTTTAGGCATCAAAGGCAAACTAAGGATATTTAGCTATAAGATATGCTCATCAGAGCTCGTTATAAACACTAACCAATCAGTGGGGTGTGAACAGTGTGTGTAACCAATTAGCAGTTTTTAGCTTGCCACGTTTGCAGTAGTAAAGGTATAGAATCTGTGTGATTTCACCTAATAAAATGGCTTCACCTAAAATTCATATAAAATTGTATGTTGCTCCCTGCCAGATGCCACAGGTCAGAGCTGTCATACCTGAATGACAGACCACAGCCCATTTCTCTGCATCAGAGGATCAGGCTGCACTTCTGATGTTTATAGGGGATGCTACTTTCTGTCTGTCCAAAACTTCTCATCTGGGCTTCAAAGCATCCAATCCTGAGAGAATCCAGAGAAGGGCTACGAAGATGATGAAGGGCCTGGAACATCTATCCTATGAGGAAAGGCTGAGAGAGCTGGGGCTGTTCAGCCTTGAGAAAAGAAGACTGAGGGGGGATCTAATCAATGTTTATAAATATCTTAAGTATGGGGTGCAGGGGGAATTGGCCAGCCCCTTTTCAGTGTCTGTGGGGACAGGACAAGGGGCAATGGCTGCAAGTTGGAGCACAGGAAGTTCCACACCAACCTGGGGAAGAACTTTTCCCCAGTGAGGGTGAGGGAGCCCTGGGACAGGCTGCCCAGGGGGTGTGGAGTCTCCTTCTCTGGAGAGATTCCAGACCCATCTGGACGCCGACCTGTGCAGTATGAGCTGGGGAGCTGCTCTGGCAGGGGGGTTGGACCCCATGATCTCTCGAGGTCCCTTCCAACCCCTGCAACTGTGTCATTCTGTGATCTGCCAACCCCTACAACTGTGTCATTCTGTGATCTGCAAGAGCAATCTAGGGTTTAGATATCTAAATGGCCTGGTCTACAATGATCAATCAATTATTTCAGACGTAATAACATCTGTATATAGAGTTACACTGCAAATGCAAGTTATCAAAACGAGTTACAACTCTTTGCATAATAATTACATGTGCCCATTGAGAAATGAGGGCATGTTTTCCACAGATAACTTTCAGCAGCTCCCATAAGATTATTGTGAATTTCCCCATCACAGTATAAAGACAGAGATCACAAACTGATACTCACTAGAACACCTTTTTCTCAATTAAGCTGCTATTCTGACTGGAACAATTGCTGTTAGGGAGACCAGAGAACCATCACAGAGTACTACTCCCTTGAGTAAGCTCCCAGTTATCTGCTTGGAGCAACAGCCAGGCTGGGGAGGTCCCACCTCAGCTGATTCCTCAAACATGGAGGCTCGTGACACACTAGTGCGTTCAGCAGGGCCCTCAGGGTCCCTTGTTTCACTAGGTGTGGATTTAAACCTGGAGCTTTGGTCTACATCTAGAGGCCACCACCTTCCCAGATGTGCTCTTCAGTTATATACCACGGCAGACACTGTTGTGTGCTGGTGGCTTCAGACAGATTCATCAGCCTTTCTGCATCCTGAATTTATCAGCTCTTGTGGATTCAACAGTACTGTAAGTCTCTGGTGCTTCTCAGCTCTTGGGAGGCTTTCACATGTTACCTCTCCCTGTGAGCTTGCCCTTTTTCAGCCTCCTGTTTCCTCTCCATCACTCTTTCTCCATCCCCATGCATGGGCACCCACAGAGGCCATCCCCACAAACCCATGTAGAAATGGCTTCTAGAACTTGGGAAGGAAACAAATGCCCAGAAAATGCTAGTGCCTCCCACTTGTGTATACACTGAAGTCTAGAGGCAGACATCTTCAGCTGGAGGAGGGAATTTGGTTAATCCAGCCTCAGCGGGCACCCAGCTCAGCCAGAAGGTCAAGCTGCTGCACTTGCAAAGCCTTGGGACTACAGTCCACCACCTGGGAGACTTAGGTGGGGTCCATCTGCACATCTCCCCCTCTCAGAGAGCAAATCAGAGACAGCAGGGCTGGGTGAAACTTTTGGAAACTGTGTGAGGCTCTCGGAGGGCCTGAAAGCTCCTTTCTATGCATGGGTAACTTACCTCACAAGATCCTTGTGTAGTGTCTTGTTTGGATTTGACAAATAAGCTAATTTAAATTTGTCCTTTGCTGCAAAGGGCAGCCCTCAAGGCCTCTGAGGGAAAGTTTATTAGAGGAACTTAATGCTTCCCTCTGACCAAGGCTATGGCATACGTTTTTTCCTTCATAACTGCAGTTGATCTATAGCGCAGCTAGTCATGGGAAGAGCCCTGCCGGTGCACACACCTACAGACCCCTGGTGTTTCCAGATGCTGGGCAGATGAACATCTGCCATAATCCAGGCATACGAGGGAGTACAGATCACATTCCTCCTGTAATCTCTGTATGTCCTTGTTTGTGCCTGCCTAAAATCAAAATCCTTCTGTTCTCCTAATTGAAGGAGTGTGTTTTGGCAGGGAATAGAAATTGCATTTTTAGGTCTTTGGTTGGACAGTCTTAAAATAACTGTCAGCCTTAGTTCTTTCAGAGACTGGATAGTGTGGATATTTATAGTAAAACTGATTTGATGGGTTAAGACTGAAGAATTAGAATTTATATTACATTTCAAAATATTACTGTGCAGTTTTGAGATGCTGCCATGGCGACTGCAGCACTGCCCTGCTTTACATGCCTGTTCAGTCACTAGGTCTCCCCAGGCTTTCTGGCAATTCAGTATCCTGGGGTTTTTTTCCCTTCTTGTTGCAACTTGCCTGTCTGATGGCTCAAATATCTGCAAGTGCCTGTCAGGGGAGGAGAGACCTAGATACTTACTTAGCCATGGCACCACCAGTTTGATCCCAAGTGCTCCTATTGTAGCTGCTTCTAAGTGTGGCAAGAAAGAAAGGGGTCTGGGCTCACACGTCCCCTCTGGCTCCAGGGCAGACCATGGGCACTCAGGTTCCTAAACAACACATGGGAGAAGAGCCAGCTTACAAATTTAGTAGAGGAAATATTGCACCTGAGGCTTCATCTTAATCCTCCTTTTAAATACTCTGTTTTGGCTCTCAGTGACCCACAGAAGGATGCACATACCTAGCTGTCAGCTGGTAACCTCCAGGACAGACCTCTCAGTCCACTTCTGTCTCTCTCCATCCACAATCCCCTTCTAGCTTCCAACTGTGATGTTCCAATTTACTCTCTGATGCAAAATAGTCATTGCAGCCCTTACAGTAGCCTAACACTTGCAATCCAAGGCTTCCTGGCTCGGTCCTCTCTGCTCCAGATCTGGTCTTTGTGATTAGGAAAATACCAACATCATCTCCTGGCCCCCTGAGCACAAAACCAGGGCTGGGAGTAGGAAGCTGCCCTGCAAGTCATGCACACTGCCTGAAGAGGCACATGCTTGGGGCCTGAGAACAGCAGGGGCAACTAAATTCATGTTTTCCATTCTGGCCTATTTTTATCCAAGCCAAAACTCCATCCCCTACTCTGCACCCACCTGACAAGATATTTGGTCTTTCTCAGGGGATATGGTGGAGTTAGGACACTGAAATGGACCCTTTCTAACAAAGACGTAAATATGGTGAGGCAATAGGTAACCCTATGTCCCAGTACAGGCTGTGTTTGTGCTTTCCACCTTGTTTTGCACTTGACTCCTGTAACATTCAGTGTGGTCCCTCCTGTTCTTTTATTGCCTGAGCCTTCATTAGCAGGATATTATCATAGAATCACAGGGGTTGGAAGGGCCCTGGAGAGCTCCTGGGGTCCAACCCCCTGCCAGAGCAGCTCCCCAGCTCATACTGCACAGGTCGGCGTCCAGACGGGGCTGGAATCTCTCCAGAGAAGGAGACTCCACACCCCCTGGGCAGCCTGTCCCAGGGCTCCCTCACCCTCACTGGGGAAAAGTTCTTCCCCAGGTTGCTGTGGAACTTCCTGTGCTCCAACTTGCAGCCATTGCCCCTTGTCCTGTCCCCACAGACACTGAAAAGGGGCTGGCCATTTCCCCTGCACCCCATCCTTCAGATATTTATAAACATTGATCAGGTCCCCCCTCAGTCTTCTTTTCTCCAGGCTGAACAGCCCCAGCTCTCTCAGCCTTTCCTCACAGGGGAGATGCTCCAGGCCCTTCATCATCTCCTCAGCCTCCTCTGGACTCTCTCAAGGAGATCCCTGGCTTTTCTATCCCAGGGAACACAGAACTGGACGCAACACACCAGGTGGGGCCTGACCAGGGCAGAGCAGAGGGGGAGGATCCCCTCCTGTCACCTGCTGCCCACACTCCTCCTGATGCCCCCCAGGATCCCATTGTCTCAGCCCCCAGGGCACACTGCTGGCTCATGGCCACCCTGTCACCCACCAGGACCCCCAGGTCCTTCTCCACAGAGCTCTTCCCCAGCAGGTCACCCCCAGCCTGTACTGATACATGTGGTTATTATTGATGCAGTTATTCATAAAGTGGCCTCATGAAATATCTGTCCTGTTATTATGCTGGTCCCAGTGGGCAGCAGCTGTACAATCTCCTCTCCAACACAGTCCCAAGAAGCTCAAAGCACATAAAGCAAGATTTGCACTTGAAGCTGTAAGGCAACTTCACTGATCAGACACTGTTTGACTCAAGAAGACAAAAATTGAGGCTTTTGGAAAAAATAAAGGAATAAAGATGTCTGAAGCAAGTAACTAGGGTTTTAATTCAGCAGACAGGTTTGGGGAGACCACTAGCATGACCACACAAGACTCATAACAATAACTGACATTTCTTACTCCTATTTCTTTCCTCTGTACCTAAAATAGGCATCAAAATATCTAGAGCAAGGCACGTTTTTGTTCTCCAATAAAATAATATATTGACAACCTTTGCAATCTAGTATCTTTGCTTGAAGCCCACTAACATCCATGAAGTCAAAAAGGATTTGGATCAGGCACAGATGTTTTTTTCCACTTCAACACCCATATTATCATTAGAGAACCATAATTTTTGCAGTCTGAAAAAAGGTTCATAATGGTCAAGGCAGGTACAATCTTCTCTGTTACCTATCTGAACAAAATTTAACCTTGATTTCTAGCAAGGTCTTTCACACCATCCAACAAGAATAAGACATAACAAAAAATGTACAATGTGAACCACAAAACTCTACGGTAAGCTAAATTGATGGGAGTATGGCTGTAACACTGTGGGTGATCTCCAAGGTGACTGGGTTAATCACCAAGAGTTCATTATCTCATAGTTTCCCAAACTTTTTCTTTTTGAAAGGTTCCCTCTTACACTGTTTTCACAAAAGTTTTTTCCCAGCAATCGTTTACCATTAAGATTGAAGAAGTGTTTAAGGCCAGGTTGATGGGGCCCTGGACAACCTTGTGTAGCTCCAGGCCTGAGGTTGGTGTCCCTGCCTGTGGCAGGGGGGTTGGAGCTCTGTGATCCTTGGGGTCCCTTCCAACCCACCCCATTCTATGATTCTATGAACTCTCAGTACCTATTGATAGCCATGAGCCTTCTGTTTTTCTATTTGCCATTTGAGTATTGGTGCAGAGGAATGTAACTGACTGATTTGGTGGGAATAGCCTGGCACACAGTGTAGCACACTCAGCCTTCTCACACTGACTGCTGTGTGAACCACTCCTGAGTGTCAACCACCAACAGACAGCACAACAGGAGTTTCTAGGGTGATAGCAGTGGAGGTGCCCTGTAAGAATAATAGAATGGCATGGGTTGGAAGGGACCCCAAAGATCACAGAACTCCACCCCCCCTGCCACAGGCAGGGACACCAACCTCAAGCCTGGAGCTACACAAGGTTGCCCAGGGCCCCATCCAACCTGGCCTTGAACACCCCCAGGGATGGGGCACCCACCCCCTCTCTGGGCAGCCTGTTCCAGCCCCTCACCACTCTCTCTGGAAAAAACTTCCCCCTAATATCCAATCTAACCCTTCCTTCCTTCAGCTTTAATCCATCCCCCTTGTCCTGCCATTATCTGTCCTTTTAACAAGCTGATTCCCCTCCTGTTCCTCTGCTCCCTTCAGGGACTGGCAGGCTGCAATGAGGTCCCCCCACAGCCTTCTCTTCTCCAGGCTGACCCAGCCCAGCTCCCTCAGCCTCTCTTCGTAGGGCAGCTGCTCCAGCCCTGTGAGCATCTTTGTGGCCCTAAGAAGATGACCCTTTCCCCAAGCTGGTGCAAAGACAACAGCTTGCTATTAAAGAAATGCTTCAGAGCACAGACCCCTTGCCTACCTGCAGATAACAGAGGGTTTAATAACTGCGGCAGTCGCTGCCCAAGCATCCAACATACCTCTCTGCAGTGGGAAGAAGCAGCTCTGTGTCAGTCGCTCTCCAGCTACATCACATCCCATCATTGCACATCCTGATGTGACCTAATGCAGCAGGTAATGGGATCTGTGCCCAGTTAATGAATAGAAGACTATTGCTGACTATTGTAACACAGTAAATACTGCTGCCATCTTGGGCAGGTTTCTGAACGCTTTTGTCACCATATAAAACACTCATGCCTTGTCTACATGGGTACTTTTTTTCCCAAAAATGAGGAACAGCTGAGAATTATTGCCACCTCACTGGAGATTATCACCTGTATTCATAGGGTCAGTCATCCAAAGGCTGGTATTTACAGGTTTCTCTGCAGCCCCTAGATTAGGACTGTGCCACCAAGAGACACCTTGTAAATCACCACAAGCAAAGCACAAGGCAGTCAGAGCTGCAATAAGCAACAACAAAATTATCTCTTCTTTCCTCATCCCTAGCCTGTGGATCTATTGGGGACATGAGAAAGGAAGCCCAGCACATTCAATTGCATTTTGTGGATGAAAATCCAGCAGGAACCATTTGCTACAGCAGAGTCAGGAGACAGAAGCTCTCAGTGTCTAGGCGTCCCAAGCATATATCTTGCTTTTGAACTGGGACTGCAGAACAGGGCCCTGTAATATCCTTGAAAAGAGAAATTACATCCTGCTCCGACGCTAACACTTTCTTCAGTATAGTAATCTGGAGTAAACTCTGGAGAGCATGGGCTTCCAGCTTTTGAGGATGATGTGCTGCTGCTGAACCAGGGCTGCACTCTATTCATATTATCTCACTGACATGGAACAACCTAATTGCCCCACTGCAATGGGATTCAATAAGCCATTCTCAGTGCCACCCACATAACTTTAGATCATAAACAAAACTAATACCTGAAGGAAAAAAATTACTTCTAGCTGGTCCTAGACAGGAGGAGGCCCACACTGGGGAGCATCCAGCATGTCAGTGTAATGTGGTCATGTTCCAAATGCAACTTCCCAACATACTCAACATGCAGGGCAGTTTCCAGTCTTTTGGCTCTGACCCACTTTTAAAGAGAGAGAAAAAAACCAAGCAGCTCCCATCCCCAAGCACACAGAAGAAAAAGGGCAACTTCTGCTTAGATGAAGTTCACTGAAGGGATGAACTCATTGCTTCCAGCACAGTAACCCAGGGGAGTGGGAGGAGGGGAAGAGAGTGTCCCTCATCTGCTAAGACATTCTTAGCACTTTTAACAGTTCAGAGTCTCACCAAATTTCATAAGAAATCAGCCCCAGAGCAGCTGAGAGGAAGTCCTCACAGAAGACTCTGGCCCAACATCCCTCCTTGCTGACTAGATGCATTAATTTGTTCTGAAACCCCAGAGGCCAGAGTGGGAGGGCATCAAAGTGGACAGTGCTGCTTCAGCACTGACCCAACAGCACAAGCACTCTGCCTCACCCTGATGCAAATCCCATCAAATCAACTCAAGCAAAATGCAGATCTTTTCAGAGAAGGTACAAAGCCCATCCCACATTCTGAAGATCAGTCACTGTCTGCAGATACTCCCAGAAATTATGTTTATTTACTTAGGCAAAAGAACGATTGTGGAATCACCAGGAAACAGCATTACTACAGGTAAGTACCAGAAAGGTTGCATCCCAGATATGTCATTAGTGAAAACATTATCCCTGGTATTTCCTTCAGTGCTGCCTCACAGATGGACACTGCAGGTATTTCTTCCCTTGGACTGAGTTGGAAGGTCAGAGAAATCACCAAACATGGAGAGCTCAGGACATGACACCTTTTCTTCATTTCCTGCAAAAGAGAAAGCTCTAGGGCATCAAGAACTCCTGCTCCTGCTGAGCTTATGCTACTGTTCTCAGAGAATCTAAAAAACTCTTTGTAGCTTTGAATTATTATCATGAGGAATAAAGCACTGCCTAAAGCTGCAGCTTGATGATGATGGGTACTGGTGATGTACAGAAGTGCTTTCCACATACTTCAAGAAATGCACTTAAACTCACCTTTTCTGTGCAAGGCATAAAGCACACTCCATATTTATTGCTGGAACTTCCATCTACATCAGTGCTTTTCTCCACCATCACCAAAGAGATACAAAGCATCTGTCAAAACATGTGGAAGGCCTTGATCTTTTAGGTGGCAGAGACAATAATATATATTGTTGCTTCCTTTCACAATGCCAGAGACACACTAAGGAACCTGTAAACAGCTTCAGTCAATGACTTAAAGCTGAGTCTCTCAGAAATCACGTCTGGAAAATTCCAGTAATACAACTACTGCCTGGAATACCTCCCAGAGCATATTTAACACCAGAAGTGTATTCAAACTACATTTGTTTTCAGCATCAGTTGCCTGTAATAAACAGAAAGACAAATGCAATTACTCAGTGTATTTTTGGTATCAAACTTTGGAGACAGCTCTATGTGCTGGTGGAAGCAGGTTCAGCCATATTAATCACTGACCATAAGACCAATAACTTTGAGCTTATCATTTTCCAATTCCATTACCCATGCTAAATAGCACCTGTCCTGGGTTCAGCCCAGCAGCAGGCTATGTTAGCCCTGAGAGTATTCCATACCAATTGCATCATGATCAGGCAGTCTGCCCCCCCACTTTGCAGGGGTGACTCCGGACTCGGGCACGGGAGGATCCGGTCTGGGCAGGCACAGTGCCAGTTCCGGGGGTGACTCTGGACCCATCAGAAACTGCTCCGGGCACGGGAAGTCCCGGTCTGGGCAGGCGCAGTGCCAGTTCCAGCTTCTCCCTCTCTCTCTCTTTTTGGATCGGCGTGGCAGGCGGTGGTGAGGGGGGTGCTCTGGGGTCCGGGCTCGGGGAGTGCTGCGTTCGGGGCTCTGAATCTGAATCGGTTCGGGCACGGCTCAAATGACATAGTGTGGGGAGAGGTTTGCACTGTATGTAATAGCACTGTAGTTAGTTGTTTTCATATTTTCTCCTGTTGTTTAGTAAACTATCCTTATCCCAACCCGCGGGCCTTTGGTTTTTTTTCCCTTGCTCGCAGCTCCTCGGCTCCCTCCGTTCGCCCATCCCCCACCTCTTAAAGAGGTAGGGGGCTTCTTTTTCTGACCTTTGTGGCCCCAGCTTTTCTGCTGAGGTTTAAACCACAACAGCACCACACTTCATCTGGCTTGCAAACAGAAGAGGAAGCTTTTGTGGAGCACCCATATATCTGCTCACCATATTCACATTCATAGATTAGAATAATAAAATCATACAGGGGGACCTCATTGCAGCCTGCCAGTCCCTGAAGGGAGCAGAGAAACAGGAGGGGAATCAGCTTGTTAAAAGGGTAGACAATGGCAGGATAAGGGGGATGGATTAAAGCTGAAGGAGGGAAGGTTTAGATTGGATATTAGGGGGAAGTTTTTTCCAGAGAGAGTGGTGAGGGGCTGGAAGGGGCTGCCCAGAGAGGGGGTGGGTGCCCCATCCCTGGGGGTGTTCAAGGCCAGGTTGGATGGGGCCCTGGGCAACTTGAGGTTGGTGTCCCTTGCCTGTGGCAGCGGGGTTGGAGCTCTCTGATCCTTGGGGTCCCTTCCAACCCATGCCATTCTATGATTCTACAATTCCATCAACAGTCTTTACAGTTGTTGGCTTTTTTTGGACTGTGAAGTTAAGAAGTGTCATAGGATGTATCATATGACACAATATCCCAATTTGGAAGGGACCCATAAGGATCATCAGGTCCAACTCCTGGCTCCACACAGGACCAGCCGAGTCAGAGCATGTGGCTGAGTGCATCATCCAGATGCTTCCTGAATTCAGTCAAGCTCAGAGCTGTGACCACTTCCTGGGGAGCCTGTTCCAGTGCCTGACCACCCTCTCTGTAAAGAACCCCTTACTAATATCCAGCCTAAACCTCCCATCACAGCTTCATACCATTCCCTCAGGTTCTATCACTGGTCACCAAAGAGAGGAGAAGGACACCTGCCCCTTCACTCCCCCTTGTCAGGAAGCCACAGACCACAGTGAGGTCTCCCCTCAGTCTCCTCTCAGGCTGTACCAACCAAGAGACTTCAGCCTCTCTTTATAAGACATTTCTCCACGACTTCTAGACATCAGGCAACCCAGTCAACATTTCCTGGTGGAAAAGATGACCTCTCTGAAGCATACATACAAGGTGTTATGGCTTCTCCAGGTTGGCACATCCTGCTCATTGTCCCTGCAGAGTGAAGCAAAGCCTCAGTCACCACCACCAATTGTTCCACTCCCTTAAGAGCAACAAGGCTGAAAGATGAGAGCAGCTAACTCCTTGTTTCTTCCTTCCCTCAGGTATAGCTTCCCTTAAAAGCTCACAGGCAGGATTCCACAATTTCTCATCCTCATGAGTCAGTCTTTGAAATAGGAACAATATTTTTCTTAATGTGATTGTGTAACACTGTCATGACTTTAATATTTTTGACAGTGAATTAAGCTTAGCTATTAAAGTGGGTGCTGTGTTGATTCTTCTTTCCTCCTTTCCCCAAAGGCAGGAGTGTGCACAGTACAGAGGGAAGAAGGTATTTGCTGCTTTTTTTGGTCTTCAGAAATACAGTGCTTAAAAAGACATATCTACTCATGTAGTCTCATTTTTCTCCTCCTACAGATAACCACAACATACCAGCTTACTCAGTGTTGCAAGGGTGGCAAGCAAGGTAAGACCAAAGAAATTAATTCAGTACTTGTGGTTTCCAGGATGAAGTCTGATAACCACTCAACCCCTATCCCCAGGGCTGACATTTAGAAATGTGCATATGAAGCAGAGGCTTGGTGGGGTGTTAGGATTCTTAGGCAGTGCCCAGGGCCATCAAAACACTGCCCAAAAGCACTAGCCATCAAGTCTCCATGATGCTTAGTTCTTCATTTTGGAACAAAGCTGTAGTCATGAAGACCTAAGTTAATACCAATTTTCCCTAGTTTCTTTCCTTACCTTTTTGACAAGTCATTTTGATGTCATCTAGTCAAAGAGCAGTAATAACTGAATTTGAAGAACCTAGACACATGGCCCAGCTTTCATAATCCCTAGTTTCTGATTTGCTAAAGGAAGCTGATGCAGGGGTGGTTTCAGGCATACTTTTAAATATTTTAAACATTTTTATCTATGATTCATCCTGCTTGCCTGGGAAAGTTGGGGTTTTGCCAGAGGGCATGGTTTGAAGTTTGTTGCATTCTTCATCCATAACGTTAGTTGACACTGCTTCAAGACAGGTAAGTTCAGTATAAGAACTAAGTGACATAGGAACCATAGTGCTTAAGCAGGGTCATGGGGAAGAGACAGAGATGATGTGAGCAGTAAATAGCATTCCTGAGTGTCACTTCCTTACACAGGCTGGAAGGGCAGTCTCAGCGTGCCCCATGTCTAGGCAAAAAAAAGAGTATTTCTTATGTGTGTCTATTACTCATTTTCCACATGGCATTCAGTAACTACTGATTGGTTCCATAGTTCCTTCTGGAACACCTCAGCATGAGAAACACACCAGGAAATGGGATTTTCAAGGTGTGCAGTTCTGGTTGTGCTGAGCATGCATTTTTTTGAGAGGCAGAGGAATTTTTTCTGCCCAGGCTCCAAAGAGAACATCCCTGTGCATGAAACATGTGTCCAGTTCTGGGCTCCCTGGGATAGAAAAGACAGGGATCTCCTGGAGAGAGTCCAGAGAAGGGCTACGGAGATGATGAAGGGCCTGGAGCATCTCCCCTGTGAGGAAAGGCTGAGAGAGCTGGGGCTGTTCAGCCTGGAGAAAAGAAGACTGAGGGGGGACCTAATTAGTGTTTATAAATATCTTAAGTATGGGATGCAGGGGAATTGGCCAGCCCCTTTTCAGTGTCTGTGGGGACAGGACAAGGGGCAATGGCTGCACGTTAGAGCACAGGAAGTTCCACAGCAACCTGGGGAAGAACTTTTCCCCAGTGAGGGTGAGGGAGCCCTGGGACAGGCTGCCCAGGGGGTGTGGAGTCTCCTTCTCTGGAGAGATTCCAGCCCCGTCTGGACGCCGACCTGTGCAGTATGAGCTGGGGAGCTGCTCTGGCAGGGGGTTGGACCCCAGGAGCTCTCCAGGGCCCTTCCAACCCCTCTGATTCTGTGAGATCAGCACTTTGGGTTTCCTAGTCAGTCTCTTACAAAGCAGCATTTGCATTTCTCCTAAATCACATCACAGCTACATCCAGCACAGGGTTTAAGTCAATTCAGACCCTGTTTACTACCTATACTTTGAAAGAATCACAATTATACAGGAGGATAGTCCATTTTCTCTCTCCTCCCCAGTACCTTAGAAAAAGGTGCTCCTGTAGGAAGCAAGGGAAAAGCTATAGGTTCTCTGAGAGGTCAGCACTTTTGCTGTCACTGGACAAAGGTATGTTGGGAATAGAAGCCCTTCAGAATCAAGGGCAGGAACAGCACACAGGGTGATTTTGCTAACTAGAACAGTTTCATCCAGGGTTACCTGCTCTTTGGTCCTCTTAATTTCCTAATTGGACTCACACTAATAAATAGTTTCAGCTGTGGTTCCAGTAGGACCGCTTTCCTTGTCCTTCATTAACATCACAATTTCACAAGATGCCCCCTCCAATGTTTCTTTCTTTGGGGTTTTTTTTTTTCTCTTTTTTTACCATCCCTTCATCAAGGCCCATCCCTCCTGCTCTCCAGCATGAATAACACTTCTTCGTGTACTGCATCCTAAACACTGGATTCAGTTGCCTAATCATCTGCAGAGCATGGGAAACATACAGCCTGCCTGCAGTGCCAAACAGAGGCTAGGCAGCCTATCTCAGGAGATGGAAAATGGTGTGAGGAATCTAAGTCTAGAGAACCAAATCCTACCCACACCAACAGGGTATTTGCTGTAAAGCTTCCTCTGTTGATCTGTGACAGTTAAGCTGTACCATCTCTTTGGCAGTAGTTAAAGCTTGAAAAGACAAGAACCCAATGGGAAAGTCTTTTAATAAATTATAAATTTATAGATTAAATAGATGCCCTGACAGTCCTCCCTAGTTTATTTCCATTTATGTACATGTCTTGTCTGTATTATGGCAGTTATAGGAATACATAATTGAGTAAAGAGACTGAAATCATCACAAGAACAGACTTCATCATAAAATGCTTGCATTTCCTTTAGACTTTTTTTTAACAGAACAAGTTATGTCCTAAATCCAAATGATGGGCTTTGGTTTTTTTTGTTGGGATTTTGTTTTTAATTTCTAAAACCCAAACAAATGAATAGTTTTTTTAACACAGAGGAATCATTAGAGAGGATGGAATAAAGCTGAAGGTGGGATCAAGTGGATGGGATGTGAGTCTGTGTGTGAGAAAAGCCTGTCTCAGGTGGGATGCTGCTCAAAGGCTGGCAATGATACATGGATCAGATGAAGTGATTTGTTTTGTTTTTACTAACAGGATAACTTAATATACTTTGGTTTAAATGATAATAGAGATGAACACTCATTGACAGGACTAAGTTCAAAGTTAAACTTGCATAAATTAGCTGAGAATTTGTTCCTGGATCTGGACTGATTCAAGTGAAATATTCTCAAGTACTAATTTTATCTTCAGTCCCTATATATGTAACAGCCACCAATTTCCAGTTATCTGTAGAAAAAGAAATCTTGGCCAGACATACTCTGCAGTGCAATGACACTTGGCAACAATATATATATTGACAGTCATACTGAGTAGGAAAAAACACCTACCTGAATGTTGATTCCTTTCCATGGAAGTTTTCTGTATTTCATATTCTTTGGAGCAGCAGGTGTCCTTTTAATTACAGTACAGTCGTACCAAGCCACCATGGGTGAGAAACCCACCTCAATGGAACCATCTCTGCAGGAATCCTTCTGGAGCAGCAATGACCTTAGCAGCATCCTCTGAGCTGCCATTTGTATTTGTTTGGAGTGAAACCCAAATGCCGAGCACATGATTCTTAACATAGGCTCCAGCTCTAAGTGCAGATGGCTTGATCCTTCACACCTTCCACTTGCTGTAGTAGGAAATCTGGTTAATTAAGAGGAAAGCCTTAAAAAGAGCAGTAGGTGCAATCAGAGGAATCTGTGCTTGGCCTCTAGCCCAGGGTGCTGAGGCTTGATTGCAGTTGGTGCTGCCTGGAAATCCTGGGGATGGCTGCTGGCAGCCAAACAGAAAAGATCACCCTGGGACAGTGCTAAAACACAGTCAGGATGCACTTGGGGGGCTTGGAAACACTCATGAAGCCATGAACTGAGAAAAAGCAGCAGAATTTCAGCCTCATCTTGAGTTATTATTTAGTCTAGCATGTTTCTGGTGAGCTTTTAGTGATGTAACAGATAAGACCCCATGATCTGACCTATTTAACAGGCTTGCCACCTTCCCATATACATACTGGTCTGGAGTCCTCATTGGAGCATGGTTGCTGTCCTGGCTCCATCCTACTGGAAAACTATTCCTTAGAAAATCAGGCCAGGATAAAGCTGATCCTTTTTCATGATACAGACCTATGCCTATGCCCTTACATGCCTCTTCACTTCTTTCACTTGCTTACCCATCAACATTGCAAGGGTAACAAATCCCTCCAGAGGCCTGGGACCGTGAGTTACCAGTACAAGGCAGAGAAGGTTTCACCTGCTCTAGAGAAAGGATCATAGGTGGTCTAGGAGGGACCCACAACTGCTTCACAAGTAGTAAGGTAAATTCACCTGGGAGGTGAATTTCTATGCCCTAGCTTGTACCTCCTGGACTCATACAACAGGCTATGGCTTTAATGCTAGTGGAGCACATCACAAACAGGAATTTTTTGGAGTTGCTGGAACTGCATATGGTCAAAGCACAAGACTGGCAAGTAGGAGTTCTGGCTTTGTCTTCAGGGTTTAGCAAACGAGAAAGTGTCCCCTTGCTCCTCAGTTTCCCTCCTTTCAGAGTAACAGACAATATCAGCCTACCCTGTAGATCATGTATGAAGATTCAACATTTCATTTTGATAAAGCAATTTGAAATCATATGACGATGGATACTACCAAGCTCTTAGGTATGAAAATATACTTAATTTTAAATCAGAAGACATTTTATGCCTTTCCAGAACGCTCATAGCAACATGATTCATTAGAATAGTTAATAAATGGCATGCATTTTTTATGCCAAGTTTCTGAAGCACATTTTTTTCAGTTACATTAATTTATGCAGTGAATTAGTCAATAACTGTTACTGCATCCTCATTTTCAATTTATGATAGTTTTGTAGATGCAGGGAATAGAAATTCCTCATTATTAAAGACTTTGAGACTAATAAGTCTTAACTACTTTTCTCAGTATTCCTCTGACTGCTAGCATGGGCATTCTCAAGTACCTTCCCAAGTGTGTGCCTTGCCTATTAGATGGATCTTACTGGAAGTGAATATGGATGTTTCCATATCAGAAAACTTACAGTGCATTGAGTGGAAAACAACTGGTGAACCTGGATTGGCATCAGTCACAGTTTACATTGAAAATGGTGGTAAAAATGAAAATGATTAGTCGGGGTCAGATTCTCCTAAACTTGGAGAATGGCTGGTATTGCTTCTCTTCTCCTCCAATTCTTCAGATATGGGCGGGGGGGTTCCAACATCACAAGGAACTGCACCTACAGTTTTTCAAAATTAAGGGACTTTTAAAACACAATCCTCAAAGTACAGGTGGACAAATAGCACTTTGCACCCTGACAACTAAAACTCTGCCCTTGCAGGCTTAGCTTTCCAACACCGTATTTCAACCTCCAGTGATTTTTCACCGGTGAGTTATAAAGCCTGGGGAACCTTCTCTGTGCCACAACACAAGTGCTGCCAACCACAATCCATTTAAAAGGGCTCCCCTTCCTCTGCCCTTCTGTTAGCTCCCAAAGTGAAACTGAGAAGTGGTCTGACAAGCAGAGCTCCTGAGCACATTTGCCCTCTTTGCTGTGTGTCCAGGTTTGGGGTGCGGAGCAGCAGGGAAGGAGGGCTGACAAGCAGCAGTGTGGGCCTGAGCTTCTATGACTGCAGACTGGCAAAGTGGGGGGAGCTACAAGAGGGACATGGTCATCTCCTCACTTGGAGGCATTCTGAAAGTGAAGTATGCAGTTTAGTGAAATGTAGGTCTAAGGAGGTGATCCTTCCCCTCTGCTCTGCCCTGGTCAGACCCCTGGAGTATTGTGTCCAGTTCTGGGCTCCCTGGTATAAAAAAGACAGGGATCTCCTTGAGAGAGTCCAGAGAAGGGCTATGAAGATGATGAAGGGCCTGGAGCATCTCCCCTGTGAGGAAAGGCTGGGTGAGCTGGGGCTGTTCAGCCTGGAGAAAAGATGACTGAGGGGGGACCTTATTAATGTCTATAAATATCTGAAGGATGGGATGCAGGGGAATTGGCCAGCCCCTTTTCAGTGTCTGTGGGGACAGGACAAGGGGCAATGGCTGCAAGTTGGAGCATAGGAAGTTCCACACCAACCTGGGGAAGAACTTTTCCCCAGTGAGGGTGAGGGAGCCCTGGGACAGGCTGCCCAGGGGGTGTGGAGTCTCCTTCTCTGGAGAGATTCCAGCCCCGTCTGGACGCCGACCTGTGCAGTATGAGCTGGGGAGCTGCTCTGGCAGGGGGTTGGACCCCAGGAGCTCTCCAGGGCCCTTCCAACCCCTACAACTCTGTGATTCTGTGATCCTTTTTGAGAACTCCCCTGAGACCTGGGGTTTGGTTATAGCCATAGGCAATGCATTTTCACGTTTCCTGAGGACACTGAGACATTCGTATATTGCAGAAATGTTCTGGTAGCAAAAGTTTCCATTCCTGAGAATCGCAGCAGCGACATACCACAAGCTCTTGGTTTGTATCTGTCACTACTGCAACCACAGGACACCGGGCTCTCAAGATAGCATATCCCATGTCGGCTAAACAGCAGTACAGCTGGCTCCTGCAGCATGGAGAGGGCCATATCAGCAAGGCAGGGTGGATGGTAGGTGATACAAAGACTATCCCCTATCTCTGCCAGTGTTCTGTCAGTCTCACCTTTCTCACCCCCTCCCCATGCTCCAAGGATGCTGGCTGTCATTCAAAGGATTGACCAAGGCAGCAATTTACCTGCCAGGTATGTTTTTTGTTGATGAGACAAGTTATGCTGCGATCCTTTTATATCTCTTTTACAGAGACTTGAAGGAGACCGGGGCATAAAGGGGATGTCAGGCAACTAAGATAAAAAGAACAAATGAGAAATAAAATAATAAAAGAATAATAAACCTAAAACAAAGACAGAGAGAGGAAAAAAAGATAAGACTTTTGACTCTTCACGTCCCCCTGCAACTGGCGCGGAGAGGTTCCTTAATTTCCATTTAGCAGAAAAGACAAATACTGGCTCATTATTCCTTTCTATTGTCCTAGAGCAGAGAAGACATTTTGATTTCCTGACATATACACCAGCCAACTTCTACACCTAGACAGTACCCAAAATGTAATTGTATAAAATGAATGATGCCAGTAACAGCAGGGCAATTAACATGTGCAGCTAAGATAGCAAGACAAAAATAAACGAGTGCTTTATTGTCAGCCACCTTCCTGTTGAGGGGCCTTAGGGCTCACTGAGGCTTGAAAGACGGTCTGCTGAGACAAGCACATGATGATATCTCCGCCAAAGAAAGCTCTCCCTGTTCAGAAGTACATCAGGGTTATCCAGAAACAGCAGCTTCCTCTAGCCTCTAGCCTACACCCTCTGTACTGCTAGCACGGCCAAGAGTTATACATGCACCACTTGACAAGCTGGAGAGATTATTTCATTGTTTATGCACATCCCAAAAGCATCAGTATTTAGGTACAGTCTTCCTACAGAGTAGCACCTTACAGATGTACTGACTGCCTCTGATTCATGAGAAACATAGTTCATTTTAAAAATATAAAATAAAAAGACCCTTTGCCTATTCAGTCTGTCTCACTGTCTGTTACTTACTTCATGTGTTGTTCTGTCCTGCTTCTCTGGATCAGTCTGAAGCTTGATCTCAGAGAAATATTTTTACCAAGCTAGCAAAAAAACCCATAAATTAGAATGCTGTGGTTCTCTGGAGTCTCCACAGGCTCCTGTGCAGTGCAACTACTCTGTGTCTGCAGTGGTTTTCCCTACCGCTCATCTTCTGAACAAAAGCCTCACCAGAAAAGACATCACCCAGTGGATACGAATGTTTCCCAGTTCCTGCTGCAGATTCAGAGTGTGGTAATTCTCACAGCAAATAATTTCCAGCAAAACCAAGTATTTTACATCTAAAGCAGGCACAGCAGTAGAAGCAGCTAAGAAATGGCACCTTTGCAATGAAAAAAAAGCTCTGTCAAATCAGATAAACATATCAGAGGGTGCAAAACTATTAGTAATACTGGATTTTGTGCAGACTTCTAGGTAATACCAAGATATTTTGCTTATTACAACTGCTTCTCCACTTACTTTGACAGGGTCAGACTTCATATTCCGAGAGCAATACTTTTGTTTATCTATTCCTCTGAGAACAACTGAGTTTTGAATATAAATACTAGACAGTAGTCTACAAGCAGGTACTTTTGAGTATGACTACTGAAGTCAACAGTCTTTTGGGGAAACTGTATAAACATGGAACATACAACTGATAATTCTGTAGCATACAACTTCTACACAAACATCACCTTTTTCTACCCTGCCATATTAAGGTTCCACATGGTGGAATCAGTGGTCCAAATGCTCTACGCTGGTCTGAGGTCTCTTATTCATCCAAACTTTTCCATATGCTGTCCATCTTTAACTGTGACTGTAGGTGGGGGGGCAGAAATATTTCAGCATAAGTTTTTATTATTATTTTTGTAAGCCAAAATTAGACTGTCACTTGTTCAAATCCATCTGGCAGTTTGAATACTTGCATTCAGCACAGGGAGGAGTGATTTTGTTCCATTAACTTCTGTTTGAATTAACTGAGATCACAAATAAATGCAGATTTCCTCTACTTTGCAGGCCTTATGGGAGGCCTCACAGGTCTTAGAGAGGCTGATGTTGGAGCTATTTCCTCTGCACTTAGCAGAGAAGGCACAGTCCTTTAATGGGTGTACTACCACAAATACTTACTGCTAATTCAGCATCAGCCAAAGGCTGTGTCTCCAGTAGTGTTTAAGTTCAGATCAGGAGGGCACTCTGGAAGTGAACTCCTAGCAATGCTCCCTTTACGTGCTTTGGGCTGCAGTAGAATGCTAGCTTGACACTCTTGGGTTCTTTGCAAATGAAACTAAATTGAGAGATCATTAGATGGGAACTAATGGGAATTCAGTTCTCAAGACCAGCCTAGAAATAGAGGGAAATGAGGGAAATCCCCTGCTAGGTGTCTGCTGTGGACAACTGATTCACAGCATCACCAGTTTTCTTCTAGACATCCATTCCTGCCACACAGCACTATTTAGTAAGGCAATATTTTCTAAAATACTCGGTGTTCACAGAAAAAGCACTAGATGAATCCTGTAGCTGATGTGCTTACCCACCCCTGTTTCTCCCTGCCATAACCTCAAAGATAAGTTCCAGCTATGGAAGTTAGAGATGTTATTATGCTACGATCAAATATGGGAGAGGGAAAAGATCTGCTCAGTTATGAGGTTTCAAAATGGTCTTCCCTCACATTTTCCCTTAAATAATAGCTAGCACATTAAACACAACGTATCAAAGGCTATTTTAAAGTTCATAGAATCATAGAATGGCAAGGGTTGGGAGGGACCCCAAGGATCACAGAGCTCCAACCCCCCTGCCACAGGCAGGGACACCAACCTCAGGCCTGGAGCTACACAAGGTTGCCCAGGGCCCCATCCAACCTGGCCTTGAACACCCCCAGGGATGGGGCACCCACCCCCTCTCTGGGCAGCCTGTTCCAGCCCCTCACCATTCTCTCTGGAAAAAACTTCCCCCTAATATCCAATCTAACCCTTCCTTCCTTTAGCTTTAATCCATCCCCCTTGTCCTGTCGTTGTCTATCTTTTTAAGAAGCTGATTCCCCTCCTGTTTATATGCTCATTAGATTACGTCAATAGGTTTGAGTAAAGGACCAGTTCTTGTCTTATGCAAAATCAGTTCTCAATGATTTTCAAGAAGCTACACCATATCCTGCCCTGGTTCACAGGATGGCAATTATGATGAATACCCTGAAGTGTTCAGTGGGCACCTCGGTCTCCTTCACACATGAAGCCTGTGGTCAAAGCCAGCAATGGAAGAGAGGAATTTTGACCAGTCGTTCTTGATTCCTTTAACCACAAATGTTACTTTATAAAGCCACTGGTTAATGAAGGAAAAAAAAAACAACCCAAAAACCCTCATGAGATAAAGGCTTTACCCAAATTATTCAGTCATTGGTGGGGAAAAGCAGAAGAGTGATCACATTCTGGCTCAAATCCCTCACTGCTCCATTAGTTTTCTTCCTCTACCCTACAGAGTCATATGAGTATTCAGCAGGGTTCACCTTTGTCTCTGCTAATGCTATACCTTCATTAGCCAGATGGTTGCTCTGGCTCCAGTCGTGCAGAGTTGACAGTTCCCTGCCTCCACAGCACCCACAGCGTGGCATTGGGCATGAAGTAAGGTTGGTGTAGTAGGAGAGTTCCTCTGTTCTCCCAAAGGGGGAAAACACTGAGTTCTTGCACTGCAAAGGACTATTTGTACAGCCAGTGAGATTTATCAGAGGACTCCTTCTAAGGAATTTCTTGTAGCCTGAATGAGCAGCTCCCTGTTCAGAGACACTGCTGTGGCTCTATGGGTTACCTGTGAAGCACCACCAGGACAAGCAAAAGCACCTGAGGTACTAAAAGTGGCAAGGTTTTATATGATCACCCATTATCTCATTACAATAAATTAATAAAGCAATAACTTGAACCAAGCAGGGGGCTACATCAGTAACTGGTCTTGATACACTCTTCTTGCATGTGTAGGGAATGTGATGGTCCAGGCTACAGGCAGGCTCCAGGGAAGGGACTGCAGCGTGATGAACAATGCTGCTCCCAAATCAGCATTACCTGTACAATGATTTTTATATTCAGATACCTGGGCACCATTCCTTTGCTATCTAGAACCTAGGCTTTTCCCAATTAAACTCAAAAGGTAATTAGTCAGAGTCCAAGAAAAATATCACGGGGTTGCTGATCGCTGTCTCTCTCGTTACTTTGCTGGTTCCCTCAGTCTGCCTTCTTGCCTGCAAAGAGCTTTGATTCAGCTGCAGAAAGACAAGTGGCTACCTTGGAAAGTGCACACATGGGAGAGGGTTTATCCATGCAGTGCTTAAGTATTGCTGCAGGAGCCAGGGTTGACACCGAGCTACCGCAACCTCTGAGCGCTGGGCTTGGAAAACTCAACATCACACTCGGATGGAGAGATAATTTGTGTCATTTAAACAACCTCATCCTTCACTGTTTCCACTGCAGGGACTGAGAGGAGCGTTTCCATGGTGCAGAACAGCACAGCGCATGCCTCAGAGACACCAGAGATAAACCCCTCTCTGTTGGGTGCGTCCCGCTGTGCAGCTGTAGCTGCTGGTCCATTAGAGCACTGCCTCAGATCTTTGAGGTTACCCTTAAGGTGCAACTCTTCTTGCACCCTTAAGGTGCAACTCTTCTTTTTTTTGGAGAACAGTTGGTAATATAAACAGGTTTAGGATGTAACTTAGTATGACTAATTATATTGCAATTAGAATAACTAATTATACTGATGGGGAAAGCAACAATGATGAAAGAATGGAAAAATATTCCTATCCATGGAGAACTTTCTTACTAACAAACATGATAGGTCCCCACAAATGAAACAAATAGAACATGAGCTTCCTGGGTGTTGGAGAGGACAGCAGGCCTGCCAGCGGCCTAGCTCTCTTCTCCCAAGATTTAGGTCCTGACAATATCCTCCTGTTCCCATGACACAGGAGAGGTTCCTCATGCTGAGAGGATCCTAATAAACCCATTCTCAAAACACAGCGGCCTTGATGCCAGGGGTACAGGCTGCCCTAACCCAAGGAGCAGTTATGGGAAGGGACTTGGGAGTAACGGAACATTTCAGAACCAGCCATAACAAGAGGGTCAAACAGCCGGTGTGCGGATGCTTTTAGGCATCAAAGGCAAACTAAGGATATTTAGCTCTAAGATATGCTTATCAGAGCTCGTTATAATCACTAACCAATCAGTGGGGTGTGAACAGTGTGTGTAGCCAATTAGCAGTTTTTAGCTTGCCACGTTTGCAGTAATAAAGGTATAGAATCTGGGTGATTTCACCCCATAAATGGCTTTGCCTAAAATTCATATCAAATTGCATGTTGCTTCTGGCTGGCTCACCACACCTGGGTAGTAGCAGAGAATCCAATATCACCTCTGTTTCCACAAGCTCTTAGCAACAGCTTCTATTCTACTTCCACAGGGACTAAACAGAAAAAGAGAACAGCCCCAAAGGGCCACTGAATCACTGCAACACATTCTTGATCTCTCAGGACAAGGAAATTAAAAACAAAAGCTTGATCAAGTGAGCATGAGTAAAGATATTTTTTCATTGAAGCAAAAGAACAGTTGCTTTAAAAGATAAAAGCTTATCATATTTCTTCTCTACTTCCTCTCATAAATGATGTAAAAAAAAAGTTGCTTTGAATAGCTTTAAACCTTATAAAGAGGATTTCTTTACTCTTATACCCTACCAAGATGATATATTGCAGAGAACAAAGACTTTTCATCACTTTCAAATGCTCTACATATTAACATAATCCATTTGTTATGTACCATTTTGTCCAATCGAGATTTTATTAGCTACAATTGGTTTAAATGGGCAGATATTTTTCTTCTATTTTGAGCCAAAATTAGGCCAAAATAAACGTAAATCAGCAACTTCCCAAATTTTAATGGCATCTTGGGCCAGCAAACCCAGAAGAATAGACCCTAAAGGAGACTTAAATATTAGGAAATAATCTGTGTTTATAATGGATGAAGAGAAGTTTTGCAACCTCAGCAGCTAATGGGTGTTTGAAACCCCAGATTTGTCTTTTGTAGTTTGACTCCTACTTCAGTATAAATGATGCAGGCCTATTTGCTCACTTGCTCAGTCTGGGGGAGGGGTGGGTGGTTGCCTTGGATTGTGAACGCAACAGCATTGTGAACACATGTAGATCTATCCATACACCTGCTCAGGTACAGCACTAGAGAAAGTGCTAGTGACAGTCACACAGAATCACAAGGTTGGAAAAGGCCTTTAAGATCGAGTCCAACCAATCCCATTCTGAGCTAAACCAGATCTCTAAGTACCTCATCTACCCTTTTTTGAACACACCCAGGGAAGGTGACTCAGCCCCTCCCTGGGCAGCCTGTTCCAGGCCCCCACAACTCTTTCAGTAACAAATCTTTTTCTAATGTCCAATCTGCCCCTGCCCTGGCACAGCTTCTTGCCAGTTCCCCTTGTCCCATCTCCTGTCCCCTGGCTGAAGAGACCATCACCCACCTCTCCACAACCTCCCTTCAGGTAGTTGTAGGTGGTGATGAGGTCTCTCCTCAGCCTCCTATTCTCCAGGCTGAACACCCCCAGCTCCATCAGCCACTCCTCCAGCCCCTTCACCAGCCTGGTTGTTCTTCTCTGAGGACATCCTTAATCACACACAAGCCAGGAAGAAAATCCTGGAATGACAGGAGCCAAAAAGGTACTTGTCTATTGCACTGGTACACTTAACATGCCATATCCATACTGTAATGGGTAATATTTCCCCCTAGCCTAATAGCAACAGTGAATGTCTTCTGCTCAAACACACCTAGAGTTAGACAAGAGTTCAAACACACATTCATCATTTCTGCATGAGGTTCTCAAAAAGCCTAAACCAGGGCTGGAGCCACCTCCACAGCTCTGTAATGACTGAGCCACTGGCAGGATGGTATTACACAAAGACACGAGGCATTTGATTCTGGAAACGCCTCTGCTGATTCAACTCTGCCCAAGACTGATTTGACATCTCTACATAATGCCCAAGTTTTGCATTTCCATGGCATTTCCATAGGTTTATAGAGAAAGGCCATGGACATAGAAAGGAAATTGTTTTTCAACAAACCTTAGAGGGTGAGGTTGCTGTGCTCCTTAAGTAAGACTCAAACATCTCAAGGAGCAGAATGGTGCATCAGGCTGATTTTATGCCTCAGAGCACCAGGCTGTAGAGGGATGTGTTTTTTCTAGACCTGTTCTGTGTAATATTAGCTTACCAAATGGTAAATTAGAGTCCTGCCTACATAACACCCATGCCAACATCACTGCTTGTGAATCTGCCCCTCTGCGAGATTCTTTTTTTCTTTAGAATTGCCACTGAAGATGCAGCTTTAAGACACTCAAGTCCATCAGTGTGCAAGGGAGAAATCATTGCACAAGAGGACAGGTTACTGTGTGTGGTTCTCTTTGGGTGGGAGAGTCAAGCAAAGATGAAATAAAGGTTTGAGGAGGTTTTTTTTCCACAGCATTGCACCTGGCAAATTTCCAGAAACAAATAAACTGTCTAGGAGACAGACTGAAAGCTTCTCAGAGACAAAATGAAAAGCTACATTTGGCTCCATTAGAAAAATTATACCATTTTAGAAGAAATGCTGAATATAAATCTAGTCAGAGCGAAGTTAGGGCCAGACTAAAAGCAAAGTTTCTCTTGCAGATTTTGTGGTTTTGTATCTCCATCACCATAATTCATCTACAGAACAAACACAGAAAATACAGCCTCTAATGCCCGTCCTGAAGAAGATTTAAAGTTATTCCCTTTCTGAGTGATGCTTTTCCAGCACTCTGGATATGCAGCATTTGCAGAAGATTTTCAACACTGTCCATGTGACATATGGTTCCCCGAAAGGTTCTCTTTTTCAGACAGGCTAATACTTCAGCTGCCTCACAAAACCTTCTCTCTCAGGATTCCTAGCTGGAAGATTTCCCTTTTTTAATCACCGTGATGTCACAGAGGAGCAAGGGCGGCTACTTCCTCCCCACCCCCGCTAGCCAAGACTTTGTGCATGTGCTTAGTTTCATTTCTCATCCTCTGCTTTCCAAATGAACTCAGCTGGGGATGAAGATACATATCCTATTAGCACTACCCCTTTGGGGAATGCCTACAACAACCGCAGCTGCCATTGCATTTCTCCTTAATACCCTTGTGTCCTAGAATACAAATCAAACACATGTTGGTATCTTGTCCACTGCACACCCCACACTGTATTATTTTAAACATACTGTACAGCTACATAAAATGCCCCTGATAAGACATTGTTAGAGTGTTGCAGAGAAGCAATTAGGATAACAGTTTGTGCCTCCTAATCCACCCTGGAATAATGAAACTCCACACTGAATACCGATAAAGGATCCGAGATCTCATAAGCCTTCTTAACTCTGAGCAGTGGAATATTAAAATACTTCAGAAAGCATGACAGCTGACAGGTAGAGTCGTTGGGAAAATGTATGCAAATCCAGCAGCAAATGACGCTGCATAAAGTAAAGGAGTTTGCAGCTAATGACTTGTACTGATGCACAGTCCCATGTTCTGAAAAGAAAACGTCTAACATCTATATTCCTGACAGGCAAAACCATAATATGTTTATATTCAGATCTTTTTTGTCCTGTGCTGACCTCCAGCCTGGGAGATAGACTTAAAAACCTAATATTAGAGATCTCAGATCATGCTTATACTTGCATTTTGACAAGTCAGCTTATGTATTTAAAATTCAGCTAAGGATAAGAGCCCAAACTATCATCAGCACTGAGCTTCTATCTGCAAGTAAAGATCCTGTGGCTGGCTAAAGCAAGACCATGTCTTGTTCCTGTGCAGTCAAGTAGCAAAAAACTCACAGCATTTGAGAGTCTCTGGAAGATATCATCTCAGACATTTGCTATTTCCCTCCCCTGATAGTGGTACAGTAAACCAAAAGAGGAGCTGAGGGTAACCAGTGTATTAGTAGGGAATGTAAAGGCACACTCTGTGGAGTTGTTCAGACACATGACTGCAGGAATGGAGTTCATGATGCTCCATTTCTGCTGCTGCTGCAAACAGGGATACAGGCTGGGATCTTAGACTGGGCCTCACCACCAAGCATCCTCTGAGAGAAAGGATGAGGAGGAAGAACAGCTAAGCCCAGCTGAGAGGCCAGGTCTTGAACCACAGCCTGCCCAAGAGTGCGCAAAGCCCATCACGTGCGGTACCAAGTACCATCCAGCCCTTGGCATGGTTGTGGCAAGGGCTGCATTGCTACAGCACCTTCTGCACCAGGCACAGTGAATCTTACTGAGTTTATATTTGTGACACTGAAGTAAAGGAATGTTACTGTCCTCAAACTACAACTAAGGACACCCTGACAAGGAAAGTGCTGGTCTGTCTAAAGACAGGCTATTTAGCCTCTGACAAAACCAGAGTGAGGGTAGCTGAATTCTTACTTTTAAAGCTTCAGTAAACATATCGAGCCTATTCCAAATTATATCACAGTGCCTTTAAAAGAAGAGAGAAGCAGAGGTCTATTCAATTATTACCCTACTAGGTGTGAGTTGTACTCAGATTATATGGGATTTCAGGATCTAAGTAAAACATTTTTAATTGCTTTGAGACTGTATTTTTAATTATAACACTTTCTCCAAGTATATATCTGCATTTTCCTTAAACCTGATTTTAAAAGCATACAGGATAGTTTTAGTAGACAGGGATTATAAAGCCTATATTTTGATTAATATAAAGTTCATTTAAAATTCCATTAACTTTTCTTTCATCCATTCAATCACTTGTACAATGCAGACTGGCAGTATTTGCAGCATCACTAGCAAGTTCAAACACAGTTACCTCCCCACATTCACCAAAACTGTACAGATTACCTAATAAGGAGAGTTCAGTGCAAGTTAAGATGCCTAAATGCTTAAAAAAAAAATAACCAAGGAACTTTTCTTCCTGGGAATCTATTAATAGTCTCCTCAAAATAAAACAAAAACAAACCCAAAACCCAATAAAGTACAATAAAGCATCAATCACTTTTCTTTAGCGTTGCCTGGGAAGTTTTCCCAGCCATCTCAAACTAACCTGCAAACAGTGGTAGCAGAAGGGCTGGTTTCTGCAAGGATTACACCTGCTCATCAGGTAATAGATGGTATGTATTTCCACAGGTCACTGTCAGCCCTTGGCAATCGTTTACAGCTGAGCAGGGAGCTGTGACCAAGGACAGGGATGGCTGGTGACTGAGGGGAAATCAGGAGAGCATGCCGCGCTCATGGCAGGGCCCTACAGAACACAGGAGAAGAGCCAGACTGGATTCTTTTTGCCACCCCTGCTGCTGTGCCTCTGCTGGTCTCAAGGCATGAAACAGGCATGTAATTGCAGGGTAACCACTTCTCCTCATGTATATCTCTCTTCAGAGCTCGTCCTCCACTGTACCTGTTAGCAGCTACTCACAAAATTCAGGTGACCGACCCCTTGCAAAGACAAAATGCCACACAGGAGGTGTGCAGCCACCCTGAGGATGCTTGGGGGCCTTCCAGCTGTCGTGGTTCTATTTGTGTCTTTTAGATTACAAGCTGTTGGAGGCACAGTTTGTTGGAAGTGACTAACAGCATTTCAGTCATTCCCCAGACAATCTGTACATCTGCAGTGAATTTGCTAAATGGTTTTGGCCAGATTTCTATGGCTAGATCAGTGGGGCTGACAGGAGGGTGATGCTGGTGGTGACACAAGATTTTCTAGCCATGGAGCCAGGCTGTGAGAATCACAAGGTTGGAAAAGACATTTGAAGATCATCAAGTCCAACCATTCCCATCCTAAGCTAAACCATATCCCTAAGATATCACGTTCTAGCCTGGAGACAGCACTTTGACTCCCAGTTCTGGGACCTTGTTAATTGTTTATGCCAACACAGTCAGTGGCTACAGGACTTTTGCCTCTAAGATTGCAACTCTAACTCAGTCTCACATACCCACAGAGTGCATTTTACTGCAGAGCCAGTGGAAAGCCCCTTGCATAAATACAACTCTGATTTCAATATGAAGCAGTTCCATTTTAAAATGCATTTGTCCATGCATAGTCCTATTTGATCCATTTTCAAGGATTTATTTGATGATGGAGGAGTGAATAATCATTTGGCCATTCCTAATGTAATAAACCTACAAATAAACCAAAAAGGTTTCTTAAAGAGGAATTTTACAAGAGGAATAAATAGGGAGGTAAAACAGAACTGTTATCTCCTTATAGCTTACAGGAGATACCAGGCACCTGCAAGTAGAGTCCAGAGAAAATTTGTTACCCTTTTCACTCACTACTTCTAGTGTTATTCTTTTCAATCCACTAGTGAAGGAGCTGTATTGTCCCTTGGTTCTGCAGAGTCCCTCTGGGCATCATAACAACACACAACCACTCACAAGCATAGCCTTCAATTTTACATGAAATGAGGATACGGCATCGTTTCCAGCTCTTGGTTGTGTTGATAGTATCCATAATCAGCCAAGAGATTTCCAAAGAGAACAGAAGGCAGTGAGCTTGCAATGAGAAACATGCAGAATCCACAGATAAAAACAAGAAACGGCTGGGCAATTTGTGTGGTAAAATATGCTCCAGTCTCCAGCAATGATGTATCATGTACTTGAGAAATGACATATGGCACTTGCCTACAACCCTGGCTGGCTAAACGCCCAGCGCAATGTAGATTATACATAATTGCTTCACACCAGTGAAAAGTCCCTTCTGCATATTATAAACATATTCATATTGACTCCTTCCTTACGAGACAGGAGACAGTGACAAGGAAACATCATTTTAGAGAGGAGTGCAGTGGGTTGCAGTACAATTGGTGCAACATTTTATGTCATATATTATATTGCCTATCTACACAGTATATCTTGAGGCATGTCCAAATATTAACAGTTTCTAATTTCATGCTCTCCATATAAATATGTATTATCAATTTTTTTTTAAAAAACATCCCTTCTACCTATTGTGCAGGAGGGAGGGATTGATAAAATATTTCTTCCTACTGGATACAAGACCAGACCCCACAGCACCTGGGCAGCCCCACATCTCAGCCTTCCTCACATTTTCTGCAGTGTCAAAAGAAAAAAAAAATAAAAGCTCAGGATAGTCATTTCCTTAATTGAAACCAGAGCTGCAGCAAAAAAAAAAGAAAACCCCTGTTGCTCCCTACTTCTTACTGGTTTGTATTTCAAAGTAATCTGTTCAGAACTACTTACATGGCTGCAGCCACCTGCCAGCCTTAGGCTCAGATGAGAGGACGCCTGTCTGTATCACCCAAGCTAATTATGGGCCAGGCATACTAGAACTCCCATCTTACACTACATGCTTTTGCTTATGCTGTGCTCATCGTATGTTCTTATGCTTCAAAGATTTCCTTTGGTGACTTCTGGGGACACTGTGGTGCTTCAGCAGCAGCAGGATACAAGCTCCCAGTTCTGCCTGTTGGCTGGAAAATCCCTTCCATCATCTCCTCCCAGCACCACCACTTCCTTACCTATAATTATGCTATTTGGTTCTTACTACCAAGTGGTAGGATTATAGAAACAGCTAATTTGAAATGTGAAGACTGCTTGCTTGTAAAACATTTGGCTCTGCCCTTGCAGGAATAAAGCTGTTTTATGCTGTAAATAAGGAGTAGGTTGCAATGCCACGTGGTTGCTCATTATCACTACATGAAACCAGCTATAAAAAACACCCCGCGTGCCCCATGAGTTCAGTCCCAAGTGAATTGAGCTCAACTGACTCTCCCTATTCCACAGCTCCACATGTATGATTGTGAGACCCCCAGCAAGATGGCAGGAGGGCTAGGACAGATGTCTGACACTTGTCTACAGGAACCAACAGCAGGAAGGACACCAGATTTTTATCCAAATTTCCTCAACTGCTTTCATGAGCTGTCATGAGCTTTCATCCTCTGATGCTCATTATATATTCACTGACAGCCTTTGCTGCTTGTCTGCCGCTCCTGGTGTACATCTGGGTGTTGTCAGGGTCCATAAATCTGTCTGAGTACTGCCAACTGTTACCCATGTGAATTCCAAACACAACATCATTAGATTTAGATGTATCAGAAGAAGAACCTGATCCTATTTCCAGAAAAGTCCACCTGTCTCTCAATGGGAACAGATAACCTGGAGAAGCCAATAATCTTTTTGTAAAAGTGCATTTGAAGCTTTGTTGTTGTTGGATAAGGAAGCCTCAAGTTCCTTAGTTCTACCTTATTGTGGCTTTTAGAAAAAAGCCAAGCAATGATCATCAATTTACACACAGGGTAGCTATGACCAAATTGAGTTCTCACTGCTTTGTTGGGAAGCCATTCATTTTCTTCACCCCATTCTAGAGACAGAGAACCTGAGGCACAAAACTAGTCAACTTTATCCTGTGTGTTTAATTTGTTAAATTTCTCAAGATTTGCTCATTCATTACGCTCTGGAGACTCTAGTCCCTTGTTAAATCTTACTTTTTTTTTTTCTTTCAGTGTGTTCAGAAATATCTTGATGTTTTCCAATTAGTTCATTAACTGACACAATCTCCCAAATGCATGGGTGCATCTGCATCTGATCAAACCATTTCCAAAATGTCCATGAGCAGCAGGCACTGAACAAGAGAGAATAAATAAAACTCTCCATCGATGCACCAAATTTAGTCCACGTCTTAAAATGCTTTACAAATATGGACACATGAAATGTAACTCTTTTCAGAGATGGGGAAACTGAGGCACAAACAGGTTAAAAAAATTAGACAAAGAAGCAGCAGAATGTGGAAGAAAGCCCAGATTTCCTGATATTCACCCTATTAGTCATTCAATGCACTAAATCGGAACAGCCAGGCTGAATTCTGATCTGGCTCTTAAATGCTTATGCATATGCAGAAGCATTTGAAATTTTCAGGCCTTTTTAATAATTTGAATAAACAAGGAGCATATAAAAAGCCACTTCTTATAGCAATGCAGCTAATACTGCTCTCTATTACAGATTACATTTGAGAGTTTCTATCAGTATTATGCCAAATGAATAACCAGTAAGAGGGCCTTTTTAAGCAGTGCATGCTACACCGCGAAGCTTTTAAACTATTACTTACCTCTTTCTTCTGCACAGTCCAATTAATAATTTCAGTATTGAGAACTGTTGGCAAATACTTCATCACCTGCATGAACAACATACTGGGGAGTCAATGCAGGCACACAGTCACACACGTGTATACACACACACAAAAGGGAGAGCCATGCCAGGCTCCAGAAGAACTATCAGTTCCATGACGACTCATAACCACCCAAAAGCTGCTTGTGCTTTGGATGCTTCCAGATACCTGAGCTCAATAAATGTGTTGATGAGGTCTTTTGCCATGCCATGTTATTTTTCCTTTCCCACTGAGTAGAGAACAGAACAGATGGTTTGGGCGAGTGACTGCTGTTGATTCTAGCTTCATTTGTCATCGACAGGCCCAGCTATCTGAACTTCATGCAAGGGCTGGAAGAAATGTGGATGGCTGTTTCCTTGTGTGATGGGCTTATTGGTCCCCATGTGTATCAGAGCAATGGCCATTTGCTGTTTGATTGCTTTCTTTTTATTAACTCTGTGAACCTCTGCCATTCTGAGAAACAGAACATAACACTCAAGATGATATTGTGAGATTTCAACCACCGACACTACAAAGGTCTAGCTTTCAAATGGATTAATGACAAACACAAAACCCATTGACTGTATCTTTCACATAGGCACTGCATATTCTAAAAGTCTTGGCCAAATGGTAATAAATACAGGAAATCTACGAAGCCTTTTGTCAAGCCTGCCAATCGTTGCAAGTGTATATAAAATTCTATTTCTCTATAGACAAATGGTGTTTGCTATGCAGACAGCAGCTGAATGTAAGCCCTATTCATCCTTTCTGCCACTAGATTTCTTTTTATTGCTGTATGAAAAGCATTTAACTTCTGTACTTTTAAAGTTCTGTTAATACAGCTCTGCAACATTGTGACAAATTCAATGAAGAAGACAAATCTCAGCTACTAATAATATGTGATAAAATGTCATAGAAAACTTTTGTCAAAAAACGAGTCAGTTTTGGGAGAGGAGGTCTCCAAAACCAGATCGTGAAACCTGAAGCATAACAGAAGTACCTAGAAACTAATTGCTTTCTGGCCAAAGCAGCAAATTACGTGCCATATATATATATTTAATTGAATATTGCTGAACACTTTTATACCTAATTACTATGATTTAATAGTCATGATCACACAAGATGTGACAGGCATGGATAGAGATCCTGGGCCATTATGTTTATGCCACAAGGTTCATCATGACTTGAGACAGAGGAGGGAGTGACACACACTGTGCAAAGCGAGGCAGTCATCTGGAGTACCAGCTTAGCTGTATGAACCATCCAGACCATCTTGGAAAGAGTGAAAGACCTACAAAACCCACACAAGTGTTTCATCTGTTCTTCTGCATTGACCAGAAACATGACATACAATTTTAAGGGCACATCAGTCAAATCCAATCTTTTCTTTGTTATCCTGTATGAAAAAAACCCCCTATGTTCCTGCTAGGGCTGAGTAGCTCCTGACATTGCCAAATCAGGAGACATGTTTTTCCTCTGTGTCCTTGTGATGAGCAGAGTATGACTATTTGAGTAGGAGGCATCTTCTGGCTGTTTTCTTTCTCACACTTAGAGCTGAATACCATCAAAATACAGAATCCAAAGTGTATGTGTATTACAAGCCTTGCTGTACTTCAGCCCAGAAGACTTTGGGGTGTTCAAGACCAAGACTTGGATTTTGGGAAGGCAGATTCACCTCTATAAGAGGCTCAAACCTGCCTAAGTAGGAGAGCTGCATTCAGAGGTCCTAGCTTTCTGACTTCAGAAAAGCAGAAACATCTCATTAAGAATTTTCTATGCAGCTAAATCTGCTGTCTTCTGTCAACTTGACAGCTATCTAGCAGGCATTGGTGGCCTCCCAAATGACCAGTCAAAGATCAAGACAGTCAATAACTCCAGCTGTTTCCTGGCTGTCAGCAACAGCCCATTGTGTCTCACTCCAGAACACCCCTTGGGCATTAAAAGCTCCAACTTTTGTGGATGGCATAAATTAAGGAAAAACTCAGCATAAATTAAAGAGCATTGAAGTGAAAAGTATGTGGAAGAACCAGGTGAGCTGGGGTGTCAGCATATGGACGAAATGCATGTGAATTTTTAAATGAGTCGTTGATCCCTCTGTGCGGATATGTAAGTGAAGGCTGGGCCTGGTCCCACAGGACAAACTGTTTTTCCATCCTACAGGGAGATCCCTCTGCCTGTAAGGCACAAAAGAGCACTCCCAAATGAGCTTCAGATTAACCTTTCTGATAAAAAGAAACACCAGGTCTCATTTCATTACGAAAATCCAATTTGGTGTGAGAGTTGGGGCTGAAAGGAAGCAGGAGGGTGCAGCAAGGGCCTGCAGCCACCTGCGGTATGGAGTACCGCAGGGCGGCAGGGGCTGCAAGGCCTGTTAGTGCCCTGACACAGAGCTCCTCAGCAGTGTCTGCCTGTTGCTAAACCCAGTGGTCAGGGAATAAGGGGCAATGTGCATTTAACTGAGGAGTCTGGACATTGGGACCTCAAATCTGGGTCATTCAGAGCTTCATCCAACCAACTCCTCTATCAAGCAAACATGCATTTCAAGTTCAAACCAAGATAATGATGAAAGCAACTGAGTTGGGATGTCAGAACGGCCACTGAAATATGCAAAGTGAGATTTAAGGAGTGGATACGAAATATGTCGTCATTATGTAATGTCTATCATGTACTTGGCCTCCTTCCTCACAGCAAGGAGATTTCCACCTCGCCATTACCCTTGCCCAAGTCCAGGACAAACCCACCGTGCTGTAGCTAGTGGATAATTTCAAATTACTTGACTTCAAAATTTAATGAACCACCTCCTCTTTCACAACAGTAATTGTTTTCCACATATTGCTTATTCATAAAATATGTATCTAATCCTGACTCTTCACTTCCTATTTACTCTAGTAAATAGATCCTCTGTTGTGCCCAGGCAGGCCTGTCACCATGCTTTAAATCCAGGCACACGGGCAGAAACCTTTGTCCAATAATTACAGAAAGTTAGTGGGGTAGAAGGAAATGTTATCAGCCATTATCTCTTGCTCCAGCGGATGTGAGGCGAATATAAATAAATCCAGACACTGCAAATGCTTTGCTGCAAGCTAGGCGATTAAAGTATTTCAGATTCCTCCAAGTCTATTTAAAGCAACTTAAATCTTTTTGATGGCCAGTAGTTCAGTGCAGCTTGCACAGGCTGAGCTTCCCTAACACGCTGCACAAAGCCCACAGGAAAATGGCTTCAGCTCCGGATGAATATTAATACAGATGAGACGATAGGTTACAGATAGGTCTTCAGCAAATGTTTTAGGCTACTTTCATTTAGTTTAGAGATACATCATCTCCCTTAGAAGGTTTCATACTGTTTCTTAGGCTCATACACTTCAAACCTTCATTCGCATTGGTAAGACTTCTGCACTCAGAGCAGCGGCAGGTCAGAAGCTGGCTTTGCTACAGCTTATAGAGCTGGGGAACAATTTAACTCTCTCCCAGCCAAGAAGCACTGCCCAGTATTTGCTGACAATATTGAAAATACCAGCTCTACCATGGCTTGGCCAGCCAGTGCACGTGCAGGCTATTTGGAAGGCTCTGCAGTGCTTTCACAGCCTTAAGCTGCTCACAGCCGCTGCAATGGTAACTCAGTATACAGACCACTGAGGAGGAAGTGTTAGCAAGGGAGGAGAGAGATAAGGGGACGGGAGTGGATGGAAAGGAAGGATACTTTCTGCTTAAATCAGTTTACCCATATCTAAGTAGAGAAAAAAGTAGCATCTTGCATTTTACAGCAAACTTCTCCCCCTTCCTCCTCCCAAAGATACAGCATAGACTATAACCACTGGCAAGAAACATGAGAAATGTTAGAGTTATCCATCATTTGGGATAAATGTAAGGAAAAATTTACTATCTTAAAACAAAAACACACAGACACATCATTGCCAAAAGGATTCTGGTCAGTAACTGGAGTTACACAGGAGAACAGAGTGTGCATACTGCTTTAGCAGAGGCTGGAGAAGCAGGGGAAATTCCTGAGGAGGAACGAGAGTGTTAGTGCATCAGAGGAACAAACTGATGAGGTAACACCTCTGGAAAAGCTCAGAAAGTCTAGAAATAAAGTTTTGGGACAAAGTGCTGCTTGAGTAACATGGAACTAAGAGCAAGGACTAATTCAGAGAAACACTGCTTTGTAGATATCTTTTGTAAATAAATGTAATTGCATCAAACATGCCAGACTCCAATAAGCTGCAAAAATATTGATAATGCTTGAGAGCTTTACACTCCCATTTTTTTCCAGTGTTCTTTAGAAATTGAGAAGTAACTTCATCTAACCAGCATGTTATTCCCACAGAGATGGAAGGCAACAGCCCATTTAATAGCTCACAGCACCACTCCACAAGGCATTACATGGTAGGAAAAATGACACAGTGGGAAGTAGAGATAAGCTGGACAAAATGACACAAATTATAAGTGGGCCCACACATCGAGCTGATGTTCTTAGGGAAGGAGAGGTAGAGAGTTTGTACTTATCCACAGCCTGCCATTGCTGACCTCACCTAGCTTCTATCAGTATTCTCAATCACCACTACATCAATTAGAGACAAAAATTACACCATTAGCAGTGTTTTGGCAGCATCCTATGTTTTCTCTAAGTATATCTTGGGTGTTAAACATACCTGACCTTGTTTACCAAGAGACACCTAACAAGAATCAGGCCCAGACAGCTTACTTCAGTCCACTGAATGCATGTTCAAAGAGGGCAGGAAAAGCCAGGTGAATACTTGTCATTTCAGTATGGATAGTGTAGGCTTTTCATACTGATTTCCAAAGAGAAAACTCAATTATTTGATTCCTTTTTAAACTAGGTAAGGAAAGTGTGAAAGACCAAATACTGGGGAGTAACATTTTCCCACAGCAAATCAACCCAAGGGATTATATCAAGCTGTCAGGTACGATCTGTCCCCACTGGGGGAGATTTTTCAGCATTTCCTCCACATGGAGGAATTTTGGGAATTTATAACAGTGAAAATAATGATTCCTCCCCAACTAACTATTCATGTGTTTGAGAGGATGTGTTGCAACAACAGACAACATAAAAACCAAGGTGTTTTAAAACAGGACATGCAAGTCCTCTGCTTTCAGTTGCTCAGCATTATTTCCTTGATATTTTTGAGTAAAAGACAGGAAAAGCATAGTGACACCCCCCTCCCCCCTTGAATATCACAAATATGAACAAGTTTCCTTCCTTGTTTTTGCATTTGTGTCAAAAAGAACTTGAGGACAAAAATATTTTCCACATCCATATTTCATGTCTCTTTAAATACTCTGTCAAAATTATTTCAGCTTGTGCTGTGAAGAGAATCTGAAGAACAAATTTTTATTCTACATTCATCATTTTCCTTCCTTTCAACTGCACTTCTTACCAGCTTGTGTTATACATAAAAAAAGAACCAAAAACTTGAAGGCATGCTCTGTGGTGTAAAATCTCACACTGCTTTCCAACGTGACCAAGGCTAATCAGCTAATAACAGTCACAAAATGAAAAATCAGCTCTAGGAGCTTTGAAGCAAGGAGGGGAAAAAAAGACCAAGTGAGATGATCCTTAGAGAGTTGGTTCTCTTTAAGTAATATAATTTTTTTTTTCTAACTTTTTCCTGGGAAATTTAGTGATAACTAGGGAGATACAGGGTAGATAAACAAAACATGAAGGATATTTTAGAGTTCAGTCATTATTTCTTGTTCCCGTCTCTTAGCACATAAGAATAGTGAAGCCAGTACCAACTTGAGCAGCAGCAACATCATCAGATTTAAAACTCATTAAGTGTACTTTAAGTGCAAGTAGATTTTTTCATTTGTGAGCAAGGAAGTAGTACTTATCACTCACAAAATTAAATACTTATATGCTTAATAGAATTGTTATGGTTTCATTACATACCACTTGCATGGCCTGGGGGGCTTTATTTTGAGGAGTTCTATCCATCCAATACAGATCTCTAGAGAAATGGTGGGCTCCATTCAGGAAGAGACAGAAAGCACATTGTTCATGTATTCTGAAACTGATTCTCAATAGCCAATGGAGACCCATACTCCAAAGTTTTTTATTGTTACATGGCATATTTTGCACATTATATTTAATATAACCACGTCCAAACCCCTTGCCTTTATTTTGCTAACCTCTAGTCACAGCCCAGGGATATCAGAGTACCACCATAATTAGCCTAAAGTGCCCAGCCACTGGAGAGCAGAGATTGTTTGGAGCCTGGGAAGAGTGTTTAACTGTCAGCACAAGGCAGTTTTTGACAGAGGGACACAAATAATTTTATAGCATTTCACTAAACTGTATTAGCAGCCATAGCTAAAGTCTCTTAGAAAATAAGCAAGCAGAACTACAAGCAGAGTCAGCACTCCACAACTGCAAAATATATCAAAAGCAGTGAGACCTTATCTTGCTTAAATCAAGACTGAGCAGTACTCACAGAGCCAGACAGTTCTCATGAGCTTCAGCATATGTTGAGCTAAAACAAAACTCAGGCACAATTAATGCTTCCATTGACATACTGACAGGCAGGACAGAACAAAAGCAAGGGTAAAGTCTGGCACCTGGGGAGGAACAACCACATGTATCAGGACAGGCTGGGGGTGACCTGCTGGAGAGGAGCTCTGTGGAGAAGGACCTGGGGGTGCTGGTGGGTGACAGGGTGGCCATGAGCCAGCAGTGTGCCCTGGGGCTGAGAGAGACAATGGGATCCTGGGGGCATCAGGAGGAATGTGGGCAGCAGGTCACAGGAGGGGATCCTCCCCTTCTGCTCTGCCCTGGTCAGGCCCCACCTGGAGTGTTGTGTCCAGTGCTGGGCTCCCTGGGATCAAACAGCCAGGGATCTCCTGGAGAGAGTGCAGAGAAGGGCTACGAAGATGATGAAGGGCCTGGAGCTTCTCCCCTGTGAGGAAAGGCTGAGAGAGCTGGGGCTGTTCAGCCTGGAGAGAAGAAGATTAAGGGGAGACCTAATTGGTGATTACAATTATCTTAAGTATGGGATGCAGGGGGAAATGGCCAGCCCCTTTTCAGTGGTTAGTGGGGACAGGACAAGGGGCAATGGCTGCAAGTTGGAGCACAGGAAGTTCCACACCAACCTGGGGAAGAACTTTTCCCCAGTGAGGGTGAGGGAGCCCTGGGACAGGCTGCCCAGGGGGTGTGGAGTCTCCTTCTCTGGAGAGATTCCAGCCCCGTCTGGACACCGACCTGTGCAGTATGAGCTGGGGAGCTGCTCTGGCAGGGGGTTGGACCCCAGGAGCTCTTGAGGTCTCTTCCAACCCCTACAACTCTGTGATTCTGTTTTCAAAGGCCATGTAAATCTCCTTTTCCTTTCCTTCACTACCTAACCCTTCATGCCCACACCTCTCTCATGTTAACCCCAAACTTAACTTTGCTTCCACACTGTGTAACCCTGTCAATCAGACCAAACCTTTCAGCGTGCAGCCTTTGCTACTCTGTCTGAAACCCTTACAATATGTTAGCTTTTATATCTTCTGCACTAGCCAAATATTTTAACTCATGGTAAGGTTGGGGTGCCGTATAATAAAAAAAGGCCAAACAATTTGAGGTAGCTCAGAAAAGCAAATACACTCCAGTCAGAGCAATGCAAAAGGCTTCAGATTTCTTCTTGTATTTGTTTTTTATTTTGATGTTTCCAGCTTTTTCTGATTTGCTGCAAGAATTATTTCAGTTGAGATGCCAGGTGTTCTAAGAAACTCAGCTGAGTCCCATCTGGCCTTAACTACAAGGCAGTCTGATATTATCAGCTGCTTTGAGCAGTGAGCTAAGACACAGCTGGTTTGAAATTCAGAGCTCAGGCACACCAGACCATGAGCTGTGTCAAATGTCAGTTTGCCTCAAGTGCATTTGCAAAGCATGAGGGAAAGAAGAGTGCCTGAATAAAAAAACAAGTGCCCTCAGAAGTGACAATATCTATCATAACATGAGTCCTGGAATGCCTTGCTATAGTTCCAGGAAGCTACATATCGATTGCCACAGCAGACCAGCTGAGAACATCTCCACTACTACTCTGTTTGCAGAGGTACAAGCCACAGTGCTTATGCTCATCTGAGAGGTTCCAAAGTGGGACATCACTAGCACCCACTGCTGAAGTGTGAGCAGTGAGCGTGTGCAGTCACAGTAAGGCTGCTCTCAGTCATGCAACTGTTTTCACTAGTTCAGAAAAGTTCATTCTAACAAGTGCTAGCCACATATATTCCTTGTGAGGTGTATTGTGGACTTGGGAAGTATTTCTGCTTTACCAAACATCTGCTTCTCCATGAAAAAAACATCCCTTGCTTTGTGTCAGTCATACAGGGTTCCTCTGACAGGCTGAGCTGTCTGTATAAACCAGTGTCCTCAGTCTGACTTCATCGACTCTCCAATTGGCTCTAACCTTGCCTATGTTTGTCAGTCTATACTTCTGACTGCATCACAAGAGCTCAGCCTTTGTCTTATGGACTGTGTGCAGCCTGTAAGGAGAACTAACCCAACTGAGCCTGCTCAGGGTGCTCTTCCCTCCATTGCCACAACTTCCTAGAACTCCCTACCCCATGCCCTTGAGACCATCCTGTCCTGCCAAGCTGCACAGCACGAGTGCACATATCTAATTCATCTTCTTCTGTCACCTTCAGGACTGAGATGGTGTCATCAGAGTGAGTCAGTGGCATTCACCTCTCCCCAGCCACCAGAATAAACCATTGGGCCCACTCTTCCAAGACAACTGAATACAGCTGGGTCACATAATTCATTTAGAAGAGCTGAACACTATCTTGAGGTCCCTTCCAACTCTGTGATTCTGTGTCTGCTGTGACATCTGAGAAGACTGGTGGACTACTGATGGCAACATAACCCTGCTCTAGCAGGAGAATGAAGACAGACTGCCAAACACTGCTGATGATGCTTATCTGCTGTAACCATCACAGAGAACTGGAAGAAAAACCTCAGGAAAAATTGGTCTGAAACAAACTTCTGAGTTGGCCAAAGGAGTCCAAAGGCTCTAATTTGTAGAAGACTCTTATTACAATTAGAAGTTCTCTCAAATAAGACATAAAGTGATTTTAAGGCCACAGTCTGACTGTCCTTAGAGCTGTATGTCTGAATCTACAAGCACTGGATCTACTAGCAAACCAGTTTGGATTTAAAAGACCTTTTGCAAAGATGTGCACAACTTAATGAAACTTTTGCAGTCTTTGAAAAATGCAATGATTAATCAGAGTATCTATGAAGGTGTGGGTGGATGTGGTCTGCAAGGGGATGTCCCTAACCTAGCTGGGGAGTCAGAAAAGCTCTTGAGGCTGAGGACAGCTGGACTGTGGGGCTTTGCATACTCAGAGGAAAGCAAATGAATGCATGTCAAATTAAGACACATTGTGGGTTAGATTCTGTGACTGCTTCAAACCTGTGGTTGAGTTCAGCAGCAGAGTGAACCTCCAGAATAAGGATCTAACATGATAATGACAGTCTATTCAAGTTACAAAATAAAGAATAGCAGGACAGATTTCCAAAGATAATTCATATGTAAAGTTCAGATATACATATCTATTGGGCCTAAGCTCTACAGTTTCTGACAAAGCATTTTTCCACTGTTTTGACTCACTCACTGATCAGTCCTTAGTTGGACGTTTTTCACCCGACAACATTCACCACTCTGCTAGAAACAACCCCCCCCCCGAGTTGTCTGGTACTCAGTTCAGGTATAAACCTGTCCTGGCAGATGACCAGCTATAACTAGGGCATGTAGAAAGGTTTTACAGTTCTGCCACCTGGTACCACAGTCTTAATGATCTGCATTCCTCATGGAAATGGCCTTAGGGCATCATGCTTGTTCCCTGATATGGATCTCCCACAGGCACTTTCACACTGCAGAAAGAGAGGGCTTTCTTTGCCAGATCTCTATAGCCAGTAAGTCTTCAATAGCACTGCTGTAATGGAGCATTAGCTGGTCATGGAATCATAGAATGGCATGGGTTGGAAGGGACCCCAAGGATCACAGAGCTCCAACCCCCCTGCCACAGGCAGGGACACCAACCTCAGGCCTGGAGCTACACAAGGTTGCCCAGGGCCCCATCCAACCTGGCCTTGAACACCCCCAGGGACGGGGCACCTACCCCCTCTCTGGGCAGCCTGTTCCAGCCCCTCACCACTCTCTGTAAAGAACTTCCCCCTAATATCCAATCTAATCCTTCCCTCCTTTAGCTTTAATCCATGCATGTTTAATCCTGGTGTGTTCTTGCCATGTTAGATATATTCAGGCCACTTTTATTTCCTCTTTTTTTTTATTATTTTTTTCCTGTGCATGTTGTCCATTTTTGAAATGCTATCATTAAAATAGCAGTTGGCTGCAAAAAGTTAGGTGAAATCTTATTTAAGTCTTATATGCAGTCTGTCAAAATCCACATTCTTCTGAAATGGGACTGATTTGCTATGATTTCTTTTTTATAGACTAAGACTGGAAAAGAAAAAGAATCAGCCAGTGTTGAAATACCCTTTTTACATTTCTGGAATAGACTACAGCAGTGTTCTACATTGAAACAATAGCAGGTTACCCCTCTGCAGAGGACAGATAAGAAGCATTGTAAATGCTCAATATCAGGAACATCAAAAGCTTGCTAATGACCTAAAAATGAAAAATTAATTGTTTAAAAATGGAAACATGGGCTCTCACTGAACATAACTTAAAGTGATTAACAGATAACATCAGGAAATCTGAGGCATAGAATGAGCTGCAGCCAGCAAAGGACATAAAAGGCAGTGAGAAAAGCTTTTATAAATACTTTCAGGATAAAAGATGGAGAGCACTGCACTGGTCTTAAGCAGGGATGGCGAAGAATGCATGAAGGAGCATAAGAGCACAAAGTGCTCAGTGCCTGAGCCTTCATAAAAAGAGTAGCTGTGACCAGATTCTTAACACATTTGAGTGGGCTGGAGCACTGGCTAGAATTAAGAGAGAACAGGTAGCAAATACTGAGCTGAGACACGCATGCCTGATAACAGAGCCTGCTGAAATCCACCTTAGAAGATTAAGAAACAATTGAAGGAATCTAAACTACTTTGAGGACGCACAGAGGACTGACAAGAACTACTATAGGGCTCCTCCACAGAAAGGGAAAAGGAGAAGCTGTGAAACTGCAGACTTGCCAGTTTAATACCTGGAAAGATACTACCACAAAATGTAAACCAATCTGTGTATAAGCATCCAGAGACATAAACATAGCAAGAAACAGCCAGCTTGTATTTATCAAAATAAAGCGTGTTGAAGCAAGCTAACTTCTTTCCAAGTGAGTAACTCAGCTTTTCAGAATAACTTGCCTTTTTGGGTGGACAAAGGTAATAAAAGAAAGAGATGTTCACTTTAGTGAAGTTGTTGCAGTCTCAACCTTCTCCACAAGCAAGCTCAGGGAATACAGCCTCTATTATACCCCCATAAAATAAGCCTGTCAGCTTGGAAAAGGCCTGCTCAAAGAACAGTCAATAGTATTCTCATTCCAGTTTGAGATTGTGCCAGCTTTTGAAATACTGAAATCCTTCAGAGCGTGGAGCTCCTGTCCTCAGCATACCCATAACGGGGAGGGGTGACTCTAGCCAGCAGTGAGAGCAGCCCTGTGCAGAGGAAGTGTGCCAGACCATCCCTGTGCTTATCACAGGGCAAACTGATGGGGCTTGAGGCCAGTCTGGAAGCATTACCACATTTCTGTGGGACAGCCACCACTAAATCAGTTCTTTGCCTATGCAGGGTGATCAGTGCTGTCAGGGGCAGAGGGAACTAGCCACGACTGAGCTCCAGTGAGCCTGATTATCAGTGACTGTCAATGCAGTTGTATTTCTCTATTACCTTTATCTATAAACCAAAGTATTCCTGGGAAACATTGGTTAGTATTGCACTACATCACCATGGCATCTGGTTATGCTTGAGTTTCTCTTCACTGGTACACTCTGGCCTGAAGATCCGATGACTTTGGCAGGTGGAAAAAATGCCTTTCTCCTAGGGCACCCCAAAAAGCACCTTCTTTGGGATGTCACTAGAAAGGAAATGAGAAATACCTGCCTCATATACTTGAGGTACAGCAAGCAAATCCCATCTGGCTGTAATGGCCCTGTGGTGAATGTCTGGGAATGTTTTCCCAGATGGGAAAGACACATGCCTGTATACATTCATCCAGCTGGTCTTTAGGGTTTGTAATTTAAACTATCTACAGCTTCATCAAAATATTCACCAACTCACAGATTGTACAGTATTATATATATTCTAGTCCCCAGTGACTGAGTTGATACTTTATGGTGGTTCAGCCCGAAACAGTGGCTGAGCACCACACGCTACTCACTCACTCCCAGAGGAGAAACAGACAAAATCCCCATGAAAAGGGAACAATAACAGCCCACAGCAAATTTCACTCACACCGGGTGACAGCACAGCATACCTTATTGACCCAAGATAACACAAGGACCTACCCTCTGCCCAGTCACACTCAGACTGCTCTAGAGGCATCCAGGAGCACCCCTCCCCAACCAGCCCCTTTTATGGGGGAGTGATGTCAGGTGGTGTGGAAAACAGCCCAGGCTAACTCAGCTCACCTGGGCTGGCTGGCTGCCTTGGGGGGGGAGGTGGGTTAAATCTGGCTGTACAGAACCAGGACATACTTTCAGGTCCTCAACTACAAATACTAACATTTTTATATATGAAATACCCATAAAATATATAATCTGGGAAGAATGCAGGGATTTTTTGAGTACACAACACACATTATTTTGCATTGCATTTTTACACCCTGTCTACAGGGAGTATCAATAAGTTACTTGCTCTCCTAAGTTACTTATCTTCACTAACCAAGATATATGAACTGAGCAATTAACTGGGCAGTTGAGGCCTACAAGCAGTCCCCTACAGTAACTTTAGCTGACAGGCTGCCATAGTTAATTGGATCACATTGGGTTGGAACACATGTGCCAATGCCCTGTATGACATCTGGGTGTAGTCTATTATATTTTTATACATCTTCCCATAACTTTTCTAGGCTTCTTTATCAATATATAATAGTTATTAATATTACTCAATAGTTAATAACATTAATAGTTATAATAGCAATTATAGTAATAATTATATAAGATAATGGTATTGTTATTAATGATAAATCTATTAATATAACAATACCAATATATGATATTATATAAAATATCGTATAAATATATAATTTACTAATAGAAGCAGCTAAGGCTGTTCCTTTTCTTGTCTCTAATAAACAGGAGATCAAGTAATAGATCCCACTCTTACCATGAAGTAAACTTATGTCTTTAATAATAAATATTCTGTGACTAAAATGCTTCTTTTTCTACCAGCTTTCCTGTGGGTCGTTTTCTTTCAATAAGCAAGGTCAGGGACAGCTACCAGACCGTGCAAGACTAATATCTCCCTCAGGAGGGTTTTAAATTATAACTTACCTTACCTGATTGAAGTTCAAGTAGAAACTGATCTATAGGTTCTGCTTGCTGCCCTTGTGGTGCCAAAGAAATGAGGTTATTAGCAAGAGCCACCTAAGGGCTTGTCTACAGGCGACACTCAAAGAAAGGGCTAAGATTCCATCCAAAAGCTAACAGTGCAAAGGAAGAATGTCTGTAATTAACAGCCAGTTAAGACAAAGGTGTACTGGCAGGTGACTGCCCTGCACCAAACAGCAAGTGGTATGATATCTTTGGCTTCATAGATGCCTGCTCTCAGCTCACTCAGAAATTTGCTAGTGTGATTGTGTGCCTGATCCATGGATTCAACAGACTCACTGGGTTCCTCTGTAGCTCTTACTTCTTTTTGGCCACACAGCCCCTGCTGCCTGTTGCGACCAAAATTTCAAGGAATTCTTTCATTGATTTTAGGACAAGAGGGCCTCTCTACAATACTGCAAGCTCCTGGCATGTGCCACTTTGTGTGGACCAAGATATACTAGGATTTAATTTTGAAATATAGGAGATATATATATATATGGACTTCAATTATAAATAACCTCAGGCACAGTGTTTTGAATAGTTCTCCTGAGCTAATTAGTTGACCATTAATAATTTTATTATTACACATAATAATTTGGAGTGCAGCTAACAATCAGTGTAAATATACTCATCACTAATTTTTTCAATAGGAAAGCCTTAACAAGATAATAGGTCTGATCATCCCTCACATTAGCTGGCTCATTGCATTGCTATTTGCTTTGGAAGCCTCAGGAAAAAGCAAAACCCAGTTTGGGCAAACATCTCTCAGCATCTGCAAGGTTTCCTTGTCCCTGTTTTCTCACCATCACTCTTTGCTGTCACAAAGCCCTTTGGTGTTAACTCTATTATATCACAAATCTTCTTATGCTTCTTTCATGAACAAACCCTACTGACTGGTGTTATAAAACACACTTTTGCACTGTAGGATCAGAAAAGGGAGGCAAAGAAATGTTCTGAGGGATTCTGGGGTTTTTTTTGACACATCTAAAAATTAGAGAAATTTGAGAGTCTATATTAAGTGAAGGAGGAATGATTGTGCAAGGGAAGGTAATGAATTAAGAATCATACAATTACCTTGGTTTACCCAGGTAACAAGAGTTTAAATGGTTAAACAATTTTTACTTGAGATCTTTATCAATCCAAACAAGCTCAGAAGTTGTCTGCAGATTTGAAGAAGCCACATCTCAGAAATTCAGGACATGTGATAACCAAAGATGAGCACTCTACCTAGAGCAGTGCTTAGTAACTTCCAACTGTGATGTTACAGGCTAAAAAGCAGTGACTTTTAACTTACCCTTAAAAATAGAGCTTGTGCAGCACTTAGGGTTAATTCCTGCTCTCAATATTGCACTCCACTGACGGTGTCAATCAGTTCCTTCTATCCATACTACTTTTGACAGACAGACTGAAGGGCTCAGCATCACTGAGAGCCAAATGCATCGTTACTTAGCATTTAGCCAACCTTTCCTCAGGAAGAAGCCAGGGACAGTTCTGAGGTAGGTATAAGAGTAAAATGCTGACTGAGGATGCTGCCACAGAGCATGAAGTGTAAGTGAATTGACATTGCTTTCGTTTGAAAGAAATACACTGAACCAAGAGGCACAGCTGAACGAAATAGCTCTCAGATTCTAGTAACTCAGTCCCACTGGGCTTTAATTTTCCCTACTCAGTTAGATGACTTTAATTCAATTGCCATTAAATGACTGATGCTGATGTCCTTTCAATTTAAGTAAATACAGCATAAATTTTATGGGATGAAGAATACAGGTGTCACCATAACCTTATTTTAGGATTTTATTTCTAACTTAAACTCTGCCATGGTGGGCAACTGTATGTACAAGTTTGGGGATTGCTGATGGCAGGAGGATATAGTTGGTTCAGGAAGGTTTATTAAAATGCAGCCTTGGTAAATCGTTTAGCAGAGCAGTGAGGATTAAGCAAACTACTCAGCCTGAAACCACAGCGTCTGCAAATCTGATGTTTATAGAGATCTCTGTATTGCCCAGACCTTTAGCAAACTATTTTTAGTGGCTAATTGTCCAGCTGCATTACATCTTCACCTAGATTCCCTTTCTTAGCCAAAAGGAAATTGAACCCCTGAGGAAGCAGAAAAGCCAAGCTGAATATTAAATGACATTGGAAATGCTGGAGTAGTGGTATATAAATGTCTTGCAAAAAAAACCCCAAAACCAGGAAATCACCACAGGAAAATCTATCTATTTTTACAGGGGGCATTTTTAAAAAAAAAAAAAATAGGTTGAACTTGTCTGTTGGAGTGTGTTGAAAAAAAGCATATCCAAGGGCTTTTGCAGTGAGATAAAGCAACAAAGAGATAGAAATTAAAGACCGGCTTTGAAAAAGCAGATTAGAACAGTAAGAGATAAACGCAAATGAAGGGTCAAAGCAGCACGAAGCCAAGAGAGCAAGGATGTGTGGGAAGCCCAGGGGAGGATGGAGGAATGGATAAAAGACATGCTGGATCAGAGGCTTGAACGGTTACAGCAGCATCACTGGATGAGAAGCAGGCTCCTGCCAGTGGTGGTTTAGGAGTATTGGGTTTGCCTGAACCAGCCTGACATTTCCTCAGATGTGTTTATCAACCCCTTCTGAGGGCAGCGGGCCCTTGGCACTTTGCAGCTCTGAGGGGAGGAGCGAGAATCGATTCTTCATGATTGATGTTGCTGTGCTTGAATGCAGTTACTAATTCCTCTGCACAGCAAGTTCCTGTCATCCCCACAGCACAGCTGGAACACAGCCCGTGCGCGCTGTACGGGGCCCTAGTTCATGAGGGACACCTGTAATACTTCAGCAGTCTGCTTTCTCATCAGCTGGCCAGAGGGGAATTGAGCAGACGTGCTGTGGTGCTAAGCAAGCTATGCGGAATGGGGCAGAGAGATGAAGATCACAGTGAAAACTATGCATTAGAAATTCCTGCTTCTAATGTCAGGGGTTTATCTGCACGGTTTCTATCAGATCCAGACTCAGCCCTGTGTTGAGATTACTTCTCTGCTGCTCCGGACTTGGAACGTGGGTAATTTGTGTTACCACTTTAATTACAATAATCTCACAGGCCATGTTTTGAAAAGCTTCACTGGACTAATTGGCTGACTGACATTTTCAAGCTAAACAAGCAGCAGTGGTGTTGTGCATGTCACAGCTAGCAGCACACTGTCGCCAGATATAACTGTCGCTGTGCTCACACAGGGCTCGAGCTCTCCACCAAACACTAACAGCTTTATCATCCACATTTTGGGTTTCTCCCTGGCTCAAATCTGGAACACACAAACTGCTTCAGCAAGTGGGAAGCACAACCCCGGAACAACCAGCTCAGGCTCACAGGCTGTGCCTTGGACTCTGTGAGCTCAAGCTTCCAGAAACCAGCCATAAGGTAGAAGTTGCAGCAAAGCACAAGAGGCTCAGCCCATGGTGCTGGACACTGACTCAGATTTCAAGCTCCCAAACTCCAGATTGCTGCATTTTCTCAGATATTGGTGCCTAACATGGACAGGTTACAGCTGGCTCAGATGTTTCATCATTTCTGAGAATCACATCGAAGGCAGCACAGAAGTTGCCAGAGAGCCTTTGAAGTATGGCCTGATTTTTGGGGGGGGGGGAAAAAAAACAGACATGTTTCCCCTCTGAGTCCACAGAGCAGGCACCAGAGACACAGTGCTCAGGCCAGCACCCAGCAGAAATGTTTTCAAGGGGTGACCAGATGATTATAGAACAGTCATAATGCCAGTGCTTTCTAGTTTTGTTCCTGCTGCTTTGCTGGTAAGGAGCCTGAAGTTATTAAGCAGTCAATTATAACATCTGAGCAAGCTTTTTTTCCTCCCAATAAATCCAGCCCAGCTAGCTCCAAAAAAATCTAGTAAACTCAAATGGCCCTTCTTTGCAAGGTGAACTGAACACTCTGCTGGCACAGACACATCTGATTGCCCTGGAGATCTGCTGCACATGCACCACAACAGTAATTTTGGAAGTTTTACCCTGAATAACAGCTGCCATTATTCACTGAAAATGGACCCAAATATACCAGCGTTTCCATCAGCCTCATCTAGCTAGATCTAGACTAGATCTGGAAGCCCAGGAAACTCATTAAATATAGGGGAAGAATATAAAAATCATGGGGAAAGACCCTTCTGTTCAAAGCATAAAGAAGCAGGGAGAGCTTTCTCACACCTTTTCTTTGTAGCCTTTTGACTGGAAGGGTATGTTACCCCAGGCTGGGCTCTCTGCACCAGAAAGGAACACCCTTTCTGCTTCACTAAAAACATTTACAGTTTAACTGAGTGGTGATCAAAAAAGCAATCGTAGAATCATAGATTCATAGGGGTTGGAAGGGACCTCAAGAGATCATTGGGTCCAACCCCCCTGCCAAAGCAGGCAAATGAACAATCTATAATACAAAACCTGCCCAGAACGATAGCTGGATGTGACTGCTATTGTTTCTGTGCAAATCCAAGATTTACAAAACCCTTGCATACTGAAGATCGCCTGGGTTTACTCTCCCAGCTACCTGTAATCTTCATGGAAGCCCACTTCTGCAAGAACAGCAGATGCTCAAAATGTAGTCAGTTCCTGGGTTGGTTTTTTTTTTCACCTAGCTTCTAGAATAAAACAAGTTACAAGGAGTAAGGGCAAGTACCTTGATGCAAATTAAACATGCACTTCTCAAGTTGTTACACAGACAGTTCTAAAGTGACAAGCCCAAACAAAATGTGATACATTCCATTATTCAGTGCTTGAAAAAGTATCATTAGCTGAGGAATTTCTAATCCACAAGGAAGGTCTCCCATGGAATACACTTCAGAATCTTCAATTTAAGCACTCTTATGTCACTTACTTTGATTTAAAAAACACACTTTCAATGTAAATTAAACTGAGAAACTCTACAACTTTGTCCTGAAGAAGCCCCTAGAGAAGGATGTGGCCATGTTTAAATTATAGTCTCTTTATTGCATAGGTGAACTGTATGGCCCTTCGATGCTGTGTTTTATTAATGTAAAAAAGAACTGGCATGATTGTAGACAGCTGTCTCTATACAGCTGCCACATGCAGAGAAATACTTATCCTTGTGGGTTTGCTCTTTATTAATTTCTATTACAAATGGGGTTTGGTATGGATTAAAGTTCTTGCTGTGGTGACCCTCTGAAAGGAATGAGCAGATGTATTCTCAGCCTTTCAGGAGGGAATGCTTCATGATTTGAGACTGCTTACATGTCCAGGCACCGCCGTCATTAGCAAGTCTCACAGTTACAGCAGGGGATTGCAAGCAACAGCACTCTTGTCCAAAAATAAGTCTGTAACTTGGTGACCCAAAGGAACAGCTCCTCTGTTTATCTTCAGAAGGAGTGAATGTGCTTTACTTGTGAGAAGCCTATGGGTCTGCCAGAGAGGCAATCAGATCTACGCGGATGGGCCGTCGGATACATGCAGCGTGAGGTAGTGTTCTGCCTGCTCTGTTGTCAGCAGAGCAGCATCTGCTTTGCATAGAAGTTGATGCAGTTGATATCAGCCTTATTTTATAGGAAAAGTTCTCCATTTACAGTCTCTGGGTTAGTTTATGTTCATATTAAGGTAAACTGGAACTGGATACATTTAGAGAAACAGGCACGAAAGCAGAAATGTTGTATTTATTTTTCCTAATACTTACATTTCTAAATTTTGCTTGAGCTTCACCTTGTCCTTAAGACTAGTTATACTTGCACAGTAATTTTTGGTCACCTAAAAGCCAGAAATATTGTCATAATCTGAAGAGGCTGTTGAGTTTAGTGATGTCAGCAGGGACTTTTTTTATCTGTACATAGATTCTAAATGAACAGTGCTTCATCCTTTCTGAACTCCAGCCTTCTTGCTCTTTTTCATCCATTCTCAAATCATAATAAACTATACACACACACAAGATTACTGCTTTATGGATTTCATGATATTCAAACCAATTGTATCATGCCCAGATTCTGGACTGCCAAGACGTGTTGTCCCACTCTTGGATTATAAACCTCATGGAAAAAGGCTGTGTTTTATCTAAGGCACCATCAAAACCTATAGACAGGCACCAGTATTAAAGTATAAGCAAGGTTAGTATCACATATTGCACAGTTAAATATCTTGGGGAGTTGCAGGAAGACATTTTTTGCTTGCTTTTCTTCAAGTGTTAGGAAAAATTCCCTGAAAATACAACCCCCTTTTTTTTTTCTTTTAAACACTACTCTTCTGGTGAACACTCAAGAATTTAACTCATCTGTGCTTTCTCATTTCTAAAGACGCCCCTGTTCTTTTTAAGCATCCTTATTCATATGCTAACATCACAGTCAATAACATTCATACTAGAAGCCAAATGAGTTCATTAGTTGTCCCTCCATCCATAGCTAACTGGCTCAGAAATATGGTCTTTTGCCAAGAATACCAGTAAGCACAGATTTATCTAGTGTTACTCCCCTGTGAAAATTGCCTTGCATCATCATTCAAAGCCCTAATGCATTGAGCTCCCACTTCATCTGGAGATGCATTTGGCCTGCATCTGGTCTAGAACAGAACTATTTTAATTGCTTTCTTTAAAAAGGGTGAGATTTCTTGAAGGAGGAAGAAGAAAAGGGGTAAGGAAACAGCTCAGGCTGGAGATCAGGCTGGGGTTAAACCCAGACTTCAGGATATACCAGACTGGATCAATACATAATTAGCTGGTGACTGTGGTGTTCAGACTTCTTTCTACTCACCTTTGAGCAACTGCAAACTGTTAATGCCACCCTGCAAAAGGAACTTCACACAAAGTAGCAGGACCATAAAACCTGTAAAAATATGTGGTCAGGCATCAAAGTGTGGAACATCCTGGAAGAGCCTGATTAGAAGCATGATAGCTTGTCACGCACCAGGAATTCTGTGGTGCTTTAGCAGCCAGAAGAACATAATTAAAAGGACAATGTCTGGATATAAATAGTATCTTTAGAAGACAAACACATTATTCTTTGTGGTGTTAACTGTTAACAACTTAGATTATTACAAGTAAACATTTCCACTGTTCATTGAAGACTCTCTTGATGGCTGTATTTGTATCAGGTGAGGGGAAAAAAAAAGTCTCAACTTTCATTTTTTGGCTTTACCTAACTGGCCCAAATCCAAGGTCATTAAATGTCAGGTACCTGCAGAAAGTCCAGAAACACCAGTCAGAATTGCTTTAGTTCTTTTATGAATAAACAGACAAAAAACATTCTTTGTTAATCTTATATATTGAAAATGCTGGGAGATCAGTGAGAGAGAGAGGTTGTTTGGGTTTATTTTAGAACTTTCTGTTGTTTTGGTATCATCTGTACAACATTAAAGCACATGCAAGACTGAAACAGTTTGTATTTCATTTTTCCTCTGTTTGCTAAGCCGGTTTCACAGTCATTGACTTTGATTTCCTATTCCCATTGTCCAAAACGATATCACACTGCAGTAAGCTATGCTTAGATATGTCAATTTCTGTTACTTATCTGGAAAGAAAGATAGTAGATTCATGAAGAAAACAGCCTCTCCTTGCGTAAGGCCTCCTGCTGTTGAAGTGAGCAAGATGGGTATAAACTCCCTGGAAAAAAACCAAACATAACAAGACAATGGCAGGACAAGGGGGATGGAGTGAAGCTAAAGGAAGGAAGGGTTAGATTGGATATTAGGGGGAAGTTTTTTTTACAGAGAGAGTGGTGAGGGGCTGGAACAGGCTGCCCAGAGAGGGGGTGGCTGCCCCATCCCTGGGGATGTTCAAGGCCAGGTTGGATGGGGCCCTGGGCAACCTTGTGTAGCTCCAGGCCTGAGGTTGGTGTCCCTGCCTGTGGCAGGGGGTTGGAGCTCTGTGACCCTTGGGGTCCCTCCCAACCCAGGCCAGTCTATGATTCTATGAAATATCTCCGAGATGAGCTCAGAATACCATGCAGTGATGGCAAGGTATCTATCTGCCTTTCCAGCCACAGTGTTAAGTCTCAGGAGCTCTGCTAGCGAGAAACAAACCGTAAGGCCATTTGCCAGTGGTGTGTCTCACCCATGGCTGTACCGCTGGGGCTAGCGCAGGGCACCTCAGCTTTTTTGGGCAGAACATTTCCCACCCTCGGTAAGAGCAGCTACTAACAGAGCTTCCTTCAGAGCAAGAAACAGAGTGCGGATGGCATCACTTGCAGAGGGCGGAGTAAATTTCAGGGTGACTCCTTGGCTGTGGACCAGGGAATCCCGTGCAGGGGAATGGGGAAGGCGGGGAGAATCAGCTCAGAGGCCTGGGTGCATCTCCTGCTTGCCACTCAGGTGTGCACGAGTGCCCCGGGGGCAGGGGAGGTGGTACCGGCGGCTCTTTCGGTCCCCGTGGAAAGGCCTGGAGCCTTTCCCCCCGCACACACCCCAAGGGGGCTCGCCCTGAGCCAGGGCACAGCAGGCTCCCAGACCCTGCCCCCCGACCCTGCCCCCCCGACCCTGCCCCCCAGGCCCTGCCCCCAGACCCTGCCCCCCCGACCCTGCCCCCAGCCGGTTTCTTCTGCCTGTTCAACTGCAAGGAAGCGCCTTTGAAAAACGTAAAACTCAGGCACACGGGCAGAAAACTCGGCACGGGAACTGCAGGCGGCGGGCAACACAGCGCCTCGTCCCGCAGCGCCGGGCCAGGCGGAGCCGGGAGGGACCCGACCCCGAGGCCCCGCACCAGGCACCCGCCCCGCAGCGGGCACCCGCCTCGCAGCGCCTCCCGCGGCCGGCCGGGCCCGGCCAGCCCCCCAGCTCCAGCGCTGGCAGGGGAGGGGCGCCCGGACGCAGGGTTTGGAAGAGAAAGGAGTGTGACCCGTCGACCCTTCACCCGCCCCGCCTTCCTCTCCTTTCCGCCGGTTAGAAGCGGCGCCGCCCGCCCCGGGCCCGGGTTTCAGGCGGTGCGGCGGCCCGTGTGCGGCAGGGCACCGCTCCCCCGGGCGGTGAGCAGCGGGAGCTGCGCGGCTGGCCCGCTCTGAGGAGCTGGCTCTCCCTCTGGAGGCCTCCGGCAGCATCGGCCGCGCTCCGCCGCTTATGTAAGCGCCGCGCCGCCGTGGCCGGGGGCCCGTTCGGGGCGGGCTGAGGGGGGGTCTGAGGTGGAGGCGCAGTTTGATGCTGACACTGCGAGGCTCAGCTCCCACTCACGCTTACAAGCTGCTGCGACGGCACACGAGGCAACCTGACAGCGTTTGAGAAGAGCCTGCGTGGCAGCTCGTGTATATCTGTATGTATATCTATAGCTAGGACAAACGGGGCGAGCCGAGCCCTCTTCCCGTGGTGTTCCGTGGATGCGGGGAACAGAGCGGCCGGGCATCGCCGCTGCCAAGGCCTCACAGCCCCAGCCCCTCAACGCAGGCGCTGGGCTGTGCCGGGCCCAGCTGCGGAGGCAGATCCCTGCACATCCCTCCTGGATCACCCTGCGGAAGGCTGGACAGACTCCACGGCCGTTGGAAGCACACGTGTGACTACTTCTGGAGAACAGCTGTGGCATCCCAGGCATCCAGGAATGCTGCAAACGAGGACTCGTGCCAAGCAAGCTATTATGTGCAAGAACCCCCGGAGCACAACGAATTCAAACGCTTCTTGGGCCTCGTGGCCTAACATGACGTTTGGCGTAAGGGGGAAGAAGCCTGTCCAGCTCCTCTCACCAACTCCTACAGCCCCATGCATCACCACAGCTGTGATCTACACTGAGCAGAGAAAGGAGGCTGGAGAGAAGCTGTGATAGCAGCCAGGAGGGTGTAACGCAGGCTGCAGTGCTACCCCACGGCCCACAAGTCTTTCTCCACCCAGCAAGCTTCATCCTCCAGCGGCTGCCTTGCCTGTTCAACAGCCCTGCTGCCGTGGTTTGAGCACCTTGCAGCATGTGCATGGCAGGTGGTGCCCTCTCCACTCACCAGAGCCTACGGATTGATTTCCCTGCTAGATGTCAGTAAGGATTGCTGTGGTGTTCGCAGCGCTAGCCTTGCTTACTAGATTTCTGAAAAAAAAAGCCCCAACCCTGAATGCATATTTTTAAAGTGTGGTTGCTCAAGAGGATTTGTGTGGAGGTTTCCAGCTCTTTCTATAACCTAAAAGCAAAATAAAAAAAAATGGAAAAAAGGCAAAGAATTATTACACCTCCTCTGTCCAGCCTCCAGCACAGAAATAAAACCAACAGCTCAGCTTGCCTGACAAGCTGTGAAGAGCCAGATAATCCTGTCCAGCTTATTCTCCACTCAGGGGCAATTTGTTCCTTTTAAAGCCCTTAACAGCATTTTGCCAAAGCTCCCATCAGGGAAATTGTGATGTGAGCTGTACAAATATTTACTCAGCCAGGCCCACGCTGCTTCCCAAAGTGCTTATTGTTCCCAGCTCCCCTGCCAGCATCAGGCACAGCCATGAGTTAATACAGCGACCGACAGTGTTGCTAACACTCAGATTTTACCAAAAGCGTTTGTTTCCAGAGTTTTCTCCTTCATAACAAGCCAACGGAGCCCGGACACACGCTCTAGTCCGTCACCGCTGAAATAGCCCAAAACGAAAGTTCTTGGTCATGGGTGAAGATTAGGGGCGGGGCTGCTATAAAAACACACGTAGGCCCCAGCGAGGATCGAACTCGCGACCCCTGGTTTACAAGACCAGTGCTCTAACCACTGAGCTATGGAGCCGCCGCTCAGGAGTTCCTCCACCTGCCGGTAACGGCCCGTCAGCAGGTTCACCCGCCGCCTCTCGCCGGGTGCCCCGTGACCCCGATGCCGCCGGGCACCGCGCCCTCACCCCGCCCGGCCGGGCCCTCTCCGGCCGCGACAAAAAGGAGCCCGTCCTGAGGAGCGGCGTCGCGGCCGCCGCCGGGAGGAGCCCGCGGCCCGTCGGCAGCCGCTCCCGGCCGGCGGAAAGCTGTCGGCTGCCCTGGTTCCCCTGCCGGCACCGGGCGGTCGCTGAGGGCGCTGCGCGCCGTGGGGGCGTGCAGGCCGCAGGGAGGCCCCTGGGACGCTGGCAAACCAAGAAGTGAGGCAGACGGGAGTTAAACACACATGTTTTCACAACACTGTACAAAACAAAAGGTGTACAGATTAGTCATTATCATAATACTGACGTGATTAGTTGTTACACCCTGTTCCCTTGAACAAGACCTTGCTGTGTGCCCGTGTGCCCCTTGTCCTGCCCAACCTGAGATGCCACATGCCCCCCTGTGAGCTCTGGAAAGGCAGGGAAATAAATCCCCACAGAAGGTTATCGTGCAAGTCTGTTAGTGCACAAGAAGTCCCAGAACACATTTCAAGCATTACCGCACACCCTGCCTCAAAAAAACCCAACCAAAACACCCAACAAGACACCCCTTGTTACACTTTACCACATCCTTCTCTTAAGCCTCTGTTGTGTTCTTCTGCTACCTGCATGTCAGTGCTAAGGCATGACAAAAAGAGGAAGGGTTTTGAAGTCCTGGTGGGAATGAATCTGTCACCCCTAGGGCAAGAGCTGCCCCAGATTCCAGCTATAAAACAATAGGCCCCTCTCTGAACAAGAATAAATGTACTGGGTTTAGTATTTGAAACCCTCACACCTTTAAGAAAGATGGTCCCTAGAAACAGATTAAATTAACCTGGGAAAAACAGACAGGTCTGCACTGAGAAAAGCCATACAGAATGTAGCTGATACTTTCTTTAGGAGCTGAGGCACAAAGACAGGCTTGTACAAAGCCTGGGTGAGAGCTGGCAGCACAGCTTAGGCGGTTTGGCACTTACCTTCTCACTTCAACAGGGACTGACTGCTGGAGTGAAAGATGTTCACCTTCCCTCAGAAGAAATGTGTCAGCTGTGATACTTGAGGAGAACAGAACTGAAAATAGCAGCAGGTTATCAATGGGAGGAATAAAATATTTTCTGCATTCATCAAAGGCAGCAGTATCAAAAAAAACCCCAACACAATGATAATTAAAAATGAATCCTTACCTCGCTTAACATGATCGTAAATGGCTGAAAGTAAGGATTTGAAAGCTTGGCCTTTTCTCTCCTTGCTCTTTAGTCTAGGCTCATTTACAGCAACAGAACAAGATTGATTGGTTTTCATTTGGTCCTGGAAGACATGCGCCAAGACCCCAAGGTAGGAATATTGATTCTTGATCGAGCAGTTATTTAGTCCAAAAATAAGTGGTATGGTCAGAGGTTTCTGAATGCAAGATAAGAGAACAGACCTGTTTCTCAAAGTGGAGCTAGCAGTGCTTTAAAATTTCATGCTCTGGCACTTTGCTGCTATGTTCACATCACTTTAGAGAACATACAGATCATCTCTAAAAACCTCTCCGATTACTATGGAAATAAGGATCAACAAATAAACCAATAAGTCATTTGCATTCCTGCCAGAGCTTGTCTGTTCCTCTACACTTCTCTATTTTGTCTCTCCCCCTCTCTTTCAAACACATCTCCTGAGCTGAACCAATATCTCCTTGGCAATATTCCTTTAAAAGCATATTCTTATTTCACCTCAATATTACCGAGGGTCCCATCTTTTTATAACAGAGGGAGATTCTTTGCATGTGAAGTCTAAAAGTGCTTGTCTACTGTAAGCCACTAAAATCTATTACTGCCATAATCACTCCCTCACTAAGTCTGTACATCAGTGCCCAAGCTGGGAAACCCTCCACTTCTTCAGTGCATTAGTATTGACAAAGCTAGTCCTGCAAATACATTTTTAATAACCTTTTTATATGGTGCAATATCACTGAAAGTTCACTGCATTTATTTTTGTCAGTTCAGAATGGTGGGATTTCATATGAAAGGATTGAAAAGATTTTTCTGTTAGTGCTCTTCATTTTAACACACACCCCCCCCCCAAACATTAATGCTGTGAAAGTTAATATTCTGGGCTGTTAAATACTCTGGTTCTGTACCTATTGCAGTCAGGCTAATGGGAGGAACCAGAAAAGTATCTTTATGAATCAGGAGCACTGCCAAATTGCAGGGATCTCCTCAATGGTTGATGATTTCTCTCCCTTTTTTGATTTCTTTTTAATGTCACAGTACCAGAACAGTGACACAGGCTGCCTTTTATGTTACCTGAGACATCAAAGGGGGGTACTGAGGACCTGCCTCTTTACTGTTTTCCACCTTTTCCAAGCACTGACATTCATGCCTAATGAGTACAACACACTGCAAAAATAGCATCCCTGTGCATGAGTGGATGGCGTGCCTGCCTTTATTGTGTTGGAGGCTCTGCCTAAAGCTTTGAAGTTCTTACAAGCTTTGAGCTTAAGTGCAGTCACATCTAGCCACATGGTAGGTGTGCTTATGCCTTGGATCATGGACTGGTCCTGCTCTTGAGCTCATCAGGTCATTGCATGAATTAGGACCTGTGACACGAGGCTGTGAGGCGGGAGCAGCAGCGCCTGATCTCTTACTCCTCCCTTTCATTGCATCCACCTGCCTCTTTCCCTGGGCAAAACCTCCTCTGCTGGGCAAAGCAGCAGGTTCCTGCTGGAGCCATGATGCCAGCATCTGAACAGGAAGTCTCCTGGCAGCGGGGAGACAAAGTCCAAACAGGTGTGTTTGCAGTGTCAGTACATGAGGCTCCAAAGAGCCACCCCAACCAGCTGCCTAAATTCCCACCAAAGTAAGGGAATAACCAGCTTCTGAGTGGTAAGTTGTGTGGTGCACTTCAGGAGCCATCAGCGGGGCTGGGACTGACTGGGAATCTTCCTGGCAGTCTGAGCAGATGAGCCAAGGAACAAATTGATTTGCCCTGCAGATTTACAACATTTGGTCCCTTGATCAGGTGTGAGGTTCTTGGAAGAGGACATGCTTCTGTTGTGAGTCAACAGAGGATTTTGACATTATCCAGTGTCTTTCAAACACATGAAATTCATTTTCCAGCTGTCACTCACAATTAATCTATTCATGCAGGGGTAAAATGTAGTTCTCTCACATTTACACAGCTATAGAGATCAGCTGTGTGCTCACGGTGCCACATGTTGAGAGTGGACCAAGACTCCTTCCTGCAAAGGGACTGCCACAGTCTCTTTGTTTCCCATCACAACAAAAAAGTCCCTTTGCATTTCCCTCTCTTATTCTTTCTGTATTCACTTCCATTATTGGTTTATCTTTTCATTAGGGGGGTGGGCCAGGAGGAAGGCTCGCTGGGCCAGCTGCATTGTGTGTATAAAATGAAACTGGTGTAAATGAAAACACAAAAGCCAGTTTCCTTTTTTAATAGGCAAGCTGATAGGAAATGGGTTCCCTATGCGGCAGAGCTGGGACACACACGACACACGAGTTCATATAAGACTTTCCACACCATTTCATAGCTATCCAGTTAAGAACAGGCATCAAGCTACAGCAAGGGTCAACAGGTAATTTTCTCTGACACAGAGCGCATGCTGCTCATGCCATTAAAGCATGTCAGGGTAATGCAGTGAATATTACACTGACTTGCCAAACCACATTAACTGTAATGCTTTCTCTCCAGGACTTTAAGGTGATGCCTCTTGGAATAATAGCTGCATGAGGCTGCTGGGAAGTCTGACTGAGCATTAGACTCTTTGCAAAGGCTTGAATCCGTCAGTCTTCTTGAAGCAGGGAAAAAGAAATCTCCCTGCAAACAAGCTCCCTATTATCCACATCCCATATTAGACACGCAAAAGGGATGAGAATAGGTTATTGAATGACATACAGCACCTCACCAACAAGAGAGCAGGACCGGTTTCCCTTAAAAAGGAAAGAAACAATTAAAACCTTGAATATGATTTCAGATAATCCTGGCTGGAAGATCAATGCAGGGACCTGTTTCACCTATAGTTTTTATTTTGCACAGTGCAGTATTATACCAAGTAGAAGCAACTCACTCTGCCATTCCTATGGAAACATTTCCTATGGAGGCATGATTGGAAGACCCAGGAAAGTATGACAATCTCTTTGAGGGCCCTGAGAGCAAAGGCCTATTTCAGTTTCTATGTTCAGTTTCTATTTCATCACAAGCTGTATCATATCTCCAAATACCTGGGTTATTTTCACTATTTTGGGGGGAGGATTATCACATCTTCCACTCCTTCATTTGATTGCAGCTGAATCCTCGGGAAAGCAGTACATCACTCTACCTACATTTTATGGTGACATCCTCCTGTGAAAAATGACAGGTGTGATGAGCAGATTTTGCTTGCTTACCGAAGACTTCTTTTTATAGTGTAATAAAAATTCCCCTTGTTTCCCCTGCACTGCTTTTAGGTGGCTAATTTAGAGTCCTGAGGCTATTCGAGTTGAAACCTGGGAGCTCTGTGTGCCAGTAACAGGCCCTGTACCCATAACACCATATTCTCAAATGCTAAAACATCTCAGTTTTGCATGGGGATATTATTCAGGTGTTCACTTGGGCCTTTTGTGGAAACTTCAAGCAGTCTCCTGCTCCCACACGCTTACTGTCAATAGCAATACCTGCTGTAAATGAGAACTCCACCGACTCCCTTCAGGCAGATGACTATGTCATCTCCAAGTCAAGCTGCATCTGAGCCTCAGCCTGATAGTCAGTATTTCTGCACTCTTTCCACCCTCAGCAAGTACACCGATGATCCAGAGCTGGGAGAAGTGGCTGACAGGCAGGACACTGCACTGCCATCCAGAGACCTGGCCAGGCTGGAGAGCTGGGCAGGGAGAGACCAGATGGGGTTCAACAAAAGCAAGTGGAGAGTCTGGCACCTGGGGAGGAATAACTGCTGGAATCAGGACAGGCTGGGGGGGAGCTGCTGGAGAGGAGCTCTGTGGAGAAGGACCTGGGGGTGCTGGTGGGTGAACAGGGTGGCCATGAGCCAGCAGTGTGCCCTGGGGCTGAGAGAGACAATGGGATCCTGGGGGCATCAGGAGGAGTGTGGGCAGCAGGTCACAGGAGGGGATCCTCCCCCTCTGCTCTGCCCTGGTCAGGCCTCACCTGGAGTGTTGTGTCCAGTGCTGGGCTCCCTGGGATCAAACAGACAGGGATCTCCTGGAGAGAGTCCAGAGGAGGCTGAGGAGATGATGAAGGGCCTGGAGCATCTCCCCTGTGAGGAAAGGCTGAGAGAGCTGGGGCTGTTCAGCCTGGAGAAAAGAAGACTGAGGAGGGACCTTATTAATGTCTATAAATATCTTAAGGGTGGGATGCAGGGGAAATGGCCAGCCCCTTTTCAGTGTCTGTGGGGACAGGACAAGGGGCAATGGCTGCAAATTGGAGCACAGGAAGTTCCACAGCAACCTGGGGAAGAACTTTTCCCCAGTGAGGGTGAGGGAGCCCTGGGACAGGCTGCCCAGGGGGTGTGGAGTCTCCTTCTCTGGAGAGATTCCAGCCCCGTCTGGACGCCGACCTGTGCAGTATGAGCTGGGGAGCTGCTCTGGCAGGGGGTTGGACCCCAGGAGCTCTCCAGGTCCCTTCCAACCCCTGGGATTCTGTGATTCTGTGACAAGGAACCCCAGCCAAGAGCCACTGAGCGATTTAGAGGCCAAGGCCAAGCAATACACCATCGCAGCCCAACCTCAGTGGTCAGGAGTTAACACCAGTGTGGAATCTGCAGCAGGAACCAGGTAGCACTTTTCTCTCTATTCTTCCAAACGAGACACATGAACCCAGCACTTTCTTAATTGCAATGAAGACTTTGTACACTTCAATAGTTTTCCAGCTGGAATTTCGTGTTACAGACACCACTGGTTTGGGTATCTAGCATGACAGTGAAAAAGAAAGGGTCTAAACCAGAAATTAATTGATATAGAAAGATAAAAAAAAGAGTAAAGAGTCTGCAAATAACTAGTCCAGGTTCTGAAGCAGATAGATGTGGCTGTAGGGTTGCTTTTAAAATTGACATCTGCACATGCCAGTAGAATTTTCTTATTGTTAATGTCCTCCTAAAAAACACATTGTCATTATACTGTTCACTTTTTTTATCTCACAGAAGTACTACCAAGCCTTGAAATGTAACTCTTTGGGGACACTTAGCAGCGACGTGCTGGTGCATTTCATAGATTACATTATTTATTTACACAAATGGCAAAGAGAACTCTACATTAATAGCACAGCTACGTTCTTCCTGAAGAAAAGAATACCTGACAAAAGTCATCATCACAGGTCCTGGAAGTATCTCCTGTGTGAGTTATTAAGGATCATTCTGTCAAAAAGCCAAGCTTCTTATTTTGAAAAAAGCCCAAATAATTCATTTAAAATCACAGAATAAAGTGGCTTGGAGGAGCTATTAAGCATTGTACAGTAAATAAAATCAGTCTGGTTTTAATATAGTAAATACCATTGGCTGAAACTCATATTTTAGAATACATTTGTTATAAGAAGCTACTTAGATAATGAAAGTAAAGAAAATCTAATTTGATTTTCATCATTTATGCAGTTTGTTTGCTTTTTCATTTAATTCTGCTCAGATAATGAAAACAGACCACTTTTTTTCCCTTGGTGATACCATTTTTCTGATTGTCAGCCGCTTGCCAAGGCTTCAGCTATTGGGTTTCAGACACCTCAGGGGAAATGGTTCACTCCTGTTTCCAGTGGAGGCGTGAGCAGGGGAATTCTTGAGAACACATGTCTGTAGTGTGGTCAGGTCAGAGCCTGCCCATGACCGCATTGGTGACAGTCAGCAAAAAGCATATGTCAGAGCGTGCTGTGAAGGCTTGGGTCACACATTCCAACCCTCAAAAATCCATGTGGGACCCACCAGAACGTGCACCCATAAGCCATTCCCTCCCCACGCTCACACCCAGAAGCCAGAACTTGGGTTTGGTTTGGTTCCAAGAGGTTCTGGGTGTTGCTCAGGTTCCAGACTTCTGCTAGACACAGGGAGCTGAACTGTCACTTTGGGTCCAAACAAGGCAGGCTTGAGATTCATCTCAGTGACTGGTTCTACCTTGTTTAACATGATGAACAGAACTTGGTATAAGTAATGTATGGAGAATGAGAAGGGGATCTGCAGTTGTAAAGAGTTTTTCAAAGATGATTTAAGACCTAACTCCAAACGATGGGATGCAGGCCACTGTCAGAAGTTCAAAGTCTACTCACCTGTGACAATCTGGGCAGTAGTTCTTGGAGCACAGTTAACTGCATGCCTCTTATTTTTTCAGTTTCTATTAGCTGGAGTAAAGTCCAGATCCAAAGATCCTTGTCCTTCAGTGAAACACAGCTACAAAGATTATTTGACTAATGAGCAGAAGCTAGACCTGCATCTCTGAGTTTCAGGAAGGTCTGGGTTTGAATTGTCTGTTTTATTGTAAATCCCTGATCTCTTCCAGTGGGACAAAAATCCAACTCAGTAGAACCTGTTTTCAGGTCCTACAATTGAGTACAGGGACATGAGGGATTACACCTAGGATTATCTTTGAGTTTACACTCCTTTCTCTTGAAGTTGTTTAGACTGCAAGAGGGAGATTTGATTATAGATGCCTAATGCATCCTCCTTCAGCTAAGGCTGTTATGAGAACCTGATTTCTTGCAAATTATACACTAGGGGGTGCAAACAGCCTTTTAATGAGTCCAGAAATAAATGGTCTTAACAGTACAGAAAGGGAAAGTGCCTGGTCCTGTACTGAAGCTTGCGTGGGAAATAGCTAATTTTTCAAGTCATGTTTGGCTCATACAAATGAATAAATAAGAACACTGCTTTCAGTAACAGCTTTTTGATGTTTTCTGGGTTTATATCTGGAGCAGAGACGCTGCAAACGTAGGAGTTATATAAGAGAGGCCAGACCTAGCCTACTTTGCATGTCATTGCCTGCAGCTTTCTCATGTCCTGTGGTGACTCAGACATTGCTGTAAGCTTCACAGAGGGACGGTCTCAACTTTTTACCCCCACATTTTCATATCATGGTGTGACGAGCCAGCCTTCTGACTCAGACACTGTCTTATTTCAAAGCTCTTATTCTTCTGTCGTTACACCAAGACCTGGCTCTTGCAAGTCACAGCATGAGGCACAGTGAGCTAAGCAAGGCAACGGTGTTTCACAGAATCATACCCCGTTAGGATTTGGAAGGGGCCTCGAAAAGTCATCTAGTCCCACCCCCCTGCCAGAGCAGGATCACCTAGGCTAAATCACACAGGAATGCATGCAGGTGGGTTTGAATGTCTCCAGAGCAGACTCCCCAGCCTCTCTGGGCAGCCTGTGCCAGGGCTCTGCCACCCCCACTGGGGAAAAATTCTTCCTCAGGTTAGTGTGGAACTTCCTATGCTCTAACTTGCAGCCATTGCCCCTTGTCCTGTCCCCAAGTTCCTCCTTATATTCCCATGGAACTTCCGCTGCTCCAGCTGCACCCGCTGCCCCTTGTCCTGTCACTGGCCATCCCTGAGCAGAGCCTGGCTCCAGCCCCCTTTATGTATTTATAAACATGAATAAGGTCACCCCTCAGTCTCCTCTTCTCCAAGCTGAAGAGGCCCAGCTCCCTCAGCCTCTCCTCCTAAGGAAGGGGTTCCACTCCCTTAATCATCTTGGTTTCACCTGCATGGGCTGATTTTCTCAGCTTGCACCAACAGAGCATTAAGTGGTTACTGAACAGGGAACGGTGGGGGCTCTGCTGAATGTGACAGGATAGCTCACGTCCATGAGCGTTAATCCTATGTTTACACACCCATAAAAGCCATGGAGCCATGATGGGTCCAAGCACAGAATTCCAGCTCCAGCAGCACTAAGGCTCCATCCTCTCTGCTTATGTGTCGTTACTTGTGTGTCTTTACTTACAGATAAGGAACAGCGCATCTGAAGTGATATCATCCTCTCATGATAATGCATCCTCCTCTTAGGTCACAGAAACCCTTCTGCAGCTAAAAAGAAGCACTTATGAATGCAGGAGCCTCAACATTTCTTTCTTGCATTTATTCATTTGCCCGTTCCTTATCTCACTAAGGCACAATCAGAGCCAGAAAGTCCCTTCTCCTAAATCATGCACACAAATTACTAAAATCTGAACTAATGAACTAAGGTTGGGAAAAAATCCCATGGTTTAATGCACTTAGGCTTTTATGTCTGTCTTGCCTCACTTCTGTCTTTCCAAAAGTATAGGGGGCTTGCAGATATCACTGCATCTCAGGCACAAATGCCATCTTGTGATTTATGGATCCCTACCTAAATACCTCAGACTCTCTTGCCTGAAACTTGGTACCATTCAATCAGCTTTTATTTCTGCACAGTGTTATTGCCTGCTTTTCCCTGTGTTACCTTCTATGCCACTTCATCACTACATCAAAACAAAACAAGTGGATTAAAGTGGTTTAATGCATTATGGTTAAATATTTCTTTCTAAGGGAGAGCAGACCATTCAGAACACCATTAAGACAGAGTCCCGATTGAATCTGGTGCAGCCATAAATATCTTAAATGAATGTTAATAGAGAAGGACAATTATTGTTGACTTCAGAATGCAAACAAGAACTTCAGACACTGATTCCTATCAGCCCATTAGAGCTGACTGAATTCTGCACACCGATTTAACAGTTGCTTAGCAATGGCAAATAAGCTGTTCTGTCTCTTATCACTAGAGGTATCGTTAGAACAATACCTATTATTGAACTGAATAGGTATGAAATTAGTTTATATTGTTCCTCTTTTTAGATGGCACTTGGCAGCAAAGTGAGTTGTTTAGGCTGCAGGCAGAAATGCTGATTTTTTTTTCCTGGAGATATCTATGGAGATAAAATGAAGCTGAGGCTTTGCTGTGACTGTTTATCTGAAAGCATCATCAAAAAACTTTGCTTGTGTGTGTTTGTGTGTGCAGGAAGAAAGAGGTTCTCCTTCAAATGTCTTCTTTGAGTGAATTTCCAGGGATGTGACAGCACTAATGACTACAGCCTATTCAAATAGCAAATACAGCAGTACTGCACTGTGATGCCACCTCCTCCCACTGGGCACCTCTGATGAAGTGCCTCAGCTCTGATCTGGGGAAACATACTGGAGATTAAGCCACCAAAGCCAAGATCCAGAAGGACACTTAGGCACTTGTCATTTACTGTTGCAACTCCTGTCTTGCAACTCTGCACCTTCCAGAATTGAGTCCACACAGCTGCAGCTTCAACATCTGCAGCAGCATTCACACCTAGCACACAGCCTACGCAGTTGCCACAATAGGAACACTTAGCAGAGCTGTGTGGTTTAATTCCTGTCTCTGCAAGGTCTTTCTGGTTAGGATTTATACTCACAGATCTTGCCAACCACAGGAATACCTCAGTAACATGGCTGTAGGCTACTTGACAAGACAAACCGGGCTTAGATAAGGGCTGTACACCCCAGTAAAAGCTTCAGATTTCAAGGCCAGTTTGTCATCCTCCAAGCCAGGAGCAATAAAGTACAAGTTATTTTAGGTACACTTGAGTAATTTAAACAAAAAATTGAAGAATGCTTCTACTTTGCAATAGACTAGTTTTGTAGCTGGTACTTTGGGGCAGCGAAAGGTTTGGGTTTGGATATCTCAAGCTGAGGAAATTAACTTGCATTTTTAATGGACTCTCTGACAGAGAGAACCACTGTGGTACTGCAGGTATAACATGCCAATGCTTACTCTTTCTTCAGCTACACATTGTAGAAAACAGGAGCAGCTGCTGGTGGGCACACATAGCTGACCCTTGTAGCTGGTTCTCAGATCATTTACCAGGTTTAACAAGAACAGACTAACAATGGAATCCATTTCTGAAACCTGAGGGTAACACTGTGTTTGTGATCTTGTGTACCTGGCTTCTGAAGCATCTCAGTACTGAAGCAAAGCACTCCTGTGCACAGGCAGAAGTGGAAATTAGGTACCTTTGAAATGCCATGCACAGGATGGAGCAAGGTGCTTTGGGTTCCTAGTGCTCCACTGGAAACACTGCATGAAGACCAGGAAGCTAAGGGACTTTCAAGCTGAAGACCAGGGTGCTAAGGGACTTTCAAGTTGAAGACCAGGAAGCTAAGGGACTTTCAAGCTGAAGACCAGGAAGCTAAGGGACTTTCAAGTTGTTGGATGCCAGCATACGCAGGAAGACAGGGCATGTACCAGCTGGCTTCAAGCAGCAGCTGAATATGGGGGTTGAATCATGGAATAACAAAATGGTTGAAATTTGAAGGGACCTCTTGTGATCATCTAGTCCAGCCTTCTGCTCAGACAGGGTCACTTTGGAGCCCATTGCCCAGGACTGAGACTGTTTGGGTTTTGCATATCTCCACAGATGGAGATTATAACTTCTCCAGGCAGCCTGTGCCAGTGTTGGACCATCTGCACCATAAAAAAGAAAACAGCCTTCTTGAATTCAGATTGAATTTCATGCACCCACTGTCTCCTGTCCTATCACTGGGCCTTACTAAGAAGAGTCTGGTTCCCTCGTCTTCATTCCTTCCCATCAGGCATGTATATGCATAGGTAAGATCCCCACTGCGCCTTCCCATCTCCAGGCTTAACTGTACCATCTGTCCCAGCCTCCTCTCATATGAAAGATGTTCCAACACCTTAGTCATCTTCATGGCCCTGAGCTGGACGCACTTGGGGAAGTCCACATCTGTCACATAGGGGGGAGCCCAGCACCTGACACAATTCTGAGGCAGAACTGAACCTATTCCTCTCTGGCTCTGAGCCTTATTCTTCACACTCATTTACTTTTTCAGTCATCAGCCCTTTGGGAGAGTTTCCAGCAAGTGTGCAGAGAGTAGCAGTGCTGGTTTATGATTTGTGTACCTCCCTGTCAGAAGATGGTTTGAAGCTATCAGAGTCATACACCAACAAGCACCCACAAGCTGGGGATGAGCTAGGGATTCCTGTGTTGCAAATCGCTCTCATGTTCTGTGAAAGGAGCTTCACTACCAAGCTCACTGTCTTCCAGAAGGTGCCAAATGCTTCCTATTCCCTTAATAATCCTGCATAGCTTTGCAGAGTACTTCATGGGGGAAAAAAATCATTTTTTGCCTGAGCTCCTGGGTTCTTATGATGCCTACAGTATTAATCAGTCATTTACACTGATTCAAATTAGCCCTGTTAATATTTTTACTAATAATTTGATTTCAGTAACCAGACACAGCTAGAGCAGTTTAACCTGAGCTTAAAGCTAGAGTCACAGATGAACTGTTTGATCACACATTCTTACCTGAATTCCTGTCCTGCAGCTAAATAACTACTTTCAGATAACTACATGAAAAAATTAAATTCTCAAGTAGAAATATAAAATGGAGTGGAACTACAAAATTTCCCATTAAAGGTGTGAGGCACTCCTCATGGGGCAGCCACAGCCAGGAAGACAGGCAGGCTGAAAAATGGCTTTGGCTGCCCAGCCACCCAGCAGTCAGGTACTAGCAGGAGTGGGCCAGGGGCCAGGCAACGACAGAGCCATCTCTCCACTTCTCCAGGTGTTCACAGAATCATAGAATGGCATGGGTTGGAAGGGACCCCAAGGATCACAGAGCTCCAACCCCCCTGCCACAGGCAGGGACACCAACCTCAGGCCTAGAGCTACACAAGGTTGCCCAGGGCCCCATCCAACCTGGCCTTGAACACCCCCAGGGACGGGGCACCCACCCCCTCTCTGGGCAGCCTGTTCCAGCCCCTCACCACTCTCTCTGTAAAAACTTCCCCCTAATATCCAATCTAACCCTTCCTTCCTTTAGCTTTAATCCATCCCCCTTGTCCTGCCATTGTCTATCCTTTTAAAAAGTTGAATCCCCTCCTGCTTATAAGCTCCCTTCATGTGTTGGGGGAGACCTGGGAGCAGGACATCCTCAGTGGGGTATGTGGAGGGGGGGAGAGGGTGTCCCAGGAACCTGGAACAGCAGTGGGGTTGCCAGAGGATGTGAGATCTGGGCTGGCCAGAAATGACCTATGTATGGTCTTGGCAGAGAGCAGGAAAGGTCAGAGCACCTGCCAGTCAGAGCTTATTGAAACAAGAACATCATAAGCATGTCTACTCTGCCCTGGGAGGCCCCAGCTGGATCCTGTGTCCAGAGCTGGGGCCCCCAATACAAGAAGGATGTGGAACTGTTGGAGAGGGGTCAGAGGAGCCACAAAGATGCTCAGAGGGCTGGAGCAGCTGCCCTACAAAGAGAGGCTGAGGGAGCTGGGCTGGGTCAGCCTGGAGAAGAGAAGGCTGTGGGGGGACCTCATTGCAGCCTGCCAGTCCCTGAAGGGAGCAGACAAACAGGAGGGGAATCAGCTTGTTCAAAGGACAGACAATGGCAGGACAAGGGGGATGGATTAAAGCTGAAGGAAGGAAGGGTTAGGTTGGATATTAGAGGGAAGTTTTTTCCAGAGAGAGTGGTGAGGGGCTGGAACAGGCTGCCCAGAGAGGGGGTGGGTGCCCCATCCCTGGGGGGGGTTCAAGGCCAGGTTGGATGGGGCCCTGGGCAACCTTGTGTAGCTCCAGGCCTGAGGTTGGTGTCCCTGCCTGTGGCAGGGGGGTTGGAGCTCTGTGACCCTTGGGGTCCCTTCCAACCCATGCCATTCTATGACTCTATGTCCACCCCAGCTTGGGGCCCAAGACCTCAGCTGACCCATACACAGTTTCAGTGGCAGTAAAACACCTCCCAAACTTCTACAGTGCAGGTTTGCACAACCCACGGGTGGAAAAATAACGAGAACCAAAACGATCAGAAGAACAGTCAACAAAGTGTTTCAAAATAAATGCTATGGCAAAGTCAATAAACAAGACTGTCCTGATCATGGCTTAAATCAATAGAAAACTTTCCCTTTTGTTTGTTTTTGTTTTAAAAGACTGCCACTGTGGAAATCCCAGTGCACCACAGAATTTGCCATGGTGCATTGCAGAAGCCAGGTGGGGCTAGCCCAGATTTGATGCTGGTTATAAATATAATCAGATAAAAAGCCAGTGCCAGCACTCTGTGATACGTAAGAAACCCAGTAAGAACAAATCTCTGGCACCAGATAAAACCACACAATGATTATAATTTTGTTTTTTCCAGATGTGTGCAACGTTATAAATGCTGGGTCACTGTGTCTAACACCATGACTGCAGCATGCAGAAGCACTCTGGCAGACCCAGTCTTTGCCACGTGGTCCTTTGAGGCTGCACACTGAAAAATACTGAAGTGACAGCCATGGTAGGTGAATGCTCTAGCAAACCTTTACTTGCAGCTGCCTCAAACCAGCTCTCACAATGGCCAGGCAGTGTTGGCACATCCAGCTGGTGAGGAAGGGCTGCAGAGAGAGGAAGCCTGTGCGTGCTATGAAATGAGGTGTGGGCTTCCCAGGGGTGAAGAGTGATGGGGTGCATGGTAATTGTGATGGATTAAAAAGAGACAATATTTTAGGGCATTTGAGCGTGACTGCAACTAAACATGGAGATTTTGACCTGTCACATAGTTCTGCACCCTGAATAACACCAAGGAAAGTCACCTGAGGCTACAGATGACTGTCCCTAAATGGCAACAGATGCTCCAACTCCACCTCTTGCTTTCTGTTGTGAAAACTCTTCTCCAAAACCAAGTCTCACTAATACTCACTCTTGAGGCTTGTGAACTAGATTATGGTTTTAAAATACCAGACTTCCTGATATCTCTCTCAAATCCTACACCATCTCTGTTGTTCTCACATCCCTGAAGAGATTAACAACATTTCCAAGGTTTCAAATATAGATATTTCTTTCCAGAGCTGTCTGCTTTGCCTAGCATGAGCAATGTTGTTTTCATTTAAATAGCTCTACCCACATCACTCTGTTTTTAAAGCTATGACAATTGTTGTCATACCACAACCATCTAATGGCAGGATCTAGAGTTCTGGGCCTAATAGCTGTCATCTACTGCAACACAACTGAAAATTTTGATGAGGTCCCCTCACTTGCAGCAGCCAAGTCTCTGGCACGCAGAAATTCTGTGTCTGAAAGACAGTGTAGGTTCCTATTTATATTCAAGTATATTCAATATAAGAAACATAATTTAAAACTAAAAGCAACAAAACAACACCAGAACAAAACCCAGGATAGAATCCTACCCATGCTAAAGTCAGTAACAATTTTGCACTCCATTTTTCTGGACCAGGTTTCACACTGAGGATCTCACTGCCTTATTTCACCTCGAAATCTGTCTGCTAATGTTTCACATTTTCTAATAGTTTTTCATTAATTTTTTGGGCTTGTTCAGCCTGGAGAAGGTTGCGGGGGGACCTCCTGCCAGTCCCTGAAGGGAGCAGAGGAACAGGAGGGGAATCAGCTTGTTCAAAGGACAGACAATGGCAGGACAAGGGGGATGGATTAAAGCTGAAGGAGGGAAGGGTTAGATTAGATATTAGGGAGAAGTTTTTTACAGAGAGTGGTGAGGGGCTGGAACAGGCTGCCCAGAGAGGGGGTGGGTGCCCTGTCCCTGGGGGTGTTCAAGGCCAGGTTGGATGGGGCCCTGGGCAACCTTGTGTAGCTCCAGGCCTGAGGTTGGTGTCCCTGCCTGTGGCAGGGGGTTGGAGCTCTGTGATCCTTGGAGTCCCTTCCAACCCAGGCCAGTCTATGATTCGATGATTTTGTGAGCTTTTTAACAAGAAATTCTGAGGGAGGAGGATGGTTTGCATCACCCACCTGCGCAGAGTGAATAGGAATTTCATCAACTTTCAACAGGGAATGAACTCCAAGAGCCTGCAATGTTTTTGCCATGGAGTAGCTCTAGCCTGCAGTTTTGTCCTCTGCTTTCCCATCTCCTGTGTTATGCTACTGTTGGGTGCTGGAATTTAAGGGCACAAAAATAAATGGGGAAAAAAAAGCTGTCTGCATGCAAACTACTGCCAGTTCCATAAGTGGTTCTTTTTCTCCTTTAATGTGATATGTATAGTTCTTTCAGGTTTTAATTAAAACAGCAGCGTGAGCTCCCAGTAAGTTTTGTGGGGATTTAAAAGATTGATTTATTTATTAAATACTGAGGGTGTCTCTTTGAATCAGTCCTGCTATTACAATGCATCGTTAGCAGGAGGTTTTTCCCTTTCCTTATTACAAAAGAAATACGACTCACTTGGCAGTTTGAGTCTCTATCTTAAGACAGAAACAAGTATCAACATTTCCTAACAACAAAGCACCACATCCACTGTGATTGCAAGCTATGTTTCTGTTTCCCATACTCTGGCACCTAAGCTTGGCCTTATCCAACTTCCCCATCAATCACTGCACACTACTCTTTGGTATCGTGTCATCATATTTCCATAATCATTAATCATGTTGCCCAATAAATTCTTGAGCAATTATTTAAGCTGCTCTCTTAACAGCTGTCCACTTCGCATACTGCCACCTTGGCTGCTCATTTACCAGCCTGCCTTTGATCTGGGAACTGTTCAATCAGATCAATAACATGTAAGGGAAATGCAAATGATCTGAAACAAGAGAATTTCTTTCATGTGGAATAGTCACGTTTGGAACAAGCCTTTCAACTCTGCAGTGGAAGCTTTTCTTGATAAAGTTCTTTATAATGATTTAACAAATTAGGGCTAGGTAACAGCAAAGCATATTGCATTTAGCAGCAGGGTGAGTGGTGGGTGTGAGGAGGACCTGGGAGCTCCCAGTCACACATGCTTTGGCAAGCCCCCTCCTTCCCAGTGACCCAGGAGATGAGATGCCAGACTTCTCCCTGTGGGAGACAGATGTAGTGAGAGACAAAGGCCATTTGCACATTCAGGTCTGTGGGAAACAGCCTGGTTTATCCCTGCGCCTTCCCAGAGGTCTCAGACATGCCTTCCCCATCCCAGTCTGTCCTGCAGACTCTTTCCTACCGAGCTCTCCCTTTCCCACCCTTTCCAGTTCTCCTGTGCATTGCTATCACAGGACCACTGACTGTGGGAGATGGTTTCTGTTGGTCTGGTTATGATGATAGGTTTTTGTCACACGTGAGAGGACCTCTTTGGCTTCAGGCAGATGTACAGCTCCCACCTGTCTGTCAAGAGATGCATGAGGAATAGGCAAGATTACTAAACACAGTTTACTGTCTGCAGTGACTAAATGCCAAATGCAGATATAAATTGTAGCACACTTGGAAAGATGATTAATTAAAAAACTCCTAGCACCACAGAGAAATGCTCAAGTTTTGAATGTTACTTTATCAGCATCACCTTACTCTTCCTCGACTGGGGGCAGATTATCATCAAGTGTTTTTCAGCCTCCTCTAATGAAGCTTTCTTAAGCATTTTAGTATTTCAAAAGAATACTTCTCCTCCAGCCCTGTTTTCTAATGGTGCCAACTCTCTTAGTTGCAATTTATCACAGTGTTTCCCCCCCTAAAGAAGACAAAAAGGAAGACAAACTAATATACAACTTTACTAATATACATCTTTAGAAATGATTACATTCCATGCTTTGTTTGTTGGAGTGAAGGCTGGGTGATAAATGATGCTGCACAGCCATGCACTTCATCATTTTACCACCAACCTGCACAGCCACATTTGTATTGCAATACCACCCCCTGGCCTCCAGTGGGGCAGCCCCCCTGTGCTAAATGCTGTACACATATAACGAGTGACAGGCCATTTCTCAAAGACCTTACAAGCTAGAGACAGGAGATTCCTACTAATCAAAGATGTCTCCTTTCTCCAAATGGATAAACAGCACTTTTTGTTTCTGTGACACTTGTAGCCACAGGTAGGCTGGGGTGGAGGGGGATGTGGGGGAAACAGAGGAGGATAATGTTTATGATTCTGCATGTAAAGGTGAAAGAAGAAAGCCTGCCTTCATGAGAGGTGGAGGGATGTAGTGGAAGAATCTGGAAATACCCAAAAGCAATCTCCCTGTGGTATATGGGGAGTACAGACTTTTGTGGTGCAGCAGTATGGTTTTACTGCCCTTCAGCCAAGATAATTTATTTGCCTCTCACCTGCCTTATCAATGCCACTTATCAATAAACTAGTCCCCAAGTTCCTGCTAATAAACACACAATATATGTATAGAGGCACAGGATCAAATACACCACATAGGAACAGGTGTTGGAGTAAAACCTATTTTTTAATATAAATAGTAACTTGGATATGATAATATATGCAAGAGTTATGAAACTCTGTATCTGTGCAACATCTACATTGACTATTTAACGTAAGGATATGATACTTGATCTCAGCTCCAACATTTTATTTTACAAGGTTGGCCAGATCTGATACAATTTGCTACTCTCCTCTTGATAAGCTACGTCACAACTTACTCTGGAAAGAATGGAGGAATTTGGAAGGCTGTCAAAAGGTTCTTACATGTGTAATTACATGCAATTTATACATCCAGTTGAAATCCAGGCCACCTTCCATTCAAGGCAATGAGTTCAAAATGGATAATATCTCCAAACAGAATAGTCTAGAACGGTTAAGGAACTGACAGAGACAAATAGGTGAGCTGAAAATTGACTAGTATAATTGGACAGCCCTTTGGGGACTGACAATTTTCCCTTACTCACACCTTGGAGTACAGCTCTGTGCTGGGAAAAACCATCCTTATTCCAAGGATTTTTCTCTGAACACATGCACAAGAATCATAGAATCATAGACTGGCATGGGTTGGAAGGGACCCCAAGGATCACAGAGCTTCATCCCCCCTGCCACAGGCAGGGACACCAACCTCAGGCCTGGAGCTACACAAGGTTGCCCAGGGCCCCATCCAACCTGGCCTTGAACACCCCCAGGGACGGGGCACCCACCCCCTCTCTGGGCAGCCTGTTCCAGCCCCTCACCACTCTCTCTGGAAAAAACTTCCCCCTAATATCCAATCTAACCCTTCCTTCCTTCAGCTTTAATCCATCCCCCTTGTCCTGCCATTGTCTGTCCTTTGAACAAGCTGATTCCCCTCCTGTTCCTCTGCTCCCTTCAGGGACTGGCAGGCTGCAATGAGGTCCCCCCACAGCCTTCTCTTCTGCACACATTAGAAGAACAGGTCATGTCATGGGCTGGCATAATAAAGAGCATCGTTGCTTTAGCAGCTTCCATGACTTCATGTGAGCAATGAGAATATCTACTAGTAAGATACTGTGCATTGCATGTTTGTGAACAATACTGGGTACAGCCAAGTGATGAGATCTGATAACAAATGATAATGTGGAATTTTGGAGAAAGAAGCTGGCTGACTACACCTGGGGAGCCATCTAGGTGTTTAAACATGGGAGTCTCGTGCCACTTTGAAATCCTTTGGGATTTCACATGATGATGACCAATACAAGTCAGGTGATCTGTATCCTGTTCAGGAAGCATAGGGGATATCTCTTATCTCATCTGACTATAATAGCACTCAGTAGCTGCTACTAGGAACCCAAACCCCACTGCTGACCCCCAATGCAGAAATACAAAATGTTTCTGTGTGCTAAGCAGCAGCAGCTCAGCAAAGGCATGCAAACATGTGTGGTGGAAAGAATACAGAGGAGGAATATTGAAGCTGAAAAAAAAAGGAGCAGGGGTAGGTGGAAACAAGAAGGGCTGGCTGAGCAAAGAAGGAGCAGTGTGGAGCACATGATCCTTTTGTGGTAGGTACAACACGGCCACAACAAGATCTGCTTTGGAGAAGAACATGGCCTGGCATGGGCAGGGAGCCGTTGCTGCTGCTGCTAGCAGTGGCAAGCAAATAAAGCATGGTAAGGGGGCAGAGTACAAGGAAATAAAGCAGTGGCAGGGGATGAGATAGCTGGAGAATGAGAAATAAGCGGTTTAAGTCCATCCCATTTTGTACAGATTGCAGTGGGAGCGTGGTGTTTTCTGATGATATAAGCCCAGTACTCCACAATTTTGCCTGATGGACACCAGCCCGTGCTCCTGAGGAAAAAAACTAGCCTGACCTTGTTTATTCCTACAACCCATAACCACTTTTATCTGTTCTCTTTATTACTTTCCAGGGAGGTGACAGTAAAACCAAAGTGGCTACTTTAAATAGTTTTAAAGCTTAGATCTCCTCCTTTCATTTTGTTGGTCTTAAGGAATGAGTTTTACATATTCATTTAGACAGAGATTCTCCAGTGCCACACTACAGGACCTCAGTGATTCGTACCAGTGGCTTACAGACTCACTGAGAAGGAAGACAACCAAACATGCTCCTAACAGCAAGCATCAAGCGCCACAAATATATTACCTGAGACTTCTGTATTTATATATATAAAATATATAAATACACGTATCATAGAATGGCAAGGGTTGGAAGGGACCCCAAGGATCATAAAGCTCCAGCCCCCTGCCACAGGCAGGGACACCAACCTCAGGCCTGGAGCTACACAAGGTTGCCCAGGGCCCCATCCAACCTGGCCTTGAACACCCCCAGGGATGGGGGACCCACCCTCTCTCTGGGCAGCCTGTTCCAGCCCCTCACCACTCTCTCTGGAAAAAACTTCCCCCTAATATCCAATCTAACCCTTCCCTCCTTTAGCTTTAATCCATCCCCCTTGTCCTGCCATTGTCTGTCCTTTGAACAAGCTGATTCCCCTCCTGTTCCTCTGCTCCCTTCAGGGACTGGCAGGCTGCAATGAGGTCCCCCCACAGCCTTCTCTTCTCCAGGCTGACCCAGCCCAGCTCCCTCAGCCTCTCTTTGTAGGGCAGCTGCTCCAGCCCTCTGAGCATCCTTGTGGCTCCTCTGACCCCTCTCCAACAGCCCCACATCTTTCTTGTGTTGGGGCCCCAGCTCTGGACACAGGATCCAGCTGGGGCCTCACAGGGCAGAGAGGGACAAATCCCCTCCCTGTCCCTGCTGCCACCCCTCTGCTGATGGAGCCCAGGATCCCATTGGCCTTGTGAGCTCCCAGAGCCACTGCTGGCTCATGTTCAGTTTCTCACCCACCAGAATCCCCAGGTCCTTCTCACAGGGCTGCTCTCCAGGAGCTCTTCTCCCAGTCTGTATCTATGGCTGGGATTCTTCCAACTGTTGGATAATTCCAACTGTCTCATCACTAAGCTCTTTAAGGGCTATTGCAATATCCAAAAGGCCAGGAAAATATTTTCACTTTGTTTTGCTTAAAAACAGTGAATCCTTTGTCCTGCTGTGACTGCTGCCTAGGAGCTGGAAAATTGCATGTCAGTGTAGCGTGGGGTTATCAGATACAATAATTAACGATTTTACCAGGGTATGGCAGTGACTAAGAAATGAGAGTGAAATCCTGATCCTAGTGAAACCAATATCCTCAGGGATTAAGGGGTCAGCTCTTCACTAAGTTTTGTATCATCTAGCTAAATCATTTTTAATATGATTGCATAAATCCTGTAGCTGCATTGGTCTCTTTGCAAAAGGTGTTTGCTTATATCATTAAACGTGCTAGTTACTGTGCACCAAACAAAAACTATTATGATGTCACCTTTTCTAATAAGAAACCAATAAAATAGTTTAACTCCTTCTGGGTTTTGTTTTGCAGTGCTTTTGGTTTCCAAGACTGATATGAAACCAATCCCAGGTCCTCAGCAACGTACAGATAGTTGGTTGCTGTGACTGGATTTTATTTAACTTTGTTAAATAGCTTTCAAAGATCTGGTCCTTACCAGTGATCCCAGTAGTATGGGCATCACTGATGATGATGGCTAGCATTTGTACTCCTGGCACAGATTTTCCCCAATGGCTCCTCCTCTTCAGTTCTCACCCAGATGCTCAGTTTCTACTCATGGTTCCCAGTTGCTACTAAGGAAAGGAGTTTATTTCTTGAAAGCTGATTTGCACTGCAGGATGTTACTGTCTCTTCTTCTGGCATTGTTGGTTCCAAGCAATAAACAAAGGCTGCCACCCAACACCAGAGTACAAGTGGCAGGGAAGGGAAGGCGTCCAGCTATGGGAAACTAGCCAGAAATAATCCTTCTGGAAAGGTCCTAAGAAGAGTAACTCCCCCCACACAGATATATCTCATCCCACCAGGAAATAATTAAAATAGGCAGCAAAGCACTCTTAGGGCTCAAATGCCAGCAGGCAGGTGGGGCTGCAGTGTCAATACAGACAGACTGACAAGACATAAAACTGCCTTAGAAATAACTCCCATCAGCAAAAGTCTACCTACCAGTGGAGAAAGGTCATTTGTATGGTTTGTTTAGAACATGGGAAGGCTAAACACTGTGCAGACCCCTAGTTTTCTGAGACAGAAGAGGTTTTCTGCAGACCACTGGCTCCTGGGAAACACAGGCAAGGTATTTCAGAAGTCCTGTGTAAACACATGCAATGGAGGATGTAGGGAGTAATACAATAATGGGTCAAAGGAGGGTTGCAAGAGGGAATTTTGATCATCTTCAGCATTGATACACATAAGTAAACAAAAAAGATCTTGGAGATATCCTATGCAAAAGCAAACTGGCTTCTTTGGCTTATCTCTACCAAGTAAGTGGATGGGGATCTACTTCTATGTTTTTGCTTCTGCTACCAGTTCTTAGGGAGCTAGGAACCACCTTCTTCAACAGCCATCTTCTTTGGAAAAGAGTTTCTCCTCCTCCCCACCTCAATTTCTACATGCCCATGAATGAACCCCCCTACACACACTAGCTGGCATGTGGAGGAGTTCAGTTTGAGGGACAAAGCTGGCATTTGGTTTTGATGTGCCCTACACTCATACCTCCTGCCATCCTTTTGCAGTACAGAACATGTACTGAGATCACAGATAAACAGCAATGTCTATCTGCTGTGTGCCAATGCTCAGATAACACTCAGAGCAATCTGTGCCATGCAGGGTAAATAGCCATGGCCTTAATTTTTTAATCCCTCATCTGTAGTCTCCAGTACAAAAGACATATAACACGGATCATTATTTTTCCCATTCAGTGCTCAGCCAAGTTCAGCTCATTTTTGTCCTGGAGATCTCTAGTGTGCATCTCATGTTTAAAATAAATACACCATCCATAATTGGTTCCTAGCCAGACAACACTAAATAATCATATTTTTCATTGATAGTCAAGATTTATTTCTACTGAGTGGAAGGCTCTTCTATACGCTTTAGCTGATAATTAATAGAAGGCATAGGACTATTCAGGGTCTCATTCCCCAGTCTCCACTTTCTGTGTGAATTGTAGACATATTATAAATATGTAACAAACCTTACCAAGAAAAATAACTTTAATTTACACCGTAACCTGACTGGAGAAGCTACACATAAGCCATGCCAAGAAAATGTTCAGAAAAAAATAGCTATTCAATAATTTCCCATTTATCACTTGCTTAGTCACATTTAAAAAAAAAATAAATGGAATCTGTAATATCTTTTCCTTTAGTGAAAGTGCTGAATTTTTTCTGAAAGGCTGTGCTTTTGTTCAGGATAGCAAAACTATTATGTTGCTGGTCATTTGCCTTACAGGGGCCTCGTGGTTCAGGATATAAATTATGAAAAAAAAACAGCTGCCTGGTCTGAGACATAGATGATTTGCAACTCATTTTCATCAACTCTTTCTCCTCTTGTTGACTGACCAAAGTGGACTGAGCAGCTTCACACCCTGTTGTTTATGTGCACCAATGCAAAGCTATGCAAGCTGTGTTCACTAAGTTTCTCAGCACACTGAGTGGTATAATACCCTATTTGTTTGTTTCTTTCCCCACCCCTTTAAAGCCAGCTTCCTGCATTCCCTTAAAAACCAGACCAGAATTACATTTCTGGCCATTACCATGACACTTCATGAACTTGATATTATCTGTTATGAGAATAAGGTGACAACGTTACGCACTGTGCTATTCACCCGCTCAATGGGCCAGGGGAAGGCTGTGGATGTGTCTACCTGGACTTCAGTAAAGCCTTTGACATGGTTTCTCACAACATTCTGACTAAGAAACTGGCTGCCACTGGCCTGGACAGGTGGACCCTCTGCTGGGTTCAAAACTGGCTGGATGGCTGGGCCCAAAGGGTGGTGAATAGAACAAAACCCAGCTGGGGGCCGGTCACAAGTAGCATCCCTCAAGGCTCAGTCCTGGGGCCAGTTCTGTTCAACATCTTTATCAGTGATTATCCACGAAGGGATGGAATGCTCCCTCAGTCAGTTTTCAGATGACACTAAACTAGGAGGAAGTGTTGATCTGCCTGAGGGTGGGGAGGCTCTTCAGAGGGATCTGAACAGGCTGGATCCATGGGCTGAGACCAATGGGATGGGGTTTAACAAGGCCAAGGGCAGAGTGCTGCACATGGGACAGAACAACCCCCTGCAGTGCTACAGGCTGGGGAGACTGGCTGGAGAGCTGTCAGGCAGAGAAGGACCTGGGGGTGTTGGGTGACTGCAGGCTGAACATGAGCCAGCAGTGTGCCCAGGCAGCCAAGAAGGCAGATGGCATCCAGGTTTGTGTCAAGAACAGTGTGGTCAGTAGGTCTGGGGAGGGGATTGTGCCCCTGTGCTGGGCACTGGGGAGGCCACATCTCGAGTGCTGGGTCCAACCTTGTGATTCTGTGATTCAATTAGCCATCTAATAGCTTCACTCACCCTCTGTATTTCATCTTCCCAGTCTGTTTTATACCTCTTGCAGTTGCATGAGTTTTTCTCTATTTTTGCTTTCTATGTCTTTTGTGTATGAACAGGCTTCTTGACCCTCAAACCCACCAGCTTCCTCTTTGGACATTACAATCCCACCTACATGCAGTTCTACAGGAAAAGAAACAGGTCTGGGTCCTATCAAGAATACCTTGTGGTCAGGTGTCCCCACATAACTCAGACCATTCTGCTTATTGGATGCTTTCTTTTATGGAATAAATGTCTTCATTTCCATGCCTGGACATAGGCTTTGGTTAATCCTTCCTATACATGCATTCAGTTGAGAGAAAGAGGGACAGGGAGGCTGCAGAAATAAAAGCTTGATAAATAATCTGAGGAAAGCATTTGAGCTGGAGCAGTGCAGAGAGGTGGTGGCTGGCACAGGGATGGTTAAGACACGCTCCACAGAAGATACCCATCCTCAGCCAGAGTCCAGCACACCATCTTCCCTCAGAGTGCTCAGTGCTATTGGAAGAGGCTGAAGCTCCCTTTTCCACACGTGGTCGCTGCAGTCAGAGGACCAAACTAACAATTCTGGGGTGTAGAGCAATTTCTCCTTTTGCTTGGCAGCCCTGCACTCCCAGTGCTCTTCCTACAGAAACCCACTCTGCTGGATGCAAAGGGGCCTATTCTTGTGCTACCTGCTGGCTACATGGTGCTGTGTAGGGGAGGAACCCTTCCCTCCTATTCATGTCTTAGACCCCAGCGTGGAGACAGCAGAAAAACCTGACATCTCTCATGAGGTGAAGAGAAGACTTCCCCAACACATGGGCCAGTCATGCCATCACCAAACAAATACAGAAACATGGGATGGGGGAGAATATGTTACACTTTCTATTTGGGTTTGGAACCTATTTAATTCTGTCTCCCAGTACTTTTATCCCACCCTTTAAGTTTTATTAGAAGACAGACTCATTTCAAGTGACCTTTCCTCTCGTTTTGTTTCCTTGTTTCTAAGCATTAGAACTTTTGGATGAAAGCAGATGGTCAAAAAGCAAAAGAAGCAGTAGATTAGCATGCATTTACCCTCCAAACAACTTTAAAAATTAATTTGTGCAAAGTTAAGAAGAGGGAACCAGACAAACAGAAAGACTTCAGGATTTTTCTTCTTTTCCCACTGCATAGTCAGAGGAACAGAAGAAGGTATTTGTGAAAAGCCACTATGGACTGAGCCTGCCATCTGATAAACAACAATAACCTTTTTCTTGACACTAATTCCTTTATTATATTTTTAGAAGAATTTAAAAGCCACTCATTTTTGAAAACTATGATTTCAGGAAAAAGTATAATTTTCACATTTCCTCTGATGTGTTGCATGCCCTGCTGTGTTATGACATTTCAAGTTTCATCAAGTCACATTAATTTACATTCTCACATGTTTTCTCAGTGGAACCTGCTCTTTGGGTCAATTTTCATTCATTGCTTGATCACTTTAATGTATTTGTATTGCTGAATACTTGGGCCATATTAACTGATCTTTCCATACCCCATGCTTGCAATTCATTAGCAATCATTTCTCTTCTCTGCACGAAGGAAGGGGAAAAAAAGAAATGAGAGAGAGAAAATGAGAGAAAAACAAAGAATTGGAAAGTGAAGAGCAATTTTGTACACAGCCTGGCATGCAGCCTGCTCTGTCACTCAGGGTTTGGTTATATTAGGAAATTTTCTCTGGTGTGACCAATGTAGATTGGTGATTCCATAGAAACCTATATAATAAATGCAGTTAGCTGGTTGTAAGTCATTCTTTATCTCAACCTCCTCAGCTCTGGTAATTTTCTAGGCTCAGGCAATGCTGATATGGGCTCCAACTCCTATTTGTGGTCTTTTCCTCACAGCACCATGTCAGTTTTCCGTGCCCCAGCTTGAGAAGATGCCCAAATTCACAAATTTAAGCACCCTAAATTCTGCTTGATCAGAGCAGCCAGCTCAGCTGATGCACTGTGTCACCACTCTTCATCTCCCAACAGAGATAAAGGTCAAATGGTGAAACATGAAGCAAAGGAAACAATTTTGCCTACCCTTCTCCTATATTTATTAAATGAATGAATGAACCATGGTGTTTCCCTTCCCCTTGCCACCCTCTGCTTGAAGCAGCACATGAATATAAAATGAGTGCTCAGACACTTGGAAAGCTTCACAACCTCTTAGAAAACTCCCATTCCCTCCTCAATATAAGGATCCTTGATCTCCTCTGGTACTTGTCTCAAGCCCTTACTGCACACCACAATGAAAATCACAGAACATGGGCTCTGATGCACGCTGTAGACAGCTGCTCACCACCCCCTACAGAAAGCTGCAACAAACCCCCACATCTACAGGAAAGGGGATCCTGCAGAAACAGCAGGTTGCAGCTTGCATTCCTCCACCTGTATCCACACCTACCCCTAGCAGTGAGGGCATCCATGGAGTGCAGCTGTTGATGAATGTCAGGCTGTATAATTCCATCTCCTGTCCTAAAGGCAGCTCCACCTGCAGAAGGAGACAAGACTGAGGGTGGGGAATTGTCCAAGACAAACATTTCTGGCAGTCTAGTTGCATTGTCATTAAGCTCTTTGGTGCAATCAGACCACAAAGTACTTCAGGAAGAGCTGGAATTCAATCCAAACCTCTCTTCTGACCCCTGACAACTCCAGGGGAGCCACCATGATGGCCAAACAATGGAAAACCAAGGGCAGAGGGGAGACTCCCAAAGGTGACCACAGCTGCAGAAAGCCCAGCCTGCCCATGGCAATGGCCTCCTGTTCCTGACTAAGCAGGAGGATGACGCTAAAGCTTCTCCTAGCGGGTTGAATGGAGCATCCTGAAGTAACAAAGCCTTGGGAAGAGGGGGAAAAGGAAGGCTTATCCATATCATCGATGGCAAATGATCTGGTGCCACGTGCTTGGTAGGACAGTGATCAGCACAGCCCAGGGAAAGCAGCACAGATAGGACAACTCTTCAGTTATCCACTGAACACCGGTGACAGAACAGAATGTCATCCGGGTGTTTACATTCAGAGATTAAAGACAACAACTGGCTCCAACAGGACGTGCTGCCCTGCGATGGAGGCCAGGAAGGGATGCTTATGTAAAATGGCCTGGCAGCAGTGCACAGGAGGCACAAGCAGACTCATTTTCTCCTGTGAGCAGCATGGAGAGGGATTACTGCTGGGGGAGAGGGAGGCAGGGAGAGAGAAATCAGGAGTCCAGATGTCTACTTCCTATATGCAGTTTCCAAAGGCTTTGGAAATAAAATAGAAAAAAAAATCCCTGTACTGTGCCACAAAGTCAGACACATGTGCAAGAAGGCCACATTTATTCAGGGCTGAGGCTGTCTTACATGAGCTTAAGCAAAACTAATCATCTGGACTGAGTGGCCTCAGCTTTCTCCAGCACCTGCAAACCTAAGAGGCAGATTTTGCAGAGCTAGAAGTCAGACCCTCCCTTCTGCTAGGATGCAGATGTCTAAATGTCTTGGTCTCTCAAGAGATTTCAGACTATAGGCTAGGAGAGCTTCAAGGGAAGCAGGGGCTGGTGCAGTCCCCTCATTCATGGCTTTGGCAGCTCCAGTCCATATTAACCCTGCTTCAGAAACCAGCAGCCATAGAGTAACTCAACACATTCCAAAACCTGAGTGCAAAAAGGGGAAAGCTTAGGTCAGCCACGATATAGTCAGTAAGAATTTAAGTAGTATTGTAATTAGTGTTTAAGCTTAATTAGGACAGGATGGATGGATGGAGGTTTGAGCAACCTAGCCTAGTAGGAGATATCCCTGCCCATGGCAGGGATTTGGTACTAGATGATCTTTGAGGCCTTGGGGTGGTTCAGCCCCCATCAGTGCCTGAACACAACTCACTGCTCACTCACCCCTCCCTCAGAGAGGAAAACAGACAGAGCCCCCCAGGTTGGGAGAAGGACAGTTACTAATAGCACACAAAAGGGGAACAACAGCAGAGACCCATGGCAGGATTCATACACACCCAGTGATAACACAGAGTACCAACCTGATGCGATGACAACACAGAGCACTGCGCTGACCCAACAGCCCAGCCACACTCAAACTATCCCAGAGCCATACAGGCTCACCCCTCCCTGATCAGCCCCTTTTATGGGGGAGTGATGTCAGGTGAAACAGCCTGGGATAACTCAGCTCACCTGTGCTGGCTGCTTGGGGAGGTTGACTCTGGCCTGGCCAGAACCAGGACAGGTCCCTGCCAACCCAAAGCAGGCTGTGATTCATTAAGGCTGAGGGAAGGAATGCCAAAATGCCAGAGTCTGCCTAGCCTTACCCCTTGGAGGAATACAGTTCCTGACTAGCGGACTAGAGGAAAGAAATAATCTAGAAGCCCTGATGTCCTCCAGACATCAGGTGCAGCACTAGCAATGCCTTACCTGGGCCATGGTTGCCCTTTCAGGTCCTTTTTGTGCCTTTCCTCAGGGGAGTTACTGGTTGTCTCTGCCATGATGGAAATAGAAAAGTTGCTGCCTGCACATGCCCGGAGGTTTATGAAACAAGAGTGTAAGAAGCAAACCTGAGTGGCACTCTTCCTGCTGTCACTTCTCTGCTCCCTTCTTGAGGCCACTTTCTGTCACCCTAAAGATGCTGTCTTACTGGTGGGAAGCAGCAAGGTGGGAGCCCAGCATGGAAAACGTGCCAGAATCTCCTGTTTGCCAGCTGCCAGCAGGACAGAACACTGTCCCTGGCCAGGCAGCACAGGCAGGTGTAAGTGGTGTGCACTGCACAGTGTATGGAGCCTGAGATCAATGGAGGACAGCGGAAATCTGAATTGACAGTGCACTAATAATTGTTGGCATTAACTAATCAGATGGGATTTTAAAGTTCACACTGTGAACATTGATATTTTCTGTGTGATGGGAAGACAGTTTGAACTGATATTTTTTTCTATTAATAAGTGTTTGAAAGGCTGTTAGGAGAAATTATTGCTGTAGTAATCAGAGCTCTCTGTGTGAAATCGCTTCATAGGCTTTGAGTTTCATAAAGCAGGAGACAGCCTGTATTGAAAATAGTATGAGCTTTTACCTGGCTACCTAATAACAACATGAAAGTTATCTTTGCTTTCTTCCAAATCATTCACCAGTAGGCTGTTTTCATCATAATCTCTGGCAGGCAGGCAGGGCTCAAGGCAAGGCCACTGAAGATATGTTGGGAGTTATCTGGAGAGGTTTCCCCCCCCACACTGATGAACAGTAACAGTGTTCTGCAGGCTTCACCACGCAGTACTCTGCCAGAGCAGAGACACCCACATAGATTATCCCAGGCCTCTGCCAGGGGGAACAGGCACAAAGGATGCCAGCTCTGTGTGCTCCTGATAAAACTGCTGGGCACCACTGGCTTGTATGTCCACAGCCCTGAGGGACCCTGCACGAGCACTGGGGTGGGTGCAGTCATGTTTTTAAGCACCTTATTAATGTCTATAAATACCTTAAGTATGGGGTGCAGGGGAATTGGCCAGCCCCTTCTCAGTGTCTGTGGGGACAGGACAAGGGGCAATGGCTGCAAGTTGGAGCACAGGAAGTTCCACACCAACCTGGGGAAGAACTTTTCCCCAGTGAGGGTGGGGGAGCCCTGGGACAGGCTGCCCAGGGGGTGTGGAGTCTCCTTCTCTGGAGAGATTCCAGCCCCGTCTGGACGCCGACCTGTGCAGTATGAGCTGGGGAGCTGCTCTGGCAGGGGGTTGGACCCCAGGAGCTCTCCAGGGCCCTCCCAACCCCTGTGATTCTGTGATTCTATGACTCACGTTTCGCTTCTCACCAATGAAGGTCAAACCGTGTCAGATTCCACAGCACCTTCAGACAACGGTGCACACCAGGTTAGACATTTCCCTGTGCTCACACAGGTGTTCAGTGTGAGCCAGAGTGTCTGGAAGTGCCCCTGTGGTTCTTACAAAATATAAACCTGTGGTTCGTAAAGATGAGCATGCTCTTAGAGTCACAGGACCATTGAGGTTGGAAAAAGCCCGTAAAATCATCAAGTCCAACTGTTAACTTAGCACTGCCAGGGCTGTTTCTTGAGCATGAGCCAGCTGTGTGGTTACTGCATATAAGTTAGCATCAGGTGGCTACACACAGTGGCCTCTAGCTCTCACTTGAATGGGAGAAAAACGTTTCCCAGAGTGGAGCTGAGACCAACGCTGTATCTGGTACTGATGTACTGCAATGCTGTGCTAGCTTCTGCAGGTGAAATCCAAGCCAATCTTCCTTTAACTGAAGAATTGTATTTATGACATTATAGATTGACAATATTATGCAAGAATAAATCTAGAAATAAGCATTTGACTCTCAGTCCTTGTCAGAATAAATCTTCTGTCAAGAAAAAAACCAACTGTTAACACCTTCTGATATTCCTTCCCAGCAGCCTGCTACAGGGGTGATCAGATTCACCCCTGCTCCAAATCAAAGCCTTTTGTTTTCTCCTTGTGTTCCCCACTCCTCTTTCTGCCTCTACCTTATGATCAATACAGCCTAAGCTTAGGGAATATTATCAGAGCCATGATTGCGACCTCTAACTTTATAATCCGTAGGGTTGCTGGGAGCATTAGAACATCCAGGATAAATTAATTCAGTGTAAGTAAAAGCTTTGAAGCTAGGAGCATCACCAGGCTTTTGAAGCTTAAGCCCTATTTAGATTACTTGATTAAAGTAGGTCCAAAGCTTCACCAATCAATATAGTTTGCTTAGGAGCAGTGTTGATACAGAAGCATGTTTAATTGGATCTGTGGTACCCCACCCAGATGATGGGCCTTTAGAGCAGGACGAGATAACGTCCATGGGGGAGAGGAGCGAATTCACCGCCCTGTGTTTGTGTGTGCCCAGCTGCAGAGGTTACTTGCAGCAGTGGGACAGAGCAGCTGGTGGAAAGGGAAAGGGAAATGACATGAAAATTACAGGCTAGGAAAGGAAATAACTGACTCTTCTATTAGTTTAACATTGTAAAAATTTACTGAATGTAAATAGAGGTACCTACAGGCGTGCATTATTGGAGGGACAACCCTGATCTTCAGCCACTTGAAGTTTTGCCACCTGCTTCAGAGTAACCAGGACAGATGGTTTCGTTACCAGCATGGCAGCATCTCAGACAGGACTGCTGACACTGTACCCATGGGTCAGTACTGACAAAAAGCCAATTATTTATACTAAAACAAAGCAAAGTTTACCCTGACTGTTAGATCACAGCTGAGAAACACCCAAAATGCAATAATCACAAAATTAGGGGTTTCCTCACCTGAGAATACAAATACACAGCGAGTACAAGAGGAAATGGATGAAAGCACAGGTTTAGTTTTGTTCCTCTTCCTTCCTTGCTTTCCATTTGATGGTCGTTGCACCTACTTGGTTGTTCATGTATAAAATTTCCTTCAAGTGGGGATTAGGGCAGGGGAAAATAGAGGCCCAAGCCAAATGAAAGAACAGCCACAAAGTGCTTTGCTTTCTTTAGCACAGGCAACAAACTGTTTTATGCCAGTAGAGTACAGCTGAAGTTAGCGGTGCTGTTGGCAGAACTGTGGGCAGCCCTTCGGCTCAGGGAAGCCCCAGTTACATGGGGAGCAGTTTGGCAAGGGGTGGATGAGCTCCTCAGTCCAGCAGACAACAGAGCTTGCCCAGTCTCAGCTGGGCAGCAGCTCTGCACCGTGCAGACAGGAGGTGACCTCTGGCAACGAGCTGCTCTTGCAGGAAAGGAGTCGTGCAGACGTGAGGCACAGGGAATGCAAAGCCAGGGCTTGGGTATCAGCGTGGGTGATTAGAAACAAGGCGGCTGTTTGTATCCCAATGGAAAACATAATCCATTTAGATTTCTAATTGGACTTGATTAGACATTTAGACAACTTTTTTTGCAGTAGCAATTTAAATGAATTAGTTATATTTTCCAGCCTACTGAATAGATTAGACAAGCAAATCTCGTGCTAGTTGGTGGCACAGCCTGCCCCATCTGCAATTCCTAAGAGTCCAGCGGCTCTTTAAGGACACCATCAACTCTGACTCTACCTCGGTGCCAGTGAGCCACGAAGGCAAGCTGCTCCCTAAGAGCCAGGGACCCCACCAGCCAGGCCCCAGCCCCACAGTACCTCACAAAGGTGAGTGGGGCACTAGCCAGGAGACACTGCCCAGGTTCAAACAAGAATATAGATCTCATCAGGCAACTTTGTGCTCGTGAGGCAGCTCCAAAATCAAGCTGGGAAGCCAATCAGCTGGTCAGAGTCAGGTTCAGTGATGGTCACCAGGGTTGGATACAAACCAGTGACTTCTGGGACGGTCCACAGTGACAAGCAGGTCTGGGATCAAGTCAGATAGTAAGTCTGCTGCACAGGGTCTGGGTTGACAGAGTCCCTGGCCAGGAACAGGCATAGCCATAGCTGATTTGGAGACTAGTACTCCTACCAAATAGCTTGGGCAAAGACTGCCCAAGGCTGACCTGAATTGATGGGCAGGGTTGTAGGTGGAGACCCCAGATCAGGCTGGTCAGGGCCATTAAGGTCTATCAGTGCCCTGTGTCTGATGTGCAAGACACAAATTTGCTTTTTCATTTCAGTGAGAACCTGAGTTTGGAGCTTGTGTTTGCTCATGTCATGGTAGTAAACACTTTGTGTGCAGGACAAGCTCACGAGGAGAATGAAACGAGTGTGCTAGGCCACTTGTGTGTGTAAAAAGGGTTTTGCTCTGGTACGCCCACCCCTGCAGCATGGCAGAGGCACCCTCTGTAGCACCCATGCTGAAAGCTTGGAGCACAGCATAAGGGTGGGTTCTCTCAGTGCAGGTGTTCGCTTAGAAAACAATCGAGGCGGCGCAACTGTGCTCTGCAGTGACAAGGCCGCAGCTGAAAGCATTTCTGACCACTTCCAGAGCACTGCCTTGAGCAGTGCTGCTGCTGTCTGTCCTGCTGACCCACTGCACAGCACAAAGGTCACAGCACAAAGAGTGAAGCACACAGGTACCTGAAGTGTCTCATGGACACTGATGATCCCTATGGTCAGTCAAAGACAATGGCCACTCTCAGTAGGCGGGCCTGCTGACGGCTGCACAGCGATACCACACATTGCTGTCAGAGCTGGTCCTGAAAGTCTCCTCCTGCTGTCCTGTTCTGGAGGTTACTGTGCTCTGCTGCTTAGAGCACAGCACAGCTGGGATGTGCTGACCTGACCCCTGAGGAGTTCATTAGTCACCAGCCACCTTGGGTACCTGCACCCAGGGGTCCCACCGACCAGGCTCCTATCCTCCCTGCAGCTTGAATGGGGTGAGCTCTGGCATCTGGAAGATTTTCCTCGCCAGTGAGGCTGAAAACTGGTTTGCAATCAGATTCTGGGTAAGTGTGAGCCACAGTAGATGGTAAAAACATCAAGTCTCTGTCACCAGAGGTGACTAAAGCTCAGCCAGGATGTGCTGTGTATTTAGAGGCAGTAAATCCACACACCATTTGCCTCTGTGACAGCCAGAAACTGAGACAAAAAAGAATTGTGGTTTTAAAGTTCAAATCCAAAACCAGACACGCAGTGAGATGTCTTGGATAATGTTGGGATCGAGACCAGGGTCTTTTCCATGAGTTGGTATGTCAGCAGAAGTCTCAGCAGATGAACCACAGCAGTCCAATAAGACTCACTGGTAAGGAGATGCAAACAAAGCACCCGGGCCCAGATGAAAAAGGTGTTGGGGAAGGATGCTCTCACCTGGTTATTCCTTCCTTTGGCAGCTTCTTTGCATCTTTGCTCACCCTGCAGCTCCCTACCTAGGCTGAGACTTCACCCCAAAATCCCAGCTCTGGCTCCCATGAAACATTTCTGTCTTGGGGACATACCCCTTCCCGTTGGCAGCCCCTTTGCAGCTGCCCTCCTCTGGGGCTCCAGGATTTCCTCCTTCCTAACACTAACATTGACACTGGGAGTTCACTAAGTCTCATCCCATGAACCCTGGCCATGTCCCAGTGAAAAACTTCTGAGAGGCTAATCCTCCTGGCAGCCCAGCCCTTCCTTTGGCAGCCACTGTCAAGCTTCTCATTTAGTCTCAAAATCCGTATTTTATAGTAACATGTCTTCTTTCTGGAATGAAATATGCTTGTCTTTTTATTTTTATAAGCATCAGACAGTTGTCCTCATGGTGAGTGCTCATGTATTTTAGTGGCATTTACAATCTGCATGAATAAACAACTGGAGGCACTTGAAGGGATATGAGCTGTGCCTGCCTTTGAGCAAATAATCTTTTCTTCTGCCCCTGAACCCTGAACCAGAAATGATTATAATTCTACCTTGCAAACACAGCCAGGCACGAGTTATTACTTGGTATTTTCAAGAGGAATTGCTTAAAAGAAACAACCAAACAAAGAAAAAAGCCCTCTCGTTGTTTTGAGGGGGTTTTTTTTTTGGCCACAGCTACTTAACCCTAAAACAGGCCACCCAATGCAGACTTGGAGGCCCAGAGACTTGTGGCTCCTTGGCCATGCCCTCTTGTTGCTTCTTGAGCAGTGGCTTCCCCTACAGACCAGGGTCCCCAGATGATCCCTCCAGTCACTGTAAACGCTACTGTCAATGGAGATGATATTGCCAGTGTGACGGAGGTGACTGATTTGCTTCCAGTTAGATACATTGTCACAGACTATTAATTTTACTGCAGCCTCATTTGAAGGGAGTGGTAAAGCAGCAGGGCAAGCAAACAGCTACCGGCTGCGTGGGAGCGCTAAATGCCCAGGCAATCAGGCTTCTTGTTCTCCAAATTTAAGCAGTCCCCTGTTTTCACATTGTTTACAACCCAGCTCATTAAAGCAAAGCCAATGCCTGCATAAGGTGAGACCTGTCTAAGAGGTCAGACCCAGGTTAGTCAGAGGGATCTCTTCGCAAATAGCTGTAAGCACAGAGATAAAAAATGGCCAAAAGTCCTTAGCACCCAGGTGCTGTGCTCGAGGCAGCCAGCCGGCCACACCTCGGGCATGGTTCAGCTACCTGAAACAAGGCAAAACGGGATAGTGAAGAAGAAGAAAGGAGGACAGGAATGTGACTTTTCAGCAGCAGAGATGCATCCTGACATGGTGCCCAGGAGTCGGTTGATGAGTCTCTTCTAAGTCATTTAACAAGTGGAATAATTTCAAGGCCGTGATTTTGTTCTCACTCACAGTCATCAGCAGCCATCCAGCCCACTGGAGGTAACGGCATTTAGTCTAACCCAGGCTCAGGGGAGCCCTCTGGGCAGGTTTTTAATGTCATGTAACTCTGGTACCTGGGTGAGGAAGTCACACAAGGCAGCTGGGCCCCAGGTGACCAGGAGCAGACACACTGCCAGGATGGTGGCAGCAGGTGGCACAGAACAGGCTGGGACGGAGGCCCAGAACAGGCCGGGTCGGTGGCACAGAACAGGCCGGGACGGAGGCCCAGAACAGGCCGGGATGGTGGCACAGAACAGGCCGCTGCGATGCCGTGGAACAGGCAAGATGCTTTAAAAAGTGGTGAGGGAGAAGTCCCACAGAAACGAAAGGGCTAGTGGAGACAAAGCCATGTTGGCTTCCCACATCTGATGCTGGGCACTCACGAGAGGGCTTCATCCCAGTCCTTTCCCTACAGCTCCTGGATGCCCCAGACAGCACAAGGAAACCCCCCACCCCCCCATACCATCGCCTTGTCCTCCTCGCAGCCAGCAGTTTCCCTTTCCCTTCCCTCCCCCTAGCTGGCTCGAAGAGCTCAGCAGTTCAAAATGGCTGACTTAACTCTGTTGCAGCCTTTTAGACACTATCCCCCCAAACCATTTTCTGTTCTTTTCTTGGCATGGTGGATCCCCAGCCAGAGCTCGCGGCGGGCACGGCTCCTCCCCACCGCTGCGCCGGGAGCAGAGAGCAGGCGGTGGCCACCAGCACAGGAGTCAGGTCTCCACTCCTGATTGACGATCTGCTTCTTCCAACACTCTGATACGCAGAGCCAGTTGTGTTTGATTACACCCCAGGTAGCGTGGCTTCTGTAACTGAGATGGTGAATGAACTAGGTTGGAATAAGCAACTGTATTAATTAGTATGCTGATAGCAGAATAAAGCTATTTTTAAAATCACTGCACAGCACTGCTCTTCACTATGATTGCAGAGATTATGTAAGATGATGATTAAAATCAGGTCCCTGCATCACAGGCTGCTTTAAAGATGCAAAAACAAAGCTGCAAAGGAATGAGCGGAGGCAGCATTATTTTAAAAGGCTCTCTATTTGCCGCTCCTAATTAAGGGCAAAGCAGCCATGTCATCAACCTCTTCGTTGTCATTCTACTTCACTGTACTTTTTCTATTCCATTTTGCCAATAAGCCATTTGTTTTTTTAAGACTGGGAGCGTTACACAGGGAGATGTCAGCTCAGGAGGAATGTGCTGCGTCATCCCAGAACACGCAGCTGAGTTACAGGGTGTCCCCAGTGCTCTGCTTCTGACTCCCAAGGTGCACCTAGCAGAAGTATTTTCCTCCTATTTGTTGCTATACAAACATTCATCTAGAAAAAAACAGGAGAAGGAATATGCCATCTCCATCTTTGTGTATTGTCTAACTGATTGAAAACAAACAGCTCACGCGAAGTTGTGTCTCAGCAGCAGGAAGGGACGGTATTTTGGGACCAAGCTACCAGAAAAGATGCTGCAGTTGTCAATGACAGTTACTTGGGAAATAAAAAAAACCCTCTAGAAATTGATTGTCATTAAAGACCCGGAGAGAACATCGCTTATGGTGATAAGCAGAGATTTTCAAATTCTGTGTTTACAGTCTCCTGCACTGTAATGCTCCGATTGCTGTATATACACAGTCATTATTTGATTTCTTACACCATGGTGGATAGCAGCACTGCTGATCAAATATAAAGCAGCAACCAATCCTAACGCAAATAGAAATATAAACAAAACCTGCAGATTTATAGGCAATCAAAGTTATGTCACACAGTGTAAAATTAAAAGCAGAGTGTGTGTTTATTATTAATTCTGACAGATGTTTGCCATGGAGTGTTTTCCACAGTTTCTCACTATTGTTAATCATCTGTATTTTACGTTGAAGCTTAAAAACTCTTTAATTATCTTGTGTGGATTGAATGTGCCCAGTCAAAGCATCCCACTGTGTTAAGGCTGAAGATTTATTTCTTTATAAAGTTTCTTTAGGAAGCAGACGTCACAGAAACTGTTGTTATGGCACAGAGGCTCTGGAGGACATAGAACAAAGCCTGTTGTTATTTACATTCTCTTCTTTCTAGGCAGCACGTGTACCTGAGCAGAAGGGTCAAATGCAGCATCCTTACAGGGGCACCCACAAGTAACACATGTTGTTCAAGGACAGGAATTTGCCGTGGAGGCCGTACAGACGGAGGCATTTTGTGTGGACCCATTCTGTGCAGGACACTCAGTACCTACCTGTTCCTGCAGGCAAGTCAGGTGAGATGGTTTCCCTCGAGTGCCCTGGCCAGGTGAGGTCTGTCTCACTCCTCTGGCCACACAGCTGCTGAGCTCAAGGAGAGCACAGGGCCATCCGGGGGGGGGATGCTGCAGCCTCAGTGGGAAGAACCCTCCTGTGCTACCTGGGCTGTTCAGGCTGCTGTGGCCAAAACATGCAGCACGGAAGCTCACAGTGCAGCTGTGCCCAACCACACACTTACATAACCATATTGATTCCTACAGGTGGAGCAGGAGCTCCCCCATCACACTTTACCTGGGGTCTACCGAAAGGGAGATATGGAAGGGGCTGGGAGTGCAGAGGCAGCTGCCCAGGGGTGGGTGACCCTGCCAGGGGTGGGCGCCTGGGCCATGAGGTGGGCTGGAGCTCTCCTTCTGCCCCTGTAACCCCAAGGCTCCATTCCAGATTGTGGCCATGGCCAATGGCCCCTGGCTTTCTCAGGGCTGGGGCAGACCCTGAGCAGGCCAAACACCACTGCCATTTGCAGCTGCTGAGCTGCTGAGGGATTGAGGTGCACAGTGGCCAGGAGGGACCAGATTTTGGCCTGGGGCTGATGGCACTGTCCATGTGGAGGCCAGCCCAGAGCCACCCTGAGTTGGTCACAGCCAATTCCAGCTGAAGTTAACAGCAAGGAGGAACCCTCTGGGTTCTCTGAGGCATGCTGGGTACTCCACCTCAGGTCTGTTAAAGAAGGAACCAGCAAATGGAGGGCTGCTGGAGACCTACTTGAGTTCAAAAGTAGGGAGCAGGGACACACCTGAGGGACTGCAGCCTGTGGGCCACTCATGCTGGAGCAGGGATACCCCTGAAGAAAAGAGAAGCAGAGGAACTAGGTATTCCCAAAGCAGCAGGACAACCATCAAGAGCCAAAAAGCAGCAGGAAGAGCCAGTACATAAATCACTTCAGGTGCTCACACTGCCAAACAGCTTGCCAGAGGCATTTCAACAAACTGAGCCTAACCTGGGATGGAAATAAGGGCATTGAGGCTGGAGAGGATGTTTGTGCAGTGGTTGTTTGTTTGCATCCTTTGCATATACCCAAATGAGTGATCAGAACTCTGTATTAATTGGCAATGAAGTAAAACTTGCAACTTGAGACTCTTTTGCCCTTGACAGGCAAATTGCAAAGTTGCACAAAAAGCCTATGGTACAACTGGGATACAACATACCTCAAACAGCCTGCTGGGCCTGAAGGGTGTAGGGGCCTCAGGTCATGCCCTGTGCTGGAACAAGCCCAAGACCAGTCTCTTGGGAAGCCTGCTACAGGCTACAGTGTGGAGAATCTGCAGGTCTCCCTGCTCCTCAACACGTCCCTACAGATCCATCCACACACCATGCTGCATTATACTTCCTTAACTGGCAACAGATGGGAGGGGAGGGGGGATATTCATCCATTGAAGAAAGATGGTCCAGAATGTGTTTTTTCTTCTCACCAGTCTCCTCTCCTGTATCCTTGCCTGAGGGTTTGGGTTTTTTTTCTCTCCCCTGTTCCACCCCAGCAGCAGCAGTGGACACTGAAACATTTTCAGGCAATGCACTGAAGTACCAATTGCCTGGTCAGGTCCTGGGGCATCGTTATGCTCTTTCGTGTGTTTTGTGGAGACTTTTTCTTCTGCCCCAATCCACCCAGGACCCATCTGATCTCCCAGATCCTGACTGTAGTAGTCCCTAGGACCAGTTGTTCAGGATGGTGCTGAGACAAATGAGTGGGACACTCTTACAGCTCCAGGTCAGCTGGAGTTCCAGCTTTGGCAGCCATACATTGTCACTACACAGCCCAGAAAGCATCCTGCCCTGCTTCAGCTGCACCTCAGACCAGGTGTGGGAAAGTCTTTAGTTTGCCAGAAGAACAGGGGGGCTTTTTTCCTTCCCAGTCCTTTTAGAAGTTTGATCTCCAGGTACCCAGGGCTGCTCACAGAACACTTCCAAACCGGAGTGTTTGTGGAATTATCCATAGGATTTTCCTACTCAGCTTAATTGGAGAAAGCTATGAGGCAACTGCAGCATTTTCATGCCCTCTGTTACTCCCTCTGCACTGTTTGCTTCAACCCTGGACATAGGCTGGATGGCTGGATCTATGCACTCAGGCACTGGGCAAGTTTTGAGCACTGGTGAGCAGAGCGTTAGTGATTCCTGCAGCAGCCCAAGGGGAGGCTCCAAGCAGGATACCTCCTAGCTGGTTAGAGATAAGAGTCAGCTGAGGCAACCAGCTTTGAAGTTCTGGGCTCTGAATGATTTCCTCCAGCAAACAGTCCCTTCATGCTCAAGGTAAAGGAGAAATGTGACCAAAAGAATGGAGAGTCCTGCTGCTTCTGGAACCAGCACAAAGGCTGGGGAGGGCTGATGCAAAGATTAGAAAGCAGTGTTTTTTCAACATGTTGTATGACATGTCACTACTGAATGCCTTCTGATTGTTGCTAGTTAAAAAAAACAACAACCCAACAAACAAACCAACCAATTCCCAGCCTTGTTTCCAGGTGGCAAAACTGATGAGGAAGGAAGATGGGGCCCTAACTTCCCAGCAATTCAGCATGTCCAGCCATTTGTACAGGACAGCAAAGTAACATGACTGGTACCTGACTGCGGTGAAGATACAGGTAACATCCCATGGGGGCTAGAACCATTTAATAATGAAGGAATTAATTTGTTAAAAAAATCATCACTGCTGCTCCTCCTCAATACCTGGGCATATCTGGAAGCCCATATTCACACAACTACAATTGTTCAATTGATGCAACTCAGTAATTTTTATTGCAACTGGAAGACAATACATCACAGAAACTTTATGGTAGGTTTTGGGAAAGTGTTATTTACAATAATAATTGATGAAATAGTTTTGTCTTTGGCAATATGATTACACATCAAGAAAATGTAAAATGCAAGTATGCCTCTAAATCAACACTTCCATATTTCCTAAAGATCAGCTGATTGCACTTGCCTTCGGACTGCTCATTTAGGTAAACACAAATACAACTTAACATCACTGTTCATTCCCCATCACAGTTCGTGTTTTAATATTGATGAAATTGGCAGTTTCAGACGCCAAGTACAGGAAAAAAAAATAAATTGGCTTATCACTGTACTAAATTAACTTATTGGCCAGTTAAGGTCCTGTGACCCTTAAGCATTGATGCTAAATCTCTTGGTCTTTTGATTGCTTTATCACTTTTTTTTTTTTTTCTGTAAAACAAAATAGTTCAGAAATTACAGATCAGAGTATAAAAAAAAATGTACAAGTCCATAATGCTTTTCATACACACACAAATCATTCCCCCCAACATTTTACATCATGGCAGTTTTAAGTAGTGAGTGTGAATGATGCAGGCATGGAACTGGTTATCAGATACAGGTATGACTTTCAATTGGTTGTCCCACACACATACTCAGGAAATGTACAATGCTCTAGCAACTTAAAAATGTACTCAAGTTCAACGTCATTGGAACGAAAAAAGAAAGTCTTGGGATTGCAGGCCAGAGTAAACCAATGAGAAAGATACCCATTTCTAGACCATCAGCCAACCCAGAACCCAGCACGCAATTTCAGCACCCAGGAAAATCCCTTCTAGCACTGAGGGCCAGCACAAGTTGCCATTTATCCCTTAAACCCTCAGAGGAGGATGAGCTCTCAGAACTGCTGGCCTGATCCAAAGCCCAAGGAAATCAACTGAAAATAACAACGTGAAACAGACCCCCTCCCACACCTTCCCTTGGCTGCGAAAGGAGGGGACATCAGGCTGAGTTCCCCCTCTTTGCAAAAGGAAATGTAATACAGTAGAAAACCCATCATATAGTTTCAGATAAATATACCTTGTTTCAATGCTAAAACAAAACAAAACCCAAACTCCCCAAAACCAGGAACGGCTACTTATTAGAAGAATTCAAAAGTGACTTTTAAGTCATTTCTGGCTTTAAATGTACACCAGCAAAATACAGCACCATAGACACATTAGGTTGAGACTTCTTTTTTTTTTGGTCAGTGAAGCTAGTACTTGTTTGCTGAACTGTGGAAGAATTATAAGGTCATGTACATGAGCAAAGATAAAGCAACCCAGCTGACAAGTCTCTGCTTAATTCAAGAATAACCAGTACTAAAATAAAAATGCAAAAATAACCCCCCCCTAATAAACCACCATCAATTAATACTTTCTAAATAAAAGGGGATTAACAGATGAATTCACAAATGTATGCAGATTTATACAGAACACCGAATGTTGTCTGTAAATCCTTATAAACTCCAGCTCAAAACAGAAACACACAAAATGTATAGTTTGACTTACACATCCCATTTCAAAGGAAAAGACATCATTACAACTTGGTAACTGTGCTAACTGCAATATAAACCAAACAGAAGTTCAAAGTTTGGCAGATAACTAAGAAGAGGGTTATCACTTAGGTTATATAGCAAAGTGTTGATGTATATTACATAGAGTAGTATAAATAATAAAAAAGTATTATTTAAATTAGATCACAGTGCTGCATTATGTGCATAACAGTGTTTGATATATTACTGGAGGGCTGTGAAGAACACTACTAAAACTTAACTGGTCAGACGGTCAACACATTTTCTGTCCCAATCAGGAGGATGTATAGTCAAATGCTCTTTTGGTGGCAAAGTCAAGAAAATGTTTCAAAGGATTTCCTATAAAAGATGCCAATGAGCTATTCAGGCAGGGGTGACATACCTGAAGGAGCTGGGTTTGCATTCTCCATCAAGTGAAGTAAACTGCATTGCATCTGAGATGGGAACTGCATTCTCTCGCCAGTTTTATTCTGATCCTGGAGCACGGGAGAGCGATGTTTGCAAAAACACCTAGGGCCAGGTTCCAGGAAAAAGGGTAATAATAACACTGAAACAGTAAAGATTTCCAGGAGCCCCTGGGTGTCCATAGCTCCACTGACTGCCAAGGTGATCAGACACCTCTCAGGTTCTAGAAAACCTCAGACTGTGCCCACCTGTATCTTGAGACGATTTGGGAGCTGAAATCTCAGTGAACATCAATTGTGGTACCAAGAAAATAGGACAAAGTGTTGTTTTGGTCACTTTATCCCTGGTGCCAGTCCGTGTAGAATTTTGGATTTGTTCTCTGCTGAAGTATGTTGATGTAACTCTACCTCACTCCAGGGAAGAATGCAGCCCCCCGGGTTTCTCTGCACCTTTTCCAAGGGTAGACAGCAATTCAGTTGAACACCGGGAGCTGATGCACCTCCTCTGGGATTCCCTTCTCCCAGTCAAGGTAAAAGGGGAGCCAGAATACGCACCTCATCTGAGTTGCCAGTGAGAACACAGTCCCAGGACAGCTCTCTAGTCCTACATGGCACACCTCCTCGCTCCCACATCAGGCTTTTTTCAGCTGTGAACCCCCGTGGTCTCGGTAGAACTACTGCTGGTTTTGCAAGAATATCAGAACCAGACTGTTTTCAGACACAGCTACAGGGTGTGACAGTAAAGCTGTCCAACACCTGCACCTGAATTTTTAAATGCAGGCAAAATCTGCATGGAAATGCAGCAGGGCATCCCAGGGCTTGCAGGGCGCAAGCGTGGCCAGCTGATTGCACCTCCCCGCAGACGCCGGTGCAATCTGCTCCTGACACTGGCTCTGGCCTGCAAGAGCTTCCTGCTGCAAAAGGCATATTCCCAAGGAACCCCTCACGGAGCCACCCCTCGCCGAGCCCAGCCACCCTGACAACTCGTGCCACTGAGTGCCTGCTGCCCGCTGTGGGGACTGCCCCACCCCCACCTGTCCTGCAGAGATGCTCATTTGGCAACACTGAGAGAGGGAGGAAAACAGAAAGTTAAAAGAGATTCGACAGCTTCTCACCCCAAAATGGCTTAGTAAGGGAAACACAAACCACCTCATGTCTGGCAAAGCGAGAGAGTTCCTAATACAGTGCAATTACCACTCCGTTTTGGCATGACTCAGTCACAGTCAGGACAAGTGGGATCGAAAAGCTGCCCTGGTGCTTGTTTGGAAAACAAATGGGTCTCAGTTCTTATTGAAAATAAAGAGACCTTCTCTCCTGGAGTAGAACCAGTTCTGACAGAGCTGCTGCTGGCAGCCAGGCACGGAAACGGCTGAAAAGGTGACTCCTAAATGCTTCACACAAATCCAAATGCCGTCCTTCTCCTCAACAGGCAGAGGAAGGGTCCATAGGGACAAGGTGTTTTGGAACTCCAGAAAGAACCTGTTGATGGCATTAGCCCTCAGCCAAACTGCTGGCTCCTGAACGTACCTCTACAACTCCCTACCGAGTAACACCACCTCCTCAGCAGATCAGCAACAAATTTTACATGGAAATAGATGCTTGCCAACATTTCAGGTTTACCAGAAAGTATATAAAGGAGTTGTTGAAGTCTTAGATAGATTATATAGATAGATATATATATAAAGATAACCTGCCTAATTACTTATGCAAAATGACTGTTTTCTAAAGTGATTAATACTAGTGGTAATTATATATTTAGCCACCAAGAGTCCACATTAATGAATGGTACGTGTTGTTCAGCAGATCCTGGTCTCATTTGTACTGACATACTGCATCAGTCACGCTGCTCTGGGTTTAGTGTCCTGACCGTGGACAGAACCTGGCCACTGGCACACAACCACATGGCTTTCTCTGGGGGACAGAGGTGGCTGGGCCAGGGTTTCAGTGCAATCTCTACTGCTGAATTTGACTCCTCAGTGCTGCTTTTACACACATACTGAACCACTCCCAGGCGCATTAATGAACACAGGTGGTGGCAAACTGATGCTGCAGTATTTTGTATTTCTAATTACTCTGCCCAAAGTCCTAAAAAGCTGGAAGGACCAAGTTTCCTGATGCAGGGGGTGCGTGGTTCACTGCCTGCAGACTCGGACTGTAGGAAGCACAGCCCTGGAAAGAAACATGCCTGGGAAGAGGCCGATTATCCCAATCCAATCACACAAGAAAAAGGCTATGGCTCATTCATCTCTGTGCTTCCTGGCCAAGGGATCGGCCTTCCCTGCTTTCCCCAGCTTTATCTGAAGGGCTGCAGGCCGCCAGCAGAAGTTAGCATCCATGTACTCACAACACCCTGTATGCACTCCGTGAACTGAGGGGAGCAGAGAGCCATTTCTCCACCACCCTTGGCTCTCTCCTTCCACACCTGCATGGCTGGCAGCTGCTCTGGGCTCTGGCAGCCCTCAGGCAGCTCCCGGCTCCCAGGACATGCTGGGTGAGACAGGAGAAGCACAGATTTGCTGTGCTGCCCCCAGCGTGTCCCTGCTCTTTCTACACGACAAAATACTTGTGGAGCACAGAACAGGTCCAGCCCAGGCCGCCCTGCAGTCCTTCCATCTCCTAACGGAGCAGGCACCCTGGGCATCTCCAAATGCAGCTTTCAGCTCACTGAGTGGGGAGTCAAACCTGCTCTTCAGAAACTCGATCGGTCCTGGCGCAGCGGCTGCCCGGAACGGTTGCCAGGGATCAATCTAAACCTACATTCTTTTTAAGAAACAGACCATTTTACTCCATTGAGGGGTTGCTTCCTGGGATTCTCCTCTTGCCTCTAGGATATTCTAAGTGCACAACTTTTCATGCCAAATTCATGAATCCAGGTGAGAGAGACTGTCTTATTGATTTCAGTTTCCCTCTGCTGTAGGGATCTCCGATCTAACAGTCGTCATTACCAGGAGAGCAGCACTGTACCTGAATCCCACTCTCTGTAACACTGGTTCTTCTCCGGACACCTCAGTGAGGTTCTTCACTAACAACTTCATTTTCTCATGGCAAATTAGCAAAGCTATTTTCTTGTCTTACTGATTCCTGAATCAAATCAGAGAGTTTTCCTCAATTAACCTCCCATTATTCTCTTGATTCTGTCATACACACTCACTACTAAATTTGCCCTCAGATTATTGCGTCATGTTACACATGTACAGACGAAGAAAGGACACACTTTGACTTCTTTTTTTTTTTTCTTTTTTCTTCTTTTTTTTTTTTTTTAAACAGAAGTAGGGAGAGGGGGGCTGAATGTGCAGACAAGGCAGTATAATTCAACCATCCAAGCCCTACCAGAGCATGAAGATTTTTTTTTTTTAATTATCTTTTTTTTTAATATTGCAGAGTAAGTTCCCCAACAGTCAGTGTTTGTCCCTGAAGAAGGTTAAACCTTAAACACCTGCTTCAAAAAAACCCCAACAACAACAACAACAAAAAAAAAAAGAACCAAAACTAAAACAAAATGAAACAAACAAACAAACAAAAAATAAAACCCAAAAAAAAAAACCTCTAAGCCTAAGGGCTTAAAAATTAGAGGCATAGCCTTTTTCTCTATTTTCTATATTTATATGAAAATAATTCATGCTTCATGCTAAATACATTATTTACCTTACAAGAACTTTGTCATCTTTGAATAAAAAAAATTGTTTGCTTTTTGTATTTCCCCCCCCCAAAAAGGAATCCATGCAATGTGGATCAAATTTCTTCTGCTGGCTACACTGGTTGGATGTGGAAATCTGTTGTTGTTTTTGCCCAGATGAATCCTGACTGATGGTGACTGCACACCCATTTCTGAGGGCAGCGTAGGAGCTCTTGTGTTGAACTTCTGAATTTACTGTTCACCAATATGCTTATTTTTTTAAAAAAAATAAAAATACAGAATACTACTGATGGCAGGTTTTGTAGCTTTGTTTCCCCAGTTAGATCAAGGATTTGATCCACAGAAAAAGATTCTGATGTATTTCCTTCCTTAGTATCTACTGTAATTTCTTAGACTCGATTGCTTTTCACTCAGGCAGTTTAGAAGACATAGCTTGTTTTTCCCTATTCCTATTCTTGTTTGCACGCAGTGCCAATCTTCAGGCTTATGGCTTTTTGAACAGTATTTTAATTTAATATAGAAGACAGAATTCAATGATTCATGATGCTACTAGGCGTGCTGCCCCCTCCTCCCCGCCCCCCTCCCCATTTCTTCTCCTTGTTTCACTGAAACCCATTGCATACACAGTTTGAATTTCCCCAAACTTGAAGTCATCAGTGTTCACATTATAAGCCACATGTAGCACGCGGAGCACTGCAAGTGCGTTGTGGTTTGCACACCAGTGGCTGTCCAAAGACTCCCATGGCACAGTGTATCCAAGTGCCACTAGATGGTTCTGAGTTTGGTGTTGAGAAGTACGTGCCTCCTCTTCCCCCCCGCCCCCAAATCTCTTTATTCACATTGGCTTCTCACCCAATCATAAGGCCATTAAAAAAAGACCTCCTAAGGGCCAGGCCTGAATGATTACTACATTATGCACAGCTCTTCTAATGGAAGAGGGATTTCCAAGTGCCCAATTTGACTCCCATCACATTAACGTCGATGTCACTGCGTGTTCAACCATGCATTTTGGACAAGCTGGAGAAAGCAATGGTGATTTTGGCTTTTTTGTTTTGTTTTGTTAACTTTTTGTCTTCAGGTAATGAAAAGCTTTTGTAAATTAGCTGAGTGTCAGTATGAGTTCTATGGCTTCAATCTCCTTTAAAAATAAAAATCTTAAGGGTCCAAAACACAAAAAAAAAAAAAAGAAAAAAAAAAAAGGAAAAAAACCCAAAGAAACAAAACAAAACCAAAAAAAAAAAAAAAAAGGAAAAAATTGCTGATATTGCCACAAATCATTAGAATTCACCTGACGTGCTGAAACAAAACTTTGTAAGTTCAAACAAATCATCGATTTGTTCTAATTTTTTGTGGTTTCCTTTTGCTCTTTCTGCCCCTTTGCCGTCCGATTGGTGATGTTGTTCAAACAGGATCGAATTCCTGCTAAATGGAGTAGCGATCCTGCTGCTTCTTTCATCTCCTCATCGTCACTCTCAGGGGGCTTTTCTGTACGTCTCTTTTTAAGAGGCAGTGTGTCACTTGGAACTCTTTTCGCCTTCATTAAATGTTGCCTTTTCTTGTGCTGGGATGCATACCCACTGTCAGCTAAAGAATCCTTGGTCTCCTTCCGATTTTGCTTTTTGTCCTCCTCCTCTGTTTCACTATGGCTCTCGTGGCTCTGGAAGCTAACTTCACTCCCTTCACTGCTGTCTTGGCTACCTTTAGTTGCAAATTCGTACTGGTCGTCAGCAGAGGAAGAGGAAACGGAGTCACTAGCGGGTGATGTGCTCCTGTGGTTGGAAGATTTGGCACTGCTGTAGTTGTGATCCTCCTTGGGGTCACCGCTAACAACTGGAGAGCCACAGGACTGTTCGCTTTCCGTCCGCATCCGGCAGTTTGTGATTCCGTTCCTGCAGGGACAAAAGGAAGCAGTCTTAGAACCCACACAGGTGTCATCCTGCTTCAGTGCCAAAGATGGTAAGCCAAGTGACAGGTAAACTAAAATGATGACTGTTGAAGTAATGTTCATGCAAACTGGTTTCAAAGCCTGACTCAAACTGCTTGTGGGTTGAACTCCACACGTAGAACAAGCCCAATGACGTGAAACAGCACAGGAGGCAGGAAGGAGCCAAGAGGGGATGGTTACAAACCAATGATGTCCCAACAGTCCTGATTCACCTTTCAACTAACAGTTTACACACTTCCAAAAAAATGAAAAAGGGAAAAAAACCCCGTTATTTTATCTACTGGATCTTAAATAAACTCTGATGAGTGGCATAAGTATCCTCTCCCTGTTTCCCTATGAAATGGTGCTGCCAAACATGTGAGAAGAGATACCAGCTTTCTGGAGAACTTCTTCCCTTCATCTCAAAGACTTTTCCAGCTCTAGCACTCCAAGGGTAGGAGTTGTTTCACCTGGAAGTAGCACAGCTTCTCTTCCCAACACACAGAGTAATTAAGTATGAAACCCAGGTCCAGTCACATTTCTGATCATGATTGGTTTATGAACAATTTAAAAAGTAATACAATCTTAAGCCATGAGCTGCCAGCAAAATATTACCACGTGTTTAAAAACAAACAGTAGGAAAAAGCTGCCTGGGTTTTGCTCTAGAAGTTGTCATCTGCCCCTTGGGTTTTGTGGCACTTGGTGGCACCTACTGCAGCACAACATATAAAGAAGCTAACCGTGTTCCTTTCTATACTGGGAAGTATTACAGCATTGTTGCTGACTCTACAATACAGAATAGTATGCTTCCCAGTCTGTTAAAGAAGGGACTGACCCTGTGTAGTGCTAAATTCCTTCTGACAAGAAAGAGAGGAGGATGCTCACCATTGAGCAAAGGCATCATCACTGCCATGCAGCAGCTCACCAGCCTGGAACCCCTCCATCAATTAAGAAAAACAAACCCCAAACAAGCACAATTATTTACACTAGCACATGACAGAACTGCTTTAAAATCTACTCTTGCCATCTTCATGCCATCACTGCAGTGCTTTTGCACACTCACAGCAGTGTGGGATGAAAATCTCCCCTTAAATACAGGCACAGAACAAAGGGGAATGGCACAGTGGCAAGTCCTGAGTATTACTGCTCTTCTCCTTAAAAGACAGGAAAGTGCTTTAGGTTTCAGGGAATGGACCTCACATCTGGTTTCTTTATAGAAGAAACAGCAGAGTATGAACCACTTCTGAAAGGTGGAAAATATGAGTGGTATTATAATTCCACAGTTCCTATTCATCTAACTGCTCCTGCCCATAGAGCTTGCTGAAATAAGAAACAGGCTGGTGGGAACTGGTGACAGGACAATGCTAGAAGGTACCAAATTCATCAGTCATTCCCAGTGTTCTTATTTATGAGGGTTTTTTTCAAAGAAATGTATATAACAGAAGGCCCAGTTATTAGCAAAGAAAGCCACTTGCCAACCTCTTTTGCTCAACAAAATTATTTTCCCCTAGATTTTTGAGTAGCTTTATGATCCATAAATTATATACAGAACCCAGAAGGAATACACAAAGCTCCTTCAATTATTAATAACTAAATGCAATGTCATTCATGATTGTGCAGCAAGCCAGCTGCATTTACTCTGTGATGGTTTGCCACTGCAGGGGTTGTCATTAGAGGATGCCAAATGCTTAAGAGAAGAAATCATCCATACTAAACTGGTTGTAAGGTGAATTTATAACCAACTCCTTAAGATCAGTCATTACAAGGAAGCATGTGATGCATTTTAAGTGACAGATTCTTCATTTTTAGGGTAAATTTACATTTAAAGATGTTAAAAATTATCATAAATTAGCATAAAATTAAAGTGACTGGATTTTCCTAGGCAGCTAATAGTCAGAGCAATGTGGCTCAATAAAAATCACATGCCACTAATTTCCCATTAAAAAATAGCAGTAAATCCTTTCTCCAAGGAAACAAACACAGGATACAAGAGGTGGGGATCAAAGGGGATTTCCTACTGACTAGGCTGCTAGTGAATGAGGCTTCCAACAGGCAGGATGTAAATCCAGATGCCCATTTCTGTGCTATTAGAGCTACTTGTACTTAGGGCTTTATCAATAAAGGGAAAGCTACAGTGCCACGGAGCAAGCAGTGCCCAAAGACACCCCTGATGTGCCCCACTCTTGAGTGGCTAGTGTTTGCTTTTACAGAAAGGGACTGGAATTGGGATTTCAAAAGCTCTGCCCATGGGATGTACTCCAGCTCCCAATTCTCTTCAAAGAAAGCATAAAAACAGAGGGAAAGGCCTGGAGATGACAGAGGAGCTCCTGGGGGAAGGCGTAGTGCTATGGGGTTAGCAACCCACAGGGAGAGACTGCCAAGAGGGATGATGACAGAAACCCAGGGCTACAGAAAGGTGAGAAAAAGAAATCACTTTAAAAAAAAGAAGAAAAAGGAGGGAAGGAAATACCAGGACACTTCAATAGACAGGCAGCTATGGTAGAACTGGTCAGGAAATGGACAGCATTTGTATCTCAGAAAAATCTTTGATTTTCACTTACATTTTGAAAGACTTCCAACCAGTTCTGCTTGGGGAAATAAAAAAGGAAGAGAAAGCAGGTCAAGCAGAGAATTAGCAAAGGATATCCACAGAAATGAAAATGTGATACACAGGCAGAGTACGTTAGGATATTCACAAGATCAAAATCACGTAGCCTGGAAGTAAACGAGTGATTTGTAACTTGATACAAAGTAGCTTAAACATGAGATAGGAAGAATTACTTATAATTGATATTAGTAGATTAATGAGTTGAATAAACGAATATCTAAGCCATTCCTATTCCACACATGCTTCTGAGACATTAGAGAGCTTTTTACTGCTTTTATACAGTCAGACTCCCTAAGAAATGAATGTGTCATCTACCTAGTCCAATATAGATCATCAGTGGAAAGAACTCCCCTGGGTTTCAGGGGGTACATTTTGGCCAGCTGAATCTATTTCTGTTAACAGTTCTGGCTGTAACTCTAACTTTGTTACCGAATTACCAATAGATTTTAAAAAGAAGTGCTTGCTCTGCTGTTTGGATTATTTTTCAATTACAGAGAGGAAGAAATGGTATTTAAGAATTCTATGCTTACAGTTACAGCAGGGGGAAATTTATCTCAAGTAATACCTTACTTTTTTTCCCCCTTTTTCTTGTTCAGAGCATTATTTCAGAATTTCCAGACACTTCTGTACTCTCACATGGTTTAAAACAGTGGTTGCCCTTGCAGGAAAGTCCATGGGAGAGTCTCTGGAGCTTTTCATCCTACTCACATGGTCCATTTTGTTTGCTTGAGGGACCTTAACCATAGTTACATAGACATGAGCATCACACACAGATTGTAAAAATACTTCATTTCGACTCCAGCACCATGACAAATCCCTTCAGAACTGCAAAAGTCATTTGGACTTTTCAACACCCAACTCCATTCCCACTGTTACTGGGCAGGAGTTGTGCCACCAGTGTTGTCAGGAGCCGGATGGAACTCGCAGCACCTCAGGTCAGTAAGGAGATAGTGTCCTTTGCCCAGGGTTAGTGCCTCTGCCTTTCACAGCAGCCTTCCCCAGGATGTATCTGAAATCTTCTACTTAAATTAAGCTCATGGACCTTTCACTGTTTCAGGATTTCCTGTAAATAAAATGGGAGTGTGCACTGAAGCAGAGAAGTACATACTCCATAGCTCTCTTAAATGTAGAACCTGTGAGTTCAGCTTCTGGCAATGTGGGTGAGGTCTCTAAAAGGTGATAAAAGATACTCTGAAATACCTACACAAAGCATTAATTTACATGAAATCTTAGGGTCTGTAATTGATTAATAATGCCCAGCAGACAAAGTATTGTTTTACTGAAGAGCCAGAGCTGCAGTGATTGGAAGTTGCTGCTTGATCGTAAGATGTCAGTGACTGTGAGTGTAGATGTGGTGATTCTCCATGAGCTTTGGGTGACCTGAGTTGCTCTGCTTCAAACCAGTCTGTGTTCTGTTTAATATCTTTATCAGTGATCCTGACAGGGCATGGAGAGTTGGGAAGGGGTGAAGATCTGTTTGAGGGCCCTGGGGTACAGCACCCAGGCAATGCTGCAGGCCTGGGGCTGGAAAGCTGCCCAGCAGAAAAGGACCTGGGGGTGTTGGTCGACAGCTGGCTGAGAAGGAGCCAGCAGTGTGCCCAGGTGGCCAACAGCACCCTGGCCTGTATCAGCAGTGGTGTGGCCAGCAGGACCAGGGCAGGGATCATCCCCCTGTGCTGGGCACTGCTGAGGCTGCACCTCAAGTGCTGTGTTCAGGTTTGGGCCCCTCACTATGAGAAAAACATTGAGGTGCTGGAGCATGTCAGGGCTTGGGAATCCTTGTGTAGCTCCAGGCCTGAGGTTGGTGTCCCTGCCTGTGGCAGGGGGGTTGGAGCTCTGTGATCCTTGGGGTCCCTTCCAACCCATGCCATTCTGTGATTCTATGATTCTGTGAGACAAAAGTAAGTCTCAGGTGTGTTTTACCAAGGGCAGGTGTGTATCTTCCTTACATTCCTCTACTAGCTTGAAGAAAGACATGTCATCACATTCTGTTTGCAAAATGGCAGGAAGTTTGGCTGAAAAATACTTCTGTATTCCTCACCAGAGACAGGTGTACTCCTTTGATGAACAAAGCATACCTAGGTGGAATTTAACTATCACCTAATCTACCTCTGACCCTTCTGGGTGACAGATCTTGTATAGTCACAGGGCATATTTTTGATAGGTAATTGGAAACACCCAGTGAAGAGACATGAAGAGAACAGTACAGCTAAGTTGGGTTTGGGGGTTTTGACAGGTTTTAGGGTTGCTAAAGAAAAAAAAATGACACTTTTTATTGCAAAGGTAACATAATTTCAAAGGACAATTTGAGACAGAACTTTCAGCTACAGTAGATGGATGGTTACTCAAAACCACTACATGCTGGCAGAGGAGGGTCAGCAAGCATATGGAAAGTGGTGCTCACTTGCTGTATGATGAGGGTCTCTCAGGGTTTATTGAGTTCCAAGTCAACAAGAAGTTGGTGACACTACCAAGAGAAGCTCTAACAAAGGGACTTTACAATGTAACTGTATGCAAAAACCCACAGTGATGAGTCACAAACTGTCAGCAAAAAGAGGAGTTCTAATCAACAGCAGATCTGAAGTGAAGACAAACACAGCCCTCTGCACCCTGCAGAAACACCAATAATCCAGCCAGACACTATTTCTGCCCTTTAGTCACTGAAGGATCCCTTCCACTCCCAAGGAGAACTCAGCCCACCAGGTACAGGTGGCAAAGGGAATGCAATGCAACAAGGATGATTTGGGGTTTGTTAAGCTGATCATGCCAGTCCCAAGCAAGAACATCAAAAATATATAATTAGGAGTTTATAAAAAGGAATTCCCTCCCAGTGCCTCTGCCTAAGCAAAAAGTCTTGCACCTGGGGAGGAACAACCACACGTATCAGGACAGGCTGGGGGTGACCTGCTGGAGAAGAGCTCTGTGGAGAAGGACCTGGGGGTGCTGGTGGGTGACAGGGTGGCCATGAGCCAGCAGTGTGCCCTGGGGCTGAGAGAGACAATGGGATCCTGGGGGCATCAGGAGGAGTGTGGGCAGCAGGTCACAGGAGGGGATCCTCCCCCTCTGCTCTGCCCTGCTCAGGCCCCACCTGGAGTGTTGTGTCCAGTGCTGGGCTCCCTGGGATAAAAAGGACAGGGATCTCCTGGAGAGAGTCCAGAGAAGGGCTACGGAGATGATTAGGGGCCTGGAGCATCTCTCCTGTGAGGAAAGGCTGATTAAGTTGGGACTCTTCAGCCTTAAGAAGACTAAGGGGGGACCTAGTTAAAGTCTATAATTATATTAAGCAGGAGATGCAGGGGGAATCAGCCAGCCCCTTTTCAGTGTCTGTGGGGACAGGACAAGGGGCAATGGCTGCAAGTTGGAGCACAGGAAGTTCCACAGCAACATGGGGAAGAACTTTTCCCCAGTGAGGGTGAGGGAGCCCTGGGACAGGCTGCCCAGGGGGTGTGGAGTCTCCTTCACTGGAGAGATTCAAGACTCATCTGGACACCTATCTGAGTGATATGTCCTGGGGAGCTGCTTTGGCAGGGGGGTTGGACCCGATGATCTCTCGAGGTCCCTTCCAACCCCTACGATTCTCTGATTCTATGATTCTGATGTCTTAGCTCCCATCTTCACTGTGCTGTTCTTCCCCAACACTGTGACGTAGGGTGTTAGCATATTTGGTTCCTGCACAGGGTATTGATGTGTTGCTGCTCCTGTGTAATTACATGTAACAAACACTACCAAAAGTCATTTAACTTACTCCCTAGGCATAAGTGGTATATAAAAAAGCTTTGTAAAAGTTTTCAACTAGCCTAAAACAACAGCTGAGATTCATTCTGGGGAAATAGAAGCTAAAAAGGCAGTTAAGCAATGAAGTCTACCCTGCTCTCCATCCTGGTATTCCTAATGCATCAAGAACAAACAGAATGGCAAATCCAGCCAGTGCATCTTTACTGGGACTCACTCTGCTCTTACTAAATCCTAGAAGTTTCATCTGCTCCTGAAGGTTTCCCACCAAGGTGGCTGTGAACTTTTCTTCCCTGTTTTTCACCTCCATCCCAGGCACATTTTCTGGCTAGTGTCAGGGGATGGGGTTTTCATTTGGCTTGCCCAGCAGAACTGAGAACAGACCACTCAGCCCCTTTGGCCAGGGCTAAGAGCACCTTATTCTGGGCAAAAATAAATGGGGAAGCAAGTTATTATTTGTATTATTACTTCTACACAGTACAAAATGCAATGGAGACCAGAGCTTCCCTGGGAGCCCCTGTGAATGCTGTTCAGTAGCATCTCAGGAGAACATTTGGGGCAGAGGGAAAAAAAGGAAAAAGGAAAAAAAAAGACCCAATACATAAAAATGACCATGGTTATTTTGTAAAACATCTTTTGTAGGATATCCTGGCCCAAATAACAAGGCCCATGCCACACAGCTTGTGAGTCTCCCTGTGGAGAGGAATTCCATCACCCTCACCTTGGTGGGTTGGCCCACATCAGGCAGGTGAGGCCACAGACACAAACCCCTCCTGTACAACAGGTAACTGAAGAAAATGACAGACAGGTCATGGTGGAGGCTGAATGTACCAAACCTGTCACTCAGACAGCTCCAGGATCTTGTGAGCCACCAGGCCTGTGCTCTTCCCAAGGGCTGGTGTAACAGGTAACACCCTTCTCTGGTGGGAAGTCACTGTCTATGGCAGAGCTTCTTGCAGCATGCCAAGATACACTCTGGCAGGTGAACTGGCCACTTTGACAGAGACTATGCCAACTAAGGTGGATGTGAAATTCCTCCTAACTAAGGATGTACAAGGTATTTTCCAATAGATGTACACAGTAAGAGCAAGAGCTCTCGCCTTCAAAGCACAACCAACTCCTTGCAGCATGTGAGGCACTACTGCCTTTGCTTGCTTTCGTTTAATACCTGTGTCAGTCTGTTTTCTTTTCTACACATCCAGGCTATCACTGCATTTGCTTTTAGATCCTCTCAGGGAGCTGAAAGGGGATATGGTCTGCCAAAAATATCTATGATGGATCTCATGTTAGAGACATGCTACACACTGTGCAGCTTTGAAGCGTTATTTTCCCCTGCTGTCTTTGGGTGGGTCTCAGACTTGTCAGCCACAACATGGAAAATATGGATGGTAAACAAACTAAAAGTGGTGTGAATAAAGTAAATAAAAAGCTACTGTCAAAACACATCCAATTATGCTCTGCTGTGGAGATTTAACACCAGAGGATGATTCTCCCAAGTAAAAATAGTGTGGGATGCCTTTTCCATTTGTAGATTAGTTTGGAACCAAAGGCCTATTAGTGCAATTTAAGCCAAATATACTACAACATAACGATGCTGTCCTTGATTGCTATTCTTCATTCATGGCAAGTGGTGGATTTGTTATGTTTCTTAAATGTGTTTCAGTAGGGTTTTTCAATCCAAACTGCTTAATTCAATCGTACTTTATATATAAAAATAATTACATGTAATTGCACAGGAGCAGCAACACATCAATACCCTGTGCAGGAACCAAATATGCTAACACCCTATGTCACAGTGTTGGGGAAGAACAGCACAGTGAAGATGGGAGCTAAGACATCAGAATCATAGAATCAGAGAATCGTAGGGGTTGGAAGGGACCTCGAGAGATCATCGGATCCAACCCCCTGCCAAAGCAGCTCCCAGGACATATCACTCAGATAGGTGTCCAGATGAGTCTTGAATCTCTCCAGAGAAGGAGACTCCACACCCCCTGGGCAGCCTGTCCCAGGGCTCCCTCACCCTCACTGGGGAAAAGTTCTTCCCCATGTTGCTGTGGAACTTCCTGTGCTCCAACTTGCAGCCATTGCCCCTTGTCCTGTCCCCACAGACACTGAAAAGGGGCTGGCCATTTCCCCTGCATCCCTTGCTTAAGATAATTATAGACTTTAATTAGGTCCCCCCTTAGTCTTCTCAAGGCTGAAGAGTCCCAACTTACTCAGCCTTTCCTCACAGGGGAGATGCTCCTAGGCCCCTAATCATCTTTGTAGCCCTTCTCTGGACTCTCTGCAGGAGATCCCTGTCCTTTTTAAACCAAGGAGCCCAGCACTGGACACAACACTCCAGGTGGGGCCTGAGCAGGGCAGAGCAGAGGGGGAGGATCTCCTCCTGTGACCTGCTGCCCACACTCCTCCTGATGCCCCCCGGAAAAATCACAGAAGTCACAGATTTCATCATCTCAGTCCAATGCTATGGTTTTGGCGTCCTTTCTGAATAACAAATTAGTCAAAACACTCCACCTAATTACAACTGCTAATTTAACCCAAGACCAAACTGCTCTGACACTACTGGCTGTCTGCCACCCCACAGGCCAGCACACTGCAAAGCTATTCCCACACAGGCTGGGGGACAGCAAACCAAAGACCATTAAGATATTGAAGAGATAAACACAAAATGAAATCGACAGCTGAGACAGCATGGAGGTGCCAACAGAACACTAATAGTTTACAGAAGACCCATACTCCTTCCTAGGGTAACTAAGGAAAACCAGTTTAGAGGTTTAAATTATTATGCAAGGATCCACTACCAAGAAAATGCTAGTGGTCCTCTGTATGGATGATGAAAACAACTTTTTAAGGTGGTTTCAGGCCTTTCACTGAGAGCACTGAAGGAACTGTTCTCAAGAAAATATACAGCTGAGTAAGAACTTCTTGAAAGACACTGTCCAGCTTCTCAATACATAGGCAGAGGCACATAATTTCTGCACAGAACAAGACACTGTACCACCTCCTGTAGCTGCTCAGCAGACATCCCTCCTGGTGGAAGCTGGAAAGGGAAATCAACTTTCTTGCACCTGAACAGGTATAAAAGCAAAGCCTGACTGGAGCATCTCCCTTTGTGTACAAAGGACAGCTCTGTGTGAGCAGTACTCCTCCTCTGCAAGGGAAGGCAGCAGCACAGATGCTGTGGTAAACTGCCCCTGCTGCATGGGATAAGCAGAAGGTGTTCTCTCATGAGATGCCATGAAAGCCCAACACAACAGTTCCTACTTAGCCCTGTGAATCTGAGGAGAGGGGTAAGCACCAAGAAACAGGGTGTCATTTTTACAGCAAATAGGAACAGCTTTGAGAGGACCAGATGAGGTTTTAAGAGGCACTCTGTGTCCAGATCCACCTTCCTAAATAAATTCCGAACCTCAACATCCCTGAGAGACCCAAGACAAACCTGCCCCTTGAAGGTGTCCTGTTGCAGACAGTCCCCTAGCTTCTCAAAAGCATTCAAAGCCTCTTCCCCCCTCCAAGCCCTCCCTCTTTTTGAAGACTTAGAAGAGGGGCTACTGCAGGAGCCCTTAAATATGAGCGGACATCATGCAGGCCAGGAACATATTCATAGTAAGCTATTTCTAACACTGCCTAAGGCCAGAGAACAAAAAGAATTAGAAATGGCTGCATTAACTAATTATAAAGCCTTTTCTCTAACACAGAGCAAAAGGAACATAAGCAATGAAGGAATAAAGTTTCCCAAATCTATGTTAGCAGGTAGCTGGTAGAGATTCTGTTCTATCTGCTGGGAAAAAACCATGAGAAGTCATCAGAAACTGTACAAAGTGTAACTATACACAGCCTTAAAGCATCACAATTTGAGGATGCCTACACAGATGAAGTTTTCAAGTAGACTGAAAGAAAAAAACAGTACTATTTCCTCCTTCAGTCAACCCCAACTGTGAAACAGATCTAAGCAGGAAATGCAGATTAACTCATGAGAGAATATTCAGACCACTATGTCCTCTGTTTAGGTTGGACACCTAAAAGTGATCGATAACTAGTGATCCAGCAGCCTCACAGCTCTGCAGTCCTCACTGGAGCAGAATGCCAGTCCAGGCTCAATTCAGTGGGGAGGCTACTGAAGACAGTTGCTAACACTGGTAGCAAGGCCAGACTGTGGTAAAACGAGATGGAGAGGAACTCTGCAGGCTTCTGGAAGATGACCCTCAGGGTTGCATCCTTTCAGTGAAGCAAACGTGGAAAACAGCTGAAACAGATGCCCATCAAAAAGCATGGATTTTATTCCAATTAGTGTCTTTCCCTCTATGCATTCTACACATGAAGAGCCTGTGCATGCCACAGGGTCTCTCTGTCTCGCCCCCACCATTTACTGGGTGGACACAGTGCGCCCAAAGGGCTAGACGTTGGTTCTGAAAAGCTATACAAACCATAGAGCAAATGGGGAAAAGAAATCCGAGTAAATAATGGAATAAGGAGCCATCATGACACTATTGTTTCACTGCCTTGCAGCCATTCACTGAGATCAGAGGGTGTAACTGGGACAGCCCAGCAAAGCGGAGTCAGGGCTCATTATGAAACCCCACCCAGAACACCCAACCGCTGGCGCCGAAATCGCTGTTGCAGATCCTGGGAGACCTGAACGAGCCAGGCACTGGCAGCACCACAGGCAGCTCTGCTGGGACTGACTGAGCATGGAGCTACACCTGAGGCAAACTGCTCTTCCACCAATAAACCATCGCTGCTTGAAGTGAAGCAAACCACTGAAGCACAGTTCTTACTGCCATCACTAGATGTCTCTTACTGCCCTGCTTTCTGGGAAAGTTGACTATCTCCAAACAACATTTTACCCTTGAACGTTCCCTTTAACCTTGAAATAAAAACTGTAGTCCAAGAAACTGCCTCACAAAGACCTAAGTTAATAACAAAATGACAGCTACATGTTTAGGGATCTTTCAGAATTTGCTTTAATATTATTGATATTCTTCTCACCAGTATTTCATCCAGGAAAAGGTTTTTAGGAAAAGGGAGGGAGGGGGGAGAGGGAGAGAAGAGCAGGAAAAAGCTTTTGCACTTAGAAAAACAGTTCACTGTAGGAGGTTCTCACCATAAACTGCCTACAATTTGCTAGTGAAAATAAAACTGCTTTTTACAAACCAGTGTTGTGGTTTAACCCAGCAGGCAGCTGAAACAACCACACAGCCTTACACTACTCACTCACCACCCCCGAGTGGGATGGGGGAGAAAAAGGTATAACTTGTGGGTTGAGATAAACACATTTTCATAGGGCAGAGGAGGAAGATAACAGCAACAACAGCGATGAAAGAATATACAAAAGAAGTGATGCACAGCACAAATGCTCACCACCCAGAGCCAATGCTCAGCTTGTTTCTGAGCCCTGCCACCTCCTGGCCAACCCCCCCCAGTTATACACTGAGCATGACATCATATGATAGGGAATATCTCTGCGGACAGTTTGGGTCAGCAGTTCTGCCTCTGTCCCCTCCCAGATCTTTGGACAAGTCCTGCCTTTTCGTTGGCAGGGCAGTATGAGAAGCTGAAAAGTTCCTGACTGCTTGGCAATGACTAAAGTATCAGTGTGTTATCAACATTATTCTCCTCCTAAATGCAAAACACAGCACTGTACTAGCTGCTAGGAAGAGAAATAGCTCTACCCCAGCCGAAACCAGGGCACCAGAGTGTGCAACAGACAGATATGCCATGACATATGCAAAGAATTTAAGGTAGCAGAGTCTTATTTCATTTTGAACTTCAGAAGTATTAGCAAGCAGCAAAGTATTTCTAGACCAGAGCTTACATATACTCTTTACATTCTCAGCAAAATACTGATTCATTTCATAAAGATCCCACAATAAGCCACTCTTACCTTACTGCAACAGCCATGCTTCCTATAGGGTTGATTGGCAATGGCCTGGCTCCAGGAAATATTCCTCTACTCAGAACTCGAGCTCCATTTTGTATCACTCCTGGAGGAACTGGAAAAGATATGAAAAAAAAAAAAGGAACATTTTTTCTTTTAAAGGAAGTTTCAGAAAAATGTAGGAACAAAACGTGGAACTTCAACTTTCCAGTGGACTGAGAGAGGCTGGTGTAGCACACTGCTTACCTTGAACATCTCAGCCTCAACACCTGTGAATACCATGCTATTTCCATTGCTATTTTCATGGGAAAAACAGTAACAGCAACCAGTGGTAACATGGCTTGTGGGTATCACTGCCTGACCCAGCTGCTGCAGAGCATTCCTTGTACAACTGAACCACTTTTGTTTCATAATCACCACTCTGCTGGGAATGCAAGTGCATGGAGTCAGGACCAGCTGGGAGCTCAGATGTAACTATTTTGTCCACAGTAAGAAACAACAGCCCTTTACAGATAAGCAGAATATAAGCAAGAACACAGCTTTCTGTTTGCCCAGCTTACTGTCTGATCCACAATCTCTTGGTTTCTGTCTCCTGTAAAATAAAACACTGCAAACGTGGATTTACTGGGAAAGCAAGGGGAGAGAATGAAAAGGCATTAGCTCCATACCACTAATTAGCTCCTCTCCCTTGCCACTGATGACCTCTGTGTCATCTAGCCTGACAGCAGTCATGTGCCTCCAGTGCTCAGCCGGGTCACAGCCAAGCATCCCCTAGAGCCAGCACGACACCCACAGCACAGGAACTGGCCACTGCCACTCACAGCCTTCACTTGGGCCTTTTAACTCAGCTGCCAATCCAAACCTGCAGCTCTGGCCAAGGAGATTTTAACCTACAAGTCGGTACTTTCCTACCAGGTGTGTTTCTGTGCGGGGCGCAGCCAGGGCCATGGCTGGAGGAACAGCAGAGCACGCACCACTAAGGCACCACCGAAAGCAGAAATCTGTCCTTGGCTGAACATTGAACACAGTTCTTACCCATGGCACTTACCAGGGACTTAGGCATAATGCCACCTGTTTGCCCAGCTACTTATTCTGTCCCTTCAGGTTGGAACAGGAACAGGCTCAATCCAAACGTGCTTCTTTTAACATCCCCAGCGAGCCGGTTTGCTCACTTTTCCCTTACTGTAAGTCATCATTCATACCCTAACTTCCCCTGAGGGGGAATGTCCAAAGAGAAGATCATTATCACCATGATGATCACTACTCTGGATGTATTATTTTAAAATATATAAATACTATATAAATACACTGAAGGTAAATGTAAACCCTATCACTTTAAATGCATCGACAGAATTTTATTTTATAACAAGTCACAGGGATGGCAGAAGAATCCTTCAGCCCAAGAATCAACACATACACTCAACATGCCCAGTTGCAATGCTCACACCCGAAAATATTTCAAAATGGTTTCACCTCCCTATCAACACCAAGCCAGATTCACACCTCCCTTCCCACTATCCTGACGCTCACCTTGCTTCAACTCCAGACCACAGAGATTAGTTCTGGGAAAATAATCTTCTTTCTCCTGCTGGTGAGAGCACATCACCCCCTAATCAAATCCTGTCACTGCGTTACACCCACCCTTGCTTTTCAGCACCTCAGAAGAATAGGTCGTTTATATTTAGGAGCTTAAGTACAGCCTCAAATGGCTAAAATTACAGAACCTACTTTATAACAACTGGGGTCATCTTTCAATGACCAAAATAATTTAAAAATTGCTTTCTGCTATTTATACTTCACTACTTTGTGCACTTTTTTCTTCCAGCACTAGATTATGTGAAATCGATCCAATCTGTTTTACTCAGGGGACATTACCAGGCTTTCAATGCTCCGATGCCTGGATTTCTAGATGTCGGGGAAGACAGCAGGCCTGCCAGCGGCCTAGCTCTCTTCTCCCAAGATTTAGGTCCTGACAATACTCTTCTATTCCCATGAGACAGGAAAAGTTACTCATGCAGAGAGGATCCTAATAATCCCATTCTCAAAACACAGAGGCCTTGTTGATAGGGGTACAGGCTGCCCTAACCCAAGAAGCAGTTATGGGAAGGGACTTGGGAGTAACAGAACATGTTAAGAACCAGCCATAACAAGAGGGTCAAAAACAGCCTGTGTGCGGATGCTTTTAGGCATTAAAGGTAAACTAAGGATGATTTAGCTATAAGATAGGTTTATCAGAACTCTAAAATCTGTGTGATTTCCCCTAATAAAATGGCTTCATGGCTTCACCTAAAATTCCTATTGAATTGCGTGTTGCTCTCTGCCGGACACCACATCTAGACACTGTAGAGGGATGTTATCTTGCTGCAAACTCCAAAATCTGACTTTCTTACTATATTTATTTCAACAGCATGACCTTAAGATGGCCAAAATAAATGAAACAAAAGCAGTCTGCTCAAGGATATGGCTAAGCTAAAATGCACACTGAAGAGGTGAATTCGAAGCAACAGATAAACCTGCTGAATATCAAAAGATTGATGCAATGACATCACTTCCAATGGGCCTGTTTTTTCCAACAGCCTTTTGAGAAGGACAGATTTTGTACCACACAGTATAGCTGCTCTACACTTACTAAGTCCCATTAAAACAAACAAAAGAACCAAACAAACCCGAGGAGTTTTGACCAAAAAAGTTCAGAGAATTTTCTCCTAATAGTGATACAAGGCACAGAGTTCCATATCGGATTGAAACATTTATGCCTACACAAAGAGCCATGTATTAGTTGGCTATGATGTTGCCTAAATATATCTACATGCAGAACTTCAAAGCAAACTGGAAGTACTATTGCAAAAAAGGAGCACTGGGCTCCTTGATGCCCAAATTCTTCTTTCCATGGTTACCTAATTATCCTCCTCTGTTGGCAGAGTTAGCTTATGCTCATCTTACCCCTTCACCATCTCTTTCTGCCTTCTTGACAAATTCCATGGCTTCTTTAAAAGCTTCTGTTCACTTTTCCAGTACTTCTCCAAAAATATTTTTCTCAAGGCTTTTCTTCTTTTCCTTCTTAGAGTTCCCTTTTTTCCAGCCCTCTTTACATATATAAAACACAGTGCCAAGTCTCCTAGCTTACATGCACACACAGACACACACACACACACAGACATTCTTCCTCATCTTGTCTTCAGGAAATAACAACAGCTTAAAAAAAAAAAAGTTTGCTGTCCTCTGAAAATATCCCCAAGGAGGCAACTCAGTACCTACTCCTGCCTATGGAACTCTGGTCTGTTCAGCATGCCACTGCTCACTGCAGTGCTGATCCACAATAGGAGGACAATTTGTGTGTTAAGAGGCTTGAACTATGACTCTGGAAGTTTTCTGAAGTTCACCACAGCCTCTGTATATTGAAATCACCACTCAGAATTCAGTAACTGTTTTAGCTGGCAATGGCAGTGTTATTTCTACCTATCTTTGTTTCCCAAAACTCCCTGAATTAAGACACAGCAATACCATGATAGCACCAGTTAAGTTATGCAGACAGACAAACAGAAAGGTTGTATGTAAGGAATCCACTGAATGTGGACACTGTACAACGCAGTGCATCCTTTCAGTGAACTAGTACCATAATGAAATAACCCCAAACCACTACAACTGGCTGGTAAATTTGTTTCTGCTACATTTTAAACATAAAATGAAAAGTAGGATCAATATAAATCAACAGTAGAAGGTATTAATTTCTACTTATCCACATAAAAAAGTGCAACTGTAAGACTGATCTCTATCGCTCATGCTTCTCTATTTACAGCATTTAAAGCATTGATATTAATCCTTCCAAAAATTACAGTAATTATTTTAAAAAAATAATATTCTTTGTTTATAAACTGCTGATAGATTGTCCTAGCACCCAGACACTCTCCCTGCCTTTGTGCAGGCTGTGTGAAGACGGTTACTTGTTACCCACGGAATTATTTCCACACGTTGGTACTTTTGAAGGTTTGTGGTTTATTTACTGGAAAATACACGGTGCTTTTATTCCAAAGATACATTTATGCCTTACAAGCTTTAATTACGGTTCAAACCCTTACTTTGAGGTGAGGTATTTATATTTCAGATTGAAGATTCAAGGTGTGGAGGTAAGATAATTTACTCTAAGCCATATCATCAATCAGTGCCAGCTTGGACTAACACCTTACAGTCCAGACTCCCTTTTTTCTAATGCTTCTTTAGCCAGCAGTACAGGCAGGTTACATGCTTCCCAATTCCCAGGCAGAAGTGTGAAATGTAATTTACACCTTTTCTGTGCAAGTGCCGAGAGAGACGTTTATGTCTGAGAAATTCAGCTCAAGGAAACAATGCAAAAAGATCTGTGCATCTCTTCCACAAAGGTTTCCTCCTTCACTAAATGCTCCTAGTGAGACACAAAGTGTCTAAATCAACAAAATCATTATTCACCTTTCAGCACTGCTATGTTTTCAATAGGGCACTGCGCCTCAGTCTGCTCTCAGGAAGCTTAAACCCAGTAAATAATTCCACTGGAGTGGAGCTAAACCATGTACTGGTTTTAAATCTGCCCCTAAGTTGCTGCATGAACAGGGGAATAATTTTGGGGTCTCTGGTGGAATTCCACAACTTGAATAGGCTCTGCTGGCATTTCACATCTCCACCAGCTAACCATGGAGACAAGCAATGCCTCCCATGTCCAAACTCAAGACTGCATCTCTGGAATTCTCCAAGGGGGAAAACAATCTGTCTCCTGTAGCAAACCTTCACATTACGGCTTAACAGACAATAAAGCAAATGCCATCTAGGAGAACATACCATCACCTGAAGCCATCAAAACAGTACGTTCAGGTACTGTTAAAGAGATCCAACAGAAGCCCTCAAAAATCCAGTATTGTTTTGTAGACCATACTCAACCTCTAGAGGTAGGATATAAGTAGAATGCCACATGATCACTCCACAGCCAGTGCAGGACGATTTTGATTCAAAGCATGGTCTTACATGCACATTACCTGAGTAGAATATCCCAAACTGTGGACTTCTTTCATCTCAACCCTCAACAGATCACATCCACCATCTCTTACTTGCACCTGTGAGTGCAGGTGAAGCAAACTTCCCCCAGCTACCTGAGCTAACAACAGCATCCAAGATGTTCCCAACAGTCGAACCCATGTCAGACTGGGTCCCTCCCTGGAGATTTGATTGTCTAACACACGATACAGACATTTGGTAAAATTGAAATGGAAAAGGAGAAGGATATCCTCAATGGGCAGAGCCATCAGACACACCGACACCCCAGCAGCTCACTAAATTAAGAAACAAACAAGCTTCTTGGTTAACGTTGGCACATGGAAGTTAAAGGAAGGATCAGCACGGAGAGCGATGTGTAAATCAAGGAAGCTGAAAAGGGGTAAAAGCATATTCTCTTTGTCACTTGGAAGACAAGCACACACTTCATATACACAATATTTAGACTACTGCGTAGGACTGAATAGTATTTATTGAAAACAAACTTCAAAGAAGTGGACTATTAAGAGTGTGAAGGTATCTTGTAGGGACAGACTGGTTCTCTGCCTCTTCCATCATCATGTGGCACACACATTTCTCTCAGGGCTCTCTTCCCTGACCCGTCTCATGGAGCACAGAAGAAATCATTATAGACAAGAGATCCTGAGTTTCTGCTAATATCTGTCAGCTTCAGCTTTTTTCTGCCCATCTCTCTCCCAGAACAGTGCCTAGCAGAATACTTTATCTCAGGCTATGTAACTGAAAACAGTGAATTGCTAATGATCTGTAATTGATGGGAAATCAGAAGTTGCCAAAAACAAATGTTATCTGACAAACATGTAACTTTATTCACTTCAACTCTCTTATCCCAGGCATAAATTTGATGCCATCTGCCTAACTTCTATTTTATTCCTCAAGGATAATTCTTAAATCCCATAGTCCATAGCCCTAACAAACTGCAAATCAAAGATGTATCCACAAGCCATTTACTCTAAACCAAAACTTGAGCTGGGAGAAGTGTATCCTGATCAACCTATCACACTCATACCTTGTCTAAGGACATTTAGTAAAAATTTTTTTCTACAAGTAGAAAACCGTGGCTAGTAATTCTTCATTTTACTGGTGCTGGAATGGCTCAATAACAAGTTAAACCAAGCCATGCTGCTAAATCAAACTATGAGGAGCAGGGAGAAAGAAGTAGAAAGTATTTAACTGAAGTAAGTTTCCTTTCCAATTCTATTTCCTCACTTTAGTGACAATACTGAAACACTGAAGTGTAAGAAGAAAAATATATCATTAATAGCAACTGAGGATGCCACTCCCCAAAAATCCCAGCAACTGGAATGTTTCAACCCTAAGAAAATGTCTTTTCCCAATTTTAACTTTGATACAGAATTGTCATCAAAAAATAGCTTTGTGAAACATTTTACTGCCAGTGGTTTATCATTTTCTGATATAAAACTGTGTAATAAGTGACTTGTCTGCAGGCAGTACAGACGGAGCATTACAGTTACCAAGTTTCACATACACTATAACTGTCCCAAGAAAACAGCAGGTTCTCCATGATCCTATTGGGAGGATTTCTGCCTTGTTATTAATGTAATTTTCTTTCCATTTTTTCTCTTGGCTCCTGCAAGTGTATCTTTCACATATACAGTCCACTTGCATTAGCTTAAAAAGTAACTTCCATCAGGATACAGCTTTAAAAGTACAGCAGTACTGTGTTAGTAGATCTCATAAGGGCATTACATCTTCTCCTACCAAATTTCAAATATATGCATCTATTCTGGGTTTTATATGCTTTGAGACAAAGATTAATAAGCATTTCCAAACCAGAGAGATGTTGTGACCTACCCCTTAGAGAGCCTGCTTTTTATGAGGCACCCAGCAAAGCCCCAATCCTCCAGTCTTCCCAAACACCTTCACCACAGCGCTTCAGGCTCCTGTAAGGAACCACCCACACTGGGCTCCCTGGGATAAAAAAGCCAGGGATCTCCTGGAGAGAGTCCAGAGGAGGCTGAGGAGATGATGAAGGGCCTCGAGCATCTTCCCTGTGAGGAAAGGCTGAGAGAGCTGGGGCTGTTCAGCCTGGAGAAAAGAAGACTGAGGGGGGACCTTATTAATGTCTACAAATATCTGAAGGGTGGGATGCAGGGGGAAATGGCCAGCCCCTTTTCAGTGTCTGTGGGGACAGGACAAGGGGCAATGGCTGCAAGTTGGAGCACAGGAAGTTCCACAGCAACCTGGGGAAGAACTTTTCCCCAGTGAGGGTGAGGGAGCCCTGGGACAGGCTGCCCAGGGGGTGTGGAGTCTCCTTCTCTGGAGAGATTCCAGCCCCGTCTGGACGCCGACCTGTGCAGTATGAGCTGGGGAGCTGCTCTAGCAGGGGGTTGGACCCCAGGAGCTCCCCACGTCCCTTCCAACCCCTGGGATTCTGTGATTCTATAACGCATGGTGCAGAGTCTCCCAAAGGCCACCACTTTCTGGCTGACCTGGGTGAGCAGTATCAAAGGCAGCAGATGGGCATTCAGAGCTGAGAAAGCTGAGCTTCCTGATTTCCAGCACTGTGGGGTGGCAGCAGTACCCTCCAGCTTGAGCAATGTACTTGTCTTTGTGTGCAATTCACAAATTACACAGCAACAGGCAAAGGACAACCCATGAATTCAAAGCTGTGTGTAGAATCGCTGAGTCAGGAGGTTCTTGAATGAAATCAAGATTTCCAGTATAATAACTCTGAATTAAGCTTCTTGAATGAAATCAAGATTTCCAGTACAGTCACTCTGACCGCAGCCCTGCTTCACTAGCAGCAATACACTGAACACACTCCCTGTTCACTGGTGCCTCCTGAAGAACAGGTCCAAGTTTTCAGCATGAACTCCCCCATGCACATACAAAGGCACTGCTCCTTACAACGCTCAGCATGACCTGAGTATCAGGAGCCAAAACACACAGCCACCAAAACCCATCTCCATTTTATCTGTGTCAGAGCACAATGGTTTGGTGAGGTGAAATGACGTGCCCAAGGCACCACACTCCTGAGGGCTGGGGGTGCCACACATGAGACAGTTGGCAAAGCATCTGCTTTGGAGGCATTGGTAAGAACTGAAGGATTGAACATTTTAACAGTTGTACAAACTAATCCATGGTTCATTGAGCCATGACTTCTAAACTGAGCCTTACCATTTGTTAGCTTGGAGAAGAGGAGGCTGAGGGGAGACCTTCTCCCCACCTACAACTACCTGAAGGGAGGTTGTGGAGAGGCGGGTGATGGTCTCTTCAGCCAGGGGACAGGAGATGGGACAAGGGGAACTGGCAAGAAGCTGTGCCAGGGCAGGGGCAGATTGGACATTAGAAAAAGATTTGTTACTGAAAGAGTTGTGGGGGCCTGGAACAGGCTGCCCAGGGAGGGGCTGAGTCACCTTCCCTGGGTGTGTTCAAAAAAGGGTAGATGAGGTACTTAGGGATGTGGTTTAGCTCAGGATGGGATTGGTTGGACTTGATGATCTTCAAAGGTCTTTTCCAACCTTGTGATCCTGTGTGATTCTGTGATTCTGTTGCCCATCTCCCTTTCCCCCTCCCTCTCTGCGAAGAAAAGGGGAAACAGGCCCAGAATTTGACCAGCCTGCCCAGGATGGCTCAGCCAGTTCCCATCCCTTGGAGGTTAGAATCTGGCTTCCAATGCAATACTTTTGGAATTAGCATTTATGTACTGGCTACTAATAAACCCCAAAGTATTCATGACATGTGATAGCTGCTTCTGAAGAAATCTGGTGTTTCAGTTGCTTTTTCTTTTAAACACCAACCATACAACACTTGAGGAGATACAAGGACTCCCCTTTGCCTTTAGTTACAATCTAGAAATATTTGGTCTGTGAAAATACCTGAAAGTGCTAATACTTTAGAAATTTCTGATATCAACAGCCCAACTATAATTGCATTATTTCCAATCTTTAGTGACTATGTGAACCATCAATTTCATCAGTCTACAAAGTAAAACCTGCACAAACACAAAAGAATCTGAATAATGGTGTTTTACTCTTTTATTATGTCTTTGTGTTTGTGTGTGTGTGAAAACTACAGCCCCTTGTGATTGGGATAAAGGGTAAGCAATGTTTGTGCCAGCTTGGGCACCATTTAAAGTTTTCATATAAAAGCAAAAGCTTATTTCAGAATTCATGTGTGGTTGCTAGCAGTGTTTCATACATGGATATGGAATTTTAAATCATCATTTAAAACTGTAAAACTAATTAATCCATCTGTTACAAAGCAGGAATAGCTTACTCTAGATTTTCTAATGTCACTGAGATGGGATTCCCTTCTGACAGACCATATTAGAAGAATAAATTTTAATAAGACTTTGAATGATGGCTGTAGTTAACTTCATGCTAAAGATGCTTTTAGCACTCACACTGCCTAGACGAGCATGGATTTTTATCCTGCTTGAAAGGTAGTTTTTAATCCAAGAAGATGCCTTCAAAGTCAAAAGCCAATACATGTAACCATCCACACTAGTGTGGATCCAGACTCTTTCACAGTCTGGAGGTGTCCACATTTCACAATGTTGGTGAAATCTTTATAGGACAAGCAAAGGCCTTAATGGATTGGACTTTTAACCCTTCTGACTTATCAAGTACCTACACCATGAAAGGACACTCAGGTTCTGCCTCTATCTGGCCATCCATGCCATGGAAGGAACCAGCACACTTGGAGTCAGGCTGTCAGACCAAAAGGGCGTTTTCAGTCAGGTATTAACACCCGTAAACTATATCCCTCCCTCTCCAAATCTTATCCTGGGAAGATGGGGCATTTCACAGCCTTGATGGATTCAGCACATGCTTGACACCACAGTCTGATGCAACGAACAGCATCAAACAGTACCAGTGTGCTTACTGCCCTGATCATTCACAGCTTGATTTACACACCACTGACAGAGCAGAGAATGAACTGTGAGCTTCTGGATGATGCTCAGCATTGTGATGAAATTTTTATAGCCCAATTGCCTTTTATTTGAAAACTAATTTTAAATGTGATTTTTTTATGCCATTGTTTCTTAATGTGAAGCAGTAATTAATTTGCCTTTAGTTGCCTGAGATCCTCCTAACACAATAGATAAGTGAGACCCAACAGCAATCCACAGGACAGGCTGATGCACTTCCTCAGGCATCTATTCACACACACACAGAGATGGAGAAATATTTCCTTTGCAATTCAGAGGACCTCTGAGATTATGACAAGAAGTTCTGTCCTTTTCTCCTGGCACCAGCCAATTCTACTCAATGTTTTGAAGGATTTATGAACTTCTGAGCAGACCCTCCCCTCCAGTTTAAAGGAAGGCCTTGTTACTTGTAGATGACAAGGAAGGAGCAACGTGAATGAGGAGCTTTCTGCTTTGGTCTCCTTCTCACTTTTGACAACAGCCCACTCTGAAGGTGACACGGGGAGAGAGATAGATACATCAAACTCACAGAAAGCTAGAATTTCCTTCCTCAGAGACACCTCTTCAAACTAGAACAGCAGTTAGGCATTTACTAACCTGCAAGCTATGATCTCTATGAAATGACAGTGCCCAAGCATCCAAATCACTTCCACACAAAACACCTACAATGCTGGCAAACATGGGCACGTGATAGAACTCTGCAGTGTGTTTGGTATGTACAGCTTACTATGGATCGCGTCCCTTTCTTGTCTGTAATCTTCCGCTCTTGAGTTCCTCATGGAGTTCAGATTATTCTGTGTTTTCCCTCTCCTCTTCCATGTACATACTGCTTTCTGGTTTCTTCCCTCCCTCACACACCCTTTTACTCCTGCACTTTCATTCTACCCCAACTACTTTTTTCCTTTTCTCTGCCACACAAATCTAGCTTCTTTAGATTTCTGATCCTTTGAAGATCTATTCTTCCCATTAAGCCCAACAATAAACCTTCTCTTCCCAGAATAAAATATGTTTTCCTACTTACAGGGAGCCGGGATTGCTTGCCCTTTTACCCCTGAAGGCAGGTTGGGAGAGGAGGACAAGGACCACTCTTCTCTCTTTCCAGAACAGGCAGTTTCTCGGTGCATTGCGCTCTCCCTGGTGAGGAGCTTCTCAAGAGGCATTTCTCTGGCAGGGTCACAAAGCAGCCTGACAATAGCTTTCCTCGCTGCGCAGGAAATGCTTTGATGGTAATTGACTCTCTTCCCCAGGCAGAGTATCAAAGTGCGAATCAAGGCTTCCCCTGGAATTTGGATCTGGTTGCCCGAGCTAGAACAATAGCAGCGATGCTACACAGGCTTGATAATGGCTTCTATTTTAACTTCTGCCTTTATTTTTTTTAGAGCTGCCTGTCACTTGGCATTGCTACTGTGCTTGCTGACCAGCGATACGTTTGTTTGCTTGTACTCCCTGCTTCTGTGCAGCCGGATTCCTCTATGGATTCCTCTAATACCTCCCCCACAAGCTCTGTGGGGCAGGCTGATTCCTGCCCTGTTTGCAAAGCCCGGCACAGCGTGGGCCAAGCCCCCTTTGGTGCACTGTTAACACACAGCACCAGAACCCCAGTCTGGTCACAGAACAAGGAGGAGGGTATTGGCAGGAAATGAGACCTTTCCTTGCTCCCCAGAGCCCGACGGCTGCCTTGCATCAGACAGAGCAAGAAAGCAGAAGGGGCAGGATGTGTGCAGGGAAGGAGTTGAAAGAGTGCCCAAGCGAATGGAAAGTATCCAGATGGCTGTGGTAACTCACACGATGGGAGTCAAATCAAAACAAAACGAAAACAAAACCATATGCTATGTACCCTTCGTGCTCTTGCTCTCTTTCTCTCTCTGCCTTTCTCCTGGCTGTTGCCCCGGGTCTTTCTATCAGTAAGGATAATGATGTTACTCAATTATGTGTATGTCATGAATAACAATAACCCCTCTTCTACATTAGAGATCATGGATGACTATTATTCATGTAACAAAGGATGTAATATGAACCACAAAATTATACTCATTTAAGGGTCAAGGAAGTGTAAGGGTCTACAAGGGAAGTTATGTTTCTTCATTAAATCCTTCTTTTTATCTGGTACGCTGTATACTTAATAAAAGAGAATATTAACTTTACACGTCTATGTTGCTATATGCTATAGAAATATCTACTCACAACCTGCTTGTATCTCAGGGGGAGTATTCAAAAGCATCATGGCAGTGGCAGCATCAATGTCAGGATCTGGAAAAATCAACCAATAAATACATTATTTACAACTGGGCTAATCCTCTTGCCCCCGTTGCTAAACTCTAGGTTCAACCCAATCTCTGCAGTGAAAAGGTGTAAGCGTTCATTATTCAGAGGGCTTGATGATCAGACATTGAATTTACTCCCAAACTTCCATGGGATCCCATTGCTACTATTAAGCAGGGCGCAGTGATCACCGTCATCAAACCATACTCGTGCGATCATGGTATCCTCACTGTTAGCCTCACGGCTTCGCTAGTTAATTCTGTGGAGAGTATTTAGATTTCATTACAAAGGCTCTGTGAAAGCAGGTGCGACATCACAATTTGGAAGCAACACAGAGGGGGAAAGCGTAGGAACACCTCCACCTGAGCAAGCACTCGGTCACTTGGATTTGGCGATAAGGATTTCAGCAATGTTCGAGAAAGTGTTGGAAGCCAAACTGCTACAATTAAGGGGGAGTGGGGAGTGTAGGGGGTGGGGGGAGAAGCTAGCATTTCATTGAAGCACCAACTTATTTGCATCCTCATCCATTATCACTTTAATATAAGCAAAAATCATTGGCTGGCTGCTGTTATTCTTAAATTGGTTTCTGAATCCATCACAAACAGTCGGTTGACAGATGGTAAGTTATAGAGACAGAACAAAATATGATCCTTTTATAACTATATTCACTTGCTTCACACACAGCAGCTCGGCTGCTATGGCAATGTAGGTAGCTATGACAACAGTAAACAACCCCAGAACGGCCACTGAATAAGCTGAAAAGAACATCTGCCCCAGCAAAGCGTCCCAGCTGCCCTGCGGCGCAACTTGCTAATCGTGCGGTGATGTCGTGTGACAGAGAAAGCCGCCTATGCCATGTCCAAATAAATGAAGTGTGCAATTGAAGCAGACATAAAAACGCACACCCTGGCCGACTGCTGCCTCTGCGCTGCTAAACGGAATGACTAATGAGTACGCGTGTGGTGTTTGGGTTTTCTTTCTTCTTTTTTTGTCAGCTTGTCAGTATTTATACTAAATTACATACCCCAAAAAATTCAATTTACTGCTAATAGCTTCATGGCACTTTATTTTGGCTATTATGTCAGAAAATTACTTGTCGCTGTTAAGAAATATATGTATATTGTACCTCTATATATTCCAAACCAAGTTCCAGTAACGTAAGGGGGTGTTAACGTCCTGCAACTTATTAACATCACAAATGATGTAAAGAGCATTTCACTTATCTAAAAGAATAACAAATTCTTTATAAGAAATATAAGGAATTTTCTTATAAGAATAAGAAAAAATCAGAAATTCATTTAACTGATATTTAGTGATAATAAAGGATGATTTTAAATGAGTCTAACTACGTACTATTTTCCTGTCAGCAACTGGAAACAAACTTCTAATGGCTACTCTATTATTTAATTGCTGAAACTTTGAATAGAGCAACAGTGTCACAGCAGGTGTACAACCAAAGTTGAAGCAGCAGCAGGCTGAATTCCTGTCAAAGATGCCCTGGTCCTGGAAAGCAGGCGCCTGTCTGTCTCCTGGAGAGGACAGAGTATCCTTTCCTAACAGTCACCAGCAGACTACCGAGAAAAGCAGCGTTACCAGCTTATGTTCATCTTCAGGCCTGAAGATACAATCAAAAGCAGTGTTCCTGCTGCAAGCATCTGTGCTGAAAGCGCCATTTCCCAGCAGCTTCGCTCCTGAAGATGTGCCGCGGTGCAGGCCTGGGATCACAGGCCACACAGGCCGCACAGCCCCAGTTTCCCTTCAGTCAAACTGAAGAGGGCTAAGCTATCCGATGGAGAAAAGCAAGACAAAAAGCAAAGAAGCCTGAGAGAGAAAGCCAAACCAAACCAGCGTTCTTCCATCTCTTTCATACCACAGAATCAGAAGATTGTTAGAAATTGAATTCACTGTATCAGACAGGGAACTTCAGCACTGATTTATCAGCCATTCCTGAACTGTGTGGTGGTGTACTTTCAGTAAGGCCCCACCACTGGGTAACACTATAGTGTGCCACACGGTTTACCCCTGAAAGAGTAATAGGACACAACCACTAAAAAACACATTCCCTGATGACTTTGGGTTTTGTTTCCTTAACAAACTCTTTGCTTTGAGAGAAAATTGATGCAACCAGCTCATCTTGAAAAGGTGCGTTCTTAGCCTTTGGACCACTAATGGTACCCCTGTGTTCCTGTAAAGACTTCAGGGCCCTAACATCAGTTGTTTACAAGATGCAGTCGCATCCACAGCAGCTATTTTCCAAAGCACAACCATGATTACAAGCCCACCCAGACCTGCAATGGTATCTAGCTCTGTTTCTATTGATGCATTTTTGAGGAAACCAGACAGCGATACCATACTGTCTTGGCAGAAGTAAGTAGGCTTGGAGACACGCACCCAGGGTGATTCAGGTGGGCCTTCTTCAGAGAGGAAAGAAAAAGGAGGGACTGGGTGCACAAGGAAGACAAAGGCTGAGGGCCAGCAGTCAGAGACCCCACAAAGAGGTGCAGAAGCAATGTGTGAGGGCAAATCGAAAGGCCAGCTGGTTCTGGCACAGCGATTGTGTAGCTGTTTGGAGGTGTTCTTGTGAGATGGACATCAAGAAGAAGAGCCAGGAAGTAGCCACGAGGAGCAGCAGTGAAGGCAGACGAATCAAGGGTGCCTTTGCTTGGACTGGTGTTTCCTGCTTAGACTCCTGGTACCCACCAGTGGGTGAGCGCATGCCCTGTCCCCACAGATGGTGTCTTCCAGGAGTCTCTTCCATGTGGGTGCTCTCATCTCTAGCAGTAAGGGCTGACCAGCCCGACCAACCTGGGTACTGGATTGTCTCCCTTCCACCTGCCTGTCGGCCTTGGATTTCCTAACTGAGATCTCTGCCTTGCCTCAAGTCTGTGATCAACACAAGGGCTCCTGAAGTTATTAACAGTGGGTGGTTAGTGAAAAATGATTGCAGGAACATCCTTCCCTAGGAAACCAGGTTAAAAATAACTACATACGAAGCTTCAGAGTTTAGAAAATTAAGTATTTAAATGAATGCATTCTGGTGTCTTTTTGCTAATTAAAGTGGTGAATAGAGTGCGTACATGAACTGTATGCTCATTCTTTGCTAGTGGGAAGTAGAAGATGCCCAACTTTCTCAGAGCAAGAAGAAAGTAAGGAACAGCAAAGGAAAGGAAGGACTGTGAGTGTTGTATGAAGAAGGACAAATACGTCAAAGTTTCAAACAGGCATCATCACAGAGTGACAAAAAACGGTGACAAAAATTGCCACCAGTCACAGTTGTCTCCACCAGGTGACTGCTGCCTATGCACTATGCTACATTCTGATGTTTCAGTGCTTGGTTCCTCATCCATCACCTGTCTACACGGGGTATGAGAAAAAGCCTCAAAGAAACCTTAGGCAGTTAACAGGACCTTGCAAGGCACAAAGGCTTACTTCCCAACGCAGTTCAAAGCCACTACAGCTGCAGTATTTCCCTTGCAGTGAGAGCCTACTGATGCTTTTGCCAGCACTGCTTTCAAAGACAGAACTGCATTCCAGGAAGGCGATACAAGTGAGTGACAAACCTCATGGCAGGTCTGTTTACTGCATGTTGGATTCAAGGCCCTACTCAGCAAAGTGTTCAAAAGCGAGCACCAAATGGGTAAAGAGCATCGCAGTTCTTTCTCTGAGGAACTAACCTATGATTTATCACTCTGTGGGATTAGGCACATTGTCAGGATGTGCTGTGAGCCAAGCTCTGCTCTGTACGTTACCTGTACAGAGCAGAATCTGTCCTGCACAGACACGTGGAAGCAGCGACACAGGAGGCATGAAATACTTTGGCATGAGATCACATGCAAACATCCAGCAATGAAGATAACCCTGGAGTAGCAGACTGTTTATTCTAGAATTGACAAAAAGTTATAAAACCCAAAGAGGTACCTGAGAAAGCCGGATGTGACAGCTGTCCCTTTATCACCCTGTGATGTCTGATCTGAGTTCATTTCACAGAGGAAGTGTTTTATAATCATTCATACTATTTTCAGATTTTCATTTTGAACTTTGATCTGTTTTCACTGAATGCTTCAAATCCATTCCCTTCCAACTAGAGCATAATAAAAATTAAGAGTAACACAGTCCCTCTTGATTTTGCTAGAGGATATTTATTTTTACAGCCATACTATAAGGTTTGAAAGAAAACAGCAGTTGAAGCAGTTCAAAGCAACCATGGCCTGAATTTTCCAGCACAGATGCCTACAGAGAAGCACTTAAGATGCATATTTAGGTACTACTAAAATGTTACTGCCAACTGACATTAAAAAAAGTTAGTAAATAAACTGCACCATCTGTACACTACAGCTATTGCCATGTTATCTCATCAGGAAGGAATTTATAAGATCTTCTTTTAATTTAAAGTTACTGCATTTAAAATAGAACTACTCTTGTCAGGAATTTCACTTCACCATTCACTATGCTGGTTTTTGGCCCCTTATACTTCTTTCTCAGCATCCTGCACTGCTTTTTTTCCATTCAAATGCTCTGCTGTAGCTGGAATGCATAAAACTTACTGCCACTGCACTCCGAAGTCCAGCTTATTCCTTCTCTACAACATCAGCCTTTTTAATCCCTGCTCCAATTCCTAGCACAGCCCATTCCTACTCATAGTTTATGATTTGACTCTTTGATATTTCCAATTTCCAGCATGAGGAAAATGTTGCAAAAGCAACACTCTGTGTCTTCTACCTTTTACCTTCAGGCTTATTAAACTGCAACAGAGCAAATAGCAGCTTCCCCCTATTTAACTTGTCTGCTAAGAGCTGTGCTTTCTCCCTTCCCACATCAGGATGGTTAACCTTGGCATGAGTCACATCAGGTCAAAGACATAGAAAATAATTAGTAGAGTCAAGGCTTTTTTCCCCTGGTTGGTTTGTTTGGTTGGTTTTTTGGTTTGCTTTTCTACTATTAATTTATTTTGCCTGATGACAGAAAAAGAACAACGGTGTGAAAATCCAACTGCAATGTGCACGACTGGAAGAAATACCTGAAGAGAACTGTAAGTACTGTCAAACTCCTTAGTGTAGGATGCCACTGAGTCCACTGCTGAAATATTTAAACAAGGTTGAGTAGAGCTCTTAAAATAAACAGGATACTTGGGGAAGTGTACAGTAAATCAACAGGATTTACAACCAAGATCTTGGGGGAAGAAACAAGAAATTATATTCATACCTCAACAACAGGGCACGAAAGACCAAGACTGAGAATTCTGGAAGCTATATAATAGAGGCCAGGAGGAAGCAATTTCACTAGCAATACAAAACAGGTCTGGCAGTCACAGTGGTTCTCCCACTCCTTTGGAAGGATCTAGTATGAGACACAGAAGAAAGGCACGGGTCTAAACGAACCACTGTTTGTTCCTGGTTTTAAGTTAATTTCTGGCACTGCCACATAAGCTATGGCACAAATTATTCTGACAGGTCTCATCTGCAAAAAATATACAGCATTTGTAACCAAAACCTTCTCCCTGCTCCTCTGGTTTGTTAAATTTGTATCAAGAAGCTACACATACCATTTCCATTCTCTAACAATACCATTTTATCAGCTAAAAAACTGTATAAACAAGCAGTTACAGTAGGCATTCTTGTTAAAATACTAGCTTTAATAAAAAGGGAGGAGAAAGAGTTACAGAAGATCTTCCACATGCCCAAACTCAAGAGGTTCATCTATCATTTGCAAAGCTGTATGAAACCAAAACATATCATCCTCTAACTTTTCATCTCAGTAGTAAAGATTAAGATCAATTAACTGTTAAAGGAAAGACTCACAACACTGATAAGAGATAAAAATCTTTTAAGAACAGATGACTAAAGAGAGATGAGATATACAACTCAATACATAAAAATGACATACTATAACACATTCTCTGCTTAAAAACAGGGCAGAGATACTTGCTTGGCATTTATTCCATTATCTTTAATTTTTCCTTTTGCTGTACATAAATGGCAAACTTGATTTTCAGCGCTGAAGGATGTGAAAATAAAATTTCCCCATCACAAAGGTAACAGCAAAGTTTTGTTTGACTCCATCCAGTCTGTGGAGCTTGTAGTTCTTAACAGGAAACACCAGCCTGAGAAACACAGGCCAGCGAGCCCAGCACAAGAGAAGAAACAATCTGCTGTTCCATCATGTACTTACCTGATTTGTGATCAGGAATTTCTTAACTGACTGCTGCAGGCTCAGCTTCCACAGTAGAAGATGGGATTCTGAGGGCTGTAACTCCTTGTGGCCTTACAGGTGGCACACATCTTTTTTGACCAAAGGATACACCCACACATTCTTCATCCCTTGCTATGCACATGTGTGACCTCTAGCTGGGACATCAAGGTCATCATTGCTCGAGCTCAAATCATGTCCCTGCTGCTAACAATAGGCTTTTCTTCCAGCAAAGTGAGAAGATGGCTGGCAGGAGAAAACCTCTACAAGAACTCATAGAATCACAGAATCACAGGGATTGGTAGGGACCCCCAGAGCTCCTGGGGTCCAACCCCCTGCCAGAGCAGCTCCCCAGCTCATACTGCACAGGTCGGCGTCCAGACGGGGCTGGAATCTCTCCAGAGAAGGAGACTCCACACCCCCTGGGCAGCCTGTCCCAGGGCTCCCTCACCCTCACTGGGGAAAAGTTCTTCCCCAGGTTGCTGTGGAACTTCCTGTGCTCCAGCTTACAGCCATTGCCCCTTGTCCTGTCCCCACAGACACTGAAAAGGGGCTGGCCAGTTCCCCTGCATCCCATCCTTCAGATATTTATAGACATTAATAAGGTCCCCCCTCAGTCTTCTTTTCTCCAGGCTGAACAGCCCCAGCTCTCTCAGCCTTTCCTCACAGGGGAGATGCTCCAGGCCCTTCATCATCTCCTCAGCCTCCTCTGGACTCTCTCCAGGAGATCCCTGTCCTTTTTATCCCAGGGAGCCCAGCACTGGACACAACACTCCAGGTGGGGCCTGACCAGGGCAGAGCAGAGGGGGAGGATCCCCTCCTGTGACCTGCTGCCCACACTCCTCCTGATGCCCCCAGGATCCCATTGTCTCTCTCAGCCCCAGGGCACACTGCTGGCTCATGGCCACCCTGTCACCCACCAGCACCCCCAGGTCCTTCTCCACAAAGCTCCTCTGCAGCAGGTCACCCCCAGCCTGTCCTGATTCCAGCAGTTATTCCTTCCCAGGTGCAAGACTTTTTGCTTAAACTCTGACTGTGTAAGACCAAATAATCTGTATCTGATTATCCCATACAAGTGTGTGGTGTAAGCACTCGTTTTTTCCTCATGCTATATCCAGACCTTGAGAAGTGAGTATGTTTTACCAATCTAGCAAGCACAGGACATGGAAAAGAACCAATGCATCTCACATAGCCCAAGGGACCTTTGGGGAAATGCTTACAGTTCCCCCCCCATCTCTCAGCCACTGCTTCTGCAGGTTGCTTTCAGCTACTTTCACTTCAAGATGAGTCTTCAGGAGGGCTTCACCCAGTCATCCCAACTACTGGAACCACCACGGCACAACTCACAGCATGAATTCCACAAGTGAGGGCTTGAGACAAACATAAATTCCACAGAAAGCAACGTGGAAAAGTCAGATAAACATGAAAAACAGCAGTGAGAAAGGTATTTCAGAGATTTCAAGGAAAAAAACTGCTACTAATGATGAGAAAAGGGGTCAGCCATGTGACACGGCCAGAGAAAGGGCTGCATCTAGTCCAGCTAGGGAGCCAAATGCAGTCCAAAGCCAAAAACAAGAGCAGAAAAGGTGAATGAAAAAACCAGCAGCTAAAATACTGAGTGCTAATAAAGCAGGCAGACTGTCAGAATAAAAGAGGAATTCAAGGAACTAGTGTTATTACAGGAGAATTCACAAACAGGGTGGAACAGCAATTATTACTGAAACAGGTGTCAAAAGGTCTGTGCTTTTCAAGAGAAAGAAATATGGGGTTTATATGGTAGGGTACTGTCATGCAATAATCACACAGCAGGCTTGGGGAACGAGGTAAAATAGAAAATGTTTGGAAATGCTGTGAAAGATGGTCAAAGAAGACTTCTGAGAGAGAAACAGAGTCTGTTCTTGATGCTTTGCACCAGGTATGGATCCGGATAGATCTGTGCATCATTAAAGACAAGGGAATTATGTCAACATGGGAGACTAACTTCACAGTGAACTTCACAGACTGGAGAACAAAAGCTATTAACCATGGTAAGGCCACTTATTCCTGGATGTGACAGCTGATGAGCTGCTTTATCCATTTTGCTGAAGGAATGAGTAATGAGGATGACTTTGGAAGAGGGGACCACGAAGCCATTCAGTTTAGATAAACTGGGAAGGGTAACTGCAAGCCTGAGCTTGTTTAAGATCTGTGATTTCCAAAGAGCAAGTTCTGATCAACTAAATGGTTCCTGGGGGAGGCTGCAGCTTCTGCAAGTCATAGTGTGAAGAGCTCACTCTGACTTCTATCCTGAGGAAAGTAGGAAAGACTCATTCTTTGGGGGGAAAAAAAACCCCAAAACTCAAAACCCCAACCCCCCCCCTGCAAAAAAAAAATAAAACCCAACCAAAACAAACCCAACTCAAACAAAAAAAACCGCAAAAAGCTAAAAAACCGAGCTGGCTGGCTGAACTGACATAGAGAGAAAACAGAGAGAGCTTGGCTAAGCAGAACAGAGACAGAAAAGAAAGACTCTTAAGACACTGAGGTGGACCATGGGATGCAGGGGGGGAAGCACGTAGAACTATTAAGTTTAAAGACAGTTTGAGTAAAGCAACATTGGCTCAAGAGAGAATGGTAACCAGAACACTTCTGGGCAGCAGAACAATGATATTTTGGGAAAACTCTTCTAACAGGACCTGGAATAAATTACATTTGAATGTGAGTTTTTGAAAGTGTTTATGCAGTGCTGCTGCTCAGTGTGAGCCAGGGAAAGGGACTCTTCAGAAGCTGCTTTCCAAACTCTGCTTCTCTAGGGAAGGTCTCTGCAAAACTCTACCGCAGAGTGGGAAAGAGCACAAAACCAGAGTCATGAAGAAACCATGCAAGTGAAGCCTATTTGCAGAGAGGCTTATCTACAGAAACCTGCAGAAGCACCAGGATGATGTCTGACACGCCAGGACCAGACCTCACAGCACTGCATGACAAAGGCAACCTGCAAAAAGCTTACAGGCAGAGTGCTACGGATGCACAAGACACCTTTCAGCTTCCAGCTTCCAGCACGTGGTGTGCCCTGAGCAGCTGAGGTCAGGCAGGATGCCTGAAGCTCTGTGCCCATCTGCACTTGGAGGAGAGTGGAGAAGAGCCGGAGTCTCACACCACATGCAGCCTGGAGTGGTGATGTAAGCCCACAGCTGTCATATGCAGCTGGCCTGAGCTCTGTGGCAGGAGCCTTAAGCACATAAGCCAGACTCCTGGTGTAAAGCAGAGGACTTGGCCAGAGGCTACTCTGGCAGCACGTGAACCATGGGACTACGAAAGAAAGCCAGTGAGTAAGCCATGCAAGACCTGGCTTGCAAGTAGCCTCACCCTCTCCCGCTGCACTCCTCTGCCTGTATATAAACTTCTGTCCAGATTCTTGCTTCCTCTCTTCTGCTTTTCTCTGCAGGACAGCAGGGCAGGTCCAGGCAGGAAGGTGCAGAGAGGTGCCAGCAGGCAGCACCTCGTATGCAGAGGACTGGGAGAATCAGGGAAGGACAGTGGCCCACATCTTAGGGAGGTCCGTGCACAGGGGCTTCTTTGTGAACATAGGAAAGGCTGGGAAAATTGGCTCCAGGCCCAACAGTTCCTACTCTGAGGTGTGATGGGCTTCAAGGTGTGGATGTGGGCACGACAGCTATCATTGCCATCAGAAGTATGTTAAAAAAACACAGCACAAGCACAGCCAATGAGCAGGTGTGCAGATGGGCAGGCACACGGTCTGCTGGAGCTCCACTCCATACCCCACAGCCAGCCCATGCTTGCCTTCTCCTCCTAGATCAGGCCTTTCCTCCCTAGGAGGGCCAGTGGATACATGGAGGTGTGTTGGTGCTAATTCTTGAGGAAAGTCACACCTAAGACAAGAGACTACTTTCTGCTTGTAGAATTATGTCCAAGGCAGACAGGCATCTTATAAAAAAACCCCAAAGTCTGTGTCATTCAGTTCCCTTCTTCCTATGATTGAGACTAACAGTCACTAGCATGAATCAAACAATAAACTAATCAATCAAACTACTACTTTTGAAAGCCTGTTATTAAACACACTGGAAATCCCTCCTGGGGCATCTCTCTCCCCCCTGCCAACCTTTTGCATCAAAGACCAACAGGACTCGACACCAGCTTACCCAAACAAACAGAAGCAGACTGAAGCCTAGTTTCCCTCAGAACACTTGACCATCATTACTCTTCATTCCTGTGAGCCAGCCCATATGTGGAGACCCTGAAGACTGGCTCAGGTCTGTGGATGGCAATGGCTGAGTGCTCTCCACAGGGAGTGATGTTCAACTTGGCTGGAACAAGCAGCTCTTCTGCTTCTCAGAAGGAAATCAATGGAGGAAGGACGACAGCCCCAGCAACACTACCACCACCTGACGAAACTGCTTCCAGTTGCAATATTCCTTCTACAGAAACTCTGCAAACAGAGTGGGAATCTAGTGTTTCAGGCTTTTGACTGTTAATTCGTTTTTTCTGGGGAGCTTCCCAAGAAGGCTGAGGGATGAGACACAGGCCAATGGTAAGGCAGTGCAGGAAGCAACGTCATCTTTGAAGATTATAATGAAATATGAAAACAAAGATAGCCTTTGAAGAGCTTGACATTCCCACTGCAGACATCTACAAGATAACCAACTGAGTAGCAGAATTACTGTCTACTTATAACAATCAATATTCTGAGACCATATTGGCCATTTTTAGTGAAAGCTCCAGCTAAAAGCAACACAGTGGCTATAAGCTGCCTGAACACTGAAGAGACATTGAGTGAAATTAGTCAAGCTTGGGTTGGAGCTTTAACTTGGCTAAATAGCATATGTAATAATAGAATTTCTTTAAAATACAACTGCAACACATTTTGTTTAGATTAAACATCACATCCTACTTATAAGGGTTGGGTTTTTTTTGTTTCTTCCTACAATACTTCATATAAGAGATTTTGTAGAAGATATGTTGCAAATATGAAAAAATAATGTTTTTGCTTACATTTTCCTTGAATTCAGCTGCATATGCACCTCAGATCTTCCAGTAAACACTTGCTAATGCAACGATTTCATAGAAGCACAGAATCATAGACTGGCATGGGTTGGAAGGTACCCCAAGGATCACAGAGCTCCAACCCCCCTGCCACAGGCAGGAACACCAACCTCAGGCCTGGAGCTACAGTACCATCTGTGCTATATAGTAGCAAATGTATAACTTAAAATATTGGCTTTGCTAGAATTTTTTCACTAAAACGTATCAAAATCAGAAATATGAAATGCTGTGAATCAAAATGTGGTGAGAGAACAGTTCACTTGAGTCTCTAGAGAGTGAGCTCGAAGGCAAGGCTCTGCAGCAAAGTTGCATTCACAAGCCCCTTGGATGGTTTTAAGTGTCAAACTAGTATCATGTAGCTCTGTTTTATCCAAAACACTTGAAAACAACCTTTTACTTGGTATTAAGTCTCATGTTTTAATTAAGAAAGAACAAGGGGATACAGACGGTTCCACTTCTGCCAACCTCTGCTTTATTATGAATGATCCTGTTCAAACTCCTCGGACTCTGAATCGCTGTTAGCTGACAGGCAATACTATTGGAGGAGTAAGGAATGGGCAGAATACAACCAGAATTCCCTTGCAAACTCTTCTAGATCCTCAGCTGGTGTGAAGTGGATTTACTCCACAAAATAGCGTGGGTAAGGTAAGGGGCTCTCACCCCCTTCTCCTCATGCAGGGACACTACCTGACCACGTGCACAGACTGTGCCTAAAAGAAGTTGCTGGACATTAAAAAAAGAAAAAAAGAAAAGAAAGCAAGCTTTATCCAAACAGTAGTGAGAGCTGTGGCTGTAATCCAGGAAAGCACTTACATGTGTATACAAGCCAGAGAAGGAGCAGACCCTGTGGAAGAGGATCACAGTCCCAGCGCCCTGCGGGGCAGAGCCCAGACTGGAACAGCTGGGCAGCTTAACTATAACTCAGGACAGCTTGGTAAAAAACCAGTGCCCTCCTTAACTAGGATCACAAGTGTGTTTTGTGTCACTCTCACGGGCACACAGCGACGCCAGAGAGGAAACTACCTTTTAAAAGGTGCCAGATCTTGTTTGCCTGGCGGGTCTCCAACAAAGCTCTCCGGCCCTGACAGCCATGTCCCTGCTCTGTGTCCCCCCACTCCAGCCAAGTGGGGAACATGACAAAAAGCTGCCAGGAAGAGAGAGAGAGAGGGCTTGCTTTTACTAAGTATGAAGTCATCTTGTCAATTTTCTGTTTACAACTGAGCAGCAAGAATGCTCTGTGTTTCTTTCTGTAGTCCAAAATTTCAACAAACTCTACTGAGAGCTGGTTTATTGATTTTAACCACGAGCTCCTGTAATCCTTGTCAGTGCTGCACACAGGCATCTCTCCGGCCTTTTAGAGAGTTCTGCTTCATGTACGGGCAGCAAATGGTTCATACTAACTCTGCCAGCTCAAATTCAATTTACCAGCATGATCTATGCATCAGACCTGTGTGTCCATAAGAGCAAAGCACTGGCTGGCTGGGGAAACAAATCTTAATAATGTTTGGTAATCAGATCGATTACAATAAAACAAAATGGAGAGAACACATTTGTCCTGCCCCCCCCCGCCCATCACTGCCTCTCTGCTCACTGATCTTTAACCATCACCTGCCCTCTCATGGGAGAGTCAAGCTGACAGCTTGCAGAAGCCCTTCTGACCCATCTCACCACCCTTCGTGGTCAGAGGATGAAGAGTTTCTCAGTGCCTGTTGAAGATTTCCCTCCCCATTCATTTTAATGCCATAATTTACAGGCAAACAGCTGCCTTGCACACAGCCAGGCATTGTACTGAAAACCTTACAGGGGCCCTTTCCCCTCCCCTACACACACCTGACGCCCCAACTTAGAGTCTTCATAAACCTGGTGCAACATTTCATCCAGTGCAACACACACACTAATGGCACTTATTATAGTCTTTGTAGAACCTTTGGTATAAAAGTCACAGATTCCACAAAATCTTTCTATTTTATGCAAAAACTGTCAGTGAAATTCCAGTAAAATTAAGAGACCTGGTTGTTACAGGACTCCTTAGTGCAGAAAACCAAGTGCTAAATTGTACAATGCCAGTACAGTCATGGACAGCAACATAAAGCCTTAAAATGCCTGGAGAAAAGTCCTATCACTCACTCGTTTCAGAGGAGACTAACAGTGGTAATTATGCTTGATTAAAAATCAATGTCACTAGACTTGATGTTGGCTGGGAAGGGCCTGGAATTCATAAACCCCCAAACTCTTCATGCTGGGAGAGCACTGAGCTACATCTTCCTTTATCAGGGATGAATGTAAGCCGCTCCCTTCCTTTTAGCTTCAAGGCAGTATCAGGAAACATGGTTGAGGTTGGTTTTCATGTCATTACTGGGTATTTTAACAGAAGTGTGAGGATGCATTTGAAATGTTACGAAGCTTTTATTTATAAAGTTGGTTTTAGAAGTGGGAAAACTTCCTTTTCTACCTGTCTTATGTCAGCCAGCAGCATCAAATCTGATCTGGCCCTCAATCATGATAATGCAGCACAGCTTGCTTAGGCTTTTTACTGATGGAACTGCTTTGAGATTGCTAAAAAGGATGCTGATGAGTATTAACTATGATGTCTGTCATTTTGGATCTCTGGGTATCCTTACAGCTCTACCATTACGATGTTAAAGCCCCTCTCAAGAATTTAAACACAGAAATTTTCACTTTTCTTTCAAAACTTTTAGATTAAGCAGTTTGACTAAGGGTATATACATGTATATGTCAGAGAAAGATATGCATGCACTGCACAAGGTACTGGAGAAAAAGCATGAAAGGTGGCAAAACTCATTTTGCAGCAAAACCTGTGCTAACTCCCTGGCTGAGTATATCAGCCCACCTTCCATGGTCCTCAAAGTTATGGCTACAACTGCACTGTAATTACTGAAGCTTTTCAGGGGGCAGAAACGGGAGGAAATCTCTTGGAAAGCTTTAACTATTTGGACAACTATGGAAACTAAACAGACACCTTCATAACAGCCTCTATACTACACAGCAGAAAATTTTCTTTAAAATCAGCTGAAGACTTCTGTCAGAGCAGCAAAGCTATGTTTACTGGAAAGCCACATTATGCCAGCCAGACCAACAGAGAGGGTCTAAGCCCACAATTACAGATGGATGAAGGAGATATGTCTCACTGGCATAGCCAAATGTTCTTCCAAAAGCTCTGAAAAACTGAAAGGCCCCCAGAGCAGAACCAGAAGCAAGTCTGTTCACAGAAAGGGCACATTTCCTAGTGCTGTCTCATCTTCTCTGCCACCACACATTTGTCGTTTGCTCACAGAAATCTGGTTTTGCTAAAACAGATCAAAGCCCTGGCTGGGGAGGCTGCAGGATTGCTCCCATCTTAGCTGATGGGATCATCTTCAAGAGACGAGATGCACAAATCTTACATCACCACAGTGCCACCAGCTGACCACATCTAGAGTAAACTCTTCATTGACCCTGCACAGGTGTTTAGTCTTCTCCAAATCTGCTCCTTTGCATGTGTTCTTATCAAAGCAACCCTTACCTCTCTTTACAAATGTAAAGAGAGAAGCAGCTGACTACAAACACCTCTGAATTTCATGAGCTGGCAAAACAGGTTTCAGATACCCTAAGCATACCCATGGCCATTGCTGTAAGCAGCTTGCCCCTCTTTACCCCACAAAACACAATCAAAACTGTATTTTGGTCAAAACCCTTCATAATACCGAAAACAACAGTGCTCTCAAGTTTTCCTTTCACAGAATCACAGAGTTGTAGGGGTTGGAAGGGCCCTGGAGAGCTCCTGGGGTCCAACCCCCTGCCAGAGCAGCTCCCCAGCTCATACTGCACAGGTCGGCGTCCAGACGGGGCTGGAATCTCTCCAGAGAAGGAGACTCCACACCCCCTGGGCAGCCTGTCCCAGGGCTCCCTCACCCTCACTGGGGAAAAGTTCTTCCCCATGTTGGTGTGGAACTTCCTATGCTCTGACTTGCAGCCATTGCCCCTTGTCCTGTCCCCACAGACACTGAAAATGGGCTGGCCAATTCCCCCTGCGCCCCATACATTCTTCCTGATGTCCTGTATATGTGCTTTGGCATATGTCTGTCCTTCCAGCAGGCATCTTCCCTTTCTCCACAGGGCTCAGCACGTGGTGCCCATGGCTGTGGTACCAGGTCACCTCCGCACCAAACAAGCGCCCCAACACTCCCTGCCCAAGACCCCCAGCAAGGCGGGGACAGGGCTGGGGCCCGTGTTGCGGCGTGGTCGGAAACACAACCCCTCTGGGACAGCCAGCTGCAGCTCAGCACTGAAATACAATGCGTTAATAAGTAGGTCAGCTTGTTCCTATAAAAGCAACGGGTTTAACACCAACCGTGCCTTCCAGTGGGAGTAGGAAGCGACTGCAGTTTTTTGCTCCCCTGTTTCCCATGTTCGAAGCCACAACATTCCTCCTCCACCCCTGTCCTCCCGTGGGGTGCCCCGCTGTACCTTGGCCCCCCGGCAAGCCTGCCTTTGCAGGCTGCGGTCAGGAGCCACTGCTGAAACCTTGCACCAGAAAGCAAATTCCAAGAAAACAAACACTATCACTAGGCAATTAAAATGCAGTTGGTAGCAACAAACAAACCGGCTGCAAGGAGTATCCAGGGCTCTGTTCTTGCCAACAGGTTCAACAGGTTTTGAATATTAAGTCACATTAGGGCTTAAAAGGGAAACGCTGCAAAGATCTTGCCACCTGTGGCTTCAGATCTTGTCACCTGCGGCTTCACGGCTGTCTCTGCACTAGCGCAGCTTGCCCTGGCCCTTCTCTCCCTTTGGCATGGAAGTATTTTGACCAGCTTTAAATTAGCCAAGAAAACATATCCCTCCTGTCCAAATGAAACACTTTAGTGTCCCAACATAGAGCCTGTCCCCAGCACTGGGCTGCATGCAGGCACCTGTGGGAACAGCAACGCTTTGCAGCTTGCAGCATGAAGTGGCCTGTGCCTGAGTGAAGCAATGCTGGGGCTGCCCGCTCACCAGGCCCACCGCAGGCCGCCGCCACAGCCCTGCGTAGGTAGTCCTGGGGCCAAACCTCACCTGCACGGCGTCTTCACCTTGTCACAGCCCATAGAGAGCTCTCCTGAATGGAAAGATAATCGCTTGCAGAGGACACCAGTTTATTTTAATAAAGGCTCTAATATACTCCTGTCACTTTCTCTCAATATACCAGCAGTCAATGGCATTTACTAAACACAGCGCAAAAGGCAAGGAAGCTCATTCAAACGTTTTTTCTCTCAATGAAGCAGCTCACTGTGATGCCTCTGCAAATGGATGTCCCTGAAACAGCCCTACGTGGCACAGCGTGGACTGTGGGACCACAACACAATGCCCAAATACCATCTGCTCCTCCCATGAGCTGGTCTTGAAAGCCTTCAGCTTTTGTAAACAACTGTTGTTCCCTTTTATTTTGAGATGCTGCACAATGTAGCAGAACACACTTACAAGCTGACTATAATCCAAAAGCTTTATAGTCTGCTAAACTTGTTTTAAATAATACATAAATACCAAAAGACATGCTGTACTCTTCCTCAGTTTTCATGTGAACTCTGTCCTCTGTTTGCTGTATTTTCTGTTTATAGCAGCATGGCTTTAAACCGCAGAATAAATAGTATTATTTTTTCTTCCCTTTCTAGTCCAGAAACATACACTACGTTTAATTACTGTTTTGGTAGAGTCCACCTACGCAGATGGGCTGTGCTTGCATGAATCAACTGGTATCTCTGGATTCAGAGCACAGAAGAGGTTAAAAAAAATGAGGGCACTTATGTCAGCCCCTCCTTCCTCTCCCTGCATTTCATCACAGTGAAAGGGTTTAAAAGTAAAAAATTCCTTCCACATCATATAATCCTGGCATCTGCTGAGCAGCAGAATCAAGCTCACTCATTTTGCTGTTTGATTCCCAAAAGTAATTGCACAGATTCAGGTCCAGAACTCCATTTTCCAGGCCTTGAAGTTTCCAAATACCTGTTTTTCCTATTTTGGCACATCAGAAAAAGCAGTAAACAGAGCTAGTAAATACAGAGCAATCTTCTCTGTTAAAGTGCAATTCTGATTGCATTACTTAAGAAATATAATTTCCCGAGGCTTTTTACTACCTGACTTCAGGATACACGTGATACAGTATCAATCTACCAACACCCCTTTGCTGCCCCTTCCTTCAGCGGCCTGCAGCTCACCTGTGTCATTATGCAGTTCAAATACCAAGTTCCATTACCAAGATTAAGCCACAGAAAGAATCTGGTCTGGAGAGGGAGTAGGTCGCTGTGGTCATGTTTATTATTTAATAACAGTGGGAATAATTCATATCACTGCAACAATTCCCTACCACTCCATTTATCAATTTCAAAGTAAAATACATCAGACCTCCAGGCAGTGACAGGAGTCCAAAGGCTCAGTGGACTCACTCTGCTAAACCCTGGGCCCATATTCCAGGCTGGACACTGGATTAAGATATATGGGAACAGTCCTCCTTCACTTACACCTATGTCCAGCAACTCTGTGCCAGGAAAACCCTGGGAGTGGCACAGGCTCAAATCCACATCCTATTTCCATGCAGACACTGTATTTCAGATCATGTGTTTCACCCTCTCTTCTAAATGAATGAAATTTATTTTTTCCCTCTGCATGGGCTGCCTGGTCGGTGTTCTCACTCTGCAAGCTTTCTGGGGCAAAGACTGTCTCTCACTACACGTCTTGATTGAGCCATAATTTGTCGGGTGGCAACTGGCTGAAGGGTCTGGCCCAGAGTGTGACAGTGAAGGGTAGTATTGGACCTGCAGCCAGTCACTAGTGGGGTTCCCCATGCCTTCATTTTTGGTCCAGTTTAACATTTTCATTTTGGTCCAGTTTAACATTTTCATAAACAACCTGGACTCAGGACTAGAGGGTGTCTAAAGTCAATTTGCAGATGACACCAAATTGGGAGGAGCAGGTGACTGCTGAGGGTGGAGAAGCCTTGCAGAGAGACCTGGCCAGGTCAGAGAGCTGGGCAATGGCCACCAGCATGGAGTGTAACAAGGGCAAGTGCTGGATTCTGCACCTGGGAAGAGGCAACCCTGTCTGCACATACAGACTGGGGGGTCAGAGGCTGGAGGCCAGCCATGCTGAGAGAGATTTGGGGGTCTCTGTTGACAGAGAGTTAAGCCTGAGCCAGCAGTGTGCCCAGGCAGCGGGGAGAAGCAGCCGTACCCTGGGGTGCATCCAGCAGGGCACGGCCAGCTGGGCCAGGGGGTGACTGTCCCGCTCTGCACTGCGCTGCTGCAGCCTCCCCTGAGTACTGGGGGCAGGTTTGGGTGCCACAGGACAAGAGGGACACAAAAGTATTGGAGTCCCTAGAGGATGGGAACAAGGATGGTGAAGGGTCTGGAGGGGAAGACTTAGGAGGAGAGACCTCATTGCAGTATAAGACTTGATGATGGCGGGGAGGGTGCAAGGGGGCAGGCGTCCCTCTCCCCTCTCTGGTGACCAGGGATAGAACCTGAGGGAAGAATGGTATGAAGCTGTGACAGGGGAGGTTTAGGTTGGCTATCAGGAAGAGGTTCTGTACTGAGAGAGGGGTCGGGCACTGGAACTGGCTCCCCTGGGAAGTGGTCACAGCTCTGACCTTGACTGAGTTCAAGAGCATCTGGATGATGCACTCAGCCACATGCTCTGACTTGGCTGGTCCTGTGTGGAGCCAGGAGTTGGACCTGATGATCCTTCAGGGTCCCTTTCAGCTTGGGATGCTCTGTGATTCTATGACAATAATTGCTGAGGTTGTCTACAATTTCTCCTATTTTTTAATGCAACTGAATAAGATATCTAATATCCTCACTCACACCTCTCTCAGATATATCTTATTTGCAAAACACAGTAGTGCCTCAGTCATTAAGGTAATGTAATAATTAATTTTCTTCTTTAACATGCTTTCCTTCACACCCTTGCGATTTGTTAATGCAATTTTTGATACATACTGAAGCTGCAGGGAGACAGAAACAGGAGAGAAAGGAAGAGATGCCAGTAAAACTTAAGACTTCTATCCCAATAATCCCCCATTCTTACACACCCCCCCCCCCCAATGAATCATGTCACTTCCAGCTTTGCATTTTCCTACAGGCCTTTATCCCACAGTCTCAACAACTGATGAACTACTAACTGGGTTTCCAAATCCTTACAACAGGGCCAAGGTTTTTGCCTTTTTGTTTGGCTAATCTTTTCACATCTATTTGCCTTGCTCCCTCGACAACTGAACAGCACACAAGTGATTTGGGTTCATTCAATAGATTCCAAATTGGGAGCCTGCCTACTTTGTTTGCTTTAGGGCAGAAGGAGGGAGCAAACAGCAGCTTTGTAAGTGAAGTTGCCGATATTCTTCTCTGTGAAAAGATATAGAAATGCAAAGCACTCTTTACAAACACAGTCACTTCATGCTGATCCAACTTGTTTCAATTCACTTTAATTTGATTCCACCTCTTGAAGTGGTTTAACTTTGATACCTACTATGGGTTTTTTTTACATTTAGATTGTTTTCAACTCAGCAGGACAAACTAATGTTACTAACTTCCAGTTAGTTTTGAGTATTCGCTTTAAAGGGAGGTAGGAACTCAGAACCAACAAACCCTGAGGTTGTAACCAGCTCTCTGGCTGCCCAATGCCATCTTCTCATTTGTCTGACCAATTCCCAATGCTGTTTAATACTTTTAAGACTTTTCCACTAAGGTAGAAAAAGATAATGGTACTTTGAAAGGTCGAAAAAACCCCACAGAAGCATTTCTTTAACAATTGCTTGCCAAGCATGCAATGCTGCTAAATACTTTTGCAGAGCAGCACCAGCAGGCAATCGTCTCTGGCATACAGCAGTTCAGGGGCAGTTTGGAACAAGTCTTGCTTCCCAGCCCAGCCTTACAGCTCTGTGACTTTATGGCAGTAAATTTTCAGACTTGTTACTCTGCATTAAAAAAAAATAATAAATAAAATTACCAAAAGAACCCACTAGATAATGAACCCACTGATAATGGCAGGACAAGGGGGATGGATTAAAGCTGAAGGAGGGAAGGGTTAGATTGGATATTATAGGGAAGTTTTTTCCAGAGAGAGTGGTGATGGGCTGGAACAGGCTGCCCAGAGAGAGGGTGGGTGCCGCACCCCTGGGGGTGTTCAAGGCCAGGTTGGATGGGGCCCTGGGCAACCTTGTGTAGCTCCAGGCCTGAGGTTGGTGTCCCTGCCTGTGGCAGGGGGTTGGAGCTCTGTGACCCTTGGGGTCCCTTCCAACCCAGACCAGTCTGTGATTCTATGATTTTATGAATCAACATACTCTTTAATTGCATAAACACATTTTGAAACTTTCAAAGTTCGTTCAACTTCTCCCCAGCCTGGCCCTGGCAACTAAACAAGTACCACACGCATGAGGGCAAGAGGCCAGAGTACTGTCACAGCTAGGAATCCCCTTCCTTCAAAAAGGCATGCCCCTTACGTGACTGAAAATAATTTTAAAAGGGGATTCTTGTTGTAGGGGGAGGATGGAGGAATGGAAGAAGTGGGGAGGAGGAACAACAGGTTTCTTACGTGGTAAGACCACCTTTATTCATATAAAGAACCGAAAAGATGCCACCTCCAGAAGCCCGAGGTATTCTGGGCAGCCAGTAAGGCAAATATGAGAACTATACACCTGATACAAGATTCACAGACCTGGAGGGGAATGGAAGTTTGCTCCTTCATAAACTGAAGGGAGAAAGTTGACCAAAAAGATATGAATACCTCTCCACAAAGTTACCCCAACTCTGCCTTCTGGTGTTGATTACAGCCCTGTAGAGACTCACATCCCCCGCCCTTCCCACACAAAGGTTCTCACGTTACACAAGCACTACAAATGATTAAAAATTACATGAAATTTTACAAAATTACATGGTATGCTCCTGCTTCTGTTGCCAGCCCCAAAGTGTTTAGCACACTGTTATGCTATCAAGTTTTGTACTCTGTGCCAGTCACTCCCCAAGGTGTTTATGTGAAGCACTCAGGCAAAATGAACAGAACATCTGTATTCTATTTGCTAATGAGCAATCATCATTTCTACAATTCTCCAGCCAGGGACTTTGCTGTTTGGAATACTAATGCCATTTTAAAAAATTAAAGGAAAAAAAAAACCAACGTTCTGCTCATTAGTACTACAGTTAGTAAAATACTTTTGCACTGTTTACAATGTAACCAGGCTTCCATTTCCATTGCTTTCCAGTATTTTCACAAAATTAGAGCTTTCAGAAATAAAAACTTTGATGATATATACTTAATGTATTTTCAGGATTAGCATCATTTGCAATGCAGCTCTTGCTTTAATTACCTTTTACCCACACAGAGGCAAGGATTTAAAATAAACTATTACAAAAGCTTTTCAAACACACCCTACTGAAGATTCCTTTCATCGTTTGCTTTTTATATTGTGGCAGCACCCACAGGAGGCTAGATGAGGTAAAAAAAGAGTTATAAAAATACAGGCCACGGTCTACAAACTTAATCATATGAAATTCCTATGTGTGTAGAGAGAGTGAGGGAGGGAACACAACGGCTTTGAAACTAGGACGTGTTTTGTCTGTAGACATAAACAGCTATCAGTTTTCCTTCGAACCGATGGATATTTGCATCACGTGAGGACCGGGATTATCCTCCGGCAGAAAGGGCAGATCCTGAAAACAGCAACACGCCAGGGAGCGCTCCCAGCTGCCTTCCCTCACCAGGGCACTCGGGCATTTTTGGATGCGAAGCTCCCTTACCCTCTTGTGCATCAGAAATGACTCTGCTCAAGTCAGGGATGAGCAGCAAATGAGATCAGAACGGGATATTCAAGTCGACAAACTCTAATTGAAGTGGCTTACATAAGAATTGTCTTTATAGTTGCTCACGGTGTACTGAAATGTAACTTAGCAAGCCAGAGAAAGATGACTCAATAGAGGATTTGACTGATCCATCTATAAAGTCCGACACGGTACCCGCGCTCCTGCGTGGGAGCCGGCGAGGGGAAAGCATTCCTCTAGGCACAAGGAACACAGCACACCAGAAACCTCTGCTTTTCCACACAAGAACAGATGTATCTCAATATGCTGTAATACCCTTTCAGTCTAAAAATAAACCTCACCCTGTGTTCTACAGTTGCATCAGGTAGGGTCAGCACATTTCAGTCCCTGACGAGGTGCTCCAAGGCAACCCCGCTCCACAGCTGGATGAGACATCTCAGCCGCTGTAGCCATTTCCCAGCAAAGACATCGCGATGGAGCGGTTCTGTCCTCGGCTGGGGAGGCTTTCTATCGCCATGGCAACCGGCGGCGGTCCACACACCACAGAGGCCCGCATCGCATCACCCCGGCAGGACAGGAAACGCCGTGCCACACTTAAAAGCCGCCTTCCTTAAAGACAAAACCAAAGCAAGACAGAAAAGAGCGAGAGACCATGACTCTTGCAGATCCTGGATGAAATAATCTGCTCGCAGCAAACCTCTCCCCTCACCCTGCACGGTCGGCTGCAGGCTGTGCTTTAAATCACTCTGAGGGAGGTGTTTTGTTTGACTGAAATACCCAGCTGGCCTCATTTCGGTCAGCCAGACAGGAGGCAACCTTTGTTTTTTCAGCATTTACCTCGCCTTTTAAGTGGATGCCAACCAACTTGGAAACACGCCTCCTCCTCACAGAGCTTCCAGCCGGCAGCAGAGCCAGACCCAGCCTGTGCGGAGCAGCCTCAGAAAGCAGAAGGTTCCCAAAGCCACCCACATCTGACCCAAAGCTTGAGGCACATCAAAAGCAAGGCTGGATGATATGCACGAGCAAGTAACCGTTTCCTGTGCCATGACAAGGTAACTTGGTCCTGTCATCCCCTTCAGCCCTCAGAACACAGGGTGCTCTACCCAAGGCAAGGACAAAGGCTCTACCAGGACTACTTCAACCTGGTTAAAGCTTTCTGCATCTGTTTAAGGAAATAATGTGAACCTATTTTAATACATAGCTCACCACAAACCGTAACTCTCTCTCGCTTCCCCAGAACTAATTATATACATGTCACCAGAGTGTCATACATCTCTCTCTTTCCACCTAGAGAACCCATTTGTCACTGCCACAGCCTAACATGTTATATATATATACTGAACAGCACTCTCCATGCAACAGTTTAGGGAAAAAAAACCCTAGGCCTTCGCGTGATGTGAGTACTTAGTACTTTTATAAACCCACCTAGTTGTAACACTGAGCTATGGTGGTTATGATTTAATAACTCATCCAGTGAGGAAAAATAAACCACATACCTTATATAAATATCGATAAAACCCTTTCTTCCTACTGTGTTCACAGTAGCCTACATCCACACCACCAGCAAATATAAAGAACACCGTGTACCAGCACCGGAACAGCCAGCGTGCCTTTACTGTCACAGTAAAGCATGAAACCGTGTTTAAAGGCAAACGAAGTTAAAACCTAATTTGTACTAAACACAAAGCTACAGTCCGCTTCCAGCTACAGAATTTGTGACTTCAGGTTTGGAGCAAAGCTGCAAAATTATCTATAGAAGGAGAGAGGAGTTTTTCAAAGGGAAATACTAGGGAAAGCACCCAAAAGAACCCGGAAAACCTCTGAAACCATGGAAGGGAACTGTTAAGCTGACTACATATAAAGGCCTGTGATAAACAAAATAGAAGGGAAACACCAGACTGAAAGACTAAAAAAGAAAATACAGAGTGCCTTTCGTTTGCACATCAGGATTCTCCCTCTCTCAGTGAATAAAATGGATACCCAGAGGCAAAATTAGTTGTTCTCATCATGCAGTGCCTAGGCAATGTTGCTGGAATATACTAGCAAAGAAACACGCCAATTCTGTTTCAAACTGCATTAGGATCAGAAATATTGATGGGATTCTTCAACTTGAAGAACAGAAAAAACAAAACCAGTGTTGGATGCTGAATGGCTCACACTTATTAAGAAGCAATGCATTAGAAGTGAATGAAAAACCCCAAACATGAAGAAATGCAGACAGGAATTTTTTTCCCTCTGCAATCTCTGTACATCCTCTCCTCCCAGTACACGAACACGCTCTCTACAACCAGAACAGGCTGCAATATTAAACCAACATCAAGAAGCTACCTCTCAAAACTAAATTTTACACAAAGCACTTTCATGAAAATTGAAAATGATAAAGACACCAACAAAATCTGATGGAATTCAGTATAACACGGGTAAGTTCGATAAAATGTTCAGTTCCTTTTTTAAGTCAAAGAGCCGGATCCAGAGGATGTTCTCACAGTAAGTCCACTAATGAGGAAGTTTGATGTTTTGAGCATAGAAAAGATAGTATATTCAAATTTTGAGTGTGGGAATAAAGTCACCTACCTTCAAAGCACTTGTGACCAGCAAAAAAGTAAAGGGAGTTGAATCTTACTTTCTTCTTACATATTAATGAAGTAAGTTACTCTCGTCATTACTGAACTAGTTTAAGTAGAGCAAGATTGCAATTAAACAAGAAAATTCATATGCTGGTCCCAGAAGGAGGCACATACAAAGAGCATCAAGCATCAGGACTGCAGGAAACATCTGATAACCAAACGCGTGCACACAACATAAAATGGAGACATTTGTTTATTGACAGTTGCAAAGCAGGCTGCACTCTTTATTTACTGTTATCTCCTTTTCAGTATTACACAGATCATTTGAAAGAGGGCAACAGGGATATAAGTTTAACAAGCATGAAGCACGTCCATGTGCATATGTTTATGCTAACAACCATGGGGAACTTCAGCTCTACCTCCTGCCTTTTCCCTGCACGGGGCTACGACAGCAGAACCACTTCAGTGCATGCCAAGCACGCAGCAGTCTCTCCTCCCGACGTCGGTAGGCAGCTGCCGAGCCCAGCTGATGGCTGACCGCCACGGCCATTCCCTCTTTGCCAGCAGCGCTGCCCATGTGAGGCAAGGCACAGCTCTCTGGCTCCTTCCCTCCCCATCCCTCCAATGTGAGGGTTCCTCTCTTTTTCACCAGTCAAACCTTGGCTCTCTGTACAGAGAACCGCCAGGAAACACTCCTGCCCGCAGAAGACGCTACCGTGCTCTGTGTCCTGGGGTCCAACTGCTCAGGATGGGATAGCACACTGGTAGGACATCTACTGCTATGGATATAAAGGCTTGAGATACTGAGCCCCCAGAAGACCCAGACATCCCATGTTGTTCGGATCCATTTTAAGATGGAGCATTCAACCAAGTTGTTGCATACAAGTTAAGAAAGCCAGGAAAAGACCAACTAAACAGATTTTAAACTACCAGGGATGTGATAGAGACATGCTGGCACAATCAGAAGGCCAAGACAACATCAGTGCCACACAAGTGATGTCTCTTACTCCTTCCTGTAAGACAGCATGCATGACTGCAGAGACCTAAAGGGTCACAGACATCCTTGTCCCTCTGAGGCTGCCCCTCTCCAAGCAGCTCTGCACGAGGCAAGCCTCGTCCTTGAAGTGCACTGCACAGACAGCACCCTTCCAGAGGGGATACCCACCGAAACGATTCTCGCTCTGCAATTAGCGCCCACCTGAGTATGGAACATCAGACCTAGGGCGCTTGCCTGGTTCCAGCCCTCCTGTACTGAGACCAAGACAACAACCTTCTAACACACTGCAGCACGCCGTACAGCTGTGTCAGGATGGCGTAACACTGATCGCCTGTGACAGGAGGCATTTGTACCAAGAGATTTCTGAAAGCAGTACAGTATTTCTTTGTGTGAAGTAGCTGAGAAATAATACTCTCACCCCCCTGCCCCAACCTTCGTTTCCTTTGTGCACTGCCAAGCAAAACGGGCCCCAAAACACGCTCTCTTTATTCTTTAACTGATGGAAATTACATTAAAGAGAAGCCCAGCACAAAGGAAGGTTTGGCAAGGAACGTGCCTTTTATGTTCCATTCCATAAAACACTCTGAGATGTATTGACTGATATTTACAAAAAGATGTTCTTCATACAGCTACACACAGGGGCTGCTGCAATGCTGACTTGATCTGCACTTCAAACTGGCAGTATAAAACAAAACATTTCTAAACATATTTGATAGAAGCCATTTTTTAAGAAACAAAGACTTGGAGGAAAAAAAAAACCCACCCCAAACCCTGTTCTTTCATGCCTGTATTTTAAATTAATTATAGCAAAGAAATTCCAACTTCCAATGTATTTGCATATTACTGAAAATAGAAGCGGTCTACGGTATATAAGCAACTGGTTATAAATATATGTGGAGTCTTTGTTCCTTAATAAAAACCACTGTAACTAATGGCATAGGGAATCTTTGCAACCTCCTTTTCTGAGCCTTAGAGTCAGATTTATTCCCCTTGGTCGTTCGGTGCTTTGCCACTGGCAGCATTGATTTTCTGCCCTCCTTGGTGACAGCTGGAACCTGAAATCCAGGCTTGTGCTCCATTTTCAGCCATAGAGAGCCTGGTCTGGAGCAGCTTTTGTCGAGGGACAGCAAAGAGCCAACAAACCACACAAACATGGGCAAGGTGTGCAGCAGTGTGCCAGAATAAACACTCCTTCCCATCACAATATTTGCATCGCTGGTGTGATCTAATCTATAGCTACAGTCCTGCTTAGCACTGATACTATCACTGCGGTCTCATTTAACAGCGGCAATTCCTCTCCATAAGGCAGTTTCATCTACACGACCACGGATGTGTTCAGCAGTAACAACACTAAGGCATTTTCCAGTTTTAATAAGGTTAAATAATACCCCAACACACTCACCATTTCCAACATCCTGCCCAGGTATCACTGGTATATGCTGGTGGGGTCCCCCCAAGGCAGCTTTCACTTACCACTGGCATGTCCCAGCGCAGCAGGATCCTGCCCCGCTGCTGGCCAGGGACACGTACACATCACTTTCAGATGAAACCAGGGGTGAAGATATAATTACCGAATGGAAATGTGCCAGCCAAAACATTTTTTGGTGGTACACTGTGTTCTTGTGAGGAGAATTTACCTGTAAAACCACATGAACAAACCCTCATCATCATAAAATTCGCCCCAGACCAGTGCTCAGGAGGTACAGCTCAGCTGCAGCTCTGTTTCTTGTAGAAAATATAACACAACCCATCAAGAAAGAAAGTGCTCTGAGTTATTTCCAAATAAATACTTTAAATATATTGCAAGGACACTTTAAAAAGTTGCTTCTATTTCAAAATATTGCTGCTTTGCATATGAAATAATTTCTACTGCACCTGCAAGAGTTAGAAGCTTGAAGATCTGGAAGGTCTTTCAAGAAATAAGTTTTCAAAACAGTACAGAAACTTCATTTACTTTTATTTCTTCTGGCAAATTGCATCAGAGCCAGGAGTCTGATTCGATGATCCTTATGGGTCCCTTCCAACTCAGTACATTCTATGAACACAATCCCCCTAAACTTTGGTAAATCACCCTCTTCTGCCAACAAAAGAAAGGATTAAAAGTGGCCCAACGTTTGGGAAGAGTTTTAGGTTACAGACAAAATGGGCATTTTAAATACAGAAACTGAACTGGAGGAATGACTCATCACTCATTGCATCTCCCCAGATTTCCTTCACAGTTTCTGTTGTTTCTGGAAGGAAGGATGCTTGCTGGAAAGATCCAACTAAATAAAAGCCACAGGGGGCTGTTCTCCTCCTGCTGTACACGTGTCGTCTGGGTCTGGCAGTCAGTTCAACTGGCTGGGCGCAGAGAACTGTGTACAAAGGAAATATTTTAAGGTGATGAGTAGTCAAAGGGCCCCTGAGCCGACATGACAGTACTGCTGCAACCTCTTGAGCTTCAGCCTGTTCCCTTCAGAACAGTGTCCCAGCACAGCTCGCAAAGTTCCACGAGTCACTAGGAGGAAAAGTCAGATGGACAGACATCTCTCTTCTTTCACATCTTCCCAACCCACAATAAAACCTAATCTTTTTATAATTAAGACTATGTTATATTCAGGAGAAGATGTTTATGTAATTAAAGACTCTTCAATACTGTGGGCAAAGTAAAGCCACTGGGAAAGTCGAAGCTGCCAGCTGAAGCCTTGCATACAAATGCTGCGCTGCCACAGGATTTGCCTTGGGCAAAAGCCCAGCAGAAAATTCAGGAGTCGCTTCCCTACCACATCTCTGGAACATTAAACTGTTACAGCAAGATCATTTCACTTTCAATTGCTTGCCTCCTCCCCCATTTATCACTCAGTGCACCTCTCTGCGTTAATTGCTTTTTAAACATTGCTCACACTTAAAATTCAGACTCAGCCTGTACCATTTACTTCCCAATATAACTTGATGTTCAAAGTAAAACATGTAATTACTGTATAAAAAGTCATACAAATATAATTAAAAATAAGGTGGAAACTTTTTCCCCAATGAAATTCATTTTACAACATGTATGCCCTAATTAGGCTTAAAGCCCCCAATTTATGCTGGTGTTTTGTAACGAGTTCTTTTTTGCCTCTTCAAACTATGGCTACATGAAAGGGACTTGTCACCACCAACTCCCACAGCAAACTCTCAGCCTGTATGGCAAAGTTTTCTTTACCTTTCTTTCACTGACAACACTTGCAGCCTGCAATCCTTTGGTGAAAGCCTCCATCACTCAGCAGCCTTCCAGGGGCTGAACAACTGGTTTTTCTAGTGACATAGCTGAACATCACTGCTGGTGTTTCTGTCACCTGCAGATCAGCCCACTGGTAACCAAACCGCACCGTGTGTACCGGTTACGCAGGCTGGTACCAAAAATCCACACGTGGGCAACCAAGTGGCTTTAGCCCTAGTGTTCACTGACTGTACGTGAGCGCTTTTGTTCTGCTCTATACACTGCTGCTGCCTTGAGCTGCCTTATAAAAGAAGGAAAACAATTAAAACTGCTATGTAGAAAAGGCAACACTGGAACACTGTTGTCTCCATCTAGTAAACACACAGAGTGCAAATCTAGAGCAAACTTTTTCTCTTTACTTATGTGTCTGTGGGAAATCAGGACTTCCCCAAAACCTAAGCAAATCAACACCACCAAAAGGCTAAGGGGTGTGTGTGTGTCTATCAGATTTTCCACCTAAACAGAAATGGTAAAGATTTTCCCAAGACTACTCTTACCAACACTCTGCCCTGCTTGCTGTGAGCACTGGAGGCTCAAGTATGAGGAACCTCTTGGCTTTTATTCCGCTAACGGCCACCGGAGAAAATAAATGACTGCAGGAATTATCATCAAACCTGGGGCATCATTATCTTGAATTTGTTTAACCTCTGAGGAAATGTAAATTCTTATTCATACCTGTGGACAAGAAGAAGGTCAGTTCTTCACTGCAAAGTTTGGGGTCAATTATTCTTGGAATAATAAAGGTTTTCAGGAAGAACTCGAGTCGTAAGATGCCCTGGTTTTGGTTCAATAGGGTAATACCGACCTTCCTATTAACTTGATCTCCCATGTAGTGTTTTGGGTCATTGCCTATTTTTTTATCTAGCAGCTCAGGTACTAACTCTTCCTTCTCTACAACAGTTGCATCTGTTTCCACAATTGCCCTTCCAGGACAGGACATCCATGCCTTGGGAAGGGTACGTACAAAAAGACCATTCTTCCTTCTTGATTGCCTCAGGGGCTGCTGCAGCACTGGTGGCAATTCTGAAGTTCAAATGTTTTGGTGGTTACAAAAAACCTGCTTCTCACTTCAGAGCAACAACTCAAAACTTGAAGTGGCTGCCACAGCACGTGGCACATTCAGATGTGCAACTGGGAGGTGGTAGTTTAAGTAGTTGGCACCTTGTTCGAAGCTTTTGATTGGAGATGTTGGTAGCTCCTGCTGGATCTAGCCACGATCAGAGCATATTTAATCATCAATGACCTACAAAATCATCTTTTAATAAGGCTGGTACAATCACATGTGCTTTCCTCTACAACTACATGATTTAACTGGAAGTGGTAGAAGAAACGGGGGAGGGGGAGGAAGAGGAAAGAAATGTGCAGCTAGGAAACTATGTTCAAAACCAGCCAGCATGGATCAACAGTTTGCTCCTGCTGTTTGTCCCCAGCAAACTGGTGTTTCATCAAGTGGGCACATATCACCTCCCCGAAATAAACTGTGCTATTTTGCTATGCGAAACACTGCCAATAATATGCATAAGGCATGAATGCAGCAAGATACTCTGTCAGGGAAGAGGAACTGAGGCTTGCAACAGATGCTGCAATTAAAATGAAAAGAGCTGCCAAGCTACTCTTCATTTCACTCCAGAAGTAAATTGTTGAACTGTAATTAATGATCAGTTTATTAAATAAGCATCAGGCTTTTACGTCATAATTCTCCTAAACCCCTCAGCTGTTACATAACACGTAAGACAGAATTTACATGGGCTCTTATTCTGAAACATCACCGTTCATTTTTCCATCAGCAGCCCAGCAGGACAGTTTACCATTCCTTTTCAAGTCAAATACAACGAGATTTTACTTGCTCTTCAAGATTAGCTCAGTGTTTGCACTTTTGTTGTGTCAGGGCGGTTTTAAAGACTCACTTTCAGAAGTCCCTGGAACCCACTGCATTTATCACAGCAAGAAAGCCACAGGACAGGTCTTTTGGGGTTTTTATGTTTGCCTTCTTTTTTTCCCCTTTGTAGAAGTATAGTACTTTCTGGCCTTCTCTCCTTTTCACAGTCACTTTTAACAGACCAACACTCCAACAAAGGCAATCCGTTTCATCACATTTACTGAGTCCTTGTTGTGAGGAGAGACTACAGATTTGGCAGTGCAATGCTGAAGCTGCTATCCTCTGCTAATAAAACTCACCATAATACAGCACAATACAAAGAGTTAACCCCAGCTAGTCTGCAGAACACAGTAAAAACAGGCCCGTTCTGGGTGGCGACACCGTTCCGCTTTCTAGGGTACACCTCAGCTTCAGTGCTAACAGAGAGAAAAAAATATCTCAGTTATGCTTGAAAACCCCTAATCCATAGTGGAGCAAAGAATCACAGGTTTTATAGCCTTTTCCACTAACTCCAGAGAGCACGAGCAAAGAACAAAATACCACCCTGTCAGCTTGGAGGGAGCCGTTCTGCTCTGCCACCCATCAATGCAGGGAATGATTAAGTCTTGATTCCCAGTGCCAAAGACTTCAGATAAAGAAGCAAACCATTCATTTCCAGCCATGATCGCACTTAGCAAAGCAAGTGAGGGAACCAGCAGTAAAGTATGCTTGGCTACTGGAGTTTATTGTGAATAGCTTGGAACTAAGATTTCTTTCTACAATGATGTCAAAAAATCCATTATGTGGAGGCACCAGCAGATATTTATTTACCTGGGGTTAGCACGGCTTCATGAGGAAGCAAGAAATACTTAGTTTGGATGACAAATCATTCCACAAACATTATTAATCCTCTGAGTGGTAAATATTTCAGGTTTCAAGAGCCAATTAGAAAGGTCAGCATTTATCTTTTTGTCTGTTTCTAGCCTTAATAACTTTTGCACTCTGCCTGTAGATTAATCACTGAGGGGAAAGATACAGAGGTTTATAAATAGGAAAAATAACCTCGGCGTAATAAGAGAGGGTCCAGACTGGACAAAAATTATCTCTACCTGTTCTGGTTTTGATAACTATAGCCTACCTTAATCCAAAATCTAATTATTTGGATTAGATTAGGACAGTGGATTTACTGAAATGTCCAGGCAAACCGCACGCAATTTCATATTTGGGGCACAGGGTTGCATTTCATTTCCAAATCCCTTTTAATTCCCCACAGGCATTTGTTACTTCTCTTTCCCATTGCAGGAAGTATTTGTCCCTCTGTGAGAAGTTTAAAAAAGAAAATCCCCACCTCTGAACCCAGCAGCATCCTGTTACCTGCCTTTCATTGTTACTCATTTGTTACACCTGACGTCATCACAGTCACTAAGAACTGCAGAAATGGTACAGTCTTCCAAGTGGTCAGTACTGTGCAGAGGAATTGGCTGGTTGTGGTTTTGAGGCAGCATGTGCCCATGTTCTGTAAAGAGGCAAAGTAGCACATAAAATACCAGCGGCACCCACCTCTGAGGGTGCCTGAGATCATTCCAGCTGAGGTGCAGCATGTGGGATGTTACACAGAACCAAGGATGCATACAAATCAGAGTCATGAATGCACAAGAAGACAGCAAAGAAAGCAAAACTGACAAGATAATGAAAAACATGCCTCCCATGTAAACATTTTCTGATTACTAAACGGGAACCTTGTTTCTACACTAACCAGAAACACACAATCAGACCCACCTATAACAGGTTTAATTCACCCACACTGGTTTCTGGGTAAGCTTGTTCGAGTAGTCTTCATGAAGAAGAATCATTAAGATTTAAGTAAAACTTCTTAACTGCTATCAAAAATTTTCTTTTCAAACTGATGCCTCCTGCCTGTGCTCCTGAAACTGATCCCTCCACCTCACACCATCAATTGCTGATTTGTCAGAGATGCTTTTAGTCCTTCCCTGAGAGGATGAGGACACCCAAAATACATTAAGAACAAAACAGTTCCCCCCCCAAAACTATCACCACACATAAAATCCTGTTGCTGAAAGGGGCCTTACAATCTGGACTGTTGGCTTCAGTACAGTTCTTAGAGGCTGAACTCAGCAGGCATGCACAACTCACAATTTACTTCCAAAACATCCCCTTAGGAAAAAATACTCCGGAAGACTTCCTAAATGCTCGTTTGTACACTCTGTGTGTTAATTAACATACAGAATAGAAATTACCATTTAGATAAGGTAATGCTCCCCAGCCACTCCACCCCTGCATTCTGAACCTCTGCCAGGTTTCTCAGCACCTCATTCCTACCAATCTTCCAGCCCTGGTTAGCAGTCATTCAGCTGCAGTCAGAGAGTTTCTCCAAGGCAGTCTCTCCAATTCCAAAGTGCCTGAACAGCTTCATTTGAGTGTTCTGCAATTAGAAGACTTTAAATAGAGAAAATACTGCAGGAAATGACAGAGCCTGTACTTGCTTATGTGAAAGCTGTATGGACAGAGCTGCATGCCTCTGTGCAGCCCCAGCTGCTGGTACAGACACTGGGGCAACACCACAGGAGAAATCCTTCAGTCTCCTGGCTGAAACTTCAGAGAGTTTGCATGCAGAAGTTCAGGAACCCACTGCAGAAGGTGGGACTGGGGTTGTGACGTTGAAGTTGGCCTGCTTCTTACCCAGCAGCCCTCAAAGTGTTGAAGGCCAGGTTGGATGGAGCCCTGGGCAACCTTGTGTAGCTCCAGGCCTGAGGTTGGTGTCCCTGCCTGTGGCAGGGGGTTGGAGCTCTGTGATCCTTGGGGACCCTTCCAACCCAGGCCATTCTATGATTCTATGATTCCTGCTCACAGTGAAGAATCGTGCAGCTTGTTGGAGATGAAAAGATACTCTCTTGGGTCATGGAAAGAAGAATGGGATTTACAGCCACTTCAGGCATGGAATCTCGTCATTCCTTGGTTGCTTTCCCCGCTCCTTGGTCATGATGTGCACCTCCTCACTTGGCAAAGTGCAGAAGTCCTTTCATCCCCTTTACCACCTGCCTATTTCTGCTCTGCTCTGAAGCAGTCTCAGAGTAAATGTCCATCTCTGATCAAGAAAAACCTATGGAAAACTTCCTACCAAACAGAGAGCCCATGCAATTGGTCCTTCAGGCCTCCAAAACTCAGTGTTCACAATGTACCACAGACACTTAGCAATTCTGGGACATGTTTTGAGACTATGGCAGGAATCTCTGGAGGCGGATTTTAAACAAGTATGCAGGAATGGAGGCGGGATGATGGATCCTGTGGCTGCTGCCACACCTGGGGAACAGGCTTTCCCTGAAGAAGCTGCCCAAGCTCTCCTTTTAAACCAGGGAAACTGGTGCTCACCTAAACCTGCTAAAAAGGGTGTTGTGTGATTTAGATACCATTTTAAACTATTTTGAAGGCAAGAACTGCTGCATGCGGCAACCACTCAAAGTTATTATCACAATCCAAGTAATTCCGGATTCTTGAACATATTTCACAATTTGAGAGGTCCTATTTAGACATGTTACATTTAGAAGCTGGATGTCACAGGGCAGGTCTGTTACACTGATTTTCTGGAAAGTACCGTGCTACCTATGGAGAAGTACTGCTTGAGTAACCTGAGTATCATATACTGCATTTCTGTTAGTGACCAGATTATCAAGTTTTGAAACACACAAATGGTTTTCCTTGATAGCAGGAACTGACCCAGAGTTTCCATTTAAGTGAATGATATAAAAGATAATGACACCAGCACATGTAAAGGGCAGAGGCAAGGGAAACAACCCCCTGACTAAAGAACTAAGGAACAGAACAACCTTTTTTTTAAAAAAATACCTCAGTCTCTACTTGAGTAGACTTAAACTTTTAAAATGGGTGCTCAAGAGTTCCTTTCTTGTTTTTTTTTTTTTAGCATCTCAGATAATGTAATAAACAAGCTCACTGCATCTGTGGTGGATTGACCCTGGCTGGGGCCAGATGCCCACCAAGCTGCTCTATCACTCCCCTCCTCAGCAGGACAAGGAAGGGAGAAAAGTTGGAAAAAACCTTGTGAGTCAAGATAAAGGCCATTTAATGAAGCAAAAGGCTGTGCATGGAAGCCAAGGAAAACCAAAAGATCTATTCTCTACTTCCTATCAGCAGGCAGCGTCCAGCCACTTCCCAGGAAGGAGGGCTTCAGTACATGCGGCTGTTGTTCCAGAAGACAATGTCATAAATAACAAACACCCTCACAAGCACACACCCTCCCTCCGCCTGTCTCAGCTTTTATTACTGAGCAGACACCACGAGGTATGTGATATCCCTTTGGTCAGCTGGGGATCAGCTGTCCTGGCTGTGTCCCCTCCTGAGATCTTGCCCACCGCCAGCCTACCGGTGAGGGGATGTTGGAGAGGCGGCCTCAGTGCTGTGCCAGTGCTGCTCCACAGGAGCCAAACCCCTGGTGTGTTACCAGCACCTTGCTGGGCACCGATACACAGCACAGACCTGTGAGGGCTGCTGTGGGGAACACAACTCCAGCTCAGCTAGGCCCAGTGCACCATCTTGTACAGAACTGGCATGCAGCATGCAAAAGCCTGGTGGAACCAGCAGTCTAGATTTTCTTACATATATAAAGAACTAACCTAAATGAAAGTTTTGAATGTAGCAGAACCAAAAAAACCCCAAACCCAACTCCACCCACTAAAAGATGAAGCACTCTAAAAGCTAGGAAATGTTACATGTTGGGAGGTTTGTAGTAACCCCTCCCCCCCCCCCAATCTCAGTTTTCACAGTTAAGGCCCTGGATAAAGCAGGAGACTGAGGGGCTGGGCCAGGGTGGGGGGATTCAGTAATTACATAATAAGAGAAACTGTAGCCTGAAGTGCAGGTAACAGGAGAGCTGAATTAAAACTGCATGGAAAAAGGTATTTTTTTCCCCCAGCCTATTCTCTACCTGCAGTAGACAAATCACTACCAATAGCTAATTAACGTTAACTGACAGTCAGCTTTGTCAGTGACATATATTATGGCAGAACAGCAGCCTGACAGGGTTCAGCAAGTGTAGAAGAAATACAACTTGTGAAACCACCACCATAAAGCAGTGCAGCAAAAGCTGGGACAAATCTTTGTTATTGGTCTAACAAGAACAGCATGTCAAAACCTTCCCAGACTTCAGCATTTGTTCTGAATTCATGAGCATTGGCTAAATCATGAGTCATTTAGGAAACTCAGTATTTGATGTAAAACTGTTCCTCGCCAGCTCAGAGAATCCAAGCAGAGAAAAATGTACATCCAGATCTTCAGACAGGTGAGTCAGATGCAATAGGGCACCTCTGAAGACGTCTGTAACAGTAACCACCGCTTACCCCAACTCATCCTCACCACGTGCCTTCTCCTTTCACGGGTGTGAAGGTTACTTTTCAAACTGGCTCTGTTCAAAAAGGTAGGTGCTCACACAGGGATCACACTGACAGACTGTTCCTCTCATAGGAGCCACCCCACTCTGCCCTTTGCAGAGGCCTCTGGGCACCGGGCAGATGAGGATCACCACGCTCCCTGCCATGTCACCCTAAGTGGGTGGTCTCCTAGCCAAAGGCCACTCTTGCTTTCCTACCAGTAAGGACAACGGGGAAGCCCTCATTTATTATTTTGCATGCAGTCTGCATACCTGGAGATACTTAGCACACAGACTTTTTATTGGATTCTGAATAACCAGACACCACGCCTGCAAGGAAAAGCTTCTACAGACTTCAGCTGGGTGGCTTCCTATGTAAATTCAACAGCATTTTGCTTCCTGAGTTTTGGTTACAGGTACTGAAGAAACAACCTCAATGAAGAATGTGGGAAAGCGAAGGTGTTGATAAAGCTACCTGTAGTAAGACAATGCCTCCAGTGTGTTGGGTGCTGCACTGGAGCAGAGCAGGCAGTCCCCAGCAGCAGCGCAGGTGGCTGGTTTAACTAACACACACCAAGTGGAGGTTCGTGATGCTAATTACAGCTGCCACACAGTGAATCCACACTGCCCATGCCTTTTGATAATATTCCATCAAATTACCTGTGAAGTAGTATGTGTACAGTAAGTAACCTGTATCATGTGCAAAGCGTGGCAGAGGGGCTACACAGTTACACAGACGGTTGCTCACATGAGTTAGGAGTTCAAAACAAACCCACAGCCAGTCACTCTCCAACCCAGAGATTTCCGTGGCTGCAGGCAGGCAGCACAAACTGCTGAAGCTTGCAGCAACTCTCCTCTCCTGGGACCCTTGGCCAGCCGCTCCAACACTTGGGTGTGCCCCAAATTGCAGGTTACATATGGGCTGTTCCAAGAAGCAGTTTTCAGATTCTTTGCATATTGTCTTGGGTCTATAAAGCTGTCCCTCCTCCTGTTAGCATACAGAGCACACTCCCCTAGGATATTATCTGGAAAAGAATTTCAGCTTATAAAACAGGTTTACCAGCTGAGGAAAACATCTAAAGGAGCTGTATATTTCAGAATCTCTTTTCATGTAACAGACCTGTTCTAAGGCACATTTTTTCCTTGTTATTATTTTAGACTTATCTTCAGTGGAAAAGATTATTATTCCACTCTAAGTACTGGGACAACATCTCAATTTGTTCAGATAAACTCCAAGAACCGAGAGATGCCTTTAGACTGCTAGTTCACTCTCCTCATCATGAAGTATTTTACTCTATCTTTGGATTGCTAAACAGCTGTTCAGTGGTCTTGTATACTAGCAAATCTCATCTGGACCTTTACATTTCATTTTCTTCCTCCTGCAAAAATAAGTATTTAAGATTTGCAACTGCAGTTAATCACAGAGGACGTAAAATATCAGGGAAAGACTCAGAGATGTTTGGTTTATAACCTCTGCTCATCATACTCCCAGAAGTGGAACCTAAGGGCTACCTAGAAGAGTTTAATGAGTTACTCTTCAAGAAAAAACATCTACATGTAGACAGAGGGGGCGTCTCTAATGATAGCAGTTAAATCATCAAATGTTTACAAAATAAATCGTGATGTCCCTGACCTATATGCATTTGCAAGTCTGGCAAGAGAGCAACTGCTGAACATAGGAACAAAATTTACAAGGATTCATTTCAGAAATCTTCCTGTAAATTTGGATCCTGTTTGCCAGAAGAAATTGGAGCTCTCCTAGCCCCATCGTGACTGAACAGGAAAGCCAGGGAGTAGCGAACTCGCAGTACCGTGTACTCCCTAGGTTCTGTCCTGACTTTCTGCCTCCGAGGATTAAGCTGCTCAACAGATGGTAAAGAGAAATTAAGGGTTTGCTGGGCATTTTGAGTATCAATTTGAATAGATGGCACCAATCTGCTTCTCCTGCCTTTGCAGAGCAGTGGAACTGCATTCTGAGCACTCACATTGGACGCAGGTTGCCTCGTCAGTGATTAATACTGTCCAAAGCACTAAGAACAAGCGCCTGTGCTGTACTCTGTGCTGGGTGTTGCAAACCCTTAGAGAGACACCAGTTCACACGTTTCAGGCTTCTCACATATACTATATTGTCAGGGAAGACAGCAGGCCTGCCAGCGGCCTAGCTCTCTTCTCCCAAGATTTAGGCCCTGACAATATCCTCCTGTTCCCATGAGACAGGAGAAGTTCCTCATGCAGAGAGGATCCTAATAATCCCATTCTCAAAACACAGGGGCCTTGATGCCAGGGGTACAGGCTGCCCTAACCCAAGGAGCAGTTATGGGAAGGGACTTGGGAGTAACGGAACATTTCAGAACCAGCCATAACAAGAGGGTCAAACAGCCGGTGTGCGGATGCTTTTAGGCATCAAAGGCAAACTAAGGGTATTTAGCTCTAAGATATGCTCATCAGAGCTCGTTATGATCACTAACCAATTAGTGGGGTGTGAATGGTGTGTGTAACCAATTAGCAGTTTTTAGCTTGCCACGTTTGCAGTAATAAAGGTATAGAATCTGGGTGATTTCACCCCATAAATGGCTTCACCTAAAATTCCTATCGAATTGCATGTTGCTCATCGCCGGTCTCCACACTATACTGCCTTCATTTGCACAGGAAGGGTACAAACAGCTGTATTTGTGTGCAAGATGACTATAACCCAGCTAAGTTACAGACACAGTTCAAGGCAACCGTCTAGAAAAGCCAAAAAGAAATAGAACACCTTCAGAGACTGACTCTACAGACTCTGCAACCCAACAGAACAAAGAAAGAAATAAAAATCTCTAATTTCACACGACATAAATAATGCTTAAAACCTGCCAAACAAGGATGAACTGCAGCAGTATGGAAATGAAAAACACGCAGGAAGTGTTCTTCAAGCATCTTCACTGCAATTCTGCACGTATGGAAAAATCATGACTGGAATCTCCCATCGCTCTGTGAAGAATTTTAATTTCAATTTCACCTTATCCTTCTCGTGCACTAGAAAGCAGTATGACAGACTAGGCACAGAAATAAATATTGTCAGAAGACAAAGAATTTATTACCATTACTTTATGCAATTGCAACCACTGCAGGACTTTGACCTAGAAAGAGAAAGTAACCCAAGAGAAATAACATGTAAGAGTAAGCCAAGGATCCTATAATAGTATTTCTGAATTCATGGGGGTGGTCCTAAATTAATTTAAAAAACCCTCATGTTTTCTTTGCTAATTTGTGGTCAGTATTAAGTACATTAATGAGAGGATAAATTAATTAACCAGTCTAAAAGTCTTCTGGACTCTTCCCGAAGTCCATCTTTGTAAGAAAATGAGAATATCCCATCCTGCTGATTAGAGAGGACTGGTTTTTAGAAGGTCATCCTTCAGGATCCAGATGCAACTTCTCTTTCCTTTACAAAGGGGAAGGGATACAAGGAAGAAGTGCTCTATACTGTACGTTCATGTTCACAGTCTACTGCCTCGGCAGGTGTACTTCAGGTAGCTTCAAAACAGTAGTATAAAGCACTGCTTACCCCTAAAAGGAGCCCTAGCTTTGGTTTGGGGGTTTCTGAACACACTGTACCAATAAGAAAAAAAGTCCTGCCTCCTTCTCTCATAAAGTCCCAGTTCAGTTTTGAGCCCATTGTAAACTGCAGGAAAATCAAGTGATGTATTCACAGTTGTAAGAACAAACTTGGCCACCCCAGAGCTCTGCATGCTCTCAAGTGTACAACTGAGGAGTTTCTGGTGGCAAGGTTACTCCAGGATCTGAAACCAACAGATTCAACTGAGGAGTTTCTGGTGGTAAGGTTATTCCAGGATCTGAAACCAACAGATTTCACATTTAGCTTACTTAAAGCACAGCAGTGAAGTGTGCACACCACTGATCACTCTTCCAATTTAAGATAGCCTCTACTTTTCTCAACTGTTCAAATAAAATGAAGCTCTCTTAGTAATGCACTGTTGCCATTAATTTGCCATTTTTTCTAGATGTTTAAGAAATGCCATTTTGTAGAACAAGAACTTACCAGTCTTTAACCATCAGTGCAGAGATCTGCTCTGACAAGCAGGGAGAAACTTTCAGAATGTTAGAGAGAAAAATTATTGCCATTATTAACCATGAACAACATCAACATAGGCAGCATAAAACAACACAAGACATGAACAACACTTGGACTTGTCCACCATCACTGTTATTCCCATAATTTTCTTCTGTTTATTAGTTATGAAGCTTTGGTTTCCCCAGGGATCTAAAAACATGTAACTGCCCATCACACAAGCAGGTCAGAGCAAGAGAACATCTTAAAAGCTTCCCAGAGTTCCTGTTTTAGTTGTCCCAATATAGGTCTGCATGAAGAAACCTGACCTGAAGTCAAGGAACAGCCCATCTTGACAACAGCTCTCCCTTGCTCATAGCAATCTGCACATCACCAAAACTGCTCACAGCAACACAACTGCAGCATTATTCTTATTTTAGTTATCTCCATGTAAAACACAGGCTTATGCCTCTCTTGTAGCTGTGTTCTCAAACAGACTCCACGATTATGAAAGCCAAGATTACTTCTAGTATCAGCCACCTTCACATTTTAGGAATGCCAAACAGTCACAGGCTCTCAGCACAGAGCATATGCTCCAGCTCATCATCCCAGAGATTTTGATAGCAATAATCACAATAATTTCACAGTTATGGAAAATAAACCTTTGCATGCTCCACCATTTTCCAAGTTGCTGTACAAATTTCACCACTGCCTCCTAACTGTGACTTGTTGAGAGAACTGCTGTTGCAGAATGACATCTAACTGAGGGTACACTGCAGCCCTGTCACAGGCCACTGAAATTTCCTACCCCAAGCCCCAGCCTAGCCAGAGCTGGCCAGGCCCCAGATTCCACCTACAGAAGAGGTCTGACGCTGACTGCTGCCAGACTCATCTCTGTATCTGCAGTGATCACGTCCAGGACTCCCCAGCTACCTGACAGCCCCTTAGGAGATGCTCTCGCAATGCTGCCAGGCATCTAGAATCCCTGTGCACAGGCATGGGACACCCAGGCTCCGAGCAGACTAGAGGTCTGGGGTGGGGAAAGAAACCATTGGAGGAATCCTGGCTGTATGGCAGGCCTGGTAAAGGAGACCAGCACTGAACAGCAACTTGCCATTTCCCTTGCTGCATCTAGTCCCTATCTTCCTTCACCCAACTGAAACCAAACGGCAGCGTGGTCGGTGTCCCATTTGTAAATGCCCTGTGTGTGTTTGTAGAGGGAGAGGGACATGTCTCTGGACAAAAGCACCTGTCCTGATGCCTATGGAATGGTCAGTCACAGAAAACAGTTGTCCTAAAAAAGCTGAGATCAGCTACTAGCCATGTAAAGGAAGCAGACTCCAGTGTTCAAATGACAGAGCCACAGCCACATCACCTACAGAAACAACCTGAAAAGCTCAGAGTGTTATCTGAAGCCATTTAGCAGCAACCTGAGAGCAACACTACCTGTTCTACTGAACTCCCTCCACATTGAACTCTGGGCAAGGACCATGTAGGTCCTCACCCCTTCTCCATGCCTCCTTATCCTGTCCTCCACTGCACTAGTTACGGAGGCAGCCAGGCCTTGCAGCAGCAGCTGCTTCTCCCTTCAGTGTGTACTGCGAAGTGCTGCTTTACTGCCACCGCTCAACACAGCAGCTGACACGGAAGGCAGAACAGGTCACACAGCCATATCCTCAGGTCTGCCCAAGACGTGCACCCTGGCAGGACTTGCTTTGCAGCACTCACACCCTCCAGTCACCAAGGAAAATAAACAAAGTCAGTAAACTTCATCTTGAGTCACTCAGAAGCAGTAATTTCAGTCACTACGTGGGTGTGCTAGTTCAGGCAGGGGTAGAGTTCATTTTCTTCACAGTACCTAGTACTGGGCTGTGTTTTGGGTTTGTGACCCAAACACCCCTGATAACACCAGGATGTTTTCATTACTGCTGAGCAGTGCTCACATGGAGCCAAGGCCTCTGCTGCCTCTCACCCCACCCCACAGCGAGGAGGCTGGGGGTGCATGAGGAGTTGGGAGGGGACACAGCCAGGATGGCTAACCCCAACTGACCAAAGGGGTATCCCAGACCATATGATGTCATGCTCAGCACAGAAAGCTGGCAGGGGGAAGAAGGAGAAAAAGGAAAGGGAGGATGTTCACTGTGGTAGCAATTTGTCTTTCCAAGTAACTATTATGTGTGACAGAGCCCTGCTTTCCTGGAGATAGCTGAACACCTGCCTGCCCATGGGGAGTAGGGAATGAATTCCTTGTCTTGCTTTTCTTGTGTGTGGAGCTTATGCTTTACCTGATGAACTGTTTTTATCTCAACCCACGAGTTTTCTCACTTTTGCTCCTCTGATTCCCTCCCCCATCCTGCCAAGGGAGAAAAGAGAAGTGGCTGTGCGGTGCTTCGTTGCTGGCTGCAGTTAAACTACAACAGTCGTGCTCTTTGGTGCCCAACATGGGGTGTGAAGATTTCAAGACAATGATAGATTTGATTGGAATGTGTTAGGTTGAATTTACAGCTGTAATTGCTGGTTAGTTATTAATTGGCAAGCTCCTGTGCTTGCCACGGGGCTTGCTTGTGTTACTGTATATTAGTCTTCTCCTCGTTAGAGGCTGCCTCTTGCTTTTGCTGCTCGCTCTAGTGCTGCCCTGCTTATCATCCTACTGTGCTGTGCTTGGCAACATTTTGGTAGCAGCAGTGGTGATGCACCTGGGCTGACTGATGGCCATGGCGTCACTGCTGTTTCTGTGCTGTTGTACTGGGCAGGCTGGAACTCCAGTGTGACTTTCAGTGAAGGGGACTGTGACCTGTGGGAGTAGGGCACCCAGAAGCTTCTTTGGCTGTGAGTAAGTCCATACCAGAGCAGGTACACCCCAAAGCCTCTGTGGCCTGTTATGTCTGTGTCACAGCAGGTACACTTCTGAAGGGACTGTGGCCCAAGGATAAGTCCATGCTGCAGCAGGTACACCTCCAAGCATCCCTGCCTGTGCATGAGGTCACGCTGGAGCACCTCAAAGCATGGATAAGCCAATGGCAGCACAGGTTTACTTCTGAAGGGACTGTGGCTCACTCGATGCTGGCCAGGCTAGGAGCAGGGAGGCATTCACTGCCATGTCTGAAGGTTTAACCCCAGTTGGTAACTAAGAATCACAAAGCCACCTGCTTACTCCTTTCCCCAGTGGGATGGGAAAGAGAATGGAAAAGACTAATGGGTTGAGATAAAGACACTTCAACAGGGTAACAGAGGAAGAGAACAACAACTATACACACAGAAAGTGTGTACACAGAAAGCCCAGTATATTTCTGTGCAGCAACCCCATCTCCTGGCTAGCTTCCCCAGTTATGTAGTTATAACCCATACATTCTGTGACATGGAACATCCCTCTGGCCAGTCTGGGCTCTGCTCTCCCAGGCTCCTGTTGCACCTGGCAGGGTGTGGGAAGCTGAGAAGTCCTTGACTTAATGTAAACACTACAACTACCTAGCAACAACTAAAAACATCAGTGTGTTATCAACATTATTCTCATGCTAAAGCCAAAGCACAGGACTGTACCAGCTAGTAGAAAGCAAGTTGACTGTACTGCAGCCATAAACGGGCCAGTGGGACTGTTACAAAACAAGCAAAGTTATCTGTACAGACAGCAAACACCTCAGCAGAACTAAACCCTAAGTCACTGAGTGCAAACACAGTAGGAATTGAATTTATCTTTGTGTACTTTGCAATGTGATCTACTGTTAGCAAGACATGTCTGCTTCAGTTTGGTTTTTTCTTCCTTCTCAACTTTATAGGCCAGAGGTGGCTCAGACATTTCTATCACGGGGCCTGTGAGCATCCAGCGGCCGCACAGCCTTACCGAGGGCTCTAACGTCAACGTTAACAGGGCCACACGTAAACACTGAACCAATTACCAGCTTCTGCCATCACCTACACACTCATCTAGAGAAACAGGAACGCAAAGCCTCTATACGTGCTGCACAGCTAATGCACAGTGCCCTATAAACACACGTCCCACGCAGAACAGGGAGCTTAAAATGTCACACCAAAGTGACCAACGCTGTGTGAATCACTGCAGAGCCTTCTCACTGGGACTGCTATTGAATGCAGGCTGTTAAGGCCAGTTTAAAATCCTCTCAAACACCAGCCCTTACCAGCACCCTCTGGACCCCAGCAGCCCCACTAGGGCTTTCTACCCAACCTTCCCAAACAAAGGAGAGCTCTGCTGCTCAAATTACTCCCTTAGGGACACGCTGTACAACCCCTCCAACTTAGTTTTACTTCTTCAATAATACCACTGCAAACACAATGAATGCTAATAATAAGTAAATTATTCAAATATTCGGTCTCTACGGAAGCACCACATGGATCTCCTTCCTGAAAAGAAACTCCTGACGAGACTGTCAGGTACTCCATATGTGATGGGGGGTGTGGGGGGGAGAAGATGATTTAAATAAGAATGCAATGTGACTGAAAAGTGATTTACTGTAACAAGGAGAGATAGTAGCGTTGCTCTTAGTTCAAGAGGTTGTCCAAAGGCAAAGACTGTCACTGCAGTTTCAAAGAGAGTGGAACAGGAGCTCAGAGAAGCAAAATCTGAAGAGAAAACATGGTGAAGTCAAAAAGTTTGGTGCTCTTCTGAAGAAGGTAACTAAAAATACACTTCTGTGAAAAAGCTAACAAACAGCACTGTTGCTTTCTACAGTTAGGTTACCTCTGTTTAAAGTTCTCCCATTAGTGGAGCACTGGAATATGACAGAGTGAACATTTTGCAGACTGACAGCTCTGGGCCACAAGAAGCACTATTATTATCCTCATTTCATAGAGCAGAAACTGAAGGAATTAAAACCCCAAAGCAAAAAATGCTGGTTTTTTTTTTTTTTCTTGCTCTCTCAAATTCCCAATTTAATCTAAGAGTAAAGTGATCTGTGTGCTTTGGCAATTTCCTTGAAGTCTCATGTTATGGTCAGGCATCAGATGTCAGTACACTAAACCATGAAAGCTACCATCTTGGATCGAGGGCATCAAGGGTTGATCTCTTGCCTGCATCAACAGTGCCTAAAGTTTCCATCTGTACTCTGCAACGAACTGAGGAGTCCTTGTCTCATGCCAGTTTTGGGGACACCTGATCCTGTGGAGACAATGTCAGAATGTCTTCTAACTCTTTCCTTCCAGAGTTCCTCACAGGCAGTGCCAACTACAGCCATGGCAGCTGGATCACAGCAGATCATACCTGGGCTGCTGAAAGCCTTAGTCAGAGGTGGAAGAGTTTCGCACAATGCTTTTCCAGAAGAGGAGCTGCCCAGCCTCCCCCAGGTAAGCATATTGATTGCTCCGTTCTGGAGCATGGAGATGCCTGTTCCCTGCAGCTGATGGTAGAGAGAGAGCAAAGTGGTTTATGAGGTCTGGGGAAAGCAATTCCCCCCTTTCTTAGGCTCCCTCAGCCAAGAGCAACCAGGGGCCACACACGATTCCTCACTCCTCCCTTCCCGTACTCTGTGAATGGGAAGGGTCTTTTGCCAGTCTTTTTTCCCACTCTAATTAAAAGAGAACCACTGCTTCGAAGGAAAGCCATGCAGACTGAATCCAGCTCACTGACCGCTACAATCCTGTTCACAGGTCTGAGTCCCAGTCTGCTGGATCTCCGGAGCAAGAGCACAGCTTTGCTGTAATATCCACAGGCAGCAGGTTTAGACTGTGCTGATCACCAGAAGAGAAGTGGAGGACCTTGCTCACACAAGAAAAGAGACAGCACAGCAGGAATCACAGCTGGAAGCAGTGATCCAGGGTGGACCATCTAGTCACAGTGATGAGGGCTGTCTCTGTTTTCAGCTCCAACAGCCACAGGGACTGGGTGATCCTAGATGAAGAATCACTAACCTCACTACCATGAGGGTCTGCTTCTGCCAGGCTTTTGACTAGAAACTCAGGAAGCCCACCCAGGAACTGTGTTAAGCCTGGCAGACATATACTTGCCATAAACCAGAGGGGAGGCACTGCTGCCCAGCCATGGGCCTCTTGCACCTTCTGGGGCAGACCCCTCAGTTCTTGTGCTCTTGTTTCAATCGCCACTGCAGCAGCACCGCAGACACAGATTTTCACTGTATTTCCATGCCAGCTGCAATTAACACCCATAAACACCTTCTACAGGTGCTTCTTTGCAACTCAGGACATGACAGATTTGATATAAGGAGACAGAGGAATATGCTGCATTTCGGTTATGAAAGTGTGAGGGCAAATAAAGAGAAAAAGAGAGCTTAAGTTCAGTACTTTTTCTTCCTCAAAATTAAAACTGACCTTTAGGAAACAGAACTAAAACCTCTCCACAGCCCCGTTACAGGTGGCACTCAGCAGCTGGAATTTACACAACTGCTGCTAAAAGTTAACATCACCATGTATTTTGAGTTTATTTAGGGAGAATGTTAGATACATTGGAAACAAAATAGTTGTATTATTACCACTGATCTGTGATCTGTGTGCATCCTCAAGTCGCTGACATAAGATTAATACCCAAGACCAGAGCAGAGGCAACAGAACTGACCCATATGATGCAGTAGTTTCAAGGTCTTGAAGGTTATGTGATTATGTCCCCACCTACCTCACCCTGCACAAGTTTCCCAAGAGTTCAGAGTATGTCTAAATCTTTTTCCATCACAAAGATTTTTCTCTGCTATACATTTTATTAAATAAAAGCGGATGTGTTATGACAGGTGAGAACAGAAAGAATAGTGGTAACAAAGGCTCTCTGTACAGCAGGTTTAAAACAACTAAGGGGTGATTTGAAACAAACCCACAGTGGGTACAATAACAAGCTACAAAAACTGAGGAAAAAAAGTAAAACACCAGGAGCAAATCCCTGTTTTATCTGGGAATCCTGAAGGCTGCAACACAGCGATCTTCACAGTAAGTTTTGAGAGAAGGTTATCAGAGTCTGGTAAGGCTGAAAGTCCTCCTCACATTAAGCCCTACATGGGGCTTCAGCAGAAGACCAAAGAACACAAAGATACAAGGAGCAATCCTCACCAAGCAGAAGGAGCTCAGCATTTCCAAAAGCACTTCAGCAGATGACTTAACATATGAAGTAATTTTATTGCTCATTTGTTTTGATTAGAGTCAATGCTAGGAATAACACTACTGTGATCATCACAAAATAACCTGAGGTAGCCATCTCCAATCTAGTAGAATTATAGGTGAAAAGAAAATGGCATATATATATATATATATTATTTTTTATTATTCTAAATTTTTCACAAAGTACAAGCAAAGGCAGTCAGAAAGGAACAAATAACCCTGCTCATGTTAAAGACATTAAGGACACAGAATAGCTACAATGAGTTTTAGCTTCCCTTTCTCTTCCTTTGCTATTTTGGGGTACACAGATAACTGGTTTCTCAGTAACTTTCTAAGGAGAACTCTGTTAAATGCTTTACAATGGTTAAGATTACTTTGCCAAAATAGTTCAGGTATAAAATGAATGGAAACCAGGAGTGTCTGCAAGTCTGTCTTGGCTAAAAAGAGTACTACTTACATTGTGGAATATTTTTTTCTCTTCATTCCCCAGACCAGAAAAAGCACGTTTGCCTTAACAACTCAGAAGAAATGAGGTGTGACAAGTGCACATGAACATCACATTTACTAAAATTTCAGAATTATTCTGTATTATTGTCTGAAACACACACTGAACATTCTTTTCAAATGCAGCAAAACATTTACCAAGTAAAAGTGATATAAAATCCCTTTGTTACCTACACTTTTGCCAATCAAAAGGCACTACCTATAACTTGAAACTGATAACTGAGCAAATTTTTCATTTTCCTCTTTGCATTAAGCTGGATATTAACACTGGAAAAAGAGTCTTAAGATGGTCATGTAAAGAAGGACTTGACAAACCTCTCTACTCTCTCATCTCCCACCTCCTGCACCTGCTACCATTCCTCTACAGAGGGCTTGTGGAAAAAGCCAGAAGCAGCAAAGAGGTGGCTGCACTGTTTCCATGCAACCTGCTGAAGCCTGTATGTGAAAGAGCTTGTTCTAGGGAAGAATGAAAGCTGGACAGAAAGAAAGGTGTGGTTGAGTTATTTTCTTCTTTTAAAATTAAACCCAGGAACTGTTAAAAGATTACTTTAATGAGGTTTTCCTTCACATCCCTCATCCTTCCAACCTCAGTCATATTATGCATATGAGAGGTCAAATTGCCTGCATTTTCCACTTGAAATGGCAACATGGAATGCCAACCCAGTTAAAGGTCTGTTAAGCTTTGTTAAGTTGCTTGAAATGGCAGTCATCTCTCTTTTTCCATATTTCTTTTAATATGCTGGAATGTTTTTGGCCTTTAGAATTTTTTTCCCCAATTTGGAAGGTAGAGGAGGGCAGAGGAGAAGAGGTAGAGAACAGCATACTCTTCTTTTTTGGGGTAAGGCTTTAAGCAGCAACTGAGGTAGAAAGGACTACACAATAGTTGTTACTAATTCCTGGATATCCTGCATGATAAGAGGAGATAAAACATTTGTGCCATACAGACTTGACAGAGAAATTTACAGTTTATGAACTCAAATTACAAGGAGTGTGTACGTGCAAGTACACAGTTAAAACTGGAATTGTTGAACAAATGGAAACCAATCAAGCAAATCTCTCACAATAGTTTCTTTTTTTTTTCCCCTTAAAATATATATATTAAAAAAAAGCCTAGTTACTTCCACCAGGAAGGACTGCAAAGGTAGCAATCTACACTATCAAGACTAAAGCCCAAATCTGCCAACCTCTACAATTTATACCATGTCCTAGAGAAATAATCTGAACACTGTAATGTATTTAAAATTTGTTTGAACACATCTCAGCACAGATATTAGGTAACAGAATGATGCAAATTCTTACACATGTGCAAGGAACCCTTTGTAAAGTATTCTTGGGTAAACTACAGATTCTGGATTACTTTGGAGTGTGGAAAGTGAGCCCCACTGCCTGCCCACAACTTGCTTGTAAGCCTAGTTGTGAGTAAGGCTCCATCCCAGGCGATTCATGCAAATGTTGTGGAGAACATGATCCAGCATTTTCTGCTGAAAAGAAAGCCAGGAAACCCTTGGCCCCAACAGAATGAACACAAAACTACAACACTTCATGGACAAAGACTTGCAAAGACCATACAGTCGTCCTGAACAGTGTAAGTTACTTTTGCACCATATACAAACGTATGCAGATAGGGGAAACAGCCTCTCATGTTTCCAAGACGTGTCCATGAAGAGCCATGGTAGCTTGGTGTACTCAATGGCAGAAATATAAACACACTTAGCAGTCAATAATGATTATTTTTTTTAAAAATTGGCTAGAACAGACTGAAAATCTTCACCTATCAAAACTGCCATTATATAGCTTCACTGTCCATCCATGGAAACACGATATTTAACATTTCTCTGTGAACATAAGAACCCTTAAACACAGTAGGTTTCTTGAGACAAATACTCTGCCACTGTTCTCCCCACCACTCCACCCCTACCTCCCTTCAGGCACATTGTGTTATCAGCACAATTAGGGAGTAAAAGAAAGGATCTCTCTCAAAGAACCTTGCCTCATTCACAAAGCTAAAAGCTGTGTACCTGGAACATTTCCTGCTGGGCCCTCTTTAAACATACAAAGGAGAGAAAAGGAAAGCCACCCTTTGCCATGTTTTACAGTACACAAATTAATCACCTGAGGAAAGAGAAAAAGCAGCAACTTTTATAGACTACACTCACTGTATGAAGGAAATCGTCATTTTCAAGGCACCAGATGCGCAATAAAGGAGACAGGTTAAAGGAAACAAAAAACATTTGGTTACTTCTTGCCCAGTGAATATTACAAAAGCTGTGCAATTTGCAAGAGGTATTTATTAAGTAGGACAGTTACTCCAAGATGTAGTGTCCGTCACCTACCTTGTAGGAGGGCTCCATTTCTCTTGAAAAAGGTGCTTCCTGGCCAAATGGGTGGACCTGATGTGCTAAAGGCAATAAGAAATAAGTGTAAAGAAAATCTCATTTACATTAAGCATTCATAAATTACTATTTGCATTCATTCCATTTTGGTTTTAAAGCCACCATTACATCATGGCATTTGTGCTTCAAGCAAAGGTCTAAAATTTCATGTTAAAAATAGGTTAATTTGATTCAAGATTCACAATTCTCTTCACAAGGAAAACCTCTTTAGCAAAGCATACACCCACACTCTTACAGAAAGAGAGAAAAAAAGCAATTTGGAACAGATAATAAAAACCCCCAACCAATCAGTATCAAAAATATTTACTGAATTCTCAGTACAGCAACACACACGCCTTTTCCTGCAGCCCTCTGGAAAGCTTCACAGCTTTTACTCAGCCCTAACAACATGGTACCCCAGCTATCACATCACCCAGGGAAAGCCCTGGCTGGACACCCGGTGGTTTCTGTGCTTCCACCAGAGCACTTTGCCCACCAAACCCCCTCACATGCAGAGGGCACCTCACCTCGCTGCATCAGCAAACACACAGCTCAACGAGATGTGTGCGAGAGCACCAGCATTAATGAAGCCTGCTCTTTGCTGTGCACACATGCTTGGTGACCCCATAGTGGCAGGGTGGTGGCTGTGGTGGGCCCTTGGGCACCTGGCAGCCACAAGTGCCCACCTCAACCAAATCTCTTCCCTCAACCTGGGCCACCGCCAGGACCCTCATTCACTTCCCAAATGTAATGGCCTCCGAGGTTATTGCAGCTGAAGACAAAGAATGGGTTCAACAACATCAAAGGGGAGAGAAGGAAGAGGAGGGAACATTGGTATGATCTGCTAAACCTGGTTTTCTTCATCTCCATGGAGCAGCCCCATGGCGCTGCCTGCAATGGGACTTCGGAGCACCCACTCCAACAACCCATGGTGGTGCCATGGTGGAGAAGAGGGGAGGCTGTGAGAAGTGCCTGATGGCTGCCCACAGCTCTCCTGTCTGGGAAAGGCACCAGGGTGGCTGCACTGACACCACAGCCCCAGAACAGCTCTCCCCCTGGAGGCAGCTGACCGGTAACCACATCTGTGGGCAGAAGGACCAAACTTCACAGGCATAAAAGGCAACCTTGCTCTCCTCTCAACAGTGCAGATGACTGTTGACCGGGTGTGACCCCCCCTCCACTAAGGCACAGCTTACTCCCCCATTCCCCCCCAGGAAATCCACATGCAGTGCTGTCCTGAGGAAGAGTGCCATTGCTGCTGCTCTTGCTGTCTGGGAGGCCTCCATGGGAGAGGCACTACCTGTAGGATGGGATGAGTGGACTCCCAGGGCTCCAGCACAACAAGTATTTCAAAAACAACAGTACTGATGGGAGGTAACTAAAACATGGAAAAGAACTCTTGTAGAGTTGTCAAGGCAGAAAGAAGGTATGGCTTGCTGGGGGGTCATTCCTATAGTCAGGAAATAGGTTTCAAAGTCCTCTAAAGCTTGAAGACAATCATAGCTATTTTAATATACTAAGCTTTTATTGAGATTAGTAACATTAAACTACACTATCAGTACATAAATAATTGTCCTATGCCATGTGCAATTTCAGCACAAATTAAAAGCAAGGGACTAAATATCCTTCAGTAAGATTACTGTAAGACACACTGCTTTTTTAAGGTAATCCACCTTCCTCTTTGGATGCAAATAACGAACCAAGCCCCACACACCATTTCTCTTCAAAGTTACTTCTGTCTTCTCTTCAGTCGACTACCGCTACACAAAATGTAATGCAATGGAAGACAGATGTTGCCTGTTACACTGGCAGCATTAGCAAAGTCCAGATAAAACACCATACATAAAAAACACACAGCTTTCACAATTACTCTGCGGAGACTCTTGTGCTAGCATATAAAAACTTCACCGTGTTAAAATACAGACTGTAGAAGGATCCAAAGCAATTACATGAATAATAAAAGCCTTCAATACTCCTGAACAAAAAGGGGAGTTGAGAGAGAGAGAGAGAGCACGAGCAAAATGACCAAAAAGGAGTTAAGTAGGTCTCTACATTCATAAGCGCTGGAGTGCACTGGGGCATGCACTCATCTGAATACGCACGCTCACTTCATAGGGCTTAATGTAACCAATTGTTTGCATTCCTTATAGCAAGCGCCAGCTCTTCAAGTGCAGCTCCTCAACTCACACGAAGGTCAAGAGCTGTTGAGGGCATTCACACTCCCATAGGACAGGCTCACAGTTTTATAGCGGCTCCGAGTCCAGGATAATCTCTGGGACAAGACCCATCAAGCTACAAGTGGCAACTCATACCGTAGTCCTCAGACTGCACACATTTGCCATGAAAATCAAAAATCATAGTATGGAAACAATATGCCTTTCTAAAGCACCACACACACACCCCCGTCGGGGAAGACAGCAGGCCTGCCAGCGGCCTACCTCTCTTCTCACAGGATTTAGGCCCTGACAATATCCTCCTGTTCCCATGAAGCAGGAAAAGTTCCTCATGCTGAGAGGATCCTAATAATCACATTCTCAAAACACAGGGGCCTTGATGACAGGGGTACAGGTACCCTAACCCAAGAAGGAGTTATGGGAAGGGACTTGGGAGTAACGGAACATGTTCAGAACCAGCCATAACAAGAGGGTCAAAACACAACAGGCATTCAGATAACTTTTAGACATCAAAGGTAAACTAAGAATGTTTAGCTATAAGATATGCTTATCAAAACTCGTTATAATTACTAATTAAGCACTTTGGTGTGAACAGTGTGTGTAGCCAATTAGCAGTTTTTATCTTGCCATGTTTGCAGTAATAAAGGTATAGAATCTGTGTGATTTCACCCCATAAATGGCTTCACCTAAAATTCATATCAAATTGTGTGTCGCTCTCTGCTGATTGCTACACCCCCAAAATGTTGAAATCCTGAAATGATGGCATAGTAAAACTTTAGTGCCAGGGTGCTGTTTCCCAGCATGTGGGTAGAAGAGGGTTAAAGAAAGGAGAGGGAAAAGCATATATATTTCAATAGACAAAATGTCTCCACTAGAGAAACAAAGTCATAGTGATTTATCTTATTTTCCAACTTGAAAAAAGGCCCAAGGCTCTCATAAAAACCTCCATCCGATTCAGCACAAACCCACATGAACCGAGAAAATTAACTGTGCCTTCCCAGGGAAGGAAGCTAAAGAATTCAAGCATGTAAATAATGTACTGCAGCGACCGGTCAAGCCTTTCCAACAACAAACTTCTGTGTTTGGAGGGCTTTGCTGAAGTTTAGCTGTGCCTGATCTGCATTGGATAAATTCACTTTCTGTTCCCAAACTTTTGCACGTGAAGTCTCAGATGGCATTAATTATTAAAACATATTTCAAGTTGAAAAACTGCAGATTTAAGCTATCTCTCACTTTAAAGTGTTCAAAAGCCGCTTCCTCCTTGTTCCACATTGAGAAACCATTTGAAGAAGTTAATTCTTCAAAAGACCATCTATAAAAAAACCCCAACATTTGGTCCATCCCAGTTGCTTTTTCAAACAAATCGTTTCCTCTGTGTAGTCTGTAAGCTACTGGAGAAGAGTGGCTGGTTCTCCTATAGAAGTAACAGCATACTCTGTATTTTGGCAAAACAAAGATGCAAAATCTGTTTTTAGAATGTCCTTCTGTAATCAGTACATCCTGTAAGATCAGCGTTTATGCAATTAGCATTATTGACAACGGTTTTTCCACAAACTTATCAACTAAACACACTGAAGTAGTATTTAATTTCTAATAATGCCCCACACAGCGTTTTCTTAGTAGAAGAAAAGCAACAACTAGTTGGAACTAGTTGTGTCAGTGCAGAGAAACTTGTGGCCTAATGCACCCCTGCTGCACACAGGCTCGGACTGACTGAACCCTCAGCAGCGTTCACATCAGCACAGGGTGGGGGGCAGGAGACAGACACAGGTCAATCATAAAGAGCTGAGGTTTCAAACTGGCATCTGTAATAAACATAAGTTAGTATAGTTTATGAGTATGGTAACAAGTGAAACACCAAGAGCTGCAGGTCAAGGACTGTTGGCTTGATTTGCAGAACATACTGTCGGTTCAAGCAGACTCTCAACCAAAGGGATATCCAGCTTGCAACAGGATTTGCAGCAAAAGGGTGCAACAGGATTTGTAGCAAAAGGGTACAACAGGGTCTGGGGGTGCAAGTTTACCACCTTCCAGGGCAGGACCCACCTCTCTCTGAAGCGCAGTCAGTGTCACTGTGGCACCAGTGCACCAGCACAGAGGCAAATGAAGCATTCACACACTGGCTGAGACCCAGCAGCTGGGAGCACTGGCAAGTCATGGTGTTTAACCCGTGAGCATCCACTCACGTCAAATGAGGGAACCGGAGCTGGGAGCCACCCCTGATCAAACCCAACCTTCCCTAGGGATTTGCTATTGAGTTTTAACAAAAAGTGCAACTCAATTTCCACTCAAGCCGAGCAATGAACTTTTTTTTGCCTCTGATGACACAAGCAGTAGGAAAGTTTGTTGTGCTGCAGGGCCCTGGGCTGGGGAAGCCGCCTGACCGAGGCCTAGCTGGGATTTTTCTGAGAGGAGGCTTTTCCATAGGAAAATGTTGCTTTGCTGAAATCTAAAACATTTCATGGGAATGTGTTGATTTGGACACTGCTTGTGCTGGAAACCAGGCCGACATGAAGGCTGGCTGGCTAGCCAGCGAGGGGTTTGTGGCAGCCAGCCAGCCTAACCAGAAGCAACCAGGGCATACAGAAGCAATAACTGGTGTGAGCTCTCCCTTCCCCCTCCACAATCAATTATTGTATGCCACGTATTTATTAAAAAAAAAATAAAAATCTTTAAAAGCTGCATAGGCTTTGAGAGACTTAGAAAAGGAAATATAAATCCTTTGTCTTCTGGAATTCACATTAGAGCAAGGAGGCTGCAGTTCTTAAAGCCAAGCGCTAAAAAAAGAGCCAGGGTATGAATTCTCTCTCACAGTCGCAGTATTTCACAACCATGCCAAAAAATCCCGCAGGCCTCTTTGTCAGAGAGGCCTGATTAATAGATTTTAAAACCCCAAACAACTAAAAATTCAAAACAAATTCAATTGTGTGGGACTACACGCCACAATTAAGGGATGATGAAAACACAGAAGAAAGGCAATAAATATAGGCCAATGAGTGTGTTACCATATGCATCCAGAGGGTGATGGTAAGCAGGACACAAGTACGCCATGGGGGAGGTGGGGGGGGGAACAAACAAACAAGGCAGCACCCCTTCCTGAACACACTCTTCAAAGGTGGTTGAAGTTGACAGCCATTACCAAGAAGGAGGAAGGCTCCATGGGCAGATGGGGAAGATGCTCCACACACCCCTTGGCCCACCACAGCCAAGAGCCTGAGGGCTGTGCTGCTGGGGCACAGCTGATGCCAAAGTACACCCTCAGGAAAGCTTGGAGTACATGGCAGGACAGTTCGGAGTGGAGAGATGAACCATGTAAGCTAACAAGCTGTTGCACACAGGGTACCCAACAGAGAGCCTGGAGAAGGCTAATGGGTGCCAGACTACAGACTGGGGGCAATGGCACAGAGGATCCCTTCTCTAGCCCGTACCAGTGGCAAAACTGATGGGCACAAGCAAAGATGATTGACTGCAGCACCTTTACAGCCAGCTCAGCCCATGAATTTTGCAGAAGGGTGTGGCTAGAAGAAATTAGACTCTTCTTCTGACAAAGGCAGTTCAGTTCCCAGTAATGCAGATGAAGTGGATGGGACAGTACCCAATCCACTGTGATCACTGCCCTTTGCCTGGGGCTGACAGCAGGTATCAGGACAGCAATGTTCTTGAAAATTCTGCAGGGGGCAGCTGAAGGGACTGAAGGCATTGCTGTACCCATTGCTGTAGGTACTCCATTACCAACCATTCATACTTGACTGTAAGTCTCACCAATGCCTCTGGCAAAGAGTGAGCTGAAGGAAAGGTCAAGGACACCAAACCTAGAAACAACAAACCATTTTGTCAAAGAGTAACCAGCAGAGCATCTTGCTGGTATAGAAAGCCACCTCTGAAAGTTTCTGAAAAGCAACCAAACCTCAGTTACTCTTATGTTCAAAGTGCTGAAGTAATGATAGCTCTTGGTGCCTTTATCTGGCTGGAGCCCAGGAAACCTCTGCATCAAGTGGCAGGAGAGAATGACGCTCTTGACAGGTACATTCAGCTCCTGATACAAGCTGGACCCAAACTGCTACCATAAGGTACATAAATGGACATCTAACTAAGCTGGAAGATTTTAATTTTTACTGTCCTTGGGAAGTAAATTTAGGATGGGGTGGCAGCTCAGAAAAATGCTTAAGTATACTCTTGTGGGAATGGAGCATCCCTTGATGCTGGCAGATGAACAGTCCTTCCTGACTGCAGACACTCTGTGCAAGGCATGAGGAACAGTCTCGCCTACAGCAACAAGCAGCCCCCCAGCTCCCACCTGCACAGATGCCACGAGCTTGCAGAGTGAACACGGGACAGAGGGCATCTCATTCTGGCCAAGGACTTCTCTAATGCTTGTCAGCTCTTTGCTGCTTGCCCCAGAGAACTCAGATCCATATACCAGCTCCGTTTTCTACACTCAACTTCAGTGCCGCTACTGGAGGGCAGCTAACAAGACCCTTGCGCTGCAAAGAGGGGTTAATGCTCTACACATGCCTATATTAAAGAATTTATCACTCCCATTATAAATTTAGAGCAACACAGAAGCATTTTGATACCACCACACCTCTAACACATGTGTTTTGTTAACAAGGAAAAAAAAATTTATAACCCCTGTCAGCAGCTTGCTGGCAGTTAATATCACAATTAGCCATCACCTAGCAACAGGCAAGCACGCTTCCTCTCCAATCAAAGGGAAAGAACCTCTACTAACCTGGGCTAATGGCAATATGTAAAACATATCTGGAAGGTATGTACTAAGGTATTTCCTGATTTTAACAAAAACTGATTACTTTAGAGATTTTAAATACATAAACCCATTACTCCACCTTCTCGAATATTCCGGAACTGACAAAACATTATTCTTAAAAAGATTTATGAATTCACAATCCTAATTTTTAATTTATGAAGGCTGATGTAATTCTGGTAATGCTTCTCTTTCCTCTGCAATTCCCTCTTTTATTGTCTCTCAGTATCTCTCACTTACTGTGACACGTGGGATCAAGACTTTAAGCTTCTAGATGGAGTCTCTCCTACTTTCTCTAGGGTGTCTAACACATTTTGATCTCTCATGCACTCTAAATGAGTTTTCTATATGACACTACTGCCAGAGGGATTACATCTGAATTTTTTGATAAAGACAAAAGCAAAGTTGCTCAGGAAAGCTATTCACGAATGAAACACCTGGAAATAAAATCGAATGTTACTTTTTGACGGATGATGTGGAAAGTTGGCCAAATCTTTGCATTCTCCAAGCAGCCAAGGCCATTCTCCTGCCACTGTCTCTACTTATAAGTACATAATTAAGGAAAAAGAAAAAAAAACAACAAAAAAAACCCAACAGAAAGAACAAAATAATTAGGATTTAAACAGAGCTTTTCAAAGTTCCAGAATTAGGAATAAAAAGAATACTTCCTAATTTCAAGAAAAACATGGGTCATGGGTCTTTTGGAGCACATCCGCTGTGGTGCTCCAAAGATCCCTCTCGCTGATGACATGATATATGAAGTCTTCTTGTCCCCCCTGGTGAGACTCTGTAGCCTTCAGGCAGAAATTTGGTCTTTGCTGTGAGCTGAATATGTATTTATGCACAACAACAAAGGATTTGTTCTATAAATAAACAAAATCATCATCATTTCTAGAGAACTGTTGTTTAAAGAGAGATGGCTATTTGAGGTATGCCAGCCACAGTGCAAAAGGCAAATTTCTCACTCATCTGTATTTACATATTTTAACAGATTTACTGAGAACTCATTACAATTTGGGATGAATACTAAAATAGGAAAAAGTCCAGGTATATTTGAAGATTCATGGCAAGACAACTGTCCCATGGAATTTTTTCAATGAAAAAAGTCTTGTCTCTATTGGGATCTGGGAGATGCCAGCTACCAGCCTCCAATTCTAATTCTGCATTTACCACTGAATCACACAGTGACTTCAGGCAAGTCATTTCATCCTTCCTGTCTTCAGTTTTATTTTTCTTCTCTTTCTGTTAAAACCAGGAGTAAGTTCTTACTGACACACTTTATGTATCTCTGGGAGGAATAAAAAAAATTTAAGTAACAACACAATAGGTGAGGGAATAGTCTTTTGAAGTGCATGTAGTTAAAGAAGGAACAACACAGCTCACTTCTAGAGCACAGGTTGTCATTTGTTCCCGCTCTCCTTATTTTGAAGTAAGGAAAACCACTGCAGGTTAATTCACATGCTGTAGTGCTGCTTCTTCTTATTTCACAACTGCTATAAAATGGTTCCTATATTATCTATTGATGGATGAAAAACTGGTGGTTGTCAGGCTGGGGAAACTTCAGAGTTGTGTGAACTTGCTCATGTGCCCGTACCAGCTCGTGCAGGCACTGCAAGTCAATCCCCCAAAGCCCAGATGAAGAGAAGATCCCATTTACAGACAGCTACTGGCCTCTGAGACCAGAGAGGACCATGGCTTCTTTTGCACCACAGCTGCATCCAACTCTGACCTGGCTAGTGAAGAGAAGTTTGGATTTCTTTTGTTGTACAAAACCAGAAACAGAGCACTCCAGTTTTCTGATGATAGCCTTCATTTGCTGCAAAACAAGTGAGGGGGTGAAAGAGGTCTGTTTCTGTTTCTGTTTTGTTTTTACTTGAACGGAATTGCACCAGAGGAAAAGAAGCCTTCAATCTCAGACTGCAGAAAGTAAGTCCTAGGTATGGCCTGGATCTAGGCTCACCTTCATTGACAGTAATAGCTATGACACAAGCAAGGCTCCGGAGAACTTCCATGCCAACCACCTGCGCGACTGAACCGCAGTGGAACTGCAGAGCTGCCACCCAAGCACAATACTGGAAGGCTCTACTAAACAAAACATTTCTTCCACATTGGAACTGATTAAATTTTTTAAAAGCCCAAGGTCACCCATTTGGCTTCTGTTACTCTAGTCCTGAATTATCCATTTATCATTTCTGCAGAACTCCAAATAGCATTGCTGCCTGGATTTTATAGATACCTTTTACATGAGACTCCCACTCACATTTCTAACCACAGATTAACCATGGCTGTCACTCCATCGGACCTGAGATTAACAATAGGCACACCTCTGCTAGAACAGCTTGTCACCAGTTAGTGACAATATGCCACTTGTTAAAGACACCCTTGTTCCCTGAACCTGCACAAAGTTATGACCATGTGCACATGCAAAAGGGCAGATCTGATCTCCCATGAAACTGAAATGGATGGGAAAAAGGAAAGGCAGATGTTTACATGTCCCCTGCAAATGCTTCAATGTCCCTTGCTGAAATTCCTGTTTATCCAGTATGGTGGGAGTTCCCATTTCACCAATTTAAGACCTCAGGAAACTCAAAACTAAGCATGATCCACAGGCTGCTGTGAGTCTGAACTCCCCCTCCACCACTTGCTCAAAGCCAAGGTGCTTACCAGCTGAAATTTTCCATACTTGGTCTTTCTCATTAATCTTGAATGAATATGGTTCAGATGATTCAGAACTAATCTGGCTTCTGGAATTACAGAAGCAGAGGACAAAACGAATGTTTAACCTCTCCCCTGGAACGTTTAACCTCTCCCAGATGCTGAGGGTATTTTTCCTTGGGAAGCTTAACGTGCTCCGCAGCGCTGCCGCAGAGGAGCATGCAGAGACTGGCAGTCACTGGGCCATACACCAAAGTGCTGGATGCACATGGCAGAAAGTTACGTAAGAGCAGAAAACATGATGGTAAGAACAGCAGCAGAAGTCAAGTACTCATGTATTGGAAAGCCCCAATTAGATTCTACCTCTAAATGCAGATGAGTCGTGCATTCCATGGCCACACTCTTATCCCCCCCCGATGATCAGTGCCTGAGGATGACACTGCACAGACTGTGATGCACTCAAACGATGAATGACAGACAGTCTGTGGGTGCTTCTATCACCAACACAAGAGTTCAATGCATAAATATCAAGTTATCCTTAGGAGATATATTTTTAGAAATAAACTGCTAGGGCATAAAAATTTAGTATCAAAATTTGTCAGTTTTCCCTCACTGACATTCAGTTGGAAGCCCTCAGAGCTGTCTTTTAGGGATGGGGGAGGGACAGAGGAACACACACAAAACTACAGCACCTAACAACATGCCCTTTCACCTTGCAGTCTGGGTCTACTGATGTAACAAAAGAGGGAAGAGAATCTAGTATTGTTTTGCATCAGTGTTGTAAAGACATCACCCAGATCAATCCTCCCACCCAGAGAGCTTCCATCCACAGAAAGGCAAACATACACACAGAGGTAGCTGTGTACCTCCAAAGGACCCAGTAAATCAGGAGAGGAGGGCCAGCCCCCCATGCCCCACCTCCAGGCCTTTGCTGACATCCCACGCTGCTGTCATACAAGGGCTCCTCATCAACATTAGCTGCACCTACCAGAGTTCAGAGCTTGTCCCAGACGGATCCCAAGTGCATCAGGCTGGATGCAGAGGAAATTAAAAGCAGAACTGTACTATGCCCTCCACTGTACAGTACATTTAAAGCAAACAGCACAAGTTTGACTAAATTTTATCCTATCAGCCCAATCCAGTCAGGAGAAGCCAGAAAAAGTCTTCAACTCAACAAAGCCTCAAATTCAAGGGGTGGAACAGACACAACCTCACAGGTATTAACATCGCAGAAGTCTCTTCCCCCTTCACAGCCTCTGCCAAAAGGAAGCAGCCCCACTGACCTGTGGTTGGGAACCCGTACGTGATCTTACTTCTCTGGTCTCCGGAGAAGCACTAACCGCAGCACCCTACTCCTGGTATCTTCTACTTACTGTTTTCAAAGCAAAGCTAGGAAATAATGAATTTCACACGTTTTGCAAATCTAACTGTAAACAAATACTTGGAGAACTTCAACTCATTTTTAAATTATCTTTAGCCACTTTCATCTTAGCAGAAAAATAAACCCCCAACCTGTAATGGGAAATAAAATTCAGTGTAATCCTTACCTCTCCAAACAGCTGTTCAGCCTGTTGAGAATACTAACGCTGCACTTAATAATATTCTAATAATTTTCTCAAGTTACTGTATTACCTGCATGAATGAAGGAACTCCCTAAGACAAAGAAAAGCTGACCTTCACATAATTTATAGCAAGAAGCCACCCCTCTATCTTTAAGCCAGTGATTCCTCATATGACTGATGAAGCCGCATCTCTACCAAGGAGGAAAATATTTTTCCAGAAACTGTCTTACAACATTGTTGTTTCAAAAATTGCAGGTCCCCTGGTAGAACTCACAGTCTGGTCTCTGTTTCCCTCCATTTGCTCCTTCTCCTCAGTTGTTTGTACAGAAACTAGATGTGACTCAGCAAGACAGGGCTTAAACACTGCTCTTCACTCTGGCGTTCTCAGCAGAAAGCAGAGGTGTAGAAATAAAGGTTGTAAGAGGAAAGGTAAAGTTGGGCAGGCAATTGCTTTTGCAATGAAATAATGGTTTCTACACCTCTGCTTTATCTGCTGCAATTTCATATGTGGAAGATTGAAAAAAAAATTCATTTGAACATGAAAAAAAAAATCACCAAAGTTGCAGATCTCTAAGTCTACTTACTGTCTTTTGCACAGTGTATATGAACAGGAGTTTGGTAGCAACCTTGTGCCAAAACACAAAGCCTAGAGGGAGAGTCTAGGCCATTCATTCTCTTGATAAAGCTCCAGGAAGTTAAAGAATAAAACCAAATGTGACAATCCAGCAATCCTGTGTGCCCCTTGCTGAGCAGCTCTGGTTTAACAGCCAGTGGAGGAGACCACAAGCTCTCTCCTCAACGAACCAAGAGGCTCTGGGAGGTTTGTTTGCTGGTGGGCAAAACTAGAGGTGTTTCACTAATGAAAAGCACAAACCTTCCAGGCACAAAAATGAGCTCCTGTCTAAGGATGGGCATGGTTATCTGTCTGATACTGTGTAATTCTCCTGCCAGTTGAATCAGTGTCTGCCATGTGGTTGCAAAAAAACCTCATTAGTATTAACTAGCAAAAGTATGTTCATGAGTGTATGCGCGCTCTCACTCTCTCTCTGTAATTAATCCCTGGAGTAAAGCTGTTCCTTGGATCACCTCAAATATAGAAAATCAATGAGTTAGATTACAGGAAACAATTAATTATGGTTCACTGGTGTTTAGAAAGAGACGCTGACACCCTGACATCCCCAGATAGCATTTGTGCCCTCTAAAGCAGCAAATCACAGAAAGTAACAAACTACACTTTTCAAACATCAGATGACCTCAAGCTTGCTCATTCTAGTGAAATGATACTAATCAGTCATAAAATGAACGGGACATAACCTTTGAAACATTAAAGAGGCAATTAATTTCTAGCACATCCGTTTACTATTATAGCGCATCCGTTTACTACAACCAATTAAGCAGAAATAGTTTCTTCACATGTTAATTCTGACAAATCATGGAGGGGGGGAGGCGTGGAACAAAACAAACCATTCCAGTTGATTCTCACGTGCATGGTTTCACTGGCAGACGAGTCTCTCTTTCTCAGTGTCATGCACAGAGCATCACTGGATTTTCCCACCAACGCAGAAGGGACTGAAAGAGGCGCAGGCCGCAAAGCAGCACTGAACCGTCCTGCCTCTGCTGGGTGCAGCAAATGGCACCTGTGGTGCTCAGCTCAACCAGAAAGTACTCAACCAACTTATTAGAAATCCCAGGGCCTCAATTTTACATCCCGGAGGAACAGGACGTGAAGCGCAGCCAGGTGCAGCCAGGCTCGGTTGGTATCAGCGGAACTGTCATCTCGGGGCACTCTTTAACCCTTTCAAACCATTTCTGCTGACCTACAAAGAGGACTTGCTGTTCTGTTTTCACTGCCAATCCCTGACTAAAGTATCTCCTCCCCACATTATCCCCTTTGCTGAACCCCTTTTGGCTTTTATTATTGTCATTATTCTACTTCATAAAGTTTACAGCTATTTTGTAGAGCCTTTAGCATCTCATGGGACAGCTTCAGGACTAATGCTTTGTTAAAGCCCTTTAAGCAGGATAAGGGCCTGCCTTTCTTCACCAATCTTCTCCCTGTTTGCGTGGAAACTCTATCGGTGGGTTCATGGTCTCTCATTTCTTCTTTTCTTGGAGGGAATCTAGAACAGGTTTTGAAGGATGGAAAGCAGCAGGTCAGGTTCATAAAACTATACAAGAGCAGCATAATGGAATACAAACCAAAATGGACAAGAATTTAGCATTTAACCAGTGCTTTGGATGGGAAATGAAACATGTTTATAAACAAGTCCAAAGAGAACAGCTCAGCTCCAAGATCAGAGCACAGAATGTCCTATTTTAATGTTTTTTTCCAGAGAACAAAGTTCCCCTCCATTAAGAGAGGTCTTCTCAAACATTATAATCCATGTACAACCCGATCTTGCCCATTATTCATGTTACATGAGCCTGAATAGCAAGATAATGCCAATTGACCTCTCTGTGCCATGCTGGAAGCCAACTATAAGCACATGCCTATGAAAGCACATTCAACAAGGGCTTGCGTGAAATCAAGGGAAATCAAGACCACGACAGAAGTCACTACTACTATGTGTTGAGAAACTCCTCAAAACTTGTGGGCATAATAAACCAAAATCAGGGCTTTTGAGCCTGATTACAGAGATGTTTCACTCCAAGACATTCCACCTAAAAAAGGAAAGGAAAAATACCTGGCAATGGATACATTCATGATCCCTCCACACTTTTTTCAGTCTATGCCAGCCCAAGAGAAACAGCTTCCCTCTTGGGGGAAAGAGTCTGCCATTTCATGCAGTCTTGCAGTTGTGAACCATACTCAACCAAAGTGCTTCCTATTAAATCCACAACGTCTGTAACTCCCTTCTGCAGTTCTCCCTTTTGAAATTCTCCTTTGGGAAGGAAGGAGGGAGGCCTTCTGCTGCTGCCGCCTCCAAGTGAGCTCCAGCCTTCAGCCCCAGGCAGGCTTAGTGTTACAAGTGTGTATCATGGTCAACAAGGCTTAGTGCCTACTTCCCTCTCAGGGAACAACATACACCAATGTGGCACAGACAGGAGATGGTGCTTTTAACTGTGGTTAAAAGGAACCTCAGGAACTGCCTGTTTTCCATCTCTGAGCAGGCCAGCAAACAATAAATCAGCACTGAAACTCGTCTGTAGGATGAGTGGTGAAAGGGTGACACTGGTGCAGGTCTCACAGTAACCTCCAGGAAAAAAGCCTCCCCAAAGAAAAAAGGGAGTTCAATCTGCCTCCTTTCCTTGGCTTCCCTTTTAAAGAATACAGATAAGTTCCTGAAGAACAATAGGCCTTTTGATGAGGCAGTAGCTTTCCTCCCTGTTTTTGTTTGTTTGTTGAAAACACTTTGATTTTGCAGGAAGCACTAACAAATGCAACTGGGGATCAACTTAGTTAAAGAACCTTAAAACGCAACAGGACACACATCTCCTACTTCAGCCACTAAACTGGATTGTCTCACTGGCTTGAGCAAAACTGCTGAATTATTTCCCTAACAAAAGAAAGGCGCTTTTAGGTCCCATAATCTCATTTCAAATCCTTTTACCCACTCCCTACTCTTTTTGGCCTTGAAATTGCAATCCTCTTTCAGGACTAATCTCAGGACTAATTGGTGCCAGCACTTGAGTTTCTCTCTCAATTTCTTCCCCCCTCCCTCTCACATTGTTCAGGTGCTGAAAAGGATGGCGGGCTAGGGTTCAGCACCCCTATAATGAGTCTGTTCCTACAGAGTAACTGTTAATAATTAGCAGGAAGCATTTTGTCTTTAAATTGCACAGCATGAGCAGCAAGATTTCGCGGAGCCAAAGAATCGCTTCACTGTTGCTCATGGAGCTCCACACGTTGGCAGGCAATCTGCAGGCCGGGCACGTGGAGGGCTGGGCGGCGTGCAGGGCCCTGTGCCCGGGCTGAGCCCTGCCAGCCAGGCACACAGGGCGGCACAGGCACGGTCAGCATCTCCAGAGCTTCAGCAGCAGCAAGAAGGAGGGAAGGGAGGGTGTCGGGGAAGACAGCAGGCCTGCTAGCGGCCTAGCTCTCTTCACCCGAGATTTAGGCCCTGACAATATCCTCCTGTTCCCATGAGACAGGAAAAGTTCCTTATCCCGAGAGGATCCTAATAATCCCATTCTCAAAACACAGCAGCCTTGATGCCAGGGGTACAGGTACCCTAACCCAAGAAGCAGTTATGGGAAGGGACTTGGGAGTAACGGAACATGTTCAGAACCAGCCATAACAAGAGGGTCAAACAGCCGGTGTGCGGATGCTTTTAGGCATCAAAGGCAAACTAAGGATATTTAGCTCTAAGATAGGCTTATCAGAGCTCATTATAATCACTAAACAATCAGTGTGGTATGAACAGTGTGTGTAGCCAATTAGCAGTTTTTAGCTTGCCACATTTGCAGTAATAAAGGTATAGAATCTGCGTGATTCCACCCAATAAATGGCTTCACCTAAAATCATATCGAATTGCATGTTGCCCATCCCCAGTCACCACAGGGGGGAGTGCCCTTGCACACCTCCTGTGCTGCAGTAGTGCTATGAGGAATGCGTCCCTGTGATGAGATGGAGCTAGAGTGGTGAAAGGGCAGACTTTCTTTAAGAAATACTCCAGAATACAATTCCTTGAAGAACAGCGAGCAGAGGAGATTTAAGAAAGGCTCCTATTTTTCAGCTAATGACTGTATTTGCAGGTAGTGCCAAAAAGGAACAATGATTTCTCTTACCAAGGGACTATCAGTGTTGACCACTTCCCAGCCAGGCTTGGAAGCAAAATTAGTTTCTCTGTAATTGGAAACTTCAACCTAGCGAGTACATTAGAACAAAACCACAGAAAAAGCTATTTCCAATGGATGTTTGTTTCCAGCAAACTGAACACTAATCTTGAGCTTTGATTCAGGAAAAACACACCAAAATCTTAAAAAAGTTTTTCAGGTGTGTAAGACTGCATCCTCAAGAGTCAACATAAAGTTCTGCCACTTAGATAGATTGTACAGTGTCTTCTACTGCCTTGAAGCTGAGGGAGAAACACAAGGAACTCAATCTGATGAGATATACTTTGCTTCCAATGTATGTCCTAGGAGTGCTTTGGAGCTTAAATGCAACCATGTCTGTATCCACACCCTCATTCACCACGGCACACCTTGAGGCACTTGCAAGCAGGTATGCTATGGAGAATACATTCGGCATCAAAACCAGAAAAAGATACTACTCCTCTCACTCTCAGTCCTCAAAGACTGACTCTTCCTGTGGAGCATCAGTAAGACATGGGCTGTCTGGTGCTGAGACTTCTGCAGAAGCCAGCACACAAGACAGGAGGTCTCACTAGATTTTGGGAACACACTGCTAGCACAAAGGCATTTTTTCTCTGTAAAAAGGCATACTCTCTGACAGGCTCTGCCAGCATCTGACTACCACTGGAGAAAAAAAACACAGTCTGTTAATGCAAATACCATCTAGAAATAGTGTGGGTCCACAAGAGCCATGCAGTAAGAATGTGTCATCTATCTGAGGTCGCAGAAATCAATAGGAGGTTTGAACACAGCTGAAATTACTGATGATTTTTCTTTATTTGCACCATAGCCTGAGATCAGGCAGTGTATCAGTGCCTTCTGAATTAAGATGGGTGAGAAGAATGCTTAACTTTGTGCGTATTAACATCCTCTGAATGTTAGGTTCCCCCACCACACTGAAGCCACCCATGGCATGATACCTCACTGAGGGAATCACGTTAGAGAACATTAGCTGGAACAAGTACATCTAAATTCTCCATCTCTTGAAAAGGCAGTCTGCAAACCTTGTGCTCAGGATCCACTGCTTATTTCTGTTTGCCTTTGCGTCAGAAACTTCAGAGCGAGGACTCTCCTCAGGTCATCCAATTCAGCTTTCTGCCAACAGAAACTCCTTCTTACAGTCAATTTTCTAGGATTTTAGTGAGTCTGCTTTTCAGTAGTCTACTAGATGGATTTCAAACAATTTCCTTTAAGAGATTAATTCAGTCTAATAAGTTCATTATTTGCGCCTGGTCAGTGACCAAGGAAGGATAAGCCAGTCTGTGTACTTGTTTTCTCCTCACATGCTATTAAAATGTCAAGTTTTCCATCCAAGTGTCAAAGTCTGTTCCCAACAGCAATACAGCAGAGCCAAAGAGACATCCCTGTGAAAACCGAGCACCTGCATTCACAGGGGGATACTGTTAACTTGTTTACAGCATTAAAGCAAACTCCCTTTTCTAACTTAAGAGTTGGAAAACTGAAAATCAGAAGACAGCAAGGGAAAATCAGTTCCTGTAGCCACTCCCCTGCTTTCAGGTTGCAGTCTCCAGGGAGCATTTGCCACTTTGGTGAGGTCTGAACCCCTGTGCTATTCCGGCTGCTCTACTGCTATTGTGTCAGAGCACAGGCTGACAGATGCTGCAGATTGCCAAAGTGTGCCATGCAAATTACTCTCACCAAGACTGAGGAATTATGAGGTTGAGAGGCAGCATCTCTTTCCCCAGCTGTTGCTTTACCTGGCACTGGAAGACTCTTCTATAGCATGACTTGAGAACAGAGGTTTGACAATCAGGAAACCATTAAAGTAGGTTTGTAGCGCTCACCTGCCAGAATAGACCTATGTCAACACTAAGCACGATGATGCCTCCACAGTCTTCTCCGCAAAAACTCTGCTTTGAGAGCCAGACACACCATAATGTTACTAGCACAGCACTGTGACCGTCCAACCAGCCTCAGTGAGGTCAGGATTCAGTGGTATTTCTACGATAGGAAAGCCCTCATCCCTCCTTGACAAGTCACAATCCCTTAAAAAAATAGATGGCCAGGATCCCATTTACAGTGCAGCTACATAAATGTTTTCACTGCCACAACTGGGAGGGCAGTTTGCTGTTACACTAGAGTAGCAAAAGCATCTTAAAATTACTTTGTAAAGGAAAAACAATAAAAACACGAAAAGAAGGAGAAAACCCCAACCCTCTGCTCAGCCATCAGAAGACACCGCTCCCAAGATCCTCAGGCAGCTGGTTGAGGCCTAGCTGGAGCCTGTTGTGGTTCCGTTACAGCCCAAGCATGCTTTTCTTGCCTTGCACTAGGCCAAAGGGCAAACTCAACAGCAAATCAAACAGCTCCTGAGAAGTTTCTTCTGTTAGTTTGGGGGAGGTTCAGCTGTTAGTGGGGGTTTTTAACTGTAGTGCCATCTAGGTGAGGCAGTCACTCTTTTCTGAGGCACGTCAGACCCACCAGAGCCAACTGAGGATGGCAGAAAGGCACAGAAATAGGCAAAAACACACTTCTTGTTTGGTTGGTTTTGGCAGTGCCACTCAACACAAACTGAACTACTAAAGCTCTTGCTTTGTATCATTACAAAATGCAGAGCTCAACTGTGTAACGTTCCTCCTGTTTTGAAAGCAGGGGTTTGATGGTAATATCCCCAGGGAGAGAGAAAAAGACCAGTTCTAGCACTTCCAACACAAATTTCCATTCTCTTTTTTTTTTCTCCCCAAATGTGAGCAAGTCTCTATATCTGAAGGCAAAAGCAGCAAAATATACTTCATAACCAAAAGATCTACATCACTTTAGCAATATAGCTAATCATGGAATAAATGTGCTTGTATAAAGTCCTGCCTTTTGCATTATGTTATGCTTACAGCTAGCAAAATGAAAGCTGGCTACTCGAGAAGCTTTGTTTGTTATTAATTCCCTTAAGTTTTGAAAATTATTTAATTTCATTCTAATGAATTGTTTTATTTCTTTAATCTCATGAGAAAAATGGTCATCATCTTTCATATGCAAAACAGCTAACAAGAGAACAATTTTTCATATAGAGAAGGAACTCCAATTAATAGAGAGCTTAAATACTTGGGGAGCTGTTTGAGTTTTGCTATTGATCAGACAGCTGCCTGGAAGAAAAAGGTATTTTCAGGAAAGTTACATAATTATAAGGAACTCAGTTTACATTTTTTTCTCCACCTGCTAACCTGGATTAAACATAAAAATTAATGACACCCAAATAACCCTGATTTTGCAAAATTTACACTTTTTTTCATATATTTTTACTGAAACCTATATCCATCACTCCCAGCAGTTACAGATTTCCAATGCTGCATGGATATTTAAAAGTATCATTATATTCTTAACTCAATCCTCAGTGTCTGCATTACTTTACAATTAATTTCTCCAAATTTCACATGATTTTTTAAAAAGACAACCACACTCACACAAGACTAAACCCCAGAATTATAAACACTTCTAAATACTGAAGTCCAAGTGTTAGAAAAAAAGTCTGCTTCAAGCATCTCAGTTCTTCAAACTAATGTTAGGAAGTTTTCCATCAAGTCTGTGTTGAGCAGAATTTCTTTTGGAAATGGAATCCTTATAAAAATAGTTACAGAAAAAAAAAAGCAGCGAGAGGCACAGAGCTCTGCAATATTTATATTATCCAGGCAGACAACACAGAGAACCCATCAGTGAGGTCAAAAACTGCCATACAGAGAACAACCAGCACCAGCAGTCAGGCATATAAGGCCACAGGCACCAAATGCAAAGAATCCACCAGCTGTAAACAGCTGGACACTGACTGGTACCTTTGAAAAGGGCAGAATAGTAAACTACAGTTATTCCACCTTCACAAATGTACTACTAGATTCTAACATTGAAAATATGTCATATGAGCTAATGAAAAGAAAATTTAACAAGGGCATGCATGCTGCAGCAAGCCAAGAAAGAAATACATTTACATTTGTGTTAGCAAGAGCCATTGGCTGAGAGCAGAGCAGTGAAAAATTGCCGTACATAACCGAAGTACACGTGTGAGCCCACAGAGAGAGTGCTGGCAATTAACAGGAGGAGATAGCCAACAAAGCAGAAATGAGTCAGGATGAAAAGAAGGATCGTTTATTAAACTCTGATCTGCACTCAGGTCTGAGATGGCCACGCTCTTCAGCCATTCCCCTTTCACACAGGAAAAAACTACCTTGAAACATGGAGGTCTAAACAGATACACTTGTCTACGTGACAACTCGAGCAACTTCACCCCCAGCAGCAGAGTAGGCTGCACCTTAGCAACACTCCTCTCCTGCTACCCACAAACTCATCAACAATATGAACTTCTCTAATGTGTCTGCTAGTCAAACTGCTTACACAACCCCCCTTCAGACTAGCTGTCTCAAGCAAGTCTCCGATCGCTGCTGCTGTATTTACTCTTTTGTAATGAAAATAGGTCACCTGCACTAAAACAGTACATTTTGTTTCTAAGTGCAGAAGAGAGCAGCTTCCCTGGCAGCCGGTCTGTCTTATGACATAAAAAGCACACCGCATATACATATACCTGTGCACTGAAATGCCCAGAGGTCTGCACATTTATCACTGAAACAACATGCCGTCACAGGGGAAATCACAGAATCACAGGGGTTGGAAGGGACCTCAAGAGTTCATGGGGTCCAACCCCCTGCCAGAGCAGCTCCCCAGCTCATACTGCACAGGTCGGCGTCCAGACGGGGCTGGAATCTCTCCAGAGAAGGAGACTCCACACCCCCTGGGCAGCCTGTCCCAGGGCTCCCTCACCCTCACTGGGGAAAAGTTCTTCCCCAGGTTGGTGCGGAACTTCCTGTGCTCCAATTTGCAGCCATTGATTGCCCCTTGTCCTGTCCCCAACAAGGGGCTGGCTGATTCCCCCTGCATCCCATGCTTAAGGTAACTATAAACACCAATTAGGTCCCTCCTTACTCTTCTTTTCTCTAGACTGAACAGTCCAAGCTTATTCAGCCTGTCCTCATAGGGGAGATGCTCCAGGCCCTTCATCATCTTCATAGCGCTTCTTTGGACTCTCTCCAGGAGATCCCTGTCCTTTTTACACCAGGGAGCCCAGAACTGGACACAACACTCCAGGTGAGAAAAAAGCCTCAGACTCAAAATGACAATCTTATCAAAAGTCCAACTACAAGAAAACCACCAAACTGGATGAAGCCACCTGCCTGTGGGGCCCAGGGTGTCCGTGACCCCAATGCCAGGCATGGAAACTTCACAGGAACTAGAAGAGCAGCACAGCACGGTAAATCTGTGCTTGCTACCAACAGTCCATGAGAGCTTGAGTATTGGAGACACGTATTTAAATGTAAAAATCCCACGAGGTGTAGTACCCTCCTCCTGATGCATTTATATTAGCTTTATATTATTGGTAGCTAAACAGAACTCCAGCTTTTGGGGGCCTGTGGCCTAATCCTTAGCCTGGGCATTTTCCTCTGGTAGCAAGTTCCACTGATTTCCACATGCCTAACCTTCATGGCCCCCTTTTTTAAACAGTAGGGAAAAGGAGAAAAAAAAAAAAAAGAAGAAAAAGAAAAAAGCAGCAAATGCTGCATTTTACAAACAGTTTCATAATTCAGAAACAGAACAAATGCCGCCAGCAAGTATCCCACGCATTCACACTGCCTTTGGGGCCACCTGGAACGGAATGAAACCCAGCAAGAGTTTCTTGAAATCCACCTAAAAGACAACCCCCTTAATTCTTATTTACGTTTAGATATACCAAAATCACTTATTTTCTTTAAACAATCACAGGGTTACCAAAACCAAGTCACAGCATCTGTGTAAAAATAGACTATAGATAATTAAATAGAAGAGTTTCCTCGTGGCTTTACTGGAAAAGAACAAGAAGTGTAAGTGCTGAGCACTTCTGTTTCGCAAGGGAAAGGGGAAGGAGCAATTTATCAGGCCACTGTAGCATATAAACACACTGGGCAGGCAGAGAGCCACAGCTCTCATCTCCTGTCTTTTTACTTTGGGACCAACAGGTGAACACACAGTCTGTCTTTTTCCCTTAGTAGAGAAACTTCTGTCCTGAGCAAAGCCACAAACAGCTATGAAGGGGAGGACAGAACTTCATTTCTCTAGTAAGGACCCTCCACCTCCTCCAAAAACACCCCAGTTTTTATATATCTACTTTATTCTGATGAAATAAGCAGCTTGCATTTTCCAAGTCAAAATTCAAAACTGTAAAAAAGCTTCAGTTCATAAAAAGTTGCTGTGCACTATGAGACTTTTTAATACCATCCAAGTCCTCTCACAGTTTTCACTCCTCTGAGCCACAGAAGTTCCTGTGAAAGGAAACAACTCTAGCAAAGTAGTTTTATTTGTAAAAATGCCAATTCCATCAAAATAGGAGGAATATCACTTACACAGTAGGACCACACAATCTGAAGACAGATTCAAACACATTAAAAAGTGGTTACAACAGAAATCCAGGTATCATAGAGATGATGGGAGTTATAAAAGCCAGAAAAAACATGGTCAGTGATCACAACCTGCATGTCCAGCAACTCCAGCTGAGGCAACTCCAGCCCTGAGCTGAGGTTTTATGACATCAGAACTGAAGTCATAACTGACAATGATGATTAAGAAAAAATAAATCACAATACAAGCAGTCAAATATTAACAACGTTATCCCAAAACTAACTTTCTTCAAACAAAAAATTACCCCCCTTGCCTTCTCCAGAAAACATACTGAACTATATATAGCAATATTACATTATCATACAGTGTACTGCATCTACACCTATCTATTCTGGGGGGTTCTGTCTGTATCCCAGAAAAGGGGATAGATTCAAAATAAGACTAACCCACTGAAACTTGCTTTGAGATTTTTATCTGAGAATAAATACTTACTAAAGAAATAGCTTTCAAGGGGAACTGCCTTTCACCCTAAGACCTGTGGCCACCAGCAGTGCAATATGACAGTGGAAGGCTCTATTTTGGCTACCTGTGCTTTTGAAATAATCATTTGCAGAAAGACTGGTTGATGCTTGAAAAAATACTGGGTCAGACACACAGACAGGGATTACCTGACCTAGTGGACACCTACCATGGGTATGAAAGGCAATCAGACTTTTAATTGCATGTGTAAAATCATTGGAAGCACTACTGCGACAAGCCTGGCTTAGTACACAAGTGTCCTCTACGACTGAGAGGTAAGGTCACTAGAGAGGATTTTGTTTAGGACAAAGACCAGCTGGTCTGTGAGGTCTGAAGGTCAGTCCACCTTCCCCTGAAGCTCAAGATCTCCCAATCCACTGCCAGCTGGCCCACAGCCCAGGCTGAGGGTCTATCACCCAGTTCAGTTTTTTACCTCTGATGGGTAGCCCAAGGCCAGATGGGCCACCTCAATCACCTGGACCTTCCTTGCCAGGATTTCCACACCATGAACAGCAAAACCCCAGGACCCTCTTATGTTCTACTTCTCACTAATGTTGTGCAGAGCAGCAAGGAATTAATTCTCACTGGCCACGCTCATTTCCCAGGACTTTTCTCTGTGCACACCCAGAGTTGTTATGGTATTGTTGTCACCTTCTGTTATGACCTGGGGAAAAGCCAGGTCACTTGCACCCAGCTCCTCCAGCTCTTGGACTCAACTGGATGTCCCAAGATGATGACGGTTTGCCAAGCAAGTCTACTTGGCCTCTACCCTTAGCCAAGTCACCAAACTCATGTGCAGAACCAGCAATCTATTACATACAGAACAGACTGCTTAGACAGATACTGTGAGTTTCACAAACTGCAGCAGCTCCCTCATGCTTTAAGCATGTCCTCTATTCCCCAGTATACATTCAAATGCTAGGTAGGCAAAAGCATAAAAGATCCACAGAGGTTTTTGTTTAAGACAGAGCTGCAATTTTTTTAAGTCTATTTACCTTAGAATCTAAACAAACGTTAAATAAATAAGATAAAGTGCAAAATGCCTTAAAATCACAAGTGTGATTATTACAGTAAAGCCATCTCTCCCCTAGTATTTGAAAGATTCTGAAATTAGAATTTTTTTTTATTCTCAGAAAGTTTACTACCATTAATATGACATTAGAAACTGTGCTAAGAACGTTGGTCTTGCAACAGAACTGCAAATAAAGGGACTTTCCCAGTAAATTTGTTTTTCTACAGGAACCAAAGGAAAATAAGCCCACTAATTAAGAGAGAAAAAAATCTAAAAAAACCCCCAAAACACAAAAAACCATAAATTTAACTGCAGTTCTAGAAACAAAGGAACCACTCATGAATCCACCAGCAGTAAGATATGCCACACTATGATACTTCTTGTGGGTTCCCAGACTTCATGAATCTGTTTTCAAATGCAGGAGTCTGGCATTTCCACTGCTGTAATACTGTATGGTTAACAAACAAGATCCTTGTGTCAGGCACCGTTCATCACACAAACACTTGTTCCTCAGTCCTAATTATCAGCTACTAAAAGCTCAGTGAGCTGCTACTGGGAGGCATTACAGGGCCCTCCTCATGCCCGGGGTGTCGCAGCTGTAACAGTGATGCTACGGCTGTTAATGGGATTGGGGGGTAAGGGATAGACCAAACACCACCAAGCAGGCAAAGAGGTGTGCCCCAAGGCCCCCAGTTCTTGCTCTGCCCATGCCCTCACTCTCACATGCTGGGGACAGCCAAGGGAGGAACGGGGAGTTGCAGAAGACAACCACCCAGTTTCTTCAGGCAGCCACTCACAGCTCTGTCCCAGTGAGGCTGCTCCCACAATTTTCATAGCAAAATAGCCAGGGCAAGAGAGGGCCTTACAAACAAACTAACAAACATTTCAAAACACATCCCTAGACTTTCCTTTTCCCATGAACTGAAGTGGAAATATCTATGGTTCCACTCCAAGGTATCTTTGGAGTAAGGCTATTTTTATTTACAGAAGGCATGGGGAGGGAAGGAAAAAAAAAAGCCTAAAAATCCAAGTAACTGGGAAGACTGGTCAACAAATGGGGCTGTGAATAACAACAGCATAAAGCAAGGAGGTAGTGTTTGCCCTGCTCTCCAGAAACACCACAGGCCATGAACGGTGCCTTGCAGTTCTTTACCAAAGGTCTGCAAACACACAGTCAAAACGAAGACTCAAAGAACCAATTCTTTATCTATTTAACAAATGTACTATTTGTACTGCTTTGGGGGCACTGATGAGAAAGAATTGAAAACAATCTCAGGTGAGAAGGCTCAGAACCACGTAGTGAATTTTGAGAGCGATGAAGATGTGATTAGAGGGTTATCTGTATTGCCCCCAGTAACCCCCACTGAGCACAAGGGTGCTGCAGAGAGGACGCATGAAACCGGTGTGTGAAAGAGGACGGACTCAAGACTTTCTGTTCTTCTTTCCAGGGTCTGCTGCTACCTTTCCCAATTTATCTCCATCCCATCTGCCTCCCTCACAATATAAACCACAAAAATATTCCTCTTAAACGTAAGAGCTGATCTGTTTTCTGAAACTACGCTCAGTGGGATACTTCCCATACCACAGAAGCCTAGTGGCTAGAAAGCCAGTAAGAATAGGTTAGAAAACAAGCCCTGGCTTAGCAAGTCCACAAATATTTCTGCACTGATAGCATTACAGTCACCCACTCAAGGGAAAGTTCCTTTTTCTTTGCTGTTCCTACCTGGCATCAAGCAGCATCAATGCTCCTTAACTTGCCATAGACCAGAAACAGAGCTGCCTAACCCCAAAGTATAGATACTCTTCGAATCAAGGTATGTTAACGGTGTCAGAGGGTGCAGTTTGGAAGAACTTGTGATCATCCCTCTGAACTACAAAACCAGCAGAACAAAACTCCCCAGAGACTCTGCCTGAACACCACACCAAGAGAAGAAAACTGACTGCCTCTAGCCAGGAAGCAAAATATTTAGATCCATCCTGATAAAGGGGTTGTAACATGCAGAGAAATGCATGTTAGACTGCTCGATGGCCAGCTTTATTTCCTACCAAAAGCAAAAACAATAATACAGAACTAAATCCATGTTTCCAGACTCCAAAGACCAATTAATTTCTTTTCCAAGTCTCTCCTTGCAGGGAGACAGCCTGGGGTATCTTTCACCATTTCCAAGTTTTCAGTGAATGGGAAAAGTGTTTTCACCAGCTTCACCAAACAGCCACAGAAGAGAATTTCTGATCTCTACACACTAAGTGTGTGGATAAGAAGAGTGCTCATACACTGCCCACAACGATAACCTGCAACATACTGACTTTGATGCAGGTTTGGCTGCAATAAACAACTGCAAAAGAGCACATCTTGTGACATCAAAGGCAAAACCTGCAAGTATTTGGAGTTGTTCCAACAGCCCTAAGCAGCTGGTCTACAGCAGGGAACACTCATCTGTTTTGTATCCCTGAAAACATGCTGCAGTTGAGTTTTTGCTACACCTTTTCCTGTTGGGTCCAGCCCTGCCAGGCTCAAGCCCTCTCCACAGGCCAGCCCAGCTCAAATGGAGTGATGCACACCAGAGGAGGCGTTTCCCTGGTAGAAGCTCTTTGATGTGCACAGGGGTCTCAAACCTTCCTGAAGCAGAACACATCAGCCAAGTGTGATGTGCTGGTTTTGGCTGGAGTAGAGTTCACAGTACCTAGTACTGGGCTGTGTTTTGGGTTTGTAACCCAAACACCCCTGATAACACCAGGATGTTTTTCATTACTGCTGAGCAGGGCTTACACAGAGCCAAGGCCTCTCCTGCCTCTCACCCCACCCCACAGCGAGGAGCCTGGGGGTGCATGAGGAGTTGGGAGGGGACACAGCCAGGATGGTTGACCCCAGCTGACCAAAGGGGTATCCCAGACCATATGATGTCATGCTCAGCACAGCAAGCTGGGGGAAGAAGGAAGGAATGGGGCAGGGGAGAAGGGGGGCACGGGGAGTTACACTGCCTGTATTTACAGTGCGGTGCCTAGCTGCTGGCTAGGGTTGAACCACCACGCTCACCCAAGGAGCTCTTTCCATACCACGCTCACCCAAGGAGCTCTTCCCATGGGAAGGAGCACACCAACACCACAGACAGGCTGAGGCAGCAGAAGAAAGAAAACCTCTCTGCAGTTTCTATCGATTTCATCAGTTATGTGGCAGCGCAGGACAGACGTGTCAATGTTTGCTGCTGGTTTGAGAAACTACAATTAGCAATACACACCAGAAAAATGAAAAGTGGTACAATAATGCTCCACAAGTCTGTACAGGGATCTACACAACACCTAGGCAGTCACTCAAATCTTCAAATGTTTGTTATCCATCTGTGAAACTAAGAAGTCATGTTATTTTTCGTGACATTTTCAGCAGTAGAAGTAGAATGAGAACTGGCCCTGTGTAATACAGACAGATACAAAAAATCCATTTCAGGACCTCCTTGAAGCACTACTGTAAGAGAAGATCCCACCTACAGTTCAGTTAGTCAGAAAAGTGGAAATAAAACATATAGATGAAATATCAGGGCAGTGCCTTACATAGTTACTTAACCACGTTTGTGTCTATAAACACATTTCAAGGCTGCTGTTGCTGACACAACTGTAAATGTTGAAAAATATATTAAAGCACCAGTTTTTCCACACCAAGGAGAAAGGTTTTTCTTTATAACTGTGTGTATCAGTGCTAGTTCGTCCTTGAAATTCATCATAAATGACATGATACATGCCTTAATTAGAAGAACCAGATAAATATCCAAGGGGGGTTGTTTGTTTGGAACAAGTATTATTTTTTAAGAATACACATCCAATCCAAATTAAATCATTCACATTACTACATTTTTATTCTCCTTACAGCTTATAGATAAATCTCCACCCTCAATTGCAACTGTAGTCTGAAGTTCCTTCTAATGTACCCACACTACAATGTTGGGTTTTTTCCCTAAAACGATGGTCTTCTATACATGGACCCCAATGTCACCCACCCTTCCTGCTTTGAATCATATGCCTAATCTCTAAACATGCTAGCCTAACACTGACTCAGCCATCCAAATATGTGGGTTCACATCATAAAACTCCTTTGTGAAGGAGTTATGGTTATCCAGGATGCTCTAGTGAAGTTGTGAAGACACATTATCTGATGCAATGAACTCTGCTCAGAAAAAGATCGTTTGTCTGCTCTGTGATCGCCTCACTTGGGACGCTTTTACCATACATACCTCCACACTGTGCCCAATTCACCCCTAAGCCGCTTGTGCAGGTACTAAACAGAACATGTGATTCATCTCTGTGTCCTTATTCTTTCAAAACATCTAATAAAGACAAGCAAGAGGTCAATTTGCCCCTGTGGAATGGCACCGGCTGATCCTTACAGACCTTGTAATTCCCCCAATTAATCCTGTTCCTAGAGGCAGGAGTAATATTGGTGAATTACCTGATTCCAGATGTATTTCATGAATATCTAGTGACATAGTTTCTCTTCGTTGTGGGTTTCAGTTATGTAAGAGACAGACAGACAGCAAAACCTCTGCCACCCGAGGACTTTTTCTAGATGTATTATCTCCAGAATCAAAAATTTCCTGTGGAATTTGTTACTATGACGATGTATTGCTCTGGAGATCCAAGGATGGCAGAGTGGATTTACATTTTCTACCGCTACCGAAGTGTCTGCACACATGAGAAAGCAATCAGGTCCCTATGGGACCACTGTTTTGTCAAAGGCATGGGGATATGTTCAACTCCTGGTGAACAGATCAGAAATACATTCAATAAAATTATTCTGCCACGTAACTGCCAGTGCATAATTCAATTAATTCAACAGTCACTGATGGCCTAGACCAGCCTCCTGTTGGGGTTTCGCCAGTCATTAACAGAGGAATGAATAAATGCTTTAGAAGACCACAGGAAGATTAAGTTCTATTTGACAGCAGAACTGCTGAAAGATACCTAGCTAAAAATAACAGCAACACCACAAATCTTCATGTAAAACCTGTCCTCTATTTGTGAGGCACTTGCTCCTGCAGTCACGCAAGCTCTTTGTTTTATGATGCAGTCATTACAAGGAAGGCTTGAAAGCACTTGGCAGCAGCAGCAGTGCAGCAGCAGCTCTGACATCCCACGGTTTCCAAGGAGAGGAAGTTTCCCTGTTGGTTCTGGGAGTTGCGGGTGTTTCGGTAGCACCCTCCCCTCGCTCGCCCAGCTACACCGGGGCATCAGTGTAATCAGGCAGTCTTTCAGGATGCTTTATCAAACCTGCTGCTGCTTGGCATGGACCAGTACACCTCTCCTTGACAGAAATGGAAGCAGGCTGAGAGGTTCTGGCCACCCACCCATTAGAAGAGGGCAGTCTGAGTTCTGCGGCTCTGCAGGCAAGCTTCACTGCACACAGCGAGCACAGGAGAGCAGCAGGCAGGCAGCTGTGCAGAATGCAGGGAAGCCACCCTGCAGCAGGCTCCCTGACACCCAGCACCCAGCCAGGGCATCTCTACAGGCTCATCCCTGCCAGGACCACTCACGCCAGCGCTGCCACATCACCTCCTCCAGCCTAACCTGGAAGAGCTCTCTGTGAGCTCCCCCAGGCAACATCTGCAGCACGCTGCACAGCAAACCCGACCCATTTATCATAGAATCATAGACTGGTCTGGGTTGGAAGGGACCCTGAGGATCATAAAGCTCCAACCCCCCTGCCACAGGCAGGGACACCAACCTCAGGCCTGGAGCTACACAAGGTTGCCCAGGGCCCCATCCAACCTGGCCTTGAACACCCCCAGGGATGGGGCACCCACCCCGTCTCTGGGCAGCCTGTTCCAGCCCCTCACCACTCTCTCTGTAAAAAACTTCCCCCTCATATCCAATCTAACCCTTCCTTCCTTTAGCTTCAATCCATCCCCCTTGTCCTGCCATTGTCTGTCCTTTTAGTCAGCAGTGACTTTACACCTAACAAGCCTGGAGATCCTTCTGCTTTCTTTCAGCTGCTTGTGTTTGCTGGATGCTTTTGCTTGCAGGGATTAGACGGGACCAGAATCCCTCCGTTTCTATGTCAGACGTGCATTTAGGCTCTCATTTTACAGGAACCTCTGAATAAATATCTATGGGCGTCAGTAAAACGTCCTTTGAGAAGGCCAGGGAGCCGCTAAGTGAGGCTGCGGTAACACGCCTTGTTGAAACATTCCAATTCCAATATTAATGCCGTTATTCAAATGATGCCCCCGTCCTCTGCGCAGCGCGGCAGCGGCGGGATCGCTGGCAGCAGGGGAAAAGCAGGAGCGAGAAAATCCCTCCCGCGGGCGGGGCTGGGGACGCTATTTCTGCGGGGCTCCCCGGGACACCCCGGCTGGAGCGCCGCCCGACCCCGTCACACCTCCCGCTGCGGGCTGAGCCCCCTCGGCCGCTCCTTTCCCAGCCCAGCGCCTCCGCCGCGCACGGCACCCGGAGCGGGGTCCCGACCCGCGGGAACGCCGGAGTTTCGGGTTGGCGGCGGCCGCTGCGCGGGATTACCCGTTACCACGGCAACGGCGCGCGGCAGAGCCCCCAACGGCCGGTCCTTTCGGCAGGCAGCGCCGCGCGGCCCCGCGGTGCAGCGGCCCCGGTCTGGGCTACGCGTTGCCAGGGAGACGCCCGCGTTGCTATGGCGACCATCACACGCTCATCGGGCGGGAAGGAAGGGCGAACGGCGGCCTCTCCCGCGCCAGCCCCGCGTCGCTCGCCCTCCCCTCCCCCCCGCGCCTCAACCGCCCCGGAAAAACCAACACGCCCCCTCCCCAAACCCCAAGCCCAGGCCCCACGGGGGCTAGCGCAGTCCCTCCTCAGCGCCGGCGATGCTGCCGGTCCCTGCGACGGCTGGCCTAATTTGGTGGGGGGCGGGACAGCGCTGGCTGTGACCCGTTCTGGCTGGGGCACAGCGTGGGACAGGCCGTCACACTTCGGACAGGGGAAGAAAGCCCTTTGTGTCGCAGCAGCGAGGACAGGGCAGCTGTGTCAGAACCTGGTGCCTGCCTGCTTCCCTGCTTGGCAGATGGCAGCTGCCCCTTACCTCTGCTCCCTCGCTAGGGCTGAACACAAGCAATGACCATAGAATCATAGAATGGCATGGGTTGGGAGGGACCCCAAGGATCACAGAGCTCCAACCCCCCTGCCACAGGCAGGGACACCAACCTCAGGCCTGGAGCTACACAAGGTTGCCCAGGGCCCCAGCCAACCTGGCCTTGAACACCCCCAGGGATGGGGCACCCACCCCCTCTCTGGGCAGCCTGTTCCAGCCCCTCACCACTCTCTCTGGAAAAAACTTCCCCCTAATATCCAATCTAACCCTTCCCTCCTTCAGCTTTAATCCATCCCCCTTGTCCTGCCATTGTCTGTCCTTTTAAAAAGTTGAATCCCCTCCTGTTTCTCTGCTCCCTTCAGACCAAACCCAAATGCAAAACAAACACAGAACCCCCCCTCCATGCCTGTTCCACCGGGGGGAAGGCAGAAAAACGGCTACTGCTCTCCCCGCACCCCTCTGGGATACCCCAGAGGGCAGGCACTCACCCAGGGAGCAGGTAACTACAACAAAGGCTGCTGAAATCACCTGGGTGCAGAGCTCACATGGAGACCTGATGGTTGCACAGGCAACACAGGCCCCATAGCACGCTTAAGGGAAGAAACCCAGCCCTGCTTCCACCTCCTGCGAAGGGGAGAAGCAGACATTTCGGAGCTCTCCGTTCCCTTATATGCAATTTCAGGCGCCCTTTAGCCAGAAGGCTCAGTGGCTCACCTGGGAGCAGGACCACAAGCTCTGCTCAGGGGACTCCATGCTGCTGCCACGCACGGGGACATGGGCAGGTAAGGGGGCACGGGCAGGGAAGGGAGCACGGGCAGGGAAGGCATCCCACACACACACAGAGCAAGGCCAGGCCAGCGCTCCCTGGCTTGCTTCCCTAGCCCATTTCCAAACTGCACAGCTTAATTACATTTCACATCTTACCCCAGATTCATAGGCAACACTGGATGAAAACATTGAGAGTTGTAAAATGCAGCTAGTTCTTACCTTTGATATGCCTGAGGAGATGTGGGAGGTGTATTGAACACATGCGAATATGGGTGATAGGGTGTCTTTTTCAAAGCCTGAATAAGATTTTGTCTATATTCTGGGTCTATACACCACAAGGAGCCCTTTCCAATACTCTGCAAAGAAAAAAAGAATTAAAAAAAAAATCAAATATTTGATCTAACGCCACAGCCTTATTTATTTAGCAGTTATTTGTCAAGAAATGCAGTGGGTTTGAGGGGTTTTTTTGTCTGAAAGAAGTGAACATAGTTTGCTTGCCAGAGATTATTGTGCCATTAATAATGTATTGCAACTGTACGATTTAAGTCACGCTTCTGGGGGGGAAAAAGTGGGAATGAATGTTTGGTTGCTCCCTTCCTCCCCCCTCCCTCCCCCCTCATTACTAGTTAGTATGATTTAGTAAAACGTGGCAGTTTCCCCATCACCCCATATTGCAAAAATAAGAAGCTACAGTTACTGTTACATGGAAACTTTTCTTCAGAGTAGGTTCTTTTTGAAAGAGATTTCTTTTCCTTTGGCTGTTACACTAACAAGAAATAGGGCTAAAAAGGAGGGGTTCAAACAGGCTAGCAACTGGTTTAAAAATAAAAGGGCTTAATCCTTCAACCCACATGACATCAGTGCTATTATACTGCAAGAGGAAATTAATCATCTTTTTTTTTCTTCCCCCCAAGGGAAAAAAAAATACCCCAAACCCCCAAACAAACCAAAGAAAAAACTCCAAGGTATAATCAGAATTTAAACCATGTAAGGGTGTTGTGAAATTGGGATCGGTTAAGACAACAGTTAGTGTAATTACCCTTTCTGGACACACACACAGCAGTTCAGGCAGTCATCTGTAATGTGAAGACTACAGTAACATTTAGTACTTATTCTGCTGTTACGAGCAGAGCAATTCCAGCTCTTGTCTCAATCCCATCAGAGGTCAGGGGGCAGATACTTTGAATTGTTCTGTGTGAGTTTTCAAACAAACAGAAAAACAACTTTCCCTCAGCTCCACTATGAAAGCAGACCAAATGATAGCTCAGGAGCAGCCTTGGGCTGCTCCAGCATACCTAAGAACAAACACCAATCCTAATTACTGACCGAACTCCACTGGAAGGCTTTATAGTAAGATTTTTGGTAAATGTTTATGTCCACTGGGACAGGCTGGGAAGGCTGCAGTACTGCCTCTAGTTGCTTTTCAAGCCAGGGTCATCCCTTTCCTCAATTCCGACTTCTATCAATGGAGCAATGCTCTCTGTTTCACGTGTCAAACAACAAAGCAGCAAAAGATCAGATCAAATGTGGGATATTATTTTCTAAAGCCACAAAGAAAACCCAAACTGGACACATTTCCTTTCACAAACTTCAGATCTTTGTGGAATCCTACCAACTCTTAAGAACTCCTCTGCTTCTCAGGTGCTTTAGGATATAGAGTACAACATGCTAAGCGCTTACAAGACCTCCTCCTGAGCTTACAGCTGGCAAACCTGCACTACATTCTGCCACTTACTCCCCACCACCAAGAAAACCCCAGAAAAATTAAAAAGAAAAATCTTCCCCAACATCACTGGGTGGCCATGTGGGAGCATCTTCTGAGTTCAGAGCATCAAGCTGAGACCTGGCTTGAAAGAGAAAGAAAGGGACTGGTACAACCCCCACAGGAGCTGCCACCACTGTCTTTCAGAAACAAGCACACCTGCCAGAGAGGGTGAAGAAGGAACCATCTGCATGCTGCTGTGGTGGAACCACAAACATGGGGTGAAGCCTCTTCAGAATGGGAGGGGTCAAGCCCATCTCTCCCTCTTGCCCCCCAAGGGGGTCCCTATCAGAATGGCCTCAGGGGAGCTCTCCAGGTGAAGCAGGGCCCCTGCACGGCTATAAAGCCCCAGGATTCAAGGGGCAGGAGAGAGTGATCAAGTAGGGCTCTTGGGCTACAGAAGGTGACTGAAAGAGCCACTGCTGGTGTCCACGGTGGAAGCCGCCCGCCTCACTGCTCACACTGGTTTGCAAAAAGGAGGTTGTTATGTTTAGCCCTCTTTTAAATATGGGACAATGAGCCAGAGACTTGACATGATCAGACTACTGAGTGACTTTTTAGGCAAAGGACAGAGTCAAAAATAGAATCCAAACCTCTCAAATTCCACTTCCATGCTCCATCCAAGAGCCAAAGCAAGAAGAACATAAAATTTCCTTTTAAGCGAGCAACATGCAAAATTAGGAACATTTTTCAGGAGAAAACTTTTGCTGGATTCCTCACTCCTTACAGCATGGGATAAACATTTAAAAAAAGCTACACTTAAATACCAGCTACCTTATTTGTACTCCCTGGAACACAACATATTGTTCCCAAACTCCTCTGCTTTTTTCATTTACTTCCAAGACAGGCTTTCCATCTACCTGGAAGAGATTACTCCCCAAAACCCATCAGAGTTAGTTCAAGCTGAGGGCCTTACAAGATGAAGTCACTACTGAAGAGTAACTTTAAAACCTGTCATTACTGTTAAATTAAATTCGTTTGGCTTGTCTATATTCCTGCAAAAGGCAGAAATAATCTCACTGAAAAACAGAAACTCACACAAAAAGTGCTGAGAAGAATTATATTCCTTGTTAAAGGGAACGCTGGGAAGGCAGATTTGATATATTTCCACTGCAACTGAGCTGATTTATAATTTAGAGGGAAAACTGAATACAATTTAAGGCTCTCCAGCCATGCAAAGTTCCTTTTTTAAAATGGTCACTTTCATTTTTCTACAATCCCACAAGAGAGCAGAAATAAAAGAAAACTGAAGTGTCATCTGGTTAAGGATCCTTCTTGACTGTTGGAGGTGTGAAGAGCTTCGTTAACTGCCTGTTTAGATGTGCCATTAGTCTCCCTATATACAGAGCAATCACAGGAAAGGAAATCACTGGAACTCAGACCCATCGGTTAGTGATTAATTTCCATCTTATGACACTTGGCGTGCTGCTTCACTGCCTCCTCCAAGCCAAAAGTCAATAGTGGCTCCAATCAAAAATCCAGCAAGGAAGTGGGGGGGGGAGGAATCTCTGGATTACGTTTGTCTCCACGGCAACAAGTGAGAGAGGAGTGGATACCAGGCTCCTGACCATCTCCCCACAGCAGCGCTTTCAGACCCCCCGACACACAGCATCCTCCCCGGGCCAGGCACAGCCACCTCCCTCCCTCACCTCTGCCCATCACAGGTTACTGCTCATGCTTTTATGTGTAAGGTCACAAAAAAATAAGGGAGTGTTACTACAAGTCACCTTTACCTTGTCCCAGAGTAGGCTATGGCTGCAGGTAAGCTATTTCAGAGGTACTCCTAGGGTGAGGAAGCAATGCATGGAAGTTGTAAAAAGTTTATGACTGTAAAAGTTTATGACTGAATACTTTTTCTTTAAAATATTCCTGATTTTTTTTCTTATTTAGAAATTGCTATGCCTTTGCCTCTCACTTAGTATCTATGTAGATTGTATAAGGATGCTGGGTACTAAATCCCAACTTACTAATTCACTTGCTCTTTTTCGTAGCTCACACACAGAACCCTGACTCCCCCCAAACAATTAAGACCAGTGCATTGCCATCCAAAGGTGCATGATACACGCAGGGTCCCACTGGTCTTTCTTCTCCCAGTTGACTGCATAAGAAAGTTTTAAAATCCTATTTTGCACTGCCTATTAGAACCCAAACAAAAAAAAATGTTTAGTTGTCTTCCTGCAGAACTGAAAAGAAGGTCAGAAAAAGAAAAATTTAAAAAATTAAATGCTGCTTGTTCCCCTTTTGGTGGTTGCAGTTGAGGATAACAGCATCATCTCCTACTGAAACTCCTCATTATTACTGTGTTGCCTCCATATACCTTGGAGCCAGCAGCCTGGCCCTACTTCTCACCTACCAGCTGCCAAAGCACCATGGAAAAAAAAAAGGTGTGTTGAGATGTTTCCAAGAGGAATGGTTGGGCAAAACGCACACCCTGTGTCCATAAAAACCCCAGCAAATGTTTATTTGAGGAATTTTCTTCCCTGGCTATTTTAGCCCAGACTTGAAATGTGTTAGGAACACAACTTTTTCTCCAGGGTTGTTCTTTTCATTACCAAACAGTCTGCCCAAAATAAAGCTTTGGGAAGACAGCAGGTAGAGAAGCTGCAGAACATGCAGGCTCAGGGGGATGCTGGCAATGCCAGATTGCACCTCCTGAAGCTCTGGTCACTTTGCAGCTATGTGGGGCGGTGCTGAAACCAAGCCCCCCCACATCCCTCACAGCAGCAACACCACCACCAAGGGGGTCCCTGAGGGAACAGACCCCTACATGCCCCAAAGTGGGTGTAGTGGATGGAGGAATCTGAGCTGCTGCTGCAGCTTCCCTGGCCCTTGCTGCACCACTGCCTTTCCTGCCCTCTTCCCTGTGCCCATCCCTTCTTCCACAAGCCCATTTCAGCCGTTTTCCTTCAAGAAAACTACTTTACTGGCATAATTTTATGTCATTTAAACTCTTTAAGCTGGCTTACACAAAGGGCCTGATGAGCAGCCAGTACTGCTGCAAAGCAGGGTACGGATGCAGGGAGCCAGGGAAGGGAACAGGAGCTTCCCCCTTCCACAGCAGAAGCCGTGGTGGCACACCAATGCAGCTCTGGGCACAGCACACCAAGGAAAACCACTGTCTGGACACAAGGCAGCTCTGAAGAGGAACCAGAAAACCAGCCTGACAGAGAGCAGGCACACATGGGAGAGCTGGGGTGAGCTGGCAGAGAGGGGGACAGACATGGGCTCCAAGGAAAGACCAGGAGCACCAGGCAGGCAAGACCAGAGGCAGGAAGATGCTGGGCAGGGACACACAAGGGCTGGGGGAAGCTGGGAGGAGAGGAACTCAAGTGACCACACAGCTCTGTACAGGCACCCAGGCAACAGGTGAGATGAGAATTAAGCTGAACTCTGAGTTAAGGACCTTGCCACTTGTAACAAGCAAACAAAACCAAAACCCAACAGCTCCCCACTGAGAAGATGTCCCCCACTACCAAACCACAGGGGTGTTTGTGACTGGCCATGGACAGGTGGTTGCAAATTGAAACTGTCAGCAATAGGAAGGAGGCCTACAGCAGCTACACAGGCTGAGGAGGTACAGACATACACCATCTCTGAGAACTATCACATCTTGGTTAAAGGGGTGCTTTGGGAACTGCATAAACAAGCAGAAAAAGCAGAAATCTCCTAGGGAAAAAGGACATTTCCAACTAGCATCAAAGCTATCAAAGCTTAAAATCACACCCCTGTGACTTAGCAGTCCCTGGCTAGCTCAGTGCAAACCGCTGCAGTCATTACCACAGGCCCTGTGAATCACACTAAGGACACCTTCTGTTGATGAAGAACCTTTGGGTGTCAGTATTCACCATTAGTGATCCAAGGGTCTGCTCTCACAAATGAAACCTACCATTGTTATAGCAAATGACTGCTTTGCAAGTAATAGTGGAGAGGTTACTGGGTATTGAAAGGTTCTTACCCTAAAGAAAGATCTATCCTGAGCTCACCATGCCCAGTTACCCTGCAGCTGACAGGCTGGAAGCAAACCCTCCACACAGAGTAGTCACCTGATTTATCTATAGGAATGCCATACAGCTTCCACAGGTGCCCAAGCCTGCCACGTGAGCACAGAGGTGTTTCTATAGGATCAAAAAGAATTGAGATGATAGAAATATCCATGATGTCCCCACAGGATTTAAAACAATTGTTTGAGAAACAAACCAATCTGAAAAAGGAATCGTTCTAGACCAGAAATAGAGTTCAGTGCATACTGTACATGTGAGGACAGCATCTCTCAGCTTCTATGCCTGCACCCCATCTAATGAGGTGGCATGAAGTCAGCAGCCTCCTGTTCACAGACACAGTGTCTCTGGAACCACTGCTGACTGCTCACACCAGAGCATGAGACCTGTCAGGGTAATGAGAGCACACCCAGGGCTGGCAGGCAGCAAGGACCTGTACGAGCTCCCAAGAGAACAGGCAGGAGGGACATGTTTGCCCAGGAAAGGAGCAGGGTGTTAGGACTCACCAGGGATGAGGTACCTAGGTATTGGTACCTAGGCATCACTAGGTATTAGGACACAGCAGCTCTGGAAACCTCGACTAAAACAGGTTTCCTTTTGGTTCCCAAGGACAGCAAACACACCAAAAATTCCTCCTGAACAAAATTCCCCTCTTCTCACCTCAGGAAGAGAATTTAAAAATATCTCTTTCCTAAGGGAAGTGAAGGATTTTTGTGAGGAGACAGAGAGGCAGCAGGAAGGGGAGTAAAATACTTCGTGTGGCACTTTGTGACATCTTGCCTTCAGCTCTGAAACACACCAAGAGGAACACAATAAGCACTCCAAAATCCTCCTCAGGAAAAAGAACGACTTGCTTAAATAACATGCTTGCACTATGCAGAGACACCTGCCAAGCCACTTAAAACCCACCCTGCAATACAAGCCAGATTGCACAGCCCTCACTGAACAGGCCCCTGCTCTTTAAAGGCTGCAAACAGCGTGCAGGTGCTCTGAGAAGCCAGTGGCTCACGGTTACAAAATTCACTGAGATTAGAAATTGCAGGACTACTGCAACCACTGACACCCTACTGAATCAACACTGCAACAGGGGGAGCAGAGAGGCTTTCCAAAATCCAAGGAGAACTTGTGTAACCAAGAACACTGCTCAAAGGCCAGCTCTGTGCTGTGCTACTCACTTGCAGCCAGCCATGCTGAGAAGAGTGCACTGCCCATCCCTCAGTAGCACTGCCTGTCTCTAAACGAAGGGCATCACTGCTAAAATAGGACCAGCTCAGAAGTGTAGTTCCTTCATTTACATGAGGCATAATTACCTTATCAGTATCAACACTGGGGAAAGACACTAGATATATAGTTATATATACACTACAGAACCAATTTTAAACTAGCTAGCAAACACTAAGGAAGATTTCAGATTAGGATGCTGAAGTTGGCCTGTTTAGAACTGTTGGTTTGTCTTTATACATTAGTTATTTCAAGTTATAAGGACAGACATAATGTTGCTTGCTCTGCTCAACTATGTTGGTTCTTCAGCTTTAAATAGCATTTAGGAGTGGTCACAGATAATAGGAAACGGTTCTCCTCTTCAGCAGCTCTGTACCTTGCAGATGAGGCTGGTGGGTTCACTGGTCCTTTTTTAAACGAATGAAGCAATTTGCAGAAAGACACAAACAGAGCATCTGAATCATCTGAGGTCAGCTAGTTTAAAAAAAATAAAAATACAGCTGCTAAGGGATTCTTTAAGAAAGAAAAGCAAAGCCACTGCCAGTGATTGCTATTATTATAAAACACATTCCTTAGAATCATAGACTGGCAAGGGTTGGAAGGGACCTCGGGGATCATAAAGCTCCAACCCCCCTGCCACAGGCAGGGACACCAACCTCAGGCCTGGAGCTACACAAGGTTGCCCAGGGCCCCATCCAACCTGGCCTTGAACACCCCCAGGGATGGGGCACCCACCCCCTCTCTGGGCAGCCTGTTCCAGCCCCTCACCACTCTCTCTGGAAAAAACTTCCCCCTAATATCCAATCTAACCCTTCCTTCCTTCAGCTTTAATCCATCCCCCTTGTCCTGCCATTGTCTGTCCTTTGAACAAGCTGATTCCCCTCCTGTTCCTCTGCTCCCTTCAGGGACTGGCAGGCTGCAATGAGGTCCCCCCGCAGCCTTCTCTTCTCCAGGCTGAACCAGCCCAGCTCCCTCAGCCTCTCTTTGTAGGGCAGCTGCTCCAGCCCTCTGAGCATCCTTGTGGCTCCTCTGACCCCTCTCCAACAGTTCTACATCCTTCTTGTATTGGGGGCCCCAGATCTGGACACAAAAGACCTTAGATCCACTGTAATCTCATATAAAAATTACAAATAACTATTCATGCAGTTTAAGGGTAGATTTTCTTTGTCCTCTTCCAGCATTTCCAGTGAAATTCTACATGGTCAGTTTTCAATAACTGCACCATAGAACTTAGCAGCAATTTAATGACAGTATCAACTGCATGGTAAGCATTTAATGTTAAGCAACTCACACAAAATCCCCCTTACCTATGAACTCAAGAGAGTTAGAACCTTCCCCTGCCCTTCTGGGGAAAGTTTGGCAATGTTGTGTGACAGCTTCACACCCAGAGAAACTGAAGTAGCATCTGCATGTAGCATAACAAAACCCTCACACCCACTAGTGCATGCTTGAAACTCTTTTCTTCAGTGAACTAGCAGCCCCAGCTCAGCTCAAGCACAAAACTGAAAGAGAGCTCAGATTAGCTAAAACACAATTACATGGCCATGAATATATGCTCATTTATGTCAGCATGAAATTAAAGAGTCTGATGGAAAGGCTTGATGGAGTTCAACCCAAGTAAAGCAGCTGCATCAAGAAATCACTGTCTTTTCTCAAGAAAACAAAAGGTTGGGGCTTTTTATATCTTATTTTGCTCCAAGTAAAAACATCCATTAGTTCAAATCACACAAGCCCAAGTCTCTGCTTTCATGCTCATCTCTCCATGTTTGAGCCCACCTGCTCGATGAGCTACCCCAGACACCAAGGGAGCCATCAACCTCTTCAGCCCCTGGTCTGCCTTCAGAAAAGTGACCTGATCCTGCCCCACGTGCTGCTATTAACCACCTCAAGGCTTCTGGTGTCCTTCCAGTTGCAAAATGGGCACTATCTTTCTGACTGGAGAGACTCGGTGAGTAAGTGACTTCACTGAGAATGAGAAAAGACATTAATGTGGGACAGGACTACTTAGCCTTGAAAGAAAATCAAACAAACCCCCCAAAACAAATGGGAAGCCAAGCATGCACACAACCAACAGGAATAAAGAGGCCAGCTCAGCACTGTGAAGTAACAGCTGGAAAGAAAGAAAGGCTGTGGTATTCCACCATCAAAGAACCCCCACCTTTTCACAGGCAAGAGGTCACTGGAAGATCCTGCAGCACAGGAAAACACAAACCCTACACTGCCCAGTGGTCTCCAACGTTAAAGGAGTTCAAGTCTCACCAGCAGAAGACATATGAGAGGTTTTCTTTGTCTCTTTGGATTTGCATGTGCTGGCAGAGTGAGGAGCCCGTTTTCTGCTGAGGGGCCTGCTCCCTTCAGCAGGGCCTTAAGAGGCTGACCCCCCCCCAAAAGCCAGAGCACCCCACAAGTAGAGCCACAGGTGTTGTCTGCCTGCCCCGAGGGGAGCGCAGGAACAGTGGGTGACGTGTCACAGCCACACAGGCTGGGTCTTGTACACATGAAGGAATCTTTGGGCTCCCAAGTACAGGTAAGTCAGAAATGTCTTCTGGTGCATGGCCTAGACACCCAGCAAGTCCGAGCTGCCACCAAAGACTACCAAGCCAAGGCATGTCCCCAGAGTCCAGGCTCCTGATCCCACAAGTGGCACTTCAACACGGGGTCTGGGAACCATTCTCTGTCATTTCAACCCCAGTGACCCACCACCAAACGGACACTTCTCCTGCACCTGCATGTCCACCAGCACAAGCAATCTCACATACTAGTGCCTACAGTCTGCAGCACATCTGCTACACCACATTAGCTTCCTCTCTTCAGAAAATGACTCCTCCAACAGGCGCTGGAGGTGTTGCATTATGTCAACCGACTCCAAGATTCACATTTAGCCTGTTAAATACCTACCTCCTTGTGGAGTTTATATGCAAACCACCCTATAAAGCTATTAGTCTGCCATCTGGAAATCCTGCAGCCTACTGAAGAAAGCAGGCTGCAGCCTACTGAAGAAAGCAGGGTCATTAACTGCCCTCACAATGCCTCACTCCTATACATAAAGCAGGAGTATGTTGTTCCACGCTAGTGCCTAGCAACCCACCACATCCCCCAAAGCCTCCCCAGGCTAGGTGAAGTCTGGGTGCTGAAGAAGACAGGCTGTGACACTGCTAGGGAGGAACAAAGTGCAAGATCAAACAGACACAGAGAGACTGGGCTGGGAAGGCAGGAGAGCCCAGAAGACAAGCCTGTCAGCCTGACGGGCTGTCACACAGCATACTTGAGGGAGATTAGGTAGCAAGTAGCATTAATAATGCTGTTTCAGCCTATAGAATTTCTGTGGATGCACGGAAAGCGTAATTATCCCTGCTCTATTGAAAAGAAAATTGAAGAGACACAGAAACAAAGGAATAAAAAAGAAGTTAAGTGCTCAAGGTCACCTATAAAGTCAAAAGCAAAAGAAAAAAAGAAAAATCCTGGGACTCCAGACCAATAGCCCACTTAGTGGGATGTGTTAATTCGGTGTCAGAGGGGCTCTAATTTAAGTCCCCACCAGTCAGCTGATGCTCTTCACATTATCTAGATTACACAACTGGAAAAGACACAAATTGCCTCTTTTTACAAATACATAGTTACATCCTATGTGAAAATCTAGAAACGATTTTAAACCACAACCCTTCACCCAACAGATATTAAAAAAATTATTCAACACATGTATCTGTGCTAAAGGTTTGCAGGTCACTTTTTGCCTACTAGTGTATTAATGATGAAATGAGGCAGTGAGGGAATTTCCAGGGGAAGGGGTTAACAGCTACCAGAGATGGGTGGGAGGGAGTAGGTTGCACTAAATCCATTAGCAGTGACAAATAAAAATAGAAATAAGGAAGACCTGACAAAAGCTAATGGATTTGCACCATTTCCCCCTATAACTGTTTATTTAATGTAGGGTTTTTCCTTGCTTAGTGTTTAATATTGGTTTGCACGATGAATTGAGGGAGGAAAACAAGCACTTTGATAAATGATCTGAAAGGCTGCCTGGAAGTGGGGTTTCCACGTATCCCTGGGCTCTTTAGGGAAATAAAGCTGTGCTCCAGCCCCAGCCCTGCTCAGCAGCCTCCACAGAACCCCATCACCTGCAGCAGGCACACACTGAAGAAAAACCACCCTCCTCCAGCAGAGACCTCAGTGTTACCACACATCTATCAACACACAGATTATTTCTGCCACTTACATATGCACTCTCTATTCTGCTTGTGGCCCATTTTTACACTAAGTTCAGAGACACTTATTTTTAATAGTCATTTCTCTCTCTCTGGTGGCTGAATGAAACTCCAGAAAGCCAAACAAAACAGAACACCCCTAAAGTAGCCCACACCAATCCTCCTTCCCCAAGGTGCCAGGTACTGGCAACAAGATACTGGTACAAGGCTCTGGAGAAATGCCTCCTGAATCAGTCAGTAAGACCAATGGCAGGGCCAGTTTAGCTCCCAGAGCAAACCGGCCTCCTGGAGAGAGGTCAGAGCCCAGTGGCTCCAGTTGGCACACTCCCTCTCTCACACCCAGCAGCCCAATGGGACTAAAATGTCAGCACCAGCAGGAGAGGGCTTTCCTCACCCAGTGGGATTTGGCATCTGTTTTTATTGTAACACCAAACAGGCAAGAAACCCCACCTGAGAGCCACACCACTGAGACCAGCTCATGGCCAGATGGGGATAAGCAAGCCCTGGCCAGGTCCAGCTGTGGGAGGAAGCCACACCACCTTTGGCACTAATACCTTCCCATGCTTTCTGGTGAGCTGTGGCCATGAAAGCCATCCTGGGAAAGGCAGAAACACAGCTCCACTGCAGGAAAGCCTTCCAGCCTGGGGAGGCTCTGCCCTCCAGCTTGCAAGGGCGACACATACCCAGGCTGAGACAGGGAGTGGGCTGCTAAGCTGCCTGCCTCCACCCACTACCATGTCACAAGTCACTAGAACACACCTTCTCCCAGTCCTAGGTGGAACTGTGGTTTGCTCTGGCAGATGCCCCATAGCACACAAGCATAAAGACTCTTCCTGCTGCAGTAGGGAAGGTGCCCCAGCCCACCGGTGGCAGGGGACCACCAAGGCTACAGCACTGCAGCAAGTGCCAAGAGGAGACACCTTGGCGTGGGGCACATCCTCCCACCCTGGGCACACGGTCAACAAACCCAGTCCCCCTGCCTGCCCCTCAGGTGTACAGCAGCCTGAGCCGAGCCCAAGGGGTTCAGCATCCTAAACAGTGAAGCTCAGGGAGGGGAAAGTAGGTGAGAAACTGCCCTCAGCAGGTGGGAGGGGAAGAAAGCAGCTGGGTCTCATCCAAGTCATCCTCAAGGTGGAGTAAGGGAAAAGAAACAATACAGGAACTTCTCATCATTGGGATGAGTTTACATTTCCTTCTGTTTTAAGTGCTGTAGAAGCAGAGGTATGTAAAGACAGTGAGATGAAGTTGCTCAGCCTTCAAAACTTTACTGAGAGTCAGATTCATTAAACCTGTAAGAACCCCCCCTATTTTTTTTCCTCCACACAGCACCTCAAAACCTATTTAACAATTTTAACTCTTTTTTTTTGGTTGCCATGGGATTTTTTGGGTTGGTTTTTCTTTACAAGCACGGTTACACGGGCTGCAACTGGTAAAGCAGTAAAAGCAGCAGATGCAACAATGCTTGGCATGAGGAACTCCTGCAGCATGAGCCACTCAATCAAGCATATGTTACAGTGGATAATTAATACTGTATTTAAGGTTCCCTGAGCACCTCCACCAGCAAAACAGATTTGGAATTGTGCAGATAGTTTATTAAACACGGCAAAGTGATTACATTAGAGAAATAAGATGTAGACTCACTGGTGTGCATGAATTTAAATAATAATTTAGAAAAGAATATTTAAATCTAGGGTTGTTTTTTTTTTTTCCAAGGAAGCTAGCAAGTCCCTGATCAAAACCTACACTTTGGCAAGACTGGGATACACACAGGTTTCTTCATGTTATTTCCTGGGCAGACCAGTTCTGCATTAGCTGAGCATTAATCAAAGTCTGAATACTTTAAGATCCTGACTCAATATAGATTCTTCCTCTCTCTCAAGTCCACTTCATTTTTCCAGATGCGATTCCCAATCCCACAGCCACTCTGCTCTTGCACACAAGAAGGAAAGGGAAAGCAGAAGGCACATGGCCCAGGCAGCAGCAGCAAACTCACTGAAACAAGCCCAGCAAATAGAACTGCCACTCGGCAGGGCGCTGCTTGGGCTGAGCTGACAGCAAACAGGATGTGAGCATCGGAAAGGAGGTTATTCACAACGGCAAGTTCAGGCACAGACTGGCTCCTTTACCCAGTAAGGAAAGAGTGGGAGGAAGGAGGGGGTGAGGCTTCCAACCCACACCCCCAGCCCTGCCTACACGGGTTTTCCCCGGTCTCTTGTAACTGAATTCTCTCACCAGTGGTTTCCAGGCGGGTGCTCACAGGCAGCCCTCAGAGAAGGGGGCTGTGGGGGAGCCGGGGTGTGCTCCCAGAAAAGGGGGCTGTGGGGAAGCCGGGGTGTGCTCCCAGAAAAGGGGGCTGTGGGGAAGCCGGGGTGTGCTCCCAGAAAAGCGGGCTGTGGGGAAGCTGGGGTGTGCTCCCAGAAAAGGGGGCTGTGCTCCCAGAGAAGGGGGCTGTGCTCCCAGAGAAGGGGGCTGTGGGGAAGCCGGGGTGTGCTCCCAGAAAAGGGGGCTGTGCTCCCAGAGAAGGGGGCTGTGGGGAAGCCGGGATGTGCTCCCAGCGTGCTGGGAGGAGGAGGAATGGCTGGCTCCTGGAGACAAGGAGACCACAGCCAGCTGCAGCAGTGCCAGCAGCGCTGAGAATAGGGGTTGGGGCACCACACCGTCTCCAGAAAGGAAGGGTTTCTGCCTGGCTTTAACATAAGAGAGAGTTTGGAGCAGGGGAGGGGAAAAACAGAAGACAACAGTGTTTGAGGGAGTCTAGAAACCTCTGAAAATTAGAAGAGCTGGATCAACTTCTACGCTGGGCTAACTCGCTGCCTTCATCTCCGGCTCCTCAGGGTTTACTAGCAAGCTATTACTCATCCTGATCAACATATACAAAAAGGCTGCTGATCAATATTACACAAGGATGATTAGTGTTCAGTGATTAAACATCAGTGTATGAATTTATCTGGTTTAACGTGCCTGAAGTGGAAGGGAACAGGGAGCAGGAGGACTGAGCATACTCGAGTAATGAGAACTGACGACTTGCCCAGCCTGGAGAAGAGAAGGCTGTGGGGGGACCTCACTGCAGCCTGCCAGTCCCTGAAGGGAGCAGAGACACAGGAGGGGAATCAGCTTGTTAAAAGGACAGACAATGGCAGGACAAGGGGGATGGATTAAAGCTGAAGGAAGGAAGGGTTAGATTGGATATTAGGGGGAAGTTTTTTCCAGAGAGAGTGGTGAGGGGCTGGAACAGGCTGCCCAGAGAGGGGGTGGGTGCCCCATCCCTGGGGCTGTTCAAGGCCAGGTTGGATGGGGCCCTGGGCAACCTTGTGTAGCTCCAGGACTGAGGTTGGTGTCCCTGCCTGTGGCAGGGGGGTTGGAGCTCTGTGACCCTTGGGGTCCCTTCCAACCCATGCCAGTCTATGAATGTCTGATTAGAAGTTGAAGTTGTGAAGAGTTCAGAAGTAACAAGCAGAAGGAGATGCACGGTATCCTCAGAAGGATGGAAAACTGTTTTCCTCCAAATTATTCATGATCAAATATGCCTTTGAACAGATCTACCATCTAAAGGAAAAGAAAATCTCATTTAAGGATGCCAAAGCAAGGCTATTTTGATGACACAGGTGCCATGCAAACAGGCCTGCTGTGACCTGAGTCACTGCTCCAGGTCTCCTGTGATCTCCTCCTCTATCAGTTTCACACAGGAAGCTTTCATACTTAACACACCAAAAATAGCAGCTGCTTTACAAATTAAAGTCTTGCTTCAAAAAAAGATGGCAACTTTTTTCTGTTCCAAAATGCAAATACACTTTTCAGCACAGTGCAACAATGATTTAAAGCCTCTGCCACGTGTGCCTCACACAGACATTTATAAATGGTTCCATTTCTAGATGATGCAAGTAAGAAAAGAACTAAGAAGGGGAAAAAAAACCCCACAAAAATAGCAAGAGGAAATACCTGACTGTGAAAAGCCACCAAAAATAACGTACAAACTCCCTTGCAGAGAGAAATGCATAGCTAGAAAATGAGGCTCAGACTGCTGAAGGGCCCTATCCAAAGCCTGAGCAAGGAGGAAGGGGCACCCTGTCATTGACTCCATTCATCCTCCTGATGATAAAAAAACTCTTGACAGCAGCACTCTTACCTCTGAGAGCTGCATCACGTACCAAATGCTGCTGACAAACAGTAAGCATGCTGATGGTGTGAAAACCCACCGCTGCTTGCCCCACAAAAGGAAGCCAGATATATACCAGCTCCCAAACACCCAGCATTTGGCATCCTCCAAAGGGTCCTCCCTCTCCTCACAGTCACAGCCAGTGACCACAAACGCTGACATCCACACTGTACAAAAGAGGATTTCTCTAATTGCTGCATTTTCCTTGCAAAAGGCTCTCCAGGGCAATACTAAACACACCACCATGAAAAGTCTCTGAAAGAAACTTGACAGATTACAGCTTTATCTTAAACTCCCAAATCTGGCTTTAATAATGCCGATTCTCAGGATTTTTAGCATGTTGGGATGCTAGGTGTTTTGATTAGAAAGTCATGAGACAGCACAAAATCATGGGGGGGGGGGGAGTGAGGGAACCAACCCAAAATGTTTCCAGCTGCCTTCACTTCTGTAAAAGAGCCTGCAGAAGATCACAGAATCATAGACTGGCATGGGTTGGAAGGGACCCCAAGGATCATAAAGCTCCAACCCCCCTGCCACAGGCAGGGACACCAACCTCAAGCCTGGAGCTACACAAGGTTGCCCAGGGCCCCATCCAACCTGGCCTTGAACACCCCCAAGGATGGGGCACCCACCCCCTCTCTGGGCAGCCTGTTCCAGCCCCTCACCACTCTCTCTGGAAAGAACTTCCCCCTAATATCCAATCTAACCCTTCCCTCCTTCAGCTTTAATCCATCCCCCTTGTCCTGCCATTGTCTGTCCTTTTAACAAGCTGATTCCCCTCCTGTTCCTCTGCTCCCTTCAGGGACTGGCAGGCTGCAATGAGGTCCCCCCACAGCCTTCTCTTCTCCAGGCTGACCCAGCCCAGCTCCCCCAGCCTCTCTCTGTAGGGCAGCTGCTCCAGCCCTCTGAGCATCCTTGTGGCTCCTCTGACCCCTCTCCAACAGTTCCACATCTTTCTTGTATTGGGGCCCCAGCTCTGGGCACAGGATCCAGCTGGGGCCTCACAGGGCAGAGCAGAGAGGGACAATCCCCTCCCTGTCCCTGCTGCCACCCCTCTGCTGATGGAGCCCATAAGATCTTAAAAGGCTGTAAAATAAGGTGCCCATCCCTTCCCCCATTAAAAAACCCACTATTTTTAAGCCAATTTCATAACTTCTAACCCCCAAATCTCTACATCAATACCCCCCCCCAGCTGTATCATATCCATCCATAGTACTGCACACACAGCCCCCTCAGACACTAACATTACCCAGTCTAAGTTAAAAGCCACACAATGCAAACACAGAGAATTTATTTGGGCAATTACAGAATCCCCCCCCCTCGGCTCCAAACAAAAGCCTGTCTCTGTACACAGTGAGAGAAGGCCGAGGCTACATGCAGAGTGGATTGAAAAGCCATTTAAAGCAGCTCTGGAACTGTTTTATTGTTTAGCCTGATGCCAAACAACAGGAATGGACAGATAGTCAAAACAGGAAAAAACACCAGAGTTTACTGATGAAGCAAATTCTTCCCCTTTTTAATGCATGTCTGAAATAAAAGAGTCAGAGTGCAAATCCCAACAAAAGTTTGTGAACCCTGTTTTACAAACTGCCAGGGAAATAAATCCAAGTTGATGTGGCACACAAGTGGGTAATTCTGCCATAATGAAGACACAGACTCTTGTCCCATCAGCTCTTGCCAGCCAAACGTGGGTTTGGCACACTAGACACTGGAGGGTGAGTGGAACTCAAGTGCTGCTGTAGGAGCAGATGGTAATTAGCAAAAGTGGTCAGATCTTCACCATATTTACTTTGAAACTAAACCAACACAAGTATTTCAGCTGGGGGGCAGGACATTTTCCTATTTTTTTTCCTAGTCAGCAGAAGAACGGGATGAGAAAGCAGGAGCATTCCTACATTTTCCATACTACAAGTTAAAATCAAAGCTTTCTAAATGAAAATTTTCTTATTTATTCTCAAACAAGAATGACAGAAAAGCTTGTCTCTTAATGCAAAGGGTCATAATTACCTTTGTGCTTTTCCAAATTCGAAATTACTCAGCTCTAAAAGCCAAGAGCAAATGACACATCAAAGCAGACTTGCTAAGCCAAGAATAGGGAACCTGAATCATAGACTGGCATGGGTTGGAAGGGACCCCAAGGATCACAGAGCTCCAACCCCCCTGCCACAGGCAGGGACACCAACCTCAGGCCTGGAGCTACACAAGGTTGCCCAGGGCCCCATCCAACCTGGCCTTGAACACCCCCAGGGATGGGGCACCCACCCCCTCTCTGGGCAGCCTGTTCCAGCCCCTCACCACTCTCTCTGGAAAAAACTTCCCCCTAATATCCAATCTAACCCTTCCCTCCTTTAGCTTTAATCCATGCCCCTTGTCCTGCCATTGTCTGTCCTTTGAACAAGCTGATTCCCCTCCTGTGTCTCTGCTCCCTTCAGGGACTGGCAGGCTGCAATGAGGTCCCCCCACAGCCTTCTCTTCTCCAGGCTGAACCAGCCCAGCTCCCTCAGCCTCTCTTTGTAGGGCAGCTGCTCCAGCCCTCTGAGCATCTCTGTGGCTCCTCTGACCCCTCTCCAACAGTTCTACATCCTTCTGGTATTGGGGGCCCAGCTCTGGACACAGTAAGGCAAACAATCCTCCAAACAAAAGCAGCATTGCTCAAAAGGCAGCGATGTCTTACAGGTGTTTTAGCAAACCCCCCCAAAAAACTAGTCAAAGTGGAGGTGTGTTACTAGATTTAAAGTACTGGTTTGTTTTGGACAGAACAAGAGACTGCTCAGGTTAGTTAGCCTCTTAGAGTGATCTGTTCAGACTAATTGGTACCCAGTTGTGGGAACAGAACTCCTGTGTCCTAAGGAAGTTTCTCAGAGACATACCCCTACGACAGCATCTTGTTTCTTTCTGTGGCACAGAGATGAGCAGACAGAAAGCTCTGTCTAACCATCCAGATCCACACTGCTATTTGCTTCCATTCTGCCTTAAAAGCATTTGGATGATCTAAAAACCAATGTGACTTTGTAATGCTTTTCATATATATAACATCTATTTGTATACATACACACAGATACAGAGAGAGGGATAAATATAAATACATTTCAGCAGAAAAGGAGGTGCAGCCTTGAACAATAAAGCCCCATTTGTCTCAATAGCTGGGAGCTAGCATCACACTGAGCCTTCTGTGCAATCTGTCTCTGTGACAGCTTCTTTCCTCTTCCTCTGCCGTGCAGCCCCAAGTCTAGGAAGTATTAGAACTTGATATAAAATGGTAAGGAACAAATGTACCCTCTTTTACAACAGCAAGGGTTGTATATTTAACCCTGAGGATTCAAGAGGAGAACAGTCATCTTTAGAGAAGGGGGCAGGAGAGAGAAAATGCAAGTAAATTAGTGCAACAAGGGAACTATGTCAGAATAAATGCATTAATTGACAAGACAGGGAAAAACACACCGTTTTGGACAAGTTCATCTGACTGCTTCAAAACCAATCATGCCACACTGAAAGTGTCAGCATTTGTTTGATTCCCAGCCACATCCAGACCCTCCCAAATTCCCACCTCTCCCAGTTACAGACTGGATACCTGCACTTCCCATGCACACTGAACGTTGCTTCCCACCTTAGCCATGCAGGTAAGCCAACAGACCACTCCACACTCTTCATCTAAAGCCCTAAAGTACTTCAGGAAGGGTGGAATTATGCAAGAATCACAGCATTAGTTCCAGTTAAATCTGTAACTACTCTCTGAAGGGGATTCCTGCAGAACTAAACACCTTGTGACCCAGGAGCTCTGTACCATTTCCTCTCAAAGGCTGAGTGCAGCTGTAGCTCTGTCTGAGCAGGTGGCATGCAGTCCTTTCCTCTCCAGAAGCCTTCCCAGTGCTCCCAGGAGCAGTGGGGACCTCTGGAAGGGCAGGGCTTCTGTGTTACTCTGGGGCTGGAGATGGCTGCATGCAGCCAGCCACAGCAAGGCTCAGTGGTCCTGAGGAGAATCTCACAAACACCCAGCAAAGGCTTTATTCCTAAACATGAGCCATGCAAGAACTATTTTTTTCTCCTCAACAATTTAGAAAAAAACCAGATCCAGCTGCAAAACTGCTGCCTTTACTGTGTTCTGTATCACTTAACCCTAACGGAGATGATGTTTACTCTCCTCCCCCCAATCTAAAACCAGAGCATTTCATGAACAATTCCCCTGCTTTTACTGGAAGATAGCCTGAGGAGAGGCATGCCACCCCTCTCCACCCTGAAGGGTGAGGAAAGGAGATAAAAATATGTAAATTGGAGCTTGAGATAAGGTAGCCCAGAACCTAACCCTGGGAGGCCCCAGCTGGATCCTGTGTCCAGAGCTGGGGCCCCAATACAAGAAAGATGTGGGGCTGTTGGAGAGGGGTCAGAGGAGCCACAAAGATGCTCAGAGGGCTGGAGCAGCTGCCCTACAAAGAGAGGCTGAGGGAGCTGGGCTGGGTCAGCCTGGAGAAGAGAAGGCTGTGGGGGGACCTCATTGCAGCCTGCCAGTCCCTGAAGGGAGCAGAGACACAGGAGGGGAATCAGCTTGTTCAAAGGACAGACAATGGCAGGACAAGGGGGATGGATTAAAGCTAAAGGAAGGAAGGGTTAGATTGGATATTAGGGGGAAGGTTTTTCCAGAGAGAGTGGTGAGGGGCTGGAACAGGCTGCCCAGAGAGGGGGTGGGTGCCCCGTCCCTGGGGGTGTTCAAGGCCAGGTTGGATGGGGCCCTGGGCAACCTTGTGTAGCTCCAGGCCTGAGGTTGGTGTTCCTGCCTGTGGCAGGGGGTTGGAGCCCTGTGATCCTTGGGGTCCCTTCCAACCCATGCCAGTTTATGGTTCTATTATTACCCCCCACAGCCCCTGTGACTCTGTATGCATTTTTTTCCAACTGCAAACTCAGAAAAACCTCTACAATAGTTGCTCCATCTCAGTGAGTAGCCTCCCACAGTAGGCAGCCATGGGATCTCATCAACACAGCTCTGAAGCAGAGCTTAATTTTCTGCTCAGAGCCTGAATGAGTGTGAATTCAGCGTTCAGCTGGATTCTCCTAGGCAAAATCCCATCAGGAAGTTTCTGCACCACACAGTGCCACAGACACTTCTCCCTGCCATTGAGACTCCTCCATAGAGAGGTCCATTCACTCCTCTGCTTACCAACAGCCATCTTTCAGCAAGTTACACCAGCATTTCAAAACCCTGATAGTACTCAGCTAGTGGTAAATTGCTATCATCCACTGCTGCAATGAAATATAGCAATTCAGCCTGCCACAGATAGTGTTTTGGTACCTTAAGTCACTGGCTGAGGGTAGCAATTTGGTGTCTTCTCTACTCTAGCAAGGAAAAACCCACTCACATTTAAGATCCTTGGAATGAGCCCTTTCATAAATTCCTACATCAGTTCCCAGGACAAAGTTTCCATAGCACCCAGAATGGAGTTTGAAGAACACAGCTAACAAATTAAAATGTACTGTCTCCAAAATTACCATTTTGGATAACTGAGTAAGATCCAGAGACATCATTTATGGCCACAACTGCTACTTTCCACAGCCCTCAGTCCCAATTCCACTGGTGTTTACTCAAGAGTAAATCAAAAGCAGCTCCTCTGAAGTCAGGGAGTCCAAACTGGTGGGAGAACAGAAGAAAACAAGTAACATTCCAGGATGAGAAGGGCTAATAGTGACTTCACAAAAGTTCAGGAGTAAAAAACCATGCCAAAGTAGGAAGGTCACTCCCCTTCTTCCTCCCTACTGCTGCTTATCTTGCATGACCTCTATCACTCACGAGCCTGACACCACTTAAAACTGCAAGAACTTCAGAACTTGTGGAAGCCAGTGGAGTTGCCAGCAAGTAGATAAATCTTGTCAGCATCCAGACTGTTAAAAACACACTTACTCTCCAGAAAAGATAACCACAGTTTTATTGACATGGTAATAATCTGCACTAAATGAGCATGGTGATGGTGAGCAGGGTGCAGGATCTCAGCCACCAGGCATCTTGGCAGCTCCAGCCTCCTGACTGGGAGGAGATGAAGGAAAAGCCAAGGCATTCCCTTGTGTAACTAAAGGTGAGAATTGCTGTGAACTTCTGTCCTGGACACTAGTTTTCCTCAAATGGAAAACATTGGAGGATGCTCTCCCTAAAAGCAGCACAGCTGAGGAAGGTGGTCCTTGCCCTCAACGACAAGGCCAGTTAGTGCCAGGCAAGCCAGACTGCTGAACAGCAAGTGTTCCCAACAGCCATCCACCCATATCCAGCCACTGTCCAACAGCAACAGCATTTCTGCTCCCTCTGAAGAGCTGCCTTTGTCTCCACAGTCACAGAGAATGTGCAGCATTGCTGCCTGAATTCCTCCACACCACAGGAAACATGCAGAGGAATGAAGTCAGGAGAGCTAAGGTACAGACTGATGTCAGCATTCCAGCACAAGTACAGGATCCATCTTACCTTTAAAGGTGTCAGAGCACAAGTGCCAAGGAGAGGGACTCACAAGTGCACCTGAATGGAGGTTTCTCTGCTGCTTGTTAGTAAAAGCACTGCCTGACAATCCTGGCATCTCTTCCCTCCCCCAGTCTACCTGCAGTACTTTCCAGTTCTGGAGCTGAGGAGGTACCCTGCTTTCAGCCAGCTCTGAGACACCAGAGAGGTGGGGAAGGGCTGAGTGAGGGACTGAAACTAACTGGGAATGAGATCAAATAACAGATCAAATTAAAGACATTTTTGTCCTTGAAACCAAAACTCAAATGCTGAATCACAAGAAGCCAGGTGCTGCCACTCCATTGTGCTGTGCATCGTTTGGTTTGTATATGCTTTTATCATCATCACCACCACAACTACTCTCTTCCTTTTCTGTCCTATGAAACTGGCTTCATCTCAACCCAAGAGTTTCCTCTTTTATCCTTTCAATTCCTTTCCCCATCCCACTGGGGAAGGGAAGGTCAGGGAATGAGAGAACGACTGTGTGGTAGTTCTAGCTGCCTGCCAGGTTAAATCATGACACTTCTACTGGGTCAAAATGCCAAATTATGAATCAAAATATATAGGCAAATACTTGAGAGACAGAAAACTTTATTAGCTTAAAAAAAATACATGTAAGCATGCAGCACAGTCCTTCCTTAGATGCTTACTGGCCAAAACGTCACCAGAGGCAGCCATGCATTTGGTTTGGGGCTTTTGTGTTCTGTGTTCTCAAGACTCACTGCATCCTAACATACTGCTTTGCTACAGCTACCCACAGTGCTGGTGCCACAACCTCACCTAGCAGTGGTCTGCCCAGTCTTGAAATGACCTATGTCAAGTACTTCCACACTTGACTTCGCTGACCACAGCAAGACCAACAAGCTAAACACGAGGAGTCACCCCAAGTCTCTCCTTCAGAAGGATTCCACCCTGTGGCCCCCTGGGATTCATGATGAAGATGGAGCAGTGAGTACAAATGAGCACAGAAGGAGCAGGTATGAGCAGCAGGGAGATTCCTTCTCAGACCCCTCTGGCTTTACCAGAAACAAGGAGCTGGGGCAGGGATGAGCCACAGTCTCAGCTGCTTGGGGCAGCGAGGAGGATGCAGCAACTGCCTGAAACCAGAGGAAGAAAAGGAAGCTGCTCCAGCAACTCAAAGGCTACTTCAGGCTGCCTGAAGAGTATTTTCAACTCCTCAATTATTTTCAGTGCTCAATTACAATCAAGTCTTTTAAATGCTTTTTCACAAGGTCTTCACCCAGGAAAAGAAGGTGCACAGCACAGTTTACTGTGCTCTTTCAGTATGTAGAGCACTTCACTTGTCCTTTAGGAAGGGAAGGAGGATGCCTAAGGGACTCATATTTTGCAATTAAAACAAATTATTTGACTTTTGTTGAATAACTGAAGTGCAAGACAGAAGAGTGCATGTTTGGCCAGACCAGCAAGCCCAGTTCATCTCTGATCATAGAATCATAGAATCAGGGAGTAAAGCATAGAGAATCATAGAGTCAGGGATAAACTATGTAATATTATGGCAATATTATGGCAAATGAAGTTGACCACTGGCCTTTAAGTATCACAGAATCATAGACTGGCATGGGTTGGAAGGGACCCCAAGGATCACAGAGCTCCAACCCCCTGCCACAGGCAGGGACACCAACCTCAGGCCTGGAGCTACACAAGGTTGCCCAGGGCCCCATCCAACCTGGCCTTGAACACCCCCAGGGACGGGGCACCCACCCCCTCTCTGGGCAGCCTGTTCCAGCCCCTCACCACTCTCTCTGGAAAAAACTTCCCCCTAATATCCAATCTAACCCTTCCCTCCTTTAGCTTCACTCCATCCCCCTTGTCCTGCCATTGTCTGTCCTTTGAACAAGCTGATTCCCCTCCTGTTCCTCTGCTCCCTTCAGGGACTGGCAGGCTGCAATGAGGTCCCCCCAGCACAACCAGAGGTAGTGCAGCCATGGCCATGGTGAGCCTGGTGCTGAGGCACACATCTTGCCTACCCCCACAGGAGTTCCATGCTGATCCCCCTTGGGCCAGCACTCCATAACAGACACATAAAGCATCCCCGTGCACAGACACACTCCAGTCCCATCATTTGGGCCTCCTGTGCTCAAATCAGAGTGCATCCCCAGGACCCCTGGTTCCTTTGCTGTCAGTAACACTGTTCACAATCTGACAATCAGGAAGAAACCTGGGTGGTAAAAGCAGTACAAGGAAGCCTGACAAATTATTTTATGGGCATCATTCCTTCTTCCATAACAGCTTTTCAGAGTATCCACAGCACAGCTCCACCCAGAGCCAGCACTACTGGCACATTAAGACCTTTGGGCAACAGAAAGAAACAATCCTTGAGGAGATGAGAACACACACACATGCCTGTGTGGTTTTCCTGGGACCATCTCACCCATGCTGTACGGGCCCAACCCAACACCCAGCACCTATCTGCCTGAACACACAAGCAGCCCCTGTCAGTGAGGAGCAGCCTGTACTCTGGAAGGTAAGAGCATCCCTTGTCCCACCCCTTCCCTTCCCCACGCTCTCCCACGGCTGCTGGTTCAGCTCTGAGCTGGCTGAGAGCTGTGGGTATGGTTCCATGCCAGATGAAACAGAGCAGAGCCCAGGGCCAGTGCTGCTCTGGTGCTCCTCTGACCACAGAGACCGTGAGCCAGGCAGGGAGCTGAAAATGCATACAACTAAATTAGCCCACTGAAAAATGACCCAAGTGAAAACAAACACCAATAGTTTTCAGTCCACTCTGCACAGCAACACACGTGCCAGTGTAAGCTAGAGAGGGGCTGGCAGCACAGCCCGGGCTGAATCCCCCAGCAAAAGGGACAGGCAGCCACACTGGGCAGGGACCATGGCTGTTGGTGGCAACCCAGACTTTGATCACTTTGCATCAGCAGTAAAACACCACAAAGACCTGCTAGCACAGGCCACCTGAACAACAAATGGCAGAGTCCTGCTCCGAGGGGAAAAGGAGAACAATGTCTCCAGAAGACAGTCTCCCACTGCGTTTACATTTCTTTTTTCACCCTAGCCTTTGCCTCTGGTTAGGGACCACATCCATTATCCCACCAGGCAGTACTGCACAGACCCTCCCTGCAGCTGACAGCCACCCTCAGGCCCTTCTTCCACCAGGAATGCCTTGCCTCCTAGGCATCTCCAACCAGAGGTACCACCCAGCCTCCCCAGCATCTCTACTCCCTCTGTTGTGTTGGACTGTGTTGTGACCTCTATCAGGGAGTTAAGCTGAGAAGCAACTCAAGAACTGAACAAATAAAAAGAGGGAAAGATAAAAACCCAGGCACATCAGAAATGCAAAGCCTCATGTGCCAGGAAAGCACTGGAACAGCCAGCCAGGAGCAAGGGAGGTGCTGAAAAACAGACTCATCTACCCCACCACAGCCCAAGGCAGAGAGCAGCTCGCTCCTCATCTCCTGCCTGGGCTCCTTCAGTGTTGCTCAACACGGTTTGTATCAGTTGCTGTGGGTCAGGAGCACAGCCACAGCCAGTTACACCAGTTTATTTAACCTAAGCAGCCCATCCCCTCTGGTAGGTCAATAGCCTGTCAATGTGCAACTAACACAGCAGTTACTCAGCAGGACACCTGCCCATGGGCTATCTTAACCAAGAGCTAGATAACAGAGAATACCTTAGATAGAAGGTTCAGAGGACAGCAATGAGCTCCTTCATGACTTGAAAAAGAACTGATTCTCCTTTGTACAGCTCTAAACCAGTTAATGCAGGCAGCCTCCACTGCAGAGCGAGCTCTGATGAAGCCAAGCAGCTGGAAGCTGGTGAAATGGAAGCATGTTACTTCCATGCACAGCTTTAGGAACTCTATTATTTAAATATTCTGTATCATTTCTTGGGTTTGCACTTCAAACACAGAACTGAGAGTTCAAGAAAAGCTCTCCATAATTGGGCTGATACCTGGAAACCCCATATTACAGTATGGCTTTTACAACTGCTCTGCCAGGAGATGACTGTCATTTCTCTAAATACCAATTTGAGGAGAACACTTCTGATACTAGACAGCTTTTCTGTATGACAGTCTGGGGTATAAGAAAAAGAGATTTCAAGTAAAACTAAATGAATTCCAGTTTAAAACCACAACATCTCCCTTTATCAATTTGGGAAATTAACATTTGGACCAGCTTCTTTAGGACACTTTATTATTCACAGAGTCAACAGCATCTGAAGTCTTTAATATGAGTCTGAGGGGGGTTTTGGTGGGGGGTGGGGTGGGAGGTGATGTTTGGTTTTGCTTTTTACAGCTTAGCTCCATCAGATGTTATAAACACAATGGATTTCTGATGCTTGTGTTATTTGGGTCAGTCTAGGTGGTAACAATACTAAAAATGGAGAAGATCATTCCTATCCCTGGAGTGCCACTGAGCTTTCACAGGAAATCTAGAATAATAACGTTAAAAGCAGGAGGACAAGATGCCTGGTTCCTTGCCTTTGTCTATATGCAGATTGGATTAGGAAATTCTAAGGAAGAACAAGCAGGCTCCTTTTCCTCTGACAGCAGCTAGTGCTTATCCTTCTGCAGGGTTTTACCTGTCAAAAGCCCAGATACTATCACATCAGAGGAAAGACGTGGGCAAAAGGGACTCCTAAAAAGTCTCCTGTGCCTACAGGCTCCCCCCTCAGCTCGTCAGGTGCCCTGGCAGAGAGAGGCAGCTCATTAGATGAGGACAAGTGAGACGCTGGCTCTCACAGAGCTCAAGGACCACTCGGGAGCCCTCAGATCTCAGAGCCCGCTCCAGACAGAGGAGGAGCCTGGCTGGATCTCCATGACCCAGTTATGGACCACGGACTTCTAAGAATAACTTCCACATCAAGCAGGGAGAATTTTCTTCTCCCATCCCCATAAACATATCCCTTACCCTCGTTACATTTTTATTAAGACATCCCTCAGCACGAGTGCCAAACAAACCTTGAAGAGACCCGACTATCTTCAGCATGCACACAGCCAGGAGCACGTGGGCATTTCTCTATCTCAGACAACACAGAGCAGACACAAAGAGGAACCCTCTTGATAGGATGGATGCCCAAAGAAGCACAAACCAAGGAAAAGATGGCAGAGTAACAGAAAGGAACACGGGATGAGAGCCCCAGCTTCTACAACTGTGGGCTGTTCACTGAGACAAGATTTGCAGAGAAGCCAAGGAGGTCAAGCATCCTTTCCCCTCATCCACTCGTTTGGTAACAGCATTTGAGAAAGTTTGCATTCCCTAAAAGGCACAGCCCTATGGCATGCCCTGAAAATCCAATCCTACCACCCTTTGTTCAACGCAGGAATCCACACACGAGTGAAATGAATCTTCAAGGGGAAAAACAACACAGCAACAAAAAAACCCCAGAAACAAAATTTTTGAGCAGACCCTTAGCTAGAGCAGCACTAGTGGGCACAGCTATAATTACAGCAAACCTACATAATGCATCTGAACTAGCTTAGCCCTTTTCCCTGCGAGCAGAGAAGCTGCCACATCAGTAACTCCGTTGCTAGGGCAACTGCTTACTTTCCATATCAACTGCAAACTCGTTGCTATGGAGACACATATACAAGAAAAATTCCTCTCTATAGCCAAGGACCAGATGGTAGGGAAGTCAGGGAAGTCATGGGCTAACGGGCTGTACTAAATGGGACACACACTAGAGGACATTTAGATCTGTATGTTCACAATAGGATTAATCTGAATGACTGAATTCACAGGTCCAGCAGTATAAACAAAGCCAGGGAACTCCTCCTCTGCCCCCCATCATGTGACACTTCATACTCTGGCCAACTATTATTAAACTGCTGAGCTCAATGCAAAGAGGTTTGTACAATCAAGGGCTCAGCACTTTCCCTTCTTCAGCCCAGCTCTCTGTCTCGACCCAGGAGGTGGGTCTCATCGCAGAGCTGTATGAATAGTCCCTCTGCGGGCTTGCCAGGTAAGCCTGATGGCATCGCAGCTCAAGTGGAATAGCAGCAATGCACAAAGAAATCCGAGGGGGAAAAACACCTTTTCCTGGCATTCCAAGCCAGACCTGAAAGCACCAGGACAGGGCAAGTCAGAAACTAAAGGGATGCAGCCTGGAAGTCTGTCTTTTTCTCAAAAAAAAACCAACTCTGTTGCAAGGATCTTGCATCAGGAAATGCAAGCGTTCATACGCAGGCAGAAAAAGCTGCGTACTATTAAATACATATTTAGCCCCATGAATATAAATCAGTGGAACCCAAGATAGAGGAAACTACTATGCAGAGGGAATTCAGAAAAGAATTAAGTGTTCAGCAGAACTTTTTTTAGAAAAGCGATTACTGAAAGGCTGCACAAACACTGGAAAGCACAACTATGAGAGGAAAAGCTTCTAGCTTTTCACAATGTGTCAACGCACATCAGCCAGCAAATGCCTGCAATTCCCAGCACTGATTAACTCCTTCCCCCCGTACTGCACATGTTTGGGAGCATATCTTGTTAGCATTTTGTAACATGCTGTTTGCTAAATGCTTTTTTGTCCCCCCACACATAAAAGCAGGAAGATAGGCAGACTCCAAACCTGCAATTTGCAGAATCCAGCTGCACAGGGGAAGAAGTGGCATAAAACGGGGCCTTATATAGAGGGGAGTCCCTCCTTCCCCAAGCCCCAGCCCAAAATCAGAGGACCCTTTAGATGGATACCTCCCTTCTGAACAGGGGCTGGCTGCAGGGTACTTGTATCAACGCACTGTGCATGTGCACACACACTGAGGTATTTCCAAAGCCAGCAGCTGAAGTTTACTGCTTTCCAAGTCCACAATTAGATGTCAAGCACCTGATTCAGCAACCTGACCAAGCGCCAACTCTGCACTGGGGACTCTGTCTGCCCCTTGGCCAGGACACAAGACAAGCCCAGCAGAGGATTTAAATGGCCTGCCTTGGTGCACTTTATGTTGGAGATTCTCATCTCATTCCCCTCAATGCCAGCTCCCCACAGTCACCAGCATCTCCAGGAAATGGAAGGAAGTCTCTCATAACCTGGGCTTTTCCAAGAACGAATCAAACCCCACCTCGTTATTCACAAAGGCAAGGCCTCCCACCACACCTTGTTGTCTAGCTATGTAACCATGGCTCCAATCATCAATTTGAGATGTAGGTGACTAGTCATGCATTGTGCTCTGCCACTTCCCTGTGGAGAAGCAGCACATCGTGGTATTGTTCATACGTGCTCAGCAGACTGCCGGGTATTTGACAGAAAGACATGAAGACAAGTTCCTCATAGGAAGGAAGCTGTAATTTAAACAGTCTACTGGTAAACAGAGGAAGACAGACAGAACAAAACACAAATGGTAATGTTAAACACATGCCTTGCTGGTTGCAGTATTCTGTGGGGTTCTTAAAAGTGTATTGTGTGAAGGTTCCTATAGTCTGGGACAGGATCATCAAAGCCTGGCATGGTAAGTGTTACTATAGTCTCACTTCCAAAGAAGAATTTAAGACTGTGGCTTACACAAAACAAGATCCAGTTGAGAAACAGGTTTTTTAATCTCATACACCATCATTCACTAATTTATCATTTGTTATTATAATCCAATATACAGTGAGTGACCACCAAGACGTGGACAGTGGATTCTGGGGAATGATTTTAAAAAAATAAATAAATAAAAGGGGGTGGGGGAAAAGAGATAGGATGAAAGAGTCAATTGTTTAAAAAAGAGAAAGCTGCAAAGAAAGGAATCTAAAATGAAAAATTGCTAGTTTAGGGTAATGCACAACTCTTTAAGAGTTACTTGAGCTCCTATTCCATGGCATTTAAAGTTAAATCACGCCCAAAATAGGGAGAACAGCACCACCAACAGAAGTCTAGTTTCAGGGTAACCAGTTAGGAGACAATTACAGCATTTACTCCACTGAAAGACAAAAGTTGTGTGCATCTATTGTTTCTGCCAGAAGAAAGCACCCACTTTCTGATCTTCAGCCAATTTTAGAGACAGACGGTGAGTGATGTGATTTTTACCTGCTATTTATTTCACAAAAGGCCTGAGAAATTACTCTGCAAGCTGATATTTTTATCAGCACGCCCGTACTCTGCCAAAGATCCACGGAGACCGCTGCGTCTCCAGGCAGCCCCCTTGGGAAGCTGATACCTGCTCCCAGGCAGGCTGACGCAGTAGAAGGCTATGTGAAGGACTGCCACCACTTCCCCATTCCCTTGCACACAGCCTCTTCCTGCAGACACCGCTGAGGATTCAGCAGTGAAACCAGATGACAGCAACAGACACCAAACCAAAAACGTGCTCCCTGGGCTTTTGCTGCTGTGCTGGTTGCAGGAGCTGCACAAGCCCAGGGAGAGGAGGACTGAAATGTCGGTGAATGGTAACTTTCACCTTTGATGCTAGCCCTACCTACTCTCTCTCTCTCTCTCTGAAGAGTTTCTCTAAAACCTGCTTGAAATGGAGTGAAGCCTCCCGACCACAAATTCAAAACTACTTGTTTGTTTAAAAGAAAGGAAAGGTTTGGTTTTTGGGTTTCTTTCAGATTACAACACAGACTGGGAAAAAAAGCAATGGACTCTTACAGAAGGCATACCCTCTCACTATACATTTGTATAAACCAAGAACAGCAAGCAGCCTATTTATAACATGATTACATTCATCTAGTATAGCTGGAAACCATTACCACAGCATGATAACTAAAAACAATATTTAACCACTATGCATGAAGACACCAGCTGGGGGAAAAAGAAAAAACACATACACACCCCAAGTACTTTTACAGATGTCTAGACAATGAATTTAATAAAATCAGAATGAGCCATGCTAAAGAAATGCAGTCTCTGAATGTAATGAACTATGTATGTTACCAGGGACAGCACTGCATATGCAGCACTTCACTGCCACAGACACGTTGTTCTGGGATTAGCAGGTGAGTATTTTCAGAGCCAGATGGGTTTCCATAGTTCCAAACTTACCTGACTTCTGTCTTTGTCCACTTTCTTAAAACACTTATTCAAGGATAGATTATGTCTCACAGAATTTTTCCATCCAGTGGGTGCGTTTGCAAAATATGGAAAGTGTTCCAAGATCCAGTTGTATATATCCTTTACAGGCAGTCTTTTGGTTGGCGAGTCCTCAATGGCCATAAATATGAGGCAGCTAAAAGAATAAGGAGGTTTGCAGTTGGGGTTCTGCTTGGCATCGTAGGGCATGTCAGAGTGGGCAGGAGACGGCGGCGTGTCATCACCAATGTCCTGAACGGGGCTAACGCTCCGCAACACCGAGTCCCCAAAGCTCTTCAGCAAGTTCTTGCTCTCGTGTAACCAGTTCAAATTTGTTAGTTCTTCATCTTCCATGGCCCCTTTATCTAATCTGATGGCAGGCAAAGAGAAATCTAGGTCCTCGTCATCGTGAAGTGCCTTTGATAAATCGCTATCTTGGTAACGTTGGCTCAATCCGCTGGGAACACTAATTCCTGAGCCCTCTGGCTTCTTACTGGGAGGCATGACTGGACCCATTTAGGCAGCGACTCCTGGGAGAGCAAATCCAAAGGAAGGGGAGAAAGAAACAAGAGAGAAAAGTTAGCTCATAAAAAGATAGGGAAAAGCTGTCAAAACCTTATGCGCTAACTGGTCATTCGGCCTTTTGCCACCTGTATAAAAAGCATCAGATCCACACAAACACAGACACCCACAACTGCTGAGGAAAATCCTCTCAAGTCAGGGCAAGGGAAGAAATTTCAGCTGATAGACAGTGATCGCCACACACCTCAGTTCTGCATGGATGTGAAGCCCCACAGAGGAAACCCCAAAGACATGTCCCTTTAACGATGGCTGTGTGTACCAAATCCTTGAATACTCCCATTGTATCGCTTTAATAAGCATGCAAACTAAAAAAAAAACCCAAAAACCACCCAGAAAATAGCAAATTTTAAAAAAATAGAAGGGCTTAAGGCCAGTTGCTTCAGATTAAGTTCAGCTGTTTCAGTTTTGAGGACAATACAACAGCACCGTGATTAAAATCACTCTGGTTAAAGGCTGAGGCAGACAAGCATCCAATCTGACTACAGTCACAGCTGCAACAGAACTCAGAAATGACAGGAGAACTTCAAAACCAGCAAGGAGGGGGGTGGGGGGGAGAAGGGAGGAGGGAAAGCAACGCACGGTAGTTTTGGGACCAGGGCCAAGACATGGGGAAACAAGCGCCAGAGGAATAGAGCACTTAAAAAATGTATGTAAACAGAGAAGATTTTAACATAAGCTGAACTGTATTTCAAACATGGTAGAAAATAGAGTCAGACAGACTGTCGTGATGCTCAACAGTGGCCTGGGAGAGGAGGGACGAGCTGCTGAGAGTGCTGCACCAGCAGGCCCTGGGGTAGGGGTACCTGTGAGCCATAATATTCAGGAGGACCAGAGCCTTTCAGAAGCTAGGTAAGGTTGGGCTCCTGCTCAACTTAAGAGCAGCAAACAAGAGCCTGATCATTTTACTTCAGAAAGAGGAGACAGACTCCCTCAGCTTCTCCATACAGTAAAAAGCTGTCAGGATTTAGGTCTGGCCAGGTGAAGAAGGAGCGAAATAAAAACTGCAAAGAATTACCAACTGATTTAAAAATGACAAAACTTCCTATAGAAACGTTGAAGAGCAAAATAATTCCCTGCAAATCAAATGTACCCCCAGCAGTCCCCAGAGGTCACGCAGTCGATAAGGAAAACAAAAGGGGGGAAAAAAAACCCTACAGGTAAGAGCAGAATGAACCATGTATCTGCAGGGGACAGAAAAAGCCAGGGCAAGATAGCAGATTTTCCAGAATGGCTACAAAAGGACAAAAGTGAGAAAGTTCCTTGGCTCTTCCTAGGAAGACTTTACACACCAAGGCAGCCGTTAGGATAAGAAGCACACTGAACTTTCCTGTGTTAATACACACCATCACCCAACAGGCTCAGCTAACGTGACACAAGTGTCTGGAAGAGGAGGGGGGGGGAATATAAATACCCAGGCAGATATAAAACACCAGGAGGCCAAACTCACGTAGGTCCCACTTCCCAGCTTTCAAACCGGCACCCAGCCCAGCCAGGAGGTATAAACACACAGGTTACCCAACACCAGTATCGTGCAGGGGGCACGGCTCGCTCAACTCTGACTCCAAATGGAAGTTACGTCCCATGAGCTTCTAAACAGGAAAATTATATGATGGCTGACAGTAAAGTAATTTAATTGCGCTGTTGCCATGACGACACGCTGCTCTCTTTCTGTTTAATTTGCTTATTTGCCAGCATCCTCCCAAAGGGCCGTATCATACCATCCTTCTCTTCCTTTCTTTGCCCCCCCAGCCCCATCCCCGCAGCGGTTCTCAGGGGTGCCGGGGGCGGCCCCAAGGAGTCCCCTCCGACCGGCGCCTGCGGAGACAGCCTGCGGAGCCCGGCCGGAGAGCGGTTCCCAGCGGGGTCGCTGCGGGCGGGAGGGGTGCCCGGGGCTGCCCCTCCTCTCCTCCGGCACCGGGCCCGGCCCTGGCTGTACCCGTGAGGTGGGGGGGGGGTGAGGAGGCCCGCGGCGGCTGCCGCGGCGCCCCGCCGCCAGACAAAGGAGCGCCGGTCACATGAGAGCCCGCAGTTGGGCGAACACTTTTAATCCGCCGCCAATTGCGGGTGCTCCACCGGGTAGCTACACAGCCAGCCGCCCGCCCGAGGGGGCACTCCGCGCCGGGCGCCGCCGCACCCGCGGGAGGAGCGCCCGGCGGAGGAGGGGGGAGCACAGGGACGCCCCCCCCCCCCCCCGCGCAGCGCTCCCACCGTACTTGTCGCACGGGAGGTGGGGGGGGGGGGGCCGCAGGGAAGGCGGGGGCCGGGCGCCCATTGGCCGCTGCCGCAGCCAATCAATGGCGTTGCTAGGAGACTGGAACTGCTCCGGCTGGGCGGGCGCGGGCGGCCGGCGGCGCGCATACCTCCAATGCCGGCCAGATGTCACGGCCCTCGCTGGCCCCGCCGCGCCGGGAAGGCAACTTCTCCCGGCTCCCGCCCCGCCGCTCGCGGCCCGCCGCGCGGCGCCCCCCCCCCCCGAGCTCCCCGCTGTGCATACGCGCGCGCGCCAGCCCGTCCCGAAGTCGCTGCCCGAGCGGCTCTCGGAAGCCGCCGGCGGGAACACCTCGGGCCGGGGGCGGCCCCGCGCTCGCTCGGTCGGCCGGCCGGGCTCGGCGAGGACGCGGCGGCGCGCTCGGCGCGGCCGCGCACCAACTCCCGGCCAAGTTGCGGCGCGGAGTCGGGCCGGGCCGGGCGGGACCGCGCCGCCCCCCGGGCGGGCCCGCCAGCGCCTTGCGCAACCCCCCGCCAACAACAACAACAACAACCAACAACTTACCTGTCGGGGGGCGGCGGGGGGGCGCGGTGGTTTCACCGCCGTCCCTCCATGGCTGCGCCGCAAACTTTCATCTGACGGAGCCGGGCATGGCGCGCCCCCCGCCTCAGCCCGAGCCCCGAGGGTGCCGCGGGGGTCCCGGCGCAGGGGGCCCCTCCGCCAGCATGGGGCCCGGCCGCCGCCCGCCCCCCGCCCGCCCCGCGCTCCCGACGGGCAGCGGTCCGCCTCGGTGCGAGCCGAAGAGCGAGAAATTGTTTCCACTGCAAACAAAAAAGGCGACACATGACCAGGGAGGGAGGGGAGAGAGGGAAAACGTGGGCTGGGCCAGCCGAGACGGGAGAAGCCGCGGAAGGGAGGGCCGCCGCCGGCGGTGGGGGAGGGCGGCGGCGCGGGCGGCGCTCCTGGCGGCAGGCCGCGGGGACCCTGCAGGGGCACCCGCCGCCGCCTCCTCCCGCGGGGGCGCCCGCCCCGGCCCCCGCCCGCCGGCGTGGGGCGGGGTCGTGTCGGAGGCGGGCCGGCGCCGCGGGCCTAGCGGCGTCGGGGTCGCGCCGGGCCGGCGGCGTTTGCCTGGGGCGGGCGGGTGTTGGGAGGTCGGGAGGGAAGCGGGAAGCGCCCGGGGAGAAGTCCCCGGCGTTGAGAGAGCTGGCGGCGCTGCCGGTGCTCACCGGCGGCAGCGCCGCTCCCACTTGTACGAGTCTCTGCCGCTGCCCGCGGCGCCACGGCCGCCGGGGACAGGAGGCCCGGGCGGACCGGCCCCGGCTGAACCACAGCGAACCGCGCGCTAGGCGCCGGCGGCACCGCCGCGCACCGGAGCCCCAAGATCAGTGCACCGGAGCCCCCAAGATCAGGACACCGGAGCCCCCAAGATCAGGACACCGGACCCCCAAGATCAGGGCACCGGAGCCCCCAAGATCAGGACACCGGAGGTCCCAAGATCAGGGCACCGGAGCCCCAAGATCAGGGCACCGGAGCCCCCAAGATCAGGACACCGGACCCCCAAGATCAGGGCACCGGAGCCCCCAAGATCAGGACACCGGAGGTCCCAAGATCAGGGCACCGGACCCCCAAGATCAGGGCACCGGAGCCCCCAAGATCAGGGCACCGGAGCCCCCAAGATCAGGACACCGGACCCCCAAGATCAGGGCACCGGAGCCCCCAAGATCAGGACACCGGACCCCCAAGATCAGGGCACCGGAGCCTTTCTTGGGCCCTTCCCCGAGGAGGAGCGGGGGGGCCGTTCCCAACACCGCCAGGCCAGGCTCTGGCCCGCACGCCTCCCAGCAGGAGAGACCTGCAAGCCACCCCCAGCCCCCACCACCGGCGCAGAGCTCGGAGCAGAGCCCCCGCTATTAAAGAGTCCGTCAGGCAGTTTCAATCCCCCCCATCCTCCCGGCGTGTGCCGGAGCCGGGCCGGGCAGGGGAGCGCACGGCGGTGGGCAGCAGCGAGGGGGATAATGCAAGGGGGGCTCTGCGGCTGGCTCGGTGAGAGCCCTGGAAATACGGCATCTGCTCAGGGTCCCTCTTCTCACCGTGCAGTGAAGAACAAGTGAGTTGGCAGATCCTTTCCAATGCAATCCCAGACACAGAAATTATCCCTAAGCCAAGAAGAAAAGCATTTTAGCCGTTTTATTTAGGAAAGTTAGGACAGCTGCCTCAAGACCTTGCAGGAATTCTGTGCTGGCCCACACAGACAATATTATCCCCCTTGACCAGGTTCACCACCCGATCTCCTGCATGTCTGCATCAGTACCTGGTCATTTCAGGCCTGAGGTTGGTGGCCCAGGCCTGAGGTTGGTGGCCCAGGCCTGAGGTTGGTGTCCCTGCCTGTGGCAGGGGGGTTGGAGCTTTATGATCCTCGGGGTCCCTTCCAACCCGTGCCATTCTATGATTTCCCAAGGCACTTGGGAATCAATCTCTCTGACAATTTTTAGGCAAGAGTGGCAACTGGCTCATTCTCAAAGTGCAGGGCTGAAAAGGGTTTCGTTGATTCTAACTAGAAATCCTGTCATAACTCGCTAAGACCTTCCCCCCCTACCCAGTGAAGCGCTATTTCACATTCTTACATGTTTTCAGGAAGATATGCCAGCAGCTGGATTGAAGAATGGGAAGAATACCTATCAGGCAGTGAGTATCATCATATCACTGTTACCCAGTGGTAACCAGCCCTGCCCTGTGACTCCACCAGCCCTAACACTCCAGCAGTCAGCAGACCATTAGTTTACACAGTTCTTATCTTCATGGCCGTTGGGTTTCAAACCCAAACTAAATTACCAAGTCATAACTCCACCCACCTGAATTTAGTCCAAATGCTTCAGACATTTCTCTGAGTGAATCAACACGTCTCTTTATCGGCAAGCAAGGAGAGATCTATTGCATTTATCATCACTTGTAAAAGTCAAGTGTCTTAGAACAGAATGCCAAGAAGAAGAATACCAAGTATTTCTGAAGTGAGAAGGGGGAAGCCTCACGAGACGCAGGGTTGCACGCAAAGAATATTACACCTGGAATACATTCTGTAAGCATCCTTCCTATCCAGGTACACAGCTCCCTTCTGTTCAAAATGAGTGGCAAAATCCCCCGCTGGCATTGGTGGAGTAAGATCAGTTCCAGAGTTTTCTATCTTTTCCCTGGTGGGTAGGAATTTCCCTGGAGCACACGCTGAAGGATTACAGCAAAGGGCCTCTGTGAGACATCTGCCATCCTGACAGAGAGCAGGGGCCAGCAGTGGGTGACGCAGGAGCCTCGGAGAGCAGAGTGTGGGCTGCACGTTGGGTCAGAGGGCTGGCACAGGGCTGCCCACCAAGGCACCCCGCAAGGGGTGGCAGTGCTGGGCAGCCTCTTGCTGGCTTCTGCTCACCCCTGAGCTCAGCAGCAACTGCAGCTGTTGACTTGCAGAGCAGAGAAACACCAGCAGTGGAGGTGAACACTGCTACCTTGCTCCTTGGGAAGACCATCCCCAGCTGCTTCTGCCTCGCTGCTGGAATACTTAATACAACTTACAAGAAAGGAGAATATAGCCTCATATGGCACCACTGAGAGATCATTTACAGCTGGCGCAGAGACTTCATCAGTATCAGAATATCCAAGGTATGGCCATGCAGTAACTCACTGTAATCTTATGCAAGCCACCAAATTTATTAGGGTGTCAACTTCCCCGTTTGTAAGACAGGAATAACACTAATTCTGCGATCCTGTGGTTAACTCCTTTAGCAAAAGATCTGCCACACTGACAGATGAAAACTGTTTGTACATCAAGAGCAAAGTATTTGCTGTCCCAAAGGCCAATCAGAAGTAACAACAGCACAGAGCTGCACTTTAGCCTTGTGGGCTAATATACAACAGTCTAATCTTTCCACTCAGATTTCAGAATACCAACTGCAGATGTTGCAGGATCTTATTTAATGAGGATTTCCAGCCATCTCCCTATACTTCTTTATCTCTTATCCTCCTCTAGATTGGAATCCCTGATAACCTCCCACAAGCCCTTGTTGCAAAACGAGCACAAGAAGGGTCACAGGCTCTTTATCAGCCCTCCAATGCTCATCTTCCCCCTTCCATCGCCATCTCTGCTGGGGACATCTTCGTTTGCTAGTAGTTTATGACCATGCCACATGACCTTGCTAAGCATTTCTACTGCTCCCCGACCTCACCAGTCCTGCCACTACACAGACCTGCACTTCCTATCCTCACCTTGAGGCCCCCATTCCTAACCTGATCTCCAATTATCATGTCCTCATTGACTGGCATCCTTGTCAGTGTTTATTCTCTCTACACATCAGAGTCACATTTCTTCCCTGGGGTCTGCTGCAAGTTTCCCAACCAAGCTTGCTCATTAGGATTAATAATTGAAGATGCAGCTGTACCCCAAGTTCTGTCAAACACATCCCAGTTCCGAGAGGGTCCTGACATGCCAGGCACCTTTCAAAGACTGACCTGGATGGGGCTGCTGCCCCCTGTGATCAGTGACCAGACCTTCACACCTCAGCCTCTAACGCTGTGCACTGGCCATCTCAGTTTGTTCCCATGCTTCCCCCATGCAGAATCACTGACATCCCCCATCAGCCTTGCCATTTCTAAACTTGTTTTCTCTGAGGCAATGGATTTCATCTTGTGCAGAGCAGAAACATGCTGAACACCTTCAGGCACTACTGAAAACTAAACGGTGAATACAGTATGTGTTGCTCATTTCCTCTATTGCAGCCCCTGTTCCCAGTGTTCTTCTCCTGTCCCTCACACAGCCCCCACAGCATCAACACTTCTTTGCTTTTCCCACAGCAGACTGGCCAGGTTGTGCTGTTTGTGTCCCCACTTTTGGGGCAGGGAAACAGCCACATCTGAATTCCCACCGGAGCAGCCAGCGGCTCTGCCTCCAACGCACTGAACCGAACCGGCTGCCACCTCGCTCCAGTGACAGAGCAGCTCTTGCCTCACAGCTACCCTGTGCCCAGTCACAGAATCTTAGAATGGGTTGGGTTGGAACGTACCCCAAGGATCACAGAGCTCCAACCCCCCTGCCACAGGCAGGGACACCAACCTCAGGCTTGGAGCTACACAAGGTTGCCCAGGGCCCCATCCAACCTGGCCTTGAACACCCCCAGGGATGGGGCACCCACCCCCTCTCTGGGCAGCCTGTTCCAGCCCCTCACCACTCTCTCTGGAAAAAACTTCCCCCTAATATCCAATCTAACCCTTCCTTCCTTCAGCTTTAATCCATCCCCCTTGTCCTGCCATTGTCTGCCCTTTTAAAAAGTTGCATCCCCTCCTGTTCCTCTGCTCCCTTCCTGCCCTGTGTCTCCTACCAGCATCCTTCTCGCACACTAAGCGCCAACTGACGATACAAGCTGTGCACAGTGAAGCCACAGCTCACCCCAGCTTACTGACAGGAGATCTCTCTTGTGCTTGTTCACTTGAGACCATGCAATCACATCTACAAAGCATTTCCCCAACCTTTCATTTAATTATCCTTAAAGTCCTAATTTGCTAGAGAAACCCAACAGAAACAGAACTGAATTGGTGACAGAAGGAGCACCAATGTGAAGCTTTGTCACAAGTCCCAGGAAACAAAAGAACCTACAGCATTTCAGATCCATGGGCTAAAATACAACGGATTTCTTACGATAAAATCCAGTTTTTATGATATAGTTTCATTATAAAATAATGCATGCACATTTACAATGTTATTGTAGTAACACTTCCTTGCAGCTTCTAAGAAAATGAGTATACTTAGCACTGAAATTATATACAGCTGACAAGCTACCAGCAAGTGTGTTTCCATACAGGAGCATGGTGGGAGGAGAGTATCATGCACACTACTTTGTCCTACATACATTTATTAACAGGTCCATGTGAGAGATGCTCTCCCAGTGTACATATGTACCAACATACCAGCACCCAAGCACAAACCTAGCTTATACTGGTAAAAGGGAAGCTTCTGCCAGTGTAGCTTATTTTAGTAGCCCAGCCAGTGGGAAGCAAAATGTTGCCTGGATAAACATACTTTTACTGGAGTCTTCTGCTGTGATGGCTGTACTGGTCTGAAATCACACTGAACCTCACACAGCTGGTACATCAACCGCAGTACAAACCAGTATTTCAGGTGCTGCTGCAGTGTTTGAAGGCACTAAGAAAATAAAACCTGCTTTCTGGGCTTTGGTACACGGACTCCGCTATCTGTTGTACAGGTGTAACACCACAAAATGTGGCCTGCAGTTATCTCAGCATTAGTATTTACCATTTGGCAGCTGAAGTCAAACTTAGGAGTAATCAGCAAAACCAGAAATCAACTGTACTCTTAAAAGCAAGGTGGAGGAAAAGCAGCAGCCAACACTTCACGGGAGGAAAAGATCACAAGTTTAGGGGAAAAGGATAATGAAGAACCCAGCTCTTCAAATGAAGTTCCCAAACTGTATTTGCCAAATTCAACTTCTCAGCCCGAGACAACGTCCTTTCTGGACAACGTCTCAAATCCTGCCTCAGCTTTCCTGAACACGGGATTTGTTTCACATGCAAAATGAGGTTGCAGCAGGACCTCACAGGTAGCAAAGCTGGTGTTCACATCTCATCGAGTGAGAATCTCGAGGAGACCTGACACTACAGACTACTTGCTGTCACTAGGCTTGTGAGTAGGCAGTGTTTCTCCTCTGACCATTATGCTTGTGCCAAGTGGATTCACAAGGCACAACTGTACTGAGGTCCCAGCTTGATTTCCAGCTCTTTGTAGCACAGGATATTCCGGAGGATGCTTTCTTTTGCTCACCACTCTGTGCTGCTCTTCCTGTACGTTTCTTGAACGCTGCTGCTGGAGGAAATCCGGCAAGACAGGGTCCTGATTCCCAGCCCACAGCAACAGAGACAGCCATGACAGCCTGTATGAGGTGACACAGTGACGAAGCACAAGCCAACTGACCTACAGTTGTGTCTGCAAAGGGATGCAGAGAGGATTGCAGGTTTGGGGAAACAAGTCATAAAACGATTAAGCAGACTTCCATCCTTGGCTTTAGCACTACATACCAGCCTACCAAACACACTGGGGAAAAAGGAATAGAGAGCAATAAAAAACTGCAGTGGAAAGACTACAAAGAGTCAGTAGAATCTGCAGAAAGCTTCTGAGCTGTCCTGTGCTCCCCTCCACAGCCTGAGGTGAGGTGGGCTTCATGGCTCAACCAGAGAGCAGCCACCAGGCAGAGCGGGCAAGTGAGATCTGGGGTGGAAGGAGGAAAGCTGGCACAGAAAAAAAGCACAACTAATTTACCTGCATCCCAGCAGCAACTTCTGTTGCCAGCTATGGCCAGGGAACCCTCCAGGCTGCTACATTCATGTCCTGTGAGGTGGCTTTTGGCTTCTCCATGGTGACAAAAGTTCGTTATGACCATGAGCTGACTAACCCACTGGGGCATTCATTTATGACAGGTCTTCTGGCACTGCTCCAGTCCTTGGCAACAGGTAACTTCAGTTAAAAGCCGCGGTGATCTGGGCAGTACAGCACATCTGACACCTCACAGCTGTCTTGCAGGCAGATTTCTCATGCCACAGGTTCCTCACACGGACGGAGTGGGCCTTGGTGTTGCACAGCACTCTGAAATGACCTTGGGAATGTTGTTTTCTTTACATCTGCAGTCCTGCAAACACTGGTAGTTATGCCTCCTTCTGGTGCTCACTGGTTCCAGCACAGCTCAGCGCTTCCATAAGCACTTCAAGGACAAAACCATGCTATGGCTCTAACGAAATTTTGAAGTACATTTAAGGAGAAAAGCCACTTCAGTTGCTTGCACACAGGCAGGGGGGCTTGCTCACTCCACATCACTTGTCACACAGCCTTCTGTATCTTCTTTTCCGTGGTGGAAGAAATAAATACAACATGAAAACAATACAATATCAAATCAAACATCTGGGCCTGCACTGGGCAGCAGAGTTGGGGGTCAGTGGAAGAAAAGGGCAGTGGAGGCTGGAAGGAGACAGGCTGTCCTGCCACAAGCCAGACAGCTGCCAAGCCGTCCTTTAGCCCTGCTGCTGAACAGAAGGCCCGTGTAATGACAACCGCAAAACTCACTTAAGCTCTGAAAAGGTGACTAATGAGCTCATTCATGCTGCCTATAAATTATTCACTACAGCACTGACCCCACTCAAGACAAACGGCAAAGTAAACTTTAAATACAGGGATGCAGAGCCTCCCGTCTTGCCTCCTGCTGCCTGTAAAACTCTCTGCAATCAAACAGGCCCTTCGCTTGCTTCTGCCCCCTTGTTAAACTCACTGGGACATTGAGGCCACCTTTTTTACTACCTCTAGTAGAGTTAAAGCAGGTGCTATGTTGTTATTTCTCCAGCACCAAGCCTTTTTCATTAGTAGCTGCAGGTCGTCACAAAGTGCTATAAATAGCTTTAAATTATATTCTTCAGAAATTAAAGCCTGACCTCAAAATGAAGGCCAGGTCTAAAGAAGAAGACAACGGCACGTGCATGTTTAATGAGAAGCAGCTCCTTTCACAGAATCACCAGGTTGGAAAAAACCTTGGAAGATCATCAAGTCCAACCAATCCCATCCTGAGCTAAACCACATCCCTAAGTACCTCATCTACCCTTTTTTGAACACACCCAGGGAAGGGGACTCAGCCCCTCCCTGGGCAGCCTGTTCCAGGCCCCCACAACTCTTTCAGTAACAAATCTTTTTCTAATCTCCAATCTGCCCCTGCCCTGGCACAGCTTCTTGCCAGTTCCCCTTGTCCCATCTCCTGTCCCCTGGCTGCAGACACCATCCCCCACCTCTCCACAACCTCCCTTCAGGTAGTTGTAGGTGGGGAGAAGGTCTCCCCTCAGCCTCCTCTTCTCCAGGCTGAACACCCCCAGCTCCCTCAGCTGCTCCTCAGAGGATTTTTCTAGAGCCAGTGCTCATCAATACTTCTGTGAACACCTAGAACTCCTGCCCAAATGAAAACAGAGGATTTCTTTAAAAACCACACTAATTTTTTGGGGCGCTGCAGCAAAGAAGCTTCTGAGACTCCAGAAACAGCTCACTTCTGAGAATACCCTTGTTATCCTGTTTAGCCTGAAACAAGAGTCAGATTGTAGTTTCAACGGTAGCGGTGGGAGCAGTGGTGTCTGCTGCTGGGGTGGGAGGAGCAAGCACTACCTCTCTCCAAACTGTTTTTCTCTGGGAGATCAATCCCTGGCAATATTTACAAGTTAACTTTAGTAACTGGTTGCAGGTTGAACCAGCAACAACAAAGTGACATTAAAGGCGCTGTCTGACATGGCATGTGTCTGGTGTCCAGGGGAGAAACGTTACTCGCACCTCTGGTTACACAACCCGACTCCAAAGGTCGGGAACAACTTGATAAAAGGGAAAACCAGGCACTGCACAGCTAAAGTCCAGTTGCTGTGTAAGGTATAAAGCAAGGCAAAGCATGGGAGACAGAAGGCAACGTCCTACCAATATCTAAACACCAGGAAAATAAAAGGTGGGGGGGCGACGACACTGGCAAAGGAAGTCAGCAAATGAAATAATCACTGCAATTTTCACTAATCACTCTCTTTCCTCCAAGCTGGAAGCGCTGTGACTAAGCAGGGTAGGAACTTCTGCACTACTTGTAAGAAAAGAACTTTACTGCCTATCAACAGCTATGTGATTCGTCTTCATTTATTTACAGCCATGATTCTGCATTTCCAGAAACACAGAGGAACCCTGTTACCCTGTTACCCTGTTACCACTCTTCCTTAAAATGAGGATTTAAAAAGAAACACCCCACAAATCCCCCAACAAACACAAGACGGCAACAGAGCAGCCTACAGCACACAGCATGCAAGTCTTGACTTATCAAAAGCTCTCCACCTGACGAGATTCCTGAGCCTTGTAGCTGAAGGGTGTTGACAAAGGGCTGGTTTGAAACCCATCACAGGTGGACCCCACTAACCTGTCTGGCGAGCGGAGTTCACCTCCCAGTTCAGCGGTGGGAAACAGAACGGAGGCGCTTCCTGCAGCGGGGCTCCTCACACCCTGCTCCTCATTTCCCTAATGAGGCCCAGTACTGATGTCAGTTTTGCCCCAAGGCATGATTTGGTCCAAATAAAAACAACCTACTGTTGGCTGCAGAATCAGAGGAATGCCAAATCTGGGGGAGGAAGAGCAAACAAACTGCTGGCTTTCAGCTACGTGCAACAAAGCCAACCCTTAGCTGCGAGCCACGGTCAATCTCTTGACTGGTTGGTCGATGACACTAGTCTGTTTGAGGGTGCCATGAGTGGCACTGTCCACCCTGCAGCCCACAGAGGACCCCAGAGTGGAACAGGTGGATGCCCAAGGGCAGCTGTGACTCTGGGAAGCCTGTGCTGGAGAAGGTTCTTGGCAGGACCTGCAGCCTGTGGAGAGAGGGGACCACACCGGATCAGGTTTGCTGGGAGGACTTGTGACCCTGTGAGGGACCCACGCTGGAGCAGACCTGTTCGGAAGGTCTGCACTCTGTGGGGAGGACTCATGTTGGAGAAGTTCATGGAAGAATCTCTCCTGTGGGAGTGGCCCCATGCTGGAGCAGGAGACCTCACCCCAAGGAGGAAGGAGCGGCAGAGACAACGTGTGATGAACTGACCACATCCCCACTCCCCATCCTGCTGTGCTGCTGAAGGAATGAGGGAGAGAAACTGGGAGTAAATCTGAGCATGGGAAGAATGGAGGGGTGAGGGCAAGGTGTTTTAGGATTTGGGGTTTATTTCTCATTACCCTGCTTGGATTTGATTGATAATAAATTAAATTAATTTACTCAAGTTGAGTCTGTTTTGCCCATGAGACTAATTGGTGAGTGATCTCTCCCTGCCCTCCTCTTGACCCATGAGCCTTTCATTCTGTTTTGTCTCCCCAGTCCAGCTGAGGGGAGTGATAAAGCTGCTTTGGGCCCCTGGCATCCAGCCTGGGTCAGTCCACCTCAAATGCTTATCAGCAAAGTTCAAGAGACAACAAGGAAAGGGGGACAATGAGGCAAATTTGGCCACTTAGGTGTGCACCACTAGATTTGGAGGAGAACTGCATACTTTTACTGGATTTTCTGGATGACTCTCCTAGCATACCTGCACACTCTGACTTGGCATCTGCTAACTTATCTGGACTTGCAGTATAGCCACTGTCAAGCACCTGATCTCTGTGAGTGAGCAAGCACCTGCATGCAGGGACACGTGTGTGCACATGCACACCGTGGAAGTATGTGCTCAGGTCTCTTCAAGACTGGGATTTCAATTGTCAGGTACCCAGAGGGGGTCCCTTCTGAAGCCAGCAGCTTCTAGTTGAGCAGGGTTTCTTCTTTCGTAGGTCAGGCAGATGGAATAAGAGCTTGAAAGTGGCTAGATGGAAATTTATGCCTGGGCTTGCCCTGTTGAGTGGGAAGTCCAGCACTGGTGCCTGCAGAGCCCTGAGGGCACTGGTGCCTGCAGAGCCCTGAGGGAGGTGGGCTGAAGCTGCTCCCAGGTACCCCAGTGCACTCTGGCTCTCATGGGCTATTTGATTGCACCCTTGGATTTACGCCAGCGCTAACTAAATCAACATCCAACCCTCTGCCTTTATTTCTTCTTTTATGTCCCTGTCACATAATTCCATTTAGCCCTTACTGGAAGAGTGGAAGAAGATGGATAGACCAAAGCTCCTCATGCCCACGTCCTGAGGAGAAGCGGGGCAAATGCACAGTGATGCCCTGCAGCGTTCTTCCCTGTTTACAGAGCCCTGCTGCTGGAAAGCTTTGGCCAAAGATGCAATTAGATGCTGTTATGCTATAAGCCCAAGATACTTTTCCTCCATCAACTTGTCTAAAATAGGCTCCTGTAAGCTTCAGCATCAGCACCAGCCTGTAGCAAGGAGTTCCACGTTTCAACTACTGATGATGTGGAAACATGTCCTCCTCTGCTTTAAGCCTGTCACTGGGTAGCTTTCCTGCAACCCCTGTTTCTTGTATTATAGTAATTATTGTATCTCTAGGACACGTGACTCACGTCTTTGTAGACTTCTCTTGATTTAACAGTGCCTTTTCACTGCTCTGACAGTGCTAGTAATACACTTCATTCCGTCTTTCATTCACCAAAGTGACTACAGGTAAACATAAACAATAAGACTTCCTACATAAACATACCTGTCAATGACCATCTAATCATACAGTCTTAATTATCAATCCTGTGTCTTCCCAGCTAGGAGAAAAGGGTGTTATTTCTCAATAAAATGGTCCTAACAGCATGCTTTCCCTTGTAGTCTCACTCTGTAGTTCTCCCTTTATAGTCTCACTTGAAGTACCTGGAGCTTTTCCAAGCACTTAATAAGTCCATACAAAATGTGGAAGCAGATCATTCCAGCTGATGATATCTTTATCCATGGAGGAAGAGCAGCTGGAAGATGCTGCCTCACACAGACACAAGCTGTAACGGATCAGGCTCTGTGCAGGTTCAGCCCTTTAAAAAAGCTGCAGCTTCAGAGGTAAACTTCTTGGGGGTGCTCCAGTGCAAGTCACAGCCTCTGGTTTATGCCTGGCACTTGCCTAAGACAGAAGGAGCATGGCCAAGATGGAAATGGTCTGGGAGATGAGGAAGGACCATGAAGCATGGCAGGAATGGCTATAGGGAAGGGAGAGAGTGCTTTCAAGGAGTGCATGGGACTAGATTGAGTCCAGAGTTGGTGATGTGGGAAGCAATGGCCTTGCAGCATCTTCAACTCAAGTTTCAGCTCTGGCTCCATGTGAAAAGGGCAAAGTCCCCCTCCAACAACCTGTGCTAATCGTTATACATGACCTCCTGGTGCCTGGATCAATGCAGTAATAACCACTGATAAAGAAGGGTGAGCACACAGGCAGGAACTTAAGTTTCTGCTCACAGTATCCTGAATTCCTCACCTGCACTTCTGGCTCCTGCGAGCACAGTGTGGGGCAGGGGACCTGTCCCTGCTGAGGCAAAGACCAGCAGTGTTTGTGGCTCAGCTGGCAGGAAGTTTTGGAAAGCAGCTCAGTTCAGTCAACAATCTCCCCCTGGACTCCAAGTACCTCACCTCACAAATATGTCTCGGCTCTTCTGGCGTGGAGCCTGGGAACCCAAATTTGTTTCTGATCCAGGTCCTCCAGCTGGCAGCCTAACAAACTGCTGTCCTGCCACCAGGATGGATAAAGTCATTTTTCACTCATTATGTTATTCAAAAATAGAGCAGGAGCCTTATGTAAAACAAGAAAGCAAGACACTGTGCTTCAGGAAATGAACTGGGCAAAAAACCTCCTTTGCTTTATAAACCAGAAGGATAAGAGACTGAGTTAAAAAAATGTGAGTTACTATCCCAAGGAGCTTGACCAGAAAAAACATACTCTGGTTACAAATTCTACTGCTCCCAGTCCTGCTTGGGCCAAGCCTGGCGTCACATCCATGTCGGCGAGCCTGGCTTAGCCTGTACATCACTAATATTTCTCCCTGCAGTCTACAGAATGGCTTCAGGCAGAATGGCACAGGTCCCTGCCAGCTGCTGGATGGGATAACCCACGGATGTTTTCCTCCATGAGCACAGGACAGGCGGAGCGCGCTGCAGTTAGAGACGCCTCTGCTGTTCTCATGGCATCCTCCTCGGCTCTGAGGCGTTGCTCCCCTTCCCAGGGCACAATCCTGCAGCTGGGGAGGCAGCCCCAAGAGGCAGCACCCTGAGCACCAGCCCTGTTTATCCAACAAACCGCGAGGACTCTGACAGAGTTAGAATCATAGAATCATAGACTGGCCTGGGTTGGAAGGGACCCCAAGGATCACAGAGCTCCAACCCCCTGCCACAGGCAGGGACACCAACCTCAGGCCTGGAGCTACACAAGGTTGCCCAGGGCCCCAGCCAACCTGGCCTTGAACACCTCCAGGGATGGGGCACCCACCCCCTCTCTGGGCAGCCTGTTCCAGCCCCTCACCACTCTTTCCGTAAAAAACTTCCCCCTGATATCCAATCTAACCCTTCCTTCCTTTAGCTTTAATCCATCCCCCTTGTCCTGCCATTATCTGCCCTTTTAACAAGCTGATTCCCCTCCTGTTCCTCTGCTCCCTTCAGGGACTGGCAGGCTGCAATGAGGTCCCCCCACAGCCTTCTCTTCTCCAGGCTGAACCAGCCCAGCTCCCTCAGCCTCTCTTTGTAGGGCAGCTGCTCCAGCCCTCTGGGCATCTTTGTGGCTCCTCTGACCCCTCTCCAACAGTTCTACATCCTTCTTGTATTGGGGGCCCCAGCTCTGGACACAGGACTCCAGGTGGGGCCTCACGAGGGCAGAGCAGAGAGGGACAATCACCTCCCTGTCCCTGCTGGCCACCCCTCTGCTGATGGAGCCTTCTGTCAGAGGCTTGTGACAGCACTGGCAACAGCCCCTTTAAATCCAAGCTGTTGCCTCACAGCCAGATAAAGAAGAGCAGAGTCGTGTACCTGGTGTCACCCAACAGTAACATGGCTTCAGCTCACTTACAAGCTCCTGAGGAGACGCTGCTGTCCCCTCAGCAAGCCTTCCTTGGACTCCCTCTGGCCATGGCAAGGGAAGGGCTGGCCACACAACCAACCTGCTGTCCTCTGCCTGCAGGATCTCTCACTGCCTGTCACCCAGCCAAATCACCCTCCTGGAAAAGTGCTTTACCACCAGCTCTTACTACTGACTGGGTTATTTTTCCTATTAACCTAAATCAATATACTCATACAGTAAACATCCCAAAACTCAAGTCAATATAAGGTATTACAGATCTATAGATATTTACAGCTTTGATTAGAGCTCCTCGGATGGATGGTGCAGGGGAGCCACAGCCAATAGATTAGATTTTCAAGTGCTGATGGTAACTTGTAAGAAAAGCACTGGAAAGATTTAAGAGCCCAAGTCTCACTGACTTTTAATTGACTTTCAGTGAAGTTAGCATTGCTACTGCCTTCAGGTACTTCCAGAAGTGTCATCAGAAAGCCTTGCCTGCTCATCGACACAGCACACCTGTTATACCAGGATATTCATCTTAGAAAACACCTGTCTTGCCTACAGGCAACATCCTGCACAGAAATGAGCATGATCCTGGGTATATCTGGCCATCAACCATGACACAAACCAGTATGGCCACACCGTCTGTGGCTGCTGTTAGTCCTGCACCCATCCTGCTCCATGGCTGGGGGAAGGAGGCAACACAGACAACCAAATTGGTGTCCTCTGACAGCTCCACTTGGAATTTTTAACTAACCCAGATGGTAACACACCCTGTTACACAGCTTCTTTTTGTGAATAATTTCAGGACTGCAGCTTGCAAGCCCTGGTTAGGTCCTCCTCCTAGGAGGCACCGATCCCCAAACGGGATGTGCCCAGCTCTGTGCAGACTGAGAGCACACTCAATGGGATGGAGGCCCCAGACAGTCCAGAGAATGTGCCAGGTCACATCTCTGCAGAATCCATTTCCCACGTGCTTAGATCGTCTCTTCTCCATAACTATTAGCAACTATTATTAGTTTTTATTATTATTAGTTATCTCCATAACTATTATCGGTGCTCTGTGGGAGCACGGAGAAGCAAGCATCTAGATCTGAAGCTAGTTACAACCAAGGGCAATCACAACATCCTCTCCTGTGGTCATCTCTAAGGATCTACCTGCTCTCCCCTGCACAGCCCAGCGTAGGGTCAGCCAAACTACAGCATGACCTGTAAGCAATGTCCCCACACCAGCACCCAGATAAACTCGGTCCAGGTGACTGAATTTCAAGAGCTCCTCTGGAGTTCACTGAGATAGCTTCATGTCCCTGGAGACAACAGACAGGTTTGCATTTTTAAAGAATCCTTTTTAACAAACAGAAGTCACATTCAAAATATTTTTTTTGTTTAAATAAAGGAAAATGTACTAATAAATGAAAAAGGGTCAGTTTTATCCCAGGCTCCAGGCTGCAGAAGAGGGATTCTCTGCCCAGACACTTCTGTAAGACTGTTACACAGCATTTCTTCTATTTAAATAGGTCATCTGACAGGGGAAAACATCTATCCAAAATTTCAGTAAAGCCCACAGATTTCTGATCAAGACTGGCATCTGGCAATAGCTGTAGCTTTCCACAGAGTCATCCCTCACAGCACAGATACCGTATGCCTGATGCTAACTCAGATGCTTATGAAAAGATCTTGCATACATTAATACAAAATAGAGACTTCCTGCCATGCTTTTAGATCATCCTCTAGAAAAACAGAATAGTACATCCCTGATAGAGAGTTCTGAAAGTGGATCAGAAATGCTATATAAGGAGAGATTTCTGTATTTAGCTCCAATCAATTTGCCTTTGGTACAGATATGCAGGAGCCAAAAATAGACCCTAGACTGTTTTGACTCCCATTTTCTGTTCTAGGCACTATACCACGCTTTGACAGTGGTAGGTACTTTACAGCAACGTTGGTTTCTCTCAGTATTACGTATTTTCAGTTGCCCTTTTAAACCCCCCCCACTCAAAGGGGGCTGCCACATACAGGTATTCTCTGAATGGAAGAGTTCAGTTTGTGGAACCACCTCCTCACAATACACCCCTTGTGATGGATCAGCTAATTACCAGGAACTAAATACCTGGGTTTTAAGAGAAGACATTCATCTGAGTTCATTACCCTGCTGACTGCTGCCAGCTGAGCCTCTAGCACCAGGTACAGGCACAGCATCTAGAAACAACTGCTTCAAAGCACAGAAACAGGAGTGGGACTTCAGCAAGAGGTGAGGTGAGGGCAAGCATCCAAAAGAGAAACACCCCAGTGTTGCTGTCACCAGTCCCATGCAGGCTGGGTCTCACCTTTAAGGGTGTCAATTTACAGACCTGGAACAAAAAAAGGGAAGATGAAGGGAAGGCGACCGATGGCATCTACCTGGACTTGTGCAAGGCCTTTGACACAGTCCCTCACCACATCCTTATCTCTAAACTGGAGAGATGTGGATTTGATGGGTGGACCATCCAGTGGATAAGAAACTGGTTAACAGACCGTAGCCAAAGGGTGGTGTCAATGGGTCTGTGTCCAGGTGGAGCCGGTGACAAGTGGTGTCCCCCAGGGGTCTGTCTGGGGACCGGTTCTCTGGAACATCTTTATCAATGACATCAATGATGGGATTGAGTGCAGCCGCAGCAAGTTTGGGGATGACCCCAAGCTGAGTGGTGTGGTTGACACCCCAGAAGGAAAGGAGCCATCCAGAGGGATCTTGCCAGGCTGGAAAAATGGGCCTGGGGGACCTAATGAGGTTCAACACTGCCAAGTGTCAGGGGTGGCACTTGGGCTGGAAGAATCCCAGACACAGATACAGACTGGGAGAAGAGCTCCTGGAGAGCAGCCCTGTGAGAAGGACCTGGGGATTCTGGGGGATGAGGAACTGAACATGAGCCAGCAGTGGCTCTGGCAGCTCCCAAGGCCAATGGGATCCTGGGCTCCATCAGCAGAGGGGTGGCAGCAGGGACAGGGAGGGGATTGTCCCTCCCTGCTCTGCCCTGGGAGGCCCCAGCTGGATCCTGTGTCCAGAGCTGGGGCCCAACACAAGAAAGATGTGGAACTGTTGGAGAGGGGTCAGAGGAGCCACAAAGATGCTCAGAGGGCTGGAGCAGCTGCCCTACAAAGAGAGGCTGAGGGAGCTGGGCTGGGTCAGCCTGGAGAAGAGAAGGCTGTGGGGGGACCTCATTGCAGCCTGCCAGTCCCTGAAGGGAGCAGAGGAACAGGAGGGGAATCAGCTTGTTCAAAGGACAGACAATGGCAGGACAAGGGGGATGGATTAAAGCTAAAGGAGGGAAGGGTTAGATCAGATATTAGGGGAAGTTTTTTCCAGAGAGAGTGGTGAGGGGCTGGAACAGGCTGCCCAGAGAGGGGGTGGGTGCCCCGTCCCTGGGGGTGTTCAAGGCCAGGTTGGATGGGGCCCTGGACAACCTTGTGTAGCTCCAGGCCTGAGGTTGGTGTCCCTGCCTGTGGCAGGGGGGTTGGAGCTCTGTGACCCTTCCAATCCATGCCAGTCTATGATTCTATGAAAAAAACCCCAACAACCCCCATACCAACTTCACTTGGATGCCAGTGTGAGGGCCCAGGAAAGGCAGGTCTTTCCAAACTGGCACCAAATCCCACACTCTTTGTTCCTGGAAAAGTTGTATTTACATGACTGCAATTCTGGGTAAGGATTGCAAGATCTAACTCTGCGATCAGCCCTGTAATCCTGCCGCTCTGTTTACTGCATTGATTGTGCTCTTCTAGCAGCTGATCTTGCCAGTCCTGCTCAGTGCAGGCTCCCCTCTGCTGGGGATGGGGAATTAAAATGGGATTCCACTGAAAAGCTGAGGCAGAGCAGGGAATGATGAAAACATATCATCTGCCATGAGCAGCCCTGGCCATGGTTAAATTTAGAACATAGGCTCCTCAAGCAGAGAGATGATCCTCTTTCCCTGTGGGACACCAGTCACACAGTGCTACATAAATATTAAAATAATAATTGATGATTAATTAATAATGGCTTCCTTTTCCTCATGATCCTCTCTCAGCTGCCATAAAAAATATTCATTTCCTTTCTTCTAGATGCAGAAACAAATAATCATTCAGAAACTTATCTCCTCTGAGAAAATTCACTTTCTCACTCCTTTTCACTGAAACATTATTTTCTGCAGCCTCAGACATGAGATCTGGACCATCCACGGACACTGTTAAGAAATAAACACCAAATAAAGAAGCCTCAGAAGCCACAATAACCAGAATCAACATCAAGAAGGCAAAGTTGAGGTACAGAAAAAAAGCAAATCCATTCATTCCCTCTTGCTCTATAATCACATTCTCTATAAAGAAAAAAGTCTTTGAATAAAAACCATTTTAGATGCTGAGAGAAGTATCTAGGGATACCTCTGTTCCTTTGGTGGTCGTAGAGACGGACACCTGACTCTGATCTTACAGCTGCCTTGTATCAATGCATTGTTCTGGCTTTTGATCTGCACCAAATCTGGTTTCTGTCAAGTCAGGAACCCCTCAGAAATTTAGCAGCCACCAGTTCCTCTTGCTCATCATCTTGCCCCATCCATCTCTCCCTGAGCCAGGGCAGTCTTACCACACCTTCACCTACCAGCCTTGCTCCTGCCACCACTGAGTCAAGTCCTACTGAAGCCTTTTTTTACCAATGAAGCTACTTCACTTCCTTCTCATTTCCTGTTGTTTTGTATTTGCTTTGGGTTTGTTTTGGGTTTTTTGGTTTTGTTTTTTTCCCCTCAAATAACCAGCCTTAGCCTCTCCCAGCTGCTCAGCTCTGCAGGTATCAACCACCTAGAAATCACTGACCAAGCCTTAAATCACAGACTAAGCCTTAAAATTCAATTTAGCCTTCAAGATAATTATTAAGATAATTATGCTTTTTAAATAAAATTCTGTTTCCTTGTGGAAAAAAAAAATTAACATCGTCCAGAACATCAATATTTGTCTAGGAAATTTCTTCATGGTATTTTTACTGATAATGAATGCCATCTCGTAATAATCCCCCAGGTCCTCTTTAGAGTCAATTATTATAAAAACAGATCTTCCTAATGAAGATAGAGTTACTGAGTCCAGAAGTTTTAAATCACTAATCAGGATGGCTCTGAGACTCTGTGCAGCAATTATTTTGAAAACCAGTTTTAAGATGAAGTTGGTTCACTTTCTGAAAGGGATGCTAGGACCTCCAGATCAGCGAAACCCGAGGGCCCTCGTGTGCCTACAGCTGCACAGGAGAGAAGACTGTAGGAGAAATTTAAACATGCAGAGATCCACGTGCAGGGAACAGCATGGGAGGTGTGTTGGGGAGCCCCACAATCCAGCCAATGGGGTGCTAATGGGGGCTGTGAGCACTGCAAAGCAGTCAGCGCAAACCAGGGCGACTAGGAACATGAGAGACACCAGGCTTCACCTGGCTGTCCTGGATGTGCCCAACGTCTGCCTGGATCGAAGAAACTCTCTCTGCAAGGGTTTCACCCCGTGAAATAGTTTCTTCATGTTCTTAAAGCCTGTTGTGAAAGGACAGAATCCCAGGGGTTGGAAGGGCCCTGGAGAGCTCCTGGGGTCCAACCCCCTGCCAGAGCAGCTCCCCAGCTCATACTGCACAGGTCGGTGTCCAGATGGGGCTTGAATCTCTCCAGAGAAGGAGACTCCACACCCCCTGGGCAGCCTGTCCCAGGGCTCCCTCACCCTCACTGGGGAAAAGTTCTTCCCCAGGTTGCTGTGGAACTTCCTATGCTCCAACTTGCAGCCATTGCCCCTTGTCCTGTCCCCACAGACACTGAAAAGGGGCTGGCCATTTCCCCTGCATCCCATCCTTCAGATATTTATAGACATTGATTAGGTCCCCCCTCAGTCTTCTTTTCTCCAGGCTGAACAGCCCCAGCTCTCTCAGCCTTTCCTCACAGGGGAGATGCTCCAGGCCCTTCATCATCTCCTCAGTCTCCTCTGGACTCTCTCCAGGAGATCCCTGTCTGTTTGATCCCAGGGAGCCCAGCACTGGACACAACACTCCAGGTGGGGCCTGACCAGGGCAGAGCAGAGGGGGAGGATCCCCTCCTGTGACCTGCTGCCCACACTCCTCCTGATGCATCCCAGGGTCCCACCGGCTCTCTCAGCCCCAGGGCACCACTGCTGGCTCATGGCCACCCTGTCACCCACCAGGATCCCAGGTCCTTCTCCACAGAGCTCCCCTCCAGTAGCTCATCGACAGCACCTGCCTCCAGAAACATCATCTCACCTCAACGGATGACGTTCACCACTACGCTTGTTTTGAATGTTCTTGGGCAAACAAGTGAGCACCAGCCCTTCAGCCCAGGCCCTGCAGCTCCTGCAGCCCTCCCTTCAGGCAGAAGGCTCCTGCCTCCTTACTGGAGGAGGGCCTCAACAAATGAGTGCAATTAAAGCATAGATAATGCATCTGAACATGTGCATTCCTCATTTATTTAACAAGCACAGTTTAGCTTTAATTATTTATGATAACACTTCAGAAGAAACTAGTAAACACAGTGCAGCAGGCTCTACAAAAGCAAGCAAGCCCTTGCTGCCAGAGACTGCTCCATGGCCTCCAGCTCTCAGACTCTGTTGGGACAGGGACTTGAGCCTCACTCAGTAAAGCAATTACAAGCTGCCAAGGATAAAGGCAAACGAGGAATCTCAGGTTGTATTTGACTTTAAAGAACCCCAACAAAATTCAGCCAGGAAAACAGTGAGCAACAGTATGAACAGAACTTTTTTAATGTGAACGTTCTTGTTCTGAGTTGTCAGTGTTGAAATCCTCTCACCTCAGTTACACATGCAGGATAATAAGTAGGTGCAAGTGGCTCAGGCAGTCTTTTAGATGTACTTGCCCTCCCTCTCCCACCAGAAGAATCACTAGTTGTTGCAAGCCACTGTATTTACTATACAAGGAGCTAAGGAGAAGGGGAGGCCCTGGCTGGTTTGAGCCAATGTGGGATCTGACTTTGCCCCCAGAAAGCTTGCTGGTGGCTGAGGACATGAGGGATGAGGACAGCAGAACGTGGGATGAGCAGACTGACAGCCTGCAAATGTCACTTTGGTGCCAACAATTTCTTAAGCACATCTGGGGCTGAGCTTTGCTGGGGAGGAAGAACAGGAGGAGGGAAGGGACCCATGAAGGAAAGGGCAGGGGAGGCCTGGCTGTGGAGGAAGAGTGCTGTTCCCTGCCTACATGAAGGACCTGTATCATCTACTGACATCAAAAATGACCTGCTCATAAAGATCATCACACAGAGCACTGCCAACCAATTTCTGGATGCTTCGACAGTTAATATGGTCAGTTGGTTTCTGTGGTGAGTGGATGAATAGTGCATCTGACGTCCAGCTCGGAGCTGTCCTGATGCACAGAAAGACCACGCAACTCCATCCAGAGAGCTGTGCATGAATGCCAAGGTGTCCAAATCTCAGGCCAACCTGGGATTCTTATTCACCAGGGAAACCTGAAACTAAGTTTAGCACTTATCTGGAATCAATTCTTTTGGCCTCGCTCTGTAAAAGCCAGGCCTTCTCCTTATTGAAAAAGGTGCTCGGCGCTCCAGCTTTGCCTTTTCTCTATTTCGACTCCAGGTATCACTGGCTGTGTTTAATAGTTTCACTCCTGCAGAGCAACCTTCTGAAAAGGTCAAAACAAAACACTAGGAGCCAAATTCATCGCCAGTACCACTCCATTGACTTCAGCAGCATTACACCTGGGATAGATCCAGCCGTAACTGTTTCCATTAAGGTAAGTGGAAAAGAAGTGTACTTGCTGTCTTAACTTTACTTTTCAATTGATCTGTTCTGTTCTACTCTGTGTGCTTCGTTGCAATCAATAGGAATATATCTATTAGAGAAAGTTACAGCACAAAACATCTAAATAGCTTTTAAAAAACTTGGCTTCTTGGTTTATAATGAATGTCAGGGAGATGAGAAGGTAACAGGCATTCAGCGTGCACTCAAGTGCTTTATCTTTCAGAAGAGGATAGATGTAAGCAGCTACTGTAAATATTTTTATGTATAAGCTACATCATAGCCTACAGAGATCTTCCTTAAAGATCTGCTCTTGATAGCAGGCATGAGCTGCCAGCCCTGAACAATGTCAGATATAGCTCAGGTATTACAGGGATGGGCACCATAAAAGCTTCCAAGCAGATGGACTGGGGGGAAATAGACTTCACTTCTTTGGGACTGTGTTCATGTCCACCACAGTCTGTTGTGCACCACGTCAGCCATGCTGACAGACCCCTTCTTCCACATAGAGGTAAGATTATGGGAATCTCATTTGTATTTAAAGTGCTTGTTTTCCTTTCAGTGCTTTTTGCTTCAGCTCGTCTTTATATGCCACGATGGCACTCTACCACTATACCAATGCCCACTGCTCTGAAACACCACCAACAGCACCATGAACTGAGCCATTTTTAAATAAGTGACCCTAGAAAAATACCCCAAATCAACCTGCTGCATCAGCTTTAGTCATTGAGGATCTCATGAGATGAGATGACAGACTAGACAGCTCCCACCATTAAATTGTAGTCATGTGGCTCTTTTAATTTAACATTTAGAATTTCATGAAAATCTTTGCCTTGGAACTACAGAAATATCTATTAATGCCTGCCATTATTCCAGATTTTAAGTTTTATTGCATTTCAGTGGTGTGCACACTGGAAGCTTCAGAAAGACCCTGCAGCCTGTGCCTGGCAGGGTACAGCACCTCCCAAACTGGGACACGCGACCAGCAATGGGTGAGACCAAGAGATGGAATGAGCAAAACTAAATTGCAGTTGCATCACTCCAGTGCACACAGGCTGCACACCATTTTTAGAGGTGGGGTTGGGAGGTTTAGAGAGTTTACTAAGGGAGAAGCTCATTGGTTGGTAGAACGCCACTATTCTTACCTACCGCCACAGCGCTCTCCCCTTTGCTTATATATGCCTGAAGGACCCTGAAGGACCAGAGGGACTAGAGTATATCCATGTGTTACCTGTTCTGTAGGATAAAGACCTTCTGTCCCCTACCAGTGACTTACATGCTCTCTCACTGACTCCCTGTTTGAAGGCTCTGTTGTGAAATTCAGAAGCATTGCACCAACTCTTCACTAGCACAGGGATCCTTCACCAATTATCACGTCAGCTCACTCAGCACCAGTGACCAGGTCTCAGGTGCTAATGGCCATCATTTAAAGGTTGCTTTTAATGCCCAATCAGTCAAGGTAAAAGCAATCATTTTAAGGAATACTATTGTATTGATTTAGCTTGCATCACTGGGATGTCTTACCATAATGGATAAGGTATTCATGACCAGAGCCCCACGCTGTTCCCTGTGAAAACATTCTGGAGATGTAAATCATGAGGCAAAAAGGATTTGGGAAAGGGGCTTCACTGCTCTTCATATTTGCTTGCTCTTCTTTTAAAAAGGGTATCACTCACTTTAATGTGCATATTCTGAAAAGCTGTGCAACTGAGAGTAATTCAATTTTCCCACCACAATCAACAAAGTGTTCTTCCCTTGATCACTCCACTCCCTACATTACTTTGTGGCCACTTCAGTGTCAAATTTGGTCCTCCCTGCAATACCCAAATGCTTCTAACACAATTTACAGCCTACTCAGAGAATACCTTCTTGGAAATAATGTTAATCAGGGTAATTTCTCCTCTTACTCTAAAGAGCCCTTGATTGGGTGCTTTCAATCAGCTGTTAGCCAGAGTTACCTCAGGATTTCTCAAGTTCTTATGGTGAGATGGGACAATGCCATTTAGCAGTCAGAGAGCATGTTTAATGGATCACGCTAATCTCAAGGAGGGCCTATGAAACTCTCATTTGTCAGGTTTCATTACATTCAATAATGACTGTAATTTTCCTGAAACATTCTGCTCACTGGAAAATTGTGTACCATAGCTTTGCACCCCATTTTGTCTAACTCTGTATTCAGAAAAATTGAAGGCATCTTGTTCTCCATGGCTACTACCCAGAAGGGGCCTGCGAAGGAGGGGTTAAAAGTTCCCTGTCAGATGTATTTATCTCAGAAGCAGGTATAATTCTTTTGCAAACAGCTAAGTGTCAGTGCAAAGCCAAGCTGATTCAGGGTAATAAAAGCACTTCTGCAAAGCTTTTAGGTGACACTATATCCCTCACAAGCTTTCTCCACCCCTGCGTCTACTTTATCATCCAATACCATCATTACCTTGACCAATCTGCACATTATTTCCTTTCCAAATGGATCGATTTCAAAACAGCTCATCTGCTAATGCTCAGTACAGGTTTGGGTAATTCTATTGTTTCAATTATTTCTTTGAGGAAAATTCGATCCTGTTAAGCAAACAAAGCTTTTATCTCGGCTTGAAGATGCCTGAGCTACACTTGCCACTGGCACACCAAGAGCTTCCTCTCAAACCCTGCTTGCAGTTGTAGCACCCTCAAGTGATCAAGATGTCCCAGTTTAGTTCATTAACACATAATAGACTGTGTTAGCTATAACTCAGCACATTAAATAGGTGAGCTGTTAAAATGGACCCAGTCCTGCCCGGTCCCAAAGGAAGATGAGCCATCTTGGTGATCCCCCTGGGTATGATGTGAAGGGATGTTCCTGTAGGGAACATACAAACAGGAGGGGATGCAACTTTTTGAAAGGGAAGACAATGGTAGGACAAGGGGGATGGATTAAAGCTAAAGGAGGGAAGGGTTAGATTGGATATTAGGGGGAAGTTTTTTCCAGAGAGAGTGGTGAGGGGCTGGAACAGGCTGCCCAGAGTGGTGGTGGATGCCCCGTCCCTGGGGGTGTTCAAGGCCAGGTTGGATGGGGCCCTGGGCAACCTTGTGTAGCTCCAGGCCTGGAGGTTGGTGTCCCTGCCTGTGGCAGGGGGGTTGGAGCTCTGTGATCCTTGGGGTCCCTTCCAACCCATGCCATTCTGTGATTCTATGATCTGCCATGGCAAAGGAATGGCTTCCCACAGAGCAAAACTAAAGGCACATGTGGCTTCACCCCTTCCTCCCAAGGGTGCTGTCTGTGCAGCTAACTCTGACGTGGAGGGCAGAGCAGCACTGATCAAAATTCAAAAGCGAACCTGTCAGGCTTTCTCAGACGTCTTTGGAGATTTGGCCTGGCAGTCCACAAGTAATGCAGTGTATGGATGAGAAAGCCCCAGGCAGAAGAGAGCGGTCACAAAGGAATAAATAGAGCAAAATAGATGATCTTCCAGTTGCTGCCTGTGTTGCGGGTCTACTGTATCTTTCTACCTCTTCATTCTGGAAGAACAGTGCCTACACACTGTGTAAAGGCTGGAGTGGATCTGTCCACAGCCATTCAGAATCCTCTCTGTAAGTCACTACGTACCGACCGGGCGCAAAGTAATCTGATTACAAATGTCTGTGGTTAAATCTTAAACTCTGCAATCACCTCCTGGGATAATTTCCTGTAAGATTTTTGTCAGCTATGCTACAGAACAGTGCTTACCAAGCTCTGCCTTTCACACTGGAAATGAATAGCAGGGTGGTCAAAGATTCTCACTAGCAGGGTGGTCACACAGACACTCATAGGATTTTCCTAGCCTCACCCAGATAAACACAAAGGGCCCAAAGGAACAGCCTGTGAGACAGATAGGAGTTACTTTCTGTTCATTATTGCCTTTAACACTCTGGTCCTGTGCTGGACAGAGCCTCATGTCACCACCAGTGAAGTTCTGAGCAGCAGCCATAGCTATCCAACTCTGGGCACTCAGTGCTAGTCCAGAATAAACCAGGAGGAACTTAACTAACTGCAAAAACGTCACTGGAACCCTCATCAGATGACAGAGCACTCTTCTACTTCAATCCCTCTAGGATTCCCACAGGCACAATTTTGCATGCAAAGGCTTTTCAGCTCTTGTACAACAGCCAGTTGCGCATTTCTTCACGTGGCACTCACCTGCATTTCCTTTACAAGAGCCTTACGTCCCCAAGAGAGCAGCAGACTAGAAAATCAGCCCTGTTCCAAGCAAGGGATCCAGATGTCTCTTAAACTGATAACTGGCTGGAGCAGAATGCAAACTTTGTGGCTCAGCCCATCACCAGGTATGTAGAGATGCCTTAGTATGCCAAAGAAAATACAGTAAATGACCCTATTCTTTCTACGTGGCATTCTCATTCCTGCTTTGAAAAAAGCTTTCCAAGTGAAACATGCTTTGCATTTGCATTACCTGAATGCAGAAACAGCACTCTGCCCTGCAGTGTTTTCTTAACGTGCTTCAAATGGCCCTTGGTCTTGCATACCTAGGGTTGAGGCACGCTCCCTCACACCAGCAACTCCCAGGCTTGAGTCCTCATTGACCAAAAAGCCAATCTGTCGTTCACTGCTTTCGCATCGATACAGCAAGAACCAGAAGAGTTCTGAAACACCCCCCCTTGATCACGTTTGTGACTCATGTTTGTGACTTGGGAAATTCAAGCCACTTTGAATGATGTCGTTTTATTGGGAGAACATCAGAGTAGCAGGATGTCTTGTATTGACATATTGGTCCCACTTTGCTAGACATACGGGATCAAAGTCATCCCTGGCGGAACTCCATAACCTTCAACAGGCAGGATACATTTGGCCCCATATGCCCATAGCAGCTGGGGACTACAATTGTTTTCCTCTTTCCATCCCTATTTTGAGGATACAGGGGCTGCTTTTCTGCCTGCAAAGCAACCTGAGAGATTTGTATATGTGCGACGTGAGGCAAATGATTTGTATCATCATACGTGGCCCTGGTATGATTGTTACGGTCATCTGTGGCACAGAGCTAAATTTTAAATTAAACACAAGCTATAAATAGCCCAGGAAGAATCGAGCTGGAGATTATTTTATCAGACACTCAGCAATCTGTTCAACTGGCTTTCCTGCTTACTAAACATGGCATCAGAGTCCATTTTGAATGTACAATTATGTTTTCTTTATGAAGCACCTCCTATCATCTATTGTATTCGTATAGAGAGAAGCAGCTCGTAAATACCATTTCACATTCCAAACAATTTGCTATAGGCAACTACATCATAGCTTTGTTCAAATAAATTTACATAAATCACTATTAGAATGTTTTATCTTAGCAACTTTATTTTGCTCCCAGAGCACAAATTAAATGCGTGCTTAAAGCAGAATATTTTAGAGGGAGTTATTTCTGAACTGTTTATGAGACAGGAATAGGCACTTCCATCTAATTTTTCATTTGTAATGTAATTTCTTTAGTTTTCTCCGTACATTTAAAAACCGAGCATCTAATTTGCAGGGCTTTCCCTGGAAGTGTGCAGTAGAATAGATGACTGTGCCTCAATCTGTTCATCCATCAGCCGGTGCTTCCTTTGACTCACTCCACATTCTGCTCCAAACACTTGGTGGGAAAGGCCAAGAACGACACTAAGTCCCCACTTGCTGCTTGATGTGACTGTATTACCAGCAAACTGTTGTTGGTAACCAAAATTTGCAAATAAAGCCATTGGAAGATAGATCTATTTCTAGTAAATATTTCTGTTTGGGTTAATGGACCAGAGCTAGTCCTTGCTAGCTCAGACTCAGAGCCCCACACCCACCCATGTAATGGAACATGGTGTTCTCCTTTGCATTATTCAATTACAAATGCATACATCCTAATTGTGCTTGACTCATGGACCGCAACGAGTGACTCAGAGAATGAAACCAGAGGGCACAGTCACCCAGTAACTGTCCCTCTAGCCCAGCTCTCACTGTTTGCCAAGCCTTGAAGACACAGTGGACCCGTCCCATGCCTGGTGACAGGACCGCATCCGCTCGCCAGTGACACCCACAGAAGCTGAAGGACAACCAGTGCCTGCAAGTCCCAGCTCCACAAGCATCCTATCCCACAGCTCTTCACCCAGCACCCCAGGGCCAGACTGCAGGACCCGTCCCCAGCAGAGATCCCTGCGCAGAAACCTATTTCAAGAGACCAGGCAGGGCCAGGCAGGGCCAGGGGGGTAGATGTGGAGATGCTGGCTCTCCATGCCCAGCTGCAGCTCTTCCAGCAATGGTGCCCCACTCCCGCAGCTCACCAGTGAGCCACTGGATCCAGGCCCTCTGCACCACAGTTGCTACGCACTGCAGACCTGCCATAGGACAAGCCAAGGTCCTCCTTCAATATGCTCTCAAGCTAAAATACAAGGTTTTGAACTCAGGGCATGTTAAACAAAACTTGATCTTTGATTTTTCTCTGTGCCCAATGCTGCTCCCAGTTGCCCCCTCCTCAATTTCTCCGTGACCATTCGCAGAGTTGCTTTATTCCCTCAACTCCCTTCTAGGGAAGGGCAACCCCAGAGCAAGTATTAAGAGCCCAAGTAAAGGCCTCAGGAAATAAGGAAACCAGAACAGGAACTTTTGTTACTCTGCACTGTTATCACAGATCACCTTTGTGTAGGTGAGGAACCTCTTCTGCCCAGGCAAGTACAGCTACTGCTTTTCCTACCACATGTGCAGCTGAAATGAAGCCCAAGTACATCGATGGGAAAGAAAATGAAAGTGCAGACAATCCTCAGAGAGCTCCCAACAAGCTCTGTGGGCACAGACATAACCTTGCTAAATATCATAATGCTGAAGTTCTCAGTGAGAACTTCTACATGGCCCTTTCCTTCTCCAGAATCGTGGCATACCACATGTCTGCTGCTACACTTACCCCGCTTGCATGCAGTAGGCATTGTCAGTATGTCTGCCAGCCATCAGCTACACATCCCTTTAAACGGACATGAAAAATGCAGCAGAGACACAGCTGAGAAGCCAGCATCAGCATCCGATGCAAATGCCACCTGCCCCAGCAGTGTTTCATCTTAAGTCTTGATCTTGGAGATAAACTGGTGTTGTGCAATCTGGAGCCACATCTGAGTCAAGCCGAGGGTGTGGGAGAGGCTCAGGCCCGAGGAAGCTCACTTCCCGGCCCGAGGAAGCTCACTTCCCAGGCCTCACAACTTGTGCTAGCATAGATAACTCCCTGCTATCTGGGATAAGGGGTGGGGGGTGACTGCTGATAATGGCAGAAGCTCTTGCCAGTCCTTGCCTTTCCCCTTACTGAGCCCTCCTGCCCTCCGAAACCAACAAAAATTCATGCAGAGCAGAAGGACTCAATCAAATCTCTTCACTTATACTTAATCTGAGTATACTGCATATCTTTATAGGTCTGGCCAGATCTGTTCTCAAACTAGCATATCATAGAAAATTGCTTCAAATGCAGAGGCTTTCCATTCCACAGCCATGGTGATACCGTGTGAATAGCAAGTAACTGAGTACTGGGAACCCAGTGAAGCTTCAGTAATACAGCCATGGAAGATGGCAATAATTTATCATCTCTGCAGTAGTTTAATCCCAGATGCACCATTTGCTAATTTATTTCCATATGTACCTGGCAGACAGATTAATCAGCCATCTCTCTCTGAAACCTAGATTGCACTTTATCCCTTTAGTAAGCACGAGAAAACAAATGTACACAGCAAAATAAGAGTCCCTTACAGAGGAGCTTCATCAACCTTTACAGTTTGTGGTTTCCTTTTTTAGCTTAACAATGGTGTTTCAAAAATGTAACACCCAAATCTGCTTTCACATCAGTGCACTTCTCCATTTACCAAAGCCTCTTTGCTAACGCTTGTGAAAACGAAGGCAGATACAGAGGGGACACCCCTTCTGCTTCGGAGTCAGCTGGAGAGAGCAATGTGGTCCAAGAAGAGGGGCAGCAGCTCTGCGCTGGGGGCCAGGGCCATCCCCACTGCCAGCAGCAACTCCTCCAGGCTGAAGAAGCTGTTTCTCTGAGCTGGGGTTTGCAGAGTTGCAAAATTGGGATAATAATATTTTACAAAACATTTTGAGCTCTACTGAACTAATTACTATTATCAGCAATAATGCGCTTCCGATGCACTTAGCCCTTCTTCTGGAAAACTCTGCAAAGGGGCTGCACTTGCTGGAGCTGAGCAGCTGTTAGCACTTCAGTGATGTTATTGGTAATAAATACGGTTTCAATTTTGTGCCTGGTGCCCTTTAAGGATCTGTTTGCAATCCACTCTTTATTTTGATTATAAGACATTATCTGCATTAAACATAATTAGTCACATTATATCATTTGCCAATCTAAGCGCAGTCACTTGACAAGGCGGGCTGGAGTTGAATGAAAGTGCAGCGCAGTCTGAAGCCCAAGGAGATGAAGTGAGTGGGAACTGGTGCAGGCTTGGAGGGGACACAGGCTCAAGCATCCCCCGGCCACGAGCTTTTTGTGTGAAGGGTGTCACTTCATAGCCACGCTGGGACTCTGTTCCTTCTGTCAGAGCCTCAACAGGCACAGGTGAAACATTATTATCAAACCATGAAAGAGTAATAAAATGATGGCTGAAAATGAAATTATTTATGAGCTTCAGTCCCCTTGTAACAGTTACGATAATCAAAATACATAAATATTTGGATATGCTACTGACAGATGGCGTATACTGGAATAATCACACAGAGTATGGCAGATTTTAGAATCAGCTTATTCCACACTTGGCATGTTTCAGGGCTTTCTGCTACTAAAATAAGCACCTGGTATTTGATCCTCCAAACATCTACTTTCACAAACACACGGGTGTCTTTTGATAGCAAAGCTACCGGGCTCGTCACCGTGCACATACGCTACCCAAATATGTGTACCGCCACCGGCTGCCTTTGCTTCGCCCACACGCTGGTGGGGAAGGCAGCGGCGACCCGTCTCATTAGAGCTGGGGCTGTCAGGATGGAGTGACAGTGCCTCGCCAGAGCCTATCTGCAGATCTGGGTTTGATCCACATGTTGCCTAAGTGACAAACTTTTTCATCTGCAACCTCAGGAAGAACAACCCGATTTCTTTTGCCTATGCACCTCTGTTGGCAACTGTGAAAGAAACAGGGGTTTTGGAGAGTCCTGTTTGGATATAACTAATGTTCATTAATAATGATTAAAACAATTACAGTGGACAAACAGGCTTATTTATGTTGGAGAGCCACAGAGCAGTAGCCTGTGCCCTGGACTAAGAAAGAAACCCATGTGGAGAAGACAGCCACAGGTGAAAAGGAGGAGAGCAAAGGCCATGTCCCTGCAGGCTGCTCCTCCATGCACAGCAGAAGACAGGACTGGAATTCACATGGGAACAGGGACAATGTGCCATCACCCCCCTGGGGTTCTACGTAACACCAGCCTCCTCCCACCCCCGGAGGAGAGGACAGCCTGGAGGAGGCGCTGTCTCAGAGGTGGGTGTCTCGGCCATCACAGGCCCCAGGACTTCTCCAGGCCACATCCTCCCCTTAGGAAGTCCAAAGCACATCTGCCACAGCCCTCCCAGGTAGGAATTCCTCTCCACGAACACCAGTACTTCCAAAAAGCTGTTTACAGCAGCACGTAACGAGCCATTTTAGCAGATAGTAGCTGGTGGTAAACAGACGCATTTAAAAGATTAATAGGCATTCATTTATTATGTTACCCTCTTTTCAATTTTCCCAGACAATCAGATTGGCAAATTAGAGCCATAATTTTCCACCAATTAATACCAGATGTGACACATTTTGACATTAAAAGAGTAAACATAAAAAAACTGTCAAATACTTCATATCCCTAATATAATACTAGCTAAACGAAAACCCTAAAACCCTCATGGAGCAGAGACACGGAGGATGCTGACGTTTCCAACAACTGCACGCTCACATGCTGTACGCTGACCCCTTGACAGTCAGTCGCTCACACCTCTCCCAAATGCATTCTGACTAAAAAGCCCAGTACTTATACCTGTAATCCAGTATAGGGCACACTAGCAGCACATTAAGGGAGATGCCAATAAAAAGGAATAGAAAATGCCAAAGACAAACCAGGGTCATGGTGTGTTTTCAGGGCGGTATGGGGACATGATAGTTACCAAAGCTTTTAGAAGAGAATCCAGAAGTCTTGATCTAGCTGCATATATAACCTGGTGCTTCTCCTCTGCAACACTAGCACATGGCAGCACCTGTTATGGGACAGCCTGAAGCATGCCACGATCCCAGAGCCAGTTGGGTTGGGTGTTAATACAGCTGATCAGTGCCACCAAGTCAAGGGGACCTGCTTGGCACAAGGGGACCAGGGGACAGACCTGCTTTCTGCTCCCCTAGGCATGTCGGACCCTGCTGGCCCAGGACCCAGGGGTGCTGCTGGCATGGCTCCAGCGCCGCTCTGCTATCCAGAGAGGAGAGACAGAGCTCTGGGAGCAGTTACAGCTCATCTGCATTTAATTCTGCATCAGCTACAGTTTTGGGGAGGAGGGAACACAGCAGCTCCCCTTTACCTCAGTTACAGCCATCGCCACTTCTTACACATAGTCCCAGATGGCATGGATTTTTAACAAAGGCTAAAGGTGACTTTGCAAAGAAGGAATTATTTGCCACACTTGAGCAAGTCTCCCTGTAAATTTTCCCCATTTGTGCCACAGAGCTGAACTGGGATCACACAGTCCATCACTGGTATCACATCACTGCCCCCATCAGCTGTCCGCCACAACCTCCAGTATTGCTTCCCAAACTCACCAGGCACCAACTACCACAGACTTCAGGTTTCACCACAATATACAATGAAAGGGACTTTCCCTGCTTTGCAGGACACGTGGAAAACGAGGCTTTTTCCATCAGTCACTGCTTTACAACCTGGGGCAGCAGGGAAAGCTCTACCCTAATTACCACCCGCTGGCAAAGTCATTGAAGTAAATTGCATTCAAGTGGAAATCACTTTCCCTCGTGTTTCACCAGGCTCACAATGGCTGGACTTCTCACACACAACCCTTATGTCATATGCTGTGTTTTGCCAGTGCAGATGGGTACCTGACACGTTTCCTAGTGGTCAGACTTAACTGGCCAAACATGATACTCAACTGACTTCAGCAGAAGTCTTCTTCCTGATTTTTGTTCTGGGCTTTGCCTGCTTTTGACCCAAATTACCTGGCTCCATCAGGCTCCAAAATGTGCAGGGACATCACAAGAAGAAAAAAACCCAAAAAAACTGGACTGGAAAGGGGCTCAGTCAGATCCGCACCAACGTTACCAGGACTCTGCAGAATGGTCCCCATAGGGTCTCTGAGCCAAAGCAGACTGTGCAAAGCTACCATCAACTGGCATAGGAGAAGACCATCCCTACAGGCCCAACAACATTTGTGATGGGGTGAAATACAGTCTGAGGCTCCAGAGCAACTGTGAAGCCTGCCTCAGGCTTGGACACTTTCCTGGAAAAATGTGAGAATAAGTCTTAAAGCAGAATCAGAGCCCAGGAAGAAATCTCCCCTCTTCAGTCTTTTCCCATAGCTGTGCTGTGGGGGGGCAGAGGGGAATGGACTTTAAATGGCTTTGCAAGAGGAACCCAGATGAAAGCAAATCAGCTACAACTGAGAAAATCCAATCTACTTAACTGTCCTGCACAGAACTAATTTTGCCTGGTGCAGCTGTGACCTTCACAAACATCAGGTCAGTGGCAGCCTTACTGTCTCCAAATGAAGGTAGAATATAGTCGTCCCTTAGCAGGCCACCACAATGTCAGAGAAAAAAGAGCTCTTTTAGAAAGCACCGTCTCTGGATCAAGAGGAATGTTACTGCAAGATTACACTGCAAATCTAATCCCTTATCCCTAATGCTCAACAGTCCGATACATGATCCTGCCTTCCATCAAAGAGGCTGGCAATTGCAGTGTTAGGCAATTTGAGCAATGGGAATGAGGTTGCCAGCTCCGTCAGCCAGCTCAGGAGCAGGAGGATGGATGGCCACACCAGCTCCTCATGGTACGGAGTCCTTACTCACACCTTCCTCCAGGTAACATGTTGCAGCACATTTGAGCAGCAAGTGTGCTACAACAAGGAGTTTTAACATTCTCCATGGTGCTGGCACAAACTGTCACCTGACCTTATCTCTGGGTATTTGCAGAATGCCCCTCAAAGTGGCATCTGACTGCTTTCAGCCTTTTGCATTCAAACTGACTTTGGACAATCTCATTCTCATCTCTCAGAAAGAGGAGGACAGGCCCAGGCCAGCTCCAGAAAAAGACTCACATCCATTAACGCTGGCTACCCAAAGGCCAGGCATATACAAAAGGTAGTTGTCCAGGTCTCACCTGCACAAGGCTGAGGAGATCCAAGGAGCAAAGGTGCCACATGGCTTGCACCAGAGTATATTGGCCAGTTAGTGCTGTTCAGCTAACTGACACGACTGGTGTTACTCCTCACCTTCCAGGAATGACCACCCCAGGGCAGGAGGAGGAGGAGGCAGTAAGGCTTGTATTTCTAAGCTCAACATCTGGGAAAAAAGGGATCTTACTTTCACATTACCACAAGCTGATATACAGCCCATCAGCTACAGTAAGTTGCTTAAAGGTACTTAGAACATGTATATAGCCTGAAAAAGGGGTTTACATCTATGTCTTCCCTGTAAAAGTGATCTCAGAAGGCACAGAAACTACCTGCATCACAGACTAGTGCATTCTTACCCGTAAAATATTGCAAACCACATTTAAAGTATCTGCAAATAGTCCTAAAGAGCAAGAATCCTCTTCTCAGTAGGTGTATGTTTGCTATACAAGGAGCCCACATCACCAGGAAATATTTAAGTTGTCCACAGTACTAAGAGGTGCAAAACCACTGCTGGAGGTGTCTTTGTAACTGGCTAAGGGACAGAGATTACCACCTCTCTCTGCAGCAGATAACTCATTTGGATGTTGAAAAAATCATTTGGCCAAAGGGAGAAATGCACCCAAAAAGTTTCAGCTTAATTTTCCTCACTCAGTTCCTATCATCTCAGTAGAAATAGACGATGGACAATACTACTCACCACCAGCAGTGCTGGAAAGAGCTTGAACTTCAGCTTCTTTGTTACCTGGTTTATTACTTGATTTGTTACCATATGCTGTTTTTGCAGGGGCCTGCATTGCCACTCTCTGCAGACGAGTCCCAGGCTGTTGTCTTGAGAGAGAGGGGCACCTTCCAAACACAGACCTCCTTGCTCTGCACAGAGACCGGTGTCAACCAACGGCTGGAGGTGACAACTAAGCAGACTGAGATTCAAAATAGCCACGATTTACTAATGAACAATGGAACAAACTACTATGGGAAATGGTAATCTATGTCTTGTCATCCCCAGCATGGCTGTATACATATCCCAACAGTGCTTGATAACAGACCAGCTACGGGGCACACTATTCCCCTGCATTACATGCTACCTAGCACACTGAGATCGCTTCCACTTCAAGTTTAGGGCTCCACAAGTCCTCGTCTACGTACATGGCAATGCCTGCTGTGCCTGTTTTATGATACATGAGAGATGTGAACCATTCTGGGCTTTTTCCAAAGCAGAAAAACATATTTATTTTTTTGTCTTCCTGTAGTGGTCTCCAATCTGGACTTCCTCTGGTTTTGTCGGAGGAGTTCTTGGTGACTCACATGTGGATTGGGAGCTTTCTCAGCCCACAGCTGAACGCAAGGGTGTTAAATATTTAATAAAGAGACAGCTTTTCTCCCAAATGTTTTGGATAAATAGCTGCTAAGAGAAACCAAAATATAAAAGGGTTTTAGCTGCTGGAACAAAAATATCTTTTTCCCTTCTGAACGACCTGGCTGCCCACCCTTGGGTTCGCTTCCCAGTGCTCACAGCTGTCCCCAGCTTCCTCCTCGACCCACACCTGCACTGAGGAGGGAGCCACGCTTCAGGCAGGCTCCTGCAGCCGTACCCATCCTGCAGCCAGGCTGGGCATTGGTCAGTGTAACTACAACAGCAGCCTAAAAGCTGGGCTGGCTTTAGTAGCCCGGTGCTCCCAGCTGGTGCCAGCAGTTGTCAAGCAGCAGTGATGGTAACAGTGGTATGGTGTTTGGGGAATTTTTGGTACAATACTGTGTGACTGTTGCTGCGTAGCAGGACAGGGGAGACATGTACCCTCATGTGGTTTCATGTTTGTCTAACTGCTTTTTAACATCAGGAAAGCAGTGAACACTCAAGAACTTCTGCTTTTTAATGTCCAGTACAATATTTGTATTAAGCAAGTAACCAGACCTTCCTAGGTCCATGGTTCCCAATACCTTATTATCTGCTGATTTTACTCTGCAATTACTATGTGACTACGTTCTTTACCTCCTTACAGTAATTTCTATGCAGTTAAAATACTCTGAGTTGCAATGCAAAAGAAAGTGAAAGAAAGGATGTAATCCTCAGATAGCAAAATATAAATCCTGTTTGGTATCTGCCTACAGACATAGCAGGATGAAATCCTTATCAGGTTCTCTGTTCTCTCTGTTAAGTGTTAAAAACAGCACATACTGTTGTAATGCCAAACCCTCTTATCAGAGTACCTGCCCCACACAGGGCTGGTAAGACATATATATGCACTGGGACAGGAAAAACTTAAATATACACTATGGCTGTCTTCTAGCTACCCACTACACTCACAACTTGGAGTGTACTCTGAGGGCGCACACCGCCATCCTCAGCATCATTCATCCAACAGCTGATGATCTCCAAGGCCCTTAACTTGTCAAGGTTTGCACCAAGCCACCCATAGCACCAACTTCTACCTCACTGCTACCTCATCGCTTTATCTGCTGGGAATGTGAAAACTGATGAAGTTCAACTTGCATAGCCATGAACAAGGACCTTCCCAGTCGGGGACCTTTAGCTTTGGGACACACTGTCAGCCGCAATGTGCTGTTACAAAGGTTAGCTTTGGCATTTCTTGTCTGCAGTGAGACAGGCAAGACTGGAGATCGGCTTTGGTGAGATTTCTTCCAAGCCAGTGGTGACATCTACAAAGCAGAATTTTCACAGGGACAAAAATGCGTTGGGGTTAGTGCTAAGACTCTGTTTAGTTTAGGGCTAAATGTACTAACTTGCTTTCCTAACAACCCTGCTTTTGAAGAAGGACTGATAAGAAACTTGCTTTGCTTGCATCCTTGAAGAAAAGCTTAAAGGCTGATAAAGAGGAGACATCCTGCCCCAGCAGCGGGGGTGCTGCCAGAGAGGCCTGACAGCAACAAAAAATGGGGGAAAGGTAAAGGTGGCAGGAGGAGATCGAGACCACCCACACAATTAAAGGACAATGCAAATGAGCTCCCCAGACTTTCAAGGAGCACGTGTGCTAATCTGAATCTGCCTGACCAATACTAGGTGAGGTGGTAATTACTAAGCAGTTACTGTAAATTTAGGCAGGCTTTTCTAATCGTGTCACAAGAGAAATATGTTGTAAATTCTATGCGTAGCAGGCTAGGTCTGTGTGGTGACCAGCGATGGGCAACACGCAATTCGATGGGAATTGTAGGTGAAGCCATTTATGGGTGAAATCACCCAGATTCTATACCTTTATTGCTGCAGACGTAGCAAGATAAAAACTGCTAATTGTCTACACACACCAGTCCCATTAAAGTGCTTAATTAGTAATTATAACGAGTTTTGATAAGTGTATCTTATAGCTAAACATTCTTAGTTTACCTTTGATGTCTAAAAGTTATCTGAATGCCTGTTGTGTTTTGACCATCTTATTATGGCTGGTTCTGAACATGTTCCGTTACTCCCAAGTCCCTTCCCATAACTGCTTCTTGGGTTAGGCCAGCCTGTACCCCTGGCATCAAGGCCGCTGTGTTTTGAGAATGGGATTATTAGGATCCTCTCAGCAGGAGGAACTTCTCCTGCCTCATGGGAACAGGAGGATATTGTCAGGGCCTATGTCTTCGGTGAAGAGAGCTAGGCCGCCGGCAGGCCTGCTGTCTTCCCCAACAGGTCTGCACCCATCCCAGCTCAGGCACAGAATAAAACGAATACCTCTGCTCTGTGTGTGTATTGGCATATTGCACACCAGGGAATGACCCCACTCTTTTGGGAAAACAGTGGCACTGCTAGGATACCATCACCACGTCCTGCATTGCTGCTAAACTGCCAACAGCTGTCAGGAACAGCAAATTTTACTTACTTGCATTTAAATGAAACGGGCTTCCATTAAAAAAAATGTAAATAATGCTAAGAATTGTAAAGAAAATCAGTTGAAACAGTGTGGCAGCAATTACCCACAGGTGTTAGGGGGGGACTGGGCAAGCACCGCAGCAGCATGCTGCCAATAGACCCAGCCCAAGCCCTGCTGCCCACAGGAAGGTGAACCACCAAAATAACACTTGCTGCTGGGACACAGATTTTAAGATTCAAACTTCATGCCAACTTGAGCCAAAAAAAAAAAAAAAACAACCAAAAAAAAAAGCAAGCCAAAATTTGAAGAAACCAACTTGAAAGCTTGTTCCTGATACAGACTGAACAGAGGAGTAACAGCTAACTCAGAAACATCAAATAGAGGTCAATGTCTGCCTCTCACTGTACCTCACATAAATACACAGTCCTTTCTACCCACTTCAATGGCCACTTCAAAAGCAGCAAGCTCTTTGAGACATTTTGCTAGACTGAAATCACAAATTCTGATTTTGGTTACACTTTTCTTTTTCTGTCCGCTGACTCCCCATCCTGGTTTATTACAGGCTGTAACTGCAAGCAGAATGGGACCAACCTTTCTGGTCCCATGGTGACAGACAGATGGGACTCAAGCCCTGGGATGGAGAGGGTCCACAGCACTCAAAAATAGAGCTAGGCTGTTGCCCATCAGTAACCAACAGACGGTAGCTAAGCATCTGCAGTCATGACCATGACTATAGGTAACATGCCAGTTAACAGTTACCATTAAGAAATTCCTTATTTCTCAGACCTGTAAGGGAACGTTTCACCCTCCTATAAGCCCTCAGAAGACCAAAGCAACAGATTATTTTTTTTTCAAAATAAAATATCACTAGTTTCTGCCCACTTGACTTGGAGAAGACATCTCAAATATTAACAGTGAACTGCCAAAGCACATTTCTTATCGTGATGCACTTGTATAGCTCTGAGTAATTCCCACTGGTATTAGTGGGAATTGCTTACATAAATCTCCTTGAAGCGGGTTAAGAATCTCATCCCATAATCACAATCTTGGCTTTAAAAAGGGTGAGAGGCAACTTCTCTCTCTGCCCATTACAGGGCAGTTCATATGTTCAAATCCTCTGGACGCTCCCCAGTGCTGTCCTAGTTAGGGTACCATCCCAGCTCTCCATCCCACAGTGCACCAAACTCCTCAGGAAAGTACTGTCCTTGCCTGGATGTAATGAGTTGTCTGAGCCATTGGTCCTGCTTCGGGATCTTAAATTCCTGCTAGAAAGAGGAACACAAAAGGCTTGTTTTCATTTGCCATAACATCCCATTGTAATGGTTCCCACTACCATCGTTTCATACTCCCTTTTCCCTGCCAGAAGGGCCTGGAGGGCTGTGAGGGTAAAGAAAAGCCTTCCATCTCACAGCAGCAACCTCACCTCATGGTGTTCATCTAATTGCAATTCAAACTGTGCAGATGGTCTCCAGTACCAGCAGGTGAATTCTCAGATCTCAGGGGCTCGTGGGATCTGCTGGTTCTTTCCCCACCCTGAGACTTACCTCGATCCGTCCTGGGAAGCCTCTTTGAGCACAAGGTTCCCCAGAGCCACTTGGATGCTGCAGCTCTGGTCTGTCAAGCAACGATGTCTGTCTAATTCTCAAACAACTCTATTCTTGCCCTGCAACAATGCCAGCTCATCCGAGCCCAATTAAACCCCCGAAGAATGATTCACAGCAAACTGAACCGTATTTACTTTCAGTTCATTACCAAACTTGTAATTTTGGAAATTTTATATTCTGAGTGCAGCAGCAGACTACAGGCTGCACACCTCTTGCTCCTGTATTGAGACATGCCTGAGAGAGACATCTTTCTCTTTCCTTTCTCTCCCCACTCTCCTTAGAGGGGAATTAAGGCAGCGCAGAACATTAAAAGCTTTAATCTAGTCGTGGTATCCACAACACAAAATCCTAGGTAACACAGGAACCAGAGGAAACTCCATCTTTGACCCGCTGGACCAGTCCCAGGATAAAGGTTTGCTCTGGGCAAGGACAAGAGAAGTAGGTTTTTTCCCATTTTTTCCCTAATATCCCCTTAATGTTACCCTGGGTTGGTGCACAAATGAGCACGACCATTCAAACGATCCATGCTTATTTTTTAGGGCTTTGTTCTGGCAAAACTCTCTCTGAACTCAACAGGGGTTTGGCAGAGGGGGAACTGAGGAGCAGCTTAGGACCCAGACCTGTGGGATGGGTACGTGAGCACAGGGCAGCATTTAATTAAATATGTCCAAGTTCTGCAACAGATAATATTTGTAATCTCCACGAGTGGCAAAACAATACAATTAAAACCAAAATGCTCAGCTCGGAGACAAGATAAAACTGGTGTTGAGATGCCAGATTGCATCGTTATCAATTCTTCAAGCTCATGGTACCTTAAGTGCATTTAAAGGATCATAACTATTACAGCCCAATTACCACCGGGACCGCAGAGCAGGTGCACTCATCTAAAGAGAAGCCTCAGAGAAAGCAATTCAAATTGAAATTGCTACAGGATTTTCAAAGTGTGAAAGGGACTTGTTGAGAGTAATTAAAAGCTCCAGGATGCAAAATAAAAAGGATGTATTCTATCTGGACACGAGGGAAAGCAAGCACCATCTCCAGGTATGCAAACTGACGGCGGGAGGTGAGCTCCCCAGCAACTGGACCCCCACAGGGTGCCAGGGCAGACAAATGGTGGGATAAGCAGGGAACCTGCAGGAACCCTGCTTGATACCTGGTAGTTATCACAAAGCCATTAATGTGACGATTACTGGCTAACAAGCGTGCCTGTCTCCAGATAAATGTGGTATCCACCATGAGCTGGAAGGCCAAAGGAAGGCCTATGCAGGCAAAGGAGGGTGCTAGCTCGTAGGAAGATTGCAGCCATGGATTTAGGGTGAGACACTTTGGTGGTATCAGCTGGAAGTGCCAGGAGGTTTGAGATGCAGCGGCTTGCAGCGGAACAGAACATGCAGCAGAGCTGCGTCACACACCAGACTGGAGCCAAAAGAGCCCAAACAAACCCCATACACAGACAGAAAACAGAACACAACCAAGAAGCTAAAGGAAAGGGAGAGGCTTCCCAGGACATGCTGCAGGTATAGGCAGGATCTATACAATGCTGAGCTCAAACCAGGAGATACTTCAGTGGCAGAGCTTGTTGCTATTTGGGTTACACTACTAGTTTGCCTTCTGTTAAAGAAGGGTGCTCTGAGGTGGTTTCAGGTCCTGGAGACCTCTGAAGGAAAAAACCAACCCTGCGTAAGTCAGAAGACTCGCAGCTCCAGGGTTACTCTAAGGAGAAGTTCTGTGCTTGAACTTCAGAGCACAGCAGGTGGGGAAGGGCTGTCAGGAGCAGAGGAGCAGCAAGGTGAGATCCATCAGAACCCACTGCACACCAAATATGCCTCTGCTTTGGGTCACACTACAGGGACTAGGGCCTTGGTCCCCTCCGCCGCCCAGGGAGCCCGAGTTAGGAAAACAAGCCAAGGGAAAGGCAGGAGGAACCAGCTTCTCCTACATTTCCCTTCTTTTCAAGAGCTTGTGACACTCCAGCTTGGGGATTTTCAGAGTCCACGAGGATGCCTGGTTACTCCAGCTTAATCCTGAAAGTCGAAAAGGAATTTAAACATTGGAATAAATAAATAGCAGTGCTACCCTGCAGAGGTTATTAAAGCATTCATTTCAACAGACAGATGGTATGGAGAGAGAAGAGCCATGTACAGAAGAGCGGAGCCAAGAGCTGGACGCAAATTTTTGCCCCTGACATTTCCACCCTCTGAAATAGGTCCTCTCCTTGCAGAGTAGAAATTTTTAAAAAAAATTTAAACCCCCCAAAAAAGCCCCAAACCTAAAACCCATCAGTACCTTCCACAGTAATGTGGGGCTAGAAGAGTGCTGCCACTGAAGAGCGTGAGCCTGGGCTTTGCCACAGGCTGATCAATAATGTCTTTCAGAGGAGGTGCTATAGCGGTAGCTTGTTTCTTACTGTCCAAACCCACACAAAAGCCCCCATTGTGTTTTGGGGCTCCAGCACCCCTCACAGCACCATGCACTGGGGCAGGGTGACAAGGCCCACGGCACTAAGCAGGAGGGTGCAGCAAACCCAATGTCATCTCTTTCTCCTACAGCTCAGTTTAGTGTATATGCCACCTGACCAGGACAATACACAGAGGTGAGGAAAAGTTACAGGCACAAGCCTAGATCTCTGACTGCCATAAATTTATAATTTTATTGCAGTAATATATCTGTCATAACAGTGATTTGCCTACGGCTATTCCACCTTGTGCCACAATCCTATCAGATCTCAAAACAGAAAGGAGGAGGCGGGGGGTGAGAGCATGAGCTGCTTGGGTGTGCGTCCTGCCTACTGTGTTCACCTCCCTGCACTGACCCCAACCCTGCACCCCAAAACCAGCTTTGAGGGTGGCATGCATGAGGAAGCACTGCCCTCAACTTGAGCCAGATGCTTTGTGCACTGCCTTGGCTCTGGTCTGCCATCACCAGAGGTCCTGGGACTCCCATGGGGTGCTTCTCCCTGCTCTCCTTGGTCTCCCTTTGCCCTGCACCCCCCAGCCCTGGGAAGACAGGGCCAGTGCTCACGCCAGCCCAAGAGCAGCGGGGAGTCAAAATTGAGTTTTGCCAACACTGCTGAAATAACCGGATTCATCTCTGGGCATATGGCAGTATCTTCAGGGAGAGAGGAAGCCGCTGCTGCCTCCTTGCCAAATTCCTAGTATTTATGGAGTATTTACATGTTGTGCATCTCAGGTTTCTCTTCTTGCTCCGGCTGCTCACTGTGGCAGGATGACGCAAGCTCTGCCGGCGGGGGCAGAGGATATCCTGCCTACAGCCCCTGCCACACTCACTACAGACAGGCAAGTTTAGCTATCCCAACCTACCACGGATTTCTCCCAGATTTAAGTGGAAAAGCATAACAAAACAAAACGAAAAGCAGCACTGCTTTTAAGTGCACCTACAAACATCACAGCCACCCCATCAAGACCACAGGAGATTAGAGTCCAGGAAAAGCCTAGAGAGGAGAAGGGACTTGCCTGAGCCCACCACAGAGGTAGGTTCCTCATCCCTGTTTTGAGATTGCTCTGAAGGACACGAGCACAAAAGCACAGTTATGTTTCTTAATGTGAAAAAAATGTTTTTCCAAGAGGTGCTAGTTCCACTTTTCCAGTGAGAAGGGAAAACCTGAAAAAGGGGGACAGCTATCAGCCAAATGATTTGTGGTTCTGGAAAGCTCAGTCCTGGAGGACTTCTGCAGGAAGATGATACAGACAAGAATCTCAGCTTCCACTTAGAAATGCATCAGCCTTGCTCTCAGAAATGAGCTGGAAAGCTGAAAACCAAAACCAAGTGGAGAAAGCAGCTGAGCCCAGAGGCTGGGAAACCAGTGGAGATTACTTAGAGATCCTAACACTGATTTGGATTTCACCAGAAGGTCTCACCCAGCTGCCTCAGGCAGTGGCCCATGCCCCAGCAGGAAGGACCTACGCAGGCAGGAAGGCAGCTCCCAGGAGCTAGTTCAGGGTTCAGCTCTAGAAAACCTTCAAAATGATGCTCACGCACAGAAATTAGCTATATTGTAAAATGACTCCTCCCTTCCAACTTGCAGCCCCATGTTTAAGCACGAACACCGAAAACAACACATCCTGAATTGTTCAACACCTCAAGAGGGGTGCAAGCAGCTTACAGCATCATCAGGCAAAGAACCCCAGCCGCAGGCCGCTCCAAGGGAGGACAAGAGGAAGCCAGCAAGCACAGGGACCTTGGAGTCACCTCCTCGACCCAGCGCTCACTCTGAGAGCTGCCACCAGCTGCAGGCTCCCATCTGCCCAGCAGTCTGGGACCCAAACCTGCTTCAGACATGAAGACATTACAGCTTACATACCTTCTAGACAAAATGAACGCTGCTGTGTTGATGTAACCGTTGGCAAGCACGACTAAGTTACTCAGAATTGGGAAAAAAATCACTTGCATGCCCAAACTGAAGCCAAGAACAATTTTGCCAATATATCCAGAAAAAGGATAGCCTTATGTTTCCAAAATATTTCCAGAAGAGATTATGGAAGGGCAGGATCTCCATTAAAGTGTGACAACCTCATAAAAATATATCACAATGATTAAAAAATATAAATCTCCTCAATAGCACCCTTTGGAAGGGAAGCCAGCTGGCACACTAATAGGTGCTGTATTGAACAGGTTACAAACAAATACATGTCCTAACAAACAGGTTTGCAACTTTTTCCACTGAGCATTTGCAAGATACTCACTCAGGGCAATAATTACAATGTTCTTTGAAAACTTAACAGAGCTGACTGCATTGCAAGAAATCAATTTTCCAACGACTGCATACAATGCTGTGTGCCATAAGCTGTCAGAGGAGCCACTGCATACTTTTTCATATATATATATGTAGTCATAATACACATATATGTGGACACTGGCAGAGAAGTCATATATTGCATCTTATTATGGCTGGTTCTTAACATCTTCCGTTACTCCCAAGTCCTTTCCCATAACTGCTACTTGGGTTAGGGCAGCCTGTACCCCTGGCATCAAGGGGCTGTGTTTTGAGAATGGGATTATTAGGATCCTCTCAGCATGAGGAACTTCTCCTGTCTCATGGGAACAGGAGGATATTGTCAAGGCCTAAATCTTGGGAGAAGAGAGCTAGGCCACTAGCGGGCCTGCTGCCTTCCCTGACACATATATTAGATTAATAAATATATATGCTTTAGGCACATATATAATATAGAGAGCGTTGGTTTTGACTGGGATAGAGTTCATTTTCTTCACAGTACCTAGTACTGGGCTGTGTTTAGGGTTTGTAACCCAAACACCACTGATAACACCAGGATGTTTTCATTACTACTAAGCAGGGCTTACACGGAGCCAAGGCCTCTGCTGCCTCTCACCCCACCCCACAGCGAGGAGGCTGGGGGTGCATGAGGAGTTGGGAGGGGACACAGCCAGGATGGTTGACCCCAGCTGACCAAAGGGGTATCCCAGACCATATGGCACCATGCTCAGCACAGAAAGCTGGCCAAAGAAGAAAGAAAGGGGGAATGTTCAGAGTGATGGCATCTGTCTTCCCAAGTAGCTGCTGTGCGTGACACAGCCCTGCTTTCCTGGAGATGGCTGAGCACCTGACTGCCCCAGGGGAGTGGGGAATGAATTCCTTGTCTTATTTTGCTCTTTTGTTACACAGCTTTTGTTTTACTTATTAAACTGCCTTTATCTCAGCCCACAAGTCCTCTCACTTCCACTCTTCCTATTCTCCCTCATCCCACTAGGAGAAAGTGAACATGCTGCTGCTAGCTGGGGTTAAACCAGGGCATATATACAACATAAAATACATAAATATAGGAACAACTAGTCTTTAAAAGTAAGTTGTTCCATTTTATCATGTCAGAAATGAAAACAATCCCAGGTCAAATTGAAGAGCGATGAATGTGTCTGACACAAGGATGGGAAAACCAGTCTTTAGTGTTACTGATCCAGGTTGGGTGGGGGTGGCGGGTTTGCATTAAAATCTGGGCATGCTCTGTGGTACTAGTTTGGATTAAATTTTTACCAACTGTTCTCTCAATTAGCATTTAATTCTTGCTATGACAATTCAATACCCAAGGTTTAGGACTGGCTGACAAAGTTGGTAAGGTAGTGAGGAACAAACCCTCTCCCTAGCTCCTTTCAGCAGGGCAGCAGTTGGGACTTACTTTGAAGCCTTCATGCCCCATCAGGTAGAAACAGACCATGAAGCCTCAGCATTCACTGGGAAACCGGTAATGCACAGTAAACAGATGAACTTTGTTTATGTACTTCCTTTAGTCACAGCCCAGAGGAAAGTGTTTTTTCCAACACAAGATCTCGTAAACCATTGTAAGCAATTCCAGCAAAACAATTCTGTTTGCTTCCCCCCGACATGTTTTTCCTTATCTACACTTCACAGTAATCCTTCAGCTTCCCAAAGAGAATACAATGCTATTTCTACGTGTCTTAAGAACTACTCTTAAGATGTCTTTATGAACTAACTACCCTCTCCAAGCCATGATCCATGCTTGCCCAGGCCTCACGTGCTTCTCCACAGCCTGACTCAAGAAAGAGGGAGATAGAGCAGCTTTAGCCTCCAGCCAGTCTCAGCATCAAGTAGTCATCATCTATGCAGATGTAACCCTCTCTCATCTAGATCACAGCACAGCTACCATGCTCCCCTCCCCATTAACCTTCTCTACTCCATCAGGATGGTGGGAGGTTTCAGATTTGCACTGACTAGCAAAGCTGAACAGCTACCATGGGAGACTCGGGTGAAACACAAAACTTTCCCCCCGACTTGGGTTTCATTCCAGCCTCTGCAAAATCCTTTAGTCAACAGAAATAGCCTAGAAACCACAAAACTGTAATGAGGGTATGACAGACTTCTCTGGAGCAGGGAAAATGAATTAAGGAGTCCCTCTTTCTCTTCCTTGCAGCAACTCTCTGCGGATGTGCATGAGAATTTGAAAATGATTCCAACAGCAGCATTCACCAGCAAGACCAGCTCTGCCAATTATTCCTATATCTATCTATCTATTAAATGTAAGAAACCCCTGAGAGGCTGAGCCTGTCACAAACTGGGAATTGAAATTAATTCACCAAGTAAGAAAACTTTTTAGGAAACTTGCCACTGAGTGCAGGAGAGGGGCTGTGGATGACGCCATCAGGAGCCAAACACTAGCAGACCTGCTTGTTTTCCTCAGTGGAGCACGGCACAATTAGCAGTGTTAATGGATAGACTACTCATTTAATTCAGTTTTTTCCTCCACAAATAAAGTCTTCTGTCTGTTTTTTATTTGGTTTTATAAATTAACCTCTTTCTTTTCTCATTAAGTAAACAATGAATGAAGGATTACTCTGTGGGAAAGACGCAAGTGCAAAGGGCAGTGGTTTTATACTGCTGCAGCAATTTCCTTTCATGCTTCCAAATAACTCTGCACTAGAAGGCAGAAAATCATTGACATCTAATCATTTATTTAGTAAGATACACTGTTTTCTTTTAGCTTAGAGAAACCTGTGGCTGGAAGGGGACACTGTAAGTTGCTGTGTTTATGAATGGCTCCCCGTTCTCCAAATGCTGATGGAGAAACAGTTTGCATGCCTCAAACATGAAGCACAGGTGTAGTACATGGAAGGGTGGACCATGGCCTGATGCACTTCATTGTTTGGACCTGAAGCTCTCATCAATCTCATTGTGGGCATTTCTACCTTCACCATCCTAGCTGCAAAGTAGCCATGCAGCTGAGGGTCCCAGATGGCTGGCTGAGCCACTGCTGACTGTGAGATAGATTTCCCCGGGGTACATGTTGCTGCTGGTTGGTTTGCCCCAATGCTCACCTTCTTTGGGTCTGACTGAACCCCACTTTTCCCTCTACAGATTTTAAAATACACATGCTGGGATCCCAGTGAGAAAAGTCAAGTTCTACAGCAGTTAAGCCATATTTTTCTTTCATATCTGCCTTTTTAAAGCCTAACAGCAGGTTGACAGAAATGGCCATCCACTTCTGCTCAGCACCTGTTAGGCAGCCTTAGCACACTGGGCACAGAAACACTGACATACCAGAGCAAGTCTCTGGAGGGCCACTAAGAAGGTCAGGGGGCTGGAGGAGATGACATACATGGAGAGGCTGAGGGAGCAGGGCTTCTTCAGCCTGCGTAAGACAGGCTTTGGGGAGAGCTTGTCACTGTCTATAGCTACCTAATGGGGCAGTGTACAGAGGCTGAGCTGCATCTCCCTTGGAGGTCTACAGAGGGCAAGAGACAGCAGACACAAGCTGAACACAGAAAGTTCAAGCTGGATCATGAGCATAAAAACCACCCTACAATGAGGGCAGTGAAGTGTTGGAGCAGACCAGCAGCGGCTGTGAAATCTCCATCTGGGAGCTACTGGCTCTTATTGACCCTGAGCAGTCTGCTGGACTAGACAACTGCCAGAAGTCCCTTCCAGTCTAAATTATGACTCTGTAATTCTGTGATGCTATGACATGTGAAGGTTTTGAAACTAAGGAAGGTCCTGGCACTACATGCACAAGCAGATCTGACTTGCTCAAAGCCAAAAGCAGTAGCAGAAGAGTTGTTACCTCCTCTGCCTTTTCAAAATGCCTACCCAGGGATCCTGTGGGGCAAACAGCCTCTTCCCTAGGGAAGTCCCATTTCTCCAGAGAGACCAGCAGACTGAGAGGGTTCTCATAAATCACCTGCTTTCCAGGCTGGGCAACAGTTCAGCGCTGCACTCCTCTCCAGATGCATGAAAACTTTCTTGTTCAATTAAATTGGAAGGAATTTTGTTTCAGTAGGGAGAATTAACCATCTGATTGAGAGCACTGTATCCTACTGCCCTCGTTCTCACTTCATCAATCTTTGTGCCACCCACAAATTTTATCAGAAATAATTTTATATTTACTTCTAGATCACTGCCAAAAATGATGAATAGCATGGGGGCTCTGACTGATCCCTGCAGACTTACATTAAAAATGTTCCCATTCAGTGATGATTCCCTATTGACAACTACTTTTTGAAATCTGTCAGTTACCTGGTTCTTAATACATTTAACATGTGCTTCGGTGCAAGTCTATAGCACTAATATTTTAATCATAATGTCATGTGGAATAAAATCAAACGCCTTACAGAAGTTTCAGTATATTATATCTACACAGTTATGTTATCCCCCAAACTTGCAATCTCATCAGATAAATCAAGTTTGTTTGACAAGACATATCCTCCAAAACAGACTGTTGAATGGCATTAATTATATTCCCTACCTTTAATTCTCTAAATCCTCTCTCAGTTCCTCTATTCTTTTGCCCAGGATTGATGTCAGGTTAAGCTGCCTGCAGTTACCTGGGATCTTCCTCTTGTGCACGCTTACTCACTGTGAGTATCCAGGAGTTGTAAGGAGTGAACAGCAGCAGACAAAACAGCTTCTGCATCAGCTTCTTTTAGGATTGTTCACTAAAAGTCATCCAGCCCCAGGCATCAGGAAAGGTTCAGAAGGCATCTTGCTTCACCATGCTGAAGGGAGTGAAGTGCCGATGCTGTGAAGCTCTGCCTACCCTTCACCATGTGCAGCGGGGTTTGTCCATTGACACCCCTGATGGGGTGGCAGCAGGGACAGGGAGGGGATTGTCCCTCTCTGCTCTGCCCTGGGAGGCCCCAGCTGGATCCTGTGTCCAGACCTGGGGTCCCAATACAAGAAAGATGTAGAAATGTTGGAGAGGGGTCAGAGGAGCCACAAAAATGCTCAGAGGGATGGAGCAGCTGCCCTACAAAGAGAGGCTGAGGGAGCTGGGCTGGGTCAGCCTGGAGAAGAGAAGGCTGTGGGGGGACCTCATTGCAGCCTGCCAGTCCCTGAAGGGAGCAGAGAAACAGGAGGGGAATCAGCATTTTAAAAGGGTAGACAGTAGCAGGACAAGGGGGATGGATTAAAACTAAAGGAAGGAAGGTTTAGCTTAGATATTAGGGGGAAGTTTTTTCCAGAGAGAGTGGTGAGGGGCTGGAACAGGCTGCCCAGAGAGGGGGTGGATGCCCCGTCCCTGGGGGTGTGCAAGGCCAGGTTGGATGGGGCCCTGGGCAACCTTGTGTAGCTCCAGACCTGAAGTTGGTGGCCCTGCCTGTGGCAGGGGGGTTAGAGCTCTGTGATCCTTGGGGTCCCTTCGAACCCATGCCATTCTATGATTCTATGACAGGCCAAAGATATGAGAAGGCAAAGATGAGTTCAGTGGGAAAAGGGCAGCGCACTGAGGAGTCTGCTGCCTCTGAGAAGGTCCCTTCTTTTCAATATATTCCCTCCCTTGCTACCCCATCTCCATCAGTCAACCCATCCCGTAGTCAGGCTTCAGTTCACACCGAGACTAAACCATCCCACAGCAAAGTTTATGAGTGGCAAAATACTACCAATTCAGGTTAGGCATCTCCACCTCATTCTTGTAGATGATGACCTTGCTGCTTTATTCATGCTTTATTACCTCTCAATTAACAACATCCATGCAACCCACCCAGGCATGAAGCCTTCAGTGCTATGAAGACTACCACTGTTTGCACAGAATGCCTTGGGGCACACCTCTGTGAGATGTGGCTAAGTTTTATACCGCCCAACCACATCAAATCCAAACCAGCCTCCTGTCCTGATCAAGTTCCCCATGACACAGGTCTAAGCTCTCTACAGTATCTCTAACAGTGCCCAACTAAGGGCTGTGTTTGGCAGTTTGGTTTTTCAACCACAGGAGAGCTTTCAACTGCAGGGGGAAAGCACCTTCCTGGGAGCTTGTCTGAGCCTGGGCCCAACCTCCCAGGAATTAAGGGAATCTTATCCAATAATACATAAAATTCACCCACTACAAGAGACCAAGTATTGCACCACAAAAAGGCACCAGCCAGATCAATGCCACCCTCTGCCTAAGGACAGTTCATCTGATGGCAGGAGGTGGTGCTCCAGCTAGCCAGGACACGTACCAGACAGGGAGCTTATAAATGCCATCAGCCTGGTGTGCATCCAGAAGGGAACACAGAGCTAGTGTGCTTGCTCCTGTCAGTGTTCTTAAAATGGCAGAAAACTACACATTTAAATAAAATTTTTCTAGCAGGAGGTACAGCAGCAATTCAGTGAGAAGCATTCAACACGCTTATTCCACTTCACCCATTAACTATTTTTAATTTTTAAGCAAGTTATTACAGCTACTATAATATTATAAATATTATATTAGTCATTCAAAAAGATTAAATGGTCTCAAATAAGAGAAGATATTCTTGTTGCTGCTTTAGTAGCTCTTTGTGATCGACTATCTGGCTTTCCTACTCTTCCTCCATGCTTCTCTAGGACACCACCCTGAATGGCACTGGGTCACCTTGATTCCTCCAAGCAGTGATCAAGCTCTAGATTTGACAGTTAAGTGAAGCCACTCTGTGGGCCTGGTTGGGCATTAAATCTGGCATCTATCACATAGTCTGGGATGCTGTGAAGTGCTGACCTCTGCTCACATCTGTGCTGGTCATCTGAGCTCCAAATGATGGAGTGGCATTCATGGAGACAATCACTTGGCCCAGATCAGAAGCATTCCTTGGTCTGGGGTGAATCACACCCAGAGCACTCATTTCTTTCTGCTGGCCACATAGGGGTGCCTGTGGCTTGTAGGGCATCTGCACCATGCTGGCCAGGTGAGCCCCAGCACACAGGGGCAGGGCTGAGACACTTCCTCCATCCGTAATGGACACTCCAACAGCTAACCTGTGCACACTACAGGGTAGTTTCTTAGAGCCTAAGTCCTTTAAGGTGGGAAACAATCCTTTTTTGTTTGTGTCTGTAGAGCATGAGGTAACGGCAGGATGGTAGGTCAGAACCAGGCTCATCAGGAGGCCTTACAGCGCCAGGTGAGCAGACCCCAACTGACACCCTTTACAGTATGCAGCTTACAGCACGTTCCTGGAAGAAAGCTAATCTAACCATGGGAAGGAAAGCCTTTCTTTGACCTTTGCCTGAAATGGGAACCCACGAGCAGCAAACCACTATCTGTCAAAAGGAGAGGGACCCATCATTGCTGGGGTCAGGTGAAGGGAGAACCAGGTGCCAGACTCTCATCATAAAATGTGCATATCATAGAGTCATAGAATCATAGAATGGCAAGGGTTGGAAGGGACCCCGAGGATCATAAAGCTCCAACCCCCCTGCCACAGGCAGGGACACCAACCTCAGGCCTGGAGCTACACAAGGTTGCCCAGGGCCCCATCCAACCTGGCCTTGAACACCCCCAGGGATGGGGCACCCACCACCTCTCTGGGCAGCCTGTTCCAGTCCCTCACCACTCTTTCCGTAAAAAACTTCCCCCTAATATCCAATCTAACCCTTCCCTCCTTCAGCTTTAATCCATCCCCCTTGTCCTGCCATTATCTGCCCTTTTAACAAGCTGATTCCACTCCTGTTTGTATGGTCCCTTCAGGGACTGGCAGGCTGCAGTGAGGTCCCCCCACAGCCTTCTCTTCTCCAGGCTGACCCAGCCCAGCTCCCTCAGCCTCTCCTTGTAGGGCAGCTGCTCCAGCCCTCTGAGCATCTTTGTGGCTCCTCTGACCCCTCTCCAGCAGTCCCACATCTTTCTTGTATTGATGCCCCCATATCTGGACACAGGATCCAGCTGGGGCCTCCCAGGGCAGAGCAGAGAGGGACAATCCCCTCCCTGTCCCTGCTGCCACCCCTCTGCTGATGGAGCCCAGGATCCCATTGGCCTTGCGAGCTGCAAGAGCCACTGCTGGCTCATGTTCAGTTACACTTGGCAGTGTTGAACCTCATTAGGTTCACCCAGGCCCATTTTTCCAGCCTGTCAAGATCATAGTAGCAAGAGCGGTGCTCAGGCTGGGACAGGAGCAAGACCACTTGTTCTTTGATCACACTTTCTGTTGTAAGAAATGTTTCTCACTAACAACCCATAACTCATTCAATTAAAACCTTACTATGTAGTAGCCTTTTGCTGTTACCCATCTGGTAGTCCTGGTGTTAATTTTTCATCCTCCTTCCTTGTTTCCCAAGAAATAAACACACCTTCATTCTGGACACATTCCTCCTTGTGAATTTTAGGCATCTGATACTCTGCTTCCAGGTACTTCTCTCTGTCACCCTGTGTACAGCCATTTCAGGAACAGCCTAGGTACAACCAACAGCACAGTCACTCAGCAAACCTCCACCTTGCAGGCGATGGAAGGTGTCATTCTACAGCTGAAGGACTTTAACAAAAACAGCAAAGAATCCGTGTAAAGTGGCAGAACAAGGAGACAGAACATCAGCTTTTCAATCAGGACACACCATACGCTTTAGGACATAGCAAGTTCAATAGTCAGATGATAAATAGCTTGCCACCAAAAAGCACATTTGAAAGGGCACGTAATTGCCACATACATAAGCACAGAGTGAGCAAGAGCCATGCTGAACCCTTCCACATGCAGCTCACTGCTGCTGCAGGTTTCCCCTGCTTGCTAACTCAAATACCATCACGCTGAGGCCGTCACGGGCACACGATGGAGTCACTCCAGGACAGGGATGGGAGGAAGAGCTTTGGAGCAGCTGCGTGCCCACAAACAGCTGCTCCTGCTGGGGTGATGGAGGGAGGAACACAAATGAAACCGGAGCAGTATTTCTTGGGTTGGAGCAGATTTATCTCAGTTTAAGGGGCTGTACTGTGTGGCTGCATGGGTTTTTTTCCCCCCTTTAGGATAGCTGGTGCTTCCCCTGATATTTCTTTTGTGTTTCTGCACCCTAACTTGCAGTGATCAAGGAACCCAATCCGATGGCACCTGAGCTAATGTGGCCACTGCTTTCTCCCCCAGGCTCCCAGGTCCCACTGGCCCAACGACACTGCTCACACAGGTCCAGATCCAGCAAAGCTCACAGTCAGGTTTCAACCTGCCAAGAGGTTCATTAGCTACTACTGGACTATTAAAAGATTTAAAGTCAAGTATATTCATAGCTGCTTTCCCGAATCAAACCCTCACTAAAGAGCTTGTCAACATAAATAAAGGCACCAGAGCCAGGCCATTAAAGATATCTGTGATTACACAGGTAGGATTTTGTGTGGGCTTCTCAGCATGATTTAGTTGCAACCATTGCAAATGTGCAAGAATTTTACAGTCATTCTAGAGTGCAAGATTGGCACATCTCCTAAAGAAATCCAAATAGTGAATAACTGTATCCTAGAGTAATTAAATAATCCATAAATTTAAAGAGACACTGTCAGGTCCTGTTTAGCTTCAAAATGTTGGCATTACACAACACTCTCCAACAGAAACGGCCCTTTCATTTCTCCAGAGACTTCCCAGGTTGCATCCCACAGAATCATAGAATCCCAGGGGTTGGAAAGGACCTGGAGAGCTCCTGGGGTCCAACTCCCTGCCAGAGCAGCTCCCCAGCTCATACTGCACAGGTCGGCGTCCAGACGGGGCTGGAATCTCTCCAGAGAAGGAGACTCCACACCCCCTGGGCAGCCTGTCCCAGGGCTCCCTCACCCTCACTGGGGAAAAGTTCTTCCCCATGTTGCTGTGGAACTTCCTGTGCTCCAACTTGCAGCCATTGCCCCTTGTCCTGTCCCCACAGACACTGAAAAGGGGCTGGCCAATTCCCCCTGCACCCCATACTTAAGGTATTTGTAAATGTTGATTAGGTCCCCCCTCAGTCTTCTTTTCTCCAGGCTGAACAGCCCCAGCTCTCTCGGCCTTTCCTCACAGGGGAGATGCTCCAGGCCCTTCATCATCTTCGTACCCTTCTCTGCACTCTCTCAAGGAGATCCCTGTCTTTTTTATCCCAGGGAGCCCAGCACTGGACACAATACTCCAGGTGGGGCCTGACCAGGGCAGAGTAGAGGGGGAGGATCACCTCCTGTGACCTGCTGGCCACACTCCTCCTGATGCAGAAGATCCCGACGGTGCCTGCCCCACTGTGTGTGTGACCAGGAGCCCGAATGCCAGGCAACCATGGGACAGGGGAGCACAGCCTAAGCGGAGATCAGATCCTGCCCTGGCTGAGCCTAATTCCCCAACTAAAGAAAGCATCAAAGAGTGACAGGTCAGTGACACTCACAGCATCTACTGAGCTCCTACAGCCCACGGTTTTGTATGTTATTATAGATAAGGGCCTTTCTAAAAAGGAAGGAGAAATGATGCTGGCAATATGGCTTTAAGAGCCTGAGGGAGGGGTAGAGCAATGCCAGTGATGTGAAGGAGCTCTCAATGCCTGCTCCCAAACCTACGTGATGAAGTCACCTGAATTAACAGTTTTATCGAGGATGGTGTGAAACGTGTTTTATCCTGCCCTGGCACAAGAGCCAACGACTCAGGGACCCTGCATTCCCCACCGGCTGAGCCCGCACGCCCATCCCCTGCGTGCACCGAGGATGCGGTACCGGGAATATATTGTGGCTCAGCTAAAAGCGGAGCGGGTGGCAGGACATCCATCTTCCTCTGGGAAGGTTGCTGGGCAACTGGCAAGCTTTCGGCTGGGCGCTGACGTCTGTGCGCACACGCGCCTCCTCCATCACTCGCAACTAACTTGATTTTGATGGATTAACATAAGATGAAAATCTACTGAGCTTCTCCCTCTCTTCCCCCCCCCCTCCCCACCCCCAACACACAGGGATCATTAGGATACAAAGGAAAATACCATACAGCCACAACTGATAACGCAGAGGAAAACGCGGGCACTAATGAGATTAATGCTCTGAAATCATCCCTTAGTCTATGGGAGAGAAAAATATTCATAATTATAATAAAGCCAAACACAGATACATGCTGAAACTGGGATTCTCTTGCATTGCTGACTCTTTCCCACCTTTCAGAAACGCCATGTATTTTTTCACTGCTCCTTGTCAGATGATGGTTTAAGACTATTTCCCTTCACCTGCTGGAGATGAACCACTGGGACACAGAAGTTCCCTCTAATCCCATCCAGCCAGGCATTTATACCACTCTTATTAGCTTGGTATCCGAGTATCCTACTGAGCTGCATTATCATTAATTGTTTCTCAAGTGTCAGCTACAGGCTCAGCTTTACCCAGTACAAAGCAAAGATACGATCCCTGCCCCGAGGAGTTTTACATGCTAAACAGATGGTTAATGACAGCAGCCTAATGACAGCCTTTGGACTGGTAGGGGATAACGTTTATGGAATGGGGAATAAATTAACCAGGATTCAGACAAACTGCACTTGCTTTTCCTGGAGAAATCTGAAAATCTGGTGGTGACTGGCTTTCATGTTACCCTGGAAATGCACACAGGGCTTGTGACCCAGAAACCAGAACATCCAGGTTTTTTGCAGAAGACAAGTTTTATTCTAACTGGAATTTTCTACTGAAAACCTGATCAACCTTCTTCCACCAAACACACATGGGGTGTTTTGTTAGAAAGGGGGAGAATTTTCACTAAAAATATCGAATGCAAAAAACCCACTGAAAGGTAAAACATTTTAGTTACCCCCTGAATTTAAAAACATTCTTTAAAAAAGAATGGAAAAAAAGAAAAGCCAAAGTGGAGAATGACCTGAAGGCTGACTGGGATTGGAGATGATCAACTGTGCCGAGCATAAAGTAAAGCACAAGGCTATGGGCAGGTACCAGTAAGGAGCTGGGCAGAACCTGGTAACTTCAAGGACAACACTCAGACCTACAAGGCAGGCGAAGGAAGCTGATGAGGATAACCACACCACGCTGTTCAGAGTTTGGGTTACACAAAGTATTAACTACAGGGTACTTCTCTAGGATCTCTAGAAATCAATCCTTGATTCTATAGTACAACCAGATAAAAATCTATTTTCTATACTGCTTGGCAGCATAATGCACAAAGAAGGGCTTTTTTTTCCTCTCAATCTTATTGTGACCTTCTGGTATCGGGCAGGTTGCGCTGGAGAGCTCTTCCCCACACAGTAGGTCTTTCCTGCATTCTAGAAACACATTACCAGTTTCTTACTCAACAGTGACTCACTCTAAATTCCCCTTTGGACTTCATGGATCTTTAGATAAGATGCTGAAGCAGGAACTGTGACTACCAAAAGTTCTCTCTCAGATGGTAGAAGATGCATGTCCAGCCACCTCTCAGTTATGCTGTCCTGGTTCTAGCCCTCTCAGTAATTTTTTTCAAAGCCTGTTAAAAGGTAAAGTCCTTTTTCTATTCCAACTCTGGTATTTAAGAACTTATAGCTCACTAAAAGCCACAGAACCTCAGTCATTCATGCCATTTCTAAGCAGACCTCTATTATTTTTTCCATGTGGGCAGCTAAAAGTTTGCATGTGCACATGCAAGGCAGGTAAAAGACCTACAAGAAACAATGTCACAGAAAACAAATTAATCCTCAGACAGAAAGACAACAAAAAAAGGTGTAACCACTGAGCATTTCAATAGAAAGGCAGCAGAACCTTCTCCCCATTTGAGATGAAAACTTTTATACCTCCCAGTAACTTCAATATAAATCCAACTTAGAAAATCTCTGAGATGATCTAAGAATGAATTTGTGAACAGAATAATTGATAAGACTCTTGGGTCCTTATTTCTGTGTGTTCACATAATGGCAATTAAAGTTAAGCACCTTTGAACAACCTCTAAAAAACCACATGGAAATCTAGGAGAACCTCAGAGTGGGGATTATGCATTAACCTAATATTCATAATCATGCTCAGAAAGTTTGCTCTTTCAAAGCTTGAAACAGAAATGTTAATATTCTCAGGCAAATAAAAAACCTCCAGCTATTGCAAAAGGCAACTTTTGACTCAAGTATCTAATAGGTAATGAAACTTCAAAGGATTCATCACACACTGCAATTAAAGTGCCCAACACAGAGTTTTTAATAACCTTCTCATTTCTAAAGAAACATTTGTCCTTCAAGTGAATAGCTAAACTCAGGTGAGCATCAGGTCATTGTTTATTTTGGGAATAAACAGATGCTTTCATCTGTGCTGCAGTGAAGAGAGCCCAGACAGCATCACACCCCAAAGTGGCACTCAAAGCCAGCTCCACCTCGTCTAATCTTGTTCCTTTAAGGGTTCACAGTATCAACCCTCTCCTCAGAAACCTTCAAGACTCAGAAATCTTCAAGTATGAATAGCTAACTCCAAACAATAAGCAGCTGCACATGAGAGAGTAACAAGATGAGGGCAGGAAAAAATCCAGCCCCCTCTCCCGTTTCCAGGCAATTCACTGGAAAGCTCCCGTATTTGGGAAGAGGAGAGGATGTCTGCCCACAGCAGGACAACAGATAGGAGCAGGCTCCAACAATTTTTGCTTAGCTGGCCTGGGAGAAGCAAAAAGAAAAGGAACATCCTTGTGGAAAGTGAAACTTGCAACTACAGCTTTACAAGGAGCTGCCAAACCAACAGCCAGCAGCAGTCCTCAGGTCACAGCCGTGGAGGATCCTGGGGATGGGAATCCCCTGTGAATAGGGAATTCCCTAACAGTGGGATCAGCTGTGGCTTAAGGACAGGTCTTGAGCACCAAGTTGGTATTGTGTTGGCCAGCAAAAAAGGGTGATGGATGTTCCTGTGAACGATGCACAAAGAAATCATGGGCAGGCAGATGAATGAGTGGGAGATTTGTAATGAAATCAAACCACATCAAATATAAACTGTGTGGTATTTATGGCAGGAAGTCACCCACATCAGCCTAAAGGACTTAAGCTTGAGAGTGGTCCTAGCAGCAGCTCGAGTCTTACACCCAGACTATACAATTTAGGCATTATTCATCATCGTTTCAGAAACTGGATCTTCTGCACAGAACTGAAGAACTGAGGGAAAAAAGTCTCAAGCACAGCATTAAAAATCACTTCAGCTTATTTGGGGCTTTCAATTTTTACAGGAAAACCCCAAAACTTACTTGCAATTCACTCTGCACTCAGTATAACAGTATACATTTATCCTCAGACAAATTTGACTTTATCCCTTATAGCCTGTCCAAAAACCTAACAAAACCAAGATGCTTCTGCTTTTTAAAGACCAAAATCAGAGCATGACCATTTCCTTTCCTTCATTAGCTGAAGAACACAGGCATGGGACACAGGATGAAAACAAAATAATGCTTGTATTTGGGGGAAAGCAAAAAAGAAAACCAGGAAAACAGGAGCAATTAAGATAACAAAAATCAGAGAACTATGTTCCTGCGGCCTGCCAGAGTCTCTTTTGGAGTATCTAGCAGAGAGGATGAGGTCAACCTACCACAGATGATCTCAGAATCCTGAAGAGTCACTGAGATCTTTCATTAGGACCAAGATTTTATCCCAGCCTCTGATAATCAACATCATCTCTGCAGATGGCCTGAAAGGAGGTTAAAGTTGCTACTGTATCTCCTCAAATGCTATTTCAGCTAGGACAAAATCCCACCAACAAATCCAGTCTGAAAGCAAAGTCTCCTATGGTCAGGTACAGCAGCCCCAACAGCTCCAAAACATGTTCCCTTCTGTTTCTGCTGAAGAGAGGGATGGATTGTGAGTGATCACAGCAGCTTACATGGACAGACAGGGATTTTCAATAGATGTGTGCTCCAGCTTTACCCAGGCACTTCTGGAAACGCCTGCTTTGTCCCAGATCTGAAGCAGCACCAGCTACAAAGCCAGAGCATGCTGCCTGCATCACCAGTGCAGACTGCCTCCAGCAGCTTCCCAAGAGAAGGGTAAGCCTTGCAGTGACAACACTCCACAGACAGCCAGCACATCTGGATTATGCTCCAGGTGTGCCACAGACAGCCAGGTGATACCCAGCCACCTGGAGCATCACAGTCCCCATCTGCTGCACAAGGGCAGTTGATCGGCGGGTTGTAAGAAATCCCATGGAATCAGGATAAAAAGCAACTTCCTCATATTTTCTTTTCCCTGTTGGTAATTATGTAATGTTTTTCTCAGAAGAAACCCTAAAATCCCAAAGCCCCCATGTTTCAGTTTTGTTCAAGGACCTGAGGAGCCTGCTAAGCTTAGAGACACACAGCAAAAACATCAGGTGCAACCGTGGAAAGCGCATTATGTCAGTAGCTATATCAACACACACACACCAGCTGAGGAACCCATAGAAGCATATGTTTAAATCTCAGAAGAGAGAGACCTAAACCAAAACAGAACTGGAGGAGAAGCTGTTCCCTCTCTGAAATGGCACTGTGTAGGAAGAAAATGCTTTTTCGCTGTGTTAAAACATCTCAACATTCTTCCTTCTTGTTTTTCTTATACTTTCAAAACAAGACTTCCATACAGAACAGGGAGAGCAGAACTTAATGTATTAAAACATAAACAGTTTTCACCTCAGGAGCAGCGGCAGATCGATATGTCTACAGTGGCACTGAGCTTGCAAGACTTGCTCAGACCAACTCCCAACTACGGGTACCAGCAGTTTGCCAGGGAAAGGCTATTTGAAGCCTTTTATAGCAATTCAAGCCACAAAAGGATGCCCCTCTAGACACAATCATCACAGCCTGGCATATCAAAGCACTGCATGTCTCAGTACTCGGCATCATTATTTTTTTAGCAATTATTGTTGTGATGAGTAACCCTTGGGCAGTGTCCAAGAATAAGGGGAATTTCTGCCACGGGATGCCTGGAGCGTTCCTCCTCTGCAGAAGGAGGCAATAAACTCAGTGTGTGAACGTGTACTGAAATAACACAACCCACCTCCATCCCAACCGTGCTCACAGGGTGAAAAAGCAGCCTGGCTGGTCAGGAGCCCTCTGTGAGCAGCACATGAGATATCCTGGGCTACATGGTGAACAACACAGGACACCTAATAGCGGGCAGCCCCCGTTGCAGGTACGTGAGCAGCAGCCAGCTCTCACCAAACCAGCCACTCAAGCACAGGAAGAGGGGTTGGTTCTGAAATCACGTCTTGTGGATGAACTAATGCTGAGCCCCAGCTTTGGGGCAGCCACTGGTGAAATCAAGGCCATCTGTCTACATGACTGCAAACACTACTACCCAGACACTAACCCGGCACAAACCAGGAGCTCAGAAAAAAATCTTACCACAGTCTGTGCTGACAACTAAACCACTGTTTGGCCCTGGATTAATGAATATAATACCTGACAAGTGCAATTGGAGATTAATGGCCTGGAACGGCTTGGCTAACTTGCACTCTATAGGGTCAAGTACAGAAATGTCAGCAGAGAAATCATTTGTCTCAACCCAGTACTAGTACTCTAAGGGCCCCATGAACTTGGAGATAGGAGGGCCGGGCTCTCAGAGCCACTGTCTGCCACTGAGGTTTAGCTGTGGCTGATTCTCATAAGGAAGGGTTCTCCATGCTGAGGGACTTGAGCTCCCCCATGGCAAACTGCAGAGGGATGTCCTGGCCAGGGCACATGGCATGGGCACCCACCCTGTGGTGCTGTGACAGGGCAGCCAAACCAGCAGCCGTCAGCGAGAGCAGGTCACTCTGCCTCCGGACAGGGCCAGGATGGACACAGGCAGAGACTCAGACAGCCACAGGCAGCCCCCTGACCCCATCTCTTCTTTGCTTGGCACATCTTCCTACAGGAGGGAAATACAGGCCAAAAATTTCTCTTGGTCATTGCATTTAATTGGGAAAAAAAATTTAAAAAATCAGCACTGAAGAGTTGCAGACACATGCCTTTTGCTCTGCTTTCCAAATCTGGGGTGTTTCCAGAGGGGGGCAGAACCCAACTCCTGGGCCATGACCAGGCTCAGTGGAGCACCTGCACTTACCTCCAACTGATGTACTCAGACTCTAGAGCTGAAACACTGCAACCTAAAGTAGTACACACCTCAATCTGGCTCCCTACACATATGCCCAGACTCCATTCCCCGCTCTGCCTGATTTAGGGTTAGCTGATTATTCAGCTGCTTTATCTTGAGGGGAAAAAGAAACAACAGATAATCTGGAGATTAAACTGGAACCACTCTTCCTAAGAAACTGCTTTCTGGAATGCATAGTGAAGAAAAAAAAAATGTATGTAGCTTATACAGCTCCCAAGGAAAAGATGAATATCCCAGTCACCCTTAACAGAGTCCAGTAAAAGTGCTGAGTGAATTTGTAAGCACATGATGCTGAGCCTCCTGTGAATCCCTTCAGATGAACCTTTCCCTATGCCTTTCAGGTAGCAGAAACGATGTTTATGAGATCACTGTTCATGTGACACTTGTGGGTGCAGACAGGAGTAGATTAACAAAGGTTTGCATTACCCTACACCGAATCTTCACACAAAATAGTTTCAACTGATTTACAAAACCTCTCTCATAACCCCTCTGCTTCCTTGGTTTCTCAAATGTAAGTGTGGAAGGAAGGGCCAGAAGGAGGAGAGAGAAGGACAACCCTGCGGTGGCTTGCAGGGCTGGTCCCGTAATGCACCACAGACCACGAGTTGCCCTGATACGTCCTTCCACACTCAGCACATGCTTGGGAAGTATGTCCTGGCCACAGAAGTCACACAGTCTTCAGAGACACTCCCAGCTCTCAGACAGAGAATGCTCATCAGCCCACTGAACCCTCTTAAACTCACGGGCTTCCTATGGGGCCAGTGGCAACCACAACCCTCCTGCAGTGGCTCAAGTCCCCATCAGCATCAGCTCTTCCCCTCCTCAGTACAGCAACATCTCTGAAAGACAACCTGAAGGAGCTCCAGGCGTATTCATGCTGTAGGCATCAGCCCCTAAAACACTGCTATGGAGCACACTGGAGCAAATATATGGCAGGGCACATCAAAGGAAGAAACAGGTAGTAAAACGTGGCAGCCTGTAAGTGCACCTTATAACAGTTTTTACTTTGCAGTCTCCTCAGCCAACAGTGCTTTAATAAAATACAGTCAAGAGAGCCAGTGTCAGCCTGCCTCTGAGAGCAGGGAGCACTGGCCATGAGTGGGCATGGGGAAAACAGGGTGGGCTCTGTTCCCAACACCACTCCCTCTCCCCCTTCCAGATCCTCACCCTGCTTAAGGTCCTCCCACCACCTCTGTGGGGCAGAGACCCTTTTATCTGCATGTCTTCAGGACATGCACTGCAGACCCCATCATCATCACTACAGCAAGTTCCACCATGGCTGCTCGGCTCTCCAGTGTGAGATCAGCTCTGTCTAGCCAGAAAAGAGGAAAAAAGAGACCAAAACAAAACCCCCAGCACATTAGTCACTGTTAACTGTTCTTTCCAGAAATGTACTATTGAGGGGATTTCACATATTTCCTGGCAGGGAGATTTCATGGTGGCGTTTAAAAACGCTTGATTAGTAAGATATAAATCCCCATAGCTAAGATCAGCAAGAAGTCCTTTCAAACACACACATATACACATTACAACTTGAGTATTTTACCTTTCCCCAAAAAAGCAATTGCTGCTGTCAAGTACACCCTTCTATTACAGCCACATGCTCTTTTTAAGAATAGCTAATCAGGAAAACATACAGAGGCATTTAATCAGGTTGGGGTTTTTTCCTTTAAAGACCTAATATTTTGGTTTGCAACTGCTGCCAGCTCATGCTGGGTGGAAATTTAGTACTGTCAGCATTTAATTATTATTTTAACACAGATTTTCCTACCTTCCTACAGCGAAGAAACAGCTAGAAAAGAATGCAGCAATGAGGAGTTTTTTAAGCTGTTTGACACCATCCTCATTAGTTAGCTGTACTGGAAATTACCATTTAAGGACAGAGGGAATCTCGGTCTGCCATCCCCTGTCAGGGCAGATGTTCCCCAGTCTGCACCTCCACAGCCGACTGGAGAACAGTGTCCGAGGGACAGCTGTGAGGGACCACAAACACCTTGCCCTGGAAGCTGCCAGGCTCATTGAAATATGTGCCAAGGAACTGAAACGCAGAGCACCTGGTTTGCATTGTACTGTGGGCCATAAACAACAAATCAGACTAGTTCTTTTTGTCAGCTTAGAACCTGTTTTCCTCATTTTTCCTCTCGCTGTCTGAAACGAACTCAATTCTACAGCCTTCTGTAACAGGCTACAGGGGAAGTATGCTTGTTAATCTGCTGCAGACTGCAAGACAGGTTTATTTGATTCAAACAATGGGGAAAATAAAAAACAAAACACAAGATAAAACCAGGTTTTAGGACTTCTGAAGAAATCCAGAACTGTGCTGCTCACAGCAAACTCCCAGCACCATGCAAGTGCTGCGCTTCAAGGTGCTCTGGAGCCAGGACAGGTGCATGGCTCCAGGCCAAGCTGGTGGGAACCTGCTCCCTGCTTTCTCAAAAAAAAAAAAAATTTAAAAAAAAATCTAGATTTAGACTTCAGCCCTTGCAAAAGCCAACAGAGAAATGAGAGTGCTGCAAAGCAGGGCTCGTGACAGCATGTGTTAAATGGCGCAAAGCAGGAAGGGCTGTGAGGACACACGTGGATAACTTTATCTTCCAGAGCGGATGGAGTAGTCAGCCACAGACTTATTAAAACAAGTATTAGTCTGTGATAGCAATCTAAGATAACACTAAGAGGTTTGTCACCCAAGGAAAAAAGATGCTATTGCTGGACCTGTGTCCATAGAAACCACATTTAACCTTAACAGAGGATCCCACTACACAGGTGACTCCTTCCTTGAGAAACACAAGCACCCTGGTTGGTACACACTGACCTCTGCACGCAGTCACACCCACATTTAAAAGAGAAACACGTATATATATGTGGCATCTGGCAGAAAGCAACACACAATTCGATATGAATTTTAGGTGAAGACATTTTATTAGGTGAAATCACCCAGATTCTATACCTTTATTACTGCAAACGTGACAAGCTAAAAAGCAGCTAATTGGTTACACACACTGTTCTCACTGTATTGATTGGTTAGTGATTATAATGAGTTTTGATAAACCTATCTTATAGCTAAACATCCTTAGTTTACCTTTAATACCTAAAAGCATCCGCACACTGGCTGTTTGACCCTCTTGTCATGGCTTTTTCTGAACATGTTCCGTTACTCCCAAGTCCCTTCCCATAACTGCTTCTTGGGTTAGGGCAGCCTCCCCCTGGCATCAAGGGGCTGTGTTTTGAGAATGGGATTATTAGGATCCTCTCAGCATGAAGAACTTCTCCTGTCTCACGGGAACAGGAGGATATTGTCAGGGCCTAAATCTTGGGAGAAGAGAGCTAGGCCGCTGGCAGGCCTGCTGTCTGCCCAGACAGATATAAACAGACAGGAATGGAGGCTAGGAACAGCAAGGGGGCTTTGCTCTCCTCTACCTGAGGAAAAGAGGTCGTGGATGTGGCGTTTAACATCCAGATGGTCATTATAAAGGAACTTACCTGTGACAAATAAAGAGGCAGCAATTTCATCTGCTCAGTATTAACTCTTCTCACAGGGCGCTTCACAAGCCACATTCCTGGAGCAAAGGGCACGTGTTTAAGAACCCACATACCGTTCCAGTTTTGCAGAGTAAAAGAGAGAGGGAAACAGCTCTGGTCACGGGGAGTATTTGAATGTCACTTTGTTAGGCTGTGCATTGCATTTGACAGAGCTAGTAAAGGAAATGAGAAGTGATAACTGATAGTGCTGTGATTAGATCAGCCACCTTGGGAAAGGTGCTGAAGCAGAGATATTTCACTAAAATAAGGAGAATCCTGGGAATAGATTTCTGGCAAGTGATCGCAAAGGAGATATGGCCAGAATTAGAAATGGATTTTGCAGGCAGATAAAACGTAATAGATAGAAGGCAGCTCAAAATGATATATCACAAGGGCCTATAGAGTGACTATAAAGTTTGTCTGCAGTTATTTAACATACAGAGATCCTAGAAAGACTTAACTTCAAAATACACTTGCTGTCTTATTAACTTTAATGTGCAGAAATAAAACAATGTTGCATTAAAGCTCTCTAGTAAAAAAAGAAGCTCTCTTCTCCCCAGGTACCCACCTCTGACTTCAGTGGAGTTGCAGGACTTTATACCACAAGATAGAAGTACAACAGGAATCTCTTCCTGGACTTCTGACTGACAGAGACAGGTGAAAATGTACATTTCATATTTTTATCTTACAGGAAGTTGCTTTAAAAACAAAGGATAACTATTAGCAGTGGTAATTAACACTCTGTAATAAACTCATTACATGCATTTCTGTAACTAACCTTGTTTCCCTCCTGCAGTTTGCAGGTGAAGCAGTTCTTTAGGCTGCTGCTTAGGAGAAGGTTAGCTTTACTGGCTATTAAAAAAGGTTTCAGTCATCCTGCTGACCACATCTGTCTGTCTGTCTGTCTCCTCCTTAATAAGTTTGCGCAATTAAACTAAAATTTAAAGACAACTAGCTTCTTGCAGTTCTGTAAAATGCCCAAGAAAGAGACACAATGAGTACACTAACCCAGGGAAAAGCTGCTAACTGGGCTCAGTCATCAGCCATCAGGCATTGACAGCCCATCTTCACTCCCATAGTCACAAGACTTTGAGACCAGCCTATGAGGGTAAGGGTCTGCAAGTCAGAAAAAGCCAACACATTGTGCCCAGGGGGCTGTTTAGCCGCTGGTCAAGTGCTGAAGTTTGTGCAAACAAGTAATGGATTGCATGTTGATCATAACAAGATACAGATTTCACAGTAACAGCAACATAAATCTGTGTTGCAGCATATCTATGTATAAAGAGGTCTTCTCATCTGCTGGCTTCAAAGAGATGTATGTGCATCACTCACACTGCCAAAGTGGGAATACTCACATAAATCACCTTTGGCGGCAATGAAGACTGCACTTGAAAGAGTGAGGATGTCTGGGGAAGACCCAAGTATTAACACTGTTTACCTACCACTGGAATACAGATTAATAATGACCATCAGTGTATCAATGATAGAAATGGAATATCAAATCCCACATCCACAAAATCAGATGCAACCACCACTATGTCCCATGAGAGCTCCTCATGAATACACCAAGGCAACGCTTAAACATCAGCCATTGATGTGATCAAACACCAAACTATTCTGCTCAGGCAAAATCTTCATGGATATCAGCTAAGTCAATCAGGGACGATAGATTTTGGCACAAAAAAGGATAAACTTCAATGTTTGCCACTGTTTGTGCCCACACTGGCACCAGAAGAAACAACTGGTTAGATTTTCCAACAGGCCACACTGCTTGCTTGAATACTTGCAGAAGTCAAGGCCCTTCCTCGCCTACCAATGCTGTTCCTGGGCTGAACCTCCTGTCCCTTACATCTGGAAACAAAAGTTTCATTCCCAGCACTGCTACTGGCCAGCCTACATCAAAACAAAGCTCTCCTTTTGACATAAAACAAGCTCTTCCCAACAGCCCACGAGCTGAATCCTGCTGCCTGACTTTGTCGTTGTTATTTTGAATAAGAAATGGGAGGGCAGTTTCTGTAGTTTCTGTCTGTATTAATCAATATTTAGGTGGTTTCCTGACCATTCATTCAAGTGCTAAAAGTGGTTTTGACAGTAAGAAATCCAGGCCAGTAGCAGCTGCTCAAGAAATGCCATTAATACTGTGCATACCCTCCAAATTTCCCCAATGTTCATGTTTTACTAGCAGGTGACAGGAACTTAAATAAAACATGTGAAGTATGAAAGCAGGATCAATAATTCTGTTGGTGTAGACACTTCTATACTGGAATAATTTTTGCTCCAAACACCTTATTTAGACTGTAGGTTTTTGGGGTCAGGAAGAAAATCTTTTTTCCAGACTATGAGAGAGCAGGGTGCTTGGGAACACATCCTGCCCTGTGGTCCCACCTCTTAGGCCCCCACAATTAGCAGTAGCTAATAGTAGTAAGAGATTGACCACAAACTCAGAATGAAAATTACTACATGGAAAAAAGAAAACAATCCTCCTCCAGATCTCAAAGCAATTCCTGAACTGTCCACGTGACACGGTGAACAGGCATCCTCATTTGAACAGAAAACACTGTGCACAAGCAAAGCAAGAAGGGAGGCAGCATGATTAACTATGAGCAGCCCAAGCAGGGAGCAGGCAGCATCCACCAGCCTGGGACATGACCCTCTCAGGCAGAGGGGGCAGGTGGGCAAGATTGACACTATTCTTATCATTGGGGTGCTGTTTCTTGAAGATAACATGGGGGAGTAGGGGGTGTTGGATAAAAAAGCCTTTGCTAATGCCACTGTGAAATTACCCCCTCAATAAGGGTCTCAAGGGCTCTACCATAGAATCACAGGGGTTGAAAGGGACTCCACACCCCCTGGGCAGCCTGTCCAAGGGGTCCCTCACCCCCACTGGGGAAAAGTTCTTCCCCATAGAATCACAGAATGGCAGGGGTTGGAAAGGACCCCAAGGATCTTTAAGCTCCAACCCCCCTGCCACAGGCAGGGACACCAGCCTCAGGCCTGGATCTACACAAGGTTACACAGGGCCCCATCCAACCTGGCCTTGAAACACTGCAACATTCCCCATGTTGCTGTGGAACTTCCTATGTTCTAATTTGCAGCCATTTCCCCTTGTCCTGTCCCCACAATCACTGAAAAGGGGCTGGCCATTTCCCCCTGCATCCCATCCTTCAGATATTTATAGACATTAATAAGGTCCCCCCTGAGTTTTCTTCTCTCCAGGCTGAACAGCGCCAGCTCTATCAGCCTTTCCTCACAGGGGAGATGCTCCAGGCCCTTCATCATCTCCTCAGCCTCCTCTGGACTCTCTCCAGGACATCCCTGTCCCTTTTATCCCAGGGAGCCCAGAACTGGACACAACATTCCAGGTGAGGCCTGACCAGGGCAGAGCAGAGCAGAGGGGGAGGATCCCCTCCTGTGACCTGCTGCCCACACTCCTCCTGATGCCCCCAGGATCCCATTGTCTCTCTCAGCCCCCAGGACACACTGCTGGCTCATGGCCACCCTGTCATCCACCAGAACCCCCGGTCCTTCTCCACAGAGCTCCTCTCCAGCAGGTCACCCCCAGCCTGTCCTGATTCCAGCAGTTATTCCCTCCCAGGTGCCAGACTCTACACTTGCTTTTGTCAAACCTGTGTGCCTGGCCCTTTCCTCATCAGTCACATCTCTTCAACACATCTGTACAACTATCCAAGCTGATGGTAGGGGGATGAATGAGTACGCAGCCCGATCCTACAGCCACACTCTTCACCAGCGAGGGTGATTTCTGAGGGAGCATGGCCTCAAATGCTGGCCCATGAAGAACCAGAGCAAGGCTGTCACCTGGTCTCATGCAGGCCCTCATGTCCCAAAAGCTGCGTGGGACCCAGAGGGGACGCAAGCCCCTTGGAAAGAAAGAAATTATTCTACTTGGAAAGCCAAACTGTTTTCTGTTTCTAAAGACACTGACTTTCCAACCCAGGCTGGCTGCCTCCGAGGTGCTGGACAGGGAGATCACCAGACACCAGTGAGGAACAGGAATGTCCCCACCCATCAGAAATGGCATGCTGGATTACAAAGTCAAAAGGATTTTTAAGACACCCTTTTGATGTTGGTGGTGTTTGGTTTTGCTTTCTTCTCTTTTTTCTTGCCTAAGCGCAATTAAGCCAGCCTCACTTCTAGCCAGGCCATTTCCAGCTGCTGCAGCGTGCCCCAGGACTGTCAATGGGCTGCAGGTGCTCCAGTAATCAGACCTGCGTGTGAACAAGGGCACACCATCCTCACACACATGCCCAATTTCTATGTTGTACCTCATTTTTCACAAAACAAACCAAAGCTGCAATATTTTCCTCAGACCTTCTTCATCACACCCCAAGCCCTGCTCCCATCATGTCATAGATCAGAGGGGAGACCATCCACAGTGGTTCCCACTCCATAACATGGGGCCCAGTAATTAGGGTGTGACAACCACAGCTACAATACCTGTACATTTAATCAAAACCCTGTAACTTCCTGGCACTTGTCCAAATTTCCTGAGCAATAACCTCACTGCAAGGCCTCCCCTGGGACCCTGACTGCAGTAGGCACATCACCTAGCTGGAGGTTCCCAGGGTAAACAGGGCCTGACATGGCCGCTTCACTCCCCAGCATAGTGAGGCATGGAGCTCTGAACAGGGCAGCCACAGCAGCACCATGCAGCATGGTGTCAATCAGGGATGCTGCCATAGCCCTCCCCAGGACAGTAAGATCTGCTGCACCACTACATGAGACTACTTTTCAAAAACAGAAGACAGAAGGAGAAAAAAAAAAAATCAGACATACCAGTTAAGATGTAGCTTATTTAGATAGCTCAGCTTTTCAGAGTTTACTAATTGTAGTAGAAACTATTCACAGCTCATGTCTCTGAAGAAGTCAATGTCACTCCCGTTTTCAACCTTACGTAATATTTGGTAAGTTTTTTCTATTCCTCCTGCCAGACTGAAGTTGTCCCACCTTGGTTTCACGAGACACTGTCATCTGACCCTCCTTGTCCCGGTCCAGCAATTGCCCTGCACTTCCACACCTTCTCCCCCAGCTCCTCCTGTGGCCTCAGTCTTGGGTATTTTTTTTTCACCTCCTGTGTGATCTTACTGACTCGCACACCAGTCGCTACCAGGACAAAGAGAAACGTACTTTCTGTTGCCAACTCTGCTCTCCAACCAAGCCCATCTCTCAGCCTGCCTTGCTAATATCCCTTGGTGAGCATTTTGTCATCAAATCAAATTCAATACAGCTGCAGTGGACCTTTTGATCTTTCTTCACTTGCCCAGCCTCTCTATCACTTCTGAACAAGCTTCCACCCTCCCTATTGCTCAGGCCTATAACCTCTTCCAGTTCCCCCATCCTTCACATCTTCACTCTTCTGGTAATACCACTGGACAGACCATCAGCTGGTGTAAATCAGTGTAATTCCACTAACTCCAATGGCATTATACCAATTTAGAAGAGATGAGTTTCTGTCTGGTGCTTCTAAAAGCAAATACATTCTATTTGACAAGTAAAAACCCTCAGCCAGGTCCCTCAACATCTCCTGTATTTATTACCGTGATCTCTTGTCCTCCAGTCTCCCAACAGCCACACTCTTTTCAATACACATAACCTCCAGAAATTCCTACCTGTCCCTTTGTTCTTTGCCACCCACACTCCAGAAGCTTCCGTTCCACTCTCAAGCCTCCTGTACCTACCCACTGTCTGCCCCTCTGCTGTGCCTGGCTTCCTATGCCTTCTGAATACATCTGACATGATCCGGTGTGCTAACAGTGCGTAATTAGCAGTAACAAATCACACACTAATTCAGAATCTTATTTTATGCTTAAAAAAAAAAAGACAGGAGAATCACCGTGGAAGTTCAACACCTACTTTCAGATGAGGACAGAATCAAAAAGACACTGTTCAATACAACATGGGCACACACCTCCAAACTTATATAATCACCAAGATTATATGAAGTGTTACCTGTTATTGGTGCCAACCTCATACTAAGTACTGCACTATCCCAGGGAAGGGGGCTGAAATTTTCATAACCATTTTAATACCAGTATAAATCTCTGGTTAAACCAAACATGCCACAGTGTAAAATGATGGGAATGATACCACAATAACACCCTGTGTCTTCACACTCTCTAAGACCACACTGTTAAGGCCTGTAACGGCTGGAGTTCCTGGCTCCAACCTCACCATCCCTGCTATATTTGTATAAATGTCTCTTTTTGTAAAAAAAAACCACAACAAAACACACTTGCATGTTTTGTTCAGTTTACAATCTATTGGAAAAAGAGAAAAGCTCTTTCCAAGAGGCAGAATAGCACCTGTTTTTAGGGTTTTCCACACCTGGAGGGATGTGAGAGTGTGAGGGCAAGATCAGGCCCTTAATGAGAGTACTAAGGAGTTCGCCATATGCACAGTGCCAGAATGATAAAATGTTAATGAAGTGAAACTATATTAGTGAATTATTAAAATTTCACTCCTCTCCGCAAAGCACAGAGTGAGAAAAACTCAGTGAAGATAACGATAAAAATAGGATCAAAACATTTGGATCCCTTCTCCACCTCTAACAAAAAAAGCTTTACAAAATCTGGTGTTAAAATTAACATATTAATTGGATAGCTTCTACAAATGATCTACTGTAAAACCCAGATCAAAACAAGTTGGAGTTGGGGGTAAAATGAGATTTAATCCAGTTAAATATGGATGGGTAAGGCCTTCAGTTTCCTCCCGTCTCTAATAACCTCTCATAACCCCTCTAATGCCTCTGGCTCCTTTCCACAGCAAGCCAGGCCAAAGAGATTTTAGTGAGGGGAGTAACCCCAAGCACGGCTCTCCATGGACATGTCAGGCTGTGGAGTTTGCATCTGCTTGCTGTGATGGAGGCCAACAACTTTATCCAGTAATAAGGTTGGTTCCTCTACAAAGCCCAAGAGGAAAATCAAAAAGCAGCTCTGTACCAGGGAGCCACAGAGCTGCCGGGAGTTAGGAGCAGCGGGCCTGGCCATCCTGAGGCAGGAGAAAGGATCACAGGAGATGCCAGGCCGCTGCCCAGTTCAGCAGGGCAGGCGCAGGGCTTGCAGAGAGCTACACTAAAAAGAGCAACTGCTCTGCTGTACTGCATTAACAAGCCATTTCCAATCAAGCTGCCACTCTCAGAAACGCTTTCCAGAATCTAGCTGGAGTTGCCGTGTATGTGAAGCCCCGTCTGTTAGGAAGTCTGGTGTATTCTCCTCGCAACAACAATAAGTATGCCCAGACGTCGTGAGTGGGCTGTATCAGCAAGTAGGTTGTAGGTAAGTGTTTCACAACCACAATCCTGCTGGGGAACCCTCACACTCAGCCTGAGCTAGCTGGAGTTCACAGACAGGGTCCCACCACAGCTTGGCATGTGGGAGGTGGGCAAAGGGAGAAGCCAGTGCAGGCCGAAACCACCCTGGTCCTCAAATGATACCCGTTCTTATTCGGTTTTACCCTATTTTCAGTAAAAGGTAAAAACATCCAATGTTGGAAACTATTATACTGGCTAGCATTGATGCAAATCCCTGCTGATGTTTAAAAAAAACTATGGAATCAAACAGCTCACCAGATCTTTCCCCACACCCACCGTTGGCCAATTCCTACAGACATTATGGAATAGATGAGTTCTGGGGGGAGTTTTGAAAGAGCATAACATGTTACATCTGTTCCTCCCCAAGAGAGGTGAGGAAAAACTGACCGCCAGCAAGCAAGCAGCTACCAGTGCCTGGGCTAATGTGAAGGTAGTCCTGCACAACTTGAAGCAGCTGCAAGTAGTGTGCCCAGACCCTGGCTAGTTGTAGCCATTCCCCTGATCACTCCCACGAGCAGTCTCTGGAGCAGGGTTATCCCACCGCTTTGCTCCAGTCCCCACAGCAGGACAACTTGGGGCGCAGGGAGCCTTGCTGCTTCGTGGGCTGCACAGGCAGCCAAGGGGCAAACTTTGGACTAGACAGCCAGCTTCAGCCCAGACCAAGTCCAAAGTCTGCTAAAGGCACCTAAAAAGTGTTACAGTGAAGTTACAGAGGGTTTGAGTTGTCCTGATGCTTAGCAACTGAACATGGGGTACCTTAAATGGAGTGGGATTTCCAAAGCCCAGGAGAGAGTCACTTCCCAAAAACTGCCTTGCCTTCCACAGCTTCAAGCTGGTTTCCCAGAATCAGCTGATAACTTCTGAAAAAACACAGTCGTAACTTTTACATTGAAATGCTGTTTTGTTGGAGACTTTTCCCCCCGCCCCTATTCTTGTTACAGTTCTACTTTGGCTTGGCCACAAGAGCAGGTAACAAGCCAAATGCGGTTTCATTAGAAATATTTCAAAATCATGGCCAAAGTTGTACTGCACTGTGTTATGTCTGAAGTCACGAACTGACAAATTCCAATACCAGCCCGGACAGTCCCATTCCAGCCCAGCTTAGGCTTCTGGACAGCCCTGGCAGCCACTCCTGCCAGGACCAGCCCTTAACACCAGGACATCTCCTATGCCAAAACTCACTACTTGAAGCCGCTCAGCATGCCTGGCAGCTTCTTTCAGGTTTATGTAACTTTTCCACATTTCCTCCTCAAAACCCTCTGTGAAAGTTCAACTCAACACCATAAATACTATGTGGTGAGCCAACATCTGAGAAATAACGTTCATTTCCCTGAACTTCCCTGCTCGCTAGTGACCTAAACCCCAGCCCTTGCCTTTAGTCTGGACCTTTGTCCAAAGCTGTATCCAACCTTACAAACCTCCAACCTGGCATCCCAGCCAGGCCAGGCTGGGCAGGGACCAGGAAACAACTGGCTTCTATTCTCACCCCCAACCCTACAACCCATATACACACACACACACTGCATCTGGGCGTTAGCACGAGATTCTCAGGAAAGGCAGAGACATTTCCAAAGTTTTCCTCCATTAGCAATTGCTAATTAAGGGCTAACGAATTTGACTCCCAGGTCTCCTCTTAATTTGCCTCACAACTTTGGGTGGCCCCTGCGAAATGCTAGGTTTTGGCTCCCTATGCTCACATTGCTATGGATATTAAAGAATGAATTTCTGTCAAGTGATTTATGATCCGTGATGAAAGGCAGCTCAGAAGTGTAAAGGACTATTAGCAAAATAACTGGTGCATTTTTGATCCTTCATTCAGGGGGGGAGGAAAGAAAAAAAAGCCTGAATATCCACACTGAATATTCAAATCATTAATGAGGCTCAAAAGATATTGCAAACAGCATACTTTTCAGATGTGGCTCAGAGAGGTCAGTAGGTGGATTCATTCACTGATTTATTAAATAACAGCAAAAAATGGCAAGACAACACAAACATTTAACTTCTTGCATTTCCCTTGGGAACAACTGACATCATCATAAAACTTTTACAAAACAAACCCATTAGAAATAAATTGAGTAGCACATACAGGAGGACGATGAAGGGTAAATCTAGAAACTACCTAATCCAGCTCATTTCCTTCACTGTGTAAAAACAAGTAACTGACACACTTCCTGCCAGTGAACCTTCCTGCAGATAAGGGTGCTCCCAACAACAGGAAATTCCCTTCTAGAAGCAAGCACACTTTTGCTACCAAGCCAAACTTTCTCCATTTGAACTCCACAGCAATTAAAGGCAGCATCTGGCTAATGAGGCACGAGTTTATCACACAACTGCCCAAAGCCTTTGCCCACAACCTGCCCGCTCACAGCAGAAGGGGGGTCCCAGCTCCTGCGTTTCGGTGCCATCCCAGCCCCGCAGTTGACAGGGACCCCTCAAGTGGAAGAAGCAGCCTCTCCCTCTGACTTTACCATCCTTTAGGCTGCTCGGCCCAGAGATTTTAAGGCCAGGCCTTGAGTTTTTCAGGTGGCAAGATCCAAAGCTGTGGGTGGAGAGGGTGCTGAGCACTTCTGCCTCAGCACCCAGCAGGATTTACCTCCTGATCTGCAAGACCTGCTCCTGATCTCTGGTTTTCTTAAGAAATTATAATGTAAAAAGTGAAACACGCAAGCCAAGAGTCCCAGAGGTCAAACTGGTCATTTAAGGTTTCAGAGTGATGATTTATGCAGTGGGTGAAGCACTCAGGTTCTTCTTCTCAGCTTGGTCACTGATGTTGTGACAGAACCTGGCAGCAGCTAAACCAACCACACAGCCCTTCACTCGCTCCTCCCTCCCAATGGGATGGGGGAAGAGGGGAAAAAAAAGGGTTAAACTCCTGGGTGGGGATAAAGGCAGTTTAATATGACAGAAGAGGAAAACAGTAACAATATAAATGTACAAACCAAGCGGTGCATCACTGAATTGCTCACCACCTGCACACCACTGATGCCCATATGGTTTCCAAGCCACAATCTAAACCCCCAGCCAGCTTCCTCCAAGTATATACTGGGCATGTTGTCAGACGGTATGGAATATCCCTTTGGCCAGTTGGGGTCAGCTGTGCTGGCTGTGCCCCTCTCCCTTGTGCCCCTCCTGCAGAACGCTCATGCCTCTTTGCTGGCAGGGCAGTATGAGAGGCTGAAAAGTCCTTGACTTAGTATAAACATTGCCTAGCAACAACCAAAACATCAGTGTGTTATCAACATCATTCTCATGCTAAATCTAAAACAGAGCACTACACCCCTACTAGGAAAAAAATTAACTCTACCCCAGCCCAAACCAGGACAATCACAAAATGAGGATTAAAGGGAAGAGCAAAATTAAATGTTTCAGGGAAAACACAGCGAATACTCAAAAGACATCTTCACCACAAACATCTGAAATCAACAGCTGCTGCCCAAAAAACAGGCAAAAGCATTAAAAGCTTTCTCCTGAGTTTGCTCTGAAATACTTCTCTCCTGCTCCAAAAGCAAAATAGCTCCCTCCTTTCACACACAATAAACTTCCAATAGTCCAGCAAAGTAAAACTTCAATTTACCACAATAATAGTCTGACTTTCTCATGCTGCATTCATCAGTAATGAAGTATATTTTATTCTCCTATCTCCACTTTTGTCCTCAAACAGCACACTATAACCAAATGGTGATTTTTTTTTATTATTATTATTAAAAGCAATTGCACAGGGCTTCCCAGAGTCATTTGCCTGGTGGGTTTTTTGGGGGGGGGGTGGGTATGTTTTTGCAGGTGAGGCAGAGCTGTGAAACAGCCTTCATATTCAGGTCCAAATCATTACATTTTAATATAATGTTTTAACGAGGAGGAACAGTGGGAGATCTAATCAGTCCTGGCTTTCTCTCCTAGGTCTGTAGACTCCCACTAAAAGAAACATGTCCTGGGCATTTGGGGTTTTTCTTTGGTGGGGTTTTTTTTTTGATGGGTTTTTTTTTTGGGTGAGAGGGTTAAAGTCACCCCTCGCTACTGTTTGTGGGGGTTTTAAGCCTCTTTGGCCCTTCTGGTTGAGGCCTTTCCTCCCCACACCAGCCACCTGTCCCCAGCTGGGGCAGCATGCCCACCGCAAAGAGGGCAGCCCATCGGGCACGGGGCAGGAGGGCTGCATCTCCCAAACGCCTCCTTGGGTGGAAAGTGGGGGGACACCCCTCCAGAGAGGAAAGAGGGGAGGCAGCGGCGTGGGGTTTTATTGTGAAATGACCTTGATTTGACAGGCACGTTCTCAGATTTCAACAGATGCTGTGGGAAAGGCAGCAGCAGCAGCCAAGGCGGTCTGAGAGCATTTCTGATGATATGCAGACTTTTTCTTCTTTTTTTTTTTTTTTAAATAACTGGGGGGAGGAAGGGAGGGGGGGGGAATAGTTCTTCTCAGTTTCCATGACAACAGTGTCTCCACTTGTCTGTTATTAGATACCATCCGCTTCCTGTGTCTAAATTTTTAAACCAATCAGAAAAGTGTTTATAGATTTTACAGCTCCTGGGACAGTCCCTCTCCTCCAAGAGCTACTTTAATGATACGTAACGCTCAGGCAGCCAGGGCTGCAAGGGCCTTACAGATTTCGGCTGCAAAGCGGTGACACTTTATGTTGTTTCCCGGCTGCTCCGTGGGCCCCGCCGGAGCGAGCTGGGGGTTCGCTGCCCCTCCTCAGGCGTCACCACGTCGGATTGATTTTAAACCCACACAAACTCACTTTCATCGTTGGCTGGTTCCCGTGCCTGATTCATCCCGTGAAACAGCACAAGCCCTCCCTGCCTGACGAACCATCACCGCCCGAGAGAGAGCCGCCGTTATCCCACCGGAGTAACGGTCTGCTCTGACGCAAAGGGCTCCGCAGCAGCGCATCGCCTGCCGCAATTAAAGTTTCAGAGAGCTGGGCTGCGGGAGCAGTTGCAGCGTGGCCGCGCAAACGGGCTTCCACGGGCGCATCTCCGACGATGTAAAGAATAACTGACCGCAGCGTAGTTGGCAGGTGCACGAGGAGACCCTCCTCGGGGTGCGGGGGCACGTGAACGCATTGAGAAGGCATTAATGCACCCCGAGTCCCCGGTAAGTTGGGAGTCAGCGCTGGCCAACAGCGAGCCGAGGGGAGATGAGCTGGAAACAGGCAGTGCCTCCTCCCGGCGGCTCCGACAGACCAGCCCTGCCACAGGATGCCCTTCAGGCGGGCGGGCAGACACGCGGAGCCCGCCAAGTACCGAGCGGCTCCTTCCCGGGCAGCGATCTTACAGCCGCCAGCACGCAGGAACAAAAGGGAGACCGGGGGTGGCTGCCCCCCGCCCGCCCCGCCGCCTGCGCCGCTGCCCCGCGAGCGCCCGCCGGGCCCCGGCCGGGGCTGCAGCCGCCGCGTCCCGCCCGCCCGCCCGCCCGCCGCGGCCACGTCCCGGAGCCCCCGCGGAGCCGGCGCTGACGGGGCACAGCGCTCCCGGGATGCGGCCCGGCGGCCGCCCCTCACGCGTCCCCTGCGCGCCCCGGGCGGCCCTTCCCCGCCGGCCGCCCCCAGCTCTGCCGCCTCCACGCCGCCCTCCGCGTCCCCAGCGCGGCGGGGCTGCGCGCCCGGCGGGGCTCGGCGGCAGGACGAGGGCGGCCGGCGCGGGGCAGCCCCGACTAACTCCCCGCCGCGGCCCCCGGGGCGGCGCCGCTGCCAGCCCGCGGCGGCCGGCGGCCCCAAAAGTTTGGCCGGGGCTCCCTGCCCCGGGAGGGACGGGTGCCGGCCCCCGCGCGGGCCGGCCGGTCCCCGCCCGCATGCGCTCCCGATGACACCGCGAAACGCCACCGCCGCGGCCGTTACCTGCTGTCCGCGGCTCTCGGCTCCCGCCGCCGCCGCGGGGGTGGGTGCTCCCCGCGGCCGGCCCCGCTCCGCGCCCCGCGGCGGGAGGCAGCCGCAGCCCGCGCCGCCGCCTGCCGCCCCCCCACCCCCGGCGGCGGCGCCGCGCCCCGCCGGGCCCTAGCGCCGCCCGCCCGCCGCCCCGCCCCGCCCCGCCGGGCCGCCCCCCGGAGCTGGCGGCGGGCGCCCGGCCGAGGCCTTCCCGAAGGAAACTTCGGGAGCGGGGAGGGGGGACGGAATGAGGGGCGCTGCTCCCTGGGGTGGGGGGTGTTTTCCCGCGGGTGCGTGGGGATGCTTCTGCGGCGGGGCCGGGGGAAGGCGGCGGACGGCAGGTCCTACCCTTTGCCTGTCCTCTCCCCGCTCGGGCCCGCTCTCCCACAGGGGCGCCGCATGGCCCGGCTCTGCCGGCGTCCCGCCCCCCAGGGGGGACAGGCCCCCCGGTGCCTGGCTGCACGCCGCTGGCTGCCGCCCTGGCCATCACCTTGGTGCCGCTGGAGCCGGACTTCTGCATACTGAAAACTGAGACATGCAGAACTAAAACTGCTATTTCTGGTACCGTCCTACTGGCCGGCAGCTCCAGCCGAGGCTCGGCACCTCCTTGCACTGCATTCTTCACAGAGCAAGGAAACTGCCCCTAGTGCAGGCCAGCTTGCAGTGCCAGGGCTGCACCCTGCCTCCCCCTCCTCGCTCCTTTACCCCTTGGCAACCTTCATCCCAACCGCCTCCTGCTGCTTCTCCTGCTTTACCCCCATGGAAACGGGTCCGAGGGAGCTCTGGACTGGACTGAGCTGGGACCCGTCTGTAAGCACAAGGGCTGGTAGGGTGTCAGAGCTGGTGGCATCCTCACTGCCACACACCCGGGGAACTGACAGGCCTGTGAAGGGCATCTCACTGTAAATGTACCTTTCTCCAACCCACCCTTCAGAGTGACAACTCGCACGATAGCCATAGTGACTATAGGCAAAGCCTAGCTTTATCCCTTTAGATTTATTTTGCCATAATGTGGGAATGACAGGTCTGGGATGGGATGAGCTGATTTGGTTTTTCACCCCAGGGTATACAACCCTTCCATGACACTGAGTCTGGGCAGAAGGCAGAAGGAGAGCTGTGTCCTGCCAACCCTTATTCCTGCCTGCCCCAGCTCCACAACTTGGCTGCACAGGGCTCCCAACCCCAGACCCAACGCACTTTGGTGTGGGAATGACACAGAGAAACCCAGATTGTGCACCAGGGTATTGCAGCCTTCGGAGGTCAACAGTATATATAAAGTAGCAACTCTGAATCTCCATGGTAAGATTTGGGAAAAATACAAAAAAGCTTGTTTTTCTGTATCTGTATCAAATACAGTGTTACTGGTCAGAAGGGAATGAAAAATGCCGCTCTGCCCTTTTTTCTTGCTGTCTCAGGATGGGTTTTGAAAAGCCAGTGTAGGTTGAAGAAGCAGCTCGGCCCTTCCATTCGTAAAAATTGCTGGCATGAAACTTCTCCCTGCCCCCACCTTGGTCCTGGCTGTATCCCTGGGCACCGCTCGTCTGTGCAGATGGCCGTAACCTCCTGTTGATTCCCTGATGCTCTCGCATCTTCACTGGATGGACGGGCTCAGTTCATCCCAAAGTGAATATAAAACCCTGGGGTTTCCTGAGCAAAGTGACAGTTTTCCATTTCTATGTGGCCTTGGTGACATGGAGACGGAGGCGTTCCCGTCTCACAGGATTCTTGTGTGACACACTCAGGTCCCTCGTTCCCTTTGGTTGGAAGTTTTCCACTGACCACTCTGCAATACGCCTAAGGCTGCTGCAGGAGAGGACAGGGCTGCTTGCTGAATGCCTTTACAGCAAAGTCCTGACAAAATAGGGAAGGTGTGGAATAAATCCAACACAGGGATCCTTTCCTGGGCTCGTTTCCTAGTTCAGATGAGTAGCCGTTGGAGCAGCAGCCACTGGAGATGCTCCTGAAGTGGAAACATCTGATTTAGTTTTAATGAAAACGCCCCAAGAGTAGCTGAGCCTTTGGTCTCAACTTATCGATGCAGCTGGGGACCCTGGGCACCACGTTAATAACAAGACATCTATTAATTGCTTTTAAAAATTGAAATATCTGTTTGCAGCTTGGCCACACAAGGGAACCCCACACGTGCCAACAGGCATCTCCACAAAGGGCCAAATCCTGGCCCCGCCGAAGGAACCCCCAAATCGCATCATCGTATGCAGTGCTACTCCATATCAACACCATAAAGGAGGCATTTTTTCCTTTCCTCTGCTTACCCATTAACTCTAAGTCAGGTAATTTTCCTAATGAATCAGTGGTAACATTTCTTTGTCCTTTGATCAGGTCACCTGAGTCACTCTGTGCCTGCTCTCTGCTAACCACAGCAGTTTTAAACCTCAGCCTAAGTTCCTGCAAAATTTAGCCACAAGTATGTGCATTCCCCTCCTGTTGTTTGCTCCCAGTGATGCAAGCTGCATTAGTCTTTCATTTCTTCCTTCTTCCTCCCACTCATGTATTTGAGGCTTTCTTACATGCTTTGTAGCTCTACTTCCCACCTCTTCCTCATTTAGATCCTTCCTAAAGAAAAGAGTGTTTTAGAGGACCCACATACGCAAGGGAAAAATATTAATAGTGGAAACTTTCTGAGAGGAGCGTTCTCCCTGTGTCTCCAAGTGCACCTTGTCTCTCTCTATCAATCTTAGCAATGTTAACTCTCCCATGGAGAGGGCTGCTTTCTTATCCACCTCTGCCAGATGAAATAAATGGAGACAAAATTCTTACCTCTCTCCAAATGGGGGAGAATTTATGCTGTAAAATGTTTTCCCATGCCCACATCAGTCCATTTTGTCCAATTTTCCTTCAGGTTTTTACGTTAAGCCTTGTTTTCTTCGAGAGTCTGTCATTCTAGCCTTTCCAGCTGGTGGCTCCTGGGTTATTTCTGGCCTCTTGGCCAGAGTTTTCAGCCCCTGGAGCAGCCCCAGGGCACAAGTGACTCTTCTCCTACCTCAAGAAAAAAACTCACTGCCACCTCCTCCTTACTGCTGGCGCAGCGTGGTGCTTGCTCCAGGGACAGACAGATGATAAGGCACTTTGCCACAGGGATCCATCCCTCTTGGGAACAGCTCCAGCCCCACGGGTAAGGCAGCTCAAAAGGACCTTGACTGTGCCTCCAGGGCAGCTGTAGGTCCTGCTGTAACCCCCCCTTGTGTCTCTTCAAGGACTTGCTGTAGCACCGTGTGATTATTTACCAAGGAGCAGAGTTAGGAGGTGTTGCAGGTGATGGGCACAGTGCCCCTGAGTGTGCCCTCCTCCACAGCCCTTGCTGTGTTCTTACCCATTCCCTTTCTTCACTTCCAAGAGCGTTTATTGAGACTGGGATGGCTGGGGAGCTCCCAGGGCAGGTACAGGGTCCACATAAAATGAACATAACACTGGGAGGAAACCGGTCACCATACCACTGTCCACTCATCACTTCCATAAGGGCATTTCAGAGCTGTGCTGTTTACCCTTTTGTCTCTTGAACATGCTCTGTCTCTTCGTTTGAACACAAAGATGCCAGTGCTTTAAGCCAGATCACACGTTCTCAAGGGCAGGAAGGTAGCAGTGACTTTTTGCCACTTACTGGTTTGCCATTCGTATCTGACAGTGCAAACTGGAGGGCAAATCCTCTGAGGAGCAGCTGAGGAGCTGGGGGTGTTCAGCCTGGAGAAGAGGAGGCTGAGGGGAGCCCTTCTCCCCACCTACAACTACCTGAAGGGAGGTTGTGGAGAGGTGGGTGATGGTCTCTTCAGCCAGGGGACAGGAGATGGGACAAGGGGAACTGGCAAGAAGCTGTGCCAGGGCAGGGGCAGATTGGACATTAGAAAAAAATTTGTTACTGAAAGAGTTGTGGGGGCCTGGAACAGGCTGCCCAGGGAGGGGCTGAGTCACCTTCCCTGGGTGTGTTCAAAAAAGGGTAGATGAGGTACTTAGGGATGTGGTTTAGCTCAGGATGGGATTGGTTGGACTTGATGATCTTCCAAGGTCTTTTCCTACCTGGTGATTCTGTGATTCTGTGAAACCCAGAAGGCAAATTTAAAGAAAAGAGTCATCTAACTTTTCAGATATACCTAATGTGCCTACTGCCTCAGTCCCTTGTGTGCCTGGCTTGAGTCGTGCTTAAGCTTTTCACAGAATGAACACTCACCTGTGGAATTCAATGTCCTGTTGCCTGGCAGAGGGAGAGGGCAGGCAGCAAGGAGACACTCCTGCTCCCAGTGCTGTGTGTAAGGCCAGCCACTGGCCCACGCCGGGCTGAGCCCCAGGCAGTGCAGGGCAATGTAGGGGGATCACGGGACCAACATTCCCTGTGCTGTGCTTATGAATCCAGCCCCACTCGCCTTCCCCACGGACATCCAGGCACACCTTTTATGGTCACTCAGGGGTACTTAATTATGCACATCTATGTGTTCCTGTACTACTTTAATAACAGTGTAAGAGTCACTTGAGCAATAGATTTGGTTTTATGAACCAAAAGGATAAAACTCAGGTTCTCCAGTGGACAATGAAACTGGATTTTTTCCCACTCTTCCTTATTTTATTTTTGTTAATATCACCCTTCAACTTTGAATTATCCTGCAAGTATTAGGGCTCATTAACTTTGTTTCAGCTTGTACTTTGTGTTAATGGGATGGTTTTTTGTAACAAATACGAATCACTTGAATGCTAAGGCTTAAATGTTTAATAAAAGTCATTAGTAGAATTACGTGTGAGGACTTAAAAGAAAGATGATGGTGTTGTTATGGTTACTGCTGTATCTCTGGCTGTCAGTGGTCTTTGTACCCTTTGCTTATGTCAGGCCTTGAGGTTTTACCCTCAAGGATGGGATAAGCTAATTCTCACACACTTAGAAAGTGCTCCAGTGTATGTACTCCATGCTTTCTCCAAGCTCACACACGTGGATGGTAACAGAGACCTTCAGCCTTCCTGAGCTACCCAAAGAGCATTTTGTAAGACAGACAATCCATTTAACCCTTGAAATGCTTTTTGGTTTAAAAATATTTCATACCCACTTTATCTTGTAGTCTTGCCAATGTCTACTAAATTACACATCTCCAGAGCTGAGCACTTTGACCCCTTTTGGAGTCTTGCTCTCAAACACCTCTTTAAATGGTCCTCTCTAAATTCTCAGGGGTCTTTCATGTCTTGCTTTCTAGGCACCCACATCCCTCCCAGGGAAATTGCTCCTGTAAGCCTATGAGGGGCCAGCCAAAACATCACAGTGCAGGGTGCTTGCTTTGTTTCCCAAGTGTTTCCTCAAAAATGTATGCCTGGATCCATCTTCACTCTCCTGGGTACACATCTTGACAATCCAGCTATTGAAGTAGCTCGATGTATGCACACAGTAAACATGTCAACACATCACATTCATAAATTATTACAGGCAATGCCAAATCTGCCACAAAGATTTTTCGACTTCAAGCTGCAGAAGAGGATTGTCAGTGGCAGAAATGCTGGAAGACTGAATGAGGAAAATAAGAAGAAGGTTATCTGTTAAACTCATGCAACTAGGATCCAAGACAGCATATGTTTTATGGCCAGTGGAAAAGAATCATAGAATCATAGACTGGCATGGGTTGGAAGGGACCCCAAGGATCACAGAGCTCCAACCCCCCTGCCACAGGCAGGAACACCAACCTCAGGCCTGGAGCTACACAAGGTTGCCCAGGGCCCCATCCAACCTGGCCTTGAACACCCCCAGGGACGGGGCACCCACCCCCTCTCTGGGCAGCCTGTTCCAGCCCCTCACCACTCTCTCTGGAAAAAATGTCCCCCTAATATCCAATCTAACCCTTCCCTCCTTTAGCTTTAATCCATCCCCCTTGTCCTGCCATTGTCTGTCCTTTGAACAAGCTGATTCCCCTCCTGTTCCTCTGCTCCCTTCAGGGACTGGCAGGCTGCAATGAGGTCCCCCCACAGCCTTCTCTTCTCCAGGCTGACCCAGCCCAGCTCCCTCAGCCTCTCTTTGTAGAGCAGCACAGGCATCAAGTTAAAAGAGTGAAAATCATAGAATATCACTGAGGTTGGAAGAGACCTTTAAGATCAGAGTCCAACCACAGCCTAACCCTGCCTAGTTCACCTCTACACCATGTCCCCAAGCACAACATCTACATGCCTTTTAAATCCCTCCAGGGATGGTGACTCCACCACTTCCCTGGCAGCCTGTTCCAATACTTGACTACCCTTTCAGTAAAGAAATTCTTCCTGATATCTAACCTGAATCTCCCTTGGTGCAAAGTGAAACCATTTCTTCTCATCCCATCACTTGTTACCTGAGAGAAGAGACCGACCCCCAGCTCTCTACACCCTCCTTGCACATAGTTGTAAAGAGCAATAAGGTCTCCCCTCAGCCTCCTGTTCTTAAGACTAAAAAGCCCCAGGTCTCTCAGCCACTCCTCACAGGACTTGTGCTCCAGACCCTACACCAGCTTCACTGCCCTTCTCTGGACACGCTCCAGCATCTCAACGTCCTTCCTGTAGTGAGGGGCCCAAAACTGGACACAGCACTTGAGGTGCAGCCTCACCAGAGCTGAGTACAATGGAACAATCCCTTCCCTACTCCTGCTAGCCATATCATTCCTGATCCAGGCCAGGATGCTGCTGGCCTTCTTGACCACCTGGGCACACTGCCTGCTCACATTCAGCCAGCTATCCACTAACCCCCCCAGGTCCTTTTCCTCCAGGCAGCTCTCCAGCCACTGCCCCAAGCCTGTAGCACTGCCTGGGGTTATTGTGACCAAAGTGGAGGACCCAGCACTTGGCCTTGTTGAACTCCATACAGTTGGCCTCTGCCCATCAATCCAGCCTGTCCATCTGCAGAGCCTTCCTGCCTTCCAGCAGATCCACACTCCCATGTAATTTGGTGTCACCTGCAAACTTACTGAGGGTGCACTCGATCCCCTCATCCAGATCATTAACAAAGATGTTAAAGAGACCTGGGGAACACCACTTGTGACCTGCTGCCAGCTGGATTTAACTCTGTTCATCACAACTCTTTGGGCCTGGCCATCCAGCCAGTTTTTAACTCAGCAAAGACTATATCCATTTAATCCATGAGTGGCTAGTTTCTCCAGCAGGATGCTGTGGAGAACAGTGTCAAAGGCTTTACAGAATCCAGACCATTAATCTCTCTATCTCTGTTACTTTGGTATGTGTCAAAATTTGGGGCTACACCTGGTGTGACAGCTGTGCCTGGCAGCTTCCTGAGACTCAGCTTGGGCAAGTGATGGCAATTTTAGCTCTCCTGGTGCCCAGAGCTGTGGAGAAGCACCTCTGGGTCTGCTCTGGTGTTGTGCTAACTTGCTGTGTGCTGCTGAAGCTAAGTGCTTGTCCTGCAAGCCTGCATTTTGAAATTCCCAAGTAACTTCATCTGGTTTTGCATTTCCCAGATCTGGCTGTTTCCAGCAATGTTTTTAGCAAGACTCCCAACAGATTATATACTAGTCTTCCCTGGAGCTTTCACCAATCAGACATTTTAATTATAGCAGATACTTTTCTCCAGCATCTTAGTTATTTCAGCAGCTTTCAAGTTGAGAGATGAATGGCATCTGCTTCTTTGGGTCTCTTTTTCCCTCTGCCTCTGATAATGTCTTGTCTTTCATGTACGTAAAGAGTAAATCAACAGGAGAGAGATTTTTACTACTATCCTGTTAGTCCAGTATGACAGATACACATTTGATATTTTCAGGCATTAAAAAAAACCCTGATACCTGTATAGAAATGAAGGGCACGTAACAACAGGGTGGCAACAAACAATAAAGTGCAGCTCAGGGCTTGTGGTTCATCATTTTTGGCTTCAAATTTGATTCTGGTGAAATGCTCTCTCTCACTGTGTGGGACAGCTTCTGTTGCACTCATGCCCCAGGGACAGTGGGCTCCCCCACAGCCCCACTATGTTGAATCACAGAATCACAGAGTTGTAGGGATTGGAAGGGCCCTGGAGAGCTCCTGGGGTCCAACCCCCTGCCAGAGCAGCTCCCCAGCTCATACTGCACAGGTCGGCGTCCAGACGGGGCTGGAATCTCTCCAGAGAAGGAGACTCCACACCCCCTGGGCAGCCTGTCCCAGGGCTCCCTCACCCTCACTGGGGAAAAGTTCTTCCCCAGGTTGCTGTGGAACTTCCTGTGCTCCAATTTGCAGCCATTGCCCCTTGTCCTGTCCCCACAGACACTGAAAAGGGGCTGGCCATTTTCCCCTGCACCCCATGCTTAAGATATTTATAGACATTAATAAGGTCCCCCCTCAGTCTTCTTTTCTCCAGGCTGAACAGCCCCAGCTCTCTCAGCCTTTCCTCATAGGATAGATGCTCCAGGCCCTTCATCATCTTTGTAGCTCTTCTCTGGACTCTCTCCAGGAGATCCCTGGCTTTTTTTTCCCAGGGAGCCCAGACCTGGACACAAAAGAGAAGAGAGCTGTAGGGCTTTGTAACTCCACCTTGTCTTTCCCAAGAAGGAAACCTCACAGGTATGAGCCCCTAAATCTGACACAAGCAGTACGACTGGAGTGTTGTATGGTGAGAAGACAGGAAACTTTTGTCTCTTCAGACATTACAGGAATGGAGAAACCTGGCAACAGATTTACTCAAAATCGGTCAGGGAAGACAGCAGGCCTGCCAGCGGCCTAGCTCTCTTCTCCCAAGATTTAGGCCCTGACAATATCCTCCTGTCCCCATGAGACAGGAGAAGTTCCTCATGCTGAGAGGATCCTAATAATCCCATTCTCAAAACACAGCCCCTTGATGCCAGGGGTACAGGCTGCCCTAACCCAAGAAGCAGTTATGGGAAGGGACTTGGGAGTAACGGAACATGTTCAGAACCAGCCATAACAAGAGGGACAAACAGCCGGTGTGCGGATGCTTTTAGGCATCAAAGGCAAACTAAGGATATTTAGCTCTAAGATATGCTTATCAGAGCTCGTTATAATCACTAACCAATCAGTGGGGTGTGAACAGTGTGTGTAGCCAATTAGCAGTTTTTAGCTTGCCACGTTTGCAGTAATAAAGGTATAGAATCTGGGTGATTTCACCCCATCAATTGCTTCACCTAAAATTCCTATCAAATTGTGTGTTGCCCATCGCTGGTCACCACAAAAATCTCCCTCTCATTTGCCAAAATGTGTGCTCTGACCTATTAATGTCACCTGGGCTGATAGCAGTAACATGGCTTTGCTGGATCATGTTTAATTGTTTGTATGTTTGCATTAATTTAACATGAGCTTTGCTGAGAGAGCCTGTCCTTCTGCAGGCTGAGAGCTTCCTGGTTCTAGTAAGCGCAGCCTCTCTGTTATTCCATGGTCACCTTTTTGCACCTGAGAATACAAACCTTCCTCATTTTAATGGGATGAATCAACAACAGCAATCAATTATCTTGCAAACTAGCTTTATGTGCATCTCATTAAAAAAACCTAAGTCATAATTCTGCAGTTAATGAGAGAACAGAACTTTTTCTGCCATTTGTTTCTTTCATTGTTTAAGCATTCATGCTGCAAGGGCAGCCCATCTGGTTTAGATTGTAGGATGGAAATCTCAAGACCTACTGACCATCCCCTGATTTGTAATTCTGGAAAAAATGGGAAGTGGTTTGGCAGCGTAATATGTTTCCCTGCCTCTTGTAGAAATAAATCTCTAGCTTGGGAGTAGACTGGAGCAGACAACAGGATGATTTTGAGACAAAAAAAAAACCCCATGCTACAAAAAGGGGCAGCCAAATCCAGATTCAGGTTTCAAGTAAGTCAGTGTTGGAGTTCATGTTGAGGTTTGGGCTTTTATAAATGAAGCTGGATTACCTGTGCAATATACATTTGAGCCCAAACTCAGACACTGCACTCCGTGCTGTGCAGCAACACCTGGCTGGCTGGGTCTGGTCTGAGTCTCCAGGCATTTTCCTCTAGAATCGAGGTGTTAGTCTGGTTCCTTCAATAGTCTGCTAGACACAAACACAAAGGAACATCCCTAGCTATTGCAGAATTACAAGCTGCAGGTTATTTGCATGGTGATGCTCTCAGCACCATTACTCATAGGATCATAGAATGGCATGGGAACTGTAACTGGGAATTTCCTGACTTTGGTGCAGAAAAGGTCTCTGCAGGGTGTAGCATGGTGCAGTGGGGCAGGGCTGTGGAGCTGGGGCTCAAGAAGGCACAAGAAGGGGTTTGGTGTAAAGCAGTGGGACTGTTGTGTGCCTGCTGAAGCTGGAATTGGACTTAGATGATCTTTCAAGCAAGATGGACATTATCTGTTGCCCAGCAAGCATGCTCCCCAGCCATGCAGTCCTCCATCACCTGGCACTGCTACCTTTCTTGCTCCTCCTTCAGGAACAGCGGTTGTCAGGGGTCAGAGGAGCCACAAAGATGCTCAGAGGGCTGGAGCAGCTGCCCTACAAAGAGAGGCTGAGGGAGCTGGGCTGGGTCAGCCTGGAGAAGAGAAGGCTGTGGGGGGACCTCATTGCAGCCTGCCAGTCCCTGAAGAGAGCAGAGGAACAGGAGGGGAATCAGCTTGTTCAAAGGACAGACAATGGCAGTACAAGGGGGATGGATTAAAGCTAAAGGAAGGAAGGGTTAGATTGGATATTAGGGGGAGGTTTTTCCAGAGAGAGCGGTGAGGGGCTGGAACAGGCTGCCCAGAGAGGGGGTGGGTGCCCCGTCCCTGGGGGTGTTCAAGGCCAGGTTGGATGGGGCCCTGGGCAACCTTGTGTAGCTCCAGGCCTGAGGTTGGTGTCCCTGCCTGTGGCAGGGGGGTTGGAGGTCTGTGACCCTTGGGATCCCTTCCAACCCATGCCAGTCTATGATTCTGTGATTCTGTGCTGACCCACACTGTCAGTTAGAGCTGGTGAGCAGCAGGTGCCTGCTGAACACCGCAGCATCACGGGCTAATTGGCATCCTCGCACAGGGCAGCATCTTCTGCTCTATTTACCACACTTAACTGGCCTTCACTGCTCCAGGAGCTGAGGGCTTCTCACTTGTTAACATGTTTATCTGTGCAGTGGCTCTGTGAAGTAGGGAAGAACTGTTATCTCCACTTCATAGGGAGGGACTGGAACAGTGAGAGACCAAACATCCACCCCAAGGTCTCAGAGAGTCTGCGACAGAATCTGGGCCTTCTAAGTCTGAGGTTCCTAACCTCATTTTCTGGTAGTGACAGAACAGGTTACAGAACCAAAATTTCACAGGTAAACAAATGCCAGCACCTGCTGGCTGATCTCCACAGGCTGAGACCTCACATTCCTGCCAGCATATGTATTTTTCTCTGTTATTTCAAATATTTTATGATAGCATTGCCTTGTCTGGCCTAAACAACAGTCAAACTTCCTCTTGAGAGAGCAAGGGAAAACATTGCCACATTTTATTATTCCCAGTGTCTGGGCCCAGATGCAGAGGGGTGGCTGCTCTGCAGTTAGGGACATCCCTGTCTTTCTGCCACCCCAGCCTGTGCTCTCTCTGTGTGCTTCATCCCCCACCTCTGTGGTGTGGAAGAGCTGTGTGGCCTCCCTGGCAGCGTTCCTGACACATATCAATTGAAGAAAAGAGAAAAACCTGGCCCCATGTTCCAGGCTGACCCACTGCAAGGACCCAAGCTGCCATGCTCCTGCCTCTGGATATGCCATTTCTTAAAGCAGGCAGCAGTTCAGATCTCCAGTTCTGCTTTGGTCCTGCTCCTTTGACATCTATCATCAAACTTAAAAGTTAACCTGGGCTCTGTATTACAATGGTGCCATAATTAAGAATGATTGTAGATAGTTGCTAGGTGGTTGCTAAGAAAAGGATCAAAGGGAATTGTTTAAAGGAACACCTGTAAGCAAACTGTCCTGGAGCACTAAGAACACCTAATATGCACAGAGCCAGCTTGGCAGTGAAAACCCCAAGTCCAGACATCCATAACTAGACTGTCATCATGATAATGCTAACAACCACAGCCACAGGTCAAGAACACCCTTCCCCATGCAGGCACAGTCGATGAAGATGACCCAGCAGGTATTGTAATTACATGTAAGTTGCTAGCCATTGTAAATGGGAGCGTATTATCTGGTAACATTTGTGTATAAATACAATTAAAGTGCTGGCTTTGTGTGTGCTTGGTTTGTGGAAATCCACCAAGCACCAGGCCTGGACAACAGCACAGTCTCCCTGTGTGGGGGATTTGGCACACCATGTAACAAACCTGCTTGTCAGATCCCATGCTTACAGAAACTTAGGTTGTACTGAAAGAACTCTCCATTCAGGCTTGGGCACATGGAGAACGTGGCAGTTGCCTCATAGCCCTGAAAGGAACAAAGCTCTCTTTACCTTGATGGTCACTTAGTAATGAAAACCAGTGGCCACATCAGTTACTTGAGAGAGAGGCTACAGCTTGCTCCACACTCTGTACAAACCAGCCAGGTAGTTTCAAAGCCCTTATGTGCTCCCAAGGCCAATGGGATCCTGGGCTCCATCAGCAGAGGGGTGGCAGCAGGGACAGGGAGGGGATTGTCCCTCTCTGCTCTGCCCTGGGAGGCCCCAGCTGGATCCTGTGTCCAGAGCTGGGGCCCAACACAAGAAAGATGTGGGACTGTTGGAGAGGGGTCAGAGGAGCCAGGGAGATGCTCAGAGGGCTGGAGCAGCTGCCCTACAAAGAGAGGCTGAGGGAGCTGGGCTGGGTCAGCCTGGAGAAGAGAAGGCTGTGGGGGGACCTCATTGCAGCCTGCCAGTCCCTGAAGGGAGCAGAGGAACAGGAGGGGAATCAGCTTGTTAAAGGACAGACAATGGCAGGACAAGGGGGATGGATTAAAGCTAAAGGAAGGAAGGGTTAGATTGGATATTAGGGGGAAGTTTTTTACGGAAAGAGTGGTGAGGGGCTATAACAGGCTGCCCAGAGAGGGGGTGGGTGCCCCATCCCTGGGGGTGTTCAAGGCCAGGTTGGATGGGGCCCTGGGCAACCTTGTGTAGCTCCAGGCCTGAGGTTGGTGTCCCTGCCTGTGGCAGGGGGGTTGGAGCTCTGTGATCCTTGGGGTCCCTTCCAACCCATGCCATTCTATGAGTCTATGATCAGTTCCATGTGGCTGGATACATGCAGAGTGGCCAGCACACAGGGCTTTGTCCTGCTGACACGTCCTGCAGACGGCCAAACAAGGACACACAGGGATTTCTGAGTTTCTACTGGGATTAAACATAGCATCCTGCCTCTGAACAACCAGCAACTGCATTCAGTCATGCCTTAAAATTTGGTAAATGTCCCACCCATCTACCTCAAAGCATTCCATAAGCATGGTCCTTCACTCGTAAGACCCCTTGTGTTTCCCATTTTCCACCAGCAAACTGGGAAGGTGGCTATTCAGGCACATTTGTACAGAGCTTTGGGAACTCTGCAAGGAAAGACATTTAGGTATCAGGGATCTGTAGCAGCATGTCATGTTGAATGCACCTGGGGAAGAGCTGGCTCTGTTTTTGCAGCATTGCTTGAGGACTCAACTCCCAGATATATTTGGGGGTTGGACCTGATGATCTTTTGAGGTCCCCTCCAACCCCTACAGTTCTGTGATTATTCTGTGATATATTAAGACTCCATGTGTGATGGGGTCTCTTTGGACCTTCATGCCTCACCTGTAACATGGAGACAATGATCTTTCACTGTCTGGCCATTGCTATGGATGTACTGGCCTTGCAGTTGCCAGAGACAGAAACAAATTAGTCAAGGATGTGCCAAGAGGGGAAGGAGCTAACTATTTGGGTCTCTGTACTTCTCACTGACCTTCCTCCTCTGAACAGTGTTAGGGCTCCAGAAAAACACCTCCTCAGGCCTCTCCATCTGTGAAAAGTCCTCTGCATGACTTGTTTCCATCAGAATTAGCTGTTTAAAACATTCAGATATGCCTCCCACCTTTCCCCCCCACCCCTGCTTTTCCTCTGATCCTAGAAATACAGATAACATCCCTCTGTGGCCAGGCTTATCAGCCAGGAGTGCCTGGGTGAGCTATTCCCTAGTTGTTAGAAGCCTCCTAATGCTTGCAAGGCATTGTTCTGAGGTGTGTAAAGGCTCCTTATGGGAGATGCACCAAAAAGAGCAGTTACATACACACACTCTCTAAAGCCATTTGCTGTGGGATTACCAAGAAAAAATTAAGCCTGAGATTTACTCACAGAGAGCAGGGCTTTGCTTTGAAAACAGGCTTGCTGACCTCAGTCTAAACACTTTGGGATCAAGGTTTTATTTCACTGCAGGAGGGACCTCAGGCTCTTGCCCTAAGAGAGATTCACAGATTACAGAAAGGCAACACAGCAAAGTGACATACTGACAGCTCCCTGCCAGGTATTTCAGCCAAACCTATCATCACCCTGCTCCAGCCCAGCTTGTGGATCTGAGCTGGGCATTTTGGGGTCTCTCCCTGGCTGAGCAGTTTGGTCCTTGCCCAAGGATCTGTCAGAAGTGCTCAGGATTTGCCCTGTCTCAGGCTGCCGATGGCAAAGGTGGTCTTGGGTCACCTGGCTGCTGTGCCAACGTCCTCAAGACTGGGCAAGGGGCAGTGACATGGGGAAAAGATGGTGGCACAGGGAGAGGAGCAGGAAAACAGCTGGGACCTGGGACATAATGTCAGTCCCATTTCCTCCCTGCTCCGAGTCCCGCCTGGGTAATGAAAGGACATGGGGACATCAAAGAAATCTGAACAATGCCACCTGCTACCTCCCAGAGACACTAAAAGCAACCCAGAAGAAAAAACATTCTCTCCTGGGAGGTTAAACCAGCAAGGCTTTACTAAAAAAGATAAAGGGAGACAACTTTCCTCAGGAAGCAGCAAGCTCAGGGTCCTCAGAGGGATCAAGCAATCAAAAAGACTCTTCTGCCTTTGTTTCTTCAAGTCAGAAATGAACCAGATGTGTATGAAATATTTAAAAAAACCTAACCCCTTGCATGACTTCATGTTCTGCATTACTGTATCACAAAAGAAAAAGCATAGTGACCTATTATACGCTTTAATGAGACATGGGGCTGTCTCTCCTCACCCCTTTTCCCCACAGAAGAGATTGGCATGCTCAGATCTGAGTTTATTCCCTCAATTGTACACTGGCATTTACTCTCATGGCTGCAGCAGTGCCTTTTGTGGCTCCTCCTCCATTTCTCCATCTGAAACCAAAATTTCTGGGAGCTGAAGGAAGGTCTGTGTTACAGCTAGATGAAGATGTGGCTTTATTCCCTCAAAAGGAAACAATAACAAAGATTAACTTATTCATTCTTTGAAGAATCTTCAATGATAAGGGGTAAATCTGGCCTTGTTTCTGTCCATGTTTTGTTCTGTGAGACTTGAAAATGTAGTTTGGAGGTCATCAGGCTGGATAGTGTCCTCCCCCAAATACATGTCAGGGACTTCTGCTCAGCCAGGGAGTCAAGGCTGGATCAGTTTTCTCAGGCCAGCTATGCAAGTGTTTCCCACTGAGGCTGTTCTGCCTTCTGCCCTGAAAGGATGGGGGACATGGGTAAAACCAAGGGGTCTGCTGGAATCAGGCTGGGAGCTTCATGTACTGCAGACACACACACATGCACAAACCTGAGTACCCCAAAAACACACACACACACACACACACACACACACACACACCTGCTCTGAACTTCAACATTTCAAACTGGAGGCTCCATCCTTATAAAGCAAAATGAAATCTTTTGAATTTCCAATGCTGCCCACTGTAATAACAACCTACACCAAAGTGCCTGGGGTATTTCTGAAATGCAGGATGGCTGCATATTTGCAAATCAATGGGTGAAAGACTCCACATTTGTAATGATATGAGAGATCGCAGGAGCTGTGATGGAATCACTCGGACTGGTATCTGCCCTGTCACTCATCTGCTAGCAATAATAAATGATGGGTCTAATTCAGCAACATTCACATCTAGCTTTTATCTACAGAGAAGTCTCAAAAAGTAATCTCCCATTGCCCTGCAATGAAACTGGCTGTATTTTTTGATGAACTGTGCTCTAAAAATGTGTCTGTACTTGTTATCACCATGCCTTGGTTATGAAAGCCTAATGCCAAAAAAATGAACTTGCTTACTACATTATCAGGACATGCTTGGGGTTTTTTTCTGCTTTCACCATCTGCTTGCTTTCATATGCTTTCCATTACTGAGACAGTGTATTACACTGCTAGCAGAATTAGGAGGAATAATTTAGCTCCCAAAACAAACATGATGATAGTAAATACAATGGGCAACATTCTGCTCTCTCTTGAGTCTGTGCAATCCACTGAAGTCTGTTCTGTCACACCTAGCTCTGTCAGACTATTTTCTTAATCCTAAAGAATCATAGAATCATAGACTGGCAAGGGTTGGAAGGGACCCCAAGGATCATAGAGCTCCAACCCCCCTGCCACAGGCAGGGACACCAACCTCAGGCCTGGAGCTACACAAGGTTGCCCAGGGCCCCATCCAACCTGGCCTTGAACACCCCCAGGGACGGGGCACCCACCCCCTCTCTGGGCAGCCTGTTCCAGCCCCTCACCACTCTCTCTGTGAAAAAACTTCCCCCTAATATCCAATCTAACCCTTCCCTCCTTTAGCTTTAATCCATCCCCCTTGTCCTGCCATTATCTGCCCTTTTAACAAGCTGATTCCCCTCCTGTTCCTCTGCTCCCTTCAGGCACTGGCAGGCTGCAATGAGGTCCCCCCACAGCCTTCTCTTCTCCAGGCTGAGCCAGCCCAGCTCCCTCAGCCTCTCTTTGTAGGGCAGCTGCTCCAGCCCTCTGAGCATCTTTGTGGCTCCTCTGACCCCTCTCCAACAGCCCCACATCTTTCTTGTATTGGGGCCCCAGCTCTGGACACAGGATCGAGCTGGGGCCTCCCAGGGCAGAGCAGAGAGGGACAATCCCCTCCCTGTCCCTGCTGCCACCCCTCTGCTGATGGAGCCCAGGATCCCATTGGCCTTGGGAGCTGCCAGAGCCACTGCTGGCTCATGTTCAGTTCCTCATCCCCCAGAATCCCCAGGTCCTTCTCACAGGGCTGCTCTCCAGGAGCTCTTCTCCCAGGCTGTATCTGTGTCTGGGATTCTTCCAGCCCAAGTGCCACCCCTGACACTTGGCAGTGTTGAACCTCATTAGGTTCCCCTGGGCCCATCTTTCCAGCCTGTAAAGGTCCAGGTCCAGTTGGCTTCAGTGAGGAAATCTGGGTGAAGATGAAGGAGGAATGCAGCTCACATTATGCCAACAATCTCATGTAACAGAACACAGGGGTTTCTTCACTGCTGTGGTATGCTACACTTTTGAGCTACTTACTGAAGTAGGTATGATCTATTTAAGGCTTATCTAGCATATACCATGCATGGCAATCTCAAGGAAAGGTCTCTCTAGGCTGGTGTGCCCACTGGGCAAGGGCAGCCAGCAACACAGGCTTCACAGAGCAGCAGCAGCAAGCAAGAGCCCCCCTGAAAAGGCAGTGGTAAAGGGGTGGCCAGGGAGAGGGTGTGTTCTGCGTGTGGGCATCCCAGAACAGTGGGACTGCAGCTGCTCCACCCTCTTGTGAAGAAGCCTGGACCCAACAGGCTCTGCTGGCTGGCTTGCCTTGGGAACCCTGAGCAGTGCTGGACAGGCAGCTGTGCTTTGGTTTGGCTTGGGAGGGAGGACAGTGCTTAGGCTGTGCTGTGTGAACACAACATTTTTCTGCTGATCCAGCAAGGAGGCAGCTTTGTGGAGCAGGCTGAGGAGAGGGAGAGCCAGCCACACCTGGGAGTACACAAGAGACCAGGAGCAGAGGGAGCAGCACCCTTGCCACACCACTCCATGGTGAACACTAGCAAAGCACCAGCTGCGTTGTTTGGGGAGCACAACCCATCTGCAAAGGCAGCACAGGCAGGTGCAGGGGGCAGCAGCAGCACCCACACACACTCAGCCCACTTCAATGAGGAGTGCTGGCCTTTGGGGTTGTATTTTCAGGGAGGTAAGAGCTGGTGCCAGGAAAAAGACTTGCTTGAGCTACCTCTCTCCCACAGGGTCATCACTCATGCCATGAACTGATGTGAGCCCTTTTGAGAGCATCACCTGATATAAAACAAAAGGGTTTGTATTAAAACAAACAAAAAAAGAGAACACCTTTTTATGCTCTAAGATGAAAAATACAAGCAAGGCAGTGCTCTGTAATGATTTGGCCATTCCTGGTTTTCTTACAGACAAATTAAAATCTGGTTCTGCTGTGTATTCTTCTCTCATTCTGCTGGGGAGTCACACACTCATCTTCCATGAATGCTCTTCAGCATCAAGATGATGCTATACCCCTTAGTCTCAATCACTTCCACTAGTGTTTCCACAAGGAGATGATTAGTCTGAATAAAAAGAAAGTGGCAAAGTGAAGAGGTTCACTCCACTGCATGGGAGGAGTGAGGCAGGAGAAGGACGTGGAGGTGAAGCTGAACATCTTTTCTTTATTACATAATTACAGAGAACAGAGAAGCACCACTTGTCACTGGCTCACACACTCTCTGTTCTGCCACATTCACTGGAGCTTGGTTTCAGGTTACACCATAAAAGAAAATGAATGAAACCAGGTTTATCTCTGAAATGAATTGAGCACATGGCTGCTGTTTCTTTTCACCCACAGAGCACCATTTTGAATGTTCTGAATTAAATCACTGCTTAACAAAATAAACCACAGTATATAAACATTAATTAATATTCATAGTGAGTGAACTTGGGCCCAGATTTACTTTTGGCTGTAGTCCTTGAAAACCAGCACTGACAAAGCAGAGCTGAAGCTGTTCTAAATTATCATTTGTGATGGCAGTGTCGTAGACTAGAAGTCTATCAATGGGAATCATCATAAATCAGGGAGGAACTTACACAAAACGTGCTTCTGCAATAAACAGCAGGCTTCTGCAACCAAAAAGCATGACTGACATCAAGTTCTCAAGTCATTAAAATGTTACTTTCCTACCACACAAGGTTCACTTCTGCAGTATGGCCCTGCACTGTTTTGCATTAGGGTGCTAGAAGCATTACTTCCTTCAGCTGTTCCACCCAGTCTCTTCCCCACAACTGGAGGAGGCTCCAGGGAAATGGAGCTTAATAGGAAATTTAGGATATTGATATATAGCCTTATTGTTTTAGCAGGTTTACTTTGACTTCATAACACAAGGAAAACAATTTATCTGGAATATAAATAGCTAATAGGCCTAGGAAACCTGGTTATCTAATGCAGCATCTAGCTTACTTGCAGAAAGTGTAATGGACTCTTCTCTGTGGCATGGTAAATCATAAGGATTGCATAAAGAGGTGGTAGATCTGAAGAAGATGAGAAACACTGTTGAGATTTACCTGGCAACCAACACCCATTGGAAATCAAATGACTCTTTCAACTGCCAACATAGCATAAATCTTTTGTTATTGGCTTGCTTGGTTGTGGTTACTTGCAAATGAATTTGATTATTAGAAAAAGGAGGATAATAAGCAGGTAATATTTGAGCTCAGCAAGGTGCATATACTTCCCTGTTGACTTCAGAATGTGTCTGAACACATACAAATCAAAACAAGTTAGTGGCATCAGTGCCTTCATTATTCAATCCACTTCATCTTATGAACTGCAAATTAGTTCCTCACATTATTTGTCATGATGAGGTTAGGTTAGGTTTAAGAGTGACTCATAATAGATGGGTAGTAGAGTACTCAATGATAAAGAAAACCCAAGGAGTCTGGTGTCTCTGGCATGCTTCAGGCAGGGATGATATGTGCTAAACCTGCTAAGAGCACTCCTTTCCTCCAGAGGGGTGGGGAACATTAGCATAGTATTTGTACAGCTCCTGTATTCCTAATAAAGACCCTGAAATACCTGTTCCTCATGCAAGGCAAACAGGTTTCCAACTGAAAACTTCACTGCTTTTCTTAAAAACAAACAAACAAACTGGAATCCAAGCTTTAAAGAAAAGAGAGAGAAGGGGTTAGCATTGTTATTTCTGTTGGGATCTCTCAGTAAACTTCAGTGCAAGAAGAGAAAGAAAAGGTGTAACAAACTCTGCATGGTTCTGCACACAGATGAAAGCATGGGCCTCTATTCCTGTCAGCCCAAGGCAGGGGATAAGGTTAAGAAAAGTTAGAGACAGAACTACTTAGTCTTGACTAGTGCAGGTTAAAGTACTCAAATGCCTAAGGAAAACACTAGCCTAAAAATGACTCCATTTGCTTGTCTCTAGTAAAGCCTTGGAAGGTCCATGCTGTGGAGGAAAGATGGAAAGAGAGATTATGGTGGCAGATTAGTGTTGTAGTGCCACGATGCACTACTTCATAATGGAAAGGGGAAAGGCAGCAGGGATGGGAGGCAAGCTCTTCTGGCTAAAATAAGTCAGAGGAAGGACAGTAAAGGCTGGTTCTACTGCCTCTGCAATGGCCCCAAGGAACAGCATCAGGAAGGTTATCACTCTCCATAAAGCTCCCACAGAAATCCCACATCCCATGCCTCCAATGCAGAACACACACTGCCAGCAATACTGCAGCATGAACACTTGTGAATCAGGAGACTCAGGTAAGAGCCACTGAATCTATATTCACAGCAGCAGTTAGGACCTGGTTTGGGTGAGCAGGGTATGCATCATGCAAGAGCTAATCATAGGCAAGAATTCTGCACTGAGTGGGCATGGGCTGCCTCAGTTAAATTTAAATCAAAGAATAAACAAAAATAGACCTGTTACTATTTATTAAGTTAACTACCAGGAAACAACTAGTGAAAATAAGCTGACCAAATAACACAAGAAAATTTAGGAAAGGCTTGACATTTAGATCAAAGAAACTTTCAAGTAAGTTAAGGGGGGGGAACAACAACTTCTGCTAAAATGCTTCAGATCTAAGAGGATGAATAATCCCTTCAAAATGGTTGTTACTCATAGGGAGATCAGACATCCCCAATTGCCAGAACCATCCCCAAACGTAGAGATTGTCCTACATCTATTCTGCAAAAATGTCTGAGACAGTCCTGAGCTCTGGATATTCTCTGTGCCCCCAGGCAGCAACAACAACCCTGTTCCAAATACCATTGTGACAAAAAGATGGGGACAACCACAGCCCCCCACCAGGTCATGCACCCCAACACAAAGGACATGCCTCTTGACACAAGCCCCCATGTCCCTTTCAAACAAAGTTCATCACTAAGTAATCAAAACAGTTACCAGACATGGATAAAGAGAGAGAGATCAGCCACAAAAACTGACTTGGAGGTCAGAGAGTGTAGAAATACAGTGGCAAGTGCAGAGAGTAAAGCACTGGAAAGGAAGTCAAAATAACAAATTGCTTCCTAACTGCATAAATAATAGGAGAATAAGGAAAAACCAGAACTGCTCTGGTGTGGCAATGATGTGAAGATTAAAGGTAATGGGTACTTTACTGTGGTTTTCTGTCATTCCAGAGACAATGAATTTAATAGGAGAAAGCAGGCTGGACAGCAGAAGCCAAGGTCCTTACCTGGCAGTGGAAGGCAGAGGGTGCAGGCAGGGAAGGAAGGAAGGAATGAGAGGAGGTGCTGTCCCTCCCCAGTGCTGAGAAATGCTGCTCGGTTACCAAGACACTGAATGAGAGCAGCAAGGGGCACCAGCTCCCTGGACAGCAGCACTGGTCACAACTCTGGAAAGAAAATGAGAAACAATCTGGATGGTCCCACATCTTTTTTTGCCTGAGATCAATTCTGGGCAATTTGTTAAGACAATTTCTGAATAAAATAAAAATTGGGGACATGAAAGTAAATGGATCAAAATGTAACCTGGGCTTACTGAATCATATGTTCTTCTGAAGGGAAAAAACACACTTTTATAACTATCTGGACTTTCACAAAGCATTTTGATAGCAAAGCTGAGAGAGCATGGGATAGATGAGAGGACAGTGAGGTGGGCTGAGAACTGGCCATTGGGCCAAGCCCAGAAGGTGGTGGTCAGTGGAGCAGAGTGACTGGAGCCTGTGACCAGCGGTGTCCCCAGGGCTGGGTGTTGGGTCCAGTCCTGTTCGATATCTTCATTGACCTTGATGAGGGAACAGCACCCACCCTCAGCAAGTGCTGATGATCCAGAGCTGGGAGGGGTGGCTGACACAGGACACTGCGCTGCCATCCAGAGACCTGGCCAGGCTGGAGAGCTGGGCAGGGAGAGACCAGATGGGGTTCAACAAAAGAGAGTCTGGCACCTGGGGAGGAATAACTGCTGGAATCAGGACAGGCTGAGGGGACCTGCTGGAGAAGAGCTCTGTGGAGAAGGACCTGGGGGTGCTGGTGGGTGACAGGGTGGCCATGAGCCAGCAGTGTGCCCTGGGGCTGAGACAATGGGATCCTGGGGGGAATCAGGAGGAGTGTGGGCAGCAGGTCACAGGAGGGGATCCTCCCCCTCTGCTCTGCCATGGTCAGGCCCCACCTGGAGTGTTGTGTCCAGTGCTGGGCTTCCTGGGATCAAACAGCCAGGGATCTCCTGGAGAGAGTCCAGAGAAGGACTACAGAGATGATGAAGGGCCTGGAGCATCTCCCCTGTGAGGAAAGGCTGAGAGAGCTGGGGCTGTTCAGCCTGGAGAGAAGAAGACTGAGGGGGGATCTAATCAATGTTTATAAATATCTGAAGCATGGGCTGCAGGGGAAATGGCCAGCCCCTTTTCAGTGTCTGTGGGGACAGGACAAGGGGCAATGGCTGCAAGTTGGAGCACAGGAAGTTCCACAGCAACCTGGGGAAGAACTTTTCCCCAGTGAGGGTGAGGGAGCCCTGGGACAGGCTGCCCAGGGGGTGTGGAGTCTCCTTCTCTGGAGAGATTCCAGCCCCATCTGGACGCCAACCTGTGCAGTATGAGCTGGGGAGCTGCTCTGGCAGGGGGTTGGACCCCAGGAGCTCTCCAGGGCCCTTCCAACCCCTACAACTCTGTGATTCTGTGATTTTCAAAAGTGTTATGTGGGAAATGACCATTTAAATCAGGATGTGCAATGCACAGCACAGCCATGCATCTGGCAGAGATCTGGCCAGTGCAACAGGACCCCAGGCTTTACTGAAGGACAGACTGCACTGACAGAAGTTGCTGTGCAAGGAAGGGCCAAAAATATTGACTGGTCTTGTACAGTAACTTCAGAGGCATTTACAGAAAGAAAGTTATATTAATACAGAATATTTCAATATTACATGTTTCTATTAATAAAATGTTCTGATGACAGAAATTTAGGAAGCATTGCCAGTGCAGCAAAGGGTTGGAATATCACACAGAAAGACCTAGATGACTTTGAATAACAGAAACAGGGTGAATTTATCTGGAAAAGCAAAGGCTGGTAACAAAACTGTCATGGTAAGATGGAAAGCTAAAAATTAATTAAAGAAGATAAAATCACAGGGTGCTCAGCTGCAGGGTGAGAACTTCTAAAAGATGATCACACACACTCTGAGACTGTGGTAAATTAACTCAGAAGTGTTATTGCTCATCCTTGGAGAGGCATCCATGCCATTGCAGCTGCTGAGGGGTGTCCTCTGCTGATCTCTGTACCATTTGGTCTGTGGGGACAGGACAAGGGGCAATGGCTGCAAGTCAGAGCATAGGAAGTTCCACAGCAACCTGGGGAAGAACTTTTCCCCAGTGAGGGTGAGGGAGCCCTGGGACAGGCTGCCCAGGGGGTGTGGAGTCTCCTTCTCTGGAGAGATTCCAGCCCCGTCTGGACGCCGACCTGTGCAGTATGAGCTGGGGAGCTGCTCTGGCAGGGGGTTGGACCCCAGGAGCTCTCCAGGGCCCTTCCAACCCCTGTGATTCTGTGTGATTCTGCCCAATGCCCTTCCACATGCTGCCAGCAGCTTATTCTGAAACAAAGATGATGTTAACAGAAGACCTCTTCCTCATGGCTATACGGAGAATTCAGACCAGAACAGATGGGGAAGGACTTCTACCAGACCCAAAAGTCCTGTCCTGTATGGCGAATCGGGAGGAGCTGGGACTGCTCAGCCCAGATACAGGCAAGGCTGGGAGGAATGGGCATGGTAAAGAAGTGCAATATGAAGGAGCAAGAACTGGTTATATTAAAGCAACTAAATCATGCATGTGGCAATGCTGGAGGCAAAGCCATCTAGATTCTGTAGGGCAGTGGGGAAAAGTCCTTTAGAACAGGACTGTTCTGCCAGTCTCACTGAGCCCAAGCGGATCTCACGTCCCACAGGGTGGGTGTGCAGAGCCATCACAGGACAGCAGCCCCCTCCAAAAGGGTATCAGTGCAGATGCAGATGCAGATTCCTTGCAGGAATCCAGTGTAGGGTCTGCTGGAGACAGAAATGCCTCTGCAGTGCCTGCCCACTGTGGGCATGGGCCAGACTGGACACTGGCTGAAATTTTAACTTCCCTCTCCACCACTCCAGGTAATGAAGTTTGGTGTATTTATAAATGATATTGCTCACTGTGAATACTTCCAGGTAGCTTGAATCCAGCAGCTTGAATGGTAGCTGAACAAGGCACTTCATTCCTGTGGATGCCAGTGCTCCCAACCAGCAAAGCTACCTAGGTCTGACCTGGCTAGAGATCTAGCCAAAAATATCTGGAGGAGGAGAGAAGAGATGTGAAAAATCCACAGGTATTAAGCAGGGCTTTGTGTTAGAGCTAGCACTGACAGCCTGAAGGATCTGGTTCACTGAGGGGTCTTGGCACAGGGAAGGGGGTAGGACTTGCCAAAGGAAATGTTTTTTGCAGTGGTAGCTTCCTTCCTGCCTTGTGGTGCTCCAAGGCTTAAATCCCTGGATTTTCACAACTGCCCCAAGAAATGGCTTGTGAGGCATAAGTGAGTCCCCCTAGGATTGCCAAGCATATCCTAACACAGGAGAGCTGAAGCCAGCCAAGCGGAGGAAACAAACCTGGCTTCTGTTTCTCTGCTACTTCAGCAGGACCTGAAACACATACATTTTAAGGAGAGTCAATAAATCTATCTGTACACACATTCACATGCATTCATTTAATTTCACTGTTACAAGGAGCTATATAAAACTCTAAGAAAATAATTTGCTGGATTCCTACCCCCTTTTTAGCAAGGTTATAACAGCTGGTATATGGGCCTCATACAGTAACTGAAACTTCACTAGTGTATTACCCTTTTTCTCCTGATGGACCTCAGTAAGAGTGCCACCCTAAATTTAACTAGGTGGTATACAGAGATGGAGACTTCACCTAGCAGCCACATCATTTCTGATCTTTAAGAAACACTTAGTGTAGGATGAATAGTGCAACTCTAATAAAGTGATTGTAAAATGCCATTTTTCTCAAGGGCTGCACTCTATGAAGTTTCACCACTACATGGTGAACATGAGAAGCCCAGCAGACAGGAGGAAGCACACAAAGCAGCCTAGCTCACAGGAAGAGAAGGGAGGGTTGACTCTTCACCTCTACCCTCAAGGGAAGGTTTCCTCAGCAGCAAGAAGGGGAAAGCTGTGGCCCTAAGACAGGCCCACAATGCACCGCCCTGGGACTGGGAGGGATGGTGAGGAAGCAAATCTCCTGGGCTAGGAAAAGGTGAAACAATTTAGGAAGATCTTAGCTGATAACACAGAATTTCTTTTTGCTCTTACAGCTCTTTAGTGACAGCTTTCACAGTTGGCAACCTACATTTTTGGCCTTTGTTTTACCTATACATAATAAACATATGCCTTTCATATGCAATTTGATCCAGTTATGAGACCAACAGCAACTGCACTGGCAGCAATGATCCTCTCCTCACTGGGGTGGATGAAAGGTATCTTTGGGATGCATCAGGCTGTTCTCCCTCTGGCAATCTCTGCTGGGTTAGGAGCTTCTGGGACTCTGGAGAAACATCTTTCAAGTTGCAAGGTCCTGGCTTCAGGCTATCACCTATGTAGACATTTGTGACATATATATTAAGATTAATCTGATGTGTGAACAGAAATGCCTGTGTGTCAAAATGCAATAAGAAACAAGAAGGTAAGGCTTAAAAGAATATCCCATGTTGATTACCAAGGATGCAACAGTCAGAGATTGAGCTATAAAAGCTGAAGAGTGTGTTTCCATAAGACCAGTTACTATGCAATGAAGTTCTACCAGAGATGCAGTAAGGTTCTCCAGCAGAAGTCTTGTACTTTGATAACAGCCAGACCAAAGCAAGGATGTAATACAGCTCTATCATCCTCTTTTTGCCTCAACATGAGAGGGGATTATAACTTTAAAATGGGAAACAAAGCAGACCAACCTTGTTTTACATCCTTGGAACAAGGACTGAGCAAGATTGGAGGCCAGTGTGATACACCACAGTAATTTCTCAACTCCTAGAGAGTATAAAGGACTATTCAAAGGGGAGTCTGTCATAGCTAGGAAACAGGAAGCCAAAAGACATGATGAAGGCTCAAGGGTCAACATTCCTTGTCCCTGCCTCCCTGGGCACAGAGAGAAGAAAGATTTTGGGCAAGAGGGAACGCGTGTGTGCATGCATACAAAAGCAGCCTGGGACAATGAGCAAGAGGGGCTGGAAACAGATTTAAAATAAAATCACCCTGCCTTTTCATAAGGTCTGAGACTGAGTTTTGTTGTATTCACTTCCTGCCACACAGTGATAAATGCAGGTAGGAGTGTTCCTCAGCCTCTTTGCTAAAGATCCCCTTTACTTTTTCCAAAGTACCAAGTTTTCTGATCACCAAACACCACTTTGCTTTTCATGAAATGCTACCCCCTATCCCTTGCAGTGATGTTTATTTTCCCCTTTTTACACTTACCCTGCCAAAATGTGTGGCATCCAGCAGGGAGCAACAGGCAATCCGATATGAATTTTAGGTGAAGCCATAAAGCCATCCATTTTATTAGGTGAAATCACCCAGATTCTATACCTTTTTTACTGCAAACGTGGCAAGCTAAAAACTGCTAATTGGCTACACACACTGTTCACACTGTATTGATTGGTTAGTGATTATAACGAGCTCTGATGAGCATATCTTAGAGCTAAATATCCTTAGTTTACCTTTAATACCTAAAAGCATCCGCACACCGGCTGTTTGACCCTCTTGTTATGGCTGGTTCTGAACATGTTCCGTTACTCCCAAGTCCCTTCCCATAACTGCTCCTTGGGTTAGGGCAGCCTGTACCCCTGGCATCAAGGGGCTGTGTTTTGAGAATGGGATTATTAGGATCCTCTCAGCATGAGAAACTTCTCCTGTCTCATGGGAACAGGAGGATATTGTCAGGGCCTAAATCTTGGGAGAAGAGAGCTAGGCCGCTGGCAGGCCTGCTGCCTTCCCTGACAAAAACATGCCTTTGTTTTCAATTGGAAATAGATATTGATCGAATTAGAACCACTCACCAGTATAACACCCCTTGGCCAGGTTCAAGACATCAGTAACAAATGACATAGCTCTGTGTGCTTGTGTCTCACCACTTGGAGTTTGGGATGTGTGTGTGTTGTGCCTTTCTGCTAAAGAATACTGACTTTTATTTCACTTTCAATTTGAATTACAATTTACACTCTGAAGGAGCAAAAGTTAAGATGTTATAACATAATTTAGTCTTACACTGACTACTATGTGACCTTTGGTCCTTCTACTAAATATCCTGAATTCCCTTTTCTGCTGTTTATCATGACTCACAAGAGTAGTTTGCTTCATTTGGTGGAGTCTTGGTTAATTTTTGAAGAAATTTGAGTACAGCTGTGATCTCATCACTGGTGCTGCTGCATTTTAGCATTCCTAAATTAGGAAAATACTACAGATGAGATTTTTTTAATATATGTAAGTCTCCTTTACTGCTACACTTGATAAAACAGAAAAGGGAAGAACTGAAAACACAATAGGAAACATATAATTGAAATGTTTTCTGGACCACTGGAAAACATTCTCCCTCCTTGACACATGGAGCAGTGCCCCAGTAAACACTGACACACCCAAAAGGCAGAGATGTCTCTCTGGGTAACCTTAAAACACCAGGTAATTCTGTTGGTTCAGCACTGTTGGGGTCACATCTCCAGTAAGGCCCAAGGAGGATGTGGAACCACTGGGCCATACCAGATGGGAGGATCAGAAGAGATCATTTGTCTAGAAATCAGTCTGCAAGCACAGCCTGAGCAAGGCAGGGTTGTTCAAACTAACGCAGAGTCCAGACTGGGACACAACAGCATCCTTTAAGTACAACCAGGCTGTTGAACACAGAAAGGGAAAAAATTCATTCCCATGCCCATGGTAGATGGGGCAGGAACTAATTATGGAGAAGTAACAGACAGAATGTAATTGCAACAGTGAATTTGAGAGATTTAGGTTAGATAATAGGAAAACCATACACAGGATAGAGGTGCACTAGAAGACATTCACTGAGGTGGCAGCAGAATCACCATTAAAGAAGGTCTTTAACAACAGGCTAAAGCAAACATCCTTCAGGGTGCATAGTGTGGCTTTCAGTCAAGCAGAGAACTGATGCCCTGCAGCCACACCTAGCTGTGTTCCATCAGCCAGGTCTACCACAGCACCTTCCACACAGGTGCCTACAATGCCAGGGCTCTGTCTCAGTGCTGGTACCTGCAGAGATAAGAGTTCTCCACATGTAACTCACCCTCTGAAGGTGGGCAGCGTGGGGTTTAGGGACTGATGGATGTAGCAGTGTCAGTGTCAAAGCTCCTGGTACGCTGTGCAGAGACTTGTGCTGCCCAAGCATCAGCTGGCTCATATCAGCATATACACTGTTACACGTGCCCCCACGGGCCATATGTATATGACCCAGGGCATTGTGCTTCGATTTATGCAAGTGGGAAAAACTGCAGAACACAGGGAGTTCAAAGGGAGCACTGCCATGAGCTCGAACAGCACAAGATGTCAAAGAAAGTGCAGCCTTTGGTATCCTGGGAGGCTCCTAAATATTATCTCGTTTCAGCCATGCACAGATGGCCCTTATCTACACTAAGAAGGAGCACTTCTTTTTCTATCACAGCAGCAAGATGCTCTGAGGCTGTTGCTTCACCCCGGTATCACAGCTCTGGAAGCTGCAGCAAGAAAGGCAGGACAGAGCTGCAGTTTCTGTAGAGCTAACACAATGCTGCTCACTTTCTGTGTGTTTTTACTATGGAATCGACTTCTGCTTTTCCCTGAGGTGTGAAAATGAAACTTTAAGGTCATAGCCTGGCTCCAGCAGTGGAAGAGCTGGGACTTTGCCCATGTAACACCGCTGGAGGCTCTAATGCCCCAGTTCCCTGGGCTGTAGCTTGCAGCCTGCTGGGTAAAAGGCATTGGCTGTGACTGGCTGTGTTATACTGTGAGGGATAGAAGTAGCCCAGCTTAATTTTGAATCCAGGTTTCTCCATGGCTGTGAAGAGCCTCGTTGAGCTGCCACTCGCTGGAGAGTGTTTTTTAGTAAGATCTTAATTTGTGCCCTGGCTGATGCCAGCAGCAGCCACGGCATGAGGCACGCTGACAACTGAGAAGCCCTCTGTTAGCCCATGGCTTGTAACAAAACATACATAACTCCCTCAGGCTTCGTGAGGATTAATTAGCTAACGTTCATGAAGCTTTGAAGATAAAAACCACTCTGTTTAAAGGATTGCTGTCCTGATGTGGCATCAGGATATCAAGGAGTTACTTCTTGCTCTGCAAGATGCAGTTACTTCAGGTGATCTCGCACAGCACGCTCTTCCCCCCCCCCCCCCCCCCCCCCTCACTTGTGCTAAACTTGACTGAGGAATTATTTCAGTGGAAGATGCAATAGTCTTCTTTTCATCCCAGGTTTCCCCTCACTTAGATGGGTCACATCCCCACTGCCCCAAGACTGTGTCATGACCTGTGCTCCTGAAAGGCTTATTTAAGCTTTCCAGCACACGTTACTGCAGGGGCAACCACGCTGCTGGGATGCCAAGAGGAGCAGGTGCAGCACACCTAGCCCTGCCTCCCTCTTCCTCAGCACACTGTGTTGGTCTGAACACACACCTCTGTGGAGCAGCTGCTGGGGAACCAGGATGCAGCTGGAACACCTTTGAAGCTCCATTTGTGGCTGACTGCTCAGTTCCAGCCACACATAACACACCTGTAACTTCCTTTCCTATGTTCCTAGTATCTCTGCTCCAACTGACAGACAACAAGACAGGATGTCAGGTTTGGAAACCAATTCACCTATATATACAAATTTTAGAGAGCAATAAGGGTACCTATCCATAGTACCCCTTCCTAGACACACATAATCACAAAATGCTTGGAACACATAAGCTGCAGCTCAGACACCAGTGGTCCATCACACCAAGGCTGGACATAATTCACTGCTTCCAGAACATCACCTGAATCACAGAATCACAAGGTTGGAAAAGAGCTTGGAAGATCATCAAGTCCAACCAATCCCATCCTGAGCTAAACCACATCCCTAAGTACCTCATCTACCCTTTTTTGAACACACCCAGGGAAGGTGACTCAGCCCCTCCCTGGGCAGCCTGTTCCAGGCCCCCACAACTCTTTCAGTAACAAATCTTTTTCTAATGTCCAATCTGTCCCTGCCCTGGCACAGCTTCTTGCCAGTTCCCCTTGTCCCCACTCCTGTCCCCTGGCTGAAGAGACCATCCCCCACCTCTCCACAACCTCCCTTCAGGTAGTTGTAGGTGGGGAGAAGGTCTCCCCTCAGCCTCCTCTTCTCCAGGCTGAACACCCCCAGCTCCTCAGCTGCTCCTCAGAGGATTTGCCCTCCAGCCCCTTCCCCAGCCTGGTTGCCCTTCTCTGGATGTGCTCCAGGACCTCAATGTCCTTCTGATGCTGAGGAGCCCAGAACTGGCTCACCTCTGAGCTGAAAACCTTCTCCTAAAAAGTAAATTAATCCACATTCAACCCTGGATGCTTATAACTCTGAAACAACTGGCAGCTCAAGAGCGTGTGAGAAACTGGAAACAACATTTGCTGAAAGGAAAAAACCAAAACTTGTGAAGAATTAGATGAGGCTGCTTTCTGATTTTTCAGCTGATTTTCTTGCTTAGCTTAGAGAATAGATATCACAGGGTTTCAGGGAACTCTTCAGGGCATTTGCTGAATGAGGACTTCAGGCAAAAATTCTCCAATCTTCTCTGGGAAGGAGGCTAATGCGTAAGCATTAGGTTTTGTCATTTTCTCCAGCTAAAAGACTCTTGGCCATCTAGTTCTGGACTAAACAAGCCATGCTGCACTGATATCAATTGAAAACTGGATGCTCTGGCATTTTTTATAAAACTTCAAAAGAAAATAACCTTCCTGCTATTAATAACCAGCTATACAAACATCTTCATAATAAAAGGGAATAGCAGTAGCTCCAGAAGACAGATGACCACTCACTCTGGCTTATTGTTTATTTCACAAAGGGACTACCATGTGCTCTCTCAGCCAAAATGACCCAGATAAGGCAAATCTGCATTTTGTAACCATAACTGACTGAGAGGCAAAGCTAGAAATCCCAGCAGGGCTTTTTCAGCTACAGCAGCATTCCTCTTGCTGTTTCTGGTTTTTATCCCTGTGCCATTCACATCTTTTCAGCTCCAAAATGCTCCCTATTTTTAGTACACAATTTGAATTAAAAATTGAACAAAATGGGGAAACAGCAGACTGGAAATCACTGTCCCAAAGCACTCTGTGGGACATGTGACACTGTACACCTCAGCCCCCTTCTCTTTCCACAGCCCAGCTGAATGCAAGTTTAACAGATCTTCCCTCCTCACTCCTATTCTTGTCTGTATGCTGGTTTTGTTCAATGTATACTTGATTCCTTCCTCTGCTTTTATCTGCTCTTAGTTTCCCATTATGGCCTTTCTCCTAACACACATGCTCTTGGACTAACTCCTCCTGTGCTTGCACCAATGAAACTCCCACTGACTAAAATGTTAAGGAGCAGCTGGGGGCAGGAGAGGACTGGGAAGGACTGGAGGGGGACAATGACTTCATATCAATGAAAAATTTAGAGTGGAATAAATAAAAAAGTAAATCTGAGGCATAAAGCTTTTATCCATCCAGAACTGCTTACAACTGAGTAGGAAATAAAGACCTTGTAAGAGGGCATGAGGATAAAAGTCACTGTCTATTGCTCACTCTTATTTATAAAGCACAGTCATGTTGCCTGGAGATGCACAGGTGAATAAAAGGGGAAGAGTTTAAAAGGTGGAAATGCACAGTAACTTCCTGGAGCAAGCAGTTATTCCATCAGTATAAATACCTTCAAAATTGGGTCCCTATTCTAAGGGATTAGTAGTATTACAGCCTGCTTCAGAGACCTCTGAAATCAGCAGAGATCTTTCAGTCTATTTTATCTCACTTTTGATTAGCCTCTTAGCATAGACTAAAACATGACAAGGTACAATAGAGCTGAGAAACAAGGAACAGGGAAGGAAAGGTTTGCCAGAATATTACAGACAACCCTCATTAATTCAAGAGAATTATGATGTCAAGTCCCAAATAGCTGCAAAATGTTTGAACTAATATGCCCTTTCTAATCCATACTTTATTTTTAAGGTGGAATAATTATGCAAGTGTCACCTGCAAGATCTTCACTGCTGGAATTTGTTACATTAGCCTTAAAGTTACTGTGCTATTAGAACCCACGATTAGCCAGACTAATCTGGTAATAGCTCGACCCAGAAACCCCACAGGTTACATCCCTCCTGGCTATTGAAATAATCAAAGTTCACACTCAGGGTCACTGGGCCACAAGACCCAAGCCAACCACAGCCACAAACTCTGGCAGCTGGTGGATGTGGTATTTTGGCACACTGGCTCCTAGCTCCCTTTCTTCAGGGACCATGGTGTGCGTGCAGCCAGCATGTCTCATGCCCTGAAGATCCAGTGTGGCCTGACAAGCATCCTGTCATAGAATCATAGGCTGGCATGGGTTGGTTGGAAGGGACCCCAAGGATCACAGAGCTCCAACCCCCTGCCACAGGCAGGGACACCAACCTCAGGCCTGGAGCTACACAAGGTTGCCCAGGGCCCCATCCAACCTGGCCTTGAACACCCCCAGGGATGGGGCACCCACCCCCTCTCTGGGCAGCCTGTTCCAGCCCCTCACCACTCTCTGGAAAAAACTTCCCCCTAATATCCAATCTAAACCTTCCTTCCTTTAGCTTTAATCCATCCCCCTTGTCCTGCCATTGTCTATCCTTTGAACAAGCTGATTCCCCTCCTGTTCCTCTGCTCCATGTCCACTTTGGTCTCTTAGCAGACAGATGGTCCTTTCTGTACAAGCAGGTACCATGTTGCCCAGAGATGCCCAACTGAGAGGTCAGCTCAGAGCAGCTTTTCTGAGTAAGGTTCTGAGTACAAGCCGTGCCTGGGCATCAGGACTCTACAACTGCCCCAGATAACACAGCTCCCCTGCACGTGGCAAAAGCCAGCATGGAGAGAAGCTGCCCATCACCACTTCAACAGGGACATTTGAATGTCTGGGATAAATCATTCCAGCCTATGTTTACCATTGCCAAGCACACAGTGCTTCCACTTAAATGCCTTTGCAGACTACACTAACAGCAGCATACACACACTACTGACCTGTTGCTAGAGTCTACCCAGAGGGGCCATGTGCTGTGTGCCTACAAAAAGAAAAAGAATCCAAAATACCCTGCTTGGCCCCAGCTCAAAGGGCCTGGGGAACATCCTGAGCACATCACATGCTCTCATACAATCAAGACATGGTGTGACCAACCATACCTACTAGCCTCTTTGCTGCAAGCCAGCACCTCTTCTTGCTATAGACAGCACCATAAACAGGATTCAAGTACCAGACTGCCCAGCTTCTCACAACAAAGGTACCCACAGCCACCTTAACCAGAGCCCAAGCCTGTGTGCCCTACTAAAGCAGCAGTAGATCAGCAGGAACCTTACACATTCAACACTCACAAACAGAGCAAGTGTTTCTAGTTGCCTCTGAAAACACATTTGGAAGGTGAGGATGAGCTGAGTCAAGGCAGCTGGGTGCTGCTGGCACCTGTATCACTCTTAGGGCTGGATTTAGGCACTGGGCAGCTTTTCCACAGCAGCATGGGATCAGCTCTTTGCAAACATCCTGCAATGAACCACCAAGCATGCAGAAATGACAAAGGCAGGTTGGCTGTGGGGAAAGGGCATGTTCAACTCCAAGCTCATAAGAAAGTGTAAAGGTAACCAGAGAAACTGTTCACCTGCTTATCCTTTTCAAGACAAAGCACTTAGCCCACAGATTCCTGCTGGGGTTGGTAATAGTGTGTGAAGCTCTTTTTCCTGCTGTTAGCATGTGCATATCACTGCATGCACAAAGTGTATGGAATGACCTACTTTGCATGCTCAGGGCTTGTTTTCCAAACCTGAGAATCTTGATCACATGAATCAAGTCAAGCTCTAACAACCTGAGCAAGGTGTTTGGGCTGTGTGCTGAGGCTGTGTTTCCTCCCAGCACCCTTCCCTACATTGCACAATCCATAAGTGGGGTTAGAAAGAGGAGCTCATTACAAGCCTTCCTGGGACAAGGAGAAGGACCTTTCCTGAAGCTCTGGGGGGTTTTTGGGGTGCTCTCAGGCTATGCATCATGTCCTGCAGCTCAGTCCCTACATGGTTTTCTCCAGGGATGATATGTGCTCAATGCACCAAGTATCAACCTATCCCCCAAGGCAAAGACAGGCACAGGAACAAGGGAAAGCCAAAGCACAGGATGCTATGGCCTTGATCAGTGCTGCTTCCCCACTGCTCTTTCTGTGGCACTGGCTGAATTTTACTGCTGAGCTTTCCAAGGGGTGTAAGTACCAAATCCACTTCTGGCTGTTTTGGTTAAACTGGTCTGGTCTGATTTTCCTAAGTGGAAAGTATCTGGGACTCACACTGCAACTCAACACATGGGACCATTCTTTATAAAAAGCTAGATTCTGTGTTTCTGTGCTTTTCAAGATATTCACTGCCTCTTCACCTTTTGTTTTATGCTTGAGATGTCATTTGAATAATAAGAGTCTCCAGCAGCCATTTCCCTATTCTTTAACTCACTTTGAATAGTGTTCTTTCCTGTTCCTGTAAAAGCAATATTAAAGGGACAACTCTGGCATACAATTGAGGTAAAGGATGTTTCTCATAACCAGAGATCAACAGGCATGTTTTTAAGGGCTTGCTTTTTTAATTCTTTGCAGTGAAATGTGTTTAAACACAAATAAGTATGTCCTGACAGTAATTCCTAATTGAGCACAGAAATATTATTGTTTCATATCAAAGCCTAGGAGGAACATTGACAGGAATCATACAGGCTGAGGTGCAATGTTACTAAGTGTGAAAATGTAAAACATAAGCAAACTGGCTAAGTAAAAGGGAACTCAGCCCTGCTCTCAGCTTTCTGAGCTGCACTGTCACAGGGAAAAAGAGAATAGAAACTCTAAATTGTGTTGTCCAAGATGATTATTTCTCATAGCACAGGAATACAGAGAAGCCTCTATTTTAGAATTCATTAGGGGACTGACCCATTTTCTGTCCTTTTTTAATAAATACTTTTTAAAAATCTGTTTTATGCCAAAATGATATAAGTTACTTTTGATGCACAACCTACATTGTAGTACCTCTGAAGAATACTCACCTGCATGAGCAATGGCCACATGGCAGGAACATGCACTCTCATTAGGCTGGCTGGGGGCATGGTCACAGACCACTCAAATGAGTTCATCCTCCCTATGCAGTTTATCCAGAGAATTATTGTCTGAGGTTCTCTGGTCACTGGTAAAGGCCTTCCTGACATTGTCAGAAAAATAACCAAGAGAAATAATGTAGCAGAAGTAAGCAGTTTGCCTGCACCAAGGAAATATTCACAGAATCACCAGGTTGGAAAAGACCTTGGAAGATCATCAAGTCCAACCAATCCCATCCAAAGCTAAACCACATCCCTAAGTACCTCATCTACCCTTTTTTAAACACACCCAGGGAAGGGGACTCAGCCCCTCCCTGGGAAGCCTGTTCCAGGCCCCCACAACTCTTTCAGTAACAAATCTTTTTCTAATGTCCAATCTGCCCCTGCCCTGGCACAGCTTCTTACCAGTTCCCCTTGTCCCATCTCCTGTCCTCTGGCTGAAGAGACCATCACCCACCTCTCCACAACCACCCTTCAGGTAGTTGTAGGTGGGGAGAAGGGCTCCCCTCAGCCTCCTCTTCTCCAGGCTGAACACCCCCAGCTCCTCAGCTGCTCCTCAGAGGATTTGCCCTCCAGCCCCTTCCCCAGCCTGGTTGCCCTTCTCTGGACTCGCTCCGGGACCTCAATGTCCTTCTGATGCTGAGGAGCCCAGAACTGGACCCAGCACTCGAGCTGCAGCCTCACCAGTGCCCAGCACAGGGACACAATCCCCTCTCCAGACCTACTGGCCACACTGGTTTTGGTACAAGCCAGGATGCCCTTGGCCTTCTTGACCGCCTGGGCACACTGCTGGCTCATGTTCATCCTGGAGTCACCCAACACCCCCAGGTCCTTCTCTGCCTGACAGCTCTCCAGCCAGTCTCCCCAGCCTGTAGCACTGCAGGGGGTTGTTGTGTCCCATGTGCAGCACTCTGCACTTGGCCTTGTTAAACCCCATCCCATTGGTCTCAGCCCATCGATCCAGCCTGTTCAGGTCACTCTGAAGAGCCTCCCCACCCTCAGGCAGATCAACACTTCCTCCTAGTTTAGTGTCATCTGCAAACTGACTGAGGGAGCATTCCATCCTTTCATCCAGGTTCATTTGCATGTCTGCAGGTGAAATTACCCACATGGCTTTTCAGGAGGGCAGGGGAATCACATCTATTCACTGGCTCACACTCATTTCAGAAATAAGATGTATACCTGCTGGGCTCTCCTAACCTACCTTAGCAGAGCTATAATGAAGTGTTATGTGATCAGAGGTTGTTACTGACTGACCTGGAGCACAAGTGCTGGTGAGTTAAGGGAAGCTGGGCCTATGTATGCTGAAGTAACTTTTGAAATTCCTACCTCTATTTTCTCAGTTGTGCCTAAATCTTGTAATTTACCCCTGGAATTGAATCAAACCATGGAGAGCAATTTGGGCTCATTGTGGTAATGGACAAATTGACGTTGCCTGAGGACAGCAAATGCTCTAACTGCCCAGAAATTTAGGCAGCATCTCTCACTTGCTGTGAGAAGCTGAAGTGAGGATTTTTAAGCTGTAGAGCTTGGCAAACTTTGAAGAGGCTTGAAAATTAGATTGATTGAGCATCTTACACAAGACCATTATTCTTATACAGCTCTTTCACTGTTCCCAATAAAAAGATTGTTGTAAGAGCAGAAATGTAAAGTGCTTTGACAAGAAAAAGCAACAGCAAGAAGTAGACACTGGCTGACTTCTGTAAACCTGAAAAGAATTAATCTTTTGAAAATAGGAGTCAGATCCCTCAGCTGTAGGATAAAAAAAGACTCAATTCCACTGTCTTCAACATAATCGTGCTGTCAGAGCCATCTACCACTGTGTCACAGTCACAAGACACTCTTGTACTATTATCATGGATTCCTCCTCTTTTGGGCAAGGAGACTGCAGCACTACTTCTGGTGGGGAAAGAAGTACAAAACAGAGGGGGGAAGAAAAACCCCTACAGGGAAAGCAATAGATGCAATGAAAGAGCCCAAGCAATTGCAACATTAGCCACTGCCTAGATACAACTGCTTTGGGTACAGGGGGTTGTCATGAATTTTAGAGGAGCTACACTGCATACTGAAAGGTCTACCCTCAAATCAGCTTTCTCCAGGGCATCAGGAGTAGGAAACCACTCTACCCAGAAACTCACCCCAATGTCAAATTACACAGAAGGAAGCCAGATAAGCAAAAGACAAAGTTATCAGTCTAGAAGGGACCAGAGATTGCAAGGAACAGAGAGATGGATGCAGTGTTGCTTGTTTCACAGGGGACTAGCTGGGATGCCAGGCTTAATTCATATCACAATGTAGTGGTCCAGGCTCAAACAGCAGCTGAGCACTACACAACACTCACTCCTTGAAGAGAAACAGGCAGAGTCTCCATGGGTTGGGATAAGGACAGTTTGCTGACAAAAATCACCATGAAAGAGGAACAATAACAGCCTTTGGGAAATTCCACTCACACCCAGTGATAACACAGAGAACCTTACCAGCCCAATGATACCAGTACTGCAGGATGCCCTGGCCACACTTAGACTGCCCTGGAGGGACCAACAGATACCCCTCCCTAACCAGCCCCTTTATGGGGAGTGATGTCAGGTGGTGAGGAAAACAGCCCAGGATAACTCAGCTCACCTGGGCTGGCTGCTGGAGGGGGTTAATTCTGGCCTGGCCAGAACCAGGACACACAAGGGGAATTTCAGGAATGAATTAGAGGAAAAGAGCCTGACCAAGTGGGGTTTAGGGGCTCTGCGCAAAGGGCCAAAGCAAGGACATAGCACTGGATGGAAGGGCACAAAAGGGGCCCATGCTCAGGTCTTGGACCCCAGCAGGACCCTGGGACCCCAGTGGGTTTGTGTGGCAGTGGGGACATCACCAGAGAGCACCAGGAGCAGCTGCAGTCACTGCATTAGAGGCCTTCTCTGTGGTCAGATGTCCTCCATCAGGAATGGACTTTCTTCTCCCTCCCCCTTCTCTCTTGTCGCCTCCCTGTCACTAGCAGTCCATGTTCAGAGCCTCACCACAGTGCCCATGTTCCCCTCATCCCCAGCCCTGCATTTCCCTTTGCTGCTTCTTCTCCCATGTCTTTTCCTTTCTAGACACCCTCATCTAACCACATGCACTAAAGGGGAGATGCCTGGGGCACCCACCTTGACCATGCCATGGGCTTAGTCATGGCAGCTTGGACCACAGGCTTCTTAAGAGTAGGCACTATCATCAGCTGGAGTCCTAGGACATTAGCCTAATGACCCATGTTTTGTAGAGAGGGCCAGCACCTGGAAGCTGTGGTGGGTGCATGGGGGAAAGAATTTTTCACAGTTTCTGTGTGGGAGAAGGAAGAGGAGAAGGTGGCCATGAGATTTGCCACAGGCTTGAAATGGGCAGCAGAGAACTTGTTTGAGAGGGACCACAGTATTGTCAGCCCAAGGAAACTGGAGGCTCCTGAGGATCCAACAGATGAACTGGTATGGTTGTTCACCCAAGGAAGACTGGGGACTGCAGCTTGTCAGCCATCTGTGCAGCCAGGCTCCAGCCAAAAGAGCTCCCCGCAGGAACCTGTGCTGATGCTCACTCTCATTTTGGCAGGGGAGGAGGGGGAGAGGAGAGAGGAGTGGTACAAAGTTCTGTCTTAAGAAGGATTATTAGTGTCAATGAATTTCTGTTTTCCCATAAGACCTGTGACTGATTGCACCAAACTCCTCTGGCAGACAAAATCTGAAGAGCTGAAGAGTACAAAATAAAAAGTGCATGTGTTATGCAGAGCCATACTTGTCTTATCACTCTCCTACCTGCAGCACATCCTGTGTGCCACTGACTTCATTTAAGCTACATTAGGTTGAAGACTTTTAAAGAAACACCCACTATCTAACTGAGAAGCATCAATTCATATGGATACCTACACTCAGCATCAAATATTGAACCCCTCATCTACAGAATTCAATGTCTGAGCAAAGGCAAGTTCGGATCTGAATAAAAGCTTCTTGCATATTTATCTGAGTCTAACAATTCCCTATGAAATATTAATGTTCCTGTCTAACTATCTACTTGCACATTAAAACTTCACACTAGCTTTCCTAACACATATGGCTGGACTTTAGGAGCAGCAACTTGTGAGAAGTTCTCGGTGCAGCGAGTCATCAAGTGCCTGTGAGCATTTTTACTCCTTGTGTGTAATATCCTACGCTTCTCGCGGCCTACGTAGCGTTCCTCACATGCTCCCTTCCCTCTGCCTTAACCACCTGAGGCAAAATCATAGAATCAAAGAATGGGTTGGGTTGGAAGGGACTCCAAGGATCACAGAGCTCCAACCCCCCTGCCACAGGCAGGGACACCAACCTCAGGCCTGGAGCTACACAAGGTTGCCCAGGGCCCCATCCAACCTGGCCTTGAACACCCCCAGGGATGGGGCACCCACCCCCTCTCTGGGCAGCCTGTTCCAGCCCCTCACCACTCTCTCTGGAAAAAACTTCCCCCTAATATCCAATCTAACCCTTCCCTCCTTTAGCTTTAATCCATCCCCCTTGTCCTGCCAGTCTCTGCCCTTGAACAAGCTGATTCCCCTCCTGTTCCTCTGCTCCCTTCAGGCACTGGCAGGCTGCAATGAGGTCCCCCCACAGCCTTCTCTTCTCCAGGCTGAACCAGCCCAGCTCCCTCAGCCCCTCTTCGTAGGGGAGGAGCTCCAGCCCTCTAATCATCTCTGTGAACAAAGGGGCCTGGGTGCAGGGCATCCGGAAGCACTCGGACTCTTGGCTGTGAAATGCTGCATTTGCTGCAGGTTGTATTTTTGCCAAGACTTCAGATACAGGGAATTTCTCCCATGCTGTGAAGAGCAAAGTCTGATTGCAAGCACTTCTTTCATTCAGGGAACCCCCCTGGCCATTTCAGTGGGAACTTGAGGCTTCCCCAGCTGCAGGTTGTAGTGCCATAGCCACGTGGTGTTGCTTGTAGCCATATCTGCCATTTCTGAGTCTGACCAGATGACGTAGTCAGAAGATCACTTTGAATTTGTAGATAATTTTTAAATGAAATTGCAATGAATGGAGCATTAGCTTCATAAAAAAGCCAAATTACGCTGTAGTTATCAAACATCACTCAGCTACAAACAAAAACTCTGTTATTCCTTCTCTGTGCTTATTTGCTCTTTTCATGTCCTCTGCTTTAATTTCCCTTGGGTTTCCTACCCCTAAGTACTGTCTGATGAGGAGAGTCTTGCATTTGGCCCCTGTTACACGATTTTCCAACTGCTTGGTGACAACAGACATAATTAGCCCGAACAGGAGGGAACAGCAAAGGATAATCCTGCAAAATGACAGCTGCAAACATCCCATTTGATGGTCTTCAGTGTGTGTTAATGACTGTTTTCAACACATGCCAGCGAAGCACAGTGCAAACATGACTGCAGAGTGGGCACACAGAAGAGCTGAAGAAAGTAATGCAAAATCTTCTACGAAATGATAAACGGACAAAGAATCATTATAGATAATTCCTTGCTGACATATACAAGCAGACAGATCTTGGTCCATTTCTGCCCTCAATTACACGGTGCAGTGACCAGGCAATTTAAGGGAGATGGCACCTATGTTAGGGATGGCACCTTGGATACTCCATGTATTATAATTACATGTAGCAGGGCAAGTTTTCAAACATGCCTAAGCACAGCTTGCACCGAGCATATTAAGCACGCCCCTATTTCCGTATTCTACTTTTATATTTAATATTTATATCAAATAAAATCAATCTAATAATTATGCTATTATTACTAATAAAGGAAATAGCAGGTAGCATTTTGTCACAGAGATGTATCACTTTTTTTGAGTTTCACATTCCTTTAGAGCACTTAGCCTAGTGATTCATGTCTTTCATCTCCTCAGCCTTTCAGAGGACATATCAGAATAGAAGAAGCTGTAACTTTACTGTGGAACCATTGAAGTGACTTGGGCTTCACTGAGGATCAGTTTGTTCAGCTACTTGTACTAGCCTTGAGAAAGGGGACAGACTTCCAGAACCACAGTGTTCTGCATCTTGGAATACACTTATACATAGGTATTTAAAAGGTATGCCTTCACTGTCAGGTAGGACAATGTAAGTGAGTGTTAAGTTAAAGCCTGTTGATAATGTTTTCTGCTTGCTATTTTAATAATACAAAATCAAACTAGTTCTAAAAGCCAAAACCAGGTGGAGGGGGAAAGATCTGCTGGATTTAATAAGGACAACAGCAAAGAACAAGTCAGACTGTTTGGGAGGGCAGCTCAAGTCAGAGGTCTTGTTGTGTGTTGAGGAAAAGGGAATTTGTTATTTGACATGGCGGTGCTTTTATGTTTGTTATGTATATTGACCTACAAGATTTACTGTGAGGCTTGCACAGTCTTTAAGTATTCATTTCCTGGCTTTTAAGTCTTGTTTTGTAAATGTTGTGGCACATAATTATCTATAGTTATTTTACAAAAGTGGCTTTTGTAAAGATGTCCATTTTCTGCATTTTCTGTTTCCTAGGATGTATTCCTCAGATTTCACTTTTCTGATAGATAGCTAGACAAAATAATAAAATAAAAGGAGTCACCAAGGTCACCAGATAATTAAAAAAGAGTGAAGGTAGCTGTGCCTGGAACTGGATATTGATGTCCCATTGTAATTATATCTGGAAAGCATCAAAGAGCAAAAGTGCACTGCCTGCACAGAAGAAGAGTTGTCAATGCAGTTGCAAAGGCGTGGGGCACTGCAGCTGCTGGGTGCCAGTAGCACCCCTGTCAGGCTCTGTCTCTCATGGACAGCATGAGCAGCAAGGACACACGGCGTCGTGCAGTGCATGCTCTGCTTTGCTTTCAGCTCTGCAATGGAGATGTGCTCCTGTTCTCAAATAAAGGCAATTCCTTCCCCATTGTACTATTTCTCACCTTGAATACTGTGTGATTCAGTATCAAAAGCCTACCTAACTATTGGCATCTCTAAAGCACTCATCTCCATGGTGTGACACGTTGAAGTTATACATGGAATAAAATAATTACAGCAAGACTGCCTATGCTGGCAATTATTTTCATTTATGCTGCTATTCCTATAGGTAGTTTTAAAATAAGCAATGTCTACTTACTCAGCTTCTTATGAAAATGTTTGCTAGATTTTTCCCATTTCCATCTCTGTTTCGCTTGAGTTTCTTCTTTTTTCTCCTCCTGCACTTAAATTTTCTTCCTTCCTTCTTTCACATTGCCCCTGAAAAAGATGAGAACAAAAAAGTCAGAACCTTCCATGAGAATGTTTCCAAAACGTTTTCTGAAGAAATTTTTGTGCCATCTAAAAGAACATGAACTGCATCTGCTGTTGCTTAACTCACCAAGTAAACTTATCTATTTTAATTTGTAGAAACCACAGGACTGGATGATACTAAATATACATGTGAGCTCTTCTGTTGTCTGAGCCCATGTTGTCTAAGGCTTAGGCCCCTCAGCTATGAAAAAGACCTGGTTTTACTATGGCACTATTTCTGGTGAGAAGACCAAATCAACACCCAAAATCAATTGTGTCTATTTAAAACAATGATTGGAAGATAGACACAGGTATAGTTTTATCCTGAGATGAGATAGAAGATGCCCTGTTCGAGGAACAGCACTCAGATCAGAAGGGAGACTCAGACACTATGCAAAAGGGACAATTCCCTGAAAGGATAAAAGTCTAATTAGAAAAAAGATTAAATTATTTAAATTGTTTGCAATGACTTCCTGTTCTCATGCAGCTTATTTCTGAAAAATAAGAAGTGTTGTGCCTTCTATTTAGATACTTTCAGTAGAACTTAGCTGGAATCAATTTGCCCCTTAGAATCAGGTATAGGTCCATCCTTTTACTATATGATTTCATAATCCCCAAAAGTTGCTGAGGTTCTTAAATGGCCTTTGTTAATTTTCAGCAGATAAGTAATCATCATGTAACAGTTCACATTGTTATTTACAACCAAAGCTTCCAACCATCTTCTAATGGTGACAAAGAAAGAAGAAAGAAAAGGAAGAAAAATCAAAATTCATCAGTGAGATCAATGGGTAGAAAGAGGAAAGTTTACCCTGATTTCAACAAATCAAAAAGGGATTCTTAACTAACCACTGCACATCTTTAAACACATCAGTAGAATAGTGAACCTAATGAGGTTCAACACTGCCAAGTGTCAGGGGTGGCACTTGGGCTGGAAGAATCCCAGACACAGATACAGACTGGGAGAAGAGCTCCTGGAGAGCAGCCCTGTGAGAAGGACCTGGGGATTCTGGGGGATGAGAAACTGAACATGAGCCAGCAGTGGCTCTGGCAGCTCCCAAGGCCAATGGGATCCTGGGCTCCATCAGCAGAGGGGTGGCAGCAGGGACAGGGAGGGGATTGTCCCTCTCTGCTCTGCCCTGGGAGGCCCCAGCTGGATCCTGTGTCCAGAGCTGGGGCCCAACACAAGAAAGATGTGGAACTGTTGGAGAGGGGTCAGAGGAGCCACAAAGATGCTCAGAGGGCTGGAGCAGCTGCCCTACAAAGAGAGGCTGAGGGAGCTGGGCTGGGTCAGCCTGGAGAAGAGAAGGCTGTGGGGGGACCTCATTGCAGCCTGCCAGTCCCTGAAGGGAGCAGAGGAACAGGAGGGGAATCAGCTTGTTCAAAGGACAGACAATGGCAGGACAAGGGGGATGGATTAAAGCTGAAGGAGGGAAGGGTTAGATTGGATATTAGGGGGAAGTTCTTTGCAGAGAGAGTGATGAGGGGCTAGAACAGGCTGCCCAGAGAGGGGGTGGGTGCCCCATCCCTGGGGGTGTTCAAGGCCAGGTTGGATGGGGCCCTGGGCAACCTTGTGTAGCTCCAGGCCTGAGGTTGGTGTCCCTGCCTGTGGCAGGGGGTTGGAGCTCTGTGATTTTTGGGGTCCCTTCGAACCCATGCCAGTCTATGATTCTATGAAAAGGTACCTGGGGACTGTCCTCAGCTTGGGGGCACCAGACCCAGTGCTCTGGGAGACATCAAGGGGCCAGCAGCAGGGACCAGACCCAGGGGGCAGCACCTTTCCCCAGGAATCTGGGAGAGCTTTCACGGGCTTGCTCAGCCTAAAAAGCTATTGAAAATTATGGGATGAGTAAGCCAAGCATGAGGGAAGGATGTAGCCTGCAGGGAGATGGGCAGGGTGAAGGCTTGTTTCCAAACCTTGTGCTCCATTTTTGGGACAGAAAGCTGAATTTGAAGCAGGTTATCCTGGTTCAGATTAATTATAGCATATGGATAAGACAAGGCTCTAAGGACTGGACAGTGTTGGTGTCTTTTCACATGCTCGCTTTGAAGAAGGGAGGGATGTGCCTGGTGCAGGGTTGCATTACAGGTAAGTGTTAGGTCCTAAAATGCTGCTCAGCACAAAGAGGAGCAACTCCGGGTTGGGGTGGAGGAAGAACAGAAATGCAAAACAGAGACAAATGGAACAATTTTATATTTCTTTTCTTTATCCTTCACTTTTCTACATTCTCAATGCATGCAGCATTCAGAAACAAGATTCAGACAGAAGGAAATTTCAGATTCTCAGCCATTTCTATCAACTAAGGGCTTTGATACATTACACAGCAAGCATCATTCTTTTTGTAATCATGACAGATGGTAAAGGATTTCCTGGGATCCAGGGATCAGCTCAGTCTATCAAAATTCTGCCCTACAAATGAGATAATGCACCATGTGCCACTTCCCAGAGCCCAAGAGCTGCATACGCTTGTAGCTGGCAGCATCTTGGCAAATTCTGCTCAGTGTCTGAGGTGAAAAGGGGGTTGAAGAAAGTTTCTGAATAGAAGGTGCCAAGCTATGCTTTCAGAAAGCTGATGGAACAGAGGAGAGCAGCCTATGGGTTTCCATCAGGTCAGCAGAGCAGCAAACAAGAGAAGCATCACTTCCCCCTCACTTCCATTCAGTTCCAGGGAGCATTCGAGCACTATCAAGGCAGTCAGACATCTATCCCCTGCACTAAGCACTTCACTTTAATAGTGAGATTGTAAAAATGTTGAGCAGCCACCAGCTCCCACTGAGATCATTGAGGGTTGTAGCAACTTAGCATGTGTGAGAAAGATTGGAGGATTTTAATTTCCACATTTAAATATCAACGTTGGTGTCTAACTTCAGGTGTCCAACACAAGGGGAGCCAAAGGAAATAAGCATGTCTGCTCTCCACTAATATTTCTGAAATCAGAAAACAATCCTGGGAATGAAGGCCTCTTTCTGTAAAATTGTTTTCACATAAAGGTTACCAGAACAAAGCAATATTTTTCTTTATTTAAATATTCCTTAACCTATTTACTCATACAAAATAACAGCCATTTCTAATATAGGACCATATGTGTTGAACAAATAATGGAGTGAACTGGAGTTTTCTCCAACGCATCTTTTCATATCCTCACACTTCTGCTTCTGATTAGGTTGGAAGCAGAGTGCTGGGATGGAGTAATGAACATCTACCCAGTAATTTATGTGACAGGAAATTGCACAACCAGCTCCTCAGCCATTATTTCTGTGGATTTCTCAAGCTGCACGTGCATCAAACAGTAGCAGAAAAACAAAAATTCTGTTAAGCAAAAAGCCTCATTTTTCTAGGTGTGTCTACAGGCTTTATGGGGAAAAAATCCCTAGAATTAACCTGTTAATAAAAAAACCCCTGTAAGACCAAATGTTTACTTGCTTGCTAATGAATTACCTCAGTGGCCTAAATTGTGTGAAAGTTTTAATGAACTTAGATGCCCCTAAAGCCTATAAAAACTATGTTGGTTTCAGAAAAAAAACTCCATACATTTGCTACCCAAACTTTTATCAAATGTTTTAAACTGAGATTCCAACCATCCAAATTAGCTCAGTATTTTTATCCAAATGTTAGCTCTTAGACTAGGAAATGTAGAAGGGGAGAGGGTGGGGTGTCCCCATAAGGAACATTACTCTGACAAGTCCCCAGCCAGATGCTAAAGTACCATCTTCGGGATGTGCTACAAATACAGGACTTGGTTTTACTTCTCCAAAATTAGTACCACTAAGAGCTTTTAGAATTAGTTTTGAAAAACTGGAGAGAATGACTAACTTTGTGGACCTGCCAGACATAAATTTATAATCTGATAAAATATATTTGAACAAGAAAAACTCTGTAGTTCCTTAGCAACCAAAACTTCAGTGAAGTTTAATGCTTAGGTGTGTTTAAATTGTCTCAAATATACTACATCAAAACCCTCAGCAGCAGCAAAGAGCAAGGTGCCTGTGTCCATTGAGTAATACAAGTATAAAATTCAATTCTATTTTTTCACTTTGACTTCCAATTTTATGGCACTTCATTTAAGCCTGAATCTCCAAAGAATCAATTCAAATTAGCTTTATAATTTTCCCCAAAGAATCTGCTTTAAAATAAATTGAATTGGAAGGTAAGACTTAGTAAATGAGTATAAAATTCAAGTGAACTTCTCTGAAGGAAAACCTCTTTTAATCAGAAGACAAATAAAGCTCAGGTGCAATAATATATGACAGCTCTAAAAATAGTTTGTCCTTGCTGGTGGTTTAACATCGGACAAACCATACTTTGTGTAGTGTTATGATGTCTAAGGGTTTCATGGCATGTTACTGGGAATAGGAGTTATATAAGATTATGTTTTAAGGCAGACATAAGAATGCTTTTCTTTTTTTGCCCCCAAGAACTGTTATTTCATCAGATCTTAGTGATGGTGCAGTTGTGGGTCAGAGTGCAATTTTATGCTGTTTTCCACCACTGATATTTGTTACAACTCTGGCATAGGTATTTATCCTCCCTGCATAGCTGATAGCAACTCAGGGGACTATATAGTGGTGACCAGGTACCTTGACCATTGGCAGTGTGCACAGACTACTGGGGACACAGCAAAGAGGTGGAAGAGTTGCAGCAGCCATCTACAGCAGCTCAGTTGAGTTGCAGCTCAGCCTTCTCCCCAAGAAGGACAAGAGCATGTCTGACCCCAGGCTGGAGATGAAGGCACAAAAGCATGGTTAGAAGCCTTTGGAGTTTTCAGGGAAAAGTTGAGTATGCTCACCTAAGGTGATATTAACAGATTTTAACTGGTGATGGGGTGCTCAGCAGAGCACTGAGCCCTGATGTCAACAGCTCTTCTGAGTCCTATCCTCATCATTAATTGTCGCTATATCTCCTTGGCAATTCATTTAGCTTTCCTTTACAGTTCTGAATAGCAAAAGCTGAGAAAGTGCTAACTTTAATTATCATATCACATATACACAAAAATCACTTTGCATTCTACTTATACACAGCTATATGTTCAAGATGGAAACTAAAACTGAGATAATTTTAATCCCAGATACGCTTCAAGCTGCACTGGTGTCAGGCATCCCCAGTAAATTACCTAAAGAATGGTCAGGAGGTGGGGATGTTCCTGTGGCTCTTGCCCCATTGCAGTCTTCAGAAACTTCACTGGCAATCCAGCCGAGGGAGGTGTCTCCTGCGGCCTCAGCACAGCAGCTTGCTCAGCACTGATCACAAGCATGGTACTAAAGTGTTCTAAGGAAAAAAAAATCATGCCTTCACTTAGATGCTACAGTTTACAGAGGTACCAAATAGTCACATTGTCACCTTTTTCTGTAAAAGTAAATCAAATCAGCAAATCAGATTACTTCAAATATATATATATATATACACGTTTTAAATGCAAGGAACAGATAAAATGAACAATCGTTCAGCAATGGCTGAGGCAGGTCTGTGGCCAAACCCAGCAGCTCCTGCCCCTGTCTCTGCCTTTTGCTGCTGGATGGACTGTGAGAAGAGATGCCCCTTGTGCCACCAATGTTCCAGTGATTTGAACATTTCCTATCACCATCCATTGCAAACTCATTAAGTATGGAAGATCACATCTACATCCAACATGCTGCAAAGCCTTGGTGTCTCAGGAGGAGCTGATGGCAATGGCAGCATTACCTCAGGAGTCTTAAAGAAGTGAAGAAAGGAGGTTTGGCTTTTTCTGCCCCAGAGGAGGCCTGGCATTGTTTCAAGCGGCCCAGTAGGACTGTGGGACTGCCCAGCCCAGCACACGATGACCCAGAGAGGAGACCATCTGCACCCAGGCAGTAAACAAAACCAAAAATACCACAAGAATTCACAGAACTCAGTTTTGTGTCAGGACAGACTTGACACAACCTCCAATGTAGCTTTTCTATGTCTTCTGAACCTAAAAGAAACCACCCCAGAGCCTCACAGGTGAGGCAGCATGCGCTGCTGGCTCCCTGTGGGCTATGGGAGCTCCTGGGAGTGGAAAAGAAGGGCCTAGCAGCCAGTGCCTGTGCCCAAGAGCGGGCCAGGCCGGGACAGCCCCAGCCCCAGGTTTTGGTCACTTCCCTGTGAGCCAGGACTGGCCAAGGACTGGCTGGGACATGGGCCTGCAGGCGATCCCAATGTAGTGGGGCCCATGGCTGGGCAGGGCTGTGGGCAACCAGAGACCAACCCTGCTTCAGCATGACTAGGCCAGGGGCTGATGGCCCCCCGGGGCTGATATGGGTCCTGTGCTGTGGGCAGAGTGAGGGAGCCCCGGGGAAGCTCATCAGGGGCAGTCAGCTGTCAGTGTCCTCAGGGCCCTGACAGAAATTCTACTATTCTTATGTTTGACCCTCCATAATAGACAGATACAGTTCTGAAGAGCAAAAGTCCCTCTGCTGCATCTGACAACCTTCATTAATATTATTTCTGACTTCTGCTTGAAAAACTATATTGCTAATATGCATATGGGCAATGAGATGCCCAAGATGCCCAACAGAGAACAAACAACAGGAATACAAACACTCCATAGATACAGTCAGAGAAGTCTTCATTCAGGACACCTCATTATTCACTTAATTATTCATTTTGTTTATTTACAGTAGAGATATTACACATAATATGGTGTAAATCCCTAGCAACCTCAAACACCAGATGCTGGTTTTTCTCTCCATTCCCAAAAGCAAAACCCAAAGCATCACTGTGAGAATTAACAAAAAAGCCCAATTAAATTCCTTGCCAGAATGTTAATTTCCCAAAGATAAAAGCAGCAAACTAATAATAAGCTTCTAGTCACCTCCCTTATCACTTTTGCACACATTTGAAATGACAATAATCTGTGGTTAAAATGGACATCATCAGGTAGACAAGCAAATTTTAAAACTGATTAGAAAAGACCCAAATATATAATGCTTCACCATGTTCTTGTCTCAAATACAGGTCAGAGGGAAAAACTGCTAAGGGCATTTCTCCATTGAATGACAAGTTATGCACAAATGTTGGTATAAAGGCATGGGAGATGAGAAGTCTTCACACAGAATACGGAAGACCACAGCAGGGGCTGGAAGGATCTCAGAGGTTGTTCTTTCATCTCTGTGCCCCATGGCAGAATGGACTATACCTAAGCTTTTCTTGGCAGGTACATGCTCAGCCTGTTCTTAGAGTCCCCCTGTTAATGGGCATTTGACAGCTGCTGCAGGCAATAGATCCTTGCCAGTCACTCCCTGATCATTAAAGAGTATTTCCTGCTTTAAAGTAAATCTCACTTGCCACAGTTTAATCACATTACTTTTTGTCCTATTAATGGATGTGAAGAAAAGGATATTTTTTTTCTTCATATCTGCAAGTCTTTTGAGCATTTGAATAACGTTACCACATCCTTGCTCTGTTTTCACTTCTTCCTGGGATTTTTCCCAATAGCTCTGACACCACCCCCTATTCTGGGGTGACAAGGCCATATCATACGCACTTGTGTCAAAGGGAGTTTTGCCATTTACTGCAGAAGAAACAGGCCTGAGCCCCAGACACCTTTGAACCCTGCTCTTGCCAGCAATTTCCCTTAGCAGTGTGTGATAAAGTGGGCTGAAGGCTTCACACTGCCACTCCACAATCATAGTTAAAATTAATTTCTTCAAGCCCAAAACAGTCAGGTATCTTTCAGCCACGTTTTAATTAAATTTAGAATAAATTATTATTAAATGCACGTTTCTTAAAAGATTTTGACAAGGCATTGCTCATTTTTTGTGTCAGGGTCCTACAAAATAACAAAGCCTCACATTAAACACACTTCTATTTCATGTGTGGGACCAAATCAGCACTTGCATTACCAATGAGCAACACATCTTAAGATGCAACCAGACGGCACTTGAGCAATTATGCACATATATTATCTGGCACAGGGAGGAGAAACATCAAACATAGCTTGCCAACCTACTGTTGCCCATGTGATTTTCATGATAATACCAGAGATTATTTCACAGAGGTGAAATATTTAGGTTTTTCTGTTGATTGATGCAGGAAGGGGCATTAACAGGTTTTGCAAAACCTGCAAAAAATGCAGTATTCACATAGCTGGAGATAAGTGAAATTGGTCAGAAAACAGTGGAGTAAGGACATTATCCCAGCAGGTAGAAAGATGAACTGAGATGCACCCTGCTCTTACTGGCAGATACCCTTTTCTGCATGTTTGGGGGGTACTTTCCCTACTGGGATCCTGTGCAAAGACAGATACTGCTGCAGTAAATATTCCTGAAACAGTAATCAGAGTATTTAAAGGAAAGAAAGGGTGTTATACTGGATTACATGTGGTTTTCAGCATGAGGGCTTTAACAAGTCATAAAAATAAGATAAACCTAGTCCCATATATCAGGTAAGTGAACATCACATGTATTTTGTAATATACAGTAACAGTCTAACTGCAGAGTTAGATTAACTGCTGTGCCCTGGAAAGTGACTATAAAATGATATCGTGGTGTTTCTTGTTTATTTGCCACCAATGATTTTTTGAATCAAATAGAAGTTGTAAGTATAAAGATGCTTCACATAGTTGCAAATCTTCCAATAAAACTTCCAACACAAGTTGACATCTAACTGAATTACTGATTTCATGCACTATCATCAGAATTAAAGATTCTGCCAACAAAATAAAATCTTTACTGACACCTCTGATTCCACTGATGATGTATAGGATATTGAAAAATATCCAGGGGTATTTCTCTGCTGTGGAGCACAATATAGAGACAGCCACAGATGAACCAGCTCATATACTAAAACCACCTTAGCTTCAACTACTTTTTTTTGACATAAATTAGCTCCTGTGCATTTTTATGTCCCAAGTCAAGGCCTAAACTACTTAGCAATGCATTGTATGTAACTTCAGTAAGGTGAGCTGCTAACTTTCATGGACATTTTCAAAAATACCACCTTCACTGGTGCCTGTGTAGCCCTGCCAGTGTTGGATTTGCATTGGGTGAAATGGAATACAAATCAGCAGACACAATTAACATTGCTATTACAACATGCCTATGGGATAGAAATATATCAAACAACAAAAAAATGTTAATATAACTGCTTTTGTATAAAAATCACGCTTTCATAGAATCATAGGATAGAATCATAGAATCCCAGGGGTTGGAAGGGACCTCAAGAGCTCCTGGGGTCCAACCCCCTGCCAGAGCAGCTCCCCAGCTCATACTGCACAGGTCGGTGTCCAGACGGGGCTGGAATTTCTCCAGAGGAGGAGACTCCACACCCCCTGGGCAGCCTGTCCCAGGGCTCCCTCACCCTCACTGGGGAAAAGTTCTTCCCCATGGTGCTGTGGAACTTCCTATGGTCTGACTTGCAGCCATTGCCCCTTGTCCTGTCCCCACAGACACTGAAAAGGGGCTGGCCATTTCCCCCTGCACCCCATGCTTCAGATATTTATAGACATTAATAAGGTCCCCCCTCAGTCTTCTTTTCTCCAGGCTGAACAGCCCCAGCTCTCTCAGCCTTTCCTCACAGGGGAGAGTTTGTGTTTATCTCCCTCAGTACTTGAAGTGCATTATTTGCAGTGCCACTTCCCAAGGTATTCTGAACTCTGCTGAGATGCTCCGGTCAGCCTGATGTGACACTGACAGGCTTCATCATGTTTGTTTCTAGACCCTTTTCTTTTTGATTCTTTTAAAACAGTGTCCTTAGTAAACCTCTATCACCATTTCTGCTATACAATCATCAGGACTGCTTAAAGACAGCAATATATTTAAACCTTTTCTTTGTGTGTAACACCTTTAGCAACAGCAATGTAAATTTTGCTTAAACTAGTATAAACTAAGTTCATGTTGTTGAAAAGTAAATAGAAAATAAAGTAGAAAGGAATTTGAAGTAACTCATGTTATGAGTGTGAAGATTCAGACTACAGTGAGAAAACATCGAAATGCAGTGTTTAACATTTGTCTTGGCTTCAGATTCTCCTTCAGGAATGTTTCTAGGTAGCCTTCCCAGTGATATACACTCAGGGAGTTCTTGCATTAATTGAGATTTTATCTCCTGGAAATCTCTACTTTTTAATGTAATAACAGGATGTCAGGTCCATAACCATTGTGTAAGAGAAAGAGCAAAGAAAACCTCTAACATGAGAGATGGAAGATAGGCATTTCAATTATTGCCATTCACTTGGGAAGATGTAGTATTTCATGGAAGCTGAGATACTCTGGACAAGCTCTCAGAGGAGCCCACAACTTTAAACACGTCCGAAGTTACATAAAAATACACATGCCTATGATTTTCATTTGCTTGTTTTGTACCATTTTAGGAATATAAATTGATGTTCAAAACAGTATAAACTACATTTACACTCACGCTAACATCCCTTCATCCTTAGGCAAAAAAAGGCCTAAATAAAGAACTACAGGTAATATCTGAGATAACACAATACCAGGTCAATAAGAAATCAGAGGATGGTTTTGTTCTTAGGCCAATCAACACATTTAAAAAAATAATATCTTGATAAATTACAAGTCTGGCTATGATAGGACAGCCTGTGAGGGATTTGACACAGTATTAAAACCATTTGAATTTTGAAACTGCTGTATAAAAACAACACAGCATACACTAGAGGGATTCAAGTATCTGAAAATAACTCAGTTTCTGAGGTATGTCTTCTGAATTATTTTCCAGAAGATGCATTTTGTCATCTTTCTTTATTAATATGTTATTCTTTAATGATTGTGTTAGTTTGCAAATTAATGAAGACTTGTAAATAGTTAAGCAGACAGCTCATTTTTTACCACATGTAAATACCTGATGCAATACAGAAACCACAATGGGCACATCTTTGTGAAATACAGGGATATGTCATTGAGAATGTTTTTTCCAGTCCAAACAGAGATTTTGAAGTAAAATATAACTGAAGGATTCCCCACATCTTCTGCATGCAAGTCTATCTTTGGTTCTTTCTGTCTTTGATACCAAGGTCTCTGTTAAGGGCTATAGCTTTTCTGAAAGCACGATAAAAGTAATTTAAAAGAAAGTAGGTGTAAGGGAGAGCAAAGCTGCCACTGAAGAATTTCCTCTGTTGTCAGAAGGCTGTGGAGCACCATTAATTAGCAGTTAAAATCTAATTTCATTTGCATGCTTCTTAGAAAAAAGGAGCGTGCTGTAAAAGAACAGTGAATGACATATCTGTATAAAAGATCATAAATATACTTTGAAAGCTTTTGACTATTTACATTTTCTAATGACAGAGTCTAGGTTTTGTTTTTTCAGTGATGATTGGAAGGGCCCAGGCCATTTCAAGTTTAGCTTAGGCTGTGTTTAGTGGTTCTTAAAAAGCCTCATAGGGCCTTAAGATTATCAGTGTGCCCTCCAACTTTCTTAATCCAGTGACTAAAGGATGCTGGGGCAGTATGAGGGGACTGAACCACAGGTAGCACCCCAGCTTGTGTGCTCTTCCCACATAGCGTTCCCCATGGGCACAGTTGGAGACATGCTATTGAACTAGACGGGCCATGAACCTGACCCTCTTGGGCATTTCTAAAGTTCTTGTGATTTCAGTAGGACAAAGGTGCCTGAACTTCTTTATGTCCCTTGGCCTATGATATACACCATTTCTAAATTTTTTTGTTCCATACTATAGTTAGAAAACTGCCATACAGAACAGCAAACTGCAATGATGAATCACTGCAATGAAGAACTGGTACAAATCAGAGAGCTACAAATATTTTCTTTATGTTCCCACTGTTCTTTTTGCCATGACCAGCTCTCAGCTAGAGATTCAACATGATTTCTCACCCTTGACTCACAGTCCTCAGTTCTATATACCTAAGAATTGGTCTTTTCCAGATCGAAATTTTAATATGTTGTACCAACTTGTAGATTGTGACAGTTTTCACAATTAGGAGCAAAATATAACCATGGCAACATTGTCAACATAGCTGCTGACCAGTCCTTGTCAAAGGCACCTGGTAAGTTTCATTATGAAATGACTTTTTAAGAAATCTGGATGACTCACTCTTCTTAAGCTCTAGTAAAATTTAGGTGATTTGCTAAGTTTAGAAATCCACAGCTGTTCTGATGGACCACTGTGAGCAGACAAAATCTCCCTATGAAGCAGGCTCTCTCTGATCATAATACACCCAGGTTGTGGCACAGCATAAAGATTTGAACGCTACTTGCCTAATAAAGCAGATCAAGCACAAGAGAGCATTGCAGAGGGTTCCCAGGAGGTGTTGAGGAGGGTTGCTCCACCACTCAGAGCAGCTCAGCTGGGTCAGCAGAGCACAGGGCCCAGACCTTCCATCTAGGCCGCATTTTGCATGATACTGCCCCGCGGTGTATAATACAACAGTGGTCAAGTACTGGTCTGAGGATCAGCCTCATGTTCTCAGTGAACTCGGGGATTAGGCGTCTATTACATGTGTCTGACTTTTAAAATTCTTCTTTTTCCTATATATTCATATGAAGTGGCTCCAGGCCTTTCCTAGTACCTTCAATGAGACCTTTATATGTTGATCAAACTTAGAGTGGGGCAGAGTTCAGCAGCCAGCATTATGGTTTCAGCCAGAAATGAGTAGGAACAGTTTTAACATATGTTAAAAACCTAAAAATGTAGGCTGAATCCTGTAGGATTTTCCAAACTACGTACGCAATTAGTGCATGAACTGTAGATTCCATTTAGCTGCCTCAACCATTTTGCTGATGATAAATAGGAAGAGCCATCTTCCTATTTATTTGGGTGCTTAAATATTGAAAATAATCTGATTTCTAATTTTTATTTCTTATTTATGACAGATACGTGTATTTCTGATACTAAAGTTATATAATGCATGAAGAACATGGCAAGAAAAAAAATAAAAAGAGAAATCAAACTGCTTCCTCACATAATTTCTGAATTAACTTTACATCTATTTCACTACTGAATCTTCAAATTATTATTATGGAAGCTATAGAACAGTAAATGGGAAGCGTTATTTTGCTGCTATATAAAGTTTCAGTTATTTCCACAACTTCTGTAGTTAGCACAGTTATGATCATCTAAAAAAGACTGTAGCAGGACTGAAAAAGCACGGAGAAAAAAGCAAGTGTGATTCAAGACCAGATCACTTGTATAATATGAGATATAATATGAGGGAGTTGTAAACCTCTGGCTGCTGGACACAGTGTGCTAGGGACACATCAGTCTTCTACACCCCTACAGCTACATGGTTAATCACTACTACTGCCAACTGTCAGAGACTGGACATGGGACTAGGTGGATCTTAGATCTTCCCTGCACAAGTTACAATTTTCTGGCACTTAGCTGAATTTTCAGGACACCATTTTTCATCTTTAATGTGATGAAGCTCTCTGTCCAGAGAAGGCTTTTGAACTCTACCATCAGAAATTGTCCCTGTAGGTCTATCTTCAGGGCAGTATTAAAATCTCCAGAAAAATGTGTTCATTTCATAAAGCTAACTGTGAAATAAACAAACAGGAAAAACCAAACCCAAACATATAATTAAACATATCAAGTCAGATCAAGAGCAAATCAGGCAGTCACCTGTCTTCCAAGTGGGGATAAAGTTGGGATCCTTTTTCAGGGCTGCTGTCTTTGGGCACAGCTTATCAGGTCTAGAACAGGGCTTCCTTCTTCCAGAACAATTCTGCTAGAAGTCAGAATTTAATGTAGTTAATCTTCTGAGGCGTTTTGAGACAATTACATGTGTCTGTGTGGTGCTCCCACAACAGAGTGTGTAAGAGCTTCAAATGAGAATCACCAGAATTTCCTTTTACAAACTCTCAACATTGCCCTTAGCCAGTAATAGGACAGCTAACAAATATATGACACTTAAAATATTTGACTATGACAGGATTCCATAGCATCTGCTACATCTCAATATGTCACTGAATTATTTCACAATCATTTAACATCTGTAACAGCTTTCTTCTCCAAGAATGATGAAGTATTTCAAAGGTCTTTCCTTTCTAATGTACGTGTTCTGCAGCTACTAGGGCTTTCCCAGTAGACCTACCTCAGGTTTTTTAATGGAGCAACTCATCCTAAGATGTACTTTTGTAGGTGTCTTATTTTTCATAGCCAGTTTGTAAGCCATCTTTATTTACATTTTTTAGCATTTTGTTGTATTTAGTAAAGCCAATAGTAAAAGGAACAAAAAAATTCACCTTGCATATTGAATTTAATTAAATTAGAATGACTCAAATGGAAATATATCTCTAAATGCAAACTTGCCTGAAGTGCACATACTCCTCCTTGGTGTCAGGGTGATGTTTCTTCTGACTAAGGCTGAGATTTTTCACCATAGCATAGGTATCAAAGCAATTTTAGAAAAAAAGACTCCCTGGCTAACTCTCCATTAGCAAATACTGCATTGCAAAAGCAGTTTGGTATTATGATGCCATTGGTGCTGAGTCACTAGATGAAATGCTCTCACCACCCCTTTTCTTCAGCGTTGTCTGAATAGAAACTATGCCTCAGACTGCTTTTTTCTTGTGCACTGGCTCCTCCACCCTAGGAAACTCCATGCCATCCTTCTGTCTGCCTCATGTTGAAGACAGCAGCACGTCATTGCCCTGTTTCTTTAGTGTCAAACCAGCTTTATTTCTGTTCCTACTCATTCCTGGCTGAAAGCATAAGGCTGGTTGCTGAACTCTGCCCCACTCTAAGTTTGATCAACATATAAAGGTCTCATTAGAGGGACTAGGAAAGTCCTGGAGCCATGGATTTAAATTCAAGAGGACGCTTTAATGGCAGCAACACTGGCTTTTCTTTCAGATGAAAGATCAGCAGCAAGGGATATCTTACTGCTGTGACTCTTTCACTGATGGTCAGCTAGACTTGGATAACTTTATGGTGGCACAAATTGGTCAACTGTTGGAGAGGGTCAGAGGAGCCACAAAGATGCTCAGAGGGCTGGAGCACCTCCCCTATGAAGAGAGGCTGGGGGAGCTGGGCTGGGTCAGCCTGGAGAAGAGAAGGCTGTGGGGGGACCTCATTGCAGCCTGCCAGTCCCTGAAGGGAGCAGAGGAACAGGAGGGGAATCAGCTTGTTCAAAGGACAGACAATGGCAGGACAAGGGGGATGGATTAAAGCTAAAGGAAGGAAGGGTTAGATTGGATATTAGGGGGAAGTTTTTTCCAGAGAGAGTGATGAGGGGCTGGAACAGGCTGCCCGGAGAGGGGGTGGGTGCCCCATCCCTGGGGGTGTTCAAGGCCAGGCTGGATGGGGTCCTGGGCAACCTTTTGTAGCTGCAGGCCTGAGGTTGGGGTCCCTGCCTGTGTCAGGGGGGTTGCAGCTCTGTGACCCTTGGGGTCCCTTCCAACCCATGCCATTCTATGATTCTATGATCATTCAGACTCATGTCTCCATTACATACTGAAGCAGACTCTGTGTGCCCAGAGCAATCTTCTAGCTTACTTTCCTCAAAAATTAATCTTGATTTGCACACACCATCATGACTCTTAGAACTGAGCTGATACACAGAAAGTGGGGAAAAGCAGGGGATTCACTTCAGAACCACTGTGTTTTGAGCCAAATTCTTAATGCATGTGCAACCTCTGGGTTCTTGTAAAATTTATCACTAATTTTTTATTCCTTGCAAATAAGAGGCTCAGATATGGATCCTTAAATAATAACTATGATTAAAGCCCCCACTTGTTATTCCTGTTTCTTATGGATAATGGTGCAATGTATTTTCTCAAAGTGCTACTGGCAATCTCTACGCAAAGAGTTGTACAAAGAGGTCCGACTCTTTTTTAAATTTGGGCAGTCTTCCCAAAGAACAGTGTTAAGGAATCAAAGCAGTAATGCAGCTGTAATTCATCCTAATTTTAAGACTGCATTTCATCGCCAAAGAAGTGTAAATCTGATATGTTATAGTACATGAGAGTCATGCCAAAGCTTTTCTTTGAACTGTGACATTTTGTGTGTCAGCTAGTTACTGGATTTGACTTGTCAGCCACCACCCACCCAACTGATTAAAGATAGAAGACACAGAAACACTGCCACAAACCTAATGTACTATCTTTATACTAAGCTTTATTTTAGGATCCTTATAGGGCCATACTGCATATTCTATGATGTACTGCATGTATTTATTTTTTTCTTCTTCTGACTACTGAATTGGTGTTTGAAATACTCATTTGATACACTATGAAAAAAAGTAAAGCAAATATTTCAATGAGGGCAATCTTGATGTAGGGCTTAATTACCTGAATTCTTTTCCAGTCAAAGCTCTCCCAGATTCCAATATACTACACTGGGAATATCACATTTCCCAAAGACCATAGTTTAATAACAGCTCATTCAATCAATAGAATATTAGACTCATAGAATGGTTTGGGTTCAAAAAGACCTTTTAAAGTTATCTATTCCAATCCCTTTCACTAGACCAGGTTGCCCAAAGCCCCATCTAACCTGGCCTTGAACTCTTCCAATGATGGGGCATCCACAGATTCTTAGTGCTGGAGATTCAGACACGATTCAGTGTCCAGGGATGTGCCCAAGACGGTAGCCACCAAACTAAAGAGAACTTCTTATCTTGGCTTGTGTCCTTCATACCACTGACGTCCTTACACACGTGGGAACATTTGAGATAAGAATGTAACCTGCTAACGAGTTTATAGTGCCATTTCATTTCAGTCTAGAGCTGACATGAGCTGTCACTTTCAGCTTGTGAGCTAAAGCTGATTACAGCTCTTAGCTCTGACGAGCGGCTCATGCTGACCTTTCACGTTGAGCTGTTACGCCAGCAATAGAAAACGAACAAAACTGAAGAGCACGTGGCCTTTTCCATCCAATAGCTTGGTAGCTATTGCTTTTATTGTTTCCCAAACTGTTACTGAGAATAGGACACCACCTAACCCCACCTAATTAACATCATCCCTAATTTTATCAATTTGTTGTGAGAGCTGAAGCGTTTCTGCACTTCGCTAGCCAAACCCCAAGTAAACACTAACTAGTGTATAATTAGATATAACATATAATTAATTATAACTCATGAATTTCATAATTTTTATTCACCTGTTTGGTATGAAGAGTGTCCACTCATTCCTCAGTTCCACCCAGCTGTGGTCAGTTTCTTTCTGTCAGGCCCCATGGGAGGGGAAACAAGGACACTTATGATCCTTTAATACATTTCTGTTCTCTCCTAAAAAAATTTCCACCATGGTAAAATAATTTCATTGGCCTCTTCTAGAGTTTATGTCCTCAGTAATTCAAGTTCATAGCAACTTTTCAAGTCCTTGGGAAAACAAAAGATTGAGAGCATATGGAAATAAAGGAGATAGAGAGCACTTTCCTCTCTGGAGTTCTTTGCCATATATACAAGACATATATATTTCTTAAAATGAAAAGCATGCAAAGACCTTTCTGTCTGTTCTAATATTTAACAAAGGACTATAATCGTACAATATAACAGATATATTGTCAAATATTTAGACAACAAACCACAGCTGGACTAGAAATATAAACAAGATACCATAGACTTTTTAACTGCACTTTATGAAGTAAATAGTTATTTTTAAAGTAAGTAAAATCATACATAATAATAGTATAATATAGCATAATAAAATAATACTAAATTCATTCAGTGTTTAGGAAACATACAGGGTCTGAGCACTATAAAACTGAGGTTTACTGACTAAAAAACCAATACAATATAGGTCTCACAGCAAACCATCATACATTTTTTCATGAATGTTTCTAGAACTGTAGTGGCTATCCATGTGGGATAATAATTCAATCTCCTGCACCTCCGAAGAGGCTGTGATAATATTGCTAATTAACATCCTTGGTGATGTTTCTCTCATAAAAACACTCATCTATAGGGAAATGGCATTTCTAAGGCAAAGCCTCCAATCTATTAACATGTCTTGCTCTCACCTTTCAAAGGTAACACCAGTTCTCTCCCACTGATTAGCACATAACCCATGTTATCTGAGTTACAGCTCACTTCATCGAGTAGACACCTGATTCTTATACACAGAATCACATATATCTGCTGCTATGTTCAGTGTCTCCAACTCCCTGCCATTATTTATTTATTATCTGCCTTGGAATGAAAAGAAAGATTTCACTCTGCCTCTACCTAGTGAGATGGGATATATACATGGAATAGGAACAGAAACCAGACATGATTTGTAAATACTTCACCTATAAATTGTACTCTGGAAATTTACAATTTGAAAGAATTTGGAGACTGTCTTGACTTAAACATAGAATTGATACTTGCTTCCTTTTACTGATCATTATTACTTATTTCCTATTTATTTGCAGCAGTATTAAGTAGATGGTACAGTCTGTAAGATCACTTGAGAAGCCAATTGCTTCTGGACAGTTGAAAAAGAAATCTCTAATCCAACCAATTTAACAGCTCAGGTAAACAGAACTGAAGCAATAGAGTGGACCATATGATCAAAGACAGAGCCCATAATGAAATCTCTATTATCTGTAACTATTAATATGAACACACAAAGACAGTGGGAAGTAAGTGATAACAAATAAGATAAATTGAATAAGAAAGATTTATCTCACTGTAGCCCAGCTTGGATGGATGTATATAAAGTTACAGCAGACAAGAACATCTCCCAGTTACTGGATAAGAGAGAGAGAGAGAGAGGGGAAGATAGCTTTGTAGAGAATGACAGATTCTACCTTATGCTTCCCTTCAACTCTTGGGAAATTCTCTGATCTTGCCAAAGTGGGTATATATATCTCCAAATTCTTCCCTAAAGGTCAGCTGAAGGTTTGAATACGCAGAATTTTCAGCCTGCCACACTGAGGTCCCCATAATGTGCACATTAAGATTTATTCTTCTCTCCATTTAATATTTTTTTTAAGGTATTTATTCTTACTTTATTTTTTACATACCCAGATCCTGATAGTTATTCAGGATTAAATTAGCCAATAAATGTTAAATTGAAAAGAATGTGTAATATAGAAAAAAAGAACAATATCTGTAAGTGAAACAATAAAGACAGATATCCTACTGATTTTAAAAAGCAGGCATTATCTGCCATAAATTTAATCAGTTTCCATATGTGTGAAATATCTTGGTCTGTCAACAAAGGACTGTTGAAAAAATGAACAAATAAATTTCACAGAATCTGGAAATCAAGGTTGCTCCTTTTTCATCTGTTAAACCACAAAAAAAAAAAAAAAAAGGAAAAAAACCCCAGAGTTGCAGTTTTTAACCAGAGTGATTGGGAATCAATTGAGATTTCAAATATTTTAAGTATTCTCCACACACATACACATGTAAATTAATATACCCAACTTGTCAACAGTAAATCTTCAAAGGCTGTTCTTCAGAGCTACACTTACAGTCAAAGTTCTTAAAATGCTGCTGAAACAAATGAAGTTTCATTGATTTTTAAATATCTTGAGATCTGAAGTTTTCACTTTGTCTTTTCACCAGAGAATACTCTTTAGGCAAAGTACACTGGTGATATTTCATCTTGTCCGGATTTCATTGCGCATTGAAACCCTTTGAAGCTGATGTGGCCATCAGAATTCTGATCGACTGCTTTGTAAGAGAAAAGACATTTGGTATGTAAAACCCAAAAGACATTATGTAAAACAGATATTATACTTTGCTGTAGATATACAACGCCAATATTGTTTCTGAAGAGCTCAAGAGTCCTACCACTTGAATTCTATACAAGGAATTAATGAACTAAAAAATGCTTTTTGTGTAGGAAGCCTCGCATGAGGATCTCAAAGCCTTTTAAAAAGGAGAACAAGTATCATTGTGTATTCAACAGGAGGTAAAAGTTAATTACAAAACTACTTGTGCAACTCTAGCAGTTGTAGCACAAATTTAGTTCTTACACCGCATTCCCATTTTCACAAACTCAATCCTCCATAACACATCCCATAACACAACATGCAACTCAGGACCTCTAGGGCTTAAGATAACTGCACACCTATATTCAAAATTTCCCAGGCTGTCCCACTGGGAGGGAAGGCTGACACAGGACACTGCGCTGCCATCCAGAGACCTGGCCAGGCTGGAGAGCTGCGCAGGGAGAGACCAGATGGGGTTCAACAAAAGCAAGTGGAGAGTCTGGCACCTGGGGAGGAATAACTGCTGGAATCAGGACAGGCTGGGGGGGACCTGCTGGAGAGGAGCTTTGTGGAGAAGGACCTGGGGGTGCTGGTGGGTGACAGGGTGGCCATGAGCCAGCAGTGTGCCCTGGGGCTGAGAGAGACAATGGGATCCTGGGGGCATCAGGAGGAGTGTGGGCAGCAGGTCATAAGGGGATCCTCCCCCTCTGCTCAGCCCTGGGCAGGCCCCACCTGGAGTGTTGTGTCCAGTGCTGGGCTCCCTGGGATCAAACAGACAGGGATCTCCTGGAGAGAGTCCAGAGGAGGCTGAGGAGATGATGAAGGGCCTGGAGCATCTCCCTTGTGAGGAAAGGCTGAGAGAGCTGGGGCTGTTCAGCCTGGAGAAAAGAAGACTGAGGGGGGACCTAATTGATGTTTATAATTATCTTAAGTATGGGGTGCAGGGGGAATTGGCCAGCCCCTTTTCAGTGTCTGTGGGGACAGGACAAGGGGCAATGGCTGCAAATTGGAGCATAGGAAGCTCCACACCAACGTGGGGAAGAACTTTTCCCCAGTGAGGGTGAGGGAGCCCTGGGACAGGCTGCCCAGGGGGTGTGGAGTCTCCTTCTCTGGAGAGATTCCAGCCCCGTCTGGACGCCGACCTGTGCAGTATGAGCTGGGGAGCTGCTCTGGCAGGGGGTTGGACCCCAGGAGCTCTCCAGGGCCCTTCCAACCCCTGTGATTCTGTGATTCTGTGTGATTCTGCCCAATGCCCTTCCACATGCTGCCAGCAGCTTATTCTGAAACAAAGATGATGTTAACAGAAGACCTCTTCCTCATGGCTATAAGGAGAAAAAGCTAATTCCTATGTTTGTATACGCTAAAGTGGATATTCCAATAGTCAAGAAAGTCTCTGAAAAGTAAAAGCTGTTGTTTTTTCCAGAATATAAGCTGATAGAGAATGGCAATTCAATTCACACCATTAATATAAAAGGGTAAGCTTTATCATACACACTTTGCAAAATTATTTGATGCAGTTATAAATTAGGCTGAGAAAATAATATTCTGCAAAGCATTTATCTTCGGTCTGTCTAGCTTTGTCACTTGAAATATGAGATTTATACAAAAGCTAAAATTAAATAATTAGAAAATCTGATTTGTTGATGGTTCAACATAGAGGAACAGATCTGATTGGTTTATATCAATGCACAGTCCATAATTTTATTCATAGTCTGGAATAAAAGTTGTTATTATTATTACTACTGATGAAATATACTGATGACACAAAGATTGCTAGAATTACAGTGCTTCAAACTTTGCCATCACCAGTAGTGCTCCATGGTAGTATTCCTTCCATCTTGCAGTATGCCAAATGTGATGTATCTTCTACATAGGCAAAACTGAAAATTCCAAACTAATCCATGCTGTTTCTCAGGGATATGTTTCATTATACTTTGAATGCCCTGGAAATTTCAAAGAGATTCTATACCCTGAAGAAGTAGTGCAGTAATTCAGATTTAAAGAAAGCCTTACACAAAGGAATAGGATGTCCTGTTTGACACTTATTCTAAACACACTCTTGAAAAAAGCCTGGTAAAGGTAAAAGAAAATCATTTATTTACCACAGCTTCAAATATGGAAACACAGTTACAAAGGTTACAAAGACTGATAAAAGAAAACAGAAGATTGCTTACATCTAACTGTCCTTACCTCAGTTGCAAGCATCTTCTCTAGATTATCCAGCTTTCAAGACATCAATGACTAACTAATCATGGGACTAAAGAAAGATTTCTTCTGAAAGAAAAATACTACATCTTAAAGTTTGTCTTCACAGAAGAAGGTCTCAGTTTGGAATATGTGCTTCTCCCTTCCCTGAAGAGGTACTATTCGGTTTAAAATGTTATTATTTTCCCTTTCAATAAAAATTATTAATCTTTTTCAAGAATCCTTCAGACTTTGCCACCTCTTTGGAATTTCTAATGTCATTTGGTAAGATTCCTCTCATCTCTAGGCCAAAAAATTATCTATACCCATGCCTAACTTTGCTATACATCAGTTATTAACCTCTTCTGAAGTAGACTTGTTCAGACAAAATTCAAGCCTCATGCTGCAATGATGAGCCTCACATGGCCATAGAGATATGAAATGACACCCTGTCATCATGGAAATATAAGAATGAAATTAATTCCTTCAGCTCCTGGTTGGTTCTAGATGGGAACTGAAGCATGATACTTGCCTTTCAGGTAAGGACAGATTTGAGATGATGATCACCTCTAAACAAGTCCTCAAGGACAACAGGAAAGCTGGAGGTGGACCAGTCAATTTCTTGGTGAAAGGGATCCCTTCAAACACCACTTATAACAGAAAGAAATGCAAACTTAGTCAGCAGTGAAGGTTGAATGTAGGTCATAATACAAAATGGAGATGCTGTCCTGGAAAGCAGTGACTGAAAAGGGCTGAAAATTCATAGAATGTAATCAAATTATTATCTCCTACTGCGTTGCTTTACATAAGAGGGTGAATATGATCCTTGAAGGTATAAGCAGGATAATATCTAAAACACAGGACTGACTTTATTCTGGAATACAGTGTTAGGAAAATTCTGAAGGAAATACCATCTCTACTTTCTTGTGGCCCACACTTCAAAAAGGATGCTGCAGATCTTAAAAGAAGAGAGGAAATAACTGCAGTAATTGTGTGTGAGTTCTGGAAAACATGCATTATAACAAGGCACTAAAATAGGCTGTTCAGAGGAAGATTGGAGAACTGATCAAATCAAGTTGAGACCATGAGTATCTCTCTAGGGAAAATATTGTAGATAGCAAAAATATTGTCAGGCTTACAAGGAAAGCCATGATAATAAGCGTTAGTTGAAGCTAGGACTAGAAAAATATGTAACTTCAATAAGGTGTTTTGGTTTGGGTTTTGTGTTTTTTTGGGGGCATGGGTGGGTTTGGTTTGGTTTTAAATTGAGGTTGATGAGCTATGAGGTAATTTACCTAAATTGAGGGATATGAGAGCTATGAGGTAATTTACCCTCATATTGAGGGATATGAGAAGCTGTGCTTCCTCAGTTTGCCCTCCCTCAGTATATTCTCTGTATGTTCAGGGGTTTCCTAAACCACACATGTATGTCTGCATGTAATTATCCATCATGTGTGGCTATTGCATGGATTTGTCTAACAGCTTTTTGAATCTCTCTGAAGCCCATGGCTTGAACACCTGCTCTATGATTAAGCACCACCTCTTATTTGTTTTGAACCTGCAAGTCATTTGATGCTCCTCATAATTTAAGTACCCTTCTCAGTGACTATCTGTATCAAAGGCTACATAAAAGGGATCTGTTTTTCAAGATCAACCATTGAAGCATTTTTTAACAAAAAGCCTATTTAATGACACTAATTATTATTATAACCTCTGCTTATTTGCAGGTAAATTAGTTCAGTCAAAGAAAAATTACAGATTTAAATACCTGAGAGAATGTAGAATCATCAAATAGCAAAGTCTATTTTATTTAATAATATGATGCATTCTCAGAATTTAATTCTGGATGATCATGAGGGTTTTTAGAAGGTAGTGCTGACAACCTGCCTAAACTGAAGTTAATGAAGTTAACTGAAGTTTTGCCATTCATTTTTAGGAGGCAAGGATTTCACTCAAAAGATCTGAGTTATGGGCATAAATCACATCTTTAATGTTTGTATTCCCTGTGTGTCTGTTTGGAAGCTTGAAAAATGGACTTCAGCTTCACATGGTGTTTGTTCAACACCCTGGAAGCCACTAAATGACTCCTTGAATAAGAGCATTTTTCTGAAAACAAATGTTTTGCAGAGATTATCAAGATATTTCAGGTGATAAATAAATAACAAAAACTGGTAAGTAGCTAGCTGTGGTAATCTAAAGAAACACTACATCTATTTACATGCTATGGATTATTGGTACCTTGCCAAAAGTAATCTGCAAGCAAGAGTGGCCTTGGAGTGTTAAATTTTCATCTAGCTGAAGCAAATGATATATTCATCCTTGTGATTATGAAAATACTAAGTCACAGCATATTGATCTTTATTTCACAGGTCACTATTCATTTAACACTCTTAGTAAAATATATATAGAGATATTTCAAGGTATGTAGTGCCTGGGGTAAACTGTCTGATCTTTCACTGAAAACTGAGTAATCATCAGCATCACAAGTTACTGACTGTGAGATATAAATTATTCTCTTATACAATTAGGTAATTGAAGACTCCCAAAATCACCTAAGTGTATTTTCATAGGAAACTGGATTAGATAAATGGTACTTTCCTTCTGACAGGAATATTTTAACTGTAAATCTGAGTAAATGAATAACTTAAAAAGACTAATGTTTAATATAGGTTGCCTCTTGAAGTTTCATGTTTATTAATTCACTGAAACGAGCACTTAGTGGAAAGGTATCCACATACAAATGCAGCCTAGCATTTTATTTTAGAAATAGCTGTATATATTAATCAGTCATTTCAGCTTTTCCACAATTAACCCCACAGCAATTTACATACAGTTAGATCTTGCAGTCCCTGAGATAAAACCACAAATACAGAATTTGGCCATAATCTTGCTCCTTTTTGGATGGAAAGACACTCACATGAGCACTAATTCTTAAAGTATGCAAACAATTTGAAATATACTGTCTCTAATTGATTTATACATCTTTTTTTCTTCATTAACCCATCATATCTGACCCAAACATACAAGTGTATACACCAAAGATTTTAAATCTACCCTGTATTTGTCTAGATAAGTTAGTATCTGTCCTAAGTGGTAAATCAGAGAATTAAACAATCATTTCTATTACCTAGGAAAAAAGAGAGTAGTCAATGTACTGCAGTGCCATCAGAGGCTGCCATTGAGTTTGCTTTCCACTGCTTAGCTCCAGTAGGACAACCCCCATAAGTCAAATAAGAGCCAGGATAAATTAAACTCTGCTCAGATCTCTGATGCCATGGCCATATATCAGATGATATATGCAAGTGAAGAAGGTGGCTTAAAACTAGCTTAAGTTCCTCCACTATGTAAATATCCTTAGATATCACTATTTATACTACCAAAGATGGATAGCCCTCACTTTGACTTTGAAAGAACTGAAGTTAACTCTCAGGAAGGCAGTTTTCAGTGAGGAGGAAACACAAGAGACACTGCATCAATGAAATAAAAGGAAGAGAAATATGGCGTGTGCGATATACCACTGACAGTGAAGGCTTCACAGTTCCTTCTCACAGCATTCTACATGAATAGGGGTTCACCTTGGGTGTTGTTCAAGAAGGAAAAAAAAAGAAAATAGCATATTTCTTTAAAAGCAACAGAAATGGTTACTTGACTTTCCAAAATAATACATTGTCTATTGTGTGAGTTTAAAGCATTGATACATTTGGGCTCCATCAGCAGAGGGGTGGCAGCAGGGACAGGGAGGGGATTGTCCCTCTCTGCTCTGCCCTGGGAGGCCCCAGCTGGATCCTGTGTCCAGAGCTGGGCCCCCAGTACAAGAAAGATGTGGAACTGCTGGAGAGGGGTCAGAGGAGCCACAAAGATGCTCAGAGGGCTGGAGCAGCTGCCCTACAGAGAGAGGCTGAGGGAGCTGGGCTGGGTCAGCCTGGAGAAGAGAAGGCTGTGGGGGGACCTCATTGCAGCCTGCCAGTCCCTGAAGGGAGCAGAGGAACAGGAGGGGAATCAGCTTGTTCAAAGGACAGACAATGGCAGGACAAGGGGGATGGATTAAAGCTAAAGAAGGGAAGGGTTAGATTGGATATTAGGGGGAGGATTTTACAGAGAGAGTGGTGAGGGGCTGGAACAGGCTGCCCAGAGAGGAGGTGGGTGCCCCGTCCCTGGGGATGTTCACGGCCAGGTTGGATGGGGCCCTGGGCAACCTTGTGTAGCTCCAGGCCTGAGGTTGGTGTCCCTGCCTGTGGCAGGGGGGTTGGAGTTCTGTGACCCTTGGGGTCCCTTCCAACCCATGCCATTCTATGATTCTATGATTTAAGTTGGGGTAAAACAGCATTAACTTTTACCATGGCTAAATATAAAAGGACTGCTTTCTTTTTGCAAATAAACATTAAGATAGAAATTAGAGGAATTTTAAAGACTTGTTTCCAGTATTAAAAAAAATAAAACTGAACTCTTTTAGTTTCCAGTTAACTGAGGTATTATAAGAAACAAGTTCAAGAGGCCTCTACTTTCCATACACAGTGGCAATTTATCAAATGCTGACACGTGGAAGCATAATACTCGACCTTTTATGCATTGCTATGTAGCAACCATTTTTTCAGAGCACACGAAGATATAATGAGATATACCATATGTATAAGTAACTTATTTCTGTAATAGTCCATGAACCAGAATGATTTTCTTAATTTTCCATATTTTTTTCTTCCACACAGAAACACTTAGCAGCATTATATAGTTGTTTTCCTGAATCAGAGCCAAAAGCATGCCAGGCACACAAGGTTAGGTCTTCAAATACCAATTTCTCTGTGATTTACATCTCATTGGTTTTAAGACATACCAAGAAAAGGGCTTCCCCCTATTTATTGTACTCATAACAAAGGAGATTAGGCATTCCTACACATTTCTATCATAAGTCTCCAAAATCTGTACATATCACATTCCCTGCTCTCTCATTATTTAGATGCACACTGTGAGGAAAGAGAAGCTGTGCATTTCCTTTACATTATGTCAGAGAAGTGCTAAGGAGTGCAGTTTCCTGCCTTACCATGCTAGATGGTATCTGAACTGCTTTTAAGTACTGTAAGCTCTTCAGGAGTACTGCTTTGCAACTCTCACATATATTGTCTCATTAAATATTTTCTTTATTTCAAATGCTGCATCTTTCTTAAGACACCAGAGGCCAGCAGGATTGCCAGCTATGAATGATTTAAGCCCGATGTTCTTTTTGCAAGTGTTTCTCACCATGGTTCTTCTACGCTTAAATTCCTGGCACCATTCAGGTCTAACAATGTCCACCTTACCCATTTTCTATTAAAATAATTTTTCTCATTGTAGTCTTTCTGAAAATCTAATACAAACTTCATAGGAAGCCAGCCTACCCTGGAAACCCATGGTGATTTCATAAGGAGAAGGCACCTAAAAACTGAACATGAGCCAGCAGTGGCTCTGGCAGCTCCCAAGGCCAATGGGATCCTGGGCTCCATCAGCAGAGGGGTGGCAGCAGGGACAGGGAGGGGATTGTCCCTCTCTGCTCTGCCCTGGGAGGCCCCAGCTGGATCCTGTGTCCAGAGCTGGGGCCCCAATACAAGAAAGATGTGGGGCTGTTGGAGAGGGGTCAGAGGAGCCACGGAGATGCTCAGAGGGCTGGAGCAGCTGCCCTACAAAGAGAGGCTGAGGGAGCTGGGCTGGGTCAGCCTGGAGAAGAGAAGGCTGTGGGGGGACCTCATTGCAGCCTGCCAGTCCCTGAAGGGAGATTATAAACAGGAGGGGATTTAACTTTTTCAAAGGTTAGACAATGCCAGGACAAAGGGGATGGATTAAAGCTAAAGGAAGGAAGGGTTAGATTAGATATTAGGGGGAAGTTTTTTGCAGAGAGAGTGGTGAGGGGCTGGAACAGGCTGCCCAGAGAAGGGGTGGGTGCCCCGTCCCTGGGGGTGTTCAAGGTCAGGTTGGATGGGGCCCTGGGCAACCTTGTGTAGCTCCAGGCCTGAGGTTGGTGTCCCTGCCTGTGGCAGGGGAGTTGGAGCTCTGTGATCTTTGGGGTCCCTTCCAACCCATGCCATTCTATGATTCTATGAAAACCCACACTGCCTATTTCACTAATATCAAATAACATTAAATTTTGACCTACCTAGTATTTTCAAGGAGGCAAAGGTATGGAAAAGATGCAACTTCCCTTGTGACCCAGGGATCTTCCTTACTGCCTCTCTACTATTTCTGGCACTATCCTTCCCCTGCCTTGGTCAGAATATCTGGATTCAATTTCCAGGGGAACCATCTTTCCTGGTCAAACATTACCATCCATTCTATGTACCCAAGTGATGAAATTTCCCATCTTTTGTTTGCCTACTGTACGCAAATGCTATTTCACTCTCCTACTGACATCCTTCTCTTCCACCTTCATTTGCTCTGAGCCTCTCATTACACTGTTCTCCCAACCTTCCTTGATGCACTAAGCTCCAAAGCTACATGGGTCAATGACAGCTGGCTCTCATCCTGTCGGTCCCTGGTTTAGCTTATTCCTTCTGACTTGAACAATGGCAAAAGAGCTGCAGGATAACCTGTTAGCTGACTGCCATGAGATGGAGATGACTACTTTACTGCCTTTTTCCTCAGATTTTCTTTTATGTCTCCACTGTCTGACTGAGAACATCAACCCTGACTTCTTTCTTTGGGAATTACAATACCAATAATCATTTTAAAATCCTAAAAGTAAGACAATTTTCATCACAGCTTTTTCAATTACTATTGGCTCCACCAGGCAGCAATCATAAGCTAGATAAATAAGCCTTTTTTTTTTCCCCCCTATGCAAGCTTCTTATGGAAACACAGATGAAAAGAACAGAACATTTTCTTAGACTTCCCAAAGTACCAGCCTGCGAAACACACAGATTCATAGAAATCTTCTAAAGAGTAAGCAGAAATATCATTTGAATATGCATTAGACCATACACCAACCATATAGACCTGTGAGTCTGTAACAGCTGAAATCCTGGATTTCACAGTTTGAATTGCTCTGAGTGGGAAACTCACTACTTGATGATTATTCTGAAAATAAAACACCAACTACCAGTGCCAAATAACCTGAAAACAATTGCTAGAAACTGCAGAAATTGGTCACATAATCTCAACAGCTTTAAGAATAAAGTTTTCCCATCCCGAGTTTAAAATGGATTATATCTTTTACATCCAAATTCTATTGCTATTGCACTTATATTTAAAAATAAAACATCAGGGAATAATTTAAATCAGAGCCAAGACTTTCCCTGCATTTAGAATCAAAGCTGTCATACTGATTGAGCGGTGGGAGTAAAAATTACACTTCATGCAAGGAGTCCCTGCTGAGGACAAAATGACCCACCAATTGAAGATTCAAGGATGACAGCTTCTTCAACAAGCTGCCTTCTCTTCTGATTAACCAGCTGGTTCTTTCTCCTCATCCTGCTTGCTTCCTTGTTGATGGGATTCCTGCAGAGTTCCACAGCTGTTTTGTTACTAATGCGTGTATTAATTTCACTTCTTTAAAAACCTAAGTGTTGAGGGAAAAACCATTTGGATCTTTAGTAAACACACAGAAGAATTATGAAGGTACCCCTGGTTTTGCTTCCTGAAACAGCACGTGCTACTGGAGCATGAGCAGTCAGAAGTTAGGTGGGAAAGCTGAAGGAAGCAATTAAAATGTCATAGAATTGTAGAAATATTAAGGTAGAAAAGCACTTTACCTTCAGTGCTGTTCGGTTTTTTTCAAACTATCTTTAAAAGTAGAGAACAAATGAATTACTGAGGGGAGAACTGCACCAGACAAACTACCTTCAGTTGTTTCTTCTTGGGGATAAATACTGAGAGCAGTGCCTGACTGCTGCTCTCAAGAACTGTAATGTGTTTTCTTCTTCATGCCCAGTTTTCTACCTGAAATATTCCTTATCCACTGATGTGTGCTTCCCCTGATTTTCTTCTCCTAATCCCGACAGATTTTGTCCCTTTTTTCTTAACCAGTTGTGTTTCCTGAAGTCTCTCTCATTCATGCCACCCTTGATCCCCTTGGGCTGGTAGCGGGACTTGGGTAGAGCAACTCCTCATTTCTCAGTGAATCAACTACCCCACACCCTCTTCTCTCAGTCACTTCTGCTTTCTTTTGCTGCTGAGCAGAACTCCACAGAAGAACCTCTGAGCCTCTGTTTCTCTGAGGCTGTTTCCTAGCTAATCTTGAGCTTTTGGGGGTGCAGTTGCCTGCTGTAGCTGGTCTTCTCACATCTGCTCACTCTCTTTCACTTAGGAAAAATAATTTGAGTATAAATGACCATTTCTCATGTCAATCTTTTTTACTCCTTTTTTAAGTCCCTTGTGTTCAGCCTGGAGAAAAGGAGATTGAGGGGAGACCTCGTTGTGGTCTACGGCTTCCTGATGAGTGGGAGCGGAGGGGCAGGCGCAATCTCCTCTGGCAACCAGTGATAGAACCAGAGGGAACGGTAGGAAGCTGAGATGGGGAGGTTTAGGCTGGGTATTAGGAACAGGTTCTTTATTGAGATGGTGGTCAGGCACTGGAACAGCTCCCCAGGGAAGTGGTCACAGCTTGACTGAGTTCAAGAGCATCTGGACAATGCACTCACAGCTTCACACTTGGCTGGTCCTGTGTGGAGCCAGGAGTGGGACTTGATGATCCTTCTGCATCCTTTCCAACTCAGGATATTCTATGATTTTTGTTCTTAAGCTTCTGCCCCTTAGAAAAGATCTACTGTAACCTACAAGGGTCTTCAGGTTTTATAAGTGAATTAAGAAATGCCTTGCAGAGCTCAGGACAGACCTGCCATTTGGCATCACTACAAAACATGTATGCCTCTGGTGCATTAACTTCATGAGCAGTTGTAGGAACAACATTAATAAGTATTTTCATCCCTGATTTGTGATTAAGTAGGATTTATAATATATGATATGTATTAGAATATCTAATAATATGACCACATATATCACATAATACATGATGTATAGTACTTAATGGGTATTTTAATGTATAATATAGAACATAAGCTTTCTATAATGATACACTGTTATATATTTTAATTATAAATAATATATAACTTATGGATGAATGGGAGAATGATGGTACAGTATGTAACGTGGAAGACATGGTGGTTGGATACAACAGTATGAATTGCTTGTTCAAACAAAATCACTTTCTGCAGAGTCAAACCCAGATGCCTAGGAAAAAGAAATGCAGATTGTATCCCCAATGAGAGGTTTATAATAGAAAGATGATCATAAAGAGCTCTGGAATCTTAGTGGAAAAGCAACCCAGCGTGAGCTTTTAAGGAGCAGTCAAGACTTAAAGAGCAGACTCATTTTTAGTTACTCTAAAAGGGAGGAGCATTATTTATGCGGCAGATAGGAAATGACATGGGTAACAGCCATACTGCAGTACTGTCTGTGTTTTGATAAAAAGACTTAAAACATCAGGTGATGCAGAAGCCTAACCTGACAAAAAGTCATTTGGAAACAGAAATTGCCCAAAGGAGTTAAGTTCCTCCATTCCCATCAGATGCTGTTGATTTGACCATGGTGTTCCTCCATAGAGATAACACGGTATCAGAGGGCTACTGAACAAGAACAAAGGCTAAGAAGCAGCAAAATGAAAATAAAACAAAAAGTGTTTAGGGAAAAAAAAAAAAAGAGTCATATTATATAGCTTGTAATGTACAAATATTCAAGTTGGTATCTTTAAAGTCACTACTCCTATATCAATACTTTGGATATCACACACATCTTCCCAATGCAGTAAGTGTATCGGCTTTAAAACCATCATTCTTGCTGAGGTCTTGACACCTAAGTTTAGAGCTACTAATCCTCTCTTTAATTACTCTGTAAAAGCAATGAGGTTGATTCAGAGGTTGACTATTGTCTCTATAGTAAAAAACTCATCAGCTAAGAAAAAAGGAAGTTTAAAAGTTAAATTTTTCCAGATATCTACTGTATTTAATACTTTCATCCTTTCTCTCCTCTGGATAGGCTTATTTGAAATCATGAAATACTTCATGGCCTTAACATTAACTATTTTTATCATTAATATTCCTCTTCTGCTGTTGCCTAAAAGTCCCAATGAGGCTTAAGGTCTTGTTCAACAAGAAGCTATAAAATACAGAAGACAAACTGGACAGAAGAAGAGCTTATACCTGAAAATGAAAGCAAAGCATAAAAACCCCAGTCAAAGTAGATGGATACTAGTACATCCAAGTGCTGTTTCATTTGGAGTTTAGGCTAAAACTTCCTTAATCCCTGGGTGGCAAATAGTCACCCTGCTTTCCAGAGCTGCTAGAGCTCTGGGATGGCTAATGAAGCATCACCCTACTGATTCAGTGAAAAGTAGTCATGCTGAATAGATTGATATAGGTGTAGCTTAAGAGACAATTAATGTAACTTTAATGTAAGGATTTTCATAGTTTTAAGAATAGACTAGTTTAAGAGAAAGCTGTCACTGTGTAAGCTGCTTGTGAGAGCAGATGCAGAACTTAACCATAACAGTGCAACAGTCACAGCCTTGAAGATGAAGAAGTAAGAATTGGTGTGGGTTTAGGAATAGATTAGTTTTGAATTTTAGCAGAATTTGGCTGTAATTACATCAGCTGTTTCATGAAAGCAGCTACAAAACTGAACCATAATAGTGCAACAGCCTTGAAACTAGAAGAAGCAGGAGATAGAGGAGTCATAAATAATAAGACTAACGACCAACTAAAAGACAGAGTATATCTTGTTTTCAGTACTAACTAGTCAGTGCAGGTGTTGGGAGCCCAGATAAGCATGGAGAAGAAACGTAAAGAGCATGTGCTGAGGGAGAGGAAGACATCCAGCCTTCTTCCCTGAAGACCACCAGAAGACCCCCTGAGTGTCACTAAGCATGCCCTATCTGAGAGGAATTAATATAAATGACTTCCTGGGAATAATTAGCATAACTCAGCCTTTTCCTAGAAATTATAATGAATATGTAGAGGTAATCTGTATAAATATGAGAAATTTGGCTTTAATGGGCACTCACATTAGGAGGAGCGATGCCCTGTGATGAGGATTCTCTGTGTGACAATTGTTTACCTAAGTTTGATAGAAGCGGAGGGGGGAATGTACCCACCTAAATAGCTCCCAGTTGAAGAGATGCTGACCTGTACTTTGCCCATAATCCTGAAGAAGTGTGAATACTTAAACAATAGTGCTCAATTCTTTTTCCTTCATATCTTCACATTGTCACTGAACACTGAAAAGAATAGTAGTCTCTGGATAACTTGTAGACTGTGGGGAAAAAAGCACACATAGGTATATTTCATGTTTTTTTCTGATTATTTAAAGCTGCACTCTCAGATCTTGAAAGCTAGGTAGGATCAGATCTGAAAAGTTTCCCACAAAATGCCCACCAGTGTTCCAGTGCTCATTCCTCAAAGCCATTCTTGAAACAACGTTCTAGCACAGACTAAGCAGATCCTCTGTGACATAGGATGCTTGCTTTCTAAAGAGATTAAAAACTGAGTATTGAACTCAGTGGGTCCAAGAAGGCTGAGAGGTGGTGAGTTCAGCTCTTCTGTTTGTCCAAAGCTGAAAACCCATGATGCAGACTTTGAAAAAAGTGGCAGATGTCCTCCCTGATGAATGATGCAATTTTCCCACACTCTTAAATGTTTATCTTTCATGAGCAGCCTGCTCTTTTTCCTCATGCTTTCACCAAGGGCTCATCTGTATCCAGCTGCAACGCTGCAGCAAAAGTTCTTCCTCTGAGCTTCACAAGTTAAGACCACAACCTGGCGTGGTGGTGTGGAGAAGGACCTGGGGGTCCTGGTGGGTGACAGGGTGGCCATGAGCCAGCAGTGTGCCCTGGGGCTGAGAGAGACAATGGGATCCTGGGGGCATCAGGAGGAGTGTGGCCAGCAGGTCGAAGGAGGGGATCCTCCCCCTCTGCTCTGCTCTGCCCTGGTCAGGCTCCACCTGGAGTGTTGTGTCCTGTGCTGGGCTCCCTGGGATCAAACAGACAGGGATCTCTTGGAGAGAGTCCAGAGGAGGCTGAGGAGATGATGAAGGGCATAGGAAGTTCCACAGCAACCTGGGGAAGAACTTTTCCCCAGTGAGGGTGAGGGAGCCCTGGGACAGGCTGCCCAGGGGGTGTGGAGTCTCCTTCTCTGGAGAGATTCCAGCCCCATCTGGACGCCAACCTGTGCAGTATGAGCTGGGGAGCTGCTCTGGCAGGGGGTTGGACCCCAGGAGCTCTCCAGGGCCCTTCCAACCCCTGGGATTCTGTGGCACCATCAGCATACATCTGAACCCAATGTCACATGGAAAAGATATTCTTGCTAAATCTTGATTGCTGAGTTCTTGTTGCCTACACTTTCCCCTGGATACTATCAAACACCTGTCATAATCTGAATGTATTGCTGAACATGGGGTAGAAAGAGCATCACTGTCTCTGTCAGAAAATCCACTCTATGAACACTATAGTCATTCCTACTCCTTTTTTCCAACCTCTCTACAGCATTTGCCATAGCTAATGAACTATGAACTGTATGTAGAAGAGGCTGACTGCTTTGAAACCGTTTATTTCAAGAGAAACACAAACAGAGAGGAGCAGTAGAAAGATGTACCTCACAGTTCCATTTTCCTTCAACCTTATTTAAAATACAGACACAGAGGCTGGAAGAGCTGGGAAGGTGTTGTGAACTCCAGTGCAAATGCCACGTTGGCATTACAAAATTCCCCCCTTTTCTCATGTTGTATTGAGCACGGTAACAATGTCAGGAAACGGCCTCGGTACTCAGGCTCATGGGGGAAAAGCAGAAGGTGGAAGCAGTTACAATCGAAGGCAGGAAGAAATGCTTTAAGGAAATGCTTTAAGGAGCTTGTGGCACAGTGAAGTACCTCCCGGCTGCTGTTACACAACCTCATTTGGGGAAGTCGGTCTGTAATTTAGACCTGATCCTGGACTCCTCTCTCAGAGTAACTCTAAAACAGGTACAAGAACTCGTCCCGTCTTTACTGGTGATGATTTAGCCTCTGTAATACATGCTTTTGCCACCTTTCAGCTGGACTACAGCAATGCAATATCCTGGGCACGAAGCCATTAGCCCTCAGGAAACTCAAAATAGTACAGAGCACAGCAGCACATTTCCACTGCAACCCTGGGTACTGTAAGCACATCAAATCTGCTTTCATCTCCTACACTGTAGCTCCTGTGAAATACTAGCCAGGTTGCATGTCTTTTTCATTATCTTTAAGGTGTCCAGTAGACTAGGAACAGAAAACCTAAAGGATCAGCTGAGAACCTACAGCTCTGTCCAGTTAAGGACAAAGCTTATTTTGTGCTGCAGATGGAGCTTTGACAGAGAACAGACTAAAGCAGGTGAACAAATGCTCGTAACATCCAAAGCATCAGCGCTTGCTATCCAGTACAAGAGGTACTTTTGGGATCTCAATCTCAATAACCATCTCTATTTTAATAATAATAATACAGTAGTTTGAAATAAATCCACAAAAATCTAACCATTTGAAATCATAGAATCATAGAATGGCAAGGGCTGGAAGGGACCCCAAGGATCACAGAGCTCCAACCCCCCTGCCGCAGGCAGGGCCACCAGCCTCAGGCCTGGAGCTACACAAGGTTGCCCAGGGCCCCATCCAACCTGGCCTTGAACACCCCCAGGGATGGGGCATCCACCCCCTCTCTGGGCAGCCTGTTCCAGCCCCTCACCACTCTTTCCGTAAAAAACTTCCCCCTAATATCCAATCTAAACCTTCCTTCCTTTAACTTTAAACCATTCCCCCTTGTCCTTCCATTATCTGCCCTTTTAAAAAGTTGGTTCCCCTCCTGTTTGTATGCTCAAATAAATCCACAAAAATCTAACCATTTGAAATAAATCCACAAAAATCTAACCATTTGTTGCTTGCTGTAGTAGGAGACAAGGAAGGAAAATGGAATCACACTTAAGTGCCCCCCCATTTGGTCTGGTAATGACTCAGCCACAAAGATAATAAAGTAAATAGAAATATCTCAGTGGAAGAGCATTTGCATGTCTTACATGAACCAGGATAGTCCATGTCAATGATAATTAATCAAATTCTTAAAGAAACTCAACACTTTGGAACAATGTGTTTTAGAAAACTCTGGGGAAAAAAGCAAAATATTAAGAGGCAATAGAAATATTTCCAAAACACTTAAAAATTTTGAGGAGTTGAGTGTAATATACTCTCAGTGAGATGGAACTTTAAATGCCTCACAGACCCAGAAAGTAATGTGTGTGTGTTAGACACTTTTAATAATTTCATTTAAATTTTTATTAGATGGTAATATATTTAAGGTGATAAAAAAAACTGAATTTCTCAAGCCACATCTCACAGGCAAAGATTTAATTTTAAAAGAGGACTGAAAATCCAGAAATACTCTATTCAGCAAAGGACAAATAGAAATGAAATTTCTCTGGGGACATACTAATTTTAGTGTCCCTGAACAACTTATCAGGAAGGATGCCATATCATATTAACTAAAATATTGTTTCTATCAACAAGAACTGTTCTGTAATCAGTTCGCCTTAGGAATGCCAACAACTATATAATCACCTAACAAAAGCTTTGGAAAAACTGATGATTATCCAAGTGAAAGATCCTGCCTCCCTTTAAGCCTTCTCTGAAGCATTAAATTCCCAATCTCTACACCTCATTCAGGTACAGAAATATTTCTCAATTGTATTAATTACTATCAATGCAGATAAAAGAGTTTGAAATCTAGCCTATCAGCTCCTATTAGATTTGTACTCCAAATGCCACTCAAGTCTTCAAGTAAGGGCACAGTTGCAAGGAACCATAAATATATTAACATTAACAGAAAGAAATCCATCTGTCTTAGACACTGTAATACCAAACAGGAGATCAAATAATTTCTGTTTCAAATATGTAATCACTTCAACTCAGCTATCCAATACCATCTTGAAGTTGATTATAAGATGAAAGAAACAGGACAGCGATGATAATCATTTAATCCCCTTAGAACAGCTATTCTGAAGGGCTTTTCACTTTGTGCTCAACAGTCTTCTAGGATGTTATGATCCAGCTAGGAAGAATGTAATGAGGAAGAAAATGATGTTTCCAGTAACAGAGAATTTTTGCAGTTACAGGAAGTTCTACAAAAGAAACAATAGGGCAGAACTGACCACTTGACCAGCTGCTGACACAGATGAGTGCATTGATGCAGTCTATGACAGTGACAAGTTCATATCGTACAATGGCATGGGTTGGAAGGGACTCCAAGGGTCACAGAGCTCCAACCCCCCTGCCACAGGCAGGGACACCAACCTCAGGCCTGGAGCTACACAAGGTTGCCCAGGGCCCCAGCCAACCTGGCCTTGAACACCCCCAGACACGGGGCACCCACCCCTTCTCTGGGCAGCCTGTTCCAGCCCCTCACCACTCTTTCTGTAACAAACTTCCCCCTAATATCCAATCTAACCCTTCCTTCCTTTAGCTTTAATCCATCCCCCTTGTCCTGCCATTGTCTGTCCTTTGAACAAGCTGATTCCCCTCCTGTTCCTCTGCTCCCTTTAGGGACTGGCAGGCTGCAATGAGGTCCCCCCACAGCCTTCTCTTCTCCAGGCTGACCCAGCCCAGCTCCCTCAGCCTCTCTCTGTAGGGCAGCTGCTCCAGCCCTCTGAGCATCTCTGTGGCTCCTCTGACCCCTCTCCAACAGCCCCACATCTTTCTTGTATTGGGGCCCCAGCTCTGGACACAGGATCCAGCTGGGGCCTCCCAGGGCAGAGCAGAGAGGGACAATCCCCTCCCTGTCCCTGATGCCACCCCACCATCAGACCTGATGAGGATTTGTAACTTCAGAACTAATGTAGCTGAGATTAGTATGTAGTTGCCAATCCTGCATGCAGAGGATGTATGCACACCGGGCTGGATGGGGTGAGAGACAGAACATTCACTGAGATATCTGGCTCCTCAAACTACAGGTGGAGTTGGATGATGCATGAATCCCCGAGCAGCCTCAGAGTGGACTGTGGGAAACGGAAGTACAGATGGTTGTCTAAGAAGGAGTATCAAGTACCCCTTGATGTTGTTTGACCAAGTACAACCTATCTGACAACATACTGGAGTTGTTTGCTGCTAACAGAGCCCAGTAGAATGTCATGTGTGTGATGGCCTGAGGTCTGTGGTTACAGTTGTGTTTAAAAGAGCATGAAAAGGAGTGTTTAACCTTCCTATCAAGTCATTTTTGCTGAGACTGCTTTATGTTTCCAATTTCAGCCTTGAAGTTGGATTTTGGAGAAGCTTGTCTGTTACTAAGAAAGGTTTGAAAATGTTCCAACCAGATGCTCCTTAGTGGGTGAGTAAACACAGAACTGACACTGAGTTGGGATGCAAAGCAAACATGCATGCAGTCTAAAAGAGTAGTTTGAAGAAGAAAACTAGTCAACATACCACTGCAGCAACTAGTACTGCAACGTTTGATTAAACTTGATTTGTAAGATCTGTTATAATAAGTCTAAATAAAAATCTGAATACTTGGTTACCAAGTATTTAGAACTAATGTTACTTCTTTTTTACAATCTTGTATGTGGCCTGAGGAAGACAGCATTTGACATATTTTATCCTTTTCAAAGGATAACACAATTTTCTTGTTGTTTTGAGTGGATGCTGTTTTCTTCTAGGTTTTGGATTCCTTAAATTTAATTACTGTTTAATTTATAAGGAAGACAATGTCAACTTTGTATCTGGTTGAATAGCACTAATTGTTGAAACACTAGGAATAAATATACTTGTTGTTTGGGTTGATTTTTAAACATTTGATCAGAGAAATGGACACTTCTGTCTGCACTGAAATTTACAAAGTAAGGCTAGAATAGATTTACTACTCCAAAGCAATCCAAAGCTATTGGAATCCTTGGCAGATGTCAGTCTAACCTGTTCTGAAGACCTCTAATATTTTGATATTTCGTAAAACTTTCAGAGCAATCTGTTTAGGTATTTGTATTGTCATCATCTTTGCTCTCCACTACCCAGCAGGAATATTCTTTCCTATACTTCATGCATAGTTTCTTTTTCTGTCCTCTACAGAGCTGTTGAAGAAGTCATTATCTTGGTTGCTGTAGTCTGATATGGGTTTCCTTATGAGGAAAGGCTGAGAGAGCTGGGGCTGTTCAGCCAAGAGAGAAGACTGAGGGGGGACCTTATTAATGTCTATAAATATCTGAAGTATGGGATGCAGGGGAACTGGCCAGCCCCTTTTCAGTGTCTGTGGGGACAGGACAAGGGGCAATGGCTGCAAGTTGGAGCACAGGAAGTTCCACAGCAACCTGGGGAAGAACTTTTCCCCAGTGAGGGTGAGGGAGCCCTGGGACAGGCTGCCCAGGGGGTGTGGAGTCTCCTTCTCTGGAGAGATTCCAGCCCCGTCTGGACGCCAACCTGTGCAGTATGAGCTGGGGAGCTGCTCTGGCAGGGGGTTGGACCCCAGGAGCTCTCCAGGGCCCTTCCAACCCCTACAATTCTGTGATTCTGTGATATCAGATATTATGATACGTAAAGGGAACAGTACACGTCATAGAGCTCTGGTTCTTAAAATTGCCATGTGTTAGCAGCAGGGATTAGTACACACCTCTTGACTTACTGAAGCACAGAGATAGAGCTATAACAGATTTCTACCAGGACTTCACTTAGGAGACCTATCACACTGAATCTTCTGTCTTCAGATCACTATAAATGATTTCTTAACACGTGTTTGAAGTGTAGCATTATTTTGAAGACTCAGCTTTTGAGGTCAGCTTCAGATACAGGGCTTTTCCATAATGTGTTACAGAAAGAGGAAGAATGTGGCTGTTTTCTTACATGTGCAACAGGGAAAAAAGTAAAATGTTAACAAGATGTCTTTCTAAAACTTTGCCCTGCATAGTAAATTTTGTAATCCCAGCTATTTGGCTTTTAATAATGATGTTTTCTAAAACATTTCCACCCTCAGTGAAAAATTAATATCTCTCAATTAATTTTATTTGCATCAGAAAGTCTCTTTGTGATTACCTTTGATGCTACTAATTAACCGTAAGAGACTTCTTGATCTCCTGTGTTCTTTAATAAGTAGAACCACTATGGCTTCTCTGACCAGTATCACATGAAAGATAAGTCCCTTGGGAGATAAATGAGAATTACTCAAGCACACAGCCAACCCTATACCTTTGATTATTACATTCTGCCCACCTAACCAGCTCCCTGTAATTGCATACTGTAGGCCCTTCGTATTGATTCCAACTTGATTCTTGCATTACTATTCCTTGCTGCCCCGTTTCCCCTCAGAGGTGCCTGTATTACAGTGATGAATTAATGAGTTTGTGTATGTGACTGCAAAACATGGAGTGATGCAAAACCACAAGTTTCTAACTGTAGTTGTGTTCTGCCCTGTAAATGGTAGGCTTTCTTCCTCTACCAATGGACTACATTGTGTTATTTGTTTTCATAGAATCACAGAATCATAGAGGTTGGAAGGGCCCTGGAGAGCTCCTGGGGTCCAACCCCCTGCCAGAGCAGCTCCCCAGCTCATACTGCACAGGTCGGCGTCCAGACGGGGCTGGAATCTCTCCAGAGAAGGAGACTCCACACCCCCTGGGCAGCCTGTCCCAGGGCTCCCTCACCCTCACTGGGGAAAAGTTCTTCCCCATGGTGCTGTGGAACTTCCTATGCTCCAACTTGCAGCCATTGCCCCTTGTCCTGTCCCCACAGACACTGAAAAGGGGCTGGACAATTCCCCCTGCGTCCCATCCTTCAGATATTTATAGACATTAATTAGGTCCCCCCTCAGTCTTCTTCTCTCCAGGCTGAACAGCCCCAGCTCTCTCAGCCTTTCCTCACAGGGGAGATGCTCCAGGCCCTTCATCATCTCTGTAGCCTCCTCTGGACTATCTCCAGGAGATCCCTGTCTGTTTGATCCCAGGGAGCCCAGCACTGGACACAACACTCCAGGTGGTGCCTGACCAGGGCAGAGCAGAGGGGGAGGATCCCCTCCTGTGACCTGCTGCCCACACTCCTCCTGATGCCCCCAGGATCCCATTGTCTCTCTCAGCCCCAGGGCACACTGTTGGCTCATGGTCAACCCATGAGGTTGTTTTGAGGCATAAATCTCCTGGTGCATCAATCAGGAGGTAACACTAAATTCTGCAAGTGCTATCAGGAACGTACACGTCACTGATGCTATCTGCACTCGAGTAAGAGTTTGCCACATGATGGACACCTTAAAATAAATACTTTAATTCAGAGACTTGATATTGAAGTGTTGTGTCTTCTCCCACATTTTCCCTACGCACTTTCAATTTAAGAACACACCAAATCATTTTTTCTAGCTATTAAGATAGGGCTTAAGAAATTCTTTTAAAACCAAATGAACCTGTAAAAAAGCGCTAGCTACAATCAATCTGACATCACTTTTGTGCTTCCTTTTTTTCCCCCCATCCACCCAACATTGTAGAAGAGGTAAAAATAGCATTAGCTTCATGTCAAACATTTTTCCCTTTCAGGTTCTCAGATATTCTGACTTCCCATTAATTCTTCTCATTTTTCTCCCTGCTTAGCAACTGGATTCACCATCTGTTTCAGTATAAAGCATCACATAAGGGTAGCATGGAGCTGGATAACATAAACTGCCTCAAAAGCTGCCTTGATAAAAACAGATGGAATCATACAAACATAATCTTTAAATATGCAGTTGCCAAAGCGATACATTTGCTTTATAAAAGGAAACCCTCAGTATTTATTTAAAGAAAAACAGGCCACCTATCTAGACTAAAATATATGTTACTATATACTTCAAACACTGAGCTAAACTATCATTAAACTTGCATGCTTCATTAGGTATGCTCCTATACAGCAGGATTGTATTCAACAAGAAGTAAAGGTATGCATCAAAGCATAAAAATATAAATACATACTAAAAACAGGTTGAAGAAGAAACAGTAGAATAAATCTCTTTGCAGATTTACAGAAATCTTCAATTCAGAAGAAGCCCTAGTAATTTCCTAAACTTGTTAATAAATATATTTTATGGAATATTCTATACTGGTCAAACCATATTTTCATTAAACTGTATTTATGTTAAAAAAGATTTTATAGATGTATTAAAGAAGAATAACCTGGTTATATCATTATAATACTGAAGTTATTTCAAGATGTGCACAGCACTAGCACATGCTATGCCTCAGAAAGAGAAACAACACAGTTGTATTCCAAATCCTTAAAGGAAAAGAAGACTCTTTACCAGTCTGTGGGGCTGGAGTATTCCGTTTACAAACCCCATTGCTGGGGATGGCAAATCCCCACACTTCCACCACTGAAGGAAGAGGCTGGTGGATATATACTACATTGTGAAAACAGAGTCTACCCTGAGTTTCATTAAAAGCTGTGTTCCTTGCTGTCATAGGGCACATCAACAGAAGAATTATATCTTTAAAAATCCCCAAAGAGGTAAGAAAATCAGAGAATTTATACTGAAATTATACCACCCACTGGTAACATTTCTTTCAGGAATGGGTTCTATAGTTTTCTCTCTGCTGTTGAGATATGACTGTAATCAAAAAGAAAAAAATTCAAAATTTATACATTCCTACAGCAATCTGTAGAAATCTACTTCACATTTTATGGATAAATGTTCTGTTCCAACTGCACCCTCTAACACCCTAAGAGGATTTAATGCAAAACCTAATCCATTTGTACAGCATCTGAAATGAACCAGCTTTCCCTGTAGCCCCATGTTTTCCTATTAGAAATAAAGAATATAAAGGGGAAAATTGCCACACTACATCAAATCATTTGCTGTATCTTGTACTCAGCCTTTGACACTTATCAATAGGAGATACTTCAGGAAGAAATACTACTGCTTGCCAATAGTCCTGAGTATTGAAACAGGCATTCAGAGAGGAATGTTGTTCCCAGGGCTCAGTGATAATCTAGCTGTTCCTATTTTCTCACCTGATGAAAGTCTACTTAATATGACTTTCTGTATTTTTACTCCTCAAAGGAGTAAAAGGATTAAGTGTTGCCTGAATACTGTTGAATTCTAGGATTTCTATAATGTGATCTGTGTTTGTATGAGCTTCATTGCACACTTTTTAACTCAGTTTTTGTATTTTTATTACAATAAAAGCACTAGTTTGGAGTTCCTCACCTTTTTTACCATCCTCTTCTGTTGTTTCTTTCAATCATGCATGTTCTTGCTCATCTCTGATCCAAGCTAACTGACCCAAATCTTTCCAGGTTCTCCTCACGTGCAAGTTTACCTTCATCTGTAATAAATTTTGCCCATCTCTGGTATTTTTTCCATTAAAAACAAAGCCCTTCTGAGTCAGGAGGTAGAATTTATGTGGCCTAACTTGTCATCAAATAATTCTGTCTCGTTGAAACTAGTTATCTTGGTTTCAACTAGGGGAGGGAGGGACACTTCCTGAGAGGAGGGCATCCCATCCTGCTACAGGTATCTGAGATAGATGGGACGAATCATCTCCTGTAAGTAATCTTTAAAATAAGATGAGACTATCAGTTTCCACTGAATCATATGGAAAAGAATAACAGCTGTTTACACCAGGAAATTACACATATTCCAATATTGATTTTTTTTCTTGTTTCTCTTACTTCTCAATACTGTCCCCATGCGCTGCTGATACTGCTGAACACAGGCAGGGATATTCATTGACATGGCAACGACAGCATGCAGGTCATCTGCTTGAGTAGCTGCTGGCTTAGTTTAGAGCTGAGAATGCACATGACTCCTGTGAAACATTCCTTCGGCGATCTAGAACCTTAATTCTATAGGTAATGATGTTCATATACTGGGCTACCACTTTACTTGGCATTGAAGCTTCCATTAGACATCTTGATCAGCTCACAGAGTCTCAACTAACATAATATCTGACAACAACAAAGAATCTGTCATTCTTCATTAACCAGTACCTTTGTTATTCACCCTCTTTTAGTTAATATAAAAGGTAAGCTGCCATCCCACTATTTGTCTTCTCTTTGCAGTTTACTCTTGATTTTATGCATGCATTTTGCTGGTTTTCAAACATAATCCTAATCCTGAAAGTGCCTCAAGCTCTAATCAGCAAGGAAGCTTATATGGAACAAAAGGTAAAATGTCCACAGAGGATCTGTTGTGTCTGTGTAGAAATAAACATCCTTTTCCCCCACCCTAAACTCTCTTTCTGAAAGTCAGAGTTCTTTTTCTCCTATCAGTGCTACGTAAAACCCAATATAAATTAAGTATGTAAAAGCAGGTAGGTACACTAGAACTCCAATTCCAAAGAAAGTAATGAGATCCCATTAATAAAACCTAATATAAATTAAATATGTAAAACTAGTTAGGTACACTGGATCCCCAAAGCCAAAGAAAATAATGGGATCCCATTAATTAGCAGTGTAGATTATGTCAAAAGATCACGTAAAGAAGAGGAGAGCCAACCTTCAATGCTCAATGTTTTAGAAAATTTAGTAAAGCTTCTACCACATGATATTATTAAATTACATTTGAATTTTCTTACAATTATCTATATTAGAATTTGCTTTTCTCAATGACAAAAATCTGTGATCAATGCAACTGTTTATTTTATGCTAAAATACTGCAAACAAGCTGTCAACAGCTCTATAAGCAACACAGAAAAACAAATGAAAGCAGAGCAGCAAGTAATATCTGTTTTACTATTTAGATATAAATACTATATTCTCTCCCATGACAGCTTTGAGTTGCTTGGTAAATAAGCTACATTTCTGTTTCTCCAAGGAAATCGTATCCAATTGTGAAGGCACTGCATAAACAGTGGAATATGTCATTCCACTTCAAAACCTGAGCTATGGATTTAATGACCGATCATAGATGGAATCATAGAGGAGACGTGGCTGGCAGGCAGATGGAGGTGGCCTAGTCTAGAACTGGAGGCTGCTGCTTCTCTTTCATAGAGCCATAGACTGGCATGGGTTGGAAGGGACCCCAAGGGTCACAGAGCTCCAACCCCCCTGCCACAGGCAGGGACACCAACCTCAGGCCTGGAGCTACACAAGGTTGCCCAGGGCCCCAGCCAACCTGGCCTTGAACACCCCCAGGGATGGGGCACCCACCCCCTCTCTGGGCAGCCTGTTCCAGCCCCTCACCACTCTCTCTGGAAAAAACCTCCCCCTAATATCCAATCTAACCCTTCCTTCCTTTAGCTTTAATCCATCCCCCTTGTCCTGCCATTGTCTGTCCTTTGAACAAGCTGATTCCCCTCCTGTTCCTCTGCTCCCTTCAGGGACTGGCAGGCTGCAATGAGGTCCCCCCACAGCCTTCTCTTCTCCAGGCTGACCCAGCCCAGCTCCCTCAGCCTCTCTTTGTAGGGCAGCTGCTCCAGCCCTCTGAGCATCTTTGTGGCTCCTCTGACCCCTCTCCAACAGCCCCACATCTTTCTTGTGTTGGGGGCCCCAGCTCTGGACACAGGATCCAGCTGGGGCCTCCCAGGGCAGAGCAGAGAGGGACAATCCCCTCCCTGTCCCTGCTGCCACCCCTCTGCTGATGGAGCCCAGGATCCCATTGGCCTTGTGAGCTGCCAGAGCCACTGCTGGCTCTTGTTCAGTTCCTCATCCCCCAGAATCCCCAGGTCCTTCTCACAGGGCTGCTCTCCAGGAGCTCTTCTCCCAGTCTGTATCTGTGTCTGGGATTCTTCCAGCCCAAGTGCCACCCCTGACACTGGGCAGTGTTGAACCTCATTAGGTTCCCCCAGGCCCATCTTTCCAGCCTGGCAAGATCCCTCTGGATGGCTCCTTTCCTTCTGGGGTGTCGACCACACCACTCAGCTTGGGGTCATTCCCCAAACTTGCTGAGACTGCATTCAGTTCCATCATCGCTGCCATTGATAAAGATGTTAAAGAAAACCGGTCCCATGCGTGACACCAGCCAAGCCATTTCATCTACTCTCAGCTTCAACCTTCCTGGTTACACCACCCAGAGAATGCAATCCTTCACTCCTCCAAAACTTCTTGTTACACACTTTAAAATGGGCTGTGAGATACTAGGGCCTGGTTTGAGGACATGGAAGTTCCTAAGAAGTTTACTACACTCACTACTAGGATAACTCATAATTTTATGATGATACCCAACACAAGATGACCTTTTCCCCCCCCAGTTTGTCCAACATATTCAATAAAAACACAGCTGTTTAGTAGTTTAATAGTGAGCTAGCTACAGTTAAGGGGTTACTATAGCATATAGTATATATCATACAGCGTATGTGATCTCTTGAGGTCCCTTCCAACCCCTATGATTTTATGATATGGTATTTTTATTTTAGTCCTTAAGACAAGAAGACTTGGTCAACTTTCTCTCTCCTGTTAAGAGCTGTAAAGCTTCTTCTGTTGTATTGAGGAATCTCATCTTTGTAGTTTCAACATGTAAGAGTTGAGAAGTCATTGCTTGGATTTGGGAAGCACTACCAATACTGATAAAAGTCTGTAACAAGAACACTAAACCACCAAACTCAGCTAAGCATAGCAGAGAACCTGATTGCTCTTTAGGAAACATCAACCTGGTGGTCTTAAACAGCTCACCTGAGCACATGGACTGCGACAGCAAAGACTAACAGGTTGGAATGGCAGGGAATATCTTCATTAGCTCATGAAGACAAGGATCACTGCTGCACAGCCCACGCCTTGTAAGACAGCCCACATCTTGCAGCTTTCTATTTATTTGTATATGCAAGCACACACAAGAGCACCAAAGTGTGGCTTTGCATATTTCTGGCTCCCCCAGTAATTCTGTGGCTCCTAAAAGGATATCAACTGCAGCCTGAAAAGGGGACTTGGCAGCTTGAATTACAAGTTCCTCTAATCCACCCTTGAAGGGGAACAAACATTACCAAGTTAAATGACTCCTTCCTATTCATACCACTTGTGTACTCTCTTCTTCCCTTTTTTCCAGAGGTGTTTCAGCCAGATTTAGTTTCATCCCAGCAGATGAAGAATTGGCAGGCAGCATGATCTGTGACAAGATGTGGAGCAGCATGATGACTGCATAGAGCTGACATTAAGGCCTGTTGTATCTCTGTAGCCTATATTAACCTAACTTCAGGTTAATGGAAGAAAAGCCTTTTGAATTCCATAAGCAAGTTGTTTGTGATCACAGGAGAAGCTGCTCATCCTTATTTTCAATGACAATAGGAAAAACATTTATAGAAGCAATTAGTGCAGCATTCGTGTATTTTCTTTTTCTTCATAGTTGATCAATGGTTGAAAGGGCAGAAAATGTAAACATGGCATGGCCAGACTGCTTAATCCTCTTACTCTGGAGGAGAAGAGACATGTCATGAAGAGAATTTCAGGTTTCTGAATAAGAATAGTTCCTCAGAATGAATCCCCAAATGACTGGGTAGTTCTTTAATCTGGAAACACAATACCCAGTTTCTGTCAGACAAATAACTTTCTAAGTTCAAAATATCAGTTATTATAAAATCAGTGTAATGATATCACAAATGAGATAGTCCAAGAATTTAGACATTTATGGGAAGAGGTGGTATATTTCAATAGGCAGATTGATAAATTGAGCAAGATTTCAAGCATACAGGTTCTTCAAAACTTGTTTCTTTTAAACTGATTTTTGGAAATAGATATATAAACCACTATATTAAATGCAACATTATCATTTCCATGGAAGTAAAATAAAGGGAGTTTTACCAAAACCAAGCATTTTTAAAACCAACACAAGCTATTTTAGCACATTTGGGGCCCACCACTGGAAGTTCTTTTATGTATGGCATCTCATCAGCTCAGGTACACACACAGATCTCAGCTACAGTGGAAAACTATGAAAAACAATGTCTACATGTTAAAAGCTTGACTGTATCTGACTTAACTCTTGCTAGAGCTAGTGAAGATATTAATTCACCATTTCTTTGAATAAATTGCATTTGGATTTTTATTTTGTCAGTATCTGACAATAGTGGTGGGGTTTGGGAAGGAAAATGTTTGCTGACCACCATTCTCCAAATGTCATTTTCTTCATTGCATCTGACCAGCTGTGCAGAACATAATGTATTTACTGTCTTAGAAATTGCACTTTCAATCCTCCTCAGCCCAACAGAACAAAACATTGACATTAAATGCTGTAAAGCGTATAGCTGTCTCTGACTTCTGGAGGATAATTATGCAAGATAAGCATTATACATTTGTAGTAAGTGCTATTTACCTTCCTTCCATCATTCTCTTATAGAGGAGAGGCATACTTTTCATTTTTAGCTCCTCACATTTTTCCTATGCAAACCAACGAAGCAATAAACTTGCTTGGGATGAAGGAATCTTTCTGCCTATTGAAATTTTAATGATTGTGGCATCACAATACAGATTTTGCTTCATAACTGTGAAAGAGAATAATACAACCCAACTCCTATACATTCTAACATATCTTCAAAGAAAGCACAGCTCTGAAAGGTACAAAATACTGTGAATCCTTACTATAACCTTCCCAATTAGTAGATTGGTCACAGGTCATAAGTACACCCTACTTTCCAATAGATTGCTTATTTAATATTTCTATTTCAGATAGAAAATATTCTGTCAATAATAATTTTTGTGTCTGCCTTCTTTGTCTGAATGGTTTTAGAGAAAGAAAACCAGTGCCAAGGAGCCAGAAAGCAGACATGCAGCCTAATAAAAACCAAATATGTTAAATGTCTCAACATAGCTTGAATCTATATTCTACCTGCTTCTCCACTGGTAACATAGAGGCATTTACAACCTAATTCCCCTGTTGATATTCCTGATTTTTTTCCCCTTATCTAAATTGATATATTTAAATTAATATTCATCTTTCCAACCTAACTTACCTTTCCCCCTACTGCTTAAATCTTCAGTGCTATTCAAGAAAACATCCATCCTTCAAGAAAACATTCCCTCCTTCCAAGAGTTCTATTCAGGAACAGTAGCACCTCTATGCACTTTTCCTTGTTACTCCAGTTCAAAACAGACTAGAACAGGTCGGAAAATGATTATAGCTAAATGGTTTAAGTCAAATTATGAACGTTTTGGACCTACAGCAGCAGTTTTCTTTATCACTGCTTTCAGATGAGAAATTGCCAAAGTCTGGGTGGCTGGTAAGAACACTATTCCAAGTGCAGTACTATAGGAGCAAGACAAACCAAGTATTTCCACATGAGGAGATTCTGAGGAAGGATATTTTAATGAGGATTTTAATACTGGGAAAATTAACAGCTTGTAGAAGTCATTACTACACACTGAACACATCTTTATCAATGAGCTGGATGAAAGGATGGAATGCTCCCTCAGTCAGTTTGCAGATGACACTAAACTAGGAGGAAGCGTTGATCTGCCTGAGGGTGGGGAGGCTCTTCAGAGGGATCTGAACAGGCTGGATCAATGGGCTGAGACCAATGGGATGGGGTTTAACAAGGCCAAGGGCAGAGTGCTGCACATGGGACAGAACAACCCCCTGCAGCGCTACAAGCTGGGGAGACTGGCTGGAGAGCTGTCAGGCAGAGAAGGACCTGGGGGTGTTGGGTGACTGCAAGCTCAACATGAGCCAGCAGTGTACCCAGGTGGCCAAGGTGGCCAGTGGCATCCTGGCTTGTATCAAAACCAGTGTGGCCAGTAGGTGTGGGGAGGGGATTGTGTCCCTGTGCTGGGCACTAGGGAGGCTGCACCTCAAGTGCTGGGTCCAGTTCTGGGCTCCTCAGCATCAGAAGGACATTGAGGTCCTGGAACGAGTCCAGAGAAGGGCAACCAGGCTGGGGAAGGGGCTGGAGGGCAAATCCTCTGAGGAGCAGCTGAGGAGCTGGGGGTGTTCAGCCTGGAGAAGAGGAGGCTGAGGGGAGACCTTCTCCCCACCTACAACTACCTGAAGGGAGGTTGTGGAGAGGTGGGTGATGGTCTCTTCAGCCAGGGGACAGGAGATGGGACAAGGGAAACTGGCAAGAAGCTGTGCCAGGGCAGGGGCAGATTGGACATTAGAAAAAGATTTGTTACTGAAAGAGTTGTGGGGGCCTGGAACAGGCTGCCCAGGGAGGGGCTGAGTCACCTTCCCTGGGTGTGTTCAAAAAAGGGTAGATGAGGTACTTAGGGATGTGGTTTAGCTCAGGATGGGATTGGTTGGACTTGATGATCTTCAAAGGTCTTTTCCAACTGGTGATTCCGATTCTGTGAAACACTCACTACACAGTACTATAGGTAGGGCTCAGCAAGAACTGGAGTGGTGCTGTAATATTTCAGGGTAAAACACATGCTTTGCCAGAACCAAGGGCCATAACACTCACAGAGAGGATTGTCAAGCAGATGAAAGAGAAACTGGCAGCAGAACCACAACTTGTAACCAGGAGGGGCAAGGAATCACGTATTTAAAAGCTTCAGATAGGAAACTGAGAAGCGAAGTCATCCAGCCTCTGTACCAAAAGAAATTCTCTAAATTCTGATTCAATATTGAACCTTTCAGCAAGGGATTTGTTCTCTCTATTTGTTAGCTGTTGCCCTGCCTGCTTACTGCTGTGGGTGGGCTATTTGGGCTGTTCATACTCAAACCAACATCTCATTTTGATACAGTGAAAGAGAGAGAGAGAGAGCGCAAAGTGATTAATACTTATTATTAAACTATACAATTCTTCACATACAAAATCAGACTGGAAAAGAAGGGCTGAAGATAGCTTTATTGTCTCTCAAAGTAGGATCCACTTCTGGAACAGCTCCACTATTTCAATTACCAGGTATTTAAAGACATTTTCAGCAGTTCATTAAGAGCATTATTTCATATGGGTACAGTGATTTACAGGCAGCAAAAGCCTTTTTCTTACTCTATCAAAGTCTTATCTAGAGAAAAGAAAATATGACTTTTTTTTCAAAATACAGAGCCACACAGTGTTTGTGATGATTCTCCACCTGACAGCAGTGACACTGTTCTATTACTTTGCGGTGGCTTAAAAACAATAAAAATCTAAAATTCAACTGATTGCAGACAGGTGATTAATAGATTCATGAGATGAAAACCAAACTGGGTTGCTAGAACTATCTAGTCTTCCTTGATGCATAACAGGCTCCAAAATTTCGAACCAATATTGCCTCTAATGAAGTAAATTACTCAGTTCAACTTTATAGCTAGTTAATGTGGGTTTTTACCTTAGATGTAGATATAACTTCTTTATTTTCAGCAACCTTTGAAGAAGGAAGAGCTGCTTTCTATGGGACAGGTATCGCTATGTTCATTAAATGCTTTAATGAGCTGATTTAGATGAATGGATGGAAGGCAACAGCTTTGATCATAAAATACTATTTTACTCTTGGATACCATCTCCTTCACTCTAACCTTGAATTACATAGCTAAAGAATATCACTATACAGCATTTTATACTGTTAAGTTATAACAGCATCATTTTACATGGTTTATGTCTGAAACATTTACACAACACCAAAATATTGCATGAAATTAAACATTTTAAAAACTAAGTGGTGGTTTAGTAGGCTCATTTATTAGAATGCTTTGTGAAAGAGGGAAAACATTAGCTGAACATACAAAAACCACTCCTGGCACTTGTACTGCGATGTGCAGCATTACTATTCTGTGGGGGACCCTCAATGACATCTCTCCTATCTCGTGGGATCTCAGGTGTACCAAGGGTTAATTTTTACTTCTCTGAAGATATAAAAGCTCTGGTGCTCCTGTCCATGCACCTCAACTATATCATGTATCTATGTCCGGGCTGGAAGAATCCCAGCCATAGACACAGACTGGGAGAAGAGCTCCTGGAGAGCAGCCCTGTGAGAAGGACCTGGGGATTCTGGGGGATGAGGAACTGAACATGAGCCAGCAGTGGCTCTGGCAGCTCACAAGGCCAATGGGATCCTGGGCTCCATCAGCAGAGGGGTGGCAGCAGGGACAGGGAGGGGATTGTCCCTCTCTGCTCTGCCTGGGAGGCCCCAGCTGGATCCTGTGTCCAGAGCTGGGGCCCCAACACAAGAAAGATGTGGGGCTGTTGCAGAGGGGTCAGAGGAGCCACAAAGACGCTCAGAGGGCTGGAGCAGCTGCCCTACAGAGAGAGGCTGGGGGAGCTGGGCTGGAGCAGCCTGGAGAAGAGAAGGCTGTGGGGGGACCTCATTGCAGCCTGCCAGTCCCTGAAGGGAGCAGAGGAACAGGAGGGGAATCAACTTTTTAAAAGGACAGACAATGGCAGGACAAGGGGGATGGATTAAAGCTAAAGGAAGGAAGGGTTAGATTGAGTATTGGGGGGAAGTTTTTTGCAGAGAGAGTGGTGAGGGGCTGGAACAGGCTGCCCAGAGAGGGGGTGGGTGCCCCATCCCTGGGGGTGTTCAAGGCCAGGTTGGATGGGGCCCTGGGCAACCTTGTGCAGCTCCAGGCCTGAGGCTGGTGTCCCTGCCTGTGGCAGGGGGGTTGGAGCTCTATGACCCTTCCAACCCATGCCATTCTATGATTTAGGAAAGCTTTAATTTTTATGAATATTAGGCCTCCCCAAGAGAACGGAAAAACCTCTGATTTTTACAAGAGTCTGAAGAAATCATAAACCAGAGAATATTATGTTAGCAAGGGACTTAAACATATAATGAATGCTTTCCATCACTCACAGACCCTGCTATTGGGAGAAAAGCTGGAAGGAATCATCAGACTAAATTCTGGTTGTATAGAAAACATTGCATATGAAATGAAATGTTTTATTTGCCACATCCCCTCAGCAACCTTACATGCCTATAATCACAGAGGCAAAGTCTATGATGGAGAGATGCAAATTTAGTTATTGATTTCATTCAGCATGAAGTGATGCTTCTCACATTATGTTTCTCATATGGTAAATTGAAGTAAAAGTTAGTTCTTTTGCCTGATGAACAAAGAAAATTGAATAAACTACAAATAGAAAAAAAGTTCTAAAAAACTGTATCACCAAGATTATCAAAGATTTGGCACAGTCTCATATCATCCTAAGAATGGAACTAAATGTGTACAAAGCCTACACATACAAAGCAAATGATTCCTAGAATAGCAGAAACTCACTAATCAAAAGATTTGCATAATAATCATCCATCTGTATGAAGCACCATATGGCAAACAAGACTGTAATTTCACTAAATATGTTTTCTAGGAGAAACATGTTGCTTGCATTTTCAACTAAGTAAAAAAAAAACCACCCCAAACCTAGTCATAAATGGTTGATACACCCAAGTGAGGGGAAACCTTTGAAGTAAATATGATGGAGGCATGGAAAGCAGCATGCCACCATGATCACAGAATCACCAGGTCGGAAAAGACCTCTGCCCTGGTGAGGCCTCATCTGGAGTAAAGTACTGTATTCTCCATTTCAAGGCAGACAAAGAATTACTGGAGACAGGCCCATGGAGGGCTACAAGGATGACCAGGGGACTGGAGCATCTCTTGTATGAGAAAAAGCTGAGAGAGCTGGGTCTCTTTAGCCTGGAGAAGACCGAGAGGGTATCCCATTAATGCTTATAAGCAACTGAAGGGTGTGTGTCAAGAGGAAGGGGCCAGACTCTTCTTACTGTTGCCCAGTGACTGGACAAGGTGCAATGGGTGCAAACAAACACAGGGAGCTCTGCCTGAATACAAGGAAAAGCCTCTTTACTCTGAAGGTGACAGAGCACTGGAGCAGGCTGCCCAGATAGGTTGTGGAATCTTCTCCTCTGGAGCTACTAAAACCCTGCACAGACCTGTTCCTGTGCCTTGTGGTCTGCTAAAGCAGGACCACCTAGACAGGTTGGACTACATGATGTCCAGAGGTCTCTTCCAAGCCCTACCCTTCTGTGAGGCTGTGAATTCTGCAAAAAGCAGTGGCAATGAATTACATTTTCACATCTTTGTAAGATTTTTTTCAACATAAATAACCTAATAAGATATTATCATATCAAAAACTGAATCCCAGCTTAGCTTTTAAGATTTACATCTGTACAAATAAAATGAACACTTCAATATTATTTTCCTCATACATATTTGAAATAAGGGAAAAGATAATGGAGATCACACGTGCAGAGATAAGATCCAGGACTCCTGGATCTGTTTATGTAGATTCTGAGGAAATTGATGCTGACAGCTTCTTCAGGAACACAATCAAGCTGTAGCACATCTACATAACCCACGTACCACTCTATCTGCATTGAGACAGCTGTGCTTCACCAGAAGTCTTTTCTTTTCCCGTATTCTTCATACTAGTCAATACTTTGAATAGTTGAATATTTTGGGGAACATGGGTTACTTGGAAGAGATTTATCATTGGAAAGAGGACTCCACCTTCAGTTTACCAGGTTGTATCTGACCCAAGTTCTTTAAAATTCTTAAAATTGTTAAAACCAATGATTATCCAGTGATAACATTTGGCTAATTCCCTCCAGACTAGTTCCTCTGCCAAAAACCTACCACTTACAGCAACTCCATTGGCAGTCTCAGCACAGAAACTGGGGGTTGCAAGCTATGAAAGCACAGCAATCGAGCGGTAAAATTGGCATGACACAGAATGGTTTCCTCACTGTTACAGTGGGCTCCTCCAGCCTAGGCTTGAAGCACAAGGAGTGGGCAGAACAACACACAGTGGAATGATGCCTGTAGTGCATCATTCAGTTAAATCAAACATGATTTAATGTTTTACCATTTTAAATACAATCTCTATGTTCATAAAAGTATTGTCTCTACTTCTGTTTACACCAAATCTTGAGTATCTCAGATAAGGAGATCCCTTGATTTGGATAAAAAAATAATTCCATAATCTCAAGTTAATTTAATTACAAAAAACCAAGACCCGTGAATTATTTTTCCTTAATTTGTAGGACATATTCCTATAATAAAGCATTACTCAAATTATTATCCATTAAACTTTTGCATATTACTACTGGCTAGGGGAAATTATACTACTAAAGTGGCTTTGAAACACTGGCATTCTTTGGATCATTAATAATATTATGTTTTTAATTTTCAAACCCAGAGATTTTTAAGTCAATATCAGGGCCCACAGCTTTCACAGAAATTCTTCTTTAACCATTTAAAAAATTCAAATATAATGCTTCTGGGGAACCTTAACACTCATGGTATTTATTTTACAGAAAAAAAGTCCAACCCACAACCATAAATACAAGAATTAATGGATTTATGTGGACTACAGACTCCAGATATTAAACTTAAGATCCTTAGTCATATCCAGTAAAACACTGTTTCAGGCTCCATATATTTCTTTGGTATCGTGCAGAACTGTTACCACTGTTTGCATTTTTTTATAGATACACTTTTTTAAAGAGAAGTAGGGAGGATAATTAGTATTGGCTGGTAATCATAAAAAATACACATATAGGGCAGGTAGGGGCTCCTATTTAAAGAACGTCTCTTTACTGATGGAGTCTTCCAAACTTCTATATAGTTGCACATAGCCATTACATTCTTTTTAATGAGCTCAATGAAAAGGTCACATTTTTGACCTCTGGAGCACAAAGATCAAGTTATCACACTTTTATTTCTTGTTAAAAAACTCTGGAATCTATTCACATCATGGGCATTACAGGGACAGTTGTTCTAAACTCCAGTATTCGCCCAGTTTTCATGAAGTCAGAGTGATGTGTTGCCTATAGCCTATATCTTATTTAAAGATTCATCTTTAAATAATTACCATATCACCTATAACCCTGCCAAAGCATGTTTTAAGACTTGGGACTCCCTGGAGAGGACTGTGTTTTATTGCTAATTGGTGTTGAGAAGAGAAGATGGAAGGAGAGGGAGGCAAGCTTCAAGCCTGTTTCTTCAGTGTGAGCACAGCAAGCAGGTAATTATATCTTTCTATGCTGGTCTTGGGTGTTTCTATACTTGGTGCTCACCTATATGTAAGTGGACAGCAGGATGCACTGCAGGCTGGTACCAGGCCTCCACTGACAAGAGTGCAAAGTTTGCCTCATTTTAGCAGTTATGGCGCAGCGATTTCAGTTTGCACTTTGCATTAAGGAAGGGTGAGGCACACACAGAACCTGAGGCAATATAAAGATACACGTAATCATTTCAGGAAGATGGCAGGAGCCATGCAGTGCCTCCGAATTGGTTTTCTTCTGCTAAAGCATAGGCCCATGCCAGAAGAGGGGTGGCCAGCAGGGACAGGGAGGTGATTGTCCCTCTCTACTCTGCCCTCGTGAGGCCCCACCTGGAGTACTGTGTCCAGATCTGGGGCCCCAATACAAGAAAGATGTGGGACTGTTGGAGAGGGGTCAGAGGAGCCACAAGGATGATTAGAGGGCTGGAGCACCTGCCTTACAAGGAGAGGCTGAGGGAGCTGGGCTGGGTCAGCCTGGAGAAGAGAAGGCTGCGGGGGGACCTCATTGCAGCCTGCCAGTCCCTGAAGGGAGCATACAAACAGGAGGGGAATCAACTTTTTAAAAGGGCAGATAATGGCAGGACAAGGGGGATGGATTAAAGCTAAAGGAAGGAAGGGTTAGATTGGATATTAGGGGGACGTTTTTTACAGAAAGAGTGGTGAGGTCCTGGAACAGGCTGCCCAGAGAGGTGGTGGATGCCCCATCCCTGGAAGTGCTCAAGGCCAGGTTGGATGGGGCCCTGGGCAACCTTGTGTAGCTCCAGGCCTGAGGTTGGTGTCCCTGCCTGTGGCAGGGGGGTTGGAGCTTTATGATCCTTGGGGTCCCTTCCGACCCATGCCATTCTATGATTCATGCACACTCAGGAACAGAACTGGGATACTCAGTGTCTTCCTCACAACGTCACAAAATTGAAGTTGAAATTGTTGGCAAAACAGTTGCAACATAAATGGGGGTGGCGGGGGAAGCCTTGTCCAAGGAAAGGAGAATGACTTTGGGATCACTGTACTTGCCTACACTCACAGACCCTGGGTTGGGTTTCTGTTTCACCTCAAGTTGGTGTGTTACCTCCTGTACATCTCACTCCTGTGATTCAGTTTTTGATCCATCAAGTGAGAATTAAACCCCCTATTAATTTCACTTCCCATTTCCCTCAGCTCTGGCATAATTCCATTTGAGAATACAGCAATGTGAAGAGCCTGGATCTATTGTCTGATAGTTCAGATTGCCTCTAAATGGGAGCTGTACAAGCACGGTTGTCACTGTAACCTACAAAGAAATCCTAATAGCACTTCGTAAGGGGTTAGAAAGCTCCAGTTTGAGCCAAACAAGGATACCAGACACTCTAGAAACTCCTTAACTAAGCAGCATTATTAAAACTATAATTAAATTTCACTCCTTTTGTCCAAGCTAGATGAGATGTGAACTCTCAGTGGCAATTATGTCTCATTGTTGGTACGGGACCTTGAATTTAAAGCAGATGGTTGGGTTTAACCCAGATCTAGAAATGATACATTCTGCATCTCACTGGACTGACTCACTAGCATCATTTGCAGCACAGCTGCTGCTAGTAAAGGTCTTGTCTGTGTGGTCCTCTTAGCCTGCAATGACATGCCCTAGGCCTAGCCTGAAGACATGCCCTAGGCCTAGCCTGAAGACATGCCCTAGGCCTAGCCTGAAGACATGCCCTGACAATGGCGAGCCATGCATATGGATGTGCTTAGTAGCTGGGTACATTATTACTCATGCCCACATAAGCTGTCTGAGGGCTATCAAAGACAAGTATGCTTATCCAACTCAGCACAGCTGTTCCTAAAACCAGTATAAACAGAGTTAGTTGTCTTCTGCTACTCTAACAAGCAACATGGCAACTGGATCTTGAGAGTGTGTTTCATAGACTAGCAACATTTATGGTTAAAAGTCGCCATTGGCAAATCAAGTGTGACTTCTGGTACTGCAATGGCTCAGTTTTTTGTTAATTGGCTGCTTTTAATCAGATATTTTTTATGTAGTTGAAGTAAACACTATTTTAAAATAGCAGGTAGGTCACTATTTCTTTTGATAATTTCTTCCAGTGGTCACTCTCTATCTGCCTTTTCACCATCATTCTGTTATTTTGTCCATCTTTATCTCATTGATATATTCTACCAGGACTGAAAAAACACCCAAACAAAGCAACCAAAACTATTTCATAAAATGAAGTCTTGTATTAATAACCACAACACCCAAAAGGAAACAACTCAATTATAATTTTCCAATGACTTTCTGAAACTTATCATTTAGGTTGGAAAGGACCCTTAAGATCACTGAGTCCAACTGTTAACCTCAGCACTACCAAGTCCACCACCAAGTCCCTCAGTCCCACAGCTACACTCCTAAATCCCTCCAGGCATGGTGACTCAACCAGTTCCCTGGACAGCCTGTTGCAGTACTGGACAGCTCTTTCTAGGTGAATTCATTCTATTATCTGATCTAAGCCTCCCCTGGTGCAACTTGAAGTGATTTCCTCCTGGGCTATTGCTTGTCATTTGGGAAAAGAGACCGACACACAGTTCACTACAACCTCTTTCCAGGTAGAGAGTGACCATGCTATCTTTTAAAACAGAAAGTAACAAACTATGTTGTAGAAAATCTATACAACCATCTTCATCACCAAACCCTATACCTCACAGAAGGAAATCAAGCATTGTCCAAATTCCACCTTGCTGGTGGCAATAAGGGAGAGCTAATGAAGCATGTGTCATACCTATTCATTTCTACTGACACATGGCACCCCACAAGGCACAGGGAATTCACATAGCTTAGGAAATCACTGCTAACAAAAGTTCTTGAGCCTGTCTGCATGAGCTGTATGAACATTACAGTGAAAGGCACATTTAATTCTCCCTTAAAAGCAGTATTTCCTAGAGATATTGGCATAAAAGACTATTTGATATAAAATACTCAAAAACAGTAGATTCACGTATGACAGCATGACTTTCAACATAATAGTATTTTCATGAAGATAATTACAGTAGATCTAGTAACTCTCTGGGACCTTATATAATTCTAAATTCTTTTTTTAGTTACCTGTTTTATTAGAAATGAAAGCCACCAGATCATTTTTCTATTATATTTATGGGATATTATTGAACACTATGCTTATAAAGGCATTTTTCCCCATTTATACTGTACATTTTCAACTGCCATCCTTCCACTTCTAAATAATACAGGCACAACATAATTTTAGAAACCAGGAGAGGAAAATACTATTCTGAGTATATTTAAAAAAAGCAAAAGACCTTTTATTCCTTTCTAGAATCCATTCTGTGTCTAGTGGAGGCAGAAAAATAGACACAGCCCTCTCAACACTAATGCAAAAGAGTGCTGTCATGAGAAGAGCAATAATAGTAAGCAAGAGAATGAGATAAACAGTAAAAAGACTAGAAATAGTAGTGTAACTAAAGCACACCATTGATTTTTGGGGTAACGAGGGAGATCAGTTAAAACTGGAAATAATTTTAATGGTAATATTATATTACCAAAGAAGTAATGTGAAATAATGTGTGAGGATTTGGAAAGTGCTTTAAGTCTAATTTCTTCTCATCTGCTCTGTAGCATTAATATCTTACAGAACTTTTACATTAAGTCTAAGTGAAAGCATTGGATATTTACTGTATCCCTGCGAAAATGGAGGCTCAGGTCTGGTTTTTATCTTCCAGTTCAGGGTGGTATTTATTCCTTCATAGCACCCACCCTCAGCAAGTGCCAGTGATCCAGAGCTGGGAGGGGTGGCTGACAGGCAGGACACTGCGCTGCTATCCAGAGACCTGGCCAGGCTGGAGAGCTGGGCAGGGAGAGACCAGATGGGGTTCAACAAAAGCAAGTGGAGAGTCTGGCACCTGGGGAGGGATAACTGCTGGAATCAGGACAGGCTGGGGGGGACCTGCTGGAGAGGAGCTCTGTGGAGAAGGACCTGGGGGTGCTGGTGGGTGACAGGGTGGCCATGAGCCAGCAGTGTGCTCTGGGGGCTGAGAGAGACAATGGGATCCTGGGGGCATCAGGAGGAGTGTGGGCAGCAGGTCACAGGAGGGGATCCTCCCCCTCTGCTCTGCCCTGGGCAGGCCCCACCTGGAGTGTTGTGTCCAGTGCTGGGCTCCCTGGGATCAAACAGACAGGGATCTCCTGAAGACAGCCCAGAGGAGGCTGAGGAGATGATGAAGGGCCTGGAGCATCTCCCCTGTGAGGAAAGGCTGAGAGAGCTGGGGCTGTTCAGCCAGCAAAGACGACGACTAAAGGGGGTACCTTATTAATGTCTATAAATATCTGAAGTATGGGGTGCAGGGGGAATTGGCCAGCCCCTTTTCAGTGTCTGTGGGGACAGGACAAGGGGCAATGGCTGCAAGTTGGAGCACAGGAAGTTCCACAGCAACCTGGGGAAGAACTTTTCCCCAGTGAGGGTGAGGGAGCCCTGGGACAGGCTGCCCAGGGGGTGTGGAGTCTCCTTCTCTGGAGAGATTCCAGCCCCGTCTGGACGCCGACCTGTGCAGTATGAGCTGGGGAGCTGCTCTGGCAGGGGGTTGGACCTGATGATCTCTTGAGGTCCCTTCCAACCCCTGGGATTCTGTGATTCTTGTGCATTCACTGGAGAACCAGTATAGCCACTAGAGCCAGTGGAACTCAGTCAGGTCTAAGTGCATCACTGATTTCTCTTTATAAAAAGTCCTACAATTGGAAAAAATATTTCTAGAAGATTTAGAGAAATGCTGAAGAGTCAAGATCAAAGACCAAACCCAACCCAGATATTCACTGAGGTAGAACAGTTTTCTGTTTGCTATTTTCTCCAGCCAGCTATGTGAGAGTGAGTTGACCAAGGTTTGACTCCCCAACCCAAACTTCTAGATGTGCATTTATAACTGCTGAATTCTGGAGTAAATCCAGATAAAACTTAATTTATACCCAGGGCTGATAAAGAAAGCCTTGGCTTTCTGACCTCAATAAAAGCTGGTACATCTGAAAACTTCTTGTTTTTCTAACTGCACCAACTCGTCTCCACAAAACACTACTCTACAGCCTTTTCTCATCTTTGTGAGTGCTGTCATTTCAGAATCAGAGTTGTAGGGGTTGGAAGGGACCTCGAGAGCTCCTGGGGTCCAACCCGATGCCAGAGCAGCTCCCCAGCTCATACTGCACAGATAGGCATCCAGATGAGTCTTGAATATCTCCAGAGAAGGAGACTCCACACCCCCCTGGGCAGCCTATTCCAATTTGCCCATTATACTACTACTACTACCACCTCCAAAAACCTACTAACTCAGAAACCTATCATGTCCTTTAAATAATGGTCCATAAATTATTTTGCATAAATTACATAACATATAGCATAACAATCCATAAATTAGAAAATCCTCTCTCCAATTGACAGTTACTTTCTCTTTCTCGCAGTTACTAATCTGAGAGAGAAAGTTTGTTTCAACAGGGAGAGTGTAACTTTTTATACATACCAAAAACTGTAAACAAGCAACCAAGAGGAAAAAAAATAGCAAACCCAACCAAAAGATGAGATGTTTTTCATCTAAAGAAAAATGTAAGAAACTATACCTTATTCTACCTTGTTTGATTAAAAAATGCTCTATCTTCAGCCAATGTTTCAAAGCCTTCTGGCCAGTACAAGCGCAGGTATGACAAACATCACCTTACTCTCTATTCATGCTACTTTTTCTTTATGCACATCTCTATCCTTTTTCTTTAATTTCAGTTTTGCTGCTGGTTTTCTCAAGAAAAAACATCCTGTTCAAAGTCTGGGGGAAACAGTACATGACAGAAGCAGCTTCACAGCCACCAAGGAAGAATTAGAAAAAAAGCAGTTTGAAAAAAAAAAAGCTTCTAAACTTGAAAAAAATTATTCTTTATAACGACATGTAGGATCATTTTCAGCATGAAACAGGATTTTCACTCTGCCAAGATGCCTTTGTCTCTATTTCAGCTTCCTCTCTGTTATGTGGTGGTTGTAAGAGTCAACTGTTTTCCAAGAGAACTTGTGTGGTGGTCTTGAAACATGAGTCTCAGCTGAAGACCCTTTTAATTTGGTTTCTGTTCCCTTGCAACAGTTATTGCTAAACCATTCAGATGAAGGTACCAGGAACTGCATTGTAGGAAACCATTAGATAGTTCACAGGTAAATTTCCTTCTTAATCTAATCCATCTACAGGTGGAAACTGCCTGTAATGTAACTCTCATTTTAACTTAATTAAAAAACTCAATTTAACTGTCAATGTAACTGCAAATATCATTATTTGTATCACTGTCTCAACCTCTTGAGTACAGCTAAGCTTTAGACTTTATGTTTTATTTCATGGTAAGCATTATTTAGAAAACTATTCTCTGGTCAAGGCCAAAACAAAAGTATATTTTTTCAGCAAGATGAACTTCTTCCATTCAGTTCTATCGCTATCCCTTTGCTTTACCACCTTCATCAGATGAAAAATGGAATTTTATACTTATGTCTTGCATCCATAATAAAAACTGGTACTATGTATCCTCATACTTAACCTCTTCCTGAAGTCCCCAACTTTTCTATGTCCTCTCATGTGGAAGCCTAACAAAGTTTGCTCCTGTTTCCTTAATTTGCTTTTAAGCTGAAGAAACCTCATCTTCAAAGGCAGAACATAGCTTTGATTCACACAGTCCCATACTTGTTCATTGTATACTGTATATACATACAACACTTGTATTTTTCTATCCCAGTCTTATTAGAGAGTTTAGTGAAATTAGATAGTTTAGTGTGAGATTCATTGCACATTTCCAGTGAAAACTCAACATTAGCACTTGATTGTTCATGTCCTATATTGGACTTGAAATCTGGACCTATATTGGACTTTGGCATTTCCTTACCAGCCTTTTGAAAATGAAGAATTGCCTAATTTTTCATACTCTTTCATTCTCATTGACCATTATACAGAAATAAAGTTGAACTGAAGTCGCTCCAAAAGGTTCCTCTAAAAAACCCTTCCAAAATCTTGGAATCTTGACTTCAGTTAATATTTATAGAGTACTGCAGAACCATAACCTTTCTTGAAAAGTGATGCACTTATCTTTTAATTCAATGACACCACAGCATTTTAATGTCTGAAAGGACCTCTTGAGATCATCTAGTTCAACCCCCATGCCAGCTAGGTTTACCAGGAGCATCTCAAGTTGGTTCTTGAGTATCTCCACAAATGGATGCTCCACAAATTCTCTGGACAACCTGTTCCAGTGTTTGACTACCCTTACAGTGAAAAAAGTGTTTTCTTGTCTTTTCACCAACAGTTAAATAGCATTTTCACCACAGGCAAGCTGAATATTGAAAATAATTTTTTAATGAAAAAGAAAACAAAATTGGAGCTGTAAAAGCTAAGATTAATCTCAGTGTTATCTTGATGCAGAATTCAACAAATCTTTTGACTGCAAGATTTTTGGAACCTACTGGATCTAATTTTTATGTTTTCTAACCATTCTCATCCAGTTGTTCTACAAGCCTGAGCTGTTTCCTCTGGGAAGCTTACTGCTGCTATGCTTGTATGCAGAGTTCATCGTTTCAAGTTCTCTGCAAGTCAGATTAATTAAAGGATCAGTTTTATTTACTGCACTGTGGCTGAATCAAGGCAGATCTACATCTTGTAAGAATATAAGTACTTCACACACCTACTTTTAGAGCACATTCCACACAAAATAGTTGATTTTCCTCATAGGGACCAATTATAAAGCATGATGGAAAACAATGCTTATTCACTGATCCTGCACCATTTAAAAGGCCAGCAGAAACACTAACAGAGGAAACATACTTGCTGCTGAGTTTTGGCTCTTTGCCTAAGTTGATAATGATAAACATATTCATAATGTTTTTGTTAGAACACTGATAAACATTGGAGAACCTCAGCAAGCCTTACTCATTTAAATCTGTTTCTTTCCTCCCTGTGAACTAGCAGTGAATCATGAGCAGAGAGGATGAAATAGGCTTTGGCTGGGTTTTCCATTCTTTTTTGGTTTGGTGGCTCAAAAGGGGAATGACAGCTTTGCTGTTGCAGAATTATTCCTGTTCCTGAGAGGCCTAAAAAGGGTGCAGAGAGGTAACAGCAATACCTGCCCTAGGACTGCAGGAACTGCCTTTCATCACAGAACTGGAATCACCAATGGACATGCAAACAGGAGCAACACTGAGGAAGGAAAACAAGGGCTGTTACAACTGACAGAGCAGTTGCTTTTGGATTTAGGTAACGTTGTGTTCCAAATAACAGGAATAATTGGGGTTTTTCCTTGATGTTTTAGGCACATTCCACTTTACATGGGGTACTGGAGAAGGCTGTGGGGGGACCTCATTGCAGCCTGCCAGTCCCTGAAGGGAGCAGAGGAACAGGAGGGGAATCCACTTTATAAAAGGATAGTCAATGGCAGGACAAGGGGGATGGATTAAAGCTGAAGGAAGGAAGGGTTAGATTGGATATTAGGGGGAGGTTTTTTCCAGAGAGAGTGGTGAGGGGCTGGAACAGGCTGCCCAGAGAGGGGGTGGGTGCCCCATCCCTGGGGGTGTCCAAGGCCAGGTTGGATGGGGCCCTGGGCAACCTTGTGTAGCTCCAGGCCTGAGGTTGGTGTCCCTGCCTGTGGCAGGGGGTTGGAGCTCTGTGATCCTTGGGGTCCCTTCCAACCCATGCCATTCTGTGACACTTAAAGGCCAGTGGTCAACTTCATTTGCCATGATATTACATAGTTTATCCCTGACTTCAGTGAAAACAGATTTTTTTTTGCAGTGTTAGTAACACAGCACATTATAACACAATATATATATATAACATATAACACAAGTTATAGACAATAAAATAATAACATAACTCCTTAAATAAATGCCATTCTCCCATTTAAATCCAGGACATTCTAACAATCCTGAGAGCATACTGTACATTGATACTCTGGAAAACTGCATATATGGCTGCTCATTATGACCCAGCAACACAAAAGACAATCAACAAGGCAAAGGCTAGAGCACAGAAACCACTGGAACAGCCACCAGAAGCTATCAAGTAAATACATTTCATATGCAACCTGAGACTAAGCTTTTAAACAGCCTATTAAACAACAGGACCACCCAACAAACATAGACATGAATATTCTTCTATTACACACCTTGAAAGAGAAATAGAAACCCTCCTACCTTTTGTTGTCACAAAGAAGGTTCACCCACCTAGATGTTTGTTTAAGAAAGATAAGTTCTCTTCAAGAGCCACAGACTGTGACTCTGGAACTCTCAGTACTAACTGGTGCTGCAGTACCAGAGGATAAAGTAACATGAAAATGGCTTTACAGTTTGATTAACCACACCTGAATTAACTTTGCAGTGTTGGAATGGCATGCATTAAATCAGGCACAAGGCCATGCACTCAGCAATAATACTGAGCAGGTGCTCATTAATTGATCTATTTCACCTGATGATTCTAAATGAAACAATGAAATAGGAATTCTTTCTTTAAAACAGAAGAGAAAACAATATATAGTCATATAACTGCAGATCCTTACAAAATGCTTAATCTCCAGGTGGCTCAAATGAAGCCATGCACTGAGTACACCTCTGATGGATTGATTCTGCAACTTCAGTGTTCTTTTAAAAGGCTTTGGAAACAGAGGTTTTCCAGGTTTAAAACAAAAAATCAAGTACAGATATAAGAGTATTCCAATACTTATGATTAGAGCTTGAATCCACCCTACAACTGAGATAACTATACATATATATATGTATATATATTTCTGTATATTAACTATTATCTCTGTGCATGGAATTGGAGCAATGTAATGATTTCACTAATTCCTCCTGAGTGCAGCAATACTGAATCTGAAGACTGTTGGGATTCCAAATTATCCAATGTTTTGAGGTGCAAATTTTCAACAGTCTCCTGCAGAGTCCTTCCTTCTAATTTGAGGTTTCAGCTCCTCATTACAACATGGTGTTATTCAAGTCATCATTCAAATTACTATAGCTATAATGAATATGAAAACCTACAGCTGAACAACAGACTAGAACTTAATTTAGATTGATGTCTACTGTTAAGTAGCCTGGTTTTCAATAATTCTTAGTGATTATGTAGGTTATGAGAATAAGTTTCATGTAATAGCAGGTATAGGTTACATCAATATATTGCAGTCCCCCATCATGGTGTGATCACAGTACAAACAGTGAAACTTTGTTAAAACATTGCTGATTACAGTATTAATCATAGACTCATAGAATCACAGGGGTTGGAAGGGAACTCAAGAGCTCCTGGGGTCCAACCCCCTGCCAGAGCAGCTCCCCAGCTCATACTGCACAGGTCGGCATCCAGATAGGTCTTGAATATCTCCAGAGAAGGAGACTCCACACCCCCTGGGCAGCCTGTCCCAGGGCTCCCTCACCCTCACTGGGGAAAAGTTCTTCCCCAGGTTGCTGTGGAACTTCCTATGCTCCAACTTGCAGCCATTGCCCCTTGTCCTGTCCCCACAGACACTGAAAAGGGGCTGGCCAATTCCCCCTGCACCCCATACTTCAGATATTTATAGACATTAATAAGGTCCCCCCTCAGTCTTCCTTTCTCCAGGCTGAATAGCCCCAGCTCACTCAGCCTTTCCTCATAGGGGAGATGCTCCAGGCCCTTCATCGTCTTTGTAGCCCTTCTCTGGACTCTCTCCAGGAGATCCCTGTCCTTTTTATCCCAGGGAGCCCAGAACTGGACACAACACTCCAGGTGGGGCCTGGCCAAGGCAGAGCAGAGGGGGAGGATCCCCTCCTGTGACCTGCTGCCCACACTCCTCCTGATGCCCCCCAGGATCCCACTGGCCCTCTTAATGTGCTCAGTGTGACTGGTGAGAAATGCTGTTTTACAATGAGGAAACAAACAGTGCAGCAATTGGCAGAAAAGAATGCAATAACCTCTGGCAGGTTACACAAAGAACCTCTCCCTCCTCATGTAAGACCATCACTTTACATACCTTCACTGGTCTGGGTATGTCAGACATGCTTAGCCCAACTTTCTAATTCAATGGCACAGAGAAAAAAGAGCCTAATATTTATTTCTAATAGATTTTTATTAAAATTCTCAGGTATTCCAAGCCATATTTGAAGACAGTGAATTGAAAACCGGTAAGGAATTTTATTTGAGCTTTAGAAAATGAAGCTTTAAAAGCAACCACATCAACACACTCTTTGGAGAAGTGATTCAGAGGCAAACTGTGGTCAAATTGGATTCTTGCTAAAAGATTACTCTATTACTTCAAATGCTTCTTTCCCATGTCATGGAAATAATTAAAATTAATTCAATTATTAATAATTAAAATAATTTAATTCTTTCCAAGTAATGGAAATAATTAAAAATCTGTGTTAATTATACAGTGCAAAATAAATTTGTATTGAAATATGTTATTTGGGGAGAGGGGTTACATTTTTCTTTACATTCACATTTTAAAATTGATGCTTCCTTAGGGTAAGATATATTTTATTAAGGCATTATTACAGAGGAAGTTGCAGCCTATTTTTTTTTCTAGATGAGGTTACAGGGAAAAAAAGATCAGTCTATACAGAATAAAAACTATCAGTATTTCTCTTAACGTTCTTAAGTCTCATTTTCCTCCATCTTTGTTTTCCTCTTCTTTTTTGCATTGCTGGTTATTATACCATACCATGCTATGCACATGCCTCTTTCCTTTAATTACTTTTTGTACTTCCTTGTTCATCCACACTTTTACTGCCTGTTGCTAAGCAACATGCATAACATTAGGACATACATTCATTTATCCTCAAACACGTTCTACTTCCCATTTGTGTCATTCTTTTCCAATACCTACCCCATTCCCTGTTGCTGTTGATTTCCACATTTCTTCACACCTTGTTTAGAATAACTCACCTATACAATTTTTAAAACCATTAGAAAGCAGCCAATATAGTTTAAATATTCAATGTGGATGCATTTCTTTCATTTTCATCTCTATTCAATTAAAAGGTATTCCCTACAAAGAGAGGCTGAGGGAGCTGGACTGGTTCAGTCTGGAGAAGAGAAGGCTGTGGGGGGACCTCATTGCAGCCTGCCAGTCCCTGAAGGGAGCAGAGGAACAGGAGGGGAATCAGCTTGTTCAAAGGACAGACAATGGCAGGACAAGGGGGATGGATTAAAGCTAAAGGAAGGAAGGGTTAGATTGGATATTAGGGGGAAGTTTTTTCCAGAGAGAGCAGTGAGGGGCTGGAACAGGCTGCCCAGAGAGGGGGTGGGTGCCCCGTCCCTGGGGGTGTTCAAGACCAGGTTGGATGGGGTCCTGGGCAACCTTGTGTAGCTCCAGGCCTGAGGTTGGTGTCCCTGCCTGTGGCGGGGGGTTGGAGCTCTGTGATCCTTGGGGTCCCTTCCAACCCATGCCAGTCTATGATTCTGTGAAAAGATAGGTGATATAGAAAATATTCTGTATGAAGAAATGTACCTGTTCACTTGGGCAGAGGTATGAGGTCAAGAAAAGAAGAGAAAAAAAGGCTACCAAAAATGGACTTTCTAAAGATTACATGAGCCAGCATCTGAGAGGGACAAGATCTCCTAAATACCGTGGAGTCTTGGAGGTAGAGAAAAATGTATATTTGCTGTAGTTAAGACACAGGAGCAAATGTGGGATTTAAAATGCAGGATGTCTTGGATGAAGCAATTAGGAAGTGGAAGGTTTTGGTCCTGTATGTTTCTTGAGAGCCACAGAGAATAGCAAACAAGTTAACTTTAATATACTTTCCTTGAAACATTTTAAAGACATCACAGGAGTCTAATTTTAAGGGTTCATATTAACATTAAAAATTGAAAAAGCTTGGTTATAAACTGCTATAGAATAAGAAAGCAATTCAACCACCTGCCAACTTTCAGCCTCTCCTAACTCTATTCAGTTTTATTCTACACTCTTTCCAGAGTCACAGAATCTTTTAATAAATCCACTTCAAAAAGCCAGGCAGGGTTATGGCAGGGTAGAAAGGGGTTAATAATGTTCTAAGGAATTAGCCTTGCCAAATAACCGATGCTGTCAGCACCAATCCAATTTTCTCTTTTAGAAAAAAAAAAATTACTTAAGAGGAGCAGAAACAAGATGTTTAATGAGTAGAGAAATAATGAATCTAGACTTCTGTAGATTTGCTTCATCTACCTACCACAATAACCTGATTCCTCAGTGACTTCTCACTTTACAATACTCTCCATGTGTCTCATCCTTTTCCTTTCCCTGGTTGTTGGGGTAAGAGCCAGCATATACCCCAAATGTTTATGTTTAAGAGCTACATATATGTACAAAATGAGTAAATGCAAGCTGAACAGGTAACCTGCTTCTAATTCACAGGCTGAATAAATAGCATGTTTTCTTCCTGAGCTGGAAATCCACCCATGGTGATAAAACATGAAGTTCCAGGAAGTTTGGGTGGTTTAGATTTCTGCTTGTCTCAAATTTGGTTGAAATTGGCCAATGTATTAAAACTAATTAAGGCAGGGTAGACAAAATGTATGAATGCATGACTTCCTTGCCTAGAAAACCAGAATGCTTTCCAAAAATTTGTTCTGCATGTCTTCACAGGGCTTAGAAATATTACAAGGGGTGAGGAAGAAGGGAGGAGAAATCAACAGTTCCATCAATATAACAATTTATCCTAAGATTTTCTTTCAGATGTGAAATCATTCATGCACAAGCATGGTTTAGATCCCTTTTTATGTTCTACTGATTGCCCTCCTTTCCCCAAAATTTCAGTGAATCTGTAGTGTCAACAGACTTTAAATAGGGCATTCTATTTTCCCCAGCTTAAATGTTAGGCCTCTAGCACGTACTAAAAACGCACAGATGCACCAGGGACTTTTTACTTATTTCTCTGCAATCTGCTTAAAGAGGGATAACTTTGTTCCAACTCTTTTTCTTCTTTTTTTCTTCTTTTTTTCTTTTTTTGCCTTTTTTGTTGTTGTTTTTACTTTTTTCTTTTTTCCTATTTTTCTTCTAAAATTTTTTCCTTTCTTTTTTCTTATTTTTTCTTTTTTCTCTTTTTTCTTTTTTTTCTTATTTTTCTTTAATTTTTTTCCCTTTCTCCTTTTTTCGTTTTTCTTTTTTCTTATTTTTTCTTTTCTTTCTTATTTTTTCTTTTTTAATTTTTCCTTTCTTTTTCCTTTTTTCTTTTTTTCTTATTTTTCTTTTTTCTTATTTTTTCTTTTAAAAACTTTTTTTTTCCTTTCTTTTTTCATTTTTTCTCATTTTTTCATTTTCTTATTTTTTCTTTTTTAATTTTTTCCTTTCTTTTTTCTCTTTTTTCTTTTTTCCTTTTTTCTTTTTATCTTTTCTTTTTTCCTTTTTTCTTTTTATCTTTTCTTTTAAAAAATTTTTTTCTTTTTTTCTTTTTCTCTCTTTTTTTTCTTTCCAGTTTGCCTTTTGCTAGTTTCTCTCTTCTGCTGTATGTGAGGATGTCATGTCAAGCCAGCTGAAATGGATACTTTTCTTCATTCTTATTCCCTGCTAAGCAGGCCCTGCATATACTGGCCAACAAACTTGTTCTTGACCATCAGGAAAGAATGGCAACACCAGCTTCAGCAATCAAGCTAACCCAAGATCAGAGACCCTGTATCTTTACCTTACCAAAGGTAAATCACTGTTGTTCCTGGTTGGAGCTGGACATCTGCCACCATGCTGGATTTTCCTGAACTAGCAGAAGGTTAAAACCTGAAGGACACTGAAGACTGTCAGAAATGTTTCATAATTCTCCATTAAAGTTGTCACAGTGGATAATAGCAGCTCTAATGTCTGAAAGGTCACCTACTATCAAGACACAAGACTATGAAAGAATTCACCTTTCCAGCTGATCTGGTATCTTCCTACACTGTAAGGTCATGCAGATTTTAAAATGGAATAACTTTCTATTCACGAAATAAGCAGCAAATGTATTTGTGTGGCTCTGTGACCAGTGGTGTCGCCAGGGCTGGGTGTTGGGTCCAGTCCTGTTCAATGTCTTCATTGACACCTTGATGAGGGAACAGCACCCACCCTCAGCAAGTGCTGATGATCCAGAGCTGGGAGGGGTGGCTGACACAGGACACTGCGCTGCCATCCAGAGACCTGGCCAGGCTGGAGAGCTGGGCAGGGAGAGACCAGAGGGGGTTCAACAAAAGCAAGTGGAGAGTCTGGCACCTGGGGAGGAATAACTGCTGGAATCAGGACAGGCTGGGGGTGACCTGCTGGAGAGGAGCTCTGTGGAGAAGGACCTGGAGGTGCTGTGGGGTGACAGGGTGGCCATGAGCCAGCAGTGTGCCCTGGGGCTGAGAGAGACAATGGGATCCTGGGGACATCAGGAGGAGTGTGGGCAGCAGGTGACAGGAGGGGATCCTCCCCCTCTGCTCTGCCCTGCTCAGGCCCCACCTGGAGTTCAGGGCTCCCTGGGATCAAACAGCCAGGGATCTCCTGGAGAGAGTCCAGAGGAGGCTGAGGAGATGATGAAGGGCCTGGAGCATCTCCCCTGTGAGGAAAGGCTGAGAGAGCTGGGGCTGTTCAGCCTGGAGAAAAGAAGACTGAGGGGGGACCTTATTAATGTCTATAAATATCTGAAGGGTGGGATGCAGGGGGAATGGCCAGCCCCTTTTCAGTGTCTGTGGGGACAGGACAAGGGGCAATGGCTGCAAGTTGGAGCACAGGAAGTTCCACAGCAACCTGGGGAAGAACTTTTCCCCAGTGAGGGTGAGGGAGCCCTGGGACAGGCTGCCCAGGGGGTGTGGAGTCTCCTTCTCTGGAGAGATTCCAGCCCCGTCTGGACGCCGACCTGTGCAGTATGAGCTGGGGAGCTGCTCTGGCAGGGGGTTGGACCCCAGGAGCTCTTCAGGGCCCTTCCAACCCCTATGATTCTATGATATATGTGACGTATGACCATTGTTTACTTTCTTCTAGATGAAGGAGATCAGCAAATGCAAAAGGAAATTCACTGCTATGAAAAGCTGCTGGTCCTGCAACATCAGGGCATCAAAAGTACAAAAAACCAGAGGGATGAATCTGTGAAACAGAATGGCTGTGCTATATACATACATGCAAATAAGGATAACACACATTTACCAAAATCAAAAATAACAGCATGAAAGTGAGGGCCAGAGAACAAATTAGCTAATTACAGTCTTGTTAATTAAATGCATCAGTGACTCCTTACTGACCTTTTATACCAGATGACTCCAGACAAGGCTCCATGGAAGTGTTTATGAAGCACAGTTTGTCAGCATGAAAAAATTAGGCTGAAGAATTTATTAACCTAACATAAGAATCCAGGAGGATATGAGTAAAAATAATTATTTCAAATAAAACTTGACATGACTTTTTGTTTTCTTTTTTTTGTTTTCTTTTTTTCAAAATTATTATTTTTCTCAATAGTATTAATATAAGGAAAAGGCCATATTAAGTATTTAAATTGGAATAACACTCATGCTGAAAAATTATGACAGCATCTTATGTCTATTTAAGCATAAGCAGAGGATAATGCCACTATATGTTTATAGCCAGTAACTCGGGTAAAGTATTACCATTGCATTTGGGTTTGTAGTGCATACACTATACTAATGTTATTCCTGGGAGGAAAAAAAAACTGATCAAGAGCAATAAAAGGAAGAAGAGAATTTGCTGCCAAGTTTATGATTTAGATGTGTAAAGACAAAACAGCTTATTATTTACTAGATGAAGCAAGGGACACTGTCAGTTACAGTAGACAAGATGAATCTGGCCAGAAAACAATGATTGTTCATTCTCTCATTTCCTAAAATTAATTGATTCCTAAAGAGATAAAGAGTGCTAGAAGGTACAAAGGCACAGAGAAAACATAGCAGACACACTGACTAGGAACATGCTAAAAAAGGAAACAACGAAATAATAAATAAATAATACAAGATAGTTATAAAAGGAGCATCATTTTTGCTTTGCTAAATGCACTTACCAGTTAAATTACAGAGATTATTGATCAAGTTCTCAACAGTAAACTGCATTCTAAGTATGGAATTTGCCTTACTTTCAGTAACGACTCATAACTAGCTTGGAGAATAGCACTTTGAGTCATGAAAAACTTAAATAATTACTTTTCCTCTTCCTGCAAGTTTGTTGTTGAGTGGATTTCTCAGACATTTAAACAGCTTTGAGGATGGATAGTAGATTGAATACACACAGAATCACCAGGTTGGAAAAGACCTTGGAAGATCATCAAGTCCAACCAATCCCATCCTGAGCTAAACCACATCCCTAAGTACCTCATCTACCCTTTTTTGAACACACCCAGGGAAGGTGACTCAGCCCCTCCCTGGGCAGCCTGTTCCAGGCTCTCACAACTCTTTCAGTAACTAAATTTACCTCAATGCCCTTCTTATGGTGAGGAGCCCAGAACTGGACCCAGCACTCGAGCTGCAGCCTCACCAGTGCCCAGCACAGGGACACAATCCCCTCCCCAGACCTACTGGCCACACTGTTTTTTCTACAAGCCAGGATGCCACTGGCCTTCTTGACCGCCTGGGCACACTGCTGGCTCATGTTCATCCTGGAGTCACCCAACACCCCCAGGTCCTTCTCTGCCTGACAGCTCTCCAGCCAGTCTCCCCAGCCTGTAGCACTGCAGGGGGTTGTTCTGTCCCATGTGCAGCACTCTGCCCTTGGCCTTGTTAAACCCCATCCCATTGGTCTCACCCATCGATCCAGCCTGTTCAGATCCCTCTGAAGAGCCTCCCCTCCCTCAGGCAGATCAACACTTCCTCCTAGTTTAGTGTCATCTGCAAACTGACTGAGGGAGCATTCCATCCCTTCATCCAGGTCATTGATAAAGATGTTGAGCAGACCCAAGTACACCTACAGTACTTGTACAGCATATACATGGCATTCCCCATATCAAGAGAGCAAGATTATGTCATGCCAAGCAGTCCTAACAGAGAACATAGAGCATTGGTGGCACATCAGATTTTGACAAAAGGCTCTTTAACTCACCTTCCTTGTTAATATCTGCCTGGAAATAGAAATAATACTTAGAACAGGTTACTTGGATCTCAGATCGTGTGATGATAGAATTGCAAACTTAAACCTTCAGCAGCCTTGGCTAGGCTGTGAAATACATAAATAAATGATTTAGAAGAGTCTATGTTCAATGCAGAGAATGCAAATACATCTGTTGTACAAGTCTAGGATACAGAACCTGGACATAGTTCCTGGTTGAAATGGAACTATCAGTCTCATATTGGAAACTAATAGTTTGAATTATTGAAAAGTTTCCAAAGAGTATGACATGATTTCTAGGAAAAAGAATGTTGTTTTACAGAAATACAGGAATAACAGCATATCTGACAAACAAAAAATTTCCTCCCCCATTATTATTCCCCCCATTATTATTATTTCCTCCCCCATGATGTCAACTACCACAGTTGACATCATGAGATGCTCCAAACAAGAATAATTACAGAACATTTTAATCACTAACAAGTTTGGGTTTTTTTCCTATTCCCAGTTAATGACCAACATAGACAAAGAAAAAATATAGGAAAAAAACCCCAGGTGTGAATTAATAGGGATGGGGTGGGATGGGATGAAAGAATTAGAAATTAGATTTTAAGGATCTAGAAACCAAAGACCAATGGGGTGAGAAATTGCCATGAAAGATCTTTTTCTCAAAGGAAAAGAGAATTTAGAGTGAATCAGTTACCTTTCCTGCAGCTGCTACAGTACACAAACACAGAGTAAAGCCACAATTTCTGGTCATGTCTGAGAGAAGTAAGTCTAGAGTGGGGCAATTAAGGCCTTTTCACAGAAAGCTCTTTTCAAACAAAATAATAACACAAGAGGGAATGTTTCTCTAGAGTATGTGGCATGTAAGTACTGCAAGTGCTCAAGGATGATATTAACAAAGGATCCAAAATGGCCAGCATTTGATTTGGAATATCTAAAAATTGTTCACAATGACAGGAAATGGAATCCTCTTGACTCCCCTGAATCGATGGATTGAATAGAGCTTTCTCTGTCCCAACTCCCCAGGAATTACCCTGAAGTTCTCTGTGAAAGCCAGGGATCTTCATTCTTACCTTGGGAAGAGCTGTATCTGTAAGGGGAAACGCAAGGGAAGGCATACACACCACAAATCCACAGAAAGAGCTCATTAGGAGCTTTGTTATAAAGTTAACAAAGTCTGTTGATTCAAATTACCAACAATTCAACCCTTTGAAATTTTACCCAGAGCACACCAGTGAAGCACTCTTTTAGCTATATTGTTCCATCACCAAACAGTCACAGCAGACAATCTTTGTTGGAAGAAAAAGAACACCATTTATTGCTATCTTTTTGGCACAGGACACAGTCTTACCTAACACAGCCTCAGGCCTGATGTGGACTACTGACCCACATAATGATAGTAATTCAGCTGTATCTAATGCAGAGCAATCTTTAGCTTTGGCACACTGACTTCTTTTTTACCATCCCAGCTTGTGTTCTATGGCAGGTACATTTGTTTCAGAGTCTTAAGATCATTCTCCAAAAACACTTGAGATAGTCGGTTCCTGTCAGCTCGCAAGGCCAATGGGATCCTGGGCTCCATCAGCAGAGGGGTGGCAGCAGGGACAGGGAGGGGATTGTCCCTCTCTGCTCTGCCCTGGGAGGCCCCAGCTGGATCCTGTGTCCAGAGCTGGGGCCCAATACAAGAAAGATGTGGGGCTGTTGGAGAGGGGTCAGAGGAGCCACAAAGATGCTCAGAGGGCTGGAGCAGCTGCCCTATAAAGAGAGGCTGAGGGAGCTGGGCTGGTTCAGCCTGGAGAAGAGAAGGCTGTGGGGGGACCTCATTGCAGCCTGCCAGTCCCTGAAGGGAGCAGAGAAACAGGAGGGGAATCAGCTTGTTCAAAGGATAGACAATGGCAGGACAAGGGGGATGGATTAAAGCTAAAGGAAGGAAGGGTTAGATTGGATATTAGGGGGAGGTTTTTTCCAGAGAGAGTGGTGAGGGGCTGGAACAGGCTGCCCAGAGAGGGGGTGGGTGCCCCGTCCCTGGGGGTGTTCAAGGCCAGGTTGATGGGGCCCTGGGCAACCTTGTGTAGCTCCAGGCCTGAGGTTGGTGTCCCTGCCTGTGGCAGGGAGGATGAAGCTCTGTGATCCTTGGGGTCCCTTCCAACCCATGCCAGTCTATGATTCTATGATTCTATTAAAGACTGAGGCAGAGAAAATACATTGAACACAGAAGAACATTGTATGAGTAGTATGCACAGTACATAACATAAATAGCAATAACTCTTTGCAGTAGCAGAGGAACGTTTGCAATGTCTAGGGTCCCTTTATAGGAGAAAAAAACCTGACAAAAATAAAACTGAGCCAGTCTATGGCATGATAAAAGAACAGCTTTCTGTCAAATTGTTACCCAGTTTTCTTTGGGATTAGATTTTATTCTTTTTCCTTACAATCTCCGCTGCATTTTGAGAAAACTAATCAGCATCAGAACAGTCACATGAATGAAAAGGGTATGTCATAATCTTGCACACTAAAAAAAACCTTAAATTAATAGCTACTTTAAAGAAATACCTGATCACAGCACTTGTTTGTAACATGACAAGGTTATCCCTTTATTTAATAAATGCTCCCAAGTTAATTGGCAGCATGTACTGTTTGTGACATAGCTTCACAGTGTCCCTTTACTTCATCTTTAGTATTTTGTTTAAATTAGGGACAAAATATTAATAGCATTTAAATGGTGTATGTGATCTTAGCCATCCTTATATTCCTGAATGGGACAAAGATTATCAAAGTGTTCATGTTTCAGCTTTACAAGAATCTCCATAGGTTTTTTAACTGATTTCTTACAAGGCTGTAGGATAATGGGTGTCCTCTCACTGATACCTTTGGAACTTATGGACTGGGTTCAGCAAAATACCACAAAGAGCTCAGATCAAAGGAATAATTTGATTTCTGCTAATTTCCTAAAAATAGGTGAACAAAGAAAAGATGCTGTAAGTGCTCCCAAGAGAGGAAAGGGCTGTTATGTGAGTTAATGAATCTTAACAGGCATCCACAGAGTCTACTCAGAAGCCAGACCTTATAAAGGCCCAATGGTGGAAAGCTTCAGGCTTCATCATAAACTCTAAAGTGTTCAATCATAAGCTGCAAATCTGCAGCAAATCAGGGATTGTTAGCTCAACTAGTCACATAATTATTGTTTAATATGCTTTCTGATGGTTGTATTCTTGACTTGCAATATTTCCCTCAGAAGTTTGAAAAGCAGAATGCCATAAATTCTGAAAGATTTCATCATCTAAGATGCTTTCTGAATTTTTACAATGTCTCCGATGAATTTTTCCACTAAAGAATAACACGAGCATCAGGCTCAGTCCACATGGGTTCACAAAAGGAAAGTCTTTTTAAGCTATTTGATATCCTTCTGTGATAAGGTCACCCACCTCGTGTGTGAAGGGAGGGCAGTGGATGTAGTTTTTCTGGCTTTTAGGAAGACTTTTGATGCTGTCCATCATATCAGCTTTCTGGACAAGTTGTCCAATTATGGGATGAGTGGGTTCACAGTGGGCTAGGTCAGGAACTGGCTGAAGGGCAGAGCTCAAAGGGTTGTAGTGAATGGGCTACATGTGGCTGATGACTGGCCATTAGCACTGTTCCTCAGGGTTGAATTCTAGGGCCAGATTTGTTCCACTTATTTATCGATGATCTGCATCAGGAGTTGAATACAAGTTTGCTGATGATGCCAAACTATGCTGTTGACTCTCTTGAGGGACAGGAGGCCTCGCAGAGGGATCCAAACAGATTGGAGCATTGAGGTATGATTATTGGGATGAAATTTAGCAAGTTGAAATGCTGAATTCTGCACCTAGGACAAAACAATGCCAGTCACAAGTATAAACTGGGAAAGGAGTGGCTGGAGAATAGCCCTGCAGAAAGGGATCTGGGGGTAATGGTTGACTGCAGACCTAATATGAGTCAACTGCACCAGGGGAGGTTTAGACTGGTCATTAGGTAGCATTTCTTTACTGAGAGGGTGATCAGACAGGCTTCCTAAGGAGGTGGTTGATACCCCAAGCCTGTCAGTGTTTAAGAGTCATTTGGAAAATGCCCTTCACAACATGTTTTAACTTCTGGTCAGCCCTGAATTGGTCAGGCAGTTTGACGAGATGATCATTGCAGGTCCCTTCCAACTGAAATATTCTATTCTATTCTATTCAACTCTATTGATTAAAGTAAAAAACAAACCCAAACATAGCTGGTTTTCAGTCTATCCACATATATCACCAACTACACTTCAAGTGAAAGATGCACTTTATCTTGCAAAAAATATTTTGTTCTTAACACTTGATGAAAATATAATGTTAACAAAAAGCTTGCTCTGCAAGAGCTTAAGGAACATTTCCCCTTCAGGGTAGAGGTTCAACTCTGGATAAAAATGAACAAGAATTGTTGTAATCTAATGGCTGTTTAATAGTTTGTTTTAAATGGGTTTGGTGGGGTCAGTCTTTTTCCCCAGTTCCTATCATCCAGTGCAATTAAAAAATAATCAGCATCTGCGTAGGTAGTCCCTATAAAGAGATCACCAAGCTGAATAAATATAAGCTACTGCTGCAATGATTCACATTTGAGGCATGTTGGCAGGTAAGAAAAAAAGGGCTCTGTGCTGCTATTACCCCCAATGTTATTTGTAATAAAAAAAAATCTTTGATGTTGTGAATTTTACCTATTTTATAGCTGCCACATTCTAATATTTTTAATTATATGTCACAGTTTTATCCCATCTGAAAGGAACTGTCTTTAAAAGAGAGCCCTGAGGACATGACCAGCTAAGCACTTATTGTGGAGTTAACATATTTTAATAAGTAGTATTACCATGGCTGCATTATGGTAACTGACCATATGCATATCCCTGCTCCATGGCAATGCAAACTAAATTGGATTCATGTGAACTGAGAATGGTTTATGTTAAAACACCTTACTCTGCACTGTAGGGACCCATGAAAAATAGCCCTTGTGAACCTCAGGACTGATAACTAAGAGGCATGAACCACTGACTTATTTAAATTTGCTGACATAATTGTAAATATTTGTTTGAAAATTCCCTCAAAAAATAGAAAAAAGCACACAGTTTTAATTTAAATACAAACTTTATTTAAATTACTAACTTTAAAAAAAAGTAATATCTCTTTCATGTAATCTTTTTTCCCAAATTAGAAATAAGTATGTTGGACTATTTAACAGGGATGAACATGTAAATGTGCAGCGTGTTGTATAACACTTGCATGCTAGGCTCTGCTCTCAAACCTGCAAAATCTTCATGCCTGTGCTTATGTCAATTGTTAATTCAGATACATAGATACACTAAAAAGTCCAAATTTTAAAATTCATATTCTGTATGATTGGGAAAATAGATCCAGCTTGAAGAAGAGAAGGTCCCAGGGACACCTTTTTTTTGCAGTCTTGCAATATAAAAATGGTGCTTACAAGATGGAGAGAGATTTTTCACTAAAATCTGTAGTGCAAGGCAGGGGCAATAGCTTTAAAGTGAAAGGGGCTAGATTTAGATTGGCTATAAGGAAGACATTTTCTAAAGTGAGGGCAGTGAGGCACTGGCACAGGCTGCCCAGAGAAGCTGTGGCTGTCCCCCTCCCTGGTAGTGTTCAACACCAGGATGGATGGGGCTTTGGGCAACCTGGGCTGGTGGAGGGTGTTCCTGCCCATGGCAGGGGAGTAGGACGAGACAAATTATAAAGGTTCCTTCCAAGCCAAAGCATTTTATGATTCTATGACATTGTGCACAGCAATAAAAGCTTTGGGAAAGGATGAGGAAGGAGAGGATGCTTGAGACTGTGGTATTTATCTTCCCAAGTAACCATTAGCTGTGCTGCTTTTCAGGAAGCAGCTAAACATCTGCCTGCTGATGAGAGTGGTGAATAAATTCCATATTCTGCTTTGCTTTGCTTGCATGCACAGATTTTCTTCACTCATTAAAGTGTCATCTTAACCGATGAGTTTTTTCTCTCTTGCCCTTCTGATTCTCTCCCCTGTCCCACTGTGGGGCAACTGGTGAGTGACTGGGTTCAAGCACTGGCCTGAATCAGCCCACCACAAGTAGCAAAGTACGTAAGGGAATTGGATTACAACAATCAGTACAAGACTTATAGATAGGAAAACCAAAGCAAACCTCATTATTATTACTGCTCAAAAGATAGATGTATCTTTAGGCACTAACTCAAGATTCTCTACCAAATGTTTTTAACCACACATGCTTTCTCACAAAGTATCACCCTGTTGGGGAAGGCAGCAGGCCTGCCAGCAGCCTAGCTCTCTTCTCCCAAGATTTAGGCCCTGACAATATCCTCCTGTTCCCATGAGACAGGAGAAGTTCCTCATGCTGAGAGGATCCTAATAATCCCATTCTCAGAATACAGCGGCCTTGATGCCAGGGGTACAGGCTGCCCTAACCCAAGGAGCAGTTATGGGAAGGGACTTGGGAGTAACGGAACATGTTCAGAACCAGCCATAACAAGAGGGTCAAACAGCCGGTGTGCGGATGCTTTTAGGCATCAAAGGCAAACTAAGGATATTTAGCTATAAGATATGCTCATCAGAGCTCATTATAATCACTAACCAATCAGTGGGGTGTGAACAGTGTGTGTAACCAATTAGCAGTTTTTAGCTTGCCACGTTTGCAGTAATAAAGGTATAGAATCTGGGTGATTTCACCCCATAAATGGCTTCACCTAAAATTCATATCGAATTGCGTGTTGCCCATCGCTGGTCACCACATCACCCCACTTTGGCAGAGCCTGGGACATGGACAGCCTTGTATATCGGTTCATTGTGGAATGAATCATGTGCCTAGAAAAGGAGGACCTTGTGTTAGGGCACAGATTCTCAATACAAAAATCAATATTTGATTCCCATCCCTGAATATCCTTGGTACTCTTTAAGATTATTTATACTTTTTTTTCCCAATTCCTCTCAGTTCTCATCTCACAAGGATGAAACAGAGTGGGTATTGTAAGACAGTTGGATTTTTATTCACTTCAGAAATGCCAGCTAAGGACAGATGGGGGAATCTGTTGGATTATTTTTACCTTCTGTCTTCCTGAAGTGAGATGCTGGTTACAGAGAAACACTCTTAATCCAATCCCTGATAGGAGATAGTGAATAAGGATGCTGAGCCAGGTCCTTTTCACTTGGATGTTCAGTCTGGTTTACCAGGTTCTTTTACCAGTTTTAGGGCAATGGTATATTCTTTGTGGGCATGGAACAAGCTTTTAACCCATGATTCGAGGTGTGGGGGGGTGTGTTTGGGATGGGGAAGTACATACACTGATATGTAAGGGTAGACAAAAATTGGATCTTTTCTATTGAGAGATGGGTCTCAAGAGATAAGGAAAAAGACTTGTATAGGTGATGAAGTGTGATAATATGAAAGGCTGCAAGACAGTTGCTTAAGAAACAAGAACAACAAAGGAATAAACTACTGCGGGCATCACCAGAGCTGGAATGACATTGTACTGTGTACTATGTTTCCATGGCAACTAGCCATAGGGAGATGAATGTCTCATATTCACTGTGCTCTGCAGTACATGTCTATAAATCAAACTTGCATAAAAGAGCATAAGATTTCTTCCATGGTGTGGCTCTGAAAACCAGGTTATTTTCTCATTACTAGATAATTACACGAAAGAAATACGAGACAATTAGGTCATTTTTCGTATGGAAAGTACCAATACATACCAAAGTACTGATATACCTCTAGTGTGTGATCCTATCAATCTACAGCCACAGCAGCACAAAATGCAAATCATGAATGCCTTCTTTTCTTCCTTAAGGTCTGATTTGTGCCTGCTAGCTTTAAAAACTATGAGACTTTTCTGTCCACTCTTGGTTTGTAAGACATTTTTCATCATTTATAAGTTCACTCACATTCACACGTGATTGGGTCTCAGCTTCCTTCCGTTACTATTTCCATTATCATGGTCTAAGGATTTAGCATACAAATAACCTATTTTTTTTCTATAGCAAATGGCATGGCTGAGACAAGTATTTTCTTAGCAGCAGTAATTAATAATATTGTGTAATTCTAATGTGACATAGTCACAACAAAAAAGGAGAACAGCACTTTTTAAGGATTTGACACCCCACCCCCCTTGAAAAGACAACATCTTCACTTACAGATTATTATGGCAAAGGACTCGCCACATTCCATACCCATGTAACAACATGCAGAACAGCAGCATTATTATAAACAAATTCTTATGTGTGCTACCCATTAAAAAGACCCCCATCGTGAAAGCACACATCATCCCATCATTTACCTTACCAGGTACTTCTGCAACTCCTGTGTAAAGCATGTTGAGTTCTCATGATAGAATGGCATTTAAATCAGGTGCATGCCAGGTGTGGGATAAGCACTTGAGCATTTTGTTCAATATAGCCCCCAATATTAGCTCAGAAGCAATAAATGTTGCACTACTGTTTAGGCAAGATGATAATCGGTTGATACAATCAGACGTAAACTGAAAATTCACCCACAATTGGCAAACTTTAGCAATAGCTAAATGCAGTATATTACTGACATTTGTTAGAAAATAATTAGTCAGGAGAAAGAATGCCTAAATTAAATATTATTTTGTCAGCATGAAATGAAAATATATTGGTCTTATTCCCATTGGAATTAAGAAAAATCCTCAAATGCCTACTTACTATACTTAGAAACACTGCTGAATGAGGTGTCTTTTTTCTTTCATAAAATAGAGCACTTAACACCACCTCATCCTGAAGCCCTGCTACTGTCCTGGTTTCAGCTGGGATAGAGTTAATTTTCTTCCAAGCAGCTGGTGCAGTGCTGTGCTTTGGATTTAGGATGAGCGCAGTGTTGATAACACACAATGTTGGTATTTTAGTTGTTGCCAAGCAGTCAGGGACTTTTCAGCTTCTCCTACTGCCCTGCCCATGAGAAGGCAGTGGGTGTCCAAGGAGCTGGGAGGGAACAAGCCAGGACAGGTGGCCCAAGCTGGCCACAGAGATGTCCTACATCATATGGTGTCATATCAACTGGTGGAGCTGCCTAGGAGGCAGCCTAGCTCAGGAACGAACTGAGCATCCGCTCTGGGTGGTAAGCAATTGTGCTGGGGGTCACTTGTATATTTTTCATCATAATTATTATTATTGTTGCCATAAACAGCATCAATAGATCTTTTCTGATTCTCTCCCCCACCCCACAGAAGGGGGAGGAGTGACCGAGTGGCTGTGTGGTGCTTAGTTGCCAGCTAGGGTTAAGCTGTGGCAAATACCAATTCAAATTAATTCACTACATCTTCATACATTTATAAAAGAATAGTCAGTGCTAAAGTAAAGCAGGAATATTAACTGTATGTTTTATAGCTTTCTATTCTAGGAAACACAGAACAGCCATTGCTAGTGACAGGCCACAAACTCTGTGCTGAGTTTCCAAGGTCTGAGGCTTGCCAGACTTCCATCTGAATTTGCTTGGCCTGCCTGGATCTTTTACTTGCTTTATCTGTAACAGGAGTTCTTTTAAGGTCCAGGTGATTATGCCTAGTTTGTATCTTTATACACTATAAATAGAGCTTTACATAGACACTAGTGACAGGAATTTCTTAAGTGTAAAATCTTTCTTCTTATGAGTTTAAGATAATGATTTCGAGAGATACAGAAATAGCAGGATAGCGGGGGCCTTCGGGTGGAAAGACACAGTATACAGAATGGAGGAAGACAGACACAGGATGTTAAGATCCAAGCCACAGGCTGAGCCTGGAGGACCACCCACTGGTGGTCAGTTAAAGTAATCAGACACAGGAGCTGGACAGAAGTGGGTTTACAGACAGCAGAGCAATGAACACATATCTCAAATATGTAATAGGTGCTATCTGCAGTAAATATGGGTGCAATGTGGGCTTGCAGATCAGTGAAGAAAGAGGAAGGTGTAAAGGATGTTGAGAAACATGTAGGTATGACTCAGAGTGGATGCCAGAGGAAGAGAGAAGAAAGCATCAATATGAATATCATACTCCTGGTGAAGAGGTCAGGATAGTGGCAATTCACCGTACCATGTCTGCCTTGAACCTGGCAACCTCAGGACCAAGAGGAACTGAGAATAACAGCAAAAAAGGGACTGATATTAGGAGGCATATAACATTTAAATGTATTGAGAATTTCTGTAGCATGGTTATTTTCTTTTTTCTTTTTTTTTTTAATTATTAAATCTGTACTACTAAAAATTCTTTGACTAAACTATCAATATTTGCATATAGTAACAATAAATTTTGGCTTTATGAATCAGATGTGTCTCCTTTGTAGCCACCACAAGATTTTGATCATAACAGTTGTACAGGTAGGTTAGAAAAATAATCCATTAACCATTAGCTTTCTACTATGTTAAACATGTAAAGACTATTTTATTATGAATAAAACATATGAATGACAAATACAATCATTCCATTTTCAAGCCTCACGTTTGTTAAAATGAATTCAACATGTACAGATGCCTCTTTTTGAGTATTTTGCACACCTACAAATCAAGTCTACTTGGTTTGAAAGATAAATAATTTCAACAGGCTCCTTCATTCTTAATGTAAATCAATTACTGATATTCTCCCTTCCCTGCATTCTTCATAGCTTTAATATCACTGGGTTTGTTTTTATGTCTACAAATATGTTGGGAATTACACTCTATAGCAGAAAATATTTCCCTGCCATCCACTATGGCAAGCAGAGAAGTTGAATATTAGGTATGTGTCTAAGTTTTTTCCTACTTCCCTTTCCTGTCAGCTCTTGTAACACTAACCACAAACTTTGCTTATTCTGCAACATTTTACTTCATTTAGAGTGCAAGAAAATGAAAGAAAACATGCATCCTTCCAAAATAAAGGAGCCCACCAGTACCTGCCATGGTTTGGAGATAGCATTTCCACCAAAAATAAATTTTTATAAATGAATGTAGAACTTATTTTCATACAACAATTTCACAAAGCTCTGAAATGTGTCAATTAAGGTTTCCCCACACCACCTCCACCTGTTCGGGAAGACAGCAGGCCTGCCGCGGCCTAGCTTGCTTCACCCAAGATTTAGGCCCTGACAATATCCTCCTGTTCCCATGAGACAGGAAAAGTTCCTCATGCTGAGAGGATCTTAATAATCCCATTCTCAAAACACAGGGGCCTTGATGCCAGGGGTACAGGCTGCCCTAACCCAAGAAGCAGTTATGGGAAGGGACTTGGGAGTAACGGAACATGTTACGAACCAGCCATAACAAGAGGGTCAAACAGCCGGTGTGCAGATGCTTTTAGGCATCAAAGGCAAACAAAGGATATTTAACTCTAAGATATGCTTATCAGAACTCGTTATAATCACTAACCAATCAGTGGGGTGTGAACAATGTGTGTAGCCAATTAGCAGTTTTTAGCTTGCCACCTTTGCAGTAAAAAAGGTATAGAATCTGGGTGATTTCACCCAATAAATGGCTTCACCTAAAATTCCCATCAAATTGTGTGTTGCCCATCACCGGTCTCCACACCCCCCCCCCCCCCCCTGCTCTTATTGAAATGTTTTACTTGTGATTTGTAATGCTCTTTTGAGCTCAACATGCCAGTCTTCCCCACTGATTGTGCTGTGGTTAACATCAGAGTGATCACAGTTCTGTCAAGATGAAGGAACTTCTGCATTCCTTCCAGAAGAAATTCAACTGAAAGCTGTACTCCCAGCATCCACCCAAATGCTTCAACTTCCAGAGATCATTCAATATGTTGAATAGGAAAGAATTAGTCCCACTAACTCCCTTGATCAATGCCATACAGATACTGGGTCACCAGCATCACCTTTATGCTCTACAGCCCCTGCGAGCTGTATTAATTGCTAATATAGGTATAGTTTTAGAATCAGAGTCATCACACCTGAAGAAGCTAAACATCTTACATGTGTATGTATTGTAAACTATTCTAATTAATACAAAAGACATATTTAAAAACTATATACAGTCCCAAAACTTCATTCTGATCTCTGTACTGAAGAGGGAAGAACAAGAAACAAATCTACAAATATAAAATTATATATGCTCTGTTTGTTTTAGCAATCCATTGTACTATGGATTTTGTGCCACAAATACATCGAAGCTTCTGACAAATATCTATGTCGAAAATATTCCCTCTGGCTTTATTTTGATACAGTTTTAATCTAATTGTACAGCTCACTTTAGGAAAAAATGCTTATCTATGTTTCTCTTCAAGTTCCATGCTCCGTTCATAAATATGCAATCACAAGCTTCATTTGCAGGACTATGATAATGCCAGCATTAGAGCTACTGTTGATCGTGACATATCTTCTTTACTAGACACAGAGTATACCATAATTGGTTGAACTTTCCTTAATTTATTAATTCCTCATGACTACAATTTAAATTCAGAATGAGCAGTTTCACTGACAGAAAGATGGGTCAAAAGTTTTCACAACTATTTTGTAAGATGAAGCTAAGTCTGAATTTGTATGACTCCTTTTTTTTTTACATGAGAAATACAATAAAAGAAATCTGTAAAAATACAAAATAAACCAGTATGAACTGCAACAATATATGTTCTTTTGACCTGAAAAGCATTAATATTGAGCAAAACATTTTTCATCACTTGATGCAAAAATTGGAGATTAGGCTTTGCAGAAGCCCTTAAAATAAAATCTTTAAAAAGGATGATACCTCAAGCTATTTTATCTACATTTTCCTCTTGATTTCTTGGCAATGTACCAAAAAGTGGTAGTAGAAATCACTTCAACATCCAGAAAAACATATTGCATAACTTTTGAAACCTTCTTTAAATAATTATTCTCCTCAAAATATATTACATCTTTAGTGCAAAAACACAAGAGTAACATCAAAGACATTAGGCACTCTGCACTTTGATTTTGTTGTTAGATGCCAGTGGCTTGAAAGGCATACAGACCAATTCCTGTTCTGCTATACTGCTTTGTACCATGACTCCAGACAGCTGCAACAAAGAAAACCAACCCAAAATCCAACCTCACTTTTTAAAGGTGCTGAACAAGTCCTCTGGTGCCATGTCTTCAAAAGTGAAGAACTTCAACCAGTGACTAAGTTACTTCTAAACAAACCACTCATCACAAAAAAAGAAGTTTTACACTTTGCAATGCAATGTTTTCCAAAACATTTTAAAAATAATGTTCACTGGCATCCCCAGAGATCAGGGTTTTATGATCTGCAAGTTACTCTGGAAATTTTATCCCTTCACTTTTGAGACAGTCTCACCTTGCAAGAAATCTCACCACTACTGCCTTGCAATATGCACTACAGTTTAACTGAATTTTTCAAGAGACAGCTCTTGAATGCAGATTTCCTGATTACAGGAGGAAAATGTAAAAGTAAGTAATTTTAGGCTTCTTAGGAAACAGTACAGGCAACAAATTAATTTCTGTATCTGGCAATATTTATTATTTTAATTATAGTTATTATTTTAATTATAGCTTTACAATTTATATTAGTTATTATATTATTTACACATATTATTTATTTTTAGAATATTGATTATTAAAGGCACTGAAACAGCAATGTGCTGAAGCCTGTATCTTCACTTGCATGAGAGAATCTAATAATTTTGCTTAACTGAAATATAGACAACAAAAGACTGCAATCTAGGAATAAGGATCACTTTGTTAATATTACCTGTAGGCTTCAGCTATGATTCTTTCAGACAACTTAGGAGAAGCAGAATTGATGGCTTTCTTGAAGTCTTGAGAAGCCAAAACTCCTCTATCTTTTAAATCAAGGCTAGGGAAGAGAAAAATAGTATCATGTGCTTGGGTTTTTTTATTGTTTTAAAGTTCTTAATAGAATCATGTTTGCATACGAGCTACTCAAACATTTCTGAAACAATTCCACACTCTTTAAGTGGGCCATATTTGCAAACTATTTTCTGATGGCTACACTTACATAGCCAAGTTTTTACACTGACAATTCCTTTTTGCTGCTGTGAACACTGTACAAAAGTGCTCACAACACCTGCAACTCTTACTTAAGTTTTGATTTTAAAAGCAGACCTTTTGAAATTATAATTCTAAATTTGTAAAACTTTGGAATTATACTGAAGAACAGGCAAAATTACATTTCAAATCTGTCACTTTCATTGGCAGTTACTCTGCGCATGGTGTTTTAAAAAATTGTCTTTCATAAAAAAATTTCTCCTTCAATTTGATCCTGCTGCAGATTTAAGATCCTGAAGACTTTATATCAGTGTAATATCAACTAATCAGTCGCTTAGCATGTGAATTCACTTCCAGATCCAACTAGAAAATCAAGCATCTCAAACAGGACTCTTGCAGATTCTGTGCAGCAGATAGCAAGGCAAACAAAAGCACAGTGCATGGAACAGTTGTATCCTTTTAACTCACTAAAAAAAACACTTCAAAAGCTACTTTTAGTTCATGACAAAAAGCTGAGTGGATGCTTATCTGATCATCCCAACATCTGATGTGCCATATGTTTCACTTTCCCTCTTTTCAAGGACCATAGTCCCATCTCAGGCCAAGAAGAAGAAGGCAAAGGATCATCTGAATGTCCATCAGCTCAGAGGCTCCTCACAAAGTTTTCCTTTTGCCAGTTTGGTGGTGGCAGGTCCTCTACTGTCTAGCAGGAACAAAAAAGAATTGCTGCAGCTACTTCCAAGCAAGAGCATGAAAAAAAATCCTTGTTGCTAGGGTTGGAAGGGATCTCCAGAGCTCATCGAGTGCAACCCCCTGCCAAAGCAGGGTCCCTAGAACAAGTCACACAGGCAGGTATCCACACAGGGCTGGAATCTCTCCAGAGATGGAGACTCCACACCCCCTGGGCAGCCTGTCCCAGGGCTCCCTCACCCTCACTGGGGAAAAGTTCTTCCCCATGTTGCTGTGGAACTTCCTATGCTCTGACTTGCAGCCATTGCCCCTTGTCCTGTCCCCACAGACACTGAAAAGGGGCTGGCCATTTCCCTTTGTCTCCCACACTTCAAATATTTATAAACATTAATAAGGTCCCCATCTTCCTTGGTCTGAGAAGTAAAAAAATGCAGTCTACAGCCATTACTAGAGACAGAAATCCATATAATATGTGTCATAAATGAGTAGAGATACATGAGTGTGAGTAACAGAAATAATGAGAGGCAGTAACAACAAGTAGGTAGAATGAATGGCTAGAGATTTCTTTTTTCAGGTTGGAGAAGCTCAGAGTGCAACAGACAGCTCAAAGCCACCACCTAGAACAACACAGCCTAATGACCCTGACTTCATCTGCAGCAATATCATCATCTTTGTTACTCTAGTACTGTTTTACTTAACTTGGCAGCATCTTGGACATCCCATCTTACATTCTTTATTTTTTCATCAGGTATTTTGCTTTACTTGCTTTTGAATTAAATTAATTCTCAAAGTATTGAGGAGAAAAAAATTACCTTGTGCATCAAAAGTTGTAAATATTTGCCTCATTTGATTATAACTGTGCAGCTCATGAGATTTAAAGTTTTCAAATAGAAAAAATATCAAATATAAATAAATCTTCCTGCAAAAAATGCAAGTTAGTTTTCTTTCTCACTAGAAATATGTATGTCTCTGAAAATGATGAATTATTCTAATTGTATAAACAGTAAAATCCACCTGAAATAACAGTCTTCAAAGTTAGACCACAATCATGTGAACATTTCAGTATAGTTTAAAATTTCTCACAGATTTTCTATACTCAAATAGGATGCTTCTGTTTGCTGGTACTCTTTTCCTCTTGTCACCTGCCATGTCATGGCTCTTTGCACTGGGGAGAAACATGGACTCTTCTAAGGCAATAGCACTTGCACGCTATGGGTAAAGATCCACGCTGCATAAACAATCCATCTGGCATCATACCCAGCATCAAGAGGACACTGAAATCATCTATAACCTCAGGCATATATTCCTATGAAATTAGTGATAACATTGAATGTAAAATTGGATGGGTTATTCCTCCAGTATACTACATCAAAGTCCTTTCTTGCACATTTCTCTTCCTCTCTTAATGCACTGAAAATGAAAGAAATTGAAATGCAAACCTAGTTTGTAAGTACTTAGTGGACCATTTCTTCTGAAATCGAAGTGAAACATAAAAATTAAGAAACAAACACGTGCCACTCAAAACTTCAGGCCTCCCCATGAAACATGGAAAAAAATCTTGATATAAAAATTTTGCAGATACATATTTTTCAGTAAAAAAACCAAAATACTTCAGCTCAATATTTAAATACAAATATTCCTTTCTCATAGCTCTCTGCTATGTTCTTGATGCTCATTTTAAATAATTTCATTTTCTTTAGAAGGCAACACGGCTGTATCCTGCAGGAATTTTTCCTTTATCAAATAACATAAAAAAAGCTCTGCCTTTCTCTTTCTTTTGATTCATTCATCTATTCTTCCTGCAGTGGTTCAAACGCATAACTCCTTCAGCTCCACCTGCTGTCTCAATTCAGATCTTCAACTCCACACTTAGCAGCGTGTCTTTCCTTATTTCTTCTCGGAAAATCCTGTCTTATGAACTGTTAAGAGTCTCGGTTTCCAGGATTACAAAGACTTGCTGCTTTCAACTGCTAGGTTCTGCACACACACAATTTCTTTAATAACAGAGGTTGCCTAAACATGCTGAACTTGCCTGCATGAACAGCTTTCCATTCAATTGGATAACTATGGAAGTGAAACCATAAAAAGCAATAGAAGCTTTCCATCCATTTATTTTTTTCTCTTTCAGTGTAACATGTGAGCCCAGAAAATTACAGTATACAATTTTCCTTTTATAGAATGACTCCTGTAATAGAATGCCACCTATTCATTGATCTTGAGAGTTGGCAATTTGTATGTACTAGAACAGGCTGTAAAGTTACCTCAACCCACAAAAAGGTCATCTTAAAAAATATTCAAGGTAGTTAGGTATTAACAAATCCATAATCTATATATTGGTAGGTATTAACAAATCTATATATTAGTTCACTATTTTTGCTTCACACATTCATATGTGATGGTTGTCCTGGGGGAAAAAAAAAAATCCAAATAAAAGCTTTATTCTCTATTTATAAGTAAGATTAAAGATTCACAAGTAAGGGTGTGGTTTAATGAAGGTGGGTTTTGGCATCAGTGCCAGAATAAACAAAACCAGTCTCTGTAATGCCCTTCAAATGTATTGATACAAATATTTGTGGTGGTAAAAAGGGATGAGGGAACATCCAGAGAAAAGCAACCACATGTTTTCATCATTTCAGATCTGATATGAATAATTTCTCCAATAAGACTGGTCACATGATCTGACAAATAGGTGTATGGGCATAACTGGTAAGGTCAAAGATAAGAAAAATAGCAAGCAGAACTATATGAATGGAAGGGCTTTTAGAGAAAAGGATGTGGTGTTAGACTCCAATATTTGTGCAAGTAAACAGTGGAACAGTAGCAAAAAGCCTGATAGAACCTTTTCCTTCCCTTACCAACTTGAACACTAAAAAAAATTAATAATTACTTTTCTATATCACTAATCTATAAATGTTGCTATTAATAAATGTCACTTTAAGAAGCAAGAGTAAGTTCAAGCGAAATCTAACGTACAAGCACTAAAAATGTTACAAAACTGTATGAAATAATATGATCCTGTTAATGGCCATGGTCAGCTCATTTACAGAATCACAGAACTGTTTTGGTTGGAAAAAAACCTCTAAGATCATCAAGTCCAACCATTAACCCAGCACTACCAAGTCCACCACTAAACCATGTTCCACAAGCACCACATCTACACCTCTTTTACATACCTTCCCTGGGCAGCCTGTTCCAGTGCCTGACAAACCTGTCAGTGAATAAATTGTTCCTAATATCCCATTTAAACCTCCCAAGGCACAACTTGAGGCCACCTCCTCTTATCACTTGAGAGAAGGGACTAACCCCCACCTCAGTACAACCTCCTTTCAGGTAGCTGTAAGAGAGCGATAAGGTCTCCCCTCAGCCTTCTCTTCTCCAGACCAGAGTCCCTCAGCTGCTCCTCATAAGACTTGTGGTTTAGACCCTACACCAGCTCTTTTCTCCCCTTTCTTGGGTGCTCTCCAGCACCCCATTGTCCTTCTTGTAGTGATGGGCCCAAAACTGAACACAGTATTCAAGGTGTGGCCTCACCACTGCAGGGACACAATCCTTTCCCTAGTCCTGCTGGCCACACTGTTCCTAATACAGGACAGGATGCTGTTGGCCACCTGAACACACTGCTGGCTGATATTTAGCTGGCTACTGACCAGATCCTTTTCCAGTGGGCAGCTTTCCAGCCTCTCCTCTCCCAGCCTGTAGTGCTGCAAGGGGTAGCCATGACCCACATGCTGGTCCCCGCACTGAGCCTTGTTGAATTTCACACAGTTGCATACGTTGTCACTCATCTACATCAGGTTCCTCACAGCTCTTGAGAGTGTAAGCTTCAGATTTTTCAAACTTATGAATGAAAAGGAGTAGAAATCATTTAATAGGTGTTTGCAGTCTCACAGGAGATGTTACCTGGACCACAGAAGATATGCCACAGTACTTTTCTACAGAAGTGATAAATCTGAACTCCTGTATGATGTCCATTTTATATCAATAGTGTGTGATTTCAGGAAGTCCTGATCTCATAATAATACCTACCACACAACAGTATCATCTATGGCATTTAAGAAAATACTTTGTTCTGATCAAAATAAAGCCACCTCTTTTTCATCCAGCAAACTAAGCATATACATAGTCCTAACAGAATAAACATCCCCATTTGAAACTAAGTGTACTTAAACAAATATGCTTAACTTTATACAGAGTGGATTTCAACTACACACAAAGGAACTGTACTATTCAAAACATTTTGCATCATCCAGCTTCTACAACTATCCTGAAACCAACCCACTACTGCCTTATTTTATGTATTCTGTGTCTCCTCTACTGCCTTTCAATAGGATGTTACCTCACAGTTCTATCTGACAGGAACACAGGAGCAACACCTGTTGATTAGAGCGTTACCAAGATTCACTGTTACTCACTAGTATTAGTGCTTTACCAAGATTCATCAAGAGTACAAAAGCAAAAAGTGAAACATGATGAAAACAAAAAAAAACCCAAGACTTTTCAGAACTGAATCCAAAGACCAAGAGATCGCTGGAAAAGATCTTTAACCAATGTAAGGAATGAGAAGGGAGTGTGTATCCAGGGAAGCAGAGAGGTCCATTTTGGGTTATATTTATGTTACTTTTTAGCATAACTGAGTGCTCAGGAGTCCAAACTCTGACATCTGTGAGATTACAATTCCAGGCTGCACATAGCTGCAACACTGAGAAAACTCATGTGGGAGGAGACGACCCATTAGTGGCTTCCAGTGCCAGTGGAAGGTGCATTCCATTCTGGAGAACAGACAAGCCAACACACGTTGGGAACAGTTACCCTAAGACTACATATTCCACCTCGCCAGCAACACTTCACTCACAGGCTGTGTCAGGCAAACAAACAGACCTCGGAGTCCCTTTCAGACAGCTTGGATAACAGGTACCAGAAGAGGAGCTGGAAGTTGTCAGCAGACCTGAGCTCAGACTGCCTATTTCTATTCCAGGTGTCAGGTTGCCCCACTGTTTGCATCTTGTTCAGCAGCAGATGCCAACCGACCCACTGGCCTGATGTGAAAGTACGGAGTTGGGTGAGGGAAGACTTCCTAGGCACAGTGTAGGGAGTGCTTTTATTTGGATCTCAATGCCACAGTACCAGAAATGAAACTTCAGCTGGGAAAAAGGCAGATTTTCACAGCTCCTATTCCTGCAGTGCCCTTTGCATTTGAAATAACATCTGAATGTGCAGCGAGCTAGTTGAATGGTTGTTGAAATATGAGAGAGTTTTAGATCAGTTCAAATCATTTTGGGGAAAAGAGGCTCACTGAACCACACTTACAGAGAATCACAGAATCACAGAATTGTGGGGGTTGGAAGGGACCTGGAGAGCTCCTGGGGTCCAACCCCCTGCCAGAGCAGCTCCCCAGCTCATACTGCACAGGTCGGCGTCCAGACGGGGCTGGAATCTCTCCAGAGAAGGAGACTCCACACCCCCTGGGCAGCCTGTCCCAGGGCTCCCTCACCCTCACTGGGGAAAAGTTCTTCCCCAGGTTGCTGTGGAACTTCCTGTGCTCCAACTTGCAGCCATTGCCCCTTGTCCTGTCCCCACAGACACTGAAAAGGGGCTGGCCATTTCCCCTGCATCCCACCCTTCAGATATTTATAGACATTCATAAGGTCCCCCCTCAGTCTTCTTTTCTCCAGGCTGAACAGCCCCAGCTCTCCCAGCCTTTCCTCACAGGGGAGATGCTCCAGGCCCTTCAGCATCTCCTCAGCCTCCTCTGGACTCTCTCCAGGACATCCCTGTCTGTTTGATCCCAGGGAGCCCAGCACTGGACACAACACTCCAGGTGGGGCCTGACCAGGGCAGAGCAGAGGGGGAGGATCCCCTCCTGTGACCTGCTGCCCACACTCCTCCTGATGCCCCCAGGATCCCATTGTCTCTCTCAGCCCCAGGGCACACTGCTGGCTCATGGCCACCCTGTCACCCACCAGCACCCCCAGGTCCTTCTCCACAGAGCTCCTCTCCAGCAGCTCCCCCCCAGCCTGTCCTGATTCCAGCAGTTATTCCTCCCCAGGTGCCAGACTCTCCACTTGCTTTTGTTGAACCCCATCTGGTCTCTCCCTGCCCAGCTCTCCAGCCTGGCCAGGTCTCTGGGTGGCAGCGCAGTGTCCTGTGTCAGCCACCCCTCCCAGCTCTGGATCATCAGCACTTGCTGAGGGTGGGTGCTGTTCCCTCATCAAGGTGTCAATGAAGACATTGAACAGGACTGGACCCAACACCCAGCCCTGGGGACACCTCTGGTCACAGGCTCCAGTCAGACTCTGCTCCACTGTAAAACTGTAAGTCACACAAACACTATTTTCACAATGCTGCTCAGTCCCACAATTGTAATTCTGTGTATGCTAATAAATACATCAAATATACATACAGTGTCAGACCAACAATCAGATGAATCTTTATTTTCTTGTTTTCCCAGTTACTTGTCTCAGAAGGCTTCATTTTAAACAGTGTAAGTTCATGATCTCTATGAATGACCACACGACAAGAATATTTTTTTAAAAATAATATAGAATGATGGAATTATTTCCCACCAAGCAGGGTAGGGATGCGATTCGAATTCTTAGGTCCCACCTTCTCCAGTAAAGAGTTCGTTCCTGACATCTAGCGGGTAAGGTGAGTATTACTATTAATTTATAGAATAAATGGAAACGGGACCAAAAATGACACCTCACAACAATTTAGCAAAAATGTAGTTGCTTGATTGCAGTTGCTGACGCTAAGTAATTGCTATTTCTACTGAAAAATATGTTACTATACTGTGGAGTTGAAGAAATAGTTTCACTTCAAGAAATACCATGTGTGCAGCATTCTGTTTCTTGTAAATGCTTTTAAAAGTACTCTCCTTGCCAGGGCTGTTCTTAATGACTCCCAAAGCAATATAAAGAGTGTTACTGTAGTCTCTGATCTTAATAATTTTTGGGGAAAAAGGTAAAATTCACAATTGCATGCTCAAGAACTAGATCCTAATAATCAACTTAATAGGATTGTTACTTCTGTGTTTGGTTCCTAGCTGGTACAGAAAGTTATATTTCTCAGAGCTAGATTAGAAAGCACTAAAACACTGAATCATAGACTGGCCTGGGTTGGAAGGGACCCCAAGGATCACAGAGCTCCAACCCCCCTGCCACAGGCAGGGACACCAACCTCAGGCCTGGAGCTACACAAGGTTGCCCAGGGCCCCATCCAACCTGGCCTTGAACACCCCCAGACACGGGGCACCCACCCCCTCTCTGGGCAGCCTGTTCCAGCCCCTCACCACTCTCTCTGGAAAAAACTTCCCCCTAATATCCAATCTAACCCTTCCTTCCTTTAGCTTTAATCCATCCCCCTTGTCCTGCCATTGTCTGTCCTTTGAACAAGCTGATTCCCCTCCTGTGTCTCTGCTCCCTTCAGGGACTGGCAGGCTGCAATGAGGTCCCCCCACAGCCTTCTCTTCTCCAGGCTGACCCAGCCCAGCTCCCTCAGCCTCTCTTCATAATCATCTTTGCAGCCTCCTCTGAACCCTCTGTTGAAAGGGACACCCTTTCTTGTTGAAAGGGCCACTTAAAAGTCTTCACCTTTTAAGATTAAGCAAAAGCAAAGCACGTGGCTGTGCCATATACCACAGTTAATGCACATTAGCAAAAGCCAGGAAGGGAAATATCTGTCCACCCAGCTATCCCTAGAATTTCACAAGGAGCAGTCCTTGGGTAAAGAGCAACAGCTGATGGCTTTGGGCCCTCTCAGGGAGCCAGCAAAGCCACTAGACGACAGAAGCACTCCTGGAACAAATGTTTTTAATTAATTTTTGTGCAGCTGCACAGAGAAAACTGACTCCAGCCAGGTGGTCTCAGCACTGCCTAGAGATACAGCAGGTGTGACTTGGCACCTTCTCAGGAAGGAATAACTCAACCTGCACCTCCTTTCTTCCCTGGAGTCCTCCACTTCTATGCTGTTTCCAAGAAGGAGCCATCAGGGACTCAGGCACAGAACCTGTTTGAATGCCTTAAGCATGTTTTGAGTACTACTGCACTGGAAGAAACATTCAGAGAATTTAACAGAGCAGCTAATTTTTACAGGGAGGTAAAAATAGACAGAGGATAAAGGGAAGCTGAGCATTTTCAGATTCATAATTCAGCAGTTAAGTCTCTAGAAGCCTAACTTATTTTTAGATCTGGCCCTAGCTCATTGAGAAAATGTTTACCCACAGCTGAAATATGTCAGAGATGACTACTTTCACAGCTTAATAAAACATTTCTGTGGTTTCCACTTTGAAGTATCATAGACAAAATTTTGGTTATGACCTTGTTAAGACTACTTTCCTAAAATATGTATTCAAGTAAAAAAAAATTAGTCACAAGTGGTCCTTGGGGAAGAAGACTGCTCAAACTGGAGAAGAACTATGAATCATAATTTCTATGCTAAATATAACTTACAGTATATTGGTCAAGCTTGTACTGGCATGCTGTGAGAAAGGCAAACTCATAGGCATGCATGTATTCACTTTGAAATCTTGCCTGTGTTCTTCTCCTGTGATCACTTGCAGTACTAAAGCTGAAACAAAACTTCCAGAACTGGATTAAGCCATACAATTTATCCTCTACCTTCCTGTGAGTATGCAACACATGATTTCTCTCAATAAACCTTTCTCTTGTTAAGATTTTCATACACTTATAGATTTATATTAGACAAATCAAGAATAAAAATGCCCAAGTGATACTTGGAACCAAAAATAGCTTTATTTCTGAGAATACACATTTATTATTAGGACATGTGGTAGCTGCACATCTACTGAAACCACTGAGTAAAGAAATGGAGTGTAGCACTAATAAAATCCAATAACTGATCAATAACAAGCTGCCACTCCGTACATCTTGTATGCATATGAAATACAGTGCATCCTTCTGCTTATCACAGTCTGCAGCAAGAAAGGTAAGGGTTTCATTCTTTTGAAATAAATACTCACAGATAAGAAAATTCTGTTTACCAAACCTGCAGCAATCCACTACAATTAGTGTGACCAAAGTTCTCAATATTGAGACAACTACATAAGCTGGATCTTCAGAACATAAATGAAATATACATATTTATTTATTTGAGGGTTTATAACCAAGCAACATTACTACAGTAACTTTAAAGTCCTGACTGCTTAAGTAGCCTTTCTTATGTTTATCACATGCTTCAAAAAAAAGAAAGGTACAGGAAGTTATTTGCATTAAAAAAAACCACAACCCCTGTCCATATATTGGTTACTTCTAGTAACTCTTCCAGGAAGAGGAAAATAGGAACTTGCTACATAAACCATGTTATATAGCAAAAATCAGAACTCTGTTCATCTACTCTGCTGCAGGAAGTGAAAATGGGCTGAGCCCTTTTCTTTGTAACTTTTTGTTTTGGTAAAATAGATTTTCCTGCTTCTACATTTTATGTGGTTATCACAAAAAGGCTTCTTGCAAACTTAGAACTTGTGGTACAGCCTTCTTAGAAACAAAATTACATTCAACAAGATTCCATTAAAGTTGTCTCTGGAAGTTCTTGATTTTTTCCTTGAAAAACGCTAGGCACCTTTAATTCTTAGGTAAGCCATTAGATAGAGGGGAACGATGAGGAGAGACTGGAATGTAAGCACAGCCAGGAGCAACCAAGTTTTCTAAAGTACTCTAGAAAGCAAATAGTGATCCCATAGTCTATACTTTTAGACAAGAGGCTGTGCACCAACCATACAAAGCCACACAACGTTCCTAAGAGCCTTTCCTAAGGAGGCCTTCAGCAGAGGTTCATAACACTTAATCTGGTAGCACCAAGGAGTGTATATACCCACAGGTGATTGCAGGAGAAAGAGCTACATGCAAGCCTGCAGAGAAGCACTCATCAAATTGTGTAAACAGGATAAAATGTCCTTTCCACTTTCACAGAATCACCAGGTTGGAAAAGACCTTGGAAGATCATCAAGTCCAACCAATCCCATCCTGAGCTAAACCACATCCCTAAGTACCTCATCTACCCTTTTTTGAACACACCCAGGGAAGGGGACTCAGCCCCTCCCTGGGCAGCCTGTTCCAGGCCCCCACAACTCTTTCAGTAACAAATCTTTTTCTAATGTCCAATCTGCCCCTGCCCTGGCACAGCTTCTTGCCAGTTCCCCTTGTCCCATCTCCTGTCCCCTGGCTGAAGAGACCATCCCCCACCTCTCCACAACCTCCCTTCAGGTAGTTGTAGGTGGGGAGAAGGTCTCCCCTCAGCCTCCTCTTCTCCAGGCCGAACACCCCCAGCCCCCTCAGCTGCTCCTCAGAGGATTTGCCCTCCAGCCCCTTCCCCAGCCTGGTTGCCCTTCTCTGGACTCGCTCCAGGACGTCAATGTCCTTCTGATGCTGAGGAGCCCAGAACTGGACCCAGCACTTGAGCTGCAGCCTCACCAGTGCCCAGCACAGGGGCACAATCCCCTCCCCACACCTACTGGCCACACTGTTTTTGATACAAGCCAGGATGCCATCGGCCTTCTTGGCCACCTTGGCACAGTGCTGGCTCATGTTCGGCCTGCAGTCACCCAACACTCCCAGGTCCTTCTCTGCCTGACAGCTCTCCAGCCAGTCTCCCCAGCCTGTCGCACTGCAGGGGGTTGTTCTGCCCCGTGTTCCCCGGGATAGCCCGCTGATCCCAGTGCGTGCTGACAGAAGACATGTTACCTGCTAAGGGCAGGCCCAAGCGTGCAGTAAGGAGAACCCGAGGCTAGGAGAGCTGCTTTGCTGGGGAGAGCACGACGTGGCATAGCCCGTGCTGTCCCTGGGATTCATTTTACACCGGTTTTCCTCCCACTCCCTCCGGGAAGGCACCGCGCGGCTCTCTCGAGCAGGGCACCTCAGGCACGGGGAGTACCACGCACGGTTATGCAAACGCCGCAGCGGCTAACGTTAGGTGTGATATATGTTCCTGTGATTCGTGTTACCATGAAATAATGTTGGGGTGCATAATGTCATTCCCTTGTATGGTCGCGGGCCTGGGAGGGACAGTTTGAGATTTGGCACGTACTGTGTTGAAACAGCAACAAACTATATAAAGGATGTGCAAATCTTCACCTAAAGGACCACGGTGTAGCACATTGCGTGCATTGTGATGGCTCTGGAGAAACATCTTGTCTCTGAAAGTGATCAGCAGAGGAGCCCTGAACCCGCAGAACCAGCTGCCCGACCATTAACAAGGCAAAAGCTACAGGGTGTCTTGTGGGGGTTACCTGGCCAGCACTCCTACATGTCAGTTAAAGATGGTTATGTCTTGTGTAGGGGGGGTCGCCTGGCAGCGCTCCAGCCTGTCAGTTTACACAGGGGGGCTGTGTTACCCCTGGAAGGGATATAACCCAGGGACTGGAACGGTTCGGGGTGCATCTTGGTGGGGCGGAGACTCCCGGCGCACCCGGTGCTGCCCGTGCCCCCCAGCACCGTTTGCTGCCTTTATTCCTTTAATAAATTGTTCAGTTTGGGTAAAATCCTGTTTGGGACCAAGTCATTTATAACAAAAGGGGCCGACGAAGCCTTATTAGGCTAATTCTTGTCGCTAAGACGCGACCGCTTTGCCGGTTTAGCAGCTGTGAGCGCGGTGCCGGAACCGCTGGGGCGCCCCTCCAGCCGCCACCGGGCACCGACGGGAAGGAGCCGGGCCCGCACGGCTGCGGAAGGGGAAACTCTGCTCTCCCGCGGCGGCAGGCCCCGCGTTGCCTAGCAACCCGCGTGCCGCCTCCGCCGACTCCCGTGGGGGGTAAGAGCAGCGTCGGCGCCGATTGGCTGGAAGCGGGCGCGCGCCATTGGCTCGCGGGAAAGGAGGGGCGGGGTCTGGCCTGCTCCGCGGCTGGGGCGCGCTGGCTGGGCGCACGGGCCGAGAGGTGGGTGAGTGTTCTGCGGGGGGGGGGTTGCGCTCTGGCGCCTGTGGCGGGCGGCGGGGCTCGCGAGGAGCCGGCGCGGGTGGCGGCCGCTCGGCTGCGGGGGGCGGGGGGAGCGGTCGCCGGAGCTCTTGGCGCAGCGGGGATGCCGTGCCGGGGTGTGGGGGCCGCGCGCTGCCGCTGGCCCCGCCCCTGGTCCCGCCGCGCGGGCTTCCCGCCGCCCTCGGCTCCGGGCGGGTGGGGCCGGGGGGCCCCTCGGCGGCGGCGGTTCCGCGGGGCTGCCGGAAGGAGCGGCCGTGGCGCGGCCCCGCGCCCGCTGAGCAGAGCGCTAGGCCCCGCTGTGCGGGGCGCCTGGGGGGGCAGCGGCTCTCGGCTGAGGGTGCGCTGTGGGTGCCCCGTCCCTGGGGGTGTTCCAGGCCAGGTTGGGTGGGCTGGAGCAGCTGCCCTGCAGAGAGAGGCTGAGGGAGCTGGGCTGGGTCAGCCTGGAGAAGAGAAGGCTGTGGGGGGACCTCATTGCAGCCTGCCAGTCCCTGAAGGGAGCAGAGGAACAGGAGGGGAATCAGCTTGTTCAAAGGACAGACAATGGCAGGACAAGGGGGATGGATTAAAGCTAAAGGAAGGAAGGGTTAGATTGGATATTAGGGGGAAGTTTTTTCCAGAGAGAGTGGTGAGGGGCTGGAACAGGCTGCCCAGAGAGGGGGTGGGTGCCCCATCCCTGGGGGTGTTCAAGGCCAGGTTGGATGGGGCCCTGGGCAACCTTGTGTAGCTCCAGGCCTGAGGTTGGTGTCCCTGCCTGTGGCAGGGGGTTGGAGCTCTGTGACCCTTGGGATCCCAACCCATGCCATTCTGTGCTTTGCTCTGTGTGTCCTTAGCCCGTTTGCTCCGTGCAGGTTTCCACGTTAGCTGCTCCATGCTTGGTGGCTGCTCCCACTGCCCGTGGTTCTTTGCTTCCTGGGCACAGAAACAAACCTTGTGCAGGGTAGAACTTCCCTGGGTCGCAGCTTGCGTGGGGATTGTGCTAAGTGTAGAAAGGCAGAGCTCCCTAGTGGCATGCAGATGGAAGCCAGGAGGGAAAGCTGACTGGAGCACAGCAACGATGTGCTTTTCTCTTTTAAATCCCTAGGAACATGCTCCAGGAAGGTGCACATGGAAAATGGACCGTATCTAGCAGTGATGAAAGCACTGAGGAAAATTCTGACAGTGAAAAACCATCTACATCTTCCCTACTGGGTGCTACACATGGCAGAACAAGCGGGCCACAATATCCCTGCTCTGAAGCTAGGAAAGCTGCTTTCAAGAGAAAAGCTTCTCCCTTGAAACTTGATGATAAAAAATCTTCTAAGGAATCGCCTCCACCAGAAAAGCAGAGAACTAGCCAAGAAGGTTCAGGCTGGGCCCTTTCTAGTAGTGATGAGGAGCCTGAAGATCAGGAAAAACAAACTCATAAAGAAACACTAAAAGAAGAAAAGCCTGATGAACCCAAAGGGCATCCTCTGAATCTTTGCAAGGATGACAAACTCTCAGAGAACCTGAAAAAGGAGGATGATGAAACACCCAGTGAAGCCCAGGATACCTGGGATTTGTTGAATGGAGGAAACCCCTTCAGGTTTTTTCTCACTAAAGTCAAAGGGATTGAACCAAGCCATAATTCTGGAGCCCTGCACATCAAAGGTGAATCAGTGACTTCTACAGAAGTGGGCTTATAGGACACTTGTCTGCACTAGACTACATATTTTGAGTCTGGATATTTTTAAATGCCTGTATTCTTTGACATAGCTGAGGCTTCATGTTCTAGATGTGCAAGTTTAGAAACTGGTTCTGGTGCCACTGTGGTTTGTTTCTTTAGAGGTATAGTTTTTAAGGCTCTACAGCTAGCTGGTACTGATTCTGTTGCAACTGCTCCATTATGCTGCACAAATCTGATGTACATTGAGCCAGGGCAGATCATGTGGTGCTGCTTTCCATGTGAATTCATCTGGGGAGAACTGCTTGCCTTCCTGGCTCTTGAAAGGGCTTTTTCTTGCATTCCTAGCCACGTTCCCTGGGTGGTTGTTGGAGCTTGTCTTGATGCTACTGATTGGTTTGTACCTATGAATTTGCTGTTACTTGATCCAGGACAGGATAGCACTTGTGGAGGTCTGTGGCTGGGGTTTGTGGGCCCATGGCAATTCAGTTAGAAGTCAGTCTGTAAGTCAGGATGGAGTGAAGTCTATGGTGCAGGATACTGATTCTTCAGGAGTGCTGTGTTGTAGGTTGCTGCAAGGGGGAAGAGCTCTGTGCATGCATCTGTAAACACTCCCTCACAAAGAAATGAGATCTCATATAAGACAAAATCAGAAGCAGGTGTGAGTAAGAGACTTATGCATGGAGATACTGGAAAATGAGGCAGTTCTTTGAGGGAGAACAAAGGATTGAAGGCACACAAATTGGTTGTAAACATTTCCTCAACCTCATGTGCTCCCTATGAGCGTTGATTACTGATGGCAACCTGGTGTCAAGAGACCTTGCTTGCTTTACTGCTGTGTGCCTTTATCTGTTCTGTGAATTCACTGTGACTTTGGGCCTGTTTTCTCAGAACACTGCTTCTTGCTAGGTGATTACTGGAGCTGATGGAGGAGCTGAGGCTTTTTGTTTCATTAACCTGCAAGGCCAGATTTCTGTGGAGGTAGAGCAGGAAATGTTTTGCCCGTCCTAGAAGGTTTTTGCAGCACACATTTTCAACTTGCTGCTGTGCATCTGTTATCAAGGTTATAAATCCTCAGTCAGATTGGGTCTCTGTGTTACCATGAAGAAACTCTCTGCTCTGCCCTTCCCTCTCTGCTCTGCCCTGGGAGGCCCCAGCTGGATCCTGTGTCCAGAGCTGGGGCCCCAACACAAGAAAGATGTGGGGCTGTTGGAGAGGGGTCAGAGGAGCCACAAGGATGCTCAGAGGGCTGGAGCAGCTGCCCTACAAAGAGAGGCTGAGGGAGCTGGGCTGGGTCAGCCTGGAGAAGAGAAGGCTGTGGGGGGACCTCATTGCAGCCTGCCAGTCCCTGAAGGGAGCAGAGGAACAGGAGGGGAATCAGCTTGTTTAAAGGACAGACAATGGCAGGACAAGGGGGATGGATTAAAGCTAAAGGAGGGAAGGGTTAGATTGGGTATTAGGGGGAAGTTTTTCCAGAGAGAGTGGTGAGGGGCTGGAACAGGCTGCCCAGAGAGGGGGTGGGTGCCCCATCCCTGGGGATGTTCAAGGCCAGGTTGGCTGGGGCCCTGGGCAACCTTGTGTAGCTCCAGGCCTGAGGTTGGTGTCCCTGCCTGTGGCAGGGGGGTTGGAGCTCTGACCCTTGGGGTCCCTTCCAACCCATGCCATTCTGTGATTCTATGAATACCTATAACCCTACAACCAGCCTGCAACTCTTCATGCATTAACTATGCCCTCATTGCTGCTTCTCTGCCCCAGTTCTTCAAGCCCTGTCTATTGGAGAGAGTGCAGCATCTTTCTCCATGTGATCTTGGTCTTTCTCCTGCTGAGCTTTTAAAATCCATTTCCTACTTTCAGAGAATAAATGTGTTTTATAAACACAAGACCATAAGGTTTTCCCAGGGGAATGGGTGACTTGAATATTCAAAGCAGTGAACTTACCTGTGAACGTCTCCCTTACACCGAGTCTGTAAGCAGTCTGGCACTTGTCAGTTATCAAACTGTTCAAGATGTGAAATGTTTCCTTGAACCTTTTTGTAATCAATTGTGCTTTAATGTTTTTTAATAGATATTTTGTCTCCTCTTTTTGGGACTCTGATATCTTCAGCCCAGGTAAGTTTCCTGTTTGCCAAATTGATTTCATTTGCTTATTTCATTTTCTTAAACTTGATCATTTATGTTTGTGTCATATAGCTGATTCTAGAAGGGGGGGAACTTTACCTGCTTTCACCTCCACAACAATTTATTATAACATAAAAATCTTCCTATATTCTGCTTAGCATTCAGGCAACTGTAACTCTACTTTCTCTGGGTTTTTTCCCCCTGTTTTGGGGAAATAAGCAGCTCAAAAATGCTATTACTTTGCATGTCAGTGTTTGTGGGTTTTTAGAAAGAAAAAAGCCTTGCCATCTAGGAAACCTATTTTTTTTGCTGTCATTCATGGCACATGGCAAAGAGATGGTTCTTGAATCAAACCTTTACCTGTGTGTGATGGGGGTTTTTTTTGACATGTCAAATTGTATGACCATGCTTTTGAATAACTACAACTTATTTCCAAGTGACATGAAAGAAAGCTTGTAAAATTAGGAAAACATGCAAAACTTGCTGTGTGTGATGTAAGTGGTATTGAGTGATTTTATGTAGGAAGCTCTTTTGTAGCTCATTGTTCTGACAAACTGTGCTTTTTAATGTGTCTCTTCTCTTTTCCTTATGTACAAGTTTAACTACTGTATAGATGTGGGATGGCTTGTAAGTCAGTATCCACAGGAATTCAGGTATGTTTATGCTCTGAAGATGAAATGATATGGTTTCCCAATGATTCTGTTCATGCAAACTGCAGTTATAACTGAATGATAAATGGTTGTTTGAAGTCACAGGTTACTGTTACCATTCATGTAAGTGTAGATTCCTGTTTTGCCTTGTACAGTTTTCCCAGCTGTAGCTCTCTTGATTTTACTGTCTCTTTTCAAGACTGAAATGGTGAGAGTTCAGTATCTCTGGTTTCTGATCCTTGTTAATGCTTAGGAGGTCCAATTGTGACCCATGGTGACCCATGATAAAGCTGGAACAAGCCACTCAGTTTACTGAGCCAAGAACCAGACAATGCAAGAGAGGAGGAGCTGTAGGAAAAGCACAAGACTTGTAAAACTAATCAGGATGATATGTCTTGGGTATGATGTGGTTGGAGATGCTGCATATTGTCATGAAAGCAGGTCTTGTGTCTGGTTGAAATTCCATTCTGATCATGCCAGCCTCCTGCAGATGACATGAGTATATTATGTAGTTTTCTCTCTTTTTTTTTTTTTTTTTTGCATTTCACTGGAAATTACAGTATTAGGAAGTTATTAGGAAAATGCACAGTATAAAGAAGTAAACAGGAAACTATTGCAAGAGTAGACCTAACCCTGCTATCTTCCCTCATTCTCCCCATCATCTCCATGATAAATTGTCTTAGATTCTTAGTGTGTACGTGTATCAGTACTTCTGTGAGCTGTTTATCTGTCTGTTTCCATACAGGCAGGAATCCTTACAAGATCTTGTATTATCAGTTTCTGTTTTGTCTGATGAACTTCATGCTTCTATTTTTTTAAGTTAGTCTTGTCTGATGTACTTCATGCTTCCTTTTTTTTAAGTTAAAGTTTTCTAGCATCTTTCTCTTAGGGATTTTATTGTAGTCCTTGCATTTTTTGAATTGGTTAATAAAGCATATAGTGTTTAGTGCCACCTTCCTGCTTAGGCTATTGGGTTTAGGGGCCAGAAATTTTACCTACATGAAGTGGTTTACTGATTAGTGCTTACTAATACATTTGATATTTTAATAGCAATTTCCTTTTATTTAAGGAAGAAGCCATTGCTGATAGTTCATGGTGAAAAGAGAGAGTCCAAAGCTGAACTGCTTGCACAAGGACGCCCTTATGAGAACATCAGTTTTTGTCAGGTAACTGACATTTGTTATCACAGAATCCCAGGGGTTGGAAGGGCCCTGGAGAGCTCCTGGGGTCCAACCCCCTGCCAGAGCAGCTCCCCAGCTCATACTGCACAGGTTGGTGTCCAGACGGGGCTGGAATCTCTCCAGAGAAGGAGACTCCACACCCCCTGGGCAGCCTGTCCCAGGGCTCCCTCACCCTCACTGGGGAAAAGTTCTTCCCCAGGTTGCTGTGGAACTTCCTGTGCTCCAACTTGCAGCCATTGCCCCTTGTCCTGTCCCCACAGACACTGAAAAGGGGCTGGCCATTTCCCCTGCAGCCCATCCTTCAGATATTTATAGACATTAATAAGGTCCCCCCTCAGTCTTCTTTTCTCCAGGCTGAACAGCCCCAGCTCTCCCAGCCTTTCCTCACAGGGGAGATGCTCCAGGCCCTTCATCATCTCCTCAGCCTCCTCTGGACTCTCTCCAGGAGATCCCTGGCTGTTTGATCCCAGGGAGCCCAGCACTGGACACAACACTCCAGGTGGGGCCTGAGCAGGGCAGAGCAGAGGGGGAGGATCCCCTCCTGTGACCTGCTGCCCACACTCCTCCTGATGCCCCCAGGATCCCATTGTCTCTCTCAGCCCCAGGGCACACTGCTGGCTCATGGCCACCCTGTCACCCACCAGCACCCCCAGGTCCTTCTCCACAGAGCTCCTCTCCAGCAGGTCCCCCCCAGCCTGTCCTGATTCCAGCAGTTATTCCTCCCTAGGTGCCAGACTCTCCACTTGCTTTTGTTGAACCCCATCTGGTCTCTCCCTGCCCAGCTCTCCAGCCTGGCCAGGGCTCTGGATGGCAGCGCAGTGTCCTGTGTCAGCCACCCCTCCCAGCTCTGGATCATCAGCACTTGCTGAGGGTGGGTGCTGTTCCCTCATCAAGGTGTCAATGAAGATATCGAACAGGACTGGACCCAACACCCAGCCCTGGGGACACCTCTGGTCACAGGCTCCAGTCAGACTCTGCTCCACTGATCGCACCCTCTGGGCTCGGCCCAATGGCCAGTTCTCAGCCCACCTCACTGTCCTCTCATCTATCCCATGCTCTCTCAGCTTTGCTCTCAGATGTTCCAGTCCCTTAATCGTGTCAGTGGCCCTTCATTGTGCCCTTGCCAGCAGGTCTGTATCTGCTGTGTGGGGGAGCCCAGCAGTTGGCCCAGTGTTGCAGGTGTGGCCTCACCAATGCTGACTGGAGCATTGGAAGGATCATTTCCCTCACCCTGCTGGTGATGCTTCTGCTAATGCAGCCCAGGACACTTGGGCATCCTTTCTGCAAGGGTGACTGGTTTGGAGAATATTTCTGGTCTCTTACCAGCAATTCTGCTCGAGTGATTCCAGCAAAGCTGCATTGCCGTTTAAAGCCTGAACTCTAGAAATTAGTACCCTTGAGGGAAGAAATGGGTGTATTTTGTGATCTGACCACTAGAGAGCAGTGAAACGAAACAAAACCAAGCAGCACCTCTCCTCCTTAATGCTGTTGTATATGGGGATGCACAATAGGAAATTTTAATAATCAACTTTTTAATTTTTACAGGCTAAACTGGATATTGCATTTGGAACTCACCACACGTAAGTAACATCTCTCAAGCAGGAAGCTTCTAGAGGTGACCACAGAGTTGGGACATGTAGTTCCCATAACTGGATGAGTAACTGGTGTCATAAAGTATTTGGGGAATAGGAAGAGAGATTATGACTTTTTTGTGAAAACATAATTCTGAAGGCCTAATGTATATTAGGGAAATGTACTAATGGTGTGTATGTTCCCATCAATTAGTCCTTTTGCATAACTCACTTTATAAAGTGTGACACCACATTAAAGCATTGATTGAAATGCCCACTTAAAGTATATCCATTTATGGTAGAAGGCATACTGACCTCCTCATTGCCTCTTTGGAGAAGAGTATGCAAATAAAGGAAAGAAATCAGCAATTTAAACATGAGTCATCTTCACTCTCAGGTTTATTGAGGGGCATAGAAGGAATTGAGGTTGGTTTTTAAAGGTTGGGTTAAGTTCACTTAAGCAGTTTAAGCAGCAATTGTCATTCTGTATATCCTCAAATTTTTTCTTCCATCACACTTAGAGATAGAGAAATGAGTCATGTGTAAATGCCACAGTTCTCTAACCAGCCTTTAAAAGGGTTTTCTGGGTAGTGTATCTTCCACTGCAGATGAAACACAAGTGAGTTAAAACTAAAGTTTTAAAGTGGGTTAAAACACAGGAATAGTTGGGTTTTTTCCTTGATGTTTTAGGGATATTCCACCTTACATGGGGTACTGGAGAAGAGAAGGCTGTGGGGGGACCTCATTGCAGCCTGCCAGTCCCTGAAGGGAGCAGAGACACAGGAGGGGAATCAGCTTGTTAAAGGACAGACAGTGGCAGGACAAGGGGGATGGATTAAAGCTAAAGGAGGGAAGGGTTAGATTGGATATTAGGGGGAAGTTTTTTCCAGAGAGAGTGGTGAGGGGCTGGAACAGGCTGCCCAGAGAGGGGGTGGGTGCCCCGTGTCTGGGGGTGTTCAAGGCCAGGTTGGATGGGGCCCTGGGCAACCTTGTGTAGCTCCAGGCCTGAGGTTGGTGTCCCTGCCTGTGGCAGGGGGGTTGGAGCTCTGGGACCCTTGGGGTCCCTTCCAACCCAACTCATTCTATGGGTAGCAGACCCAGTAAATTGGATCTTGGTGGGCAATGACATTAAAATGTCTCAAGACAAACTTAACAGATTTCACCCTATCAAATATAAAGATTTAAATTCACAATATTCCTCTTGTGATTTAAGCTTTATTCATGCTACTGATTTTTTGTATGTAGTGGTATTTTGTTCAGTTATTGCTTTTATCTTAGTCTTGCACTATGCTGTAAAATACTACTTTTCCTGTCAACTCAAGGTGTGCAAGGCATAACAGATGCAGGGAACTATTGTCTAATTGGGGGCTCTTTTGTATTTCATAAATGATGCAGTCAGCACAGAAAAACATGTGCAGTTACTTGAATGTTAAGTTTGCAGAACTCTTAAAAGCAGAAATTAAGAAATTTGAGCCTGATAGGATTTCTGTAGCATTGTCTCACCATGGGACAGCAAGGAAAATAAGCATGATATTCTTTTTTTCCAGCTTTAATTCTTGAGCATTGGTTCCTGTGGAAACCATCTCATCCTTCAGGGTCACATGGATGTGCTGTCTTTACACAGCTACTCAACACTTACATATGAAAGTTTCAGCATTTGTTTAAAAAAAAATAATAATCCAGACACTTTTTTTTAGCTCAGTTGTAAAAATTCTTTGTCCTGTAGCTTCAGTTTAGATTTCTGGTAGACAATTAGCTTTTTTTCCATCTCAATAGTTATCTACATCTCTCTTTTTGAATTTAAAAGTGGTCAGTTTAATAGGAAATAACTAGGTTTTAGTAAAATCAGCTATAAACAAAGGTTTTTTAGTCTTCTTTAGGTGGGTTTTTTTTTTTTACTTATCTGCAAAAGAGTAAGTTTCTGAAGAACATGGGAAATCTAGAAAGTGTTCTGCAAGTATTCACCTTTTCCTTGGGAAATCAGTTGCTTAAGATGTTCTTCAGAATGTATTGTGTGATGCTGCCAGCAAAGCAGATGGGGCTAGTCTAATGACTGCCATGAGTTTGCCATGTGTGTGGATTGAAGTTGAAGTGCTTGTACTCTGTAGAGCAGATCTTTAGAAGAGAATTCTTTTGGAGCATGTAGAACTGTTATTTACCTCTAACTCTCATTGTACTTGGAACAGATGACTCTTATTTTGGTTTTTAAGGAAAATGATGATCCTGCTGTATGAAGAAGGTCTTCGAGTTGTGATACATACATCCAACCTTATTGCTGAGGATTGGCATCAGAAAACTCAGGGGTGAGCAAAAATCTCTAGCAAGGTGGACATTTATTTCCCAGAGGTAACTGTTCCTGCTAGAAGCAGGATACTAGGACAGATGATCCAGTGCTACAAGCCTTACACTAAGGTAGAGCTCTCCTGGGGGAAGGAGAAGGGAGACAACCTGCAAAACCAACCACACTGGAATGGTGGTAGCTGTGTGAGTGTGCTGATTTAATACAGTAGATGATCCAGTATCCACCTGGTATCCTTTACTTGGAAGGACTCTCTTGTAGAAATTTAACTTAACAGCTGGCTTGGGGCACAGTTTTAGTTAGAGCACAACAAATAGGACTAAGCCCCAGAGCCTCTTGTTTTCTTGCTAAGATCTCCACAGTAAGTCAAGGTATAAGGTCTCTCCTCAAGCTAATTGAAAATGGCTTTGCAGGAGTTCCTGTCATCCTGATGTCTGTATTGCTGCTATTGAATATGGCAAGGCTTTTGAAGCTTTTCACTTGTCTGAGGCAAGCTCTCATGAGGGTTTTTGAGTGGCAGAAATACAGCCACTGATTTCTTGCCTTTAAATCTTAGGGGTGGCTTTAGTATCTTGGTGGCTAGCTCTTCAGAAAGCCAAGAAGGCATGGAAAATCTTCTTGGGATGCTTAGCATACTTGTCAAACATGAGAAATAGTTTCCTCTTTGGTTTTTGCATGCTGCAGTGGTATGTAGCATCACCAGTACAATGGCTCACTGGCTTCTCTCCTTCATAGGCTCCTGAATTACAAAGGATAGCATCAACATGCTGTAAAGTTGATGATACAGAACCTCTGGTTTCTATGGCTACAATAATGTGTGACTGGAAAGAAATACTGGCTGTTCTTCCCTGCATAGTGCCCACTGTATTTTACTCTGATAGAAGTTATGGGTAGAGAAGTTGTCATTATGGGCTACTCTTCAAACTCTGCAGAACTTTAAGATGCCCAGATTGCTGCTGTCCTGTGTCATGACACAAATCAGTAGCTTAGCATTGCAGTGTTCAATTCATAATAAAAGATCTTGATGAAGGGGCTGCTGGTTGGTGTGTGTGAGCCAGTGATGGAAGCTGCCAACTTGGGCATTGGTAAATGTGACTGTCAGTGTTGTGGGACTGAGTGTAAGGCTGGACAACTCTGTAATTGTAAAGTGAAGGCAAGTCACTTTATAGTTGATGTCACAACAAGTGTTTTGAATTCACTTGGGACCTTCAGATGTGCTCTAATCACTAAAACCATGTGTTCATGTGTAACGTCCTTTTTTATGGCTTTGTTTTTAGGATGTGGCTAAGCCCTTTATATCCAAAGCTACCTCAAGGAGCAACTGGTTCTGCTGGTGAATCTGAAACTAACTTTAAATCTGACCTAATAAGCTACTTGATGGCTTACAATTCTCCCATGCTTCAGGAATGGATAGATGCAATTCAAGAACATGATTTATCAGAGACAAGGTATATGTTGTCTTGTATGTGTATAGTAACTTGATGTTCTATTTTTTGGTTGTTTTTTAAATAAGTATCTCTGTTAAGGTCTATTAAATCATGGGTTTGTTTAAGTTTACCATCTTTCAGACTGAAGTTTTCAAACATGAGTGTGACTTTAGGCAATTTCTTACAACTATCTTATGCTGTTTGTGTTGAATTGACCAACTTCTAGTTTTCCTTCCTTTAAAATCTTATGTTACTAAAAAAGGCACATCAGCAGTAATCTGGCAGAAGGAAGCTGCAAGTAAAACAGACTCAGTTTCATTGAAGTCAGGCTGGTTTAAATATTTGCTGCAATAAAATGTTGGTGGAAAAAACAGTTCTATTTGGTTTGTTATGTAACAGGGATCATACAAGGCAAAGAATGACACAATTAAGAATAGGCTTCTGTACTTTTTTTTAAGGCACAGTTCAGTCCTTATGTATGTGTAGTATGAATTTTGCTTGCTGTAGGCATGGATTGTGTCTGCTAGGCAGTGTGATGTTAAGCAACAATAATATACTTTGCCTTGAAATAGTCTTCTCTAATAGTCCTTTGCTGGTATTTAAAATAATTCAGGATGCTTAATTCTAACTGCTACCTCCCTCATTTCATGTGGTATTCAGAAAGTAAATCTCCCTGGCTGCTTAATAGCAGTTAATTAACCTGGCAAAAAATTGTTGGGAGAAAGAAAGGCTGAAAAAGGTCATAAACTGTGGGGGAAATAGGAAGGAAGCCTGGTCTGGTTTGATGGGCTTTTCTCTTCACATGGGGCCTTACAGACTGTAGGGGGAAACGTATGTACCTTATGGTCAGGTTGGCTGAGCCCAAGCTGGTGTGGCTTTGTGTGTAGGTAGGGGAAGAGTCAGTTCTTAGGGTGAGGATTGGTTCCTTGCTGTATAAAATAACACAGGGGATGTTCATAGAATCATAGACTGGCAAGGGTTAGAAGGGATCCCAAAAATCACAGAGCTCCAACCCCCCTGCCACAGACAGGGACACCAACCTCAGGCCTGGAGCTACACAAGGTTGCCCAGGGCCCCATCCAACCTGGCCTTGAACACCCCCAGGGATGGGGCACCAACCCCTCTCTGGGCAGCCTGTTCCAGCCCCTCACCACTCTCTCTGGAAAAAACTTCCCCCTAATATCCAATCTAACCCTTCCTTCCTTTAGCTTTAATCCATCCCCCTTGTCCTGCCATTGTCTGTCCTTTAACAAGCTGATTCCCCTCCTGTTCCTCTGCTCCCTTCAGGGACTGGCAGGCTGCAATGAGGTCCCCCCACAGCCTTCTCTTCTCCAGGCTGAACCAGCCCAGCTCCCTCAGCCTCTCTTTGTAGGGCAGCTGCTCCAAAGTATTTCTGGCTGCACTTCTGCAGACAACCTTGCTGATAATACCTTAATACTTCCCACACCAAAACACCCCAGTACTGTAAATAACTTGATGCTGTGTTGGTTTTTTTCTTTCTGTAGAGTGTATCTTCTTGGATCTACCCCTGGGCGTTACCAAGGTGGTGATAAAGAAAAGTGGGGTCATCTTAGACTCAGAAAGGTACTACAACTGGTTTTGTTGTTAACCTTTGAAGTGTAAATATAATTTTGGAGAGTGTTCTTGTTTCCAGCTATGATCAACAAGATTTTTAATGCATTGTTACAACTTAATGACAGAAGCTTGTGCCTTTAGACAGCATAGGCTTTGCACACAGTATTCCTGTGCCTTATTACCACAGTCAGCTTGTGGTCTGGGTTGGCATGTGGTTGTGGATATCTGAGGAGTTACCATCACTTAAATGACTTCCTGTCTGATGTTGGTGTTTCTAAGAAATGTGACAGTAGCAAAATACATTCTTCTGTGACTGAGAACCAAATACAGCCTTCCTCAAGGCACTGGCTGAGGAAGTGTGTTGATACAGACTTGCCTGCACAAAGGGAACAGGACAGTTTGATTTACTTAAGGATCAGTGCAGGTTTTCCCCTCAATGACCTGGCAAAAAATCAAATTAAAACCCAGCTATTTAGACCACCTTTGGCTTGTAAAGAACTTGCCCTTTCTGATGTACATTGTCTCTGTGGGTGTGTTGCCTAGTAAGACACTGAGAGAAACAAAGTCACAGAATCCCAGGGGTTGGAAGGGCCCTGGAGAGCTCCTGGGGTGCAACCCCCTGCCAGAGCAGCTCCCCAGCTCATACTGCACAGGTCGGCGTCCAGACGGGGCTGGAATCTCTCCAGAGAAGGAGACTCCACACCCCCTGGGCAGCCTGTCCCAGGGCTCCCTCACCCTCACTGGGGAAAAGTTCTTCCCCAGGTTGCTGTGGAACTTCCTATGCTCCAACTTGCAGCCATTGCCCCTTGTCCTGTCCCCACAGACACTGAAAAGGGGCTGGCCATTTCCCCTGCACCCCATCCTTCAGATATTTATAGACATTAATAAGGTCCCCCCTCAGTCTTCTTCTTTCCTGGCTGAACAGCCCCAGCACTCTCAGCCTTTCCTCACAGGGGAGATGCTCCAGGCCCTTCATCATCTCCTCAGCCTCCTCTGGACTCTCTCCAGGAGATCCCTGGCTGTTTGATCCCAGGGAGCCCAGCACTGGACACAACACTCCAGGTGGGGCCTGACCAGGGCAGAGCAGAGGGGGAGGATCCCCTCCTGTGACCTGCTGCCCACACTCCTCCTGATGCCCCCAGGATCCCATTGTCTCTCTCAGCCCCAGGGCACACTGCTGGCTCATGGCCACCCTGTCACCCACCAGCACCCCCAGGTCCTTCTCCACAGAGCTCCTCTCCAGCAGGTCCCCCCCAGCCTGTCCTGATTCCAGCAGTTATTCCTCCCCAGGTGCCAGACTCTCCCCTTGCTGTTGTTGAATTTCATTAGGTCTCTCCCTGCCCAGCTCTCCAGCCTGGCCAGGTCTGGCTGAAAAGTCAAACAGAGAAGTCCTGTAAAAGAGAAGCATGGCCTCATGGCAAATGATTTTCTTTAGTGACAGTGCAGATAGACCTGGTGGTACTACAGTGATGACTGAAGCCATTTAGTTGCATGCTCTCTCTAGAGGGGAGAAAGATAGCCACTACAATTTGGTATGTGCCTTTGTCCATCTGGTTTTAATGTGACTTTAAATTCCATTCACAGCTAAAAACTCTAAAAGGATTATTTCAATTTTCTCTTCAATTGTTCTTTTTTTCCCCTCTTTTTCTGGGCTTCTAATGTAGCTGGGGCTTTAGGGATATGTGTGGAATGTTATGGCCAACAACCACCAAATATAGAAAGATTTAGTTGTTTAATTTATTGTGACTTGTGAAGCCAATGCTTCATGTTTTGAGGAAGAGCTGCTAGCATTCTTTTTACCCATTATTGAATGGTTGGCTTCAATGCTTTTGGATAAAAACTTTGATCTTCTCTTGAAGGAACAGTGGCTTTGGAGAGCCTGGTGACTTCTTTATCACAAAATTGCCTAGATAGTGTGAGTGTTAATCTCTTTGGTTGTCAGAAGTGATTATGGAGGATGTATTATATAAGAAGTTATATCAAATTGCTAATTAAGGTTTTCTTTGCCTGTTGAAGTCTAACAATGTCTTAATTTTCCTCACTAGCTGTTGAAAAAGCATGCTTCATCAAGACCAGCACAGGAATCTTGGCCTGTTGTTGGACAGTTCTCAAGCATTGGTTCAATGGGAGCTGATGGGTCCAAGTGGCTGTGCTCAGAGTTCTGGGACAGCCTGGTGGCTGCAGGCAGCAGTGTGACAAGCCTTAAAAGTGATGTTCCAATGCATTTGGTATGTGGTTTAGATGCCAGTGACCTTTATTTAACACTTAGTCATTTGTTGTTTAAATCCTAGTCATTGGTTTGCTTTTAACTCTTGGAGCATGTAAATGTTGTTTTCATCCTGAAATCATAAGGAAGCCACTTAGTGATGCTTCCTTGTGCATGGTATCCTCTAAGAAATGTCCTGTGATTTCCATCTGCATGGCACTGGAGTACATACAGTTTAAACCAAACCATGTTCTTGTTCTCTAGCTTATCTTCCATTGAGTTTTGTAGATGCAGCTGTTTGTGCCACAGAGATGGAGCAGAACTCTGAGCTGTTATTGTGTAAACCAAAGTCTTTTCTAGCCTGTGTGTTTTGGTCAGGTTATTAGCACAAATAAGGGGAGGAGCAGGAATAAGTTTGCAGCAGGAGCTTGTTAAATCAAGGACAAAATGTCAAACCATGTCCTTAACATGTACTAATTGCCCATGCGTACTTGTCTATGAGATAGGAGTCTAAAATCTTATGAAATAATGTTAAAAGCTTGCTTTGACCACCATGGGAGTGACTGAAGCAGATTTGAGTCTTGTTTAGTCTTGCCAAGTTCTGCAAGAGAGGTGAAAATACCTTTGTTCCTGGCACATGCCTGGTTTAAGCTCCAGTGAACCTTTATTCATTCTGAAAAGTTAAACTTTTAATGTGTTCTTTCAAGTAAGATTTCTTTAAGGTGTTTCTTGCCTCAAAGGTGACAGCTGGAGTTTTTAGAGCTGGGTTATTAAAGTTACCTTGTTTTCCCCCCCTGCTGCCTGAAGGTTTATCCTACTGTGAACAATGTGAGGCAAAGTCTGGAAGGTTATCCTGGTAAGTGGGTGAACCCCTGTTTATTTGCTTTTTGTGCTCATAATGTCCTGTGAAATCACTTCAGTGGCTGATGTTGGGTGAACCTGAAGTTCTCATCTTGCTGAGAACTTGGTAGAACAGGTGGTGGTAGAATCCTTTTATTACTGTTAGTGGAGCTCTGGCTCTAGTTATTAAATTGTTGAATGGAAGCAGCTCTGTGGGTATTCATATAGAATGCCTTTAGCCTGTATAGCCATGCTGTTTTCTCCTGTGCAGTGACATGTCAGCTCTTCTGCACTGTCCTAACTCCAGTCATACTTCCATTTTGGCAGAAAAGTCAGGGTTGAGTGTGCAAGGTGCCCCCTGAGTCATTATCCAGGTTTCATACTGCACATGGGATACAGTGGAGAATGAGATCACAGAATCCCAGGGGTTGGAAGGGCCCTGGAGAGCTCCTGGGATCCAACCCCCTGCCAGAGCAGCTCCCCAGCTCATACTGCACAGGTCGGCGTCCAGATGGGGCTGGAATCTCTCATATGGATTCATCCATAACTGTGTTCCTGTCTGAAGCTGGGTACCTGTGCTCCTGTGTAATATGGAGTAGCTTTTGAGCTCCTCTAACAGTTGTTGGACTCTGAACACAGGGCTAGCAGGGCTGCCTTCCCCCCAGACTGACCAGTGCCTACATGCAGGCAGACACATGCAGCTAGGGAGTTCATAGGTGTCTGTGGTTCCCACAAGTGAGTTAGTTCTGAAATACACCTGTTTGTCTGCAGCATCTGTTAGCAAAGTGGATACTCTTGCAACCTGCTCAGTGCCTCCTTACTGTCTTTTCTTTCACATTGTGAAATAACTTGGTGAATTACAGAACTTTGTACAAGTGAACAGCTCTGGGCTCCTGTAATTAGTGCATCCCTGAGAGTATAAAGCTATTGTCACAGAACCTTAGGTGCCTTCTAGGCCAGGTTGAAAGCAGTGGGCTTGGTACCATGTTTTTAATACACAGCAGTACTATAACTCAGTATGCCATGGCTGATTCTCTTTGTTAAATTAATTTCAGAAATCACAACATGCATTAGCCAAAGCCCAAATCAATACAAATACAATCCCATCAGATAATTTTTTTGCTCTTTAAAATAATGTTTGGTCATTTGTTTTGGCTTTTTTCCTCAGAGTTGCTTCTCTTGTTCCCTGTATGTGATTCTAATCTGATACCAAGTGATAGCAGGATGAAAACATACCCATAAACATCTATCTCCTAAGAGGACTTAATTCTGTAGCCTGTGTACTGTTTCTCTTTTTCCCAGTGTAAATCTGCTATGTAGTGTTAAGGAACATGCTGAATTATAAGAATGAGAAAAAAACAAAACCAACCAAACAAACCCCACACCTATCTGCCACTTCATATTGCTGGAGCATCACTGTTCTATGAAGTTAGGAGGGTAGTACAGGTAATTTGTTCACCAAACCCCACACCTATCTACCACTTCATATTGCTGGAGCATCACTGTTCTTTGAAGTTAGGAGGGTAGTACAGGTAACTTGTTCACCAAGGTGCTGCTTTTAGAATATCTTTCTAAAAAATAAAGTACATGTTCTCTTTTTTCCTCCCCTTAAGCTGGTGGCTCACTTCCATACAGTATACAGACAGCACAGAAACAGCTGTGGCTGCATTCCTATTTTCAGTAAGTACAACTCAATTCTTTGGGTGGTTTTTTCCTTAGCCTGTGTGTTTAAGCTTTAATTGCTGTCATATTTGAGTGTTTAAAAGTAAGTTCAGAGGAAAGTGGTCACAATTATGATATTCTTAAACTCCTTAAAATAATAACCTTTTCCTTATCTGCTGGTCTTATCCTTAAAACACAGGAAAACATGGGTTTTACCTGTAAAAGTCATGTGGGGTCTTGTTGCCCATGGAGGACACTACCAGGTTTTGGATTCTGTAAACTTTTCCTTAAGCTCTCCTCCTTTGGACTGGAATAGTGTTACTTCTTTTTTCTGTTGAGGTGGTGTGGGTTGGGTTTTTTTTTACAGTTTTATCTCACTTTCACACTTGAAATCCTGTTAATACTGAGGTGCAACTGAACCACACCAGAGTTAGGAAGGCTCTTGGGGTTTTTTTTTGAGTGCAGCAGTCCTGCTTGCAAACATGCAGTTCCTGATGGTAAATATCTCTTGGTGGTGCCTGCCATTTCCCATTAAGAACTTCTATTTTCATGTGCTGCTGATGTTGCCAGATTCTAACAGCCTAACATGCTCCATGCCAGATGTCTCCCTCAGGCTGACTCTTAACCTCATGCATGTTTTGAGAACAATGGGAAAAGCTGTTGTGTGCAGATGAGGAAAAAATAAATGTGGTAACTTCTTACAGGGCCACAGGTCCCCTTGTTCCCTTCACCAGAAACTCTTGCAGGTGGAAGTTGCTCTGACAAGATACTTGAGGTGTGTCTATATTCAGAGGGCTGAGAATACAGTTGCTGGCTGTAGGGAGCATCCTCCATTCTACAGTGAGCATGACTGCTGGTTAGTGTCCAAGAATGGAACTGGAATGGAAAGCCTCTGAGGCTTTTGTCTCTCCTGCCATTGAAATGTGCCCTCTGAGCACATTCAGCAAAGGCAGAAAGCTGCAGACACCTTCAGGATTGTTCAGTCATGCTTCAAAAAGTGAGCTCATCAATTAAGGCTGCACAAACACCCCCAGTTTTAACCTGTCTAAGAATATCCTGCATGAGAACCTTACTGGAAGAAAAGTGCAGCATTTGATAATGGGGCTGTTCATGGCTTTTATCCATGTTTAATGGAAAAAACACCCCCATATCTGCCTCATTGGACATATTATGGTCCTGCTCAGGCAGTGAAAGGGCTGTTTTGGTCCCATCTGTCACAGAATCCCAGGGGTTGGAAGGGCCCTGGAGAGCTCCTGGGGTCCAACCCCCTGCCAGAGCAGCTCCCCAGCTCATACTGCACAGGTCGGCGTCCAGACGGGGCTGGAATCTCTCCAGAGAAGGAGACTCCACACCCCCTGGGCAGCCTGTCCCAGGGCTCCCTCACCCTCACTGGGGAAAAGTTCTTCCCCAGGTTGCTGTGGAACTTCCTGTGCTCCAACTTGCAGCTATTGCCCCTTGTCCTGTCCCCACAGACACTGAAAAGGGTCTGGCCAGTTCCCCCTGCATCCCATCCTTCAGAAATTTATAGACATTAATAAGGTCCCCCCTCAGTCTTCTCTCCAGGCTGAACAGCCCCAGCTCTCCCAGCCTTTCCTCATAGGATAGATGTTCCAGGCCCTTCATCATCTCCTCAGCCTCCTCTGGACTCTCTCCAGGAAATCCCTGTCCTTTTTATCCCAGGGAGCCCAGAACTGGACACAACACTCCAGGTGGGGCCTGCCCAGGGCAGAGCAGAGGGGGAGGATCCCCTCCTGTGACCTGCTGCCCACACTCCTCCTGATGCCCCCAGGATCCCATTGTCTCTGTCAAATTCATTGCAGATGACAAGTGGTCCTACATAACTGCTCTGTAGCTACTTTTGATACCATATGCCTTATGTTTTGTGCAGTTTCTTTATCAAACTTTTATTGTCAAAGCTGTGTCTTCATTCTGTGAAAAGAGCCTACTTGACTCTTGGTCCATAATTGGTCCATAGTCATAGTTGTATTAGAGTTTTGTGTTCTTTAGGCTGATAGAGTTTTGAAGAATTACCATTTTTTCTTCAAAGAGCTACACTGCTGTTTCCCCCAACATCATAAAAGGCCAGAGATGGAGCATTTACACTGTTTTCTTATGGTTGAGACTAATGGTGTGAGTTCTTTAACTATACTCAAGCTTTGTTGCCAGGATCTTGAGATGGAAAGTCCATTCACTTTCTGAAGTAAGAACTAAAGTATGAAAGAGGTGGTGCTGTAGAAAATGAGCTATTCCTGGCTCTGCTCATGGGTTGAGCACAGATGGATTTTCAGGATGTTAAGATTATCTGGCTTCTCTGTTGCTCCACTTGGAAAGGGGCCTGAGTCTGCTCCTTTGCCTCACTTGTGCCAGAAATACCAGACACTGGTGGCAGTTGATGCTTGCTGTATGTCTTCCAGCTAAGCACACTGCAGTTGTCCTGTAGTCTCCTTTTCAAGCATCCAAAAGTTCCTTGCAGAGCAAAACAAACATCTATCAAACACTTCAACCCCAGCCTTCTGAAATGTTCCAGGTGGTTAGGCACATAGAAACCCAACAACTGATGTGGATTGATGCCTCTAGTGCAGAGCAAGTGAGTGTGAAGTGTTTTCTGTCTTGCAAAAGTTACCTTTTTCACTGCAAAGAACACTTTTTTCCCCCTCTTCCTTGGCCCCCACCCAAAAAACCCAAACCAAATTACATGAAACTCAAAAAAATAGCTCTTGGAGAAATTGAGAAGTAGAAGGGGCAAAAGTTGTTGTGTTTTAAGAGTTGAAAAGTAGATTACTGTTTGAGTTCAGTGCCCCTCATCATGGCATTAGATGTCGTTAAAAATCAAGCTGCTGACTGCAATGCCACAGAAGACTGGGAGGGAAGAAGTAGCACTGAGTTACCAGTAAAAATGTCAGGATTAGCAGTCAGAAGTCAGAGTTAAGTTGTGTTAATGATAAGGAGTTCTAATCCTAGGAGTGTAAGAGTTAAACAACCCAAGAGAAGGCTGAACTTTCATTGCTCCTTTTCCTCACCCCATGCTTGAGCTTTTAGTGTACATGGTACCATGATCTGTAACTGTCAAGTAACTACTCCAAGCTGTGGTTTTGCTCCATAAAACTTCTCAAAGCTACTTTTAACTTGCTGTATTTATATTCTGAACCTAAATCTGACAGCAGGGTACTGCAGCAGTACACCATCAGTCCTGGGTCCCTCCCCTGCCAGCTGTATGCTGATGAAAAGTTTACAGCTTAAAATGTTCTAAGCCAACTTGACTAGAAATAGCCTGAAGCTGTTACACTAACACATGCTCTCATTCTTGCAAAGCAACTGCACTTGTATTAAAGATTTTTGAAATGTTTTGCCTGCTTTTTTTCCCCCCCCTAAATGTATGCCAGGAAAGCTCCAGGGTGAAGTTGAAATTTAACTGTATTAAGAATAGTCTCAATATGATATTACTAATAATGCTGGGCCTTGGTGATCTCTAGGTCCCTTCCAACTCCTGTGTTTCTGCACTAAAGCATATGAATTTTTTAGAGAGGCAATTACTTAAACAAACAATCCCCCCAACTAATTGAAGGATATAATCACTTTGTCCTTTTTCTCCTCCTGTGTCTGTGCTGTCCCATTAAAGAAAATCCAGCCAAAATGTATGCTCCCTTTTCTGATCTTAACTTTCTGGAATAGCAGTTTCAATCACTTGTAATTGAAGCCTACAGCAATTAGATTACTGTACCATTTCAAGTGAAGAGGTAGTACTCCTGCTAAAACACTGTACTTGAATGGATCTGTCAAAGATAAGGAGGCAAAAAGGAGTAGACTGAGATAGTATCTCACAATCATTGCAGTGAACAGTGGGGGGAGAAGTTTGGCCTTGGCTAAGGCAGTGAGATGTAAAGAAAATCTCTGTTCAGTTCTCAACTCTACTGTTTTTCTTTCATTTCTACAGAGTTACTGGAGTTACCTAATTATTTTTGTGCCTTAATGTTTGCCTAAACTGTCAGGTGGGAGATAAAAGCTATTAACAAAAATGGCTGGGTTATGATCTGCAGCCTTACAGTCCTTATCTGTGTGAAGGGTAGAGGTCTGCAGGGGGCAGAAGCATTACCCAGTTGTTTCTGTACCATATCTGTCTTCAGTCAGTTCTTCAAAACCAGACTTCAGTGTGGCTGGCATCAAGAGAGATGTTTAGCTTGCCCCAGTCATAGAACCATAGACTGGCATGGGTTGGAAGGGACCCTAAGGGTCACAGAGCCCCAACCCCCTGCCACAGGCAGGGACACCAACCTCAGGCCTGGAGCTACACAAGGTTGCCCAGGGCCCCATCCAACCTGGCCTTGAACACCCCCAGACACGGGGCACCCACCCCCTCTCTGGGCGGCCTGTTCCAGCCCCTCACCACTCTCTCTGGAAAAAACTTCCCCCTAATATCCAATCTAACCCTTCCCTCCTTTAGCTTTAATCCATCCCCCTTGTCCTGCCATTGTCTGTCCTTTGAACAAGCTGATTCCCCTCCTGTTCCTCTGCTCCCTTCAGGGACTGGCAGGCTGCAATGAGGTCCCCCCACAGCCTTCTCTTCTCCAGGCTGACCCAGCCCAGCTCCCTCAGCCTCTCTTTGTAGGGCAGCTGCTCCAGCCCTCTGAGCATCTTTGTGGCTCCTCTGACCCCTCTCCAACAGCCCCACATCTTTCTTGTATTGGGGCCCCAGCTCTGGACACAGGATCCAGCTGGGGCCTCCCAGGGCAGAGCAGAGAGGGACAATCCCCTCCCTGTCCCTGCTGCCACCCCTCTGCTGATGGAGCCCAGGATCCCATTGGCCTTGTGAGCTCCCAGAGCCACTGCTGGCTCATGTTCAGTTCCTCATCCCCCAGAATCCCCAGGTCCTTCTCACAGGGCTGCTCTCCAGGAGCTCTTCTCCCAGTCTGTATCTGTGTCTGGGATTCTTCCAGCCCAAGTGCCACCCCTGACCCTTGGCAGTGTTGAACCTCATTAGGTTCCCCCAGGCCCATCTTTCCAGCCTGGCAAAATCCCTCTGGATGGCTCCTTTCCTTCTGGGGTGTCGACCACACCACTCAGCTTGGGATCATCCCCAAACTGGCCGAGGGTGCACTCAGTTCCATCATGGATGCCATGCACTGGGCCTTTCAGCTCTCCCCTCCAGGAGTACAGGGCTGGTTCTCAGAGCAGTTTTTCCTCCTGTGGAGGGTAGGGATTGTTAAAGTAGATCCAGGCCACTGAACTGCAAAGCCTTTTGACTTAGCTCTTGTGAAAACTAGTCCTGAAAGTCAACTCAGGGAGATAATCCCAGCCCTTCTGCTTCAGTCTCCTTAGGCGTTTAGATGCATACAGTTCCCTTGAGAGGTTTTTTGGAGCTGGTTGGTGCTTTTTGATCTGCCTTGTAGAAGAGGATGCTAAACTAGGGAAACAAGGTTGTTTCTGGACTGAGGGAAGGAATGTTTCCGGGTGGAGGAAGGTGTGTCTGGAAGCCTCCTTCCTCACTGAATGAGGACAAACAGCTGTGAGTGGAAAGTGCTTCTAAATACCAGGGACTTCATACCTTCAGTTGTGTAGGTATATTTACTACCTGCTTTTAGTTCTGTAACATTGATGCTGAATTACCCCAGCAATAGTCTGTTGGTTTAAACTAGTTTTACTCCTTTTAAGCCCTAAAATTTCTCACTGGCTTAGTGGCAAACAGGAGGGAAGTGGAAGGGTAAAGTCAACACTGTCAGTTGCTCTCTGTCCCTGCTTTCTACATAATCAATTGTAATGAGCTTGGGGAATCTTCTGATGTTTAATTTGGTGCCAAGCTCCTTTGCTTGAAAGCATAACTGTTGATAGTATTCAGAGAATATTGGCTGGAAGTTTGGACTCAAGTTTCTTGAGCTAGTTGCAGTGGAGGAATTGAGCTTGTTTTAGAGCCTGATAAACTGAGGAGAATATCAAGTCTGGCTTGTTGGTAAAGAACAAGAAATCCTGCCTTTCTGACTGTAAGACTTGACTTCAGGATCAAAAATGCAGTCTGTTAGGATTAGAGTTTTAAATGAGACAAATAGGGAGTGGTATTACTGAAACCACAGCACTGTAGGATGATGAGTATGTCCTAAACCTCAAAGTAAAGTTGCAAATTAAAGAACTCCTTTTCTTTTTCTAGCAAATGGTCAGCAGAGATCTCTGGTCGAAGTCGTGCTATACCTCACATCAAGACATACATGAGGCCTTCTCCTGACTTCCAGAAGATTGCCTGGTTCTTAGTCACTAGGTAAGCAACTAACCATACATCTCTCTAAAAATTAAGTACTATCTAAAGCTCCTGTCACCTGCAGGCCCAGGTGAGTCACTGCTGTAATTCTCACTAAGTAGTGATAGGAACTTTTGTCCTTTTTTAATATTTCCTCATTGTGTTGAGCCTTTTGGAGCTGCAAGTTGAAATGGTTGTCAGGAGCTGCTGGCAATCACACCAGAATCTTGCCTGAGCTAATAACTGCAAATTTCAGGGTTCAGGGTCAGCTGAAGTATTTTTAAACCTGCCTTGAATGTAACAGATGCTGTGTGTGCATGTGCTGCTTTGTACAAAATAGATAAGTGTTCAAGCCCAAGTGCATTGTTCAACTGATTTATTGTTACAAAAAGTGGAGCTACCTAATTTTTGGAATCTGACCTTTTGTCAGCTTGAGTTGTTCAGTCTTCCAGTCTAACTGGAAGTCTAGCTTTCTATTTCAATTCTTTTGGTCTTTAAAGAGTCAAAAGAGGGAGGAAGAAACTTCTTGATGTAATGGAAGCATGTCTTATCTATATCTCTTATTCACAGTAGGTTTCAGTTCTGACAAGACTGATCTTTATGCAACCCTATATGCTACAGATCATGATCTTCCTATCCTTACTCTTAAATACTAAGCTGTTTTAATCTTTTTTCCTCTCTAATCAGTTGTGCTGTTGCCTGCAATATAGTAGTGATTAAGGGCTGCTTCAACTACATTGCAGACAAAAATAATGCTGGAGGCAGTGTAGGGCCTGTTGAATGAGGTGGGTGCCCTGGTGACTGAGGATAAGAAGGCAGAGTTACTGAATGCCTTCTTGGCCTCTGTCTACACTGCTGGAGACTGTTTGCAGGAGCCCCAGATGGCTGAAGCCCCAGAGGAAGTCAGGATAAATGATGAGTCTGCCTCAATTGATGAGGTCTGAGTCAGGGATGAATTGAGCCATCTGGACATCCACAGATCCATGGGTCCTGACAGGATGCACCTGAGGGTGCTGAGGCAGCTGGCACAAGTCATTGCTAGGCCACTATCCATCATCTTTGCTAAATCCTGGGAAGCAAGAGAGGTGCCTGAGGACTGGAGGAAAGCACATGTTGCTCCAGCCTTCAGAAAGGGCAAGAAGGAGGACCTGGGTAACTACAGACCAGTCAGCCCCACTTCCATCCCTGGAAAGGTGATGGAGTGACTTACCCTTGGTGCTGTCTCAAGGCACATCAAGGATAAGAGGGTTGTTAGGAGCAGCCAGCACGGTTTTACCAAGGGGAAGTCATGCTTGGCTAATCTAGCAGCCTTTTATGAGGACACAAGCAGGTGGATAGATGCTGGTAGGGCAGGAGGGGTGGTCTACCCTGACCTCAGTAAAGCCTCTGACATCGCCTCCCCCAGCATCCTCGTGGCTGAACTGACCGTGTGGGGTGGGAGGTGCAGCACAAGGGTGGGGAGAGCTGGCTGAAGGGAGAAGCCAGCGAGTTGGATCAGTGGGAGAGTCTGGCTGGAGGCCTGGATCTAGTGGAGTCCCTCAGGGGTGGGTCCTGGACCTGAACTAATCAATATATTCATCCATGACCTGAATAAGGGAACAGAGTGCACAGTCAGCAGGTCTGCTGACAGCACAGAACCAGGAGGGGTGACTGACACCCCAGAGGGCTGTGCTGCCCCTCAGAGAGGCTTAGACAGGCTGGAGAGTTGGGTGGGGAGAGGTTTAATGAGGTTTAACAAGGGCAAGTGTAGAGCCTTGCATCTAGGGAAGAACAACCCCAGGTACCAGTGCAGTCTGGGGACTGGCCTGTTGGAGAGCAGCACAGGGAGAGGGACCTGGGGGTCCTGGGGACAGCAGGATGCCCATGACCAGCAATGTGCCCTTGTGGCTATGAAGGCCAGTGGCGTCCTGGGCTGTATTAGAAGGGGGGTGGTTAGTAGGTCAAGAGAGGTCCTTCTCCCCCTCTGCTGTGCCCTGGTGAGACCCCACCTGGATATTGTGTCCAGTTCTGGGCCCCTCAGCTCCAGAAGGACACAAAACTCCCTGAAAGAGCCCAGCACAGGGCCACCAAGGTGATGGAGGGAGTGGAACCCCTTCCTTGTGAGGAGAGGCTGAGGGAGCTGGGCCTCTTCAGCCTGGAGAAGAGGAGACTGAGGGGTGACCTTATTCATGTTTATAAATACATGAAGGGTGAGAGGCAGGAGGCTGGAGCCAGGCTCTGCTCAGGGATGGCCAGTGACAGGACAAGGGGCAGCGGGTGCAGCTAGAGCACAGGCAGTTCCCTGTGAATATAAGGAGGAACTTGGTCACTGTGAGGGTGGCAGAGCCCTGGCACAGGCTGCCCAGAGAGGCTGGGGAGTCTGCTCTGGAGACATTCAAACCCACCTGCATGCATTCCTGTGTGATTTAGCCTAGGTGATCCTGCTCTGGCAGGGGGGTGGGACTAATGATCTTTCAAGGTCCCTTCCAACTTGTGACATTCTATGATTCTGTGATTAAGCTCATTTTAAAATGATTTAAGTTATTCAAATGTGATGCTGAGTCACCCCAACACAGAAGTTCATGGTTGGTTTATTTTTTCCCATGTTTCTTTTATTCCACCATTTGCTACTATCAAAAAGCATCCAGTATATGTCAGTTAAAACATATTTAAGCTTTGCATTTTCCTATAGAAGTAGGTTTTGACAATAAAATTGCATTTATTTTTATATTCAATTTGATGTACTTCATAGCACATACTGCAGATCAACTACAACATAGTCCTGAGCAGCACATTAAAAAAATAAAACCTCTTTGATAAATACTTGTTTTCATAAATATATTGAAGAAAAAATACTAGGAGCAAGAGGTACTGATTAAGAATTGCAGAATTGCTCTGTGCTATATGTATTATAATGTAACAAGTCATAATTGAGCCAGCCTTTAACCTTCCTAAGCTATCAGATTGAAGCTATTTGCCAATACCAAGTTCCTTTCTGAAACATGCAGAGAAGATTCACAGAATCACAGAGTTGTAGGGGTTGGAAGGGCCCTGGAGAGCTCCTGGGGTCCAACCCCCTGCCAGAGCAGCTCCCCAGCTCATACTGCACAGGTCGGCGTCCAGATGGGGCTGGAATCTCTCCAGAGAAGGAGACTCCACACCCCCTGGGCAGCCTGTCCCAGGGCTCCCTCACCCTCACTGGGGAAAAGTTCTTCCCCAGGTTGCTGTGGAACTTCCTGTGCTCCAACTTGCAGCCATTGCCCCTTGTCCTGTCCCCACAGACACTGAAAAGGGGCTGGCCATTTCCCCTGCACCCCATCCTTCAGATATTTATAGACATTAATAAGGTCCCCCCTCAGTCTTCTTTTCTCCAGGCTGAACAGCCCCAGCTCTCTCAGCCTTTCCTCACAGGGGAGATGCTCCAGGCCCTTCATCATCTCTGTAGCCTCCTCTGGACTCTCTCCAGGAGATCCCTGTCCTTTTTATCCCAGGGAGCCCAGAACTGGACACAACACTCCAGCTGGGGCCTGAGCAGGGCAGAGCAGAGGGGGAGGATCCCCTCCTGTGACCTGCTGCCCACACTCCTCCTGATGTCCCCAGGATCCCATTGTCTCTCTCAGCCCCAGGGCACACTGCTGGCTCATGGCCACCCTGTCATCCACCAGGACCCCAGGTCCTTCTCCACAGAGCTCCTCTCCAGCAGCTCCCCCCCAGCCTGTCCTGATTCCAGCAGTTATTCCTCCCCAGGTGCCAGACTCTCCACTTGCTTTTGTTGAACCCCATCTGGTCTCTCCCTGCCCAGCTCTCCAGCCTGGCCAGGTCTCTGGATGGCAGCGCAGTGTCCTGTGTCAGCCACCCCTCCCAGCTCTGGATCTTTGGCACTTGCTGAGGGTGAATTTGTCTTGTAGGTCTGTATGACACAAGTAGGTTTGTATAATTATCCACATGCATGAATATCCTTTTATAGATTGTCTCTGCTACTCCCACTGTGCTGTAAAAATAACAATAAGGAATGACACCCACATCACTCTGAAGAGAGTTCTGCTGGAAGGGCTTTGCTCCAGCTGTGGTACTTCAGCATCTTCTGCTGTGAAGATGATGCCTCACTGAAATGCTCCATTTCTCTTTGCAGTGCCAATCTATCCAAAGCAGCTTGGGGAGCTCTGGAGAAGAATGGTACCCAACTGATGATCCGTTCCTACGAGCTGGGAGTCCTTTTCTTGCCTTCAGCCTTTGTAAGTTCATGGTTCAAATCCTGGGATGTGCTGAGAAGTTGCAAAGGTTGATGAGTGCAGTGGGACTGAATAACCTGCTAGGTTCTGTGTTTCTGGGTCAGAAAGCAAGTGGAGTTTACACAAGGTGTTTTTTAAAGTAGTCTGTTTCCCTACACAGCAAGTATGGGTTTGATATTGCTAGTGTGTTTTAAAACTGTAATATACTAAAAGTGTCTCTAAACTGGAGAGATGTGGATTTGATGGGTGGACCATCCAGTGGGTAAGAAACTGGTTAACAGACCGTAGCCAAAGGGTGGTGTCAATGGGTCTGTGTCCAGGTGGAGCCGGTGACAAGCGCTGTCCCCCAGGGGTCTGTCTGGGGATCGGTTCTCTGGAACATCTTTATCAATGCCATGGATGATGGGATTGAGTGCAGCCTCAGCAAGTTTGGGGGTGACACCAAGCTGAGTGGTGTGGGTGACACCCTAGAAGGAAAGGAGCCATCCAGAGGGATCTTGCCAGGCTGGAAAGATGGGCCTGGGGGAACCTAATGAGGTTCAACACTGCCAAGGGTCAGGGGCTGGAAGAATCCCAGACACAGATACAGACTGGCATTAAAAGACCTGAAGATACAGCACTATGAGAAACTGGCAGTGTTAAACTGGCACTCCAACAGCCTGAGTGTACAGCCTCTCAATGCTCAGGAATCACAGACTGGCATGGGTTGGGATGGACCCCAAGGGTCACAGAGCTCCAACCCCCCTGCCACAGGCAGGGACACCAACCTCAGGCCAGGAGCTACACACAAGGTTGCCCAGGGCCCCATCCAACCTGGCCTTGAACACCCCCAGGGATGGGGCACCCACCCCCTCTCTGGGCAGCCTGTAGCCCCTCACCACTCTCTCTGGAAAGAACTTCCCCCTAATATCCAATCTAACCCTTCCCTCCTTCAGCTTTAATCCATCCCCCTTGTCCTGAAGTTGAAACTTCACCATCTTTGCAAGCCAGTTGGACCTTCCTGCTGTTAATCTTTCATCTTTCTGGGTGTTTATTTAGACCACAATGATTAATGTTTTTGTTTATGCTTGCATTCCAATTTAAATAGTTGGAATAAAATGCAATTAGCCATTTAAGAGATTGAAACTTTATTAAAAATGGAAGTGTGTTTTAAATTCTTGTGTTGAATCAGAATAACTGGGATTGAAATGCAGCATGTCCACACTGCTGCTCCTTGCTGGCTTGGTGGTTGTGACTGTCCTGTAGGAAAAACTCTTTGGGCTTTAAGACTGTAATAGTGTAACTGTGCTGTCCTATCTGATTTGTATAGAACCTTCCAGCACTATCAAAGCTCTAGTTCTTATCTTTCATTTCCACCTTCTCTCAAGAAAAAATTGTCCTAAAACCCAGTTTCTGTGCTGCTTTCATTTCTTCTCCAAGCTGAAAGTCAACACAACTTGTATTGTATCTGCTCAGTGTCAGATGCAAAAGGAAGGGGACAGTATTTCCAGAACTGAACTGCCAGTTGTAGCTGTACAATAGAAGTGTAGGCAAGATGTGCTGCTGGGTGAGGTGTGGAGTGGGGTTCTGTAGGCACCCAATGGCTTTTCAGAGTGCAGAAACCTGTATCAGAAGGATGAGTCACTGCCAGCAAGTAAGTACTGCTGAGAACAAATTCATCTGTAGGCATCAAGGATCTGAATGGCTGATGCTTTCTACTGCAGTGTAAACTTATCCTTATGATGCATGTGTAATCTAATCTTATATCTGAAAACCAAAAATAGCTTAATGCACACAAGATGCTTGTTGAGAATTGCCAGCTGATGGGTACAGCAGTAGAGTTCAGTTACAAATTACCAAAACAGTCCAAGAACTGGAGCTAATACAGAGCCATGGTAAATAGCATGTTATAATTACTATTGGTGTCCACATCAGTTTAAGGCTTCCTCAGGCATATCTCTGCAAGTTGCTGTCATTACAGTGACAAGCCTGGCATTAATTCAAGGCATTTCTAGTTTTTTAGGAGATACCAGTGCTTTTGGTAAAGGTTTTCATTTATGCAGCTTTAGGAGTCAGCATCTCAGGGAGATGGTTCTTTAAATGAGATTTAATTCAGCATCCAGAACTTGCTCTAAGGTCTGTGTTTCCATCTCATGACACTCTGCAGTAAATTTTCAGGTGATAGGATCTACTATTGGATCTCAATCTGTCAAAAATCATTCATTTCAAAGATGCCATGAGCCTCTAGGGAGGAGAATTTTGTCTGTTGGGCCATCCTTTGTCATCAAAGTCTATGGAAGTTTTGTGAGTATGTTCAGTAAAAAGCACCCATTGGTAAGAATGAAGATAATTGCTCATCAGAGTAAATCTAATTTCTGTACATAGAGTGGATCAAACTACTTGTGCAAACCTGGCCAAGATCTTGACCTCAGAGTAGTGGTAGGATGAGCTCAGTTTTGCAGAAAGGATGCTGACAGTCTTGGCGTTGTGGCAGTCACTTTGATTTGATGCTTGCAGCCTCTCTTAAACCAGCTGCAGTAGGCTTGGGCTCTCAGTCTAGGAAGAGCAATATGTACCTAGTGACGTTTTTCTGTAACTCAGGCTCATGTCCTGGTGGTAAGTAGGTTGCTGTACCTCTCTGACTCAGGAGATCAGCCTATTAAAGAATTAACTTCATCACTGGCTGGGTGTCTGGAGGGAGAGCAGTGGGTGTCATCTTCCTTGACTTCAGCAAGGCTTTCCATACTGTCTCCCATGACATCCTGATAGCAAAGCTGAGAGAGCATGGGATAGATGAGTGGACAGTGAGGTGGGTGGGGAACTGGCCATTGGGCCGACGAGCTCAGAGGGTGAGATCAGTGGAGCAGAGTCTGACTGGAGCCTGTGACAGCAGTGTCCCCAGAGCTGGGTGTTGGGTCCAGTCCTGTTCAATATCTTCGTTGACACCTTGATGAGGGAACAGCACCCACCCTCAGCAAGTGCTGATGATCCAGAACTGGGAGGGGTGGCTGACACAGGACACTGCGCTGCCATCCAGAGACCTGGCCAGGCTGGAGAGCTGGGCAGGGAGAGACCAGATGGGGTTCAACAAAAGAGAGTCTGGCACCTGGGGAGGAATAACTGCTGGAATCAGGACAGGCTGGGGTGACCTGCTGGAGAGGAGCTCTGTGGAGAAGGACCTGGGGGTGCTGGTGGGTGACAGGGTGGCCATGAGCCAGCAGTGTGCCCTGGGGCTGAGAGAGACAATGGGATCCTGGGGGCATCAGGAGGAGTGTGGGCAGCAGGTCACAGGAGGGGATCCTCCCCCTCTGCTCTGCCCTGGTCAGGCCCCACCTGGAGTGTTGTGTCCAGTGCTGGGCTCCCTGGGATAAAAAGGACAGGGATCTCCTGGAGAGAGTCCAGAGGAGGCTGAGGAGATGATGAAGGGCCTGGAGCATCTCCCCTGTGAGGAAAGGCTGAGAGAGCTGGGGCTGTTCAGCCTGGAGAAAAGAAGACTGAGGGGGGACCTTATTAATGTCTATAAATATCTGAAGGATGGGGTGCAGGGGAAATGGCCAGCCCCTTTTCAGTGTCTGTGGGGACAGGACAAGGGGCAATGGCTGCAAGTTGGAGCACAGGAAGTTCCACACCAACCTGGGGAAGAACTTTTCCCCAGTGAGGGTGAGGGAGCCCTGGGACAGGCTGCCCAGGGGGTGTGGAGTCTCCTTCTCTGGAGAGATTCCAGCCCCGTCTGGACGCCGACCTGTGCAGTATGAGCTGGGGAGCTGCTCTGGCAGGGGGTTGGACCCCAGGAGCTCTCCAGGGCCCTGCCAACCCCTACAACTCTGTGATTCTGTAACTGGTAAGTGGTACTCCATTGTACCTCAATCTCAAGCATGTCCAAGCAGTAGATTAGATATAAATGTGGAACTGCATCATCAGTTGGTCCTACTGTGACTGTAGCCTGTTAATGGCTGGTTTGCTCTTTTCGGTTGTACTGGTGCTCAGTGGATTCCTCATGCTATAAACCAACTCAGACTGGCCAAAACCAGGGAGCTTATAAACAGGGGGCATTTAACTTTTTAAAAGGGCAGACAATGGCAGGACAAGGGGGATGGATTAAAGCTAAAGGAAGGAAGGGTTAGATTGGATATTAGGGGGAAGTTTTTTCCATAGAGAGTGGTGAGGGGCTGGAACAGGCTGCCCAGAGAGGGGGTGGGTGCCCCGTCCCTGGGGGTGTTCAAGGCCAGGTTGGATGGGGCCCTGGGCAACCTTGTGTAGCTCCAGGCCTGAGGTTGGTGTCCCTGCCTGTGGCAGGGGGGTTGGAGCTCTGTGACCCTTGGGGTCCCTTCCAACCCATGCCAGTCTGTGATTCCTGGGCATTGAGAGGCTGTACACTCAGGCTGTTGGAGTGCCAGTTTAATACTGCCAGTTTCTCATAGTGCTGTATCTTCAGGTCTTTTCATGGAGTTTGATCACAAAGTGAATGACACTTCCTCTGGTAGAAGTTAAGACTTTCAAAGCATGCTTTTAGTATTCCCAACCTTAAAATCTCCTCTAGCTCTGTGGTTTGTGGCTTCTATTTTCTGCTGAATACAAATTTGGAAGTGAATCGTTCCTCACTTGCCATCTGGTGACTTCCAGTTTTCGTCTGGTTCTTAAAGTGTTTCCAGAGCTTCAAGGTTGGGTTTGGCCTGGGGTGCTAATGCACACTCTCTCAGTAATCTGTTCAATGGTTGTTCTCAACATAGCAGCAGCTGTCATCATTTACAATTTTAGTATTTAGGGGAAAAAATCAGCTGATTCTGACATTAGATCACAAGCTTCTCCTGATTAAAAAATAATGTTTAGACAAATGGTAGTGTCCTGTGTTTGAACTGCATCTTCCTTTCTCTCTCCATCTCTGTTTCTCACCTCCTACATCTTCACTATCACTCCTGTTCAGCTTGCTCTTTCAGCTGCTGGGGATTCCTCTGCAGAGGCTGCAGTAAATCACATCTTTAACATGTAACACATCCTGAGAAAACCCCATCACCTAACAGTGTGGAGTTCTGGGAAGTGTATTGCAGTAATTATTGGGGGGAAAATCCCTGGAGCTGTGTAATGGAAAGTTCTTCAAGGAGATCTTCCTCACAGTTTCTGCCTGGTAAAGTTGTAAGATAAACTCAACTTGACCTGTGAAACAGCATGGAGGTTGGAATGCCTGCATCTTAGAATCATAGAATCATAGACTGGCATGGGTTGGAAGGGACCCCAATGATCATAAAGCTCCAACCCCCCTGCCACAGGCAGGGACACCAACCTCAGGCCTGGAGCTACACAAGGTTGCCCAGGGTCCCATCCAACCTGGCCTTGGACACCCCCAAGAAAGATGTGGGGCTGTTGGAGAGGGGTCAGAGGAGCCACGAAGATGCTCAGAGGGCTGGAGCAGCTGCCCTACAAAGAGAGGCTGAGGGAGCTGGGCTGGGTCAGCCTGGAGAAGAGAAGGCTGTGGGGGGACCTCACTGCAGCCTGCCAGTCCCTGAAGGGAGTAGAGGAACAGGAGGGGAATCAGCTTGTTCAAAGGGCAGACAATGGCAGGACAAGGGGGATGGATTAAAGCTAAAGGAGGGAAGGGTTAGATTGGATATTAGGGGGAAGTTCTTTGCAGAGAGAGTGGTGAGGGGCTGGAACAGGCTGCCCAGAGAGGGGGTGGGTGCCCCGTCCCTGGGGGTGTTCAAGGCCAGGTTGGATGGGGCCCTGGGCAACCTTGTGTAGCTCCTGGCCTGAGGTTGGTGTCCCTGCCTGTGGCAGGGGGGTTGGTGCTCTGTGATCCTTGGGGTCCCTTCCAACCCATGCCAGTCTATGATTCTCTAGTGCTACCAGTGTTAATTGCCCCATATGTAGGGATAGCAATTCTTACCTCTCTGTCTGTGTGTTTTACAGCCTGTAATTTGCCTTGTGCTTGGGGCAAAAAAGGCTGGAAAGAGGTTTAAAGGCAGTTCCTCTTTTTTCCCCACTCTTCTTCCCAGTGCCTACTTTTACCATGAATGATGAGAAGGTGTTGGTGTCCACAACAGCTTCTCAAGTTTCAGAAGTACAAAAAAAATAAAGTATCCCTGGTGAGAAATGTATCTTACCATTTCCAAATGCATTGCTGGGAGGAGCCATCAAAGAGCAAGATGTAGCTGCAGAGGGGAAAATGATGGAAGAATAGAATGTGGCTGAGGAGACCTTAGAAGGCAGGCAGATTGTTTTTTAGGCCAGATCATGCTGGTTTGTGTTTTGGAAACAGCAATGAGAGCTGTCAGCATCCAGGAAGTGTTCAAAACAGACAAAAATCTGTGACTTATTTCAATATCTATGTGATCTTCTGTGTGAAGATAGACACATGAGAGTTATTTTTAAAAGCATGTGAAGCTCCTCAGAGAGCCTTGTTAAAGAATGTATTTGTAGCCTAGATACTTACTTACTCAGGGATGTTTTGAGGAAAGCTGAATGTCTTTTCTTAGATTGGCTTTTCCTGAATGGGAGATCTCTACAGGTTACATTGACAGACAAATCAAACGGTGTTGGGATCAGCTGGAGCCCTCCAGCAGGGTTTGAGGACAGCATCAGGGAAGAAGTGAGATTCTTAAAGGAGGGTAAAATATATCTGAGAACAGGGCAGAGGAATGCAAAGGTGTAGGATGAGAGAAGGAAGCAAAATGCCTGGAAAGAAACACACCAAAGTAGCAACAGGCCACAGAGAGTAGAAGAAATGCAGCAGGAGCAAAGACACTGCTGGCTAGCAGGAAAGAGAATCTCAGAGTTGTAGGGGTTGGAAGGGCCCTGGAGAGCTCCTGGGGTCCAACCCCCTGCCAGAGCAGCTCCCCAGCTCATACTGCACAGGTCGGTGTCCAGATGGGGCTGGAATCTCTCCAGAGAAGGAGACTCCACACCCCCTGGGCAGCCTGTCCCAGGGCTCCCTCACCCTCACTGGGGAAAAGTTCTTCCCCAGGTTGCTGTGGAACTTCCTGTGCTCCAACTTGCAGCCATTGCCCCTTGTCCTGTCCCCACAGACACTGAAAAGGGGCTGGCCATTTCCCCCTGCACCAGAACTGTTGGAGAGGGGTCAGAGGAGCCACAGAGATGCTCAGAGGGCTGGAGCAGCTCCCCTACAGAGACAGGCTGAGGAAGCTGGGCTGGTTCAGCCTGGAGAAGAGAAGGCTGTGGGTTGAACTGGGCTCCTGATCTAGTAGGAGGTATCCCTTCTCATTGGAGGGGGGTTGGACTAGATGACTCTTTAAGCTTCCCTTCAAACCAAAACTATTCCATGATGCTACAGTTCTGTGATTTTATAAAGTATCACTGTTCAGTACTGTATTAGAAATAAATAATAAAAGCTTTATAGCTTTTAAACTTTTAGTCTATTCTAATTGAATTGTACTTAATTGACAGTAGGCTATTGGCAATCTCAGTATTGGAGATCTGCTTTAGTATCACTCATTACAGTTGATGAATGGGATCCAGTTTCTCTGGAGAAGTGGCTAAGCAATATTATCTGCCAAAGCTACTTGAACTGCTTTAAATCCATCTGCCTCATGTTGCATTATAGCTTGGTTTTGGTAGTCCTTACCCTTGTTTGAAATCCACTGTCATTCTAATACAAGTGTAGCCTTTGAAACTTTTCTGCAAGCAGTTCCAAGTCTTCATTAAATTTATTAAACGTAGGTGGATGGTGTTACCCAGGATAGCTGAGAAGCAGAGGCTTGAAGACTTGTTTCTATATCACAAGTGGAGTTTTAATTCAGTTCATGCAACACAGCAAACATCTAACATGGTTAGGATGAAAAGGAACAGAGGAAGTGGGTAAAGCTTTTTCCTAGGAGTCTGGTATTTAACACCAGAGAAGTTAATATTTTTGTTCAATAATTAAAATTTTATTCTGATATCTGCATGCTTTTATGCAAAAGAAACAGTGTCTTGTGTTGAGATATGCTGCTCATGTGGTACAGCAAAGATCATCAGCAGTTTGGGTAGAATTGCTCACACAAGCAAGGCCACAAGTCTGTTTGCCTGACATACCTGTCCAGGACTGAGAAGGCAGAGCCACCTGCCTGTGGGGCCAAGCCAATGAATGCCAAACACAGAGGAGAGCCTGATGGAGACTTCTGAGATCCTTCATTGACACCTTGATGGGGGAACAGCACCAACCCTCAGCAAGTGCTGATGATCCAGAGCTGGGAGGGGTGGCTGACACAGGACACTGCGCTGCCATCCAGAGACCTGGCCAGGCTGGAGAGCTGGGCAGGGAGAGACCAGATGGGGTTCAACAACAGCAAGGGGAGAGTCTGGCACCTGGGGAGGAATAACTGCTGGAATCAGGACAGGCTGGGGGGGACCTGCTGGAGAGGAGCTCTGTGGAGAAGGACCTGGGGGTGCTGGTGGGTGACAGGGTGGCCATGAGCCAGCAGTGTGCCCTGGGGCTGAGAGAGACAATGGGATCCTGGGGGCATCAGGAGAAGTGTGGGCAGCAGGTCACAGGAGGGGATCCTCCCCCTCTGCTCTGCCCTGGTCAGGCCCCAGCTGGAGTGTTGTGTCCAGTGCTGGGCTCCCTGGGATAAAAAGGACAGGGATCTCCTGGAGAGAGTCCAGAGGAGGCTGAGGAGATGATGAAGGGCCTGGAGCATCTCCCCTGTGAGGAAAGGCTGAGAGAGCTGGGGCTGTTCAGCCTGGAGAGAAGAAGACTCAAGGGGGACCTAATCAATGTCTATAAATATCTGAAGGGTGGGATGCAGGGGAAATGGCCAGCCCCTTTTCAGTCGTCTGGACGCCGACCTGTGCAGTATGAGCTGGGGAGCTGCTCTGGCAGCGGGTTGGACCCCAGGAGCTCTCCAGGGCCCTTCCAACCCCTGGGATTCTGTGATTCCTAAAGCAACTTTCTGAGCAGTAATGGAGGCAAGGCATTTTATTGATAAAGAAGTCTTACTGAGAAAAGTCACAAGGTTTGTCTCTTTCCCAGAACTGACTTGCTGTGTATGTTTCCCTTCCCAGGGCCTGGACAGAGGGTACTTCCACGTGAGAGGAAGAGGGCTGGCAGAAAGCAGGGATTCAGCAGCCTGTTTCCCTGTCCCTTATGACCTGCCACCAGAACAATATGGGAGCAAAGGTGAGGTGTGACTATCTCTTCTGTTTGGAGCAAACTAGTTTGAGTAACTCTGAGTCCTTGGAACACTGGTATGTTCTAAAGCATTATTTTAATATTTTGGTGGCATTGACTGCATTTGAGATGGGATCAGTCCCACGTTCTGCTTGTGACTTTGAAGAAAACTCTGGAGACTTTTAGTTCTGATTTTATTGTTTGAGTTTTGGATTGACAACCTAAATATCTTTGATGCCTCTTCTGAGATTCTTGCATAGAATCCCAGACTGGTCTGGGTTGGAAGGGACCCCAAGAGTCACAGAGCTCCAACCCCCCTGTCACAGGCAGGGACACCAGCCTCAGGCCTGGAGCTACACAAGGTTGCCCAGGGCCCCATCCAACCTGGCCTTGAACACCCTCAGGGACGGGGCACCCACCCCCTCTCTGGGCAGCCTGTTCCAGCCCCTCACCACTCTCTCTGGAAAAAACTTCCCCCTAATATCCAATCTAACCCTTCCCTCCTTTAGCTTTAATCCATCCCCCTTGTCCTGCCATTGTCTGTCCTTTTAAAAAGTTGATTCCCCTCCTGCTTATAAGCTCCCTTCAGGGACTGGCAGGCTGCAATGAGGTATAGAGGCTGTTCAGCTGGGCTGGTCACCATGTCACCTTTTTAGAGGAAGAAGTCCTAATTCCTTTTCAGCATTTCACATGTGTTTCTCAAAACTCCATCTCCTTCCTCCACTGAGTCTAGATTAAAGCCCTACTTATACGTCTGGCTAGCTTGTTGGCAAAGAGACCCTTGCCTTGCTTGGTCAGGTGAATCCCATCAGGCTTCTCACAGGTAGATCCACCATCACAGAAGCCAAAATCCTTGAGTGTGGCACCCCCAGGCACTCCTGTTTGATAGGATGCATGTAACCTGTCTGCTTTAGGAACTTCCTGCTTACCTGAGAGAATTCTTTAATGGTATTTCATTTTTCCCCAGGGAAAAATACTGTCTCAATGTAGAAATAATTATGGGAGCCACTGTAATGTTTGATTGAGTACAACACACACTTTGCATTTCAGTACTGTCACTGGGGAGGAGCAGCAGGGTTTGTGCCTGAGCTACTAGCTAAGGGGATAGAATGTATTACATGTTAGCATTATTATTGACCTGGTTTTCAACTCCTCTTATGAGTGTCAGTGGTCAATTACCAGCTGATGTTCCAGAAAGTGCACCTTGTGGATGAATTACCATGTTCAACCAGTTTTAACTGTTGGTCTCTGGGACATGTATGCACTGTCTGCTTGGTCAGTGATGCTCGGACTGATGGTTTGTGCAAGGTCCTTCTAAAAGGTGGTACAAATATTTTTTTATTTAAAATAAAAAATTAAAAATTAGAATTTGTGTATATTTGCAATGTGTTATGCTATCTTCAGATGAAAATGTATTTGGATAATTAATAATATTCTTTTGATTTCTGCATTTAACCTACTGTCTCAGTCAACTTTATATGGATTTCAAGTAAATGTAATGATTTTTTCCAAATAGCTTTTTTTTACTTTTTTGTATAGAAGGCTTATTTCTTTAGAGAACCCATTTGTCTGTAGCTCAGCTTTCTCCTGAGAGATCAACAAGTGTCCAAATTCAAGTTGTCTAAGCTTTGGCAGTGGAAGCCAAGTCAGCTGCCTGTGCCTTTTCATATCTCTTTCCTGAATATTCTGTCTCAGTTCCTCAGTCTCTGGCAGAAAAGATGTTTAAAGAATTCCCATGTTATAGGATGGACTCAGAGAATAATCTGTCCTTAATAATACAGTTATCAACTCCCAAAGTCTTTGGAGAGTGATATAAATAGATTTATTTTAATAAAGCCTTAAGAAGCAGAAATGCAATTATCCTTTCCCTAAAGAAACCATATTGACTGATCCCTGTAATTGAAGGAGAAAAGGCTCCCAGGGATTTTCCATGAACTCAGATTCTCTAATCATGGGAAAACAAAAGTACACATTGCTTTCTTATAATAAAAAAAAAAAATCCTATCAGCAGCAGGAGGGAGAATAAGCAGGCAGAACACTGAACAGATAGTCAGCAGCATGGCCATATATTTGCCACGTAAAGTTCTAAGTAGAAGAAAATACCTGTACTGATGGCAATTCAAATCTTGGATCAGACATACTTCATGTTACAGAATTACACTCTTGGATAATGTAACAAAGAAAAGCTGTTCCTTAGTTTGTGGAAAGAATTTAATTGCAGAGCTTCTTTGTCATTCAGTCACAGTGGCTTTCTGTCATGTTAATTAGTGTTCATCAGATGGGACCAGACTTCAGTGTGAAAACTGTTACATGAAATAAATGCATCTTGAACTTGAAAAGCAATAAAATACATCTCAGGACATACAATGATGAACTCCTCAGTAAATGTTATAAATAATCTGTCTAGTTTCAGCTATAATGATTCATGAGGTTGATCCGTGATCTTTTAGAATCCATTAAGTTGAATTATAATAACTTGGGAAGCGCCTCAGAAAAGTGCATCATCACATCAACACTTTGACAAACAAAGCAAATCCTGATTTTTAAACTGCACTTTTGGGTTTTCTTTTTATTTTTCCCCAAGAAGTGGTCACAGTCCTGGCCTTCAGGAATTACCATATTGTTTGCCAATATTATTGATTCCACATCTATATCCTGCCTACCTTTCTCCCTTCTTGAGAGCTTTCAGGTGTGATTTTCTTGAATTGGGAGGAACAAGATGCATTCCTTTTTAAATGCCATGCTCATCCATGGGAGGGGAGAAAAGAGGCTGAGGTGTTACCTGCAGATGCTGAAAGGGAGAACTTTCCAATCTCATGCAGCAGGGAGTAAATTGCTGTGTTGGAAGGTATATGTAGAATGACTAGAAGAACTGGCTATCTGTGAGTATCCTTTCTGTGTATGTGTGCACTTAATACTTCAAAGCTACATTTTTCAGTTGGAAAACATGTAAAATATGCAAGAATCCAGTCTGCATTTGCAAATCAAAAGGAGTAGCTCTCACCCAGGTCTCCACTCGAAGTGCAAGTGACACTTGTGTTTGAAATTTTAGGAAGAGGATAACAAAGATGCTGTAATTGTATTTTATACTTTACTATTCAATTGCATGTTCCTGTAATTCAGTGACTGCTGGGTTTGGCTGTACATACTGTACTGCCATCTGTCATACTTAGGAGAACGTGAAGTTTTAAGATGACTTGCTGGCGTGTTGGACCTACGTAGTATACTAGCAAACTGCACTTGTAAATTACTAGTGTTAAAACTTGTGAAACAACCTTGCTGTGCCTTTGTCAGGTCATAAATTTCATATTCTGTAACACGATCTGAAAACATGGGGATTCTTTGTGTGGTTAATTAGGTGTACCTGAAAAAATTCATCATGTTCTCTATCTAGGGCGCTTCTGTCTTTCACAGAATCACAGAATCCCAGGGGTTGGCAGGGCCCTGGAGAGCTCCTGGGGTCCAACCCCCTGCCAGAGCAGCTCCCCAGCTCATACTGCACAGGTCAGTGTCCAGACGGGGCTGGAATCTCTCCAGAGGAGACTCCACACCCCCTGGGCAGCCTGTCCCAGGGCTCCCTCACCCTCACTGGGGAAAAGTTCTTCCCCAGGTTGCTGTGGAACTTCCTGTGCTCCAACTTGCAGCCATTGCCCCTTGTCCTGTCCCCACAGACACTGAAAAGGGGCTGGCCATTTCCCCCTGCACCCCATACTTTAGATATTTATAAACATTGATTAGGTCCCCCCTCAGTCTTCTTTTCTCCAGCCTGAACAGCCCCAGTGAATTATAGAATCATAGAATGTCATGGGTTGGAAGGGACCCCAAGGGTCACAGAGCTCCAACCCCCCTGCCACAGGCAGGGACACCAACCTCCGGCCTGGAGCTACACAAGGTTGCCCAGGGCCCCATCCAACCTGGCCTTGAACACCCCCAGGGATGGGGCACCCACCCCCTCTCGGGGCAGCCTGTTCCAGCCCCTCACCACTCTGTCTGGAAAAAGCTTCCCCCTAATATCCAATCTAACCCTTCCTTCCTTTAGCTTTAATCCATCCCCCTTGTCCTGCCATTGTCTGTCCTTTGAACAAGCTGATTCCCCTCCTGTTCCTCTGCTCCCTTCAGGGACTGGCAGGCTGCAATGAGGTCCCCCCACAGCCTTCTTTTCTCCAGGCTGAACCAGCCCAGCTCCCCCAGCTTCTCTTCATAGTGAAATGTGATAGTCTTCCAGAGCCTTGCCATGGCGCTTGCTTTGTCAGAGATTTCAGATAATCTTGAAGTAACAGTGGGGCAGCAGCAGCCTGGTTCATTTCACTGCGTGCCAGCTCTGGTGCTTACAGTGGGGCAAGGGGGAAGCAGCCATACTAGGCCGCAATTCCTGTAAGGTGCAATTGAGACAAAATTAGGGTGTCAGAAACAAAGAACTGTGCTTGAAAGGTGTGGAAGGTAGGTAGATTGAGCACACTTTAAATCTACCTGGCTGGGCTATAAATAGGACACAGTTAACTTTTTTTTTTTAAGCCCAGAAGATCATAGGGTTTCACTTCCCAAAGTTTGGCAGCCATTTCAGTGCTCAATGCCAAGCAGCTACACTCACACAGTATTGGTAGGCAGTCACTACCTTGCTGCTGTAGCTCCTGTTAGATTGTCCTGGCTTCACCTGAGAGGGTTCATTTTCTTCATGGTAGCTAAGATGAGGTGCTGCTTTGGATTTGTGCTAAAAACAGTGTTTGTTATGCAGAGAGGTTTTTGTATACATAGAGGTGTTTTGTTACAGGCCTCTTGTGCTTCTTTCACTGTAACAGTGAGAAATAATTTTTAATTGGATCTGACATTTGGAAAATAACTGAATTATTTGATTCGGTGATGAGTTTTACATATGGTTTATTAAAAGAGTATCAGGTGGTTTATCAAACCAATGCCATCCTATTAATAGAGCAAAGTATGTTAATGGGTACCTTAAGAAAGTTTAATTAAGATAGCCACAATAAAAAAGAACTAAATTAAGTATTGATGTCTCTCAGAGTGCTCTAAGGGGTGACTAAAGTTGTTTCTGTACATCTAAGTCTTCCTCTGGCTGTATGTTTTGCTGAACAAAATGGCCTAACTGCAGATGGTGTTGAAGATGGATGGTCCAAGTTGCATCCTGTGACAGATTCCATTCTATTCCAATGTCGTAGAGGGCAATGATCAAATTTGAGTGTATGCTTGAAGCCATCAGTGCTTTTTCCAACATTTGCTTTATTCTGTAGCCATTCTTATAACTTTTGATGTTTACTACATGGTGAGGTATTCACCTCACATACAAAAGATAGGCATGGCTCTCAGGCAGGACACTATTTCGCTTCTATTAGAGGGGGGACCTCATTGCAGCCTGCCAGTCCCTGAAGGGAGCTTATAAGCAGGAGGGGATTCAACTTTTTAAAAGGATAGACAATGGCAGGACAAGGCCATTGACAATAATGCCATTCTGTGATTCTATGACACTGGTAGAAGTAGCTTAGGTAAATAATAGTGCTCCTTTTTTTTTTTGTTTTGGGTTGTTTTTTAAGAGATGACTCAAAGCCTGGATATCCTACAGTTGACCCAGTAACTTCAAGACCTCTTTTGGCAGTGCACTCTGAGTTAAGTGTTAGAGTTTCTTTCAGTTTCCAGTGCCTTTTTATTATTTTTTTTGTGTGCTTGGAAATCACCTATCCACCTTACCCAAAAGCTAACCAACAACTTCTTCCATCTAGAAGCTGTGTTTTGATTTTAGATCAGGGCAAGACATGGATGTTTGCCTTTATTTTCCTCACAGTAACATTGTCACAGCACAGGCTCTTCTTTCTCTGGTGATCACATTCCTGTGACCTGAAGCATCCCTATCAGTCTTCCTAAATTCTACATGTAGAGTCTTTCCAAGTCAAACAGATTCAATTTCATTGTCATTTCAAGCATTTTCCTATTACTCCCTTACTACTGTAAGCAGACAGTTCTGTAAAACATTTGCACAGGAGGGATATGTTTCACTGCAACATACTGGAAGTACAGTAGTAGAATTAAACATGCTGTAGTAGCAAGTAGTGATGAGTACTTGGTAGGAGTGTTCTCCCTGCCCCACGTTTAATTGGTGTGGTATTTGTCACAGTGTGCTGTTGTGCAATTTATACATCCCTTCATTACTGCCTCTGTCACTTTCTTACTCTCCTCTTCATATATTGTGAGAGCTGGCATTGGATCCTATGAACTTAAAATTGGACAATAGTAATCATAATCTAGAGCTTACCTAAAATTCCAGTAGACAAGTACGTAGCAAATCTCCTTGAGCAAGTATACATATATATCATGTAGGTGAGCAGCTTGGTTTTGATAAATGAATTACTCCTGTAATTCTCAGTACGATTCAGTTGCATCTCTGTGTTGCACAGATTAATGTCACTGTTCTTCAGGGCTCATTTTGTAGAAGGAGAAAAGAAGCAGGTGAGACTTACATAAACTTCTTCCTTGAGAAGAATCACTGAAAGGATTGAAGTCATTCTATTCTCTCTGTATTTCAGTAGGAGTAGCCTGAGAGGAGTAGAATAGTAACTCAGCTTCACAGACCAGCTGCTTTTCTGCAACATATACGTGGTAGGAGGACGAGCCTAGAGCAGGATGCAGAGCTAGCAGTTGGCTCCTGCTGCGTTGCCTTTTCTCCTTCCCAGGAGTGGGAATAGCTTCTGTATTCTGAGAGGTGGAGGGGGGGAACCATGTGCTGGAAACCTGGTTCTCATCTGCACATGTCCTGTTGGGAGCAGTGAGAGTTGAACGGGAACATTTCGGAGCACAGGCAGCGTGGTTCTTAGATGCTGAATTCTTGCTGTCTGTGTGAAAAATACAACTATCCTACAGCCTTTGCTTACAGTTCTGTTGGTTAAGAGATGTGCAGAACAAAACTTGCTGCCAGTGGGCCAGGCCAAATTTGGCTGGCTGTGTTACTGTTCGTGTCTACCATCTAAAATACAGTGACTTTACAGCTGGTGGGGAGTATCCTGGGTTATGATGATTACATTTAGAGTATTATTTTGAGGAAAGCAAAGCCTTTTGACAACTCTAAACCATACCATTTTAAAAAATAGCTGAATTCTAGTAACCTGAAACTGCACATGGGCTTGTGTGGAAATCGGTGGGAGCTTTTACTTCTTCCTTCCCCCAGAAGGAAGGGGGGGAAGAGGATCAAAATTTTACATCTAAACTGAATTGATAATGAGCATGTTTCTGTTTTGCTTTACAGATCAACCATGGATTTGGAATATTCCTTACACGAACGCCCCTGATACACATGGAAATATGTGGGTTCCCTCCTGAATGTTTCCAGCAGTCTCTGACATTTCACTTGCTGACACTGAGCCTGCCATGCTACTTGGAAAACTTCTTATTTCTGTTTTTTAAGCTGTAATGCCTGCTGTAATGGCTAACTGGTAGTTGAAAGAAACATTAAAGTGTTGATAATTGGAAGATTCTTGGTGAATCTATAACCATAGTCTTACAAATGAACCTGGATTTTTAAGTACCTTTTTATATTCTTTTTCCTTACTGTGGTTCCTAATACACTTTTCAAGATTAAAACAAGTGTAGGCTACCCTCAGATATTCTCTCTGCATTGTTAGCTGTAACAAATTGAATATTTACTGGTAAGTTTGCCCCAGTAGCTGGAGTAAAAGTTACTGTATGTAAAATTTATATAAAAATAAAGTGAATCTTCTTTCTAGAACCTTTGTTCTACCTTCTAAGTGTGTACCTTTCAACAGGATTGAAACTTTGCTTTGTAATTAGCACTTCTAATGCAAGCTCTATTATTTGCTGGTTTGGCTTCTTATTGTCTTGGAAGTTTGGCTTCTATATTTGTCTTGTAAGTTGTTTCCCAATCCACTCCCTACCCACCCTTTCCCCTTGCAGACACCCAAGGACTGTCCAAAACACTAAACTGAAGTGGATGGGCTTGGGTGCTGGGGGTTGTATGAGTAACTGGTCCTGCAGCCTGGAAACCTCATAGTACAGCATGGTTATTTATTCAGAATTCCCTCTGGATAGCAAATACTCTGACTGTGTAGCTGCTCCACTGCCCCCTCATTCATTTTGCAGTGTTGCATGATTTACCTGCAGCTCTCTGAGGCTCAGGTAACTGCAGTGTTCTTTCTGAAGTCCATCAGTAGGAATAAAATAAACCAAGCAATGAGTTCTGCTAGAACTCAGGACAAGCTGTGACCCAAAGCAGCTTGGGCTGTGGCGTACGCCCAGAAGCAAGGCCGTGCTGGGAAGCAGAGGTGTGGCAAGAGTGGGGGCTGGGGGTTGGTGTTGGGCTTTTCCAGACCAGGGAGAAACTCTCTCTGAAGAGAATCACAGAATCACCAGGTTGGAAAAGACCTTGGAAGATCAAGTCCAACCAATCCCATCCTGAGCTAAACCACATCCCTAAGTACCTCATCTCCCCTTTTTTGAACACACCCAGGGAAGGGGACTCAGCCCCTCCCTGGGCAGCCTGTTCCAGGCCCCCACAACTCTTTCAGTAACAAATCTTTTTCTAATGTCTAATCTAAGCCTTTCCCCATGTCCCATCTCCTGTCCCCTGGCTGAAGAGACCATCACCCACCTCTCCACAACCTCAAAACTGAACCAAAACTCCCGGGTGGCAGCAGTCTCACAGTCAGGCCTATGCACCCCAAACCCAGCTGGGCTGGAGGCAAGGCTCTTGACAAAACCTGTGGTGATTTTCTAGACATGCAGCCTCTCTCAGGTGCCAGGACAGACTGAAGAACGCTTCTTAACTGCCAGAATAAAATTACAGGTTTTTCTTTTTCTTGTGCTGAATATTTTGAAATTCCATTTTTCATACCACCCTAATTTTTTCCTCTCACATCAAGGCCCCACCGTTTGCAAAGTGGAGCTATGAATAATGAGGAAACAACAAATTAGACCAACCACAGCAGGATGTCTGACGTATGTAACTGGATTTGACTCTGGGATCTAGTTAAAGTGCTATTTAGGGCTGAGACTCGTGTGCTTCTACTTTATTTTTAAAATGTAGTTCAAATTTTAAAATGAGGAAAAAACCCCCACAACACTATCTGCAGAAGGAATGGTTATTTGACACAGTATCCTTTTTACTCAATAAATTGTTGATTAATTTCTCTTGCTACTGCTGAGAATGAATCTGTTCTGTTCCCTCTTTGAAATTAAGTGCTTTCCATTATAATAACAGTGTAAGAGTTTATTGTATCAATATTTATCAGTTTATTTACCAATGCTTGTGGAGCAAATAACATGCATGCATTGCTGCAGCACAGAGTTGCAAAGAGGGAAACGGTGTGTTTCTCTGTGTTGGAATGGCTAACTATTTGATCAAGCCCTGGCCCATTTTAATGGCTAACAGGATGAGTTATGTTCTGTGGAGCTCAGCTGGCTCCTAACCCCCAGCTGCAGAGGGTCCTGTACTGCCATTCAGCAAGACCTGGCCAGGCTGGAGAGCTGGGCAGAGAGAGACCAGATGGGTTTCAACAAAAGCAAGTGGAGAGTCTGGCACCTGGGGAGGAATAACTGCTGGAATCAGGACAGGCTGGGGGGGACCTGCTGGAGAGGAGCTCTGTGGAGAAGGACCTGGGGGTGCTGGTGGGTGACAGGGTGGCCATGAGCCAGCAGTGTGCCCTGGGGCTGAGAGAGACAATGGGATCCTGGGGGCATCAGGAGGAGTGTGGGCAGCAGGTCACAGGAGGGGATCCTCCCCCTCTGCTCTGCCCTGCTCAGGCCCCACCTGGAGTGTTGTGTCCAGTGCTGGGCTCCCTGGGATCAAACAGCCAGGGATCTCCTGGAGAGAGTCCAGAGGAGGCTGAGGAGATGATGAAGGGCCTGGAACATCTCCCCTGTGAGGAAAGGCTGAGAGAGCTGGGGCTGTTCAGCCTGGAGAAAAGAAGACTGAGGGGGGACCTTATGAATGTCTATAAATATCTGAAGGATGGGATGTAGGGGGAATGGCCAGCCCCTTTTCAGTGTCTGTGGGGACAGGACAAGGGGCAATGGCTGCAAGTTGGAGCACAGGAAGTTCCACAGCAACCTGGGGAAGAACTTTTCCCCAGTGAGGGTGAGGGAGCCCTGGGACAGGCTGCCCAGGGGGTGTGGAGTCTCCTTCTCTGGAGAGATTCCAGCCCCGTCTGGACGCCGACCTGTGCAGTATGAGCTGGGGAGCTGCTCTGGCAGGGGGTTGGACCCCAGGAGCTCTCCAGGGCCCTCCCAACCCCTGGGATTCTGTGATTCTATGAAACCGCCCATCAGCGAGGCCACAGGGTGGAAGGGGAGGAAACTCTGCAGAGCTGCAGAAGGATGTGGCACCCCACAGAAGGAGACATCAAGGTGGACAACTGAAAATTTGGTTTCACAGTGGCACTTCAATATTGGACTCCGTTGCTGCAGTCATTAACGTAATGTAAGGAGATTTGCTCTCTCCTGGGACAAGGAAGGAAACTTAGTGGTTGCTTGTGGTTCTGAAAAGGTTAAATTTTCTGTCCAGGACAGCGTAGCACTGCAGTTTCTTACTGGAGTCATCCAGTAATGCAATGATCTGATTTTGGTTTGTTGCAGACCGTGATGCAAGGATCTATCTAGAGTCCTTTCACTGCATTTAGAATGAAATCCAGCATCACAGAAGGCAAAAAAGGTGTGAAGGAGACTGTGTTTTGTTCTATGCTAGATGTGCAAGCATGCATCAGGTGTGCAAGCATGCAAGCAAGCATAGCCATCTCACTTGGTGACTTTCCTAAATGCATCAATGATCTTTCTTCAGGAATTAATGCCTCGTACTTCCTGCTGTCAAGGCTTTCTATGGTTTTGATATTGTAACTATGCAGGCAAAGTAATGGAAATAACTGCACACAAAAGTCCAGGTAAATGAAAATTAATAAATAAAGATCGATACCAAGAACTAAATATTGGGATCAATAATGTAGAACATTGTTACTCACTGTGACACGCTCTGGCTACCCAGTGTGTGTATCTGTAAAAGCCAGAATGGAGATGTAATGTTCTTTATAATGCAGGATGCTGCCTAATCCTATAGACATTCCTACTGACACCAGTAAAGCTGCTGACCTTTTACTGCTGTGGGATTAACCCCTGTGACATGGGATATCAGGATGTTAACTGGATGCTTACATCAGTTTGTAGGAGTTCTGTCGTACCTCAGCGTCTCTTTGAAGCTGAGCAGCTGCAGTTGGCATCCCAAAGGGCAAAAGAAAAATAGCAAAAAGCACAGTAGGGTGAGAGGAGCTGTGTAAGCTGCTCAGAGAAGTAGGTTCCTATGTTTATCTGCAGTCTTTTTATGCTTGGCTTTTTTCTTTTTGTAATACACCAGCTTTTCTGCTTCTCTGTTTATCAGAATTCTCCCTCTACTCAAATCCCTGGTTACTGCTTTCTAAACGTTGCTGCAGTGCTGTCAAGGTATTGCCACCCTGTTGTATTAATCAGAGTAAGAACTTCATCCTTCAGCTGACAGTCTTTTGCCTTGCTTAGAATGGAGGAACATGAGGGGGCTCCTCAGTTCTCCTGCCAGCCCTTTTCCTGACTCCATTCTGACTTTACACGAGGTGATTTGTGTGTCTCAATTTCTCCCTTAAATCACTGCTATGCACAGGTCTAGACCCAGTGTAGATAAGCATGAACAAACCAAAAGATGTTGCCCTGAATTGTGCTCATTTGGAAAACTAAGTTTTCAACCCAACTGTTTGCCTCACCTGTTGAAATGCTGGAAGTTAAAGAGCACCTAACTGGAAAGTGGCTTCCAGAAAGAAGTCTAAGCTGTTTGTGAGGACAGCTCTTGTGGAGTCCCTTGTGGAGTCTTAAGCCTGGTCTTTCTGCCTTCCTTTCCCAGCTATAAAACTTAATTCCCAAACATCTTCATGTGAAAATATCCCTATAGGAGGATATTCTCTAAGTATAAATGAAATATTGTCTGCCCCAAGAATATGATGCTCTTCACCAGCCACGCTTTAGTAACTGACACAAAAGAGATGGAGAAAGTTTTCCCATTTCTCATGTCTGAAAATCTCCATACAGCCAGGTTCAGTGATACTTACTGTTAAGCATCTTCTCCTTTGTGAGGGATGAGCACACTAGATAAAAGCAAGAAGCAACATTCCTTATTTCCCCATTCACTCTGTCTCCCCCAGAGGCGAGCAGTTTCTTGGAAACTCAGAAAGCCACAGGGATGCTGAAAAGTTTAGTCTGCTCTAGATGCCCCAAGTGTCACATGTTCATCAAGTTTTGGGAAATTAGTTTAACATCAAGAGTTTTTAAGCCCCATAAGAAGTTTTGTTCAGTGTCCAATGTAACAGGTGGTTTCTTTGCTCTTTTAGCAAGATGTTTTATGATGTATAAGATTTGCTCAGAGTAAACTGCAGCTCTCCCATAGCTTCCCCACAGTTAAGCAGTGTGTTTTAGTTAAGTGTGCCAGCTTACCACTTCCAATTGAGATGTTTAATTAGAAAGCACTGACACTATCAATGAGAGTAACTACATCTCTGTGTGAGTCTTTAATTTGCTGATAGATTAATAATAGCTCTGTTCTGTCTGGACATGTGTTGGTAACTGTTACTAGTGTACTCAGTGACTGTAGCTTTTTTAATTACAGGGTTATCATTCAACATTAGCAACAGAACTAGTAAACACACTGGGTTTCTTTCATTATCCACAGCGGTGTGAAGCTTCACCACCAGCCTGCACACACAGAAGAGAAGGAGCTGTGTGCTTGTGGTGCTGAGGTGTAGGCAAACGTCACAGGTCTCCTGGCAATGCCACAAGTGGCTGTGATGAGGTTCACAGCAACACATTCAGTGCTCAGGCTCACAAGGTGTTAACTTGGAGTTCATTTCAATGTCTAACCGTTTTTCAACCTGAAATTGAACGATGGCTTTTTGTGTTGTCCTTACACCAATGAACACATTGTCTTTCTTTATTCAGCCTGCCTTAAATGCTCTGGATGGGCGACTGCATCATTGTTCCCAGCTCTCTACCCAAGAGCAATGGGAATAGTGGCCTTTTCTACAAGAAAGTGGTTTTTTTAGAATAAGCACGTTAACTAAACCAGCAGAAGTAAAGGAAGAAAAGGTGCCACCACCTGCACTACTTGTCAGCCATCTTCTCATTCGCTACGTCAGGATTCCAGTCAACACCAACTCACACTCGCTGTATCCCGCAACAGGGAGCATGTCTTTTGAAAGATGCTTTCCCAAGAGAGTAAATCACTGCACACCTTTCACAGTGTTTCAGTGTGGTGACAATCAGATTTTACCAATTCAGGGAACTGCAATTTTTGACACCCAGTGACAGTAGCCCGTTTTGTTGCCTTTCAAAACCATGCCAGATGTTCTTGCCTACATTAATGTAATGCTCCCTCTCATCCAAGACCAACACAAAAACTATCTGTTCCTCACTAGCAAAATAGTACATAGTAATAGGAGGAACTCAACTGTTGGAGAGGGGTCAGAGGAGCCACAAAGATGCTCAGAGGGCTGGAGCAGCTGCCCTACAAAGAGAGGCTGAGGGAGCTGGCCTGGGTCAGCCTGGAGAAGAGAAGGCTGTGGGGGGACCTCATTGCAGCCTGCCAGTCCCTGAAGGGAGCAGAGACACAGGAGGGGAATCAGCTTGTTCAAAGGACAGACAATGGCAGGACAAGGGGGATGGATTAAAGCTAAAGGAGGGAAGGGTTAGATTAGATATTAGGGGGAAGTTCTTTCCAGAGAGAGTGGTGAGGGGCTGGAACAGGCTGCCCAGAGAGGGGGTGGGTGCCCCATCCCTGGGGGTGTTCCAGGCCAGGTTGGATGGGGCCCTGGGCAACCTTGTGTAGCTCCAGGCCTGAGGTTGGTGTCCCTGCCTGTGGCAGGGGCTTGGAGCTCTGTGATCCTTGGGGTCCCTTCCAACCCAGGCCAGTCTATGATTTCATGATCCTTGGATAAGTCTTTGGATAATGTGACTGTTCTTCACGTTCCTTTGGGCAATCACATTGATGTCATGGGTGCAAGCAGTTAAAGGCTCCTTCCTGTTCCTGCTGTGCTAATCCATGCCACCCAAGGACAATTCAGATGGACAGAGACTTCAGTGGATGGTGAGGGTGTTCCATCTGCCTCGCTTGGCTGGGAGAGCACTGATTAGACCCATCTTTCTGGCTGGCAAACTGGCAAAGCAAGGTTGGTTTTTTTTCTCTGTAGTAGGAACTACCAATGAAGATACACCAGTAGTTTTGATGGAAGCATGGAGTTACCTTTAGCACGTGGCATGGAGCTTGACTGGCATCTCCTCTCCTTTATTTTTGGCTGTTTAACATCTCCCAGCATTGCTGCTAATTTTAACTGCCATATGTCTGTCTATGCTGAAAACTAATGAAGAGGAAGCCCGATCCTGCAACATGATGTGTTATGTATCACCTATGAATAACTACAAATAGGAAAAACAAAGAGGAAGCATGAGCCCCATGCACCCTTGGCTGTTGGTTTACTGTGCAAGGTGGGAGAAGGATTTGGCTTCTCTCTGTGCCCACACAGGTTTGTTCCCTCGTGCCCTGCAAGCACTGGCACTGAACCGCCCACAGCCCACCCCAGGACTGACGCCCAAATACACCTCGGGCTGTGAGACCACAGCTCTGACACCCACAATCACCCACCTTTAAGTGGGATCTCGCATTGCTAAGGACTTAGTGTTCATTCCCATTGCATCTTAACTGTAATCTATGTCGTACAGACCGAGGAAGGGGGCAGATGTAGATGTAGTAACACCTCATTAACCTGCTTTTAAGATAAAATATATATAAATACTCTTTTCACTGGAAAGGAGTATTTATATAGTAATACAGAATCACAGAATCCCAGGGGTTGGCAGGGCCCTGGAGAGCTCCTGGGGTCCAACCCCCTGCCAGAGCAGCTCCCCAGCTCATACTGCACAGGTCGGCGTCCAGACGGGGCTGGAATCTCTCCAGAGAAGGAGACTCCACACCCCCTGGGCAGCCTGTCCCAGGGCTCCCTCACCCTCACTGGGGAAAAGTTCTTCCCCAGGTTGCTGTGGAACTTCCTGTGCTCCAACTTGCAGCCATTGCCCCTTGTCCTGTCCCCACAGACACTGAAAAGGGGCTGGCCATTTCCCCTGCATCCCATCCTTCAGATATTTATAGACATTCATAAGGTCCCCCCTCAGTCTTCTTCTCTCCAGGCTGAACAGCCCCAGCTCTCTCAGCCTTTCCTCACAGGGGAGATGCTCCAGGCCCTTCATCATCTCCTCAGCCTCCTCTGGACTCTCTCCAGGAGATCCCTGGCTGTTTGATCCCAGGGAGCCCAGCACTGGACACAACACTCCAGGTGGGGCCTGACCAGGGCAGAGCAGAGGGGGAGGATCCCCTCCTGTGACCTGCTGCCCACACTCCTCCTGATGCCCCCAGGATCCCATTGTCTCTCTCAGCCCCAGGGCACACTGCTGGCTCATGGCCACCCTGTCACCCACCAGGACCCCAGGTCCTTCCCCACAGAGCTCCTCTCCAGCAGGTCACTATGTTTTACAGACCTGAATCCTACACCCCGGTTATTTTACAGTAGAGTTCAGCACTGTAGTAATCGGTAGATATTGATGAGTTTAGCTTTTTCTCTTTATAGAAACAACGATTTTTCCAGAAGGTTTGAATCGAGAGCTCTTTGGCCCTGGAAATAACGCTTTTTTAACCCCCCTGCAGTTGGAGAGCTGCCCTGTCTGCACGGAGCAGTTCCCTCCGCCCGCCCGGAGCTGGAGGCCGGAGGTGCCCGAACTTCCCGAGAGGGGAACCGGTGCCCAGACCTGTAGAGAGAGGTGCCCTCTTTTGGCAAAAGGGAGTAATCTGCTTTGATAGTAGGGGCGTATCTTTATCTGTGGGTTTGTACTCCCGGCCTGTGCAACAGGGCCCCTCAGCCTGGGCGGCACGGCGCTCGCCAGCCCCGCGGCCCGGGGCTGGGCACCGGACGGGGCAGCCCGCCGCGGGCGCTGGGAAGGGGACGGAGGACGGCAGGGGACTAGACCCCCGCCCCTCTGAGAGGTGGCGGCCGCAGGGCAGCCGCCCTCCGGCAGCCCGCCCCGCCAGGTGCCGGCCCGTCCCACCCTGCGCTGCCCAGAGAGAACCCTGAGACCCTCGGGGCGGCAGCCGCGGTCCGAGCGGCGGCCGCGCCGCTGCTGCCCGGAGCTTCCCTGGGGCGCCCGGCCCGGCGCTGCCCGGCGGCCATGGCGCGGGCAGTCCGCGGTCGGAGCAGCAGCCCTCCGCGGAACAGGGCGCAGGTGCCCCACGGCGGCGGGGGAGGGCGGCGGGGCGAGCTGCCGCCGGTCCCGCCTCACCCTCCTCCCCCGCCAGGCAGGAGGCGCCTGGCGATGCCTGTCCCTGCGCCCCGCTCCGACGTGCTCGGGGCGGGGGAAAGAGGGGGATATGAAACCGGCGGAGACGGGAGCCCGGAGCGGGGCGCGGCGGGGCTGAGGGTTTCTGTGGGGTGGGACGGGACGGGGCGGTTCCCTCGCCCGCAGGATGCGCCGCTGCCCGAAGCCAGTCCGCCGCGGGGCCGTGCCGGGCGCGGTGGGGCAGCGCCCTGCCCCCGGGACGGAGGTGCCGGCCGGCTCCCAGGAGCGCAGCTCGCCGCCGCCGCCGCCGGGCTCCGCGGCACCCTGATCTCTGCGGCCCCGCGCACGCCTGGCGGGCGGCGCCGTGATGCCCGGCAGCGGCGGCGGCGGCGGCGGGAGGGCCCCGACGTAGCGTGTCGGCGCGGCAGCCCGGTCCCGCGGGGCGGAGGATGGCGTGTCGCGGCGGCTGCTGCTCCAGCGCGGGTCGCCTGAACGCGGACAACGCGCGGTTCCTCCTGCTGGCGGTGCTGATCGTGCTGTACATGCTGTGCGGTGCCGCCGTCTTCTCGGCCATCGAGCTGCCCACGGAGCGGGAGGCCAAGGAGCGCTGGGAGCAGCGGCTGGAGAACTTCACCCGGCGCCACAACCTCAGCCGCGCCGAGCTCCGGCACTTCCTCCGGGAGTACGAGAAGGCCAGCGTGGCCGGCATCCGCGTCGACGACATCCGGCCCCGATGGGATTTCACCGGCGCTTTCTACTTCGTGGGCACCGTCGTTTCCACTATCGGTGAGCGGCGAGCCCGGCCGGCGGCCGGGGAGGGACGGGCGAGGGTCGGGTCGGGGCGAGGAGGGCGGGCGGGGACGCGCAGCCCCTTCTCTCCTCCCCAGCTCCCGGGGCGCGGTGCCTTGCGGCAGGTTCCGTGCCGGTCCTTCTCCTTGCTCCCACTTTTTCTCCTCTCCTCCTACCGAAAAGGCGCTGCCGCGGGGAGCCCCCCAGTCGCGGGGAGCCCCGCAGTCATGGGGAGCCCCCCAGTCGCGGGGAGCCCCGCAGTCGCGGGGAGCCCCCCAGTCCTGTCAGCCCCCCAGTCCTGTCAGCCCCCCGCCCTGTCGGGGAGCGCTGTGCTCTCCCGGGGCGGGCTGGGCATCCCGCGGGCCGGCAGCCCGGCCGGCAGGTCGCTGTCCGGGCGCGGTGCTCGGGGCGGGCAGCGCCGCGGCTGCCAGACTTTCCCCGGGAGTTTCGCCGTTCCTGCGCTGAGGAACTTGGTGAGACAACAGTCGCCCCCCAAGCCGAAAGCCTGAAGCAAAAGCTGTATGTCTTTTCCATCCTGGGAAGCCTTATTACGGCAAATCTCCGATAGGGAGGCAGGTGGTTGCATCGGCTGTGCGCTCAGGCGGGACCTTTCTGAGGATCCAGTGTGGTCTTGACAGCTAGAACATCGACTGAGTGGTGTCCGGCTGCGGAGTGCGGGGCTCGGAGGGGCGGGGGGGCTTCAAGCCGCTCGGCTCTGTGCTCTTCGGGCTTCCTGCGGCAGGACCAACAAGTGGGTGGGCACCGCGCGTTTCGCTTGTGAGCGAACCCGGGTTTGTTCAGGCTGAAGGAGCCTTCGGGGGAAGGTGATGTTGGATAGGCATTCCGGAGGGGCTGACAGGAGTACATGAAGACAAAAAGGCACAGCACCGGGGACTGACATCAGCACCCCAGGGAGCCCCTGGGTGTCAACAGAAAGTCGTCGTTCAGGCGGCTGCGGGGAGCCGGAAAGCCCCGGAGCTCGGTTCAGTTAGAGACAGGCGATCCGGTGTGCGTTCCCCGCCGTGACAGAGGGGCCACGACATCTGAGTGATGGTGTCTTCGGTCCACATCAGTCTCCCTCCGCGTGTGAGACACGGACGCAGAGGAACGACTGCTTCATCGCACACAGTTCCTTGGGAAATCACCAACCCTTGCTCCCTGAGCAGGGCTTTCGGGATGCTGGGCTTTCTGTAGGAGAGTTTGTGCTGCCTGTCCTGCCGTTCGTAGGACACCCGAGTCTTTCCAACGGCTCTGCTCAGCCTCTCCCCACACGGAGTTTCTCTAGGTCTGGAGTTCACTGGGCTGTGAGACATGTCCTCGGGCTGGTTTTACATTTCCTCGGGGCATCAAGGTTTGGGTGGTGTGTGTCCCTAGACCCAAGGGCTCTGCTGTTACCTAGAAGGTGTCATTTGAAGTAACTTACAACATAGCTAACCCCAGTTATGCAAACTGCTGCTCTTCGTTTGCGATTGTAACATCCCCCTTAAGGTGTGTTTGTATGATGAAAAGACAGGGTTGATGCTCACCTTTGCTAGCAGCCTTAAAATCATGGGAGAGACATCTCCAAAGTCCACGTGGTCCACTTCTGTGCCTACAGGAGGTCAATTACATGCAGCTTTACCCCACCCCACCCCCCCTGTCCCTGATAGACTTTTGTCCAGTCTGCATTGGTGGAGACCCCACAACTTCCACAAGGAATCCAGCCTTGTGCATTGTGGAGATTAACATCCAGACCCTTCTTTGGACCTGGAGTTGCTCTTTCTCGGTCTTATCTATGGTGTCACTTTCTCAGTGTGTTTTATCAATGGCATCACCCTTTCTTTATCTTCTCTGTGGCACTGCTGTTTTGTGAGACTGATGGTGTGTTCCAGCTCTTTATCTCAGCTGCATGCTGGGCTCTCCGGATGTTCACAAGACTGTTGTGCTTTGGCCAGATGCCCTCAGCTGCTCCAGGCAGGAGCACAGTCCTGCAGGCTCTGCAACCACACATTTGTTTTTATCAGCTGCATTGGGGTCCTAACAACAGATTTTGTTTTACACAGCTCATATCAATATTTTGCTGTCTTCATAGCCTTTTCCTAATGGCCATGTATTCTTTCATGCCCCAGGACAGTCCCCCACAATTAGTGTGTAACTCCAGCTGTGACCTTGCTGGTTCTGAGAAAAGCAAAGGATTATTTTGTGTGGTTTTCAGTCTGTACTTCTGGGGACTGTGTACATTTCTACAGGTGAAAAAACCCTGGTGCCTTCAGATAAAAGCACTTTTTCAGAATAGGTGCTTTTATGGTGTGTTCCTAATATCAGCTAACCTTCTCCACTCAGTACTATGTGCTGGTGGAGAAGCTTTTGATTTAGCAGGCAAATTGTTGCAGAAGCAGGTCTCTTTTACTTCTTTGATAAAATTTGTGTATTTTTTTTCTCTTTTGCATAGTGGAAAGCTATTTTCTACTCCACCAGTGTGTTTCTTCTGCAGTAAATAAGGCAAACCTAACCTTACCTGTAGCATCACCCCCTTCCTGAACTTTAACTGGAGAGAAATGCCATCATGTGGTTTTGACTTTCAGAGGAAAGAAGAGAGTTTTGCAGTATCTAAGGGAATAATACTGTCCTTTTAATTAAGATTCATATAAAATATTTGTCATATAGATATCGGAGCATGCTGTCAGGGCATCAAGAGGTCAAAACTAAATATAACCACCCTATGCTCCTTTGGCAAGAAAATTCAAAGCTAAACAGAGCTGAACCATCAAATAAATAAATAGTCCTTTCTCAGTTTAGTAATTTAGTTCCATAAAAGGGTTCCCTTCGTGTCTTTTGCTTAGTGGGAGCCAGGGCTGAGGTTACACATGCAGTAAGTGGAAGCATGAGGAACGTAAAAAGGTACCCACAGATACCTCCCCAGCTGGGACACTGCCTGGACTAGCCAGGAGGTGATCCCAAGGAAGAAGATGGGGTCGAAGCCTCTCCATTCCATGAAGGCAGGTGCCTAACTCTGACCCAGAGGGAAGAGGTCATGTGTGTTTAGTAGGCTCCTCCATAAGCCCACTTCTGTTTCCGATCAGCCCTTTGTGGTGCCCCTTCTGCCTAGACATTGAGTGGTAGTAGTACTGTCTCAGGATGTGAGAGATCCAGGTGCCGTGAAGCAACATCTCAGCCTCTCAGCAGAGTGCCCTGACCACCAGAGGAATCATTTTTACCCAGGACTCCCAGTGTTTTCCATTGAAACTCTTCTACTTTGCATAGACTAATAAAATATTACAGAATCACAGAGTTGTAGGGGTTGGAAGGGCCCTGGAGAGCTCCTGGGGTCCAACCCCCTGCCAGAGCAGCTCCCCAGCTCATACTGCACAGGTCGGCGTCCAGACGGGGCTGGAATCTCTCCAGAGAAGGAGACTCCACACCCCCTGGGCAGCCTGTCCCAGGGCTCCCTCACCCTCACTGGGGAAAAGTTCTTCCCCAGGTTGCTGTGGAACTTCCTGTGCTCCAACTTGCAGCCATTGCCCCTTGTCCTGTCCCCACAGACACTGAAAAGGGGCTGGCCAATTCCCCCTGCACCCCATCCTTCAGATATTTATAGACATTGATTAAACATTGATACTCTGCAGACCAGTAAAGCAAGGTCTAAGTCCCAGTTTGCTCCTCGTTTATGCCATGTTTACAGAGGAGCACAGGGGTTGGTCGGCTCCAGACACTCAGCAGCATGAGACTGTGAGGCTGCAACCATCAGCAGGCATCCTTAGAGATCAGGATCTCTGAGGTACCTTGGGATACGAGTGCCTCCAAGAGGTAGGGAGCTGCTGTCCCCATGGTTGAACATCTGTGTTGTGTCACTGCTTGTCTTTCATGACAGACACCTGGGCACTCTCAATTCTACTGAAAATAGGTGGACACTACTACCTTTGAGCAATGCAGGGGCTTAGCATACTGGGATATTGGCAGCATCTAGAGCCTCCTCTGCTCTTTGAATCCATTGGATAATAACAATTAATGACCTCAGCTGCATCAAGTGAAGAATTTATCAGTACATCAAGACACCCTTATCTCAGGTACAGCTGTTTTTCTTTGAATAACTTCACAAAATTGAAAGGACTTTGTTTCCTTTTTCTTTTTCAATACGCTATCAGTGCCCACCTCAGCCCATATAATAACCTTGGTTAAAAGCTGGTTATTTTAACTGTAAATGGAATAAAATGTGTCTTGTCATAAAGGTGTAGCCTAAAGGAAGCAACTCCTCAAACTGACGTATGATATGGCTGCCCTTTCCACAGGCTGGTGGGGGTTGGAGGGTATCTCTGGAGATGGTCCTCTCAACTGCCGTGCTCCATGCAGGGTCAGCTCAGGGCTGTGTCTTGTCAGGGTTTAGATATCTCCATGGATGGAGACTCCATAAGCTCTCAGGGCAACCTGTATCAGTGTTTGGCCACCCTCACAGTAAAAGATGGGGTTTTTTCTCCTGTTCAAATGGAGTTTCCTATATTTTACTTCATGCCCATTGCCTCTTCTGTTTTCTGTGTGTGGCACGGAGGAAGAGGAGGAAATGATATCCTCTTTACAAGATGAGTTACACTTTCTAGAGAAGTGGTCAAAATGTGCATCCTGCCTCTCCACAGGAAGCTGCCCCATGTTGGGCTGGTGGTGTAAAAGTCTTGGTGCAAGGTGAGAAAGGAGCTTTGTCCACTGATGCACTACCCAAGGCCCAGGAGGTAGAATTTCTTGGAGTGATGGGTGAGATTTTTACAGCAGAGAGTGATGAGCAGCTACACAGTGTGTTGTACAGAGGAGTCCCAGCACTTTCTCCAAGCAGCCTAGAGAGGGCTACTGAGGGGAGCATCATTTGCTCATGGGTGAATCTGCCTGGGGTGAGGCAGCTGTCCTGTCTGTGTGACAGCTGTCTGTCACAGAGTGAAGGGGGGAGTGCTGACCTATGTCAGAGAACATGCTGGCTTCCTCATTTTCACCTGTGTAAATCACCTGAGCGATGATGGCTGTGCAAAAGAGAGAACATGTGTGTGTGATAATGCCCATCCAGCCACCGAGGTCATTAAAACCAGAGAGCTGGGCTACTGCTTGTAGCCTTCAGGTCACCCAGGCTTTCCCATATGAGCAAAGAGTGGCCATTGCACTGAGTGCTGCCCCTGGGGCCAAAGGCCAAGCTTGGTCCTGGTGTCATGGAAACCATAGGATGTGCCATTACCTAACCATGCCATGCCTGAACTATTGGAACTTGCACAGTACAAGGTGTGTTGTTCTCCCAGCTGACATTTTTCCTCTTTAAATATTGTTTATGCTGCTCAGGTGACCTGCTTTAACTGCTCAGCTATGACTGGGACTGTGTAATCCCAGGTGGGACAATGAGATAAGCTCACAGGAGCTAGCCTTTTCTTGCTCATAGATTCATTCCATTTCTAGGTTTTTCTAATCATAGATTCTGGTCTTCTCTATTCTCTTGGTGAGATGACATTTCAAGAAATTGGTGCCTATGCAGTGTGTGTCCTGCCATTTAGCAGAAAGTAATACAAGTTGGTGCTTTTATTTATGCTCCTAGCTGTGCCCCTCATTCACTGGGGAAGTGTGTCATCTCTCTGCTTCACGTTATCCATCCCAAACAGTGAGAATAAAACTATTCTTTGACCCAGAGAGGCTAAGCTCATCATAAAGTGTATTGTCCTTCTGGTCCCTGAATGTCACTTGCCTAATCATGAACTTCAGGAGACACCATCAGGTGCTGAATACTGTCCCAGATGCAACCTGCTATACATTTTATTTTAAAGACATCTCTCTCTTTTATTTGCAAACAGTGAAGTGCAGCTGTTGAATCAAAGCACAGTAATTAAAGATTTGCCACAAGAAAGAGAGCCTGGGTTTCAGTTCCCTGCTCTGAGTACAGCCCTTACGCTCTGGCTATCCTTGATGAAGGCTGTATTTAGTGGAGGGGTGATCACAGAATCACAGGGGTTGGAAGGGCCCTGGAGAGCCCATGGGGTCCAACCCCCTGCCAGAGCAGCTCCCCAGCTCATACTGCACAGGTCGGCGTCCAGACGGGGCTGGAATCTCTCCAGAGAAGGAGACTCCACACCCCCTGGGCAGCCTGTCCCAGGGCTCCCTCACCCTCACTGGGGAAAAGTTCTTCCCCATGTTGGTGTGGAACTTCCTGTGCTCCAACTTGCAGCCATTGCCCCTTGTCCTGTCTGGTGTACATAATTCTCAGTTTTGTGGGTCCTTTACTGATCACAAGATGCTTTTCACCAAAGCTGCTTGCAGTGATGGAGACATTCCTATGAACGGGCATGGGGGCTGTTTCTGATACCCTTCTGAGTTAGGGTATGTGGGCATTGCACCTTCTCCCTGGTACGATGTACAGAGTCAGAGCACACAAGGACTAGATTACATTCCTGGAGCCACTAAGCCTCAGTCCCTTCCAGGTTATAACATACTTTTTGTCACCTTGACATACTCCTCAACTGAACTGTAAAGATCCTGCCAGCCTGGTCAGCTTCTCTTTCGGACAACCAGTTGAAAATAAAGCACTTAGTTCCAGCCAGCTCTGTTGAAGGTAACATCCTGATGGATTCCCTGCTTTCCTCTAGAGTGACCGGTAGGATGGGAGTACCCCAAATGTCAGTGCAGGTCATGGCTGCTTGAGTTACTGTGACACCCATTCTCTCATTCCCTCTGACTGTACCACATCGTGCAGTCTCTGCTGTGACAACCGTATTCCACTTGTACCCTGACAAGGTGCAGTACAGGCTACTGAATGTCATGTCTGCTGTCTTTCCCTTTTGGTATGCTTTTAAGATGCTAATTAGATTTCACAGTGCCAAAACAGTCAAAGATCTCATAGTTTCAGTGCAGAAACTAGGAATACTGATGTGCAGAAGTAATATGCAAGCAGCAGCTTGACAAAAATGGCACTGCAGGATTAATGCAGCAACAACTGTGTGGGGATGATTTAAAAGGGAAAAGTGCATCTGGTTAAAGTAACATTGAGCAAGGAGATGAAATTTAGATGGAAACATTTTGCTTTGAAATATTTCACAGATATCCAAGTAACAAAATGGAAAAACAAATGATTACACTGATTGCTTTTCAGGCTGCTTTTTCAGAATTTCTTGAAACAATCCTGCTGGCCTTTGCTGTGTAAATAGAACAGAACAGGGGGGTTGAGCTGGTTTTTTTCTTTGGGTTTTGTTTTTTTTTTTTGGTGTGGGTTTGGGTTTTTTTTCCCCAATGTAGCATTTGCATTAAGAGGACTGCAAAGTAGAGTTTAATTAAAGATAAAAATATCTTGCTCAATAGATATCTTAAAAATGGAGCTACAAAAGAAAGAGGAACAACAAGGTTTGTGCTGTGCCAACAAGAGGAAACAGTAGCCAGGCAGAGTAAAATGAGAAGCAGCAACGAGCAAGGAGCTTTATTTGACATGCAAGGAACTGGCAGAGTGGGAGGGGGGAGAAAAGGGAAGAATGTTTCTTCTCTGATTGTCATCCTTTGAGAAGAAATTTGTGTCATAGAATCATTGAATCATAGACTGGCCTGGGTTGGACGGGACTCCAGGGATCAGAGAGCTCCAACCCCCTGCCACAGGCAGGGACACCAACCTCAGGCCTGGAGCTACACAAGGTTGCCCAGGGCCCCATCCAACCTGGCCTTGAACACCCCCAGGGATGGGGCACCCACCCCCTCTCTGGGCAGCCTGTTCCAGCACCTACCATATGTCTACAGTAGATAAAAGGTTTCTCATTAATTATAAGTCATCTTTAAAAATGCCTTGTGATACACTGTGCACTCGTAGCCCTGAGGGCCCAAGAGCCACCTGTGCTCTGAGAGCGAGGATGGGACTGGGTCCTGGCCTTTGGGTTTGGGAGGGGGCTTCAGGAAAGGCATCTCTAGAGCAAAAGGCTCTTTACATTCCCACCCTTCATCCTGTTCTGTGCTACCCAGTAAGGGAAGGGCTGAAGGGAAGTTATAGGTAAACTGAGGCCATGTACTTGCTTTACAGAGCCCACCAGGTAGTTGTCAACTCAACGTTTAATAGCTACCAGCCAAGGACTGCTTCTATTAATTAAACTAGGACATTGCCCACCTTTGGAAGACTTACATGCTCAGGTGAACAGTTTGCTGTAAGTTCTACTGAAAGCTCTCTGTAATACATGACAGATCAGCAGTTGTAGGAAATAACATGACAAAAGTGGTGATTGCAGTGATAGGATGGCCACCAGGCTCTGCTATGTGCAAAGTAGTAATCTTCAAACAAAGAAGATCATGTAATAGGAAGTATGGAATTAAATCAACCTCAAAATACAAGCAAGATCTAAAAAAGCTACAGGAGTGATAGCCTGGCATGTTGTCTCTTGGCCACTGATTAAAACACAAGGTTAAACCACATAGTTGTAAAGCACAAGGTATGGGGAAAGGCCTGGTCACTTCTCCTGTGCAAATCTTATTTCTGCTCTTAGTGCCAGAGTCTTCAAGTGATAGCCAAGTCATCCAGTTTTACAGGTGATACCTAAAATAGGTCAGATAAATTAATACATCCTAATGTGTCTGTTCCTCTTCACTGACTGGAAAAAAAACCCCAAACCACCAAAGGAGCCAAGTGCAAAGGGAGATATTTTTATACTGTTGGTGTTGAAATTCAGGTGAAATAAATCCTCCCACTCTAGCAGGCTGGAGATGGGCATGCAGACAGTAGCATGCCACTCCTGGCAACACTGACTAACTTCTCAGCCACAGGTTCTCACTCTCTTAAAGGAGATGAGTGTGTAGTTAAAAGCACTCTGAAGTCTGTAGAGGAAACAAATTTACCAGTTACATCCTCTCAAGAAGATTTGGATTCGTTTTTTTGTGAGCAACTGGCAAGATTCTCCAGGGCATGACTTGATTATAATAGGGGATTTACATGTTTACAGGTGTATGTGTGGGGAGATGATCACAAATTCTCCATCAGGTTTTTGAAACATGTGAGCAACTTAAGAGGAAACCTCCCTAGGTTTGACTGTCCTTCCTAGGTTTGACTAGTTTCAATGGAAGTGAAATTGAATTTCAATGGAAGTTCCTTGCTCTTTAGAAGAGCAAGAGGAAGACCAGAAAAGCAGGGGATTTCAAGAGCAAAACCTGTAATAAACTCAGAGATCTGCAGTGTGCAACCTCAGAGAAACCAAAACTGAAGGAAAAATTAGTTAAAGCAGCCTAGAAGTTTCTCAGCCAAAAGATGTGAATGATGCTGCCTCAAGTGATCTAATTGTAGAAGGACAGGAACCGTCATAAAAGACCCAAGATGTCTCAATTTCAGGTTAGTTACTGATTTCAGTCACAAGAAGGAAACACAGACAAAACTGATAGAAAATGAGATCAGTAAAGACAAAAGTAAGAATATGGAAATACAGGAAGATAATTAAAAGGTCTCAAAAAATAATGCCATTGCAAGGGGTATCAAGGGAGATCTGAACTCATTCAACAGCAAAATACTGATGAGAAGGACTAAAAAAACCTGGTCTGCTCTATAGAAAAGAGGAAGAGCTCTCAGCAAATCATTCCAAGAAGAGTGAAATGTATGATGCCTTTTTCTGCAGCAGTCTCCTGAAAAGGTCAACTCTGAACTGATGTGTGGTACAATTAACACTTGTGATAAAGGGGGAGTTAAAGAACCCCTAAATCTGTCACATCTTTTCCAATCATTTAAGCCAACTCAACTGCTTTATAGAATATGCAGAGAAATTACTGAAGCTATAAGGAGCCCTTTGGCACCTCATGGACAAGGTTGGAATTCCAGACAAATTTTAATGGCAACCATTTTCATAGAATCATAGAATCATAGACTGGCATGGGTTGGAAGGGACCCCAAGGATCACAGAGCTCCAACCCCCTGCCACAGGCAGGGACACCAACCTCAGGCCTGGAGCTACACAAGGTTGCCCAGGGCCCCATCCAACCTGGCCTTGAACACCCCCAGACACGGGGCACCCACCCCCTCTCTGGGCAGCCTGGTCCAGCCCCTCACCACTCTCTCTGTAAAAAACTTCCCCCTAATATCCAATCTAACCCTTCCTTCCTTTAGCTTCACTCCATCCCCCTTGTCCTGCCATTGTCTGTCCTTTGAACAAGCTGATTCCCCTCCTGTTCCTCTGCTCCCTTCAGGGACTGGCAGGCTGCAATGAGGTCCCCCCACAGCCTTCTCTTCTCCAGGCTGACCCAGCCCAGCTCCCTCAGCCTCTCTTTGTAGGGCAGCTGCTCCAGCCCTCTGAGCATCTTTGTGGCTCCTCTGACCCCTCTCCAACAGCCCCACATCTTTCTTGTATTGGGGGCCCCAGCTCTGGACACAGGATCCAGCTGGGGCCTCCCAGGGCAGAGCAGAGAGGGACAATCCACTCCCTGTCCCTGCTGCCACCCCTCTGCTGATGGAGCCCAGGATCCCATTGGCCTTGGGAGCTGCCAGAGCCACTGCTGGCTCATGTTCAGTTTCTCATCCCCCAGAATCCCCAGGTCCTTCTCACAGGGCTGCTCTCCAGGAGCTCTTCTCCCAGTCTGTATCTGTGTCTGGGATTCTTCCAGCCCAAGTGCCACCCCTGACCCTTGGCAGCGTTGAACCTCATTAGGTTCCCACAGGCCCATCTTTCCAGTCTTCCCATTTTGCCAGTCTTTAAAAAAGGGATGATGACAGGAAGGAATTAAAATTACAGCCCAAAGTAATTAAGGTTAATTCACTGAAAATTACTTGACTGGCTAATCAGATCAACTATTTGTAAACATCAAAATGGATAAAAAAAGAAGTCAAGTAATGATCAGCATGAAGTCACGAGTTACCCTGTGGATTAGAAATAAGCAACTGATAGCAGATACCTTGGCTTCAGCATGATTTTTGACATTGCCTCACATTTAAGAAAGCAACCTGTGGAAATGTTGTGATGGATCAGCAATGAAAACAAGCTGGACACTCTATTCACTGACTAGGTCTCACTGGATCCCTGGCAGAATAGAAGGATGTGTCAAATGAGGTTTTGCAGGGGCCTGCTACCTGTCTCTTGTCCAGAACTATTGCTATGCCTTTGTAAAAAAAAAAAAAGTCTTAAAGTCACATTTAAACATCTGAGGAAGATTGCTGCATAATATTCCAACTGTGCATTGTACTGGAGACATTGTCTGGAATGGCTTTCAGATTTGGGCTGCTTCACTTCTGAAAATAGGGTCTAGAAGGACATGATCTGTATGATCAAACATCTAGAAAACAGAATTTATGAAAAAAAAATTAGAAGAAATCAAGGAACTTGCACAGCTGAAAGAAGGGAATTGGTGAGGGAGAACATAATATATGAAAATAGGATGCAGGAGGGATTGAATGCTGTTCCCTAGGAGCCTGACAGCTATGATGTAAATGAATGTGCTTAAATTGCAGCAAAGAAGGTTCAGGTTATGGATTGGAAAGAGTTTCCTAACACTAAGTAGAAGGAAGCAGTTGTGCAGACTCCCTAGGAAAGCTGTAGAGACTTTTATCAACAATGTTGGAACATTTAATTCCATCACTGGGAAAGGGATGGATGAGATGACCTTTTTGCCTCAGCCAGAGATTTCTCCCCCCAGGTTTTATGATCACATGTATATATATTACCCCTGTTACCCTCCAAAAAAGAAAGCCAAGCTAGGTTTTCAGCACACAGCCCATAGGATCTTGTTGTTTGGTAATTTTTCACTTGCATTTTTAGAATGCAGATTAAAAGAATTGTATGGAAAAAATGACATGGAACTTCACAGATTTATTTTTTTTTTAAAACCTTCAAGAAATCAAAGCAGCATTTTCTTATTAGGATGAAGCAGGCATTGAGACATGTGCAATTATGTTGCCCTTCTTAGTATACATCTCCAATAAAGTTTAAACCAGCCTAAAATAGAACTGATCGTGCACTGAGAAGTGCTTAATTAAAGCAGTGAAATCAGATATAACAATATCTTCACTGCTGGTGGAAGGGGGAAAAAAACCACCTTGGGTGGAAAAATATTCATTGAAAACACAGCTAAAAATAAACTGCTCTTTACTTTGAAGAACTTGGTCCTGTAAGGAGCAAAGGACTGTGCTGGAAGTGTCTAGTTTGGCAGCTGTAATTATTCATTCACTCCTCCTGCTATACTGTTATACTACTAGTATGGCTTACAGACCAGGACCAGGAGGAGAATACTCTTAGCCATACTCAATGGATGAAGAATTGAGACAATGAAATCCCATTGAAATGAAGCTGTGGCTGTCTGCCACTGATCCCTTTGCCTCCCACTTGTTCCAAAGAGAGACCTTGCAAAATAAACCCTTGCTCATTTTTTGGGCTCTACACATGCCTAGTTTTCCTGCAGAAACCAGGAGATGGGGAGAAATAAAGGGAGGAGGGGTGGTTGGGCAAGCCCAGGTCGCGCCTTCAGATAGGGCTGAGGCCACTGTTGTGGGATCCTCTCTTTCAGACACACATAATAAGCCTCAAAATCTGAAGTAGTTGGAAGGCCAGATCCTGTGTTCAGGAGTGACTTGACACAACTCCATTTTCTAATAGTTCCTCTAATCCCAATGCAAAGGTATTCTGTGCATGAAACACAGCTGTAAATGGGACACAGTCATTCAGGCAACATGAGGCAAGGCCTTTGTAGGAGGCCTGTGTCCAAAGGAGATGTTGCAAGCTGTCTAGGCCAACATGAGAAGGAGCATCACAAGCAGCTCTGGACCATCCAGCATCCTTCCCCAGGCTATTGACACTGCATGAGTGGCTCAGGAGAGGCTGCTTGGGCAGCTCCCTGGCAAAGACTGAGCATTCAACTACCAGGCCAAGGTATTCATCCCCAGATGGCTGAACTGGTGAATGGGTCCATTCTCCAGATAGGCGACTCTCCAGTCTACTCACCTTGTGAACAAATCTTCTCCCTGCTGTAATTCTACCACTTCTGTCTCATGCTTACTCCCAGAGCACCTATAATGTCCTGAGGAGCATGCTGCAGGCTGAGCTGAACATTCTTTCTACGTATTGTAGCTCACAGTAAATGAGGGGGTTTCTGACTGGAGTGGTGACACATGCAGTACTAAGTTTCCCTATTTCCTGGAGAGAAAATTACTTTTTTTTTAATTGAAAGTAAAAGCCTAATCAGAGCTGAGAACATTAGACATGCCATGAAGTGAAATAAGTTGAATGAAGCAAAGAAAAACGCTAATTTAAACAAATTGCTGGCTATGGGAGCAGGTTAATTTGACCAGTGAGTGAATTCTAGGAGTAAAGAAGGTCTTGATATTCTGTGTAGGGAAATTGTTCCAAATAAGAGAGAGACTACTCAGTTCAGATGATTTATGTTCTAGTTAGCAATATAACTGTTTTAACTTTGATTAGCCCACTTATATAAAAAGAATATGAAAGCTCTGCTAATTAAATCATAAATGCTGGGGAGGATGGTTGCAAACTTAAATCCCAATATTAGCTGACTGTCTCAACTGAGTTTTAGAATAGTGTAGTCAAGAAACAAAATATTGAAAAGAAAGACTTTGATTATGGTTTATATTTACTTATATGGATGGTATTGTTTGTTCAGTGAAAATATTTTGGCTGTTAAAGTGAAGCATTTGTGCAGTGATTGATGCACCAGCATTTAAGTTATTAAAGTTTTCTCAGTGCAGTAAAAATACTTTAAAACAGAGTTGTTTCAATATTAAAAAATGGAAAGAAAGTGTTATTTTAAATATTAGTATGTCATTTAAATTGCTAGGAAAAATACAGGACTGTAAGGTTGAGATTTGCATAGCAATAGCATAGCTTCAGTGTTCCCTTGGTTTCACACTGCCATTCCTGAAGGAAGAATATAGCTTGTGGGAGAGTTTCTGTCTGCCCAACTTGTGAAGATTCAATATACCAGAAGGTGCTGCTGATTGCAAATAGAGCCCAGGCTTCTTGCGACCACAGATTCTGAGTTTGAGGTGTTTTTGTTCTCACAGTGAGGATGTTAATAAGACCCTAAATGTGATTCTCTTCACACAGAAATGATGAGCATTTTGAGTCCAACACGCTTAAATGGAAAGCAGTTCTGCCCCAAACCTGATTCTTCAGTTATTAGAAAACTAAAGAAGTAGAAAGTATCTATTGCTTCAGTGTAAAATTGTAACTGGATTAAAAAAGCAAAACAAGTAGCCAAACATCGAATTTAAATGTACCAAAGGTGCAGACTGAACCCAGTTTTCTATTTTAAGCATGTATTTGCACCCACTTTGTACTTCTCTGCAACCTCTCCTGCAGTAATTAGAACTTCACAGCAACAGCTGTCCAACCTTCCTGCTGAAACAGGCTGTTCCTGGAGTACACCTGTACTCCTCACTCCCTTAGTCATGCCAGCAGTGTCTGTGGAGCCTGTATGGGCGGCAGCTGAGCTTTGGGGATGCTGTCTGGTAGAGGATGATAGCTACCAAACAGGCTTGACACTGGGGGCTTCAGCACATGCATGAAGTTATTCATGTAGATAGTCAAGCTCCAAAATCTAAAGCTCGTTAGAGAAAAGGTGGCACGTTCCATGAATTGCTTTGAAAATAAGGAAATGGTATGGTTCAGTTAGAAGCAGAAACCAAAACATTATTTCTACAGAACACTAAATGGGATAGTGCTGTTGGGGTAGAACCTTCTCTGCAAATGCAGCTCTTCTTTCATATTCCAGATTAACTCCTCTGTTTTATTCCTTCCTTTTTCATTCCCCCTACTTCACATCTCTTTTCCATTCCCTGTATGCTCTGCATTGTATTGTGCTGCTGTTTGTTGTAAAAAAATACATATTTTGCAATGGGCATTTTCTCTTTTTTTTTCTAAGGAGGAGTTAATTTTGTTATGCAGGCTGCCCTTCCTCCTTTCATCTTTTATTGTCTAATGCTTTAAACAGGAGTTTTCATCTCCCAAAAGACCTAGACTGCATTGTCCATCCCAGCATGTAACAGGCCCGGTTTGTAGGGTAAGCAGGTGCAAGCCTGGTCTGCAGGTTGATGAGAAGGTTCTGGAGACTTCTACATGGAATTGAGTGTACCTTCAGCAAGTTTGGGGATGACCCCAAGCTGAGTGGTGTGGTAGACACCCCAGAAGGAAAGGAGCCATCCAGAGGGATATTGACAGGCTGGAAAGATGGGCCTGGGGGAACCTAATGAGGTTCAACACTGCCCAGTGTCAGGGGTGGCACTTGGGCTGGAAGAATCCCAGACACAGATACAGACTGGGAGAAGAGCTCCTGGAGAGCAGCCCTGTGAGAAGGACCTGGGGATTCTGGGGGATGAGGAACTGAACATGAGCCAGCAGTGGCTCTGGCAGCTCCCAAGGCCAATGGGATCCTGGGCTCCATCAGCAGAGGGGTGGCAGCAGGGACAGGGAGGGGATTGTCCCTCTCTGCTCTGCCCTGGGAGGCCCCAGCTGGATCCTGTGTCCAGAGCTGGGGCCCCAATACAAGAAAGATGTGGGGCTGTTGGAGAGGGGTCAGAGGAGCCACAAAGATGCTCAGAAGGCTGGAGCAGCTGCCCTACAAAGAGAGGCTGAGGGAGCTGGGCTGGGTCAGCCTGGAGAAGAGAAGGCTGTGGGGGGACCTCATTGCAGCCTGCCAGTCCCTGAAGGGAGCAGAGACACAGGAGGGGAATCAGCTTGTTCAAAGGACAGACAATGGCAGGACAAGGGGGATGGTTTAAAGCTGAAGGAGGGAAGGGTTAGATTGGATATTAGGGGGAAGTTTTTTCCAGACAGAGTGGTGAGGGGCTGGAACAGGCTGCCCAGAGAGGGGGTGGGTGCCCCATCCCTGGGGGTGTTCAAGGCCAGGTTGGATTGGGCCCTGGGCAACCTTGTGTAGCTCCAGGCCTGAGGTTGGTGTCCCTGCCTGTGGCAGGGGGGTTGGAGCTCTGTGACCCTTGGAGTCCCTTCCAACCCAGGCCAGCCTATGATTCCATGATTATGTGCTCCAGGGAGCAGCATTGCCCATTCCTTCCTCTGAAGTGCTACTTCACCACAAAATGAAACATCTTTGTGCTGAAGGAGACACTGCCTTCCAGGTGAGCTGTAAAACAAACCCTGTGTCATCAGAACTGCCCTGGCACCCACTGTAAGACTTTAGTCCTGCCTGTATATTAATCTGGATACTCCCAGTACAGGTGCATCAAAGGATATTCCCCCACATTTTCAGCTGGATGTTGTATTCTGCTTGTTCTCTGATACCTCATTGGGGTTTGTTTGTGATGTTTTTTCTCTGTTGCTCCACAAGAAAGAATTATCTCCTGCTTAAGTGTCTGATTCAGGATGGCACTGGGAAAAGAAATGAACTGGGTGAAGTTTTATTGCAGAAGCTTTGGAACCGTTTTCCTGATGTGTTTGAAGTTAAGCATGTAAATAGCAAGGTGGGTGAGTTTGCAATCTGTTTAAAAGCCATCTTCTGCAGTGTATACTGACTTCTGTGCTGACTCTAAAGGATAAAACACTGTCTTTTCAAATAACATTTTATTTAGTCTACAAGTCTGTGCCATATCCTGGAGAGACCATTCCACCAAAGGGCAGATAATTTTAAAATTTTTTTATCTCACCCCTATTAAAAGGGCTAAATTAAATGTTATATACAGCCTGTCTGCAGAGCCTTCTCACCCTAAAGAAAACATTGGCATGACTCAAAATACACACAGAACAGCTCTGCTTTGTTTACTAGGTGATTTTATAGTCATGTTTCAGAGCAGACTTGCACTTTAAAAGTAAAATTTTGTTCCCATCTAATAAAAACCATCAAATATCATCTATTAATACTAGTTTATGTACTTGCTCTTCCTAAATGTCTTTTCCATTACTTCCAAGGCTCATTAACCTAAACAGCCCACCAGAAAAGATGTTACTCTTTTGTCTGTGCTCAAAGGCAGAGCTGCAGTCAGCTGGGCATCTCCCTTCTTTTTAAAGCAGGTGCCTGGGCAGTGAGCAGACAGAAACGAGGAGGAGGAGGCCAGTAGTAGTGATCATGGTAGCTGCAGAGAAAAAAGGACCTCCCAGTAAAGGGGCAGTGGGCAGACAAGTGTTGAGGATGAGGATCACAAGCCTGGAGTTTCAGCAGCACAGATACTTGCTACCCCTTGCTCAAACTGAAGTGATCCAGCTGGCTTTCAGTGCCACAGAGTATTATCCAAGAGAGATGCCTTTGTCCCTCATGTGCAGAGACTGCAGATGTTTTGATGACAGAGGCCTAAAGAACATGGTGAATATAGACATTTGCCTTTCAGCACGGACACTGTGCTCCAAAAGCTCTTGGCTTGCATGTCCCTGGACTGCTTGCTTTAATGAGCCCAAAGATAGGTTTTGTCCCTTCCACATGACAGGTACAGCATCACACAGGTGTTTTCTCCTACAGTATTTCATTTCTTCATTGTGGACTTGGAGCTAGAGGCTTTATGGGTGACTGGCATTTATGTACTTCAAGAGCTTTAACAGAATGCAGAGATCCATTTGTTAGTGGTGTCTGTCCATTTATAACACACAGGGGATGCCTGCTTTTCTTCCCACTTCAGTGGGAAGCATTCTGACCCCTTCCAGCACCTGTAGAAAATACAGTCATTTGGAGTGGTTACGGTTGGTGGTTTCTTTACCTGTGGCAAAGGCTTAAAACTTGTATAATCTCATTCCTAATCAGGAGCACAGAAGTTAAAGCTTTGTTTATATGTATGCATAGGCATGGGACCCATCCTGTGACCACTGTAAGATTTTCCTGAGCAAGGAACTAATGTGAACCAGGAACCTCATTTGAGAAAAATCAACCTTGGTCTATACATCTCTTCCCTCTGTCTCAGCTTCAGCCTGACAGTCCTGCACAGATCCTTCTCCCATGCTGGCCCAGCGTGCTGGGAACCTTCCAAAGGATTTAACAAAGATTTCTGCATGGTCATTGCTGCAGAGGTTTAGATCACACCACTATAGCTGCACCCTGAGTGCTGCTGACAGAACCTATCTCAGTGGTGAAAATTCCTCCTGTAGCGCAGGGAGTCACCAGGCAGGCCGGTGTTTAAGCAGCCACCAGAGTCACTGAGGAAAGGATGGGAAAAGCATGTTAACCATCCCTGATCATAGAATCATAGAATGGCAAGGGTTGGAAGGGACCCCAAGGATCATAGAGCTCCAACCCGCCTGCCACAGGCAGGGACACCAACCTCAGGCCTGGAGCTACACAAGGTTGCCCAGGGCCCCATCCAACCTGGCCTTGAACACCCCCAGGGATGGGGCACCCACCCCCTCTCTGGGCAGCCTGTTCCAGCCCCTCACCACTCTCTCTGGAAAAAACTTCCCCCTAATATTCAATCTAACCCTTCCTTCCTTTAGCTTTAATCCATCCCCCTTGTCCTGCCATTGTCTGTCCTTTGAACAAGCTGATTCCCCTCCTGTGTCTCTGCTCCCTTCAGGGACTGGCAGGCTGCAATGAGGTCCCCCCGCAGCCTTCTCTTCTCCAGGCTGACCCAGCCCAGCTCCCTCAGCCTCTCTTTGTAGGGCAGCTGCTCCAGCCCTCTGAGCATCTTTGTGGCTCCTCTGACCCCTCTCCAACAGTCCCACATCTTTCTTGTATTGGGGCCCCAGCTCTGGACACAGGATCCAGCTGGGGCCTCCCAGGGCAGAGCAGAGAGGGACAATCCCCTCCCTGTCCCTGCTGCCACCCCTCTGCTGATGGAGCCCAGGATCCCATTGGCCTTGGGAGCTGCCAGAGCCACTGCTGGCTCATGTTCAGTTCCTCATCCCCCAGAATCCCCAGGTCCTTCTCACAGGGCTGCTCTCCAGGAGCTCTTCTCCCAGTCTGTATCTGTGTCTGGGATTCTTCCAGCCCAAGTGCCACCCCTGACACTTGGCAGTGTTGAACCTCATTAGGTTCCCCCAGGCCCATCTTTCCAGCCTGTCAATATCCCTCTGGATGGCTCCTTTCCTTCTAGGGTGTCTACCACACCACTCAACTTGGGGTCATCCCCAAACTTGCTGAGGGTGCACTCAATCCCATCATCCATGTCATTGATAAAGATGTTAAGGAGAACCGGTCCCCAGACAGACCCCTGGGGGACACCGCTTGTCACCGGCCTCCATGTTGCACAAGAAGGAAGTAATAGGGAGTAGCCCAAATCTAGCCTGAAAGTGAGCAGCTCAGAAGCATACAAAAATATCTGCTCAATTTCTGATGTGTTTATTTGCTGCTAGAGCTGTGAGATACAACAGTCTCATACCTACAGTTGCCTCCCTGGCAGATTAAAGCAGGAGCATTGGCAAGTGTTTGCAATCCTGACAAAACTGTGTCAACTCCTGACATAATGAGTAATAAGTTAAAAAAAAGAAGCGTGAAACACATTTAAGTTATTAGTTTGAGGCGTCTTTGAGCTGACAAGAGAATCAGCACCTGATCAGCACAGGAAAAATCAGAGCAAGAGATATGGGTGAGAAGCAGCACTGTCCTGTCTTCATAAGCACGTCCCAGCAAGTGCTCCCAGTGCAGACCAGTGGTGTAAGGCACAGCTGCCTGCAGGCAGGACACTGCCGTGCCAGAAGCAGCCTTTGCCTTGCTGTGATATTAGAAAGGAATGAATTTATGGGTAAACAATAAGTATCCACAGCAGGAGAGACTTTTCTGATTGTGCCGAAGCGCTAAAATCACATCATTTCTTTCCCTTTCATCTTAAATAGTGTCTTGGTTGCAAATGCAGTCTCCTCTTCTCTCTCCCTGTCTTGCTTTGTCTGCTACCCTATCCAGTAACTGGAGCTGTGCCCAAATGCTGTGACTGGAAAAACTGAACCCTCATGCCTTGATCGATGCCCAGTGTTGGTGAGAAGGAAGATGCCCTCAGCAAAGCAGCGTGTAGAAATGTTTGTATCCAATGCTGGCTGCTGCCAGAGTCTCCTGTGAACAGGGATGTGGGTTTGTCTTACTGTCCCACGGTATCCAGCCCACGATTCCCTTGCTGCTGGGGGATTATGCCTCTTGCAGCTGAGGGAGGGCTTGTTTTCAGCAAGAATATTTCCTTCCTCATACTTCTGCCCTACAAAGAGAGGCTGAGAGAGCTGGGCTGGTTCAGCCTGGAGAAGAGAAGGCTGCGGGGGGACCTCATTGCAGCCTGCCAGTCCCTGAAGGGAGCAGAGGAACAGGAGGGGAATCAGCTTGTTAAAAGGGCAGATAATGGCAGGACAAGGGGGATGGATTAAAGCTAAAGGAAGGAAGGGTTAGATTGGATATTAGGGGGAAGCTTTTTCCAGAGAGGGTGGTGAGGGGCTGGAACAGGCTGCCCAGAGAGGGGGTGGATGCCCCATCCCTGGGGGTGTTCAAGGCCAGGTTGGATGGGGCCCTGGGCAACCTTGTGTAGCTCCAGGCCTGAGGTTGGTGTCCCTGCCTGTGGCAGGGGGGTTGGAGCTCTGTGACCCTTGGGGTCCCTTCCAACCCAGGCCATTCTATGATTCTATGATCTGTCTTACTGTCCCACAGTATCCAGCCCACCATTCCCTTGCTGCCAGGGGATTATGCCTCTTGTAGCTGATGGAGGGCTTGTTTTCAGCAAGAATATTTCCTTCCTCATACTTCTGTCCTGTTCTGCAAGTCTTATTTTCTGTGTAACACCCAGTGAGCACTGGCCCTGTATTCTGCTGTACTGCTAAAATCAGAGAGCAGATAACCGGCCACGGAGAGGTGGATATTAAGCAAACAATCTCCTCCTGACTCCAGATGAATTTCAGCTCCTGACCAGGAATGATGTCAATTCAAACAGTTGGTCATCATTTTAAATACCCTTCAGTCAGGCTGCAGAGTATCTGTGTCTTCACATCTGCACGCTGCTGAATAATTCAGCATCACAGCCTGAGTTCTAAAATGAAAACGTGTTTCTTAGCACAGCTGTTCACCAAACAGACACTCAGAAGGAGCTGGCTAGTAACTGGTAACCAGTAACCAGCCCACTAAACCTTTGAGCTCTAGAATTGCCCCAGGACACAGCGTTAGTGCTGAAGCTAGAGGACACCCTGCAGCAGCGCCCTGTTCAGAGGGGAAAGGGAAAAGCAGATGACCTGGGGAGCTAGCTCACACCCAGGATACCATCTGCATGGAGACTCCACAACTTTCTCCTGATCAGGTACAAAAAGTTGGCTGCAAGAAGATTTATTTTTGCTCACTGTTCCAAGCAACACAGAGCAGCCAGGTCTGTAATGTGAGGGATTCTGCCAGGGGCACCAGGGACTCCACCTGCTGCATCTGAAAAGGAGAGTGGTCTCTGGAAGGTTTCTGGTGTCAGGACAGTTACAGACCTTTGCCTGAAATAGGGAAAGGGAGCCCAAGCAGCCCTGTGCATCTGAGAGCTGCCAGTACAGCTGGGCTGTCATGAACCTCTGGCCCTGTGACTGGTTGTTCTGGGGTTATGAATTCTCATCACTGGCCCCCCAGAGCAGGGCTGTCTGCCAGCCACGTGCAGGGAAGCTGGGGCTTCTGAGCAGACCACGAAGGGAGATGGCCTCTCAACTGTCAGAATCCTGTTTCTGTTTTGGGAAAAATATGTCAAAACCAAAATGTTTCTGTGAACCACTTGGGTTTGATGCTTTGTTATTTCCCCATGAAAAAAATATGTTTTGTTAGAAAATCCCTAGTTAATTCCACTATGCAGGAACAATTAGGATATAAGTGATTTTATTTATTTATTCCCTTATTGTTTTTCTTTTTTTAAAAAAAGATACTCTATTTTTAAAATTAGAAGTGAATCAAGCATCTAGCAACATGGGCTTTCCTTCACATCAAGTAATTACAGGACTTGGTAAGAAGTCAGATTGTTCTGCCCAGAGAAGTTCATCTGTGGCAGCCAGCAGAATTTTACTTGAATCCAGAGAAAACAAATAAACTTTTTTTGTTCCACAGAGGATGTCAGAAGCCTCTGCCTTAACTACAGAGCCAGATTCAAGTTCTCCTTGGCAAAAACCCTGACAGTGCTGATGGACGTGAACGTAAGAAATTGAAGTGGATTTTCCCCAGCAGTCCTGAGACTTGTGCTCTTGCAGGGCTCTGACTCAGAGAACAGATAGCTCAAATCAGTGCTAAACCATGGATTTAGCCCTGCAGAGAGATGTGTGGCTCCCTTTTGTGGTTTTAATGAGGCTTTATCCATAGCAAAACAACAAAATCCTAATGCATTCTAAGTTTTTTGGTAGAGAAGTATCCTGAGAGATACAAGTTACCAGACTTTTCAGCTCTTCAGATTTAATTGGCACTTAATTAAAATGTTCAAATGGAACAACTTTACACATGAGGGAAGAGCACGTGATCTGGGACAGCCAGCACGGCTTCACCAAGGGAAGGTCGTGCCTCACCAATCTGGTGACTTTCTATGATGGAGTGACAGCATCAGGGGATAAAGGGAAGGCGACCGATGGCATCTACCTGGACTTGTGCAAGGCCTTTGACACAGACCCCACCACATCCTTATCTCTAAACTGGAGAGATGTGGATTTGATGGGTGGACCATCCAGTGGATAAGAAACTGGTTAACAGACCGTAACCAAAGGGTGGTGTCAATGGGTCTGTGTCCAGGTGGAGCAGGTGACAAGCGGTGTCCCCCAGGGGTCTGTCTGGGGACTGGTTCTCTGTAACATCTGTATCAATGACATGGGTGATGGGATTGAGTGCACCCTCAGCAAGTTTGGGGATGACCCCAAGCTGAGTGGTGTGGTTGACACCCCAGAAGGAAAGGAGCCATCCAGAGGGATTTTGCCAGGCTGGAAAGATGGGCCTGGGGGAACCTAATGAGGTTCAACACTGCCAAGGGTCAGGGGTGGCACTTGGGCTGGAAGAATCCCAGACACAGATACAGACTGGGAGAAGAGCTCCTGGAGAGCAGCCCTGTGAGAAGGACCTGGGGATTCTGGGGGATGAGGAACTGAACATGAGCCAGCAGTGGCTCTGGCAGCTCCCAAGGCCAATGGGATCCTGGGCTCCATCAGCAGAGGGGTGGCAGCAGGGACAGGGAGGGGATTGTCCCTCTCTGCTCTGCCCTGGGAGGCCCCAGCTGGATCCTGTGTCCAGAGCTGGGGCCCAACACAAGAAAGATGTGGGGCTGTTGGAGAGGGGTCAGAGGAGCCACAAAGATGCTCAGAGGGCTGGAGCAGCTGCCCTACAAAGAGAGGCTGAGGGAGCTGGGCTGGGTCATCCTGGAGAAGAGAAGGCTGTGGGGGGACCTCATTGCAGCCTGCCAGTCCCTGAAGGGAGCAGAGGAACAGGAGGGGAATCAACTTGTTCAAAGGACAGAGAATGTCAGGACAAGGGGGATGGATTAAAGCTAAAGGAGGGAAGGGTTAGATTGGATATTAGGGGGAAGTTTTTTCCAGAGAGAGTGGTGAGGGGCTGGAACAGGCTGCCCAGAGAGGGGGTGGGTGCCCCATCCCTGGGGGTGTTCAAGGCCAGGTTGGATGGGGCCCTGGGCAACCTTGTGTAGCTCCAGGCCTGAGGTTGGTGTCCCTGCCTGTGGCAGGGGGGTTGGAGCTCTGTGACCCTTGGGGTCCCTTCCAACCCAGAACAGTCTATGGTTCTATGAGTCTATGATACTGATTAATGCTCCCAGCAGCAGAAAGGCAGAAAACGTTAAGGTTACAACTTTGTGCTAGCACACAAGGAAGGGAAGGGAAGTGGGCATGACAAACATCAACAATATGTTTTGTGTAAGATGTAAATATAATTGGTTGTCATTATTTCATTAATTAGGAGGTGATCAAAAGACCTATAGATAGAAACAAAAGCCTCCTTAGAATAACAGCTTCAAAAGAATGAGCAAAGACTTCTGAACCACATGACCACTGATTTTCTAGCACCTGCTCTTCCAGAGGACACCCAAAAAAGCAAAACCATGCAAGTTCTCACAAAACTAAGCAACACTGAAAAAACCCAACAGGGAGAGTGTATGAATAATTAGAGATGGCACAGTCAGCACTGTGCTATGGGTCAGACCCTGAAATACCATGAGCTGGAAAGGTTTTGTTTTCTAAAATCATGAATTCAGTTTTGATCAAATAGAAGCAGTTGCAGGAGGGTTTATAATTTCAGAAGTTTATTTCTAAAACGGAGAATGTAGTGTTTACAACTGGCCCATTCAGGGAAGTAGACCCCTCTCAGAGCCTCTCTGGGTCTTGGGTTCTGTTTCAGGACTCAGTGAAGCTGTGGAGTCCCACAGACACTGCTGGGGATGGTTTCATTTGGATGCTTTTCCCACTTCATATAAAATTGCTTTCAACACCCACAGACTCTACACCTGATTTTCCTTCCCCCCTCCTTATTTCCTTCTTGTCCACCTATTCATTCATTCCTGACCATTACCTTGTCCCTTATGACACCACAGACACGACTGAGGCTTTCAGGCTGTGTTGGACTGGAGATGAAAAGAGAGTTTAGACATGACTTTGCTTGACTCCTGGACAGCAAGGTTTGGATAGTCAGGCTGAATCGCTGCAGCGTATTCATGGCAGCTCATACTCAGATGCTTTGTGTGCTTTGTGGAGGAACGGTGAGGCTCTAGGACTTCTCAAAAAGTGTTGAAAACCTGCCTAAAATAGATGGTGCTATAGCCAGTGTCTGAAATACAATCCAGATTTATGCAGATGCTTAATCTCACACATTCTCTGTAATCACCCTGTAGTAACAGCACTGCTTACTTTCTTATTCTAGGCAAGTAATGCATTTAAACATGTCTCTGCAGAAATGGATTCTAAATTCTCCCTCTGCAATTACGTGTAAAACACAGAACTAATGCAGCTGAAATTTCATTTTTGCCTTTTCTTCTCCCGTTTCTTTCTTCACATGACAGTGAAGCACAGTTAGTTCTCTTCGTACAGGCATTTCTTACAACAAGGTGAAACAGAAGAGCAAGCAAAGCCTTCTGTAAAACCACAATCAATCTCATGAGGACAAAAAGGCAGCTATTTCTTAATTAGATCTCGAGTGTTTCGTATCCATTTAGTTTTACATTTTGAATTTCCTTTTTAAGATATCATTGATAAAAATAGGTAGGCTTGAGGCTCTGATCTGTGCAATAGAAGAATAAACCAACTACTTGCTGGTGAATAAATCCTCCTGCTGTTGATTTGAGGGCTACAGAATCTACCAAAACGTTTCATAGTAGCCCCATGGGTACCTCTGGAAGCATCAAAGGGTTCAGTGACTACTGTCAAAACATGCCCAAATTAGCAACAACTCTCCAGCATTGGAGAGATGATTATCTCCTTTGAACTTTTCTAGACTGTAATTGATACCACTTTAGTTTCACTAAATTAAGAGTGTTTTGTTGGAAAAACAGTGGCTGTCCCCTTTGACAGAACATAATGGACCGTGGCAGGAACAGTTTCATGGTCATTAGTCACCTGCATGCACAAAGTGGGAAGCCCAAGCTGGCTTTCTGCCCTTACATCACGAGGCCTCAGCAGAAGATGCCGCATCACCAAGGACTGCCTTGACATGCCACCAGGAGCCTGACATCCTGCCCATGCAGCCTGCTAATCTGCAAGTGCAAGGCTGTGATATTAACTGAGAGAAATGATGTTTTTTCAGTGCCTCAGCACTTAGAAATGAAGGTTTGTAATCTTGCAGGATGTGTCCTTGCAGAACTTCGAGCGAAGGGCTGCCCAGGCTGTTTGTCCCAGTAAGGCCAGTTGTCTGTGCAGGGATTGATTTCAGAGGAGCACAAAGTTAGTTCCTTTCCAAAATGAAAGACTCCCTATGGATAAAACAGCCGCTGTCTCTGTCCCCTCTACCCCTCTGGATAGGTGAGCCTGAGCATTTCGTGGTAAGGTGCTGGCACAGGCTGCCCAGAGACGGGGTGGGTGCCCTGTCCCTGGGGGTGTGATCCCTGGGGTCCCTTCCAACCCATGCCAGTCTATGATTCTATCAGCTAGATTCTCTAGCTGAGATTGTAGCGATTCTATCCAGTTTGGGCTTTCATTTGTTTTTTTTTTGCTTCAACTGGGTTTCCTTTAATTTGTTCCTTTGATTCCCTCAGCCAACCCACCCTGCAGTAACCATTCCGTGTCTTCTGATCCCCTCAATTCCACAGAAGTCAGCACATGCTGTATCTTACCAAGAGCTACATCGCTAAATTCTTGGCGATGAGTAAACGCTGATGGCTGTCAATCAAAATATATTGACTTTCTTCAGACTGCTCTTGTTTAGAATAACACAAATTAGCATCTCTCTATGTTACCCAGACTCTTACTGGCACAAAATCTGTAGGATCATAATTATCTTGCAGACTTCTAGCCCTGTTTCAAATTTGACAAGATCAGCAGCTCCAAAAATTACTCAAGCAGAATATGACTGACAGTCAGAGAGATGGGCAGGTGGGCACATAAGCTGCATTTTATTGGAGAGCCCAACTAAAACTATATATATGCTTACTTGTTTCAGTTGCTGTCACTGCTGGACTTTGCTATGCCAAGCTTTTCTTTAGCTTTCTGAAAGCTTTGAGCTTCACAACTTCCCTGTGGGTGTAATTGTTCTGTTGTTAATTCCTTGCCAGGCATGGTGAGAATGGTTTTTTTCGTTTACATGGTTTATCTGTACATACATGCATAGGTTCAACAGAGGTAGAGGGTGCTCCTTATAGCACAGCTAGGCAGGGAACCCATGAGATCTAGATCTTTATGAAGTAACATAATCTTTGCCTAAAAAGGTTTTTGCTTTGTAAATAATCTCTAAAGAAACTGAATGTGGACTGTGAGCAGGAAGGATGCAGACTGTGGACGTTCACACACACTTGAATCAAAAGTTGAGCAACTTCCAGGCAGGAATTTAGGACAAAGCTAAAATCTTTTACAAAAATGAGTAAGACAAAACTATACTTTCATCTTTAAGATGCTGTCATCTGAGATCGTTATTGTTACCTCCACCATCTTTTCTGCTGAAAAATTCCATTTCTCCTCAGTGCTAAGGGAAAAAAAAATTGCTGGGTAAAAATGGAACAGCTGTGGTTCCCCCCACACCCCATAAAACCCAGTGAATCATCTTTGACTCTTACACATTGCTCATGATCACATTTAATTAAAATCAAGAGCACGGTGGATCTTCTTCAGTGGCCATAAGAGTGTCTGGAGAAAGCAGCCCTTGAGTCAGTTGAGGAAAATGATGCGGGGGAGATCTTCACTCTTCCATCCCCCAGGATAATCCTGGAGCTCATAAATTATCAGAGCTCTCAGTACCCAGTAGGGAAAATCCAGGACAAATAATCAGCCTTCAGATGTAAAAGACACAAACCATTCACTTATTCACCCAGGTATTTATAATGTTCAAAATATGGAGCTGTTGTTTACAGCCAACGTATAGTGCCAGCTAGAAAGAATAGTATTGCAGGCAGAGACAAGAAAGCCTGTTGTCCTGATAATGTTTGTTAGTTGCTAGGAAAATATCACTGCTAATGCAGTCCTGTACCCATGGCAATATGAGTTTATGAAGCTGAGTTTGCAGCTCTCAGGTTCTTCTGGTTTCCATACTGAGATGCAAATCAGCCTGAGACTTCCGTCCCCACTTCAGGAGCCATATAGAATGAAATTAGTAGCTCTGCCATTAGGAAAAAGTACTGGTGATTGCACATGTTACAGTGCTAATGTCCATGCTTAGCATATCGGGATATGAAACTCACTGTTAACGGCAATTTTAGTTCCTCACTGATAGGTGCAGTGCCACTGATTATTGCTGGGAACCCAATGTGCTTTGAGCCACAGGTCTGCTGCCTGATCATCTTAGTCCAGAAAGTCCTGGATTTGGAAACTCAACACCACTTTTATTTCTTGGTAGTCAGTTAATAAGGAAGGAAGAAAGGAAAAGGAAATACCACAGTTTCTCACTGACACAAATTTGGATTGTATTCTATTATATTCCAAACTCTGTCTTACTGTTCTCCAAAGTAAATGGGTGATGTGGAAGGAAAGTCTTTAAGGAATGGATAAGTTCGTGGTTTCATGATGATGTGCCCAGGTGTGTTACTTGTAGTGTTTTGTATTTAGTCTTGGAATATCATAAGGTTGGCTCAGGGCTTTGGAATGGGAAATATGCCCAAAAATCAGCAAGTAATGCTTGCCAGGTAGTGCTCAAAGGTATGGCTTGGCTGCCATCTTTGTGATAACTGCAGACAGTGTCATCTTGCAAAGGTGCCTCTCTTGACCAGGGGTTTTAAATAGAAAATTAGAATAAGATTGCCCTTTTGAATTACATGGGCTTGGTTATCTAAGTGCAAGAGACTACACCCTGAAATTAGTTTTCACACTCGGGCAGATGTGGCAGCCAAGGTGTTGCTGTCAATTTGTTGCAGATGGTCTTGAACATTAGAACTGAAGTGGCTGATGCTCTGATCAGATACCTCAGAGTTCTGTTCATATAGAGGGAGGGAGGATTTGCAAGGTCCTGGAAGTCAGTGTAGTTTGTTAGCTCTGAGAGGAAGCTTTCCTGCAGGTCTTTCTGGTTTTCGTACTACGGTGGGATTCGGGGCTTCCCCCGCTCAGAGTGAAAGGGATCTGTGCCTCAGCAGATGGGGAGATGGAATACGATTAGGACCTCAGGACTTCCCCACCCTTTTTAAACACCGTGGTTTCCTTTACACCCCATCGCCGCAGCAACCGCGCATGAAAAAAACACCCACTGGCTTCATGTCTGAGCATGAGGAGAACTGTTTGCTGCCTTTTGGCCTTACATAAGCACTGACCATCTTTCCTGGCAGGAATCATAGAATCATAGACTGGCATGGGTTGGAAGGGACCCCAAGGGTCACAGAGCTCCAAGCCCCCCTGCCACAGGCAGGGACACCAACCTCAGGCCTGGAGCTACACAAGGTTGCCCAGGGCCCCATCCAACCTGGCCTTGAACACCCCCAGGGACGGGGCATCCACCCCCTCTCTGGGCAGCCTGTTCCAGCCCCTCACCACTCTCTCTGCAAAGAACTTCCCCCTAATATCCAATCTAACCCTTCCTTCCTTTAGCTTTAATCCATCCCCCTTGTCCTGCCATTGTCTGCCCTTGCGTGTCTGTATATTCTAGGAGGTTCATATGTATACACATACATAACTACAAGGCATTTGTGAGGGTGAGAGTGTAGGTGTGATGTACATGGGCTTCATATTGGCTAGCAACATGCATAAATGCTGTTGATTTGTGCCTCAAGGCCTCCACTGCAATAGGAGTACCAACCTGCTGGTGCTAGCTTCCCCTGCTTCTCAGAGAAGCTCTCCAACCAAACTAAAATCATTTGCAATATTCTGCCAAGGGAAAAAACAATCAAGAAAAAATTGCCACCTTCATGAGGTTATCAACACATGCAGTGATGAAGAGTTTTGCTTGAGTGTACCCTTAAACAAGAGGCAACCACACAAAACAGAGCGTTTGAAGGTTTGGGAATTACCAGTATTTATTAACTCCTGTAGTGCCTTCGCTCCTTGCTGTGTATGAAATGACCACTCATTCACTTGCATCCTAAGGACAATAAAAGAGGGTGAAGGTACCCACTGAAAACAAGCAGGGAGCATTTTAGAAGACCAGGAAACTATGGGAAGAATATTTAGCCATTCCTGGAGTTTGACTTTACAAATTGGCAGGGAGCAGCTGGGGAGAGTTCGCAGAAGAAATATTAGCTGATTAAGTGACATACAATAAGCAGCTTAGTTAAATACACAGTGGGAGTTATCAAGAAAGAAAGCACCAAAATATTAGTTAACAGCTTCCAAGACAGATATGAAGCAGACCAGTGACTTGCAGTGACAGACAGACAGCTGGAGAGTTACTGATACCTGGGCACTGGAATACAGCATGCAGTTACAGATCAGATGGTAACTTCACAGAAGAGGATGATAGCAGAAACAATTATGTGATATCTTGACATGTTAAGCTGTGAAAAATACAAGTGAACTTCAACTGACCAAACTTCTATTTATAAAAACAATTTTTTCTTAGATTATGATAGTTTTATAGAATAAAAAGAAACAAATGCAGTGAAAAGCACACTTTCTACTTAACAAATGAAATATTTAAAAATAAGCCGTTCAAATAACACCCCTCCTTAAATTTTCAAGCACATATTTTTAATTGTAAAGATATCAGGAATAAATTGGAGGATGTTCATCATTCAAATGGTGTGGTCACAGCCATTAAAAAATCTACAGATGTTTACTAGTGGCTGTGACCTTTTTTTTTTGAGGAAAACACTCCATTGAGGTAATTATAAAATATACTTTTAGAAAATAAGCTCTTTTGTACCAAAAAGAGGCAGGTTTTTTTAATGAGCAGCAAATCTCAGGTCGGATTCATTAAAAACAGGCCTGAGAATCAGGTGAGGTGGGGATATGAGTTTACAATCCATGTAGCTAATCATTTTTGGGAGTCTTTTGTTTGATTTCTGTGAATAACCATATTTTGCTCCTCTGAAACTTCCCTTCAACCTCCTGCCTAGTATTCAGTATTTTAATTTTAGGTAAGTCCAGTTTTAGACCATTTAAAGAAAAAACACAGGTTTACTGAGGTATATTGCCAGTTCCTAGTCCACTGTGATTATGAAGCCTGAAGTTTGGTTCCTGGCCTCTGCAGGGGCTGCAGCTGCAGCCAGAATCTGTCCTCTATGAATTGGTCATTTTCTTTCTTACTCTGTTTTTATACTATGGAATACAGAGCAGCAGAAACACATTTCAGGCTAGATATATATAAATATATATAAATATATATAAATACATGCTAGTATGCTGACAGTAAATGGAAAAGAAAGAAAAATCATTTTCTTTCCTATAAAATGAGAACATTTGAGTAGGAAGGAAATGAGGGAGCAAAAATATGAGAGCTGTTGTATGAGGGATGGCCCATGTGAGTTAATTCCTTTCCATGACGAGGTAATGGGCCTTTTCAGTGGGAAAACAGATGCCAGAGGGCATCATTTTTAGCATAAATTTTGCTATTGCCTCACATGGCTGTTCATGCACATCCTGCATAAACATGGTCTCGATTCAGTTACTGTGAAGTGGGTATAAGCTGTTTGCAAAACTCTGTTCTGACAGAAGTCAGTCGGGTGGTGCTCCTAAGGCAGCGTCATCTAGTCCCAGTTCAAACTTTTGGCTCAAAGTTCTTTCTGTGAAGGAGAGAATTAGCTTAATGAACTCAGAGCTGCTGATGGGAGGGGTGCAAGCCTCTCAAACTACAGGATACAACCTCAAATTGGGGGAAAGTTCTACCAGAATGGAGTGAAATCTAATACATGGGAATGCAAAATCTTGCGGTGTCAAACAACCAGGTGTGCAAGTTCAGAAGATGAACAACAGGGTGGATAGAAATCCTTCAGTAGCAACACCTGGGCATTACAGAGGGTCATGAACTGAACACCCTCTGTGGTGTATAAGCATGAGGATCGCTTGTAAGGTGTGCAGAGCAGCCCCTGCCAGCTGTTCGGACCCTTTTTGCAGTTACAGGAGTACTTACTCCTTAAGAAGGAAGGGGAACGAAGTTGGAGAGAGCCCAGAGGAGATGACTGAGAACTCACAGAGCCTTACAGCTTGATCTGTTAGCAAAAAACTAAAGATTTAACATTGTGCTGAAGAAAGAAAGAGGCAGGAAAATGGGGTAAGTGTCTTCCTCTGTATGAAAGGAACCTGCAAAGGCAGAGGGAGCAGTCAGTTCCCTATCTGCTGAGAAGGGCAAGATGTGCTTGGGGGACTGAGAAAGATGTATTGCAGTACCCTTTGGATCTTACAAAGCAGTTAAACAACCTTACTTAGCCTTGCTCTGGGTGGAGTCATAGAGGAGATGACCTTCCCAGTCCTATTTTCTCTTCCTCAGTGGGTCTCTGATTTTCCTTGTGCCTCAAAGCACTGATATTTCTATATGCTTTATATTTTTTTACCAACATTTTGGTAAAAAATATAAAGCTAACGTGAAGTTAGCAGGAATTACCAACACTCTTGGTAACTTCATGTTATCATAAAGCAGTGAGTCCTCCAGCTGTGTTACCGAGTGACTTGTTTTAAGAATATTGTTCTGTGATATATCATTGCTCTTACTGCTCATAAGGTAATTTATATTTGTGTATATTCTCATTAGCCATGCACAGATACTCACATAGGAAACTTCTGACACCAGCCAACGATTTTGGTCTAGTACTAAGTGACTCCTTTCTTATCCCATTGTAACTCCATTACAAAAAAGTAGTTTACACTAGGGAAACACAGTGATGAGTCAGACACCAAGACAGCAAATTTAGTGACATATAAATGTGCTGTAAACAACAGATGTAAAAATTTTGCACAAATGACTCAGTATCTAGCAAACAAAATATTGTCTGATAGCAATGACAAAATCTGAGGAGAGGGGTAACATCAAAACCCCCAAATCATTTTAATATCCTAGTTGAGTAATAAGCTACATTATACTTCAGCTACATTAGTCTTATGTTACATAGGAAAAAAATCTGAAAAGATTTAGTACTTGTAGGGTATAGCTTTTCTATTAAAATAAAGTTACATGGTATAGCAGAATTTAAAGTGGGATCCTTATTAAATCAAGGCTTCTAACCCACTGAAGTGATTAAATTTGCTAAAATATATCATGTAGTAGGAAATGCCTAACGTCTAATAAAATATTCCTCATTGACTCATTGCATATTTGAAAATCTTTTCCTGTGCAAGAGCTGGATGTTACTAGAAGAGGTATTTCATAGGTGCCTCTTCTTCTTATGACTGAGGACATCAGCTCTCTCAGCATTTGCAGTCCCCATGCCCAGCTTGGCTTGGAAACTTGGAAGAAAATAGTAAGAAAAGATTCACAAGACTTTTAACTGCCTTGAACACATCTTAAAAGATCATAGTAGCTAGAACAACAGCAAGTATCTTCTAGATCACTGCTGATGCAAAACCACAATCTGCCAGCTAACAGTCAATAAAATTACTGACTTTTTTACCTGATATTGAACTTTTTCATGCATCATTTTAGCTCATTGCTATTAATCATTCTTTTTTCATGCTAAGTAAATCCACTCCTCCCATACGTTTACATTTTGAAATATTTATATGTCACCAGTTTATCCAATACTATCAAATATTTACAGGCTGTTGCTTCCCTGCCTCTTCTCACGCAATTAGTATTTTTTACTCCTCTCTCACCTATCTGCACCTTGATCTGTTGGCCATCTGTGTGGTCCTCCCTTAGACTCCCTTAATTTTGAAAAAAAATGTCCTCAAGGTAGGAAAAAAGCTATCAAAAAGCTCCAAAAATCTTCATTGTTTACCCAGATGAAGCTGTGAACAAGCACTTCAGGGGCCCCAAAAGCCTCCTCCACATTGGGCTGGCGTGGGGAGGGACTGGTTCAGGTGAGGAGCTGCCCCAGCTCGGTGCCCACCCCTGGGCACCGTTTGCCTCTCCTCTGCTTGGCCATGGGCGAGGACAGTGGCAGACATCCCGTTTGTTCTGCTGCCAACCCCCATGCAGCCCACCGACGCCCAAACAAGTTTCTTGGAGGCTTCAAGAGGGAAGGGAACTGTTAGGTTGTTTTTTAAAGAAAACACATGCTGGAATACTTTCTTAGAAAAGGGATAGTTTATTTTTTAAAGTCTGTAGAAGCCACTCAGATTCCTCCCAGTTCTTTCAGAATTACTGCAATGTGTGATGTATTCATACCTACACCAGTCACATGAATGTATTTGTTAGGAAACTCATGCTGCCTGCAGCCTATTACTACTGTTTGCTCTAAAACTCAATTTCCACTGATGTTCATATTCTGAACAATGATCTGTTAGCAGAGTTAACTCAGGGCAGCTCTAATGAGCACTTAGGAGGAAAGTCTGCTTGTAGGTCTCTGTTAAAGCTTGTGGTGACTCTCCAAAATCCTGGCACAGCCACAGTGACAAAATACACAGTTAGCTGTGAATTTATCCCTCAAGGCGCCTGTGCTTTAGATTACATGTCAGTTTTTTCTCTAATGAAGACAGGCTCTGAATTAAAACTTTATTTCCCAGCATTGATTTTAAACCACCATTCACATGCAAGCACTACAACCACTATCAAGGGCTACTTTATTAGCCCTTCTGTTTTCATTATATACCCTGGCCATGGGCAATGTTAAAAGGCATACAAAGTGCTAAAATAGTCATGATCAGAAGTATACACAGGCTAAGATAATTTTACCACTAGCAGTTTTGCTGTTACTATGGCAAGTGTGAAAGCATTCCTGTTATTTAAAGCAGGATTTTGCAGTGCTGTGAGTCCTCCTGCTATTATCCTTGCAACACACAATCCCAGGGATACTTAACCCCCCTTTTGTACGTAAATCACTTCTACATCCACCTCTGTTTTTTCCCACATGGAAGAACATTGCCAGCCCATGTCCTCACACATCGGTCGCAGCTCTGAGGCTTTCATGACAGCATCAACACAGCATCTAAATCTGATGTTGTCTGAAACCATGGTACTGTCCTTATTTCATCCTTGGCCACAGAGACCACGATTGGCCCTTGAATTTTGCCAAGGGAGCAGTTCAGTAAAGATTTCCCCCAAGGAAAATGTCATCAGATTGGGGGGGAGGGGGAAACAAACAAACAAACAAAAATATGGAAGAACAAGAATAAAGTAAACTAAGAAAAGAATGGTTAATGATCTAAATCAGTCTGATATGAACCTGTCTACACTAGTGAAATAGACACCACCAGAAAGAATGGTGAGAAAGGGCACAGACTTCCACAATAGAAAGAGATGCCCATTTGCCACACCAAGCTATTTTATCATTAAAAAGATGTAGAGCTGAGTAAGAATCAAAGCAGCTAACAAAAGCTAGAACATAAAGAACAGGAGATAAGATCCATCTAAAATAGGGTGCAGGCTGAGGTACTATATATAAAACAGAGGTTAATACCTATGTAAACCTCTGGAGAGGGGGAGCAGGGAGTGACAGAGTGTGCAGCACCACAAAGCCCCAGTCCACATCACCAGTGTGATCTCATCGCGGCTGCTATCGTGAGCTGTGGGCTTCTCCCTGTGGCATCCAGCAGAGAGCAACACACAATTCCATATGAATTTTAGGTGAAGCCATTTATGGGGTGAAATTGCCCAGATTCTATACCTTTATTACTGCAAACGTGGCAAGCTAAAAACTGCTAATTGGTTACACACACTGTTCACACCCCACTGATTGGTTAGTGATTATAACGAGCTCTGATAAGCATATCTTAGAGCTAAACATCCTTAGTTTGCCTTTGATGCCTAAAAGCATCCGCACTCCGGCTGTTTGACCCTCTTGCTATGGCTGGTTCTGAACATGTTCCGTTACTCCCAAGTCCCTTCCCATAACTGCTTCTTGGGTTAGGGCAGCCTGTACCCCTGGCATCAAGGCCCCTGTGTTTTGAGAATGGGATTATTAGGATCCTCTCAGCATGAGGAACTTTCCCTGTCTCATGGGAACAGGAGGATATTGTCCAGGGCCTAAATCTTGGGTGAAGAGAGCTAGGCCGCTGGCAGGCCTGCTGTCTTCCCTGACATACATGGAGTCTAATGCAGGAGAAGTTGTCCATGGGGCATCAGTTAGAGGTCAGCCGTGCACTGCCATGTGGTGCTTTATGTCAATGGGAGTAATCTGATGGGTGATGTGAGCTGCAGAGTCTTTTTGCTGCATTTAGAAGGTTAATGTCGCCCTGCAAGCATTCATTTCATACTCATGGGACAGCTCTGCAGTCAAGGAGTTAGTGCTCTAAGTTGTTTAAAAGAAATGGGAGTCCAGAACTTTTAGCATCTCTTGGAGGTTTTGTCTCTAAGTGATAGACAGGCTTTGCCTCTCCTGTGCCTCAGTTTAAACATCTGCCACATTAGGCAAAAATGCTTAATTATCTAATAGAACTGCAGCAAATTGCAGTTTAATCACATACATACTGGAATGTAATATTGGAGTTCATGAGTTATGAAAAGTGCAAATAAATACCAGTGCTAAAGCCTCAGTAGTCACTGTCTTTGCTAGCTCTGTCAGTCTGCAAGGGGATGCTTTGCCATCAGGTTCAGCCAAGCCAAGATTTTACTCTAAGCACAGGGGTTTTTTTTACACATTTGACCAAACAGAATGATTTCTTTAGCTTACCCCATGCAAGCTTGCAATCCCAGAGAGACATTTTGTATATCCTGTGCCTATTGCCTCACCTGGTTTGAGCTGTCAGGGCACTGATGGTCATTTGTTATGAAAGACTCTGTTTAATATCCTGCTTCGTTGCTTGGGGGGTCTCACTTTCTTTAATGGGACACCTGAGATACAGAAGTAAACTCTCCTCCAGGTTTCTGTCCTTTGGTCAAGTCTATGCCTTGTCTGTCTTGCTCCAAACTGCATAGAAAGAGTAGGAAGAGATGATAAAGTTTTAGGTAAGAGTCATAGGGACAGTAGAGAACCATGAGATTTTATTTTCTAAGGAAAGTCTTGAGTTTGGTCTAATTTATGAAAAAGGAGGGGTTATGTGATGCTTTTGTGACCACATGAGGAACAGAAAACCGAATTTAGAGTTAGTCAATCTGGCAGATTGGTTTGTATGGTTTGGCCAGATCAGGCTTTGCGTGTTTCGTTTTTAGCTGTTGGAGTTAAGGCAGAATTTGTCCATCAGCAGTTAGAGTTAGGGAGTCTTTCATTGAGAATTCATGAAGAAGGGGGTTTTTTATGCCTGCTGAAGATTTCATTACCTTCCCATGTCAAAAAAGAATCGCCAACAAGAGTATTGATACAACTGAAAGCAAACAAATATATATTCTTTTTCTCATCTAAATATTCTTTATTAATTAAAACATAACAGTGTATCTTACATAATATGGTCCCTTTCAGACATGAACAGGGTTTTTTTGGGTTTTTATTTGCCATGTTTTCTGAACTTCATGTGATACATGGGGGAAAAGGGGACTTCTCCATATTTCTCTGCATTCTAGGCTTTGAAACACATGAAAAGGTGCACCGTGGAAGGTATTTGTCTCCAGGGACACTAAGAAAAAAAGCTAATTTGATGTTTCCTTCTAGCCTTTAATTACCATTCTAAATGCTGATGCACACATTATTGTGGCAGGCATGGTGATTATTTAATGAAAATATTTTTACATCATTGTTTGTCTGAATTGTTTTCAGCCAAAATATGATGGCATTTTATATTGCTGCCTAAGAAGCTGCCCAGGTACAAAAGCAGAACTCATACCTGTTCTCACGAACTGCAGAATGGCTCAACCCCCCTAAGAAGGGCCACAGATGACAGTTAGTGAAATTCTTTGTGGTTGCTGTTGTTTTTCTCACTTTCAGGAGCCTGTAACTGTGTTATTAACATTGAAGAAGAAGAAAAAAATACTTTTGAGTTGGTTTTGACTGGAATTGTAGACAAAATTTATCTCTGGGATGACCAATCATGATTTTGTCAGGATCAACTTAAGCCATTAACAAAAAAAATCCAACCACACAAACAAAAGCACTGGGGATCAGATTTCTGTATCACTGAAAGAAAAAAATTCATCCCCATCCATTGTAACTGAAACAGCACTGAAAGTCATCAGTGGGATTGAACAGCCACCCATCAGTTTATTCATGTCTTTAAATGATATAGCCATGAACTTCAGTTTGTCATGGTTTCCAGATAGTAATTTCCCACCACAGGATAAACCAAGCAAATGTGTAAGGTTTTGAAATATTTTCAATCATTGACCTTTTGGTTAGAAGCTCCAGGGGAAGCCTGTGTGTTGTGAAACCCAGCCTCACTGCACAGATTGCACACTCACTCCTTATCCACATGTGCCATCAACAACTGTTTTTCTTTTTAAAAGACTCAAAGTTCCTGTTTCCTGTCACCACTTCACTTTTTTCAAGGCAGAAGCCCCACACCATCTGTGTGTGTTTCATTGCAAGCCTCTAATTTCTATCTGTCAAGCTAAAAGGAAGCTTCTTTTCATAGCAGTTTAATATCTCTCCTTGACATTCAGTGCCATGCATCCTGGAAGACAGGAAGAAACTTTGTCAGAAAAAGAGAAGTTTGAAAGTGTGGGAATAGGATTGGGAATGAAGTGTCCATCACCCATGGAGATATGCTTGACTTGCCATGAAGAGCAAATGTGGCAGTTTCTTGTATCTTGTTACTTTAAATTGGCAAGATGCAGCTCGTATTAATTGTTCATTTCTTCTGTAGTGGGAAATGTTAGAAATCACTTAATTACTGTTATCAAGAATGGTATCTTAGCCAGTGAGCTGAAGCAGGGCGCTTCATCTGTGGCTGTACATCTGCTTATCATGAAATCGTGCCCTGTTAGGTGTTTCCTGTATAAAGTTATAATTCTGTCTTGCAATGCTCTGGGTAGTTTACGTGCCCATAATAGCAGGGAAGAGAAGCACTTGAGATCTTAAGAAAACAAAATTGTTCATTTCTAGCAGACTATGCCTGCATCAGATGTGAGAAGAAAACAGTGACAGGAAAGCTGGGTGTTGTCTTCAGGTCAATTCACACCTAATTAGAAGATGTCTCAGGTTTTTACATAAGGTGCCAGCAGACTTCTTACCTTACCTGTTTAATGATGCAAGAAAATAATTTGAGACCTGAAGATGTGACAGTTCCTGATATGATTTAGCTCAATTCATTAAAGTCAGGCTTGGACAAAGTTATCCTTCACTGAAAAAAAATGGCAATGACATATAAACCGGCAGTGAGTCTTTCACCATGACTACTTCCTAAAGCTTGCTTCTATCCTCTGGGAAACACAGGACTAAAAGAAATTATAGGAAATTTAAAAGCTACTTGCAAATTTCAGAATAAGTTCTTTTATATCTTTGCAATTGATTTCTGGCCTTAGAAACAAATGTCATAATGTGTGAAACTCAGAGCTGTGCATGGAGAACGTTTGGCTGAATGAGACCCCAGGAGACTTCAGTCTTCTTTGGGTTTGTGTTAAAAAGTAATTTGCCATATTTTTTAAGGGGGGGAAAAAAAAAGGTTCATTTAGCTGAACCACCTTTAGGCAAACTGGAGGATGCAGAAGAAAACCAGCTCTGATGTGGGTTTCCAGCACTGGCATTGACATAGCTGGTGTCTTGCTTTCACAGCGCTTTCTGGTTCAGTGCTCTGCACTCACGGGAAGGTTACCACAGCTGGGACTTGGTGACATCCATAGAGTTGTCTGTCTCTGACTCCTAAATGCAATTGCAGAGCAACTGGAGGAGACAGTCAGCTTTTAAACTGGTTGTTTCGGTGTCAATGGAAAGAATGACCGTTTCTCTTCAGTGGAGGATTGCTCCGAAGGTCACCCACTCTCCCCCAGGACAGGTGAAAGTGGCTCGTGTAACTGCCTGCCTGTGAGGCACACTGTGAGCGCCCAAGAGGCTGAACATGAGGGTTCCAGGAAGATCAGGTAAGTAATAATTGTACCCACGTAGATATGAGGATGGTAGCAAGTTGGGAGTGATGAACAACTCTCCCTCAGCAAGTGTCAGCAACTCCTTTCATGAGGGAAGGCGGGATGGTGGGGAGCTGACTGCTTTGCCGACTCTCTGCACCACTCCCTGTCCCCAGAGGAGCAGGCACCTCTGCACCTTCATTTTTGGAAGCACGGAAACTTGCATTAGCTGCCAGGAGCCATCACTTCTAGCCCACTGGTGTATCGACTGTGCTTTTTTGCACTGGCTGTCAGACCGCCCAAGCCGCCGTTCCATCAGCATTCATACCGCTCTGAGAGCTGTTCCTGCTGGGCTGTTGTTTCTACTTCATCCCCCTGGCTTTCTCTGCCTCCCATCTCCTACGTACAGTTGCCCATAGCAACGCCCATTTGAAGAGGCCCCGGGCGCTATCTCCCCGGTCCTCTGGAGCGGAGCAGCTCTGGAAGAGCTCAGCTCTAGCAGCCTCCCCTGGTGAGCAGGAACCGAAGGAAACATAGAAACATACCTCCAGAAAGCCACGGTTTCCAGGAATGAGAGGACAGCATATCCAAACCCAATTGCTTTTGATGAATCACTCACCAGGAGCTGGTCTGGTGGAAGCACCACATCCTTAACTCTACATACCGGTCCTGAGGGGCAGTGCTGCACCCCATAACCCGAATCCCTTCTGCATCCAACACCCAGCACCACCTCCTCTCTCCCACTACGTGCTTCTTGTGGGGCTCTGCAGTTAGCTGGATAAAGGAACTCATCTGGTTAAACAGATGAGTTATCTGGCGATAAGGTTATTTTTAACCTCTCCTCTGGGTCAGTGTTTGGCCACAGACAATTGTACTGACAAGATAGAAAAGCCAACGTCAGGGTTAAGTGGGCAAGAGGTCCCATTGCCAGTGAGATAAATGTTTGTTAAATTTCACTGTAAATTGAGAAAGCTTTCTTTTTCTGGTCAGCACAGCTGACAGCTTCTGCATTTCTGCTGGCAGTGCTGCTCGAACCATAGCAGCAGGGCTCAGGCAGAACCCACCCACCCTGGAGTCCTGCTCTCAAACTTGCCATCACCTGGAAGCTAGAAAGATTTGATGAAAGATGCCCAGTGCTGATACAGATCCAGCATCTGTCAAGTCTGTGATCCTGCAGATCCAAGTCATAGATTCTTTCAACCTTCATGCAGGGCTGTTCAGATCCAGCTCTCAGCTCTCTACACCAGGTCATTTGAGATCACACCAAGCTCCTTCTGCATCAGCTTCCTTTTCTGCTTCACCAACGTAGGCCACCACCTGCTAGTTATGTGGAACCATGGATTTGTGGCTTTAACCCATTAGATTACATAACATATAGCAAAACTGCACCAGCAGTTAGCAAGGCTTGACACAGAGAGGTCTCTGAGCAAGAAGTGCTGAAGTCGGCCTGTTGTAACACAGAATCATTGTGCAGCTCAAAACTGGGCACTGAAACTTCAAGATCCTCAAGGCTGTGTCTCACCAATGCTAATAATGCCTTCATTTTCTTATTTGGGGTGTGTTATGCTGTATGTCTCTTAATAGGTAATGATTGAAGAGGGGTGGCAGCAGGGACAGGGAGGGGATTGTCCCTCTCTGCTCTGCCCTGGGAGGCCCCAGCTGGATCCTGTGTCCAGAGCTGGGCCCCAATACAAGAAAGATGTGGGGCTGTTGGAGAGGGGTCAGAGGAGCCACAAAGATGATCAGAGGGCTGGAGCAGCTGCCCTACAGAGAGAGGCTGAGGGAGCTGGGCTGGTTCAGCCTGGAGAAGAGAAGGCTGTGGGGGGACCTCATTGCAGCCTGCCAGTCCCTGAAGGGAGCAGAGGAACAGGAGGGGAATCAGCTTGTTCAAAGGGCAGAGACTGGCAGGACAAGGGGGATGGATTAAAGCTAAAGGAAGGAAGGGTTAGATTGGATATTAGGGGGAAGTTCTTTCCAGAGAGAGTGGTGAGGGGCTGGAACAGGCTGCCCGGAGAGGGGGTGGGTGCCCCGTGTCTGGGGGTGTTCAAGGCCAGGTTGGATGGGGCCCTGGGCAACCTTGTGTAGCTCCAGGCCTGAGGCTGGTGTCCCTGCCTGTGGCAGGGGGTTGGAGCTCTGTGATCCTTGGGGTCCCTTCCAACCCATGCCAGTCTATGAGTCTATGATTTCCTGAAGGAGTTTATTATTTCTGTTCCCACAGCTGTGGCTGTTCACATGGCTAAATAAAAATTAGAAAATAAGTGTATATGGCAAACCTGCCATAAACGTGGTGAAACAGCAGGGTATCACAGCTTTTCAAACTGAAAGTGAAATTCTGTTTGTTATGTAAAGCACGTGTTTTAGAGACACTTGGAAAATACATAGTAGGAGTGAAAATCCTGGAGGAGAATCTTATGGAGATGGTAGTGGGAACCTAGATTTTCCTTAGCCAGGGCAGTGGGTAGAAAAGCTGAAATGCTCACAGATACCCTCCTACTCAAAGCAGTCAGCCCATGCTTTAAGTTTTTTAATTAGTTCAGCCTGCAAAATTGTTGGTGTGCCTGATGCAGTGCTGTGTGCTTTGCCTCACGCTGGAGGGACACTGCCACGGCAGAGGGCTGCATAAAATAGGGAATCTAGAAGTTTTTACAAGCCAAAGTAGTAAAGGATGTTTCATTTTAAAGACACCTACACACTACCAGTCGGTATTGTTACATGGTGGAAGACCTGTTCCTTGAGCAGGCTGCTTCAGCATATTCCTACTTGTACAACACTGGAATAAATCTGTCATTTCCCCCACCCAGCTCACATCATGAAGTTATGATCATGCTGAATTGCTGCCCTTACACTGCTGGGCTTAAAACCAGTCACTTCAACCCATTTAAAATAGAGTTAATTAGAGGATGCCACAGTAAAGACTAATTCTAATTACTAATCTGAGTAGAAAAATGTTTATTTGTAATATAAGAAACATAATTGCAGTGTCCTTTAGAGGACAGACTCAGATTTTTGTAACTTGCTTTTTCTTGGCATAAATCAAAAGTGGCAGTGTTTGCAGGGGTTTTAGATACACTTTTCATGTACCAAAGGAAGAGAATACCATAGGCACTGACACTTTCAATAAACCTGCAGTGAGCAAAGCCCCTGAAAAAGCAGTTCCTCATGTTGGATGGGCTGCAAAGCACAATGGGGTCTTTGCCTGAATCATCAGAGATCTCCTCAGACTGAATTGTTCCAAAGTCTGTACCTGAAATAGTGAATGCTTTGTGGGGACATGAGAAGGCAGGAACTGCACATCCTTTTCCTCACAGGCTCCAAGGCCTCGGCTGTGGCAAGAGGTGTAGGAGGTCCTCTTCATAGCACTGGGGTTTTGTAATTGACTGAACAAAACCTGAAGAGAGTGTAGTCATGATTACTTTGTGTTGAGGGGAAATATGTGCCTTAATCATTTATGGAGACACTCCAGTGATTCGCAATTCAAACTATGTATTTTTTTACCCAAGGAATCTTGTACTCAAGTTTAAATTGACAAGTAGTAGAGTAAACCTCATTTGCTAATATCCTTTAATAATTTTATGAAAACAGATTAGTTCTCTTTATCACTTTAGTCATCCTTCTTAGTATCTTCTTTAACTCCAGTGTCTCCTTCCTGAGATGCAGAGACCAGAACCTTTTTTTTTTGAGTGCTGCTGCACTAATTCCAGGGAAATGCCAGTGGTGACTCTGAGACCTTCCCATGCTGACATGGCCAGTCAGAGTTCAGCAATGTATAGGCATGGTTTAGGCTATTTTTCCTTTGCTACATTACCCTACTTTTCTACACTGAAGTTCATCTACTGCCTTTCTGCAAACTCACTCCATCCCATGAAATCCTTCCTTGCTATCAGCAGCATTTGATTCCCTAAAGAGACATCCTTTGTCACCCACAAACCTGGGGATGTCACAGTGTGCTCTCCTCTCATGGTCATTAATGAAGATGCAGAATAAAACTGATCCCTGGGCAATTGGCACATTAAGAAGATCTGTCTGTATCAGCATACAGAATCTCCCTTTACATTGTTGCTGAGAGTGACATAATGACAAAAAATGAACTAAGCCAGTTTCTCTGAAGGTTCAGATGGACTCACTGCTACCTAGTAAAGAAGGAATATAGGCAGAAAGTCTGAATGTGAGGTGACTCTTTGAATAGAGTCACTATTGTTACTTATTTCTTTCCCTATTCTTGCTCTGAAGTCCATGGAAACTCCTGGCATGACACTTCACAACAGTGTCTAGTTGGTGTGCATCTGATGGCACCTTATATTCAAGGTGCCTGACACATTTCTCATGGTGCTGTAATGTGGCGTCCAGCAGGGAGCAACACGCAATTCAATATATGAATTTTAGGTGAAGCCAGGAAGCCATTTTATTATGTGAAATCACACAGATTCTATACCTTTATTACTGCAAACATAGCAAGCTAAAAAACTGCTAATTGCTTACACACACTGTTCACACTGTATTGACTGGTTAGTAATTATAACGAGTTGTGATAAACCTATCTTATAGCTAAACATCCTTAGTTTACCTCTAATACCTAAAAGCATCCGCACACCGGCTGTTTGACCCTCTTGTTATGGCTGGTTCTGAACATGTTCCGTTACTCCCAAGTCCCTTCCCATAGCTGCTTCTTGGGTTAGGGCAGCCTGTACCCCTGGTATCGAGGCTGCTGTGTTTTTGAGAACGTGATTATTAGGATCCTCTCAGCATTAGGAACTTTTCCTGCTTCATGGGAACAGGAGGATATTGTCAGGGCCTAAATCTTGGGAGAAGAGAGCTAGGCCGCTAGCAGGCCTGCTGTCTTCCCCGACACTGTAAAGGTCGGTTTAAATGTGAAGCTAAATTCATGCAGGGAACCCCCCTGCCAGCACTCACCCGCAACATTTATGGAGTTTGATTCCTGGGTGCTGACAGGTCACGGGAGGAGCATCTGGGTTTGCCCCTGGCAGCCACTCCATAAATCCTTCTGAGCATCATAAGCAGGGGCTCCCTGTCTTTGTGAGCTCTGGGACGGTGCGGGGATTGCAGCACTCACTGCTTTGGCTTCAAAGTGCTAAGGAGCTGTGTTGGAGCAGGGAGTGCTGAAGAGCAGCTGGAGTGGGATGTCTGACAGCAGCTTCACTCCTCCTGCATGGAGAGGAATCCCATCCCACGCTTTACACAAGGTCCATGTGCAGTGCTTCACCCCAGCGCCCTGCATGAGGGAGCAATGACAGGGCTGGATCCAAATGTCAAACTTCCCGTAACAGGCAGAAGGAACCAGATGAGCTTTTAAGTGGGAGCAGCAATAGCTGTTGTGTTTCCTGCTAAATGCAGCCCTGATGCTCTGCATTAGCCATGGTCAGGGTACAGCCAGTGATTCAGGCACCGTGAGGACAGAGAGCTGTCTTACCTGTGCATCCCAAAATGCTCAGGCCAGTGGAGGTACCCACATCTGTAGACACACATGGGTACAACTAAGTGTCTAGAGAAGTGTCAGGGGGGAGGATGGACATAATCACCCACAGACTTTTCAGTACTCAAAGAAAAGCTGGGGCTTAGTGCATCTCTCTCTTAGACTTTGTCACCTAAATTTTTCATGAGGGAAACTTCCAGTGCTGATGAGCTGGTTTTGCTTAGCTCCTTGGTCAGTAATCAAAGATTTACTTTACAGTCAATATATCCTCTTCTCTTCCACCAGTAGTTTTTGATGTACATCCAACTGCTAGGTGCTTTTCACAGCACAGGACTTTTTACTTCAACAAGTAAATTCCCAGCTGCATTTATCTCCAGAGAGTAGTAATATAAAGGTTATGTGCCTCTTTAGATCCTTCTTGGTGTCTTCATCAGCTACTCAGAAGTAGTCATTTGTTTTATTCTGTTTATTTGTTTGCTCCAGAAAGGAGGTTTGTTTGTGTCAGCCCTGAGCTGAGTTGCTACATATTAAGACAGACAATTTTACACAGCTGCAAACTTCTCTTTGAACTTGTTTACCTTGTTTTACACAGAGGCCTTAAGTCATCGTTGGATGTTGTGTAGCATTTTCATTTGTTCCTCTGAATGAGCTGTCAGGTTTTAAGAAGCTGAATGATCTTGGGCAAGGTTGTAAGAACCTAGGGAAAGTCCAGAGTATCACCCAGCATCAGTGGTTGTTGGTCTGCACTATTCCTTCGCTTTCCAGTGATCCGCTACCTGCTCTCACCACAAAAATTAATGGCAAAACTTCATTTCCTGAGATGTGAGTAGCAATTTCCAGGAATTTCACATCAATAGCAGCAGGCAGAACCCCAATTTCTAGACAAGATAAAACACTGTTAAAAATAAGCATTCTATTTTTAGCATTTATGCTTCTATCTGCTAAGATGCTTTTATTATAAATAGGTACTTCTCAATGAATCCCAGGGCTGTGCTTCAAAGCTTACCTCACATTAATTGCTGCAAACCCAATATAATTCCATTTATCAGAATAGATTTACGTCTAGTTTGTAGCATATAGTTTGTATCAAAGCCAAAATCTGATTCTCCAGTGAGTTTCTCTGATGTGCTGTCATGTACAAAGGGTACAGGAATCTGGCTAAAACTAGTGTGATTATTGCTCGGTCAACTGGATTTTCCTGCCTACTGGAAATAAAAGTAATGAGCAATTTAATTCAAGCATTTAACATGAGCTTCAGAAGTGTCTTTTCAGCCTCAACTGATGAGATCCATTTTGATTAACTCCCTCTGACTTTTATCCTACTGAAATGGAAGGGTGTTTATTGCAAGGACGGGAAGGAGACTGCAAGGACAATTTAGATGGAAGTGGTTCAGTAAGGAAGGGGCTGCAAATGTGAAGGGACCCACCAATAATTCAAAATTCTCCCTGGTGTTCAGATTAACACAGTAAATACTTGCTAATGCCAAAACCTCTTGCTGAATTGAAAGGTTTAACTAGCTGCTTCTCTTACTGCCAATAAATTTTTGGGGAAGGCTTTGCCACATGCACATAGTCATATCGACCCATGCCCTGTCTTTCTATTTAATTAATTTATCTTTCCCTTGACATTGACGTTTCTATTAAATTAAATCTATCACATTGTGTTCTTTATCTGGAATATAAGAACTCTTTGGGTGTGAGACCTTACGTGCAGTGCTAAGAAACGAGGCAGGAATGACAAGTGTGTGGTTCTGCCTTTATACAGTCTTCAGGGTAGGAATAAGCTGAGGCTCACAAGAGATGAGGAAATGTTGTGGTAAAGAACTTTAATATTTTGCAATTGGCAAACTTTTCCTTCCTTGTGTGGTCACTTGGAAAAGAAAGCAGCAAAGGGACGGTCAGGCTGGGGCTGTACTCAAAAGCAGCAGTTTTCAAACAGAAGGACAAATTATTCTCCCCAGGAGCTGGAATGTGATGTAGAAACCTGGATGTCTAGAAGGCAGCTCCTAGAAACAATTCAGCTTCATCGATCAGTGACATCTACCAAGACAGCAAGGGGAAAGACCACTCTTGGTCTGAACTCTTGTTGAAGACATGTTTCAGTGAATGGTTTGAACCAAGGAACAAACTTGCACGGGGAAATAGATAACAAACAGCAGAAGGGGGTAAAAGTGAAAGGCAGTGTGCCGCTAGGAAAGCAATTGATCAACTATGTGAAGAGAAGCAGCTTTGATTTATTGTTGTTTCTTTCCATTCTCAATAGCTGGGTGATGAGTTCTAAAGCCTTTCAGAGCCACATGCTGGCAGTTCTGCAGAGTTCAGTATATTTGGCCTTCATCCCTGGTCAGGGATGCCTGGCAGGGGTGCTTGAAAGGTCATTCAGGATATGAAATAAATTATATTAAAATCATATTAAATACCATATTAACATAGTTTGGAAGGGAGTCACTTTTATCAAACAGCTGTAAAACACTATATAGTATCACCTCATTGAATAACTTTTGTTTGTAGTTGTTTAATATTTTTATAATCTATGTAACCAGAATGTCGTCTCTAGTCAACATTTCAGATCTAGATACATTTTTTTACAGAAAGTGTTTTTAAAGAGAATGTGTCATTCCTCAGATGAAGTGGGAATTTTGAAGTAGTGAAAGTTGCTTTTTCCAAGCAGCCAAAAAGCACTTAGTAGAACAGTAGGCAGATAACGAACATGGTTTCCAAGCCAGGAGGCTTCCACTGTAACCACCAGCACAAACACACTTACAAGAAGTGTTTCAGACAAGGAGGCTCAGTGATGGGGAGGAGTGGGGGCAGGCCACCAAACACAGTTTGACATTTTAGATGTTTTCTCTTAGTAATTCACTCTCGAGGCCTGAAAGACAGGGTTGTTGAGGAACCCGAGTCGTCAAAGCCTGTTAAGAAGACAACACATATACCAAAAATTGTAAACAGAGAGGGAGCATGTTTAATAATTTTCTGAGAGCATGGAAAGGGTCTGTGAGAACAGCTTGCCCTGTCTGTAGCCCATTTGCAAAGGCAGAACATAGAACCATAGAATGGGTTTGGTTGGAAGGGACTTCAACAGTCATGTAGTTCCAAACCCCTGCCACAGGCAGGGACACCCTCCACTAGGCCGGGACACCCTCCGCTAGGCCACACTGCCCAAAGCCCCATCCAACCCAGCCTTGAACACTGCCAGGGCAGGGGCTTCCACAGCCTCTCTGGGCAGCCTGTGCCAGGGCCTCACCAGTGCCTCATTTGAGGCTTCTTCCTATAATCAAAGGTGTCTTTGAAAGGGTTGTGACCAAATGTTTATTGTTGAGCTGTACACCATGAATGGGATCTTAACTAAGAGATTGACACCTGAATACAGGTATAATGCTTATAAAACAGTTCTTTTTTCTGGCTGAAAAAATTACTTAGCCCCCAAAAAAGACAGGGATTAAAATGTTCCAGCTGAGAAGAAAAGGCCATCTGAAAGTACTTCTTAATTAATTATTTTGGATTCCCCAACAGTTGCTGGCAAGCCTTTCAACTCTGCATTATTATAGATATGTAAAAGAAAACCCAGAGATCCTAAGGTTAGATTTCAGCCCTGTGATACTTCTTATACAGAGGATTTGGGCTAATAGTTTAGTATTATCCTTTGATTTTATTCATTGGGATTATCGAACGACTTCAGCAGAAATGAATACAGATTTAATCTGGTTGCTTCTGTACATAATCAAGTAACAACCACTTACAGAGGATTTTTGGTTTTTTAATATCCTACTGCCACTGCCTCCCCATCTAAATCTAATAGATGCATGGGAACTCTTGTAGCAAACTGCATTGCATCTGTGAATAAACATAACCCTGCCATGGTCGTCATTTGGAAGAGAGCAGAACAGACACACCTCTGTTGGCTTTAGCAAAGTTGCTGCAGTACAGTAGGATTGCGATTGGTGTTCAAGCACCTGGATCAGTTGCCAGCACTACAGTTCTTGGGGTAGTTGTCTAAGCTAGGTGTCAGGCTGTTTGAAAGTTGTGTCTTCAGTAGAAAGTCTACTAAAACATCTTCAGCTTTAAACATTGTGCTGTCAGTTGTGAGGCTTGTAAGTGGGTGTTGAAAAGATCCTCATATTCAAAACCACAATATGATGTCAGAAGATACAGGGCAGAGAAAATGAATCAGCTATAATATGCATATGAAAGAGCTGTCATGGCTAGCCAATGGTTATCTGAATGTATTCAGTTTCTTATGCCTGATGACACCTTTACCATCGCTGTTACAGGTGCTATTAACAGATCTTACACCCAAGAAAACCTCTTTGAGGTGGCAGGGTGCCTTAATGTCCCTGGTCCCATCCATCAACACACATTCACAGAGATGGATAGTGTCTAGTTGGCTGTTCCCTCATCAGGACATCTTAATTCCTCTTTTCCTGAACCACATATACGATCCCAGAATAGTCATTAAATGTTCAAGTAAGAGTGGTTTTTATATTATATATTGCACTGGATACTTAAAAGGCCTCTTATTCATGGACAGCATTGGATGCTTTTTCTCTTACCTCAGCCAGCAGTATTTATCATTTGAATAGATATAAAGCTTGGTATTCCAGTGCTTCTGTTGAAGGGGACTTTTAGTGGTTTATTTTGTAAAATCATGAAGCCATAAACATGTCAGGATTATCTAAAATGATGTTTTAGCAAACCCAGACATGCATCTGATAAAGAACATCTTTTTGATCTTTCTAGGTAAAACATCGCTCTTCCTTTTTTGTTTTGCCTTAACCACTTACAAGAAAACACTCATTTTAATATTTTTAAAGCAAAACTTTATTTAAAGTCTAACTTTAAAATCACATCTTTAAATTATTAAAATATACACACTGAGCAGAAATTACTTTAGCCAATTTTCACTTGGCTAGGGAAGGAGGCCAGGGAAGAAGGGACAGTGGTGGGTTTTGGTCAGATCCAGTGTGTGTGATACAGGTTTTTAGGTGTTTCCAGAGATCCTGGAAGGCAGCAACACACAGACAGCAAAAATATGGCATTATTAGGTCAGCCACAGTTTTCATTAAAGTCTCAGCACCCCAGGAGCTCTAATGGCCGTGATGAAGCTGAGCGGAATAATTATTGGAATAATTGTTATAATAATCAGAATAATTATTAACTAATTTTTGGTCTACAGCTCCCTTTTATTACTTCACAAAATATTTTGTAAAGTATTTGTATTCAGATCATAGTGATCTGTATATAACATTCCTGTTCTATACAACAGCCTGGTGTGGGTTAGGGTTTTTTCCCTTTATTTTGCACTTGCAGGAGTTTGGCAGGAATGGTCTGCCTCTTCTGTTGAAACAGGGTTAATTTTTCTCTGTCTACATCATTGTGCATCCTATGTGTTGAGAATTCTTTGAAAACAGGACAACACAAAAGCTTAATCTTTTCCCATTCATTTAAAACTCTCCTTTGAGAATGTCACTTATTTCTCTACCTGTTAAGAAAGTTTCTGTGACTTTGAAACCATTAATTTCCTCAGCTTCTGCCTGGATGAAAAGGAAAGGGGGGGGGAAAGAGGGAAGGAAAGAGGGTTTGGGGGTTGGTTTTTTTTAAAATTTAGTTCACAAGCCTTGTTTTCAGAAGAAAACGAGCCTCTAATGGAAGTCTGGTAAACTCCCTCTCTTCAGCTACTTCACTGACAAGACTTTTTATTTTAAAAGACATTCCTTTGTGACACAGGCTTTTGCACCTCTTTTTCAGCATGTGCATTATATGCTGTATCAAAGCCTTATTTCCTTTTCATGTATGGCAAACTGGTTTGGACATGGCTTCCAGGAAACCATTATAGAGAGACAAAAGATTGCACAGAGCCTTTTCAGTGCAGAAAGGACTTACTAAATTGCCTCCAAACTTTTGGATTTATTTTCACACAGTCGGCCACCACACTGGTCACTTACAGTCCTGAGAAATCCTCTTATTTAATTGTGTGATGCTTTTCCAAGGTAAAACCTGCTGTGCAGCTGGGGAATAAGCACTGAATGATGAGGTTAGAAGCATTTAAACCTATTACCAGTACAGGTACCATCTTTGAAACTTCTAGAAAGAGACAGGACTTGACTTTGTTGTTTTTTCAGGAGTCTTAAAATGAAGCAAGAATATTGTATTTGGAGTTACTCATACACTTCTTCTTCCCCCAGCAGAATACATTAAGAAATAAATGGGTGATGCTTCAGTTCCTGGGATAAACATATGTAGTAAAAGCTGTCTCAGCTTCACCATTTTCATAAGCAGAATGTGAAAAATAACTTTCATTAAACAAAGTTATTTAAGTGATGAGCATTAAGAGTATTGAGGAAGCTACAACAGACTAGTGAAAAAGGTATTTACAAAGCAGGGTGTTACACACAACCTGCCAACAGCTGAACCTTTCCGCTTCCAGGCCTAACCACTTCTGAAAGGCTGGGAAAAGCTATCTTCTGAAATAATCTGAGACCGCTGGGGCGATGCTGCTGATAAATTTCTCTTTGTGCTTTTTAAAATCTCTTTCCTTCATTTCACACCACTGTTTTAAATGCCTGTTTCTTAGCATAAAGTACAGGGCATACAGCCCTTGGTTAGATCTTTCCACCTTTATGGGAGGGAGTTCCTATGCTCCAAAGCCCATGTATTCTCTTTAAAATTCAGCCATGCATTTTTCTCCCAATTTTTTTTACTCTTTTTCAGCCTTATGGTTTCAATACAGTGATTGTCATCCTTTCAAGTAATCGCTCAGAGCCAAGCTCACTTCTCTGGGAGGCTCACAAGTGCTCAGCTCTGTTAGGAATCTCATCGATGAGCCAAGTAGCTGCAAGTACCTGTGGGCAGGGGTGAGAGCCCCTCTGAAATGGCTTACATTACCAACAACCCTGCACACAAACACAAGCTGCTCATTCAGTTCACAAACTTGCAGGGAGAAACCTCATAAAGCAGAGAGAAAGGAAATGAAATTTCTTTGGGTCTCTCAAAGGCTACTGTTGGGAGTTTCACTGTTAATCAAAAGGGTTTCAGAAATAGTTTCAAAATTGTACTCCTGAAAGGATTCACTTCAGTTTTATCTTTGCATATATGAACGTCTCTGTTTCCAGACATCATTAAAGAATGATTTTATTTCCACAAAACTATACATATCTGAAAACTTGGCATCCCTTTTATCCTGTAGATAAACTCCCATCCAACAGGGTACCTGCTGTGCATGGGAGAACCTGCTTTGAGCAGGGGGCCTAGACCTGCTCGTGTCCAGAAGCTCCTTCCAACCTCAGCCATCCTCTGATATTGGGCTGTCCTTGGTATATCACTTGTCCAGTTATATCAGAAAATACCCATCTTTGTAAATGGGCATGTAGAATTGAATGCCCATTCATTTCTACCCTCCCCTGCATGCTTGTCTTGCTCTTGTCTGTTTGTTTGTATGGGTAAGGCTGCTGATGTCGAGGTTTTCAGTATGCCTGAGCAGGACTGGTTGTCATCCAGATATGTACAAAGAGAATCAGTCCTTGCAGTAGGTATTGTGTTGTGGGTTTGGGTTTTTTTAAACATTTGGAATGGCACAATACTTTGTCAGCAAGTCAAAGCTGCTATGGAGGATTTGGAGTACTGAAGTGTGAACCTCCCTGTCCTGTTTTATATATAGGTCCTTTTCTACATAAATGTTGTAAAATCATGAGTAGGCTGTGTCACTGAACTTAGGCTTGTCTTACAGACAAACACCACTAGACCTGTCACTGCAAGAGTACCTCTGGCCACACTGGGACACGTGCATGGACATCTGTGAGCCAGGGACTTAGCATGTCATTGCCTTTTAAAAAAGCCACACGTCTTGAAAATAAAGCTACACACCTTGGCATGTGGATAGAAACCAGCACGCTGTTTTGGCAATGACTTACTCTTTTCTCCAAGCCAAAATTCATTGTGTTGTCTATTGCTATCACATTATTTTGTTTCTTCTCTATGGTGTTGTCGGGGAAGACAGCAGGCCTGCCAGCGGCCTAGCTCTCTTCTCCCAAGATTTAGGCCCTGACAATATCCTCCTGTTCCCATGAGGCAGGAAATGTTCCTCATGCTGAGAGGATCCTAATAATCCCATTCTCAAAATACAGAGGCCTTGTTGATAGGGGTACAGGCTGCCCTAACCCAAGAAGCAGTTATGGGAAGGGACTTGGGAGTAACGGAACATGTTCAGAACCAGCCATTACAAGAGGGTCAAACAGCCGGTGTGCGGATGCTTTTAGGTATCAAAGCAAACTAAGGATGTTTAGCTCTAAGATATGCTTATCAGAACTCATTATAATCACTAACCAATCAGTGGGGTGTGAACAGTGTGTGTAGCAAATTAGCAGTTTTTTAGATTGCTACGTTTGCAGTAACAAATGTATAGAATCTGGGTGATTTCACCCCATAAATGGCTTCACCTAAAATTAATATCGAATTGCGTGTTGCCCATCGCCGGTCACCACAAAGTGTCCTAAGTTTGACTTGGCATTTTTACACCTGGTGGCAATAAATCTTCCTTTGTAGGTGATGTATTCTTTGGGGTAGCCTGACTTTTTTCAGATTGTGCAACCAGATCTAGAGACAGATGTACCTACCCATGGCAGAGGGATTGGGCAAGATGACTTAGGTTTTATTCCCTTATGTCCATGTATCAGCCCCCCCCATAAGATTTTGCTTCCAAAATGCCAAAAAGGGTGAGAAATAGCCTTTGCTCCTTTCATAACTCCTAGCTTTTGAGACAGAGATTAATGGAGAAGAAATTCCAAGTTGATAAAAGAGATGTTCCAGTTTATCATCACGGGCTTATCACAAGCACTCTCAGAATTATCAGTTCTGTCATGCGTTCTCCAGTGAGAAATAGTCACTGGAATCTCTGATAACGTTTGTCATCAGGATTCTCTACCAATTTTTGTAGCTTTAATTGCAATATTAATATCTGCTTCTGCTTTTATACAAAATATTTCTAAAACCTTGCTACATACCACACCAACAGCCTTTGCTCGAGCAAATGCTTTACATTTGCAGTTCCTTCAGCACCAGCTTGGAAACTGTGAATTTTTTGTCTTTACCCTTAGCTTTTTGGGGCTGTCAGTCTCCAAGGAGCTAAAGCAGTGTTTGTGCTGTCTTTTAGGCTATGCTCCTTTGATCTGTCCTTCAGTTTGATGCGTCCAAGCATCAGGCTAACCTAATTTACTGGGTGAGATTTTATGTTCCTTGGAGGTAGCAATGCTGAGACCCTTAGCACATGGTGGTTCTGGTAGTGATGGCTCCCAACCCTACTGTTCACTGCTAGTGAGGTAGACTACTCAACAGATTTTAAAAAAGCATTATGTACATGCATATGTATTCATCATATCCACACGTGCTTATCTGACAGAGGTAGAATTATATATGTTTTTCAGCTTGTCATACATATGAACCCATTCATGTTCTCTCAAGTTCCTTCTGCTGTAAGGAACTGAGACAAATGTTTTTTAAGTTCTTTTTCAGTCAAACTTCAAGATCTTTAGGTCTGATATTGATTCTTTGACACATCACAGACACTTCAGATACGTTCTGAACATACACTTCTGGGATTTGTAAGAGGACAATATTTTAAGGCATTTTTTCCCATAAATATGTCTTTATGGGGACTTCTTTTGCTACTTAATGGTAATTAAACATACATTTCTAATCAGACTGTTACTGCCCTTCTCAGTGACCTTAAATCCAAAAGCGTAAGCCTCTGGCTTTCAAACTGAAAACATTTCTGTTGTGATTAAACTTTTGATTTAGTTTTTTTAATTGGTGATGCTGCAGGTTTTTATTGTATGATATAAACTGCCTTCTCAGCCGTGGCATTTTTAACTGTGGAAAGGGTGAGTTCATTCTATCCTATTTCCTTATTGTTCCTTTGATAAAGTCGTGTCTAGCTTGGAGTTTAGGATATCACAGCTCTCACAGACTCAGAATATCCTGAGTTGGAAGGGACCCAGAAGGATCATCAGGTCCCACTCCTGGCTCCACACAGGCCCAGCCAAGTCAGAGCAAGTGGCTGAGTGCATCATCCAGACGCTTCCTGAACTCAGTCAAGCTGGGTGCTGTGACCACTTCCCCGGGGAGCCTGTGCCAGTGCCTGACCCTCCAGTGGCTTTAGGGCTGTAGCCTCTGCCAGAGGCCTGAGAGGTGAGAATGGGAGCACTAGCAGCTTCCCTGCTGAATTGTAGGTGAGGCTACTGGTCTGTTACTGCTGTAAGCCACCTTACACAGCACTGCTGTTCATCATTACCACAGTACCCATGCCAAGGTACCACCTGCTTCAGCACACAGGGTTTCAGGTCATCTTGGGGCTGCGTGTTTGCAAGTTTGTACCCAAAGATTGCTCTGAGGCCCCCAGTGCTGGGCTTGGGGTCACTGTCAGGGCCAGTCTTTTCTGTGAGGGTGCATTGGGGGGGAGCTGGCATCCGCAGCACATTTGTGAACAGCTGGGGGCACTGAACTCTTCCTGCCTTCCCAGGGCCTGGGAACTAGATTATAGGTGTAATCAAGCATCCTTACAGCCCCAGCAGAGTTACTGGTATTATTCTGCCTTTTAGACCCTGCCAAACTATTGATGGCTGATTTGGAGGGTGGTCAGGCTGGACAGATGCAGTGTTGCACCCATATATAGCACTGAAGTGCATTGTGATATTATATATATAGTATTTAATTAAATATTAACTACAATATTAACTGCCCAGAGAGGTTGGAGAGTCTCCTTCTCTAGAGGCACTCCAAACCCACCTGGATGTGTTCCTGTGTGACCTCATCTAGGTCATCCTGCTCTGGGAGGGAGATTGGACTAGATGATCTTTCAAGGTCCCTTCCAACCCCTCCCTAACACTGTGATTCTGTGAAACGTGTTAATAGAAATTAGGTTATTGAGTTAAAGAGAAAAGTTTCTATGATTTAAGAATACATAAAAACTCCACAAACCTTCAAAAGACTGTTCAACGAGTCACAAAAAAGTTTGAAAATAGCAATAATGTGTTTTCAAGGCTGAGCCCTGTTCTATCCCTAGAGTAACACAAAAGGTGCACACACTTAGAAATCTATGTAGGGATGATGGAAAGGCACTGAGCATAGCACCTCTGGCTTCCCAAACTACATAAAAATTATAAAGGGAAACCAGAAGGAAAGTGTAAAATATTTATAGGTTGAATTTATGATAGCACAGGGGCTGTAAGAAGGCTGTGTACCTTTCTTAAGACCTCGAATGAGCCTTAAATAAAATATAACTTTAATTATATAAAGCAGAATGGCAGGGTTCCCATATACTATCTTATACAATAAACCTTACAGTAATGAAAATTACAGAGACTGTCCCCCCCCAAAGTTATGTATGATTTAAGGGCTATGCACACTTTATAACATGTATCAACAGGCCCATAAATATGTTGTCTATGAAAATTGAATTTTTATTATATTTTTCACCCAAAGCTGTCCCTTTAGCACTTTTTTTATTTAAATCTTTTAGATTTCTTGGGAGTTTTTCTTAAGCTACGTTTCTGTTCAAGGCAGAACATGTGGTTTATATATTTGAAGAAAGAGCAGAAGGGCAGTAACAGGTATCCAGCACTCCAGACTGGTTTTAACCGTGACTATAGCTGAACTTCACTGCGTTAAATACAGACATTGCCTCACATACACGAGCACAAAAGCAGCCTTTCATGTGCTCTCCAAAAACAAATGGGTGAAAGCTCCAAAATTTGGCTATTTCTACCCCCAAAGTCCTCATTCTTATGTTCATCATGACACTGTGTTACAAGTGTGGGTTCTCAGAAGGGTTTTCTCAGAGGCAGGGGAATGCCACATCTCTCACACGCTGCTCTTCTATCCCTGCAGTCTGAGAATGGGACTCGCGGGGTCCTCAAAGCAGCGTCACCCTCCCTCCTGTCCTGCAGCCTCAGTGACACAGTGGTGAGAGGGCTGCCCGCCAGGTGTGAGAACTCTCCAGACAAGTTGGGATGGGGAGGGGGGAAATGTCAGGATGAGAATATGTAACTTGGGTAACTATTGTTTCATCAAAACATCTTCCACCATTAGTTTCGTCATCAATATTGCCCTTTAGGAATGGACTTAATGCTGCTGGGAGCCCTGCAGAATCATAGAATCATAGACTGGCATGGGTTGGAAGGGACCCCAAGGATCACAGAGCTCCAACCCCCTGCCACAGGCAGGGACACCAACCTCAGGCCTGGAGCTACACAAGGTTGCCCAGGGCCCCATCCAACCTGGCCTTGAACACCCCCAGGGATGGGGCACCCACCCCCTCTCTGGGCAGCCTGTTCCAGCCCCTCACCACTCTGTCTGGAAAAAACTTCCCCCTAATATCCAATCTAACCCTTCCTTCCTTTAGCTTTAATCCATCCCCCTTGTCCTGCCATTGTCTACCCTTATGAAGGTTCCATCTCTCTCAGCCTGCCTGAGCAGGACATGGCGTGTGCAGACCAGCGCAGGAGGAGGCAGCAGTGACAGCACTCATGGCAGGGCCCCAGGTCACAAGCAGCTGGTCACTCAGCGTAGCAATGTATCTGCAGATATGACTCAGCTCTAATAGCCCTGGAGACACTGCCAGCTTTTACAGCTCCAGAGAGAGCCCAGGATGTCCGAGTGGGAGGCACACAGCCTGTGTGCCTCTGGGTGGGCAGGTCTGGAAACAGAAGAGCACGTAGCCCCAAGGAGTGCTGCTAGAGCCGTATGTGCCCTGCCTTACCCAGCAGGCTGAGCCCTTCTCTATCCTGTGTCCTTCTGCATGAGGCAGTAACATTGTCAGGGAAGTAAATGCTACCACACACCAGGCTGTTGCCCACATCGTATTTAGTCAAATCATTGTTGCAGTAAAGGAGAGTTTCAGGACACGACTATCTCATTCTCTCCTTGTAGTCAGGGTGTTGAAAGGAACGGCCCTGGCAGCGTGTACAACTGTAAGCGTGCCTGACCTGGCAGCCCCAGAGATGCTGAGTGTCCCCAGACAGGAAATGGCACGGAGCAGGGTGTGCAAGTCTGCTTGTTGCTCTCTGCACACACTGAGTGAAATGAACCACGCTAGGCCTTTTTTTCTTTGGTTGGTTTTATTATGTCAGAAATTAGACCCAGGTCCAAGTTTGCTGGAGCCAGGTGGCTGTGACAGCGCTGTGTCTGCTCCCATCCCATCTCCTCCTGCACGGTGCGGGGCTTCGCAGAACTGTGTCTTTTTCTTCTCTTCCTGTTCTCTTCCTGAGAATGACGATTTCCCTGTTCCTCTCCACAGCAGGGCTCTGATACAAGCTTGCTATGCCCTGTGTCATAAGGAGAGTGATGTGACACGGCTTGAGAGTGCTTTAGCTCTTCTTACAAGAGTTCCTATGGGTGACAGACAGTTACTGTGGCAGAACTGGAGTTTTTCCTAGGACTACTTACTGTGCTTCGACAGCACCAGAATAGGCTATCATGGCAGAAGTGAATGGTACCAAATTACTAGTGTCTGCACACTGCAAGAACAGTACTCAGTACAGGACATTTTCTCAGTCTTCTCTTTGAAGTACAGCTTCTCTTAGAGTTGTTTCTTCGGCATGTCTTTCAGAAGCACAAAATGTCCTTGCCTAGACAGCTCAGTGCAGAATGTCTCTGAGGGAAGGAGGGTCAGAATCTTTGCAGCTATCTGCAGAGACTTTCAGTAGTTCTCTTTCCTAATCACTATTCTCTTTATGATCTTTTCACTGCAGTTGAAAGTCTTGGTCCAATTTATCTTGGTTCACACCTGTTGGGATCCTCAGTGTCCGTTCCACTGGTGAAATTCATCATTTCCCCAGGGGCTCATGACCAAAGTAAAGCTGATAAACAAGGAGAATGCATCAGGAGTACAGCTGCAGTGTCGCAGATAAAGAGCTCCGATTGCAGCTTAAACTGGAAAGCTGCTTGGAGATGTTATTTATATTTGTAGCATCACAATGATTATTGTTGCTATAGTGTTACCCCCCCTTCTACCCACTTCCTCTTTGCAAGAAAGGCAGGAGAAGCAAACTGCACACAGTCAAAAAAGGAAATGAAACCTCTCAGAGGAGTGTTTTGTAGAGAAAGACCTAATCTTACGATCCAAAATTAGCTGTAAAATGTATACATCTGTCCCAGTCTTCCTACACACACATTATAGTCAGTGCTCATTCAGGAGGGATTAGGGTTGACAAAAGTTTTTCCACACTCATAAGGAAATGAAAAGTTTTAATGAATGTACCCATCAGTGTCAGGGCCACCCAGCATTAAAACACAACCACACTGCAGAGCACCATGGCAAAGGAGATGAGCGCGGGTAGCGATGCAGGAGATGTTTCCACTTACAGCAAGTGTAGCCCTGGAGTGAGTAATTTACAACAGAAAAGATGAAATGACCTGATACAGCCCCGGAGCAGGCAGCTGGATTCCGTGAGGGTGTGTGTTGTCTGTGGGACACACCAGGACATGGGCTGTATGTGGGGAATGGGTGCAACGGCTGCACAGTCTCATCCCAGGAGGGTCTGGCTTTTAGAGGCTGGTGCTTCTTTTAATTCTACTTTTCTAGATTTTTCAGAGGCTGATGATTGTTAGATATTGAGGAAAGAAAATAGAGAAATTAGATCATTTTTTTGAGTTGATTAATTATAGAAACTTGATGCCTGTTTCCTGTTAGATTTCAATATGTTACTCTTAGATTGAGATTAATATTTTCTTAATATTAGTCAATATATGCCTTCTGTTGGAGGATTCTGCTTTAGGATCACTTCCTGTTGGACCTCAGTTCTTATCAAACTGACTGTTGATAATAATTACAGCTGCTTGCTTTTCTTTGCTTATAGCCAGTACTTGCTTCAGGAAATCATGAAGGATAGTTACACTATCGATGTGTTTACACCTTTTAGTTGTTCTTTTGTATCAGCATCCTCCTGTGATATGTATCTTGGTATATGCAGAGAGAATGCCTTTCATGCACATTAAGTCAAGTGAGAACCTTTGCATTCAAACCTCTACTTCACAGCATTATAACACAATCCTCCTAGCACAATTTCTGCAGCTCTGTGTCTGACCATCTTTTTGAATTCATGCAAAGCCAAGGTGAACAGGAGAGAACACCACCTATAAGTGTCTTAACATTGCCAGTCAACTGCAGGACAAAAAGTTAAATAATACCATAATTGGAATAACCAAGACTATTTTACAGATTTCTGGAAGCTACATACAGGCATCTTGTTTAAACATACAAAACTGGAATGTCTTTGATTATTGTTAGCCCCAAATATACACATGGATCTGTTCATAGGAAGAACTTTTACTCCTACATACACAAAACATCAGGTAAATTGATTATATAAAATCGCCTGTGCAATGTAAAACCAAACACAGGTGGATCTCAGAAGACTTTGTCGTCATTATTTCCATAATAGAAGTTTTTCTGCCAAGACAGAATCTGCAGAATTATTTTGTGTAGAAGGTGTGCAGTGCTTAAGGGAACTCTTACTGACTCCACTTGGGGTTTAAATTCCTTCCAGCTTCTGCAAATGTAGACAGAGTTAGTATGAGTATTCAGCAAAAAAGAAATCTGAATTCTTCCTTAAGCAATATGGGAAAAAAAACCCAAACCACAAGAAGTTGAAGGCAAACTGAAGCTACAGGGAATGTAGTTGCTCAGCTCAGCCAAGTATGAGGAGAGGTGGCAGTCAATGGATCACGGGATACAGGCAAATCAATGTCATACTGATTTCAGAACAGGAATCTGAAACTTTGACCAAGAAGGCTTTCTTCATCACTGGGCTGGCAAAGCCAACCTTTGTCATGCCTATCGATGGTGATAATATCTGCAGAAATAATGTGCATGAAGCCAGCATGCAGGCAGCAGGCTGGTTTTGGCATCTTTAGAATCATAGACTGGCATGGGTTGGAAGGGACCCCAAGGATCCAACCCCCTGCCACAGGCAGGGACACCAACCTCAGGCCTGGAGCTATACAAGGTTGCCCAGGGCCCCATCCAACCTGGCCTTGAACACCCCCAGGGATGGGGCACCCACCCCCTCTCTGGGCAGCCTGTTCCAGCCCCTCACCACTCTCTCTGGAAAAACCTTCCCCCTAATATCCAATCTAACCCTTCCCTCCTTTAGCTTTAATCCATCCCCCTTGTCCTGCCAGTGTCTGTCCTTTGAACAAGCTGATTCCCCTCCTGTTCCTCTGCTCCCTTCAGGGACTGGCAGGCTGCAATGAGGTCCCCCCACAGCCTTCTCTTCTCCAGGCTGACCCAGCCCAGCTCCCTCAGCCTCTCTTTGTAGGGCAGCTGCTCCAGCCCTCTGAGCATCTTTGTGGCTCCTCTGACGCCTCTCCAACAGTTCCACATCTTTCTTGTAGGCTAATCTTTAGGTTAGAGGGGATTTGGGTATGAGACCTTTCACTGACCACATGAAGGAACTGGCTTATCCACAGATCCTCTGTGTTTGAACAGCACAGGATCATCAGTAATGTTGCTAAAACAAGCAATCCTATTGCTGTACCCTTCTTTCCATGAATGAGCCATAGTTTTCCTTACAGGAATTTGGGGGGGGAAAAGAGGCAGACCCCTCCAAAGGCAACAGTTTACTTCCATCTGGTGTTTACAAGGCTGCTGTATGGAAAGAATTCACTTTTTAGTGGAGATTGAGGAACAGTGCATTTCAGGAAAAACTAGGGAAAAAAACTTAACTTCAAGGTGTATTAGGGCAGATTTTTAAAGGTCTTTTAGAAGGAGAAAAATATAATGAAATTTTTAATGGGTTTGATTTGATCATTAGTGAAATGTTGTGTTGCATTGATTATGAAGCTTTTAAAAATTTGAAAGATTTTTTTAAAGTATTTTTTCCATTCTTTTCACTTCCAACTGATTATTTTTTAAAGCAAAAGGGGGCTGATATTTTGCAATGAAAAGTTTTATCACAAAAAAAATGCCAAAAGAGAACATGTAGTTGAATTTCAACTGTTTCAGCCTTTTACAGTTTTCCCCTCCTGAGTTTAGGAGCTGAAACAATTCACCAAATTGACTTGGAGCTATGAAGATTTTAAACAGCACAAGTCTCCATTTGGGGAAAAATAATACTTGCTGTCAAACAAGTCCTGGTCTGTAATACAGCATCCTAAATTATCCCAAATGTATTACTGTGATGGCCAAAGTTACCCAGGTATAGTGCAGCCCAGTAAATGGAAACAGAAGGCATTTCAAAAATCGAACTTACTTTGGGGACTAAAAGCTTAGAGCTCATTGGGGACAAATGATCTTTGAAAGAAAATACTTGGTGAGTTAGTATGTTTATCCTGCTTTCAGGTTTCCCATTTTAGGGCTTCTTTGGAAACATTTATATTGATTGCTAGGTATTGAGAGTTGCAAATAGAAAAATGAAACAAAACCCCACATTTATTCCAGGAGGTAAGAAGAGTGCCCCTGCTGAGGAGGAGGAGTGGGCAAAGGGCAGCTCACACTCAGAGCCTCACTGCCTTTATGGATCAATGTTCTGCACCTGTTGGTATTTACAGCTTATTTAGGTTTCCCATCATGCCTGCTTGGGTGCCTGTGTAAAGCCTTTGTAGTGGGTTTCTACCCACACAGATCTGAGCTTGGAGACAAAGCCTGAGGGGGTCAGGCTCTGGCTGTGATGCCAGCCCCAGCATCCCAAGAGGGGCTGGAGGGAAGCAGCCCAGGGGCATCATGCCAGGCTGGAGGTGCAAGCCTGAACTCCGTTTCCCTCCCCAGGGCATTTGCTTTACGCTGTGAGAGATGCATGCTGCTTCCCTGCTGCCCTGTGCCAGAGCTCCCCACTTCTCTGCCTCTGCTCCACCTGCAGCCACTTCTTTCCTTCAAAGAGCAGGGTGAGCCAGGGATGCAGGAGCCTCCACCTCCCTGCCCTGATCTTTGGGCAGATCCCAGCACCTGCGGACAGGTTCCCCTCATCCATCGGTCTTTACGGGCCTGTCCACAGGGTGGAGGTCATGACTTGCATATAAGCCAGACCGCACAGACAATAAGCATCACAGCTAGGGTTCTAGGAGGGTCAGGCCATGGAGCAGGAGGGGAAGGTGGAGAGCAAGGGGAAATCTTTGCACGCCAAGGGGAACAGTGGCAAAAATTTCTTGTCATGAAGAACATTTTGCCTGTGTTTTGCCTTATCCTGTCGTGCTGTTTCCCACAGCACAGAGCTACAGTCCAGCCCTCTCCAGCACAGAAATTTGAAGAGGAGACTTGTGCCTCCTGCAGGTCCTCTGGCTGCAGCTGTTTGGCTGGGGATACAGGCGAAGACATGGTGACCCCCAAAGCCCCCAGCTGGGGCTGTGGTTTGGGGCAGCTGCTGCTCAGCCAGGAGGGACTGTCAGCATAGGGGTGGAGGGGAGGGCTGGGGTGTCACCGAGGGAGGAAGGAGCAGCACTGGAGATGAGTCCGTGCTGGTAGCAGGTTTCCAGTGAAGGGCTGATGGTCTCTTCACACTGCAGTTGTCTGTCTTCCAAGCAAAAACATATCACTCTGAGGATGATTTCCTTTATTTCCCAGACCCTAATGTCTTCATTTCATAATTAGTGTCTCACAGTTGCAAAGAGAGGGAAACAAATAACAGCATTTCTTGTCCAACAAGGTTTTTCTGTCCTTTCAGTAAGATTGTTTTCACTTAATTGATTAGTTATGTAATCCCTTATTAATCCTAATAAAACAGCAGCAAGGTTATTTATTGTGGATAGTACTCCAGTTTGCTCAGTGATGTTCTGGACATGCTTTTTATTCTTTAGTAGTATCTTATTAAAGCAAGTATGTCTTTTCAATAGTTTTAACCAAAAGAAAATTAATTGTTGCAGGCTTTAAGATGGGAGGGATTTGAAGGACAACTGAAGCACTTCTGGCCTGAGGAATCCCACAGCAGGGAATGAGACCTAAGGACACTTTCTGTAGGGCACACACATAGGTTTGAGCTGTGGAGTGGGATGCAGGGAAATGCAGATTTAATTGACTCAGCAATTCGGATTTAAAAGAGGGCTGATAATAGGCAACTGGCACCAGGGTCAGACCAGGGCTGCTGGAATGTGCTCTGCCTGATGGGGACCCCCATGACGGGCTGCTGCCCCTGTCAGGGGCTGCCTCATCTGGTCTGTGGAGCCTGGCCAGGCTGCAGTGGATGCTTGGTGCTGGCTGATGTGCCATCCGTGCTTACAGCAGGAACTAAGCAAGGCTCAAAACGTTTTCACCTTGGGTTATGAAGATCTGGTGGGGATGGACCTCCACAAGGTAAGACACTCCCCTGGACCAGTGGTGCAGAACAGCCTAAGAAAGGAAGGGGGTGTGATGACCTTGAAACCTGGAAAGGATCCAGGGCACAAAGAGGATGGAGCAAGCCTAGCGACGGGGCAAAAATTCAGACATTTATGAAACTCTCTCTTCTTTCCAGTGTGTTTCCTTTCGCTTTTCGTTTCGTTCTGGCTCTGGAGGACATGTTGGCATGAGTTTCCTTCCCCTTAATTGCAGCGACGTGATCAAGCACAAGTGGGTGCAGTTGGGGAGAGTGTCCTTGCTTTTTTCTAGAGCTGAGCTTTACCATGGGGATTTGCTGCCAGTTCTGTCTTGCATGTGACAAAAACCCTGACACGGTAACTACAGGTTTATTTCTTTCAACTGTTCTGCTTTGTCTTCCAGGGTTTGGCATGACCACCCCAGCCACCGTTGGAGGGAAAATTTTCCTGATCTTTTATGGCCTTATAGGATGTGCAGGGACCATTTTGTTCTTTAACCTGTTCCTGGAGCGCTTGATCACTGTCATAGCCTATGTCATGAAGTCCTGCCATGAAAGGCAGCTGAGGAGGAAAGGGGTCCTCCCTCACAACGGCCGCAGGGGCTCAGGGACCTCTGAGGTGGACAGCCTGGCGGGCTGGAAGCCCTCCGTGTACTACGTCATGCTGATTCTATGTGTAGCATCGCTCATCATTTCCTGCTGTGCCTCTGCAATGTACACACCGATCGAAGGGTGGAGTTACTTTGACTCACTTTACTTCTGCTTCGTGGCCTTCAGTACCATCGGTTTTGGTGATCTGGTCAGCAGCCAGAACATCAGATACGAGAGCCAAGGCCTTTACCGCTTTGGCAACTTTGTCTTCATCCTCATGGGGGTGTGCTGCATCTATTCCTTATTTAACGTGATCTCCATTGTCATCAAGCAATCCATAAACTGGATATTAAAGAAGCTGGACTGCAGGTGCTGCCACAGATGCCAAAGAAAACTATTCCGCTCCCGGAGGAACGTGGTGATGCCAGGCAACATCCGCAGCAGGAGGAACATCTCCATTGAGACAGACCCTGTCAACGAGAGCGACACGGACGGACGCCGCCTGTCCGGAGAGATGATCTCCATGAAAGACTTCCTGGCCTCCAACAAAGTCTCTCTGGCCATCATGCAGAAGCAGCTGTCAGAAAGTGCTAACGGCTACCCCAGGCAAATGAGCTCCAACGCAAAGCAAAATGGATTCTCTGGTGGGGTTGGAGCCCTGGCGATTATGAATAACAGACTGGCAGAGACAAGTGTGGATAGGTAAAACACTGACAGGAACAACGGTGAAGCGGTGTGAGCCACGTCAACAAGTGTGGAAACAGTGTGAATGGAGTGCAAATAGCTAGGGAGGGTCGCCAGAGGGTGGGATGGATGTGAACGGCATATCTCCTGTTGGAAGGCCTCTGACACTCTTTTGGAGCTGTCAATCTCTTTGCTCTTTGAATCACACCAGTCTCAGCCTTCCTCCTTCCCCTTCCTTCCATTCCTCAAGCAGGTCACTGCTGGAGAAAGTTAATTTAGCTTTCTGACCAGTTTTCCATGTCTTGCTTTCCATTTATGTGAAATACAGATTTCAGGGCCAGAAATCTGTGCTAGGGGAAGAAACCAAGTTTGTCTAGTGAACACACTCCTCTGTGGTAGGGGAAGAAATCAAGTTTGTCTACTGAACACACTCCTAATTCAAAGCTTGTGCTGCGCTTTCTGTCTTGCTCTTGTCATACATGTTTTCTGAAAGTAGCTTACTGAGACCAAAAAAGGGAATAAGCCTTTCTCTGTCATGTTGCAGATCTAATTTAATGGAATTAAAAAAAACCAAACCCAAACTATTTTATTTTATATATCCCTTTTTAAAATGTATTCCTGTTGTGAAACAGCTAGGCTGGAGAAGCCAGCTTCTGCTGCCACTAACATTTGTGTAAAAGCTGAAGTAATGCTCTGAAAGTTGGTAGGACTACTCTGGAGCTAGTCTGATGTGAATGAGAAGAGAATTTGGCCATTAGAATTTAATTTAGTCTTCCCCCTAATAGGATACTGTCAAAAGTGATAGGATAAAATTCATCCTACTTCAGTTTTCCTTTCTCCATTTGCAAAAACACATGGGTTTTTTTTTCATGGTGACTTTCTGTTTGAAAAATGCCAAATTGAATTGAAAACTGCCATGCAAACACGTTGTATGAGTTGTTCCACAAAAACAGAGGCTTTTCTGAATTTCTATTCCTATTTTGCTCAACGGTGACTGATGCAATTGAGCATCAGCACTGTGTAATGCAACTAGTAACTGAGTTTACACAACGGGCTTTAATATGCAATCAGATTGCTGTGCCAACGTTTGGAGGATTATTCTAAGGGACTGTGATCACAAAATCACTTTGACAGTGTCCTTTTTACCTTTCATGTCATTCTGTCACTCTTCACCTGTTTTTCCTGACTTTCAGTGATGATAATGACAGGGTCTTGATTAGGGAAATAGACAATGTTTAACTCCTCATGTTTCTCAATGACCTGCTCCAAGTGTTCATTATGACTAGACTGGAGGCTTCAATGGGAAGAAGAATAATAACAGGGAGAAAAAAAGGTAAAAACAGGACACAAAGTGATCTTTAATGGCAGTGAAACCATGCCTTGGTGTTAGGTAACTGGAGAAATAAGGGATTAGGTTAACATAAAGTCTAGCAAGAATTTAAGGAGGACTGGGCTGAATTCCTGATTCAGAGAGTGTAAGCAAGCAGAATTGGTCATGAAGGACCTCATCCAGTTTTCCCTGGAGAGAATAGTTCATGCTTCAGATTCAGCCTTTCCTCACAGTTAGAAAACCTTGCAGAATGCTACAGTTTTAGGGCATTTAAAACAGCAGTATGCAAGACAATTGCTCTTACTCAGAACAATGCAGACACAGCCTCTTCAGTTTAGTTTCTCTTAAGAATTGATTGTATTATTTATCTTCATTCTGGCCAAAGTTCTTTTATTTAGGTTCCTAATACTGTAGGATAACATTTGAATCCTCATTTTAAGCAATATTTGACTTTGAAAACAAAAACATACCTCTTGGAAGCCTTTCATATAATGATGTAAAAACCAGATTAAACAACTGTACTTAAGTAGTGAAAAATATTGCAAGTTCTTTTTGACATATTGCAGCTAAAATGTCCTGATTAAAAGTCAAATCCTGCTGTCCTTAGTCACAAGGAGAGCTTCAAGTTGAAGCCGTTCATCTAAATCCTAATACCAACTCAGCTGTGCAGCAGCAGTAGGATATGCCTAATGATGTCCCTTCATATTTGCATCTCTGTGAAGTCCAAGTCAGCTCCCAAACCCTAACTTTGGTGAGAAATGCAGCCTGACTTCTTTCTTGGTGGGCTATGCATTAGCAAAAAGTCACCACTGAATTATTTTACATGATATCACAGTACCCAAGATACAGGACAATGTTATACTTTTTTTTTTTTCCCTTCTCCCAATCCCTTCTTTGTCTGAACCTCAACAAATAAAAATACTTGGCTATAAAAAGAGAAAACTTCTGTTCTGAAGCCTTCTTTACAAACTCACTCTGCTATGTGTCTGTTCATTGCCTGTAGCCCCAAGATCTGATTGTTACTGAAGTGTTGACAGCTAGCAGAAAGAGTTGAGGACTTGGCTTGTTGCTTAAGCAGGGCTCTCACTCTGGGCAGAACAGCCTTGAAAACTGCAGCTGACTTCCCCATTCATGACAGTTTATATCTCTGAGTTGCAAATGTCAGATTTTTCTGAGCACTGAACACAGGTGGAGTAACTCAACACTACTCCCTTCTCCAGGTGCTCGAAGCAATGCACATTATCATCTTGGGCAAATAACTGGAGTGTGGAAGTTTCTTCAGTTCATTTATTCCATAGTTCTGTGTCACAATTAATGAAGGATCTGGCTTCCATGTAGGATTTTCACTCAGATCCTTCTGTATCGAATTAACTTCCAAAATTTGGTTCTGGCAGTCTAAACACAGCAATGTTCATAGCAAACTGGTGAGAAAGCAAATTGAAAGGGGGGAAAACATACGTACACCAGTGGCAGAGACATAAGACATTGCAATCTGTATAATCAATTAAACAGAGATTATGTAACTGTTAGCATGTGACACATCCCAGCAGCAGATCACTGAGGTGGTCTTCAGATGGTTTTAACTGCTCCCAAGGCAGGAGGCAAATACACTGCTCCTTTCTGTCCTTTGTGATACCAACCCTCCACTACCCATCACCACAGAGGAACCTTTATCAGCTGTTTTTAATAAATCAAAACACATCTGTTGTTATGAAAGCAAGGGGCTAATACGTGGTCTTGATCACACAGGTTGGGCAAGGCTGTGTGAGATCTTTGATGTATGCTAGCTGTGCCCTTGTTCATCAGTTCTGACCAACTCTCTGAAGCACTGGCTCCCTCATGACCCCAGCTTGCCAGTTACAAGGCTCTCTGCCGCTGTTTTGTGGTCTGATTTCATGTCCACTGAAGATAAAGAGCGAATAAGTGCGCTAATTTTGTCTAATCATCTCTGTTCAGATGGGAATTGCCCTTTCAGAGCTGAAGAACCAGTGAATACTGTGACCGTGACACCTTGCATCATGATGTCATCCTGTCCCCAGAAGGCCATTGACTTGGTCATTGAGTCCCCCCTCCAGAAGCCATGCTGCACATGGAATGAGGTAGCTTTACCTAGGAGACCAGCAGAATTCTTAGAGAATATTTGGGGACAAACAAGGAGACTTTTAAGGTGGGAAAGGGAAATTCCTGACCCCCAGCCCAACAGTACTACTATGGCTGTTTCTTCTAAAGCCATTGATTGGACAGAGAAATCCCCAAAATCTCAGTTCATAATGTAGCATCAGGTTGTTAAGTCATAAAACAGGTGGAGATATAAACATGCACGTGCCAATCAAAGCAGTATTTAAGCATAGGACTGACAAATGCCCAGCCTCTGTGAAAAATAGGATACGATAAAAATATAGACAACATTGCATGTCTTGAATTACTTTTTCAAGTAGTCATGAGGAATTAAAGGAAATGGTGTCAGATAGCCAGGGATCTATTCTCAGAGCTGTGTAAATGAAATTGTAATGCCATACTGCTTAGCACTGAAATACCAGTCAGCAGGGCAGAAACTTGCTTTCAGGAGATGGCATTTCCCCATCCCCTGCTGTGAACTTACATGCTGGCTGATGAGATACAGTGTGGGGTTTTTCATGCAAAAAATGTTTTGGGGAAAACCTTGGATGTGCTGAGGCTCTGAATCTGCACTCAGCAGGCCAGGAGTACCACTGAAATCAGTGGGTTAAACTGCAAGTTACAGCCTGGTAGTCTGAAACTAAAAGTCCTTAATGGACTAATTTCCTGGAAATTGGACTTATAGTTACACCATCCCTTCACACTATCATTATTGTGCAATATCATTATTGCATACTGAATGGAAATACTTTGTGCTACCCAAAATGCAATCAAGTAAGCAAAGGTGGCTCTTAGGAGTTGGGTTTTTTTTGGCTTGGCTTAAGGTTTGTAATATTTGTTTACCAGATACTTTGCTGGGTATGTACATGTCAAAGGCCTCACATTAATTTATCTCCATGAAGGACATGGACCTCTGTTTACAAGGACGTGAGCAGGCTTTCCAAAGGCATCTAATTCCTGCTGAAAGTCAATTCACTTCCCACCACACACTGACTTTCAGTAGAAGTCAGGTACCTAATTCCCTTCAGCAATTGCAAAACCCCAGCCATGTTTTAGTCTTTGAATCTAAGCTGACCTGACAGCGTCCCTGAAAAGTTCAACCACTGGGAGCAAGGTTTCAGTGCTGCAGCACAGTAATAGCTGAATTCATTTATTTAAAAGCCTTTTATAGTGAAAGCTTTGCATCAACCAAATAGCACAAGCAATGTTTACAGTTTGTTTGATTTAATCTTGGCCTCTGCCACTTTTAATTATATTTGACACATTTATAAATTGAATAACAAAGAGAAGGTTGGACTGGGCATGAAAAAATAACCAGCTCCATTTCTCAGGCTGAATTAATCAAGAGGAAGAGGTCAAGTTGGGGAAAGAGCTTTCTGATTAACATTATATTTGAATAAAGTTTCTCTGGAGGTGGAGGGTATTAAGTTGTTTGGGTGACTCCTCTCCAACAGCTGTGGAAGTGGAGCTGTTTGCTATGACCTGCCAACGTCCCTGCTCCAGGAACAGCAGCGCTGTGAGCCTTAACTGAGAGAAGGGTCAGCATTTCAATCAATACAGTTTGCATCATCTGTTGTTCTGAGTAAGGTTATTAGCATTTGGCTAGTACTGTAATTCCTTGAACTCTTCAAGAAATAGTAAAGTTCTTTTGTACAATGTCATGTACAATCTGTAGAACATCACCATGTGTTGTCTTTCCCCTGCACTGAAAATACTGCCAAATACACCAGTACAATCTGTGTATTCGAGAACTTTCTCAGTGGTGTTTCACTTCATACAACCCCTTCCCTCTTCCTTATGTTCCAAACATCTCTTGTCAGCAATCCCCATACCCATACTCTGTGCTTATTGCTTAACATATTATATTTCACTTAGGAAAATTAAAGCCATTGCTCATGCAAGTGGACCAACACAGTCCTATGCTCTAACAGACACTGAAAAGGGGCTGGCCAGTTCCCCCTGCATCCCATCCTTCAGATATTTATAGACATTAATTAGGTCCCCCCTCAGTCTTCTTTTCTCTAGACTGAACAGCCCCAGCTCACCCAGCCTTTCCTCGCAGGGGAGATGCTCCAGGCCCTTCATCATCTCCTCAGCCTCCTCTGGACTGTCTCCAGGAGATCCCTGGCTATTTTATTCCAGGGACCCAAAACGTAACCTTGCTTTTTGATATCTCTAGAAGGAAAAGATGCACATGAAGAAAACTGAGAACAACCCTACCAACCTTTCCATGCACTGCTTGGAGCTGCTAAGAGCCTCCTCCTGTTTTGCTAACTCGACATTTGCATCAGGGTTTAATTTCTTCAGCTCACTGAAGAGGTTTGGTCTTATGAATGGTCACAGTTCAAGTCACTCTAAAGTTGTGTTTGTTCATCTTTTCTAAATGCTGTAAGCAAGCTGACTGTCTGATAGTGAGTGCTGGGGTCTGTTAAGAAGGCTGGAATCACCAGGGCAGGGAGACACTCTGTGACCGGTAGAGCCTGTGCTGCTGCAGGAGCAGCAACTGCTGGCACTGAACCTCTGGATGTCATGTTGTCTGCATCTAGTGTACAGGGCAGAAGTAAACAGAGAGAATGCTGTCCAGAGCCACCACTTTGAAAATTCACAGGATAATTTAATCTGGGGGAGGCCTCTGGGTGCCATCTAGTCTCCAAACCCTTTTCCAAAGCAGGTCTAGCCAGCTCCTGCCCATCTCAGTGCAAGTATCTGTAAATTGGTGGGTGATGCTGCTTCTGCTCTGTTCACAGTGGGCTGAGAGTGCCCTTTCCATGAAATATTGACCACCAGCCCACACCAAGAGGAGGTCACAACCCTGCCTCTGCAGCTGTTCCATCTGGGCAAACACTAAAGCTCCAAGTTAAACACATTTCTTTGTAAATAGCAGCTAGGCAGCTGCTTTTCTCAGCCTCATACATTAGCAGATGGGGATTTTGATCCCCAGGTATCATTATTGTTGGCGGTCTTATTAGAGACGGCAAGGGCTGCCATCTCTAAACTGGTGTTTATAATTATCTTAAGCATGGGATGCAGGGGGAATTGGCCAGCCCCTTTTCAGTGTCTGTGGGGACAGGACAAGGGGCAATGGCTGCAAGTTGGAGCATAGGAAGTTCCACAGCAACCTGGGGAAGAACTTTTCCCCAGTGAGGGTGAGGGAGCCCTGGGACAGGCTGCCCAGGGGGTGTGGAGTCTCCTTCTCTGGAGAGATTCCAGCCCCGTCTGGACGCCAACCTGTGCAGTATGAGCTGGGGAGCTGCTCTGGCAGGGGGTTGGACCCCAGGAGCTCTCCAGGGCCCTTCCAACCCCTACAACTCTGATTCTGTGACTGAAAAGGCCAGTCAGCCTGCTAGCCCTAGGCTCCTAGGCAGGGGTATTACCCCTTTGCCAAGCAACCCATGGCATCTTGGCTTGGCTCTGCACGTTGGATTTGCCTGTGTTCTTGGCTCAGGAACGGATTCTGCTCCACTGAAATCAATGGAGACTTTGCTGCTGGGCTCTTTATCTGTCATTTTTCACAAGAATTAATTTGACTTTACAAAATAATCCAGAGAAATGTTGACTAGCCTTTTGCTTTGCTTTTACGACCAGCTGTGCAAATGCTAATTCTACTCATGCACTACTGTGTTCTGCACCAGGTTATTAGCCAGGGACCATTATTCGTTCTATAAAATAATAATCTACTTATAAGGAAGACTTATGTACAGTCAAAAGCATCCAGATTATTATCTCAGATTGTTTTGGGTAGTCACTCATTTCCTCAGCTGGAAAACTCTGACAAATATCACATTTTCCCTGAAACTTCCCACAGTTCTGCAAGAGCAGTTTTTGCTCTGTTCTGACTGCCTGTACTTCAGTTTCTTTCCTCAGATGCTCTTCCCTCCTTTTTTTTTTTTCATAGAATCATAGACTGGCATGGGTTGGAAGGGACCCCAAGGGTCACAGAGCTCCAACCCCCCTGCCACAGGCAGGGACACCAACCTCAGGCCTGGAGCTACACAAGGTTGCCCAGGGCCCCATCCAACCTGGCCTTTTTCCTTCCATTCATCTTTGTCTTGGCTCACCACATCCTTCTCCTAGCCAAATATACCAAGAGGTTTGCCTCTGTTGAATATTACACTTGGAAGTGGACTTACTCTCAAAAAAATAAAAAGGATTATTGTAAAAAACCCACTTCTTGACTCAGTATGGATTCATTAAATGTAACATCCATTAAACATCACAACAGATTGGATATTAGGGACAATGTCTTCACTGAAAGGGTTGTCAAGCATTGGAAGAGGCTGCAGGGAGGTGGTTGAGTCACCATGCCTGGAGGTGTTTAAAATACACATAGACGTGGTGCTGAGGGACATGGGTTAGTGGTGGCCTTGGTGGTGCTAGGTTAACAGTGGGACTTGATCTTAGAGGTCTTTTCCAGTCTAAACATTTCTATTATTTTTACACATCACCCTTTTCATTTGGGTTCTAGGCTGATGTTTGATATTTTAAAACACAGTTGATGCATGTTCAGTTTGCCATGTGCTATTGCTGCACAATTATTCTTTGCAAAACTGTTACCTCCACCAGAGGCTCTGGTCTGTGCAGGTGGTTATACCTATGTGCCACTTCACATGGATTGTGGCTGAATTGCTTCTGGTTTGATGATCTCAAAGGTCTTTTCCAACCTTGTGATTCTGTGATTCATTTTGTTTTGAATCCCAGTCCCTCAGCACCTTTACCAGCCTGATTTCCTGTGATCATCTTCGGACCTACAAGCTGTGTTCTCTATTCCATCACCCAAGCCCTTAACAAAAATACTGACCCAGAGCAAGTCTTGCAGAACCCAGTAGTTACCTTCTTCCAGTTTGAAACCAGGCTATCCCTTTGTACATACTGCTGTCTGAATACAGTTTCACATTCAATTTTGTACTCACCTTATGTCAGTTTCATCAAGTGTAAATGACACTAAGCTGCAATTACGATATTTTCATTCCAGGTTGTGAAATATGAGCAGTTTTCAGGTCCAAATGATTTTGCACAACTGAAGGGACCCCAAGGATCACAGAGCTCCAACCCCCCTGCCACAGGCAGGGACACCAACCTCAGGCCTGGAGCTACACAAGGTTGCCCAGGGCCCCATCCAACCTGGCCTTGAACACCCCCAGGGACAGGGGATCCACCCCCTCTCTGGGCAGCCTGTTCCAGCCCCTCACCACTCTCTCTGGAAAAAACTTCCTCCTAATATCCAATCTAACCCTTCCTTCCTTTAGCTTTAATCCATCCCCCTTGTCCTGCCATTGTCTGTCCTTTAACAAGCTGATTCCCCTCCTGTTCCTCTGCTCCCTTCAGGGACTGGCAGGCTGCAATGAGGTCCCCCCCACAGCCTTCTCTTCTCCAGGCTGAACCAGCCCAGCTCCCTCAGCCTCTCTCTGTAGGGGAGCTGCTCCAGCCCTCTGAGCATCTTTGTGGCTCCTCTGACCCCTCTCCAACAGCCCCACATCTCTCTTGTGTTGGGCCCCAGCTCTGGACACAGGATCCAGCTGGGGCCTCCCAGGGCAGAGCAGAGAGGGACAATCCCCTCCCTGTCCCTGCTGGCCACAAAGAAGTAGCATGTTAAACTGTACTAAGAAGATTTGTTATTGTGCTGTACACATCAGATACATGGCCCCATCCTGGTTATTATTGTAACAGCTTGACAAAAAGATGATTACTAAAGTAAAACAATAAAGCCTAAGGAAAGCAATGAAAATTACTCGAATCAGAGGTCCCTAAATTCTCACTTCCAAAGCACACATATAGGACAGCAAAAAGTCAGGACTATTTGTCAAGACTATTTGAGTCAAGAAGTAGGTGTGAGCCTTGCTCAGAGTGTGACTGGAAAGAAGATGAAAAACAAGGGGCACGACTGAGACAAGCCAGTGTGTCAGCACGAGCGCTGCCGGGTGCTCCAAGGGCAGCTGCTTCCTCCTCTGCAACAGCAGCAAGGCTCACGTCTCACGCCAGCCCCAGGGTGCCCAGCAAAATGACCAACTGCAGAATAAAAAGAACAGAGCAGAGAAATATTGGGACCCATTCATTTACCCCCATTGAAAGCACTAGAAAGGATTGAATCCAAATAAAATGCAAAAAAGGGGGAAATAAAAGGGGAAAAAGTGTACTTTTAAGCTTGTGCTTAGTTAAAGCAGAATAATAATCATGCAAAAATGCAGTAGAATTTAAAAAATGGATGTCTACAAAAATAATAATTGTGCTATCTGATATAAAACAATGCTTCTGAATTGTCATTCTTCCAGGCAGATAATGATAAGAAAGATTTTCCTTTCCTGCAAAATACAAGCTTTTGTGGAGGTTTTCTCCTTAGCAGTTGGCATTAAAGTTTTGCAACCAGGCCAATAAGCCTCTACAACTCTAAATGCTCTTTCCCATATTACTGAAGTGCTCAGAAAGTGCATGAGCAAAGCCAGTTTACTTCAGAAATGTATGTGTATTAAAAGCAATATAGATCCCATAGCAGAGTGCGAGACCTGGCCAGGCTGGAGAGCTGGGCAGGGAGAGACCAGATGGGGTTCAACAAAAGCAAGTGGAGAGTCTGGCACCTGGGGAGGAATAACTGCTGGAATCAGGACAGGCTGGGGGGGAGCTGCTGGAGAGGAGCTCTGTGGAGAAGGACCTGGGGGTGCTGGTGGGTGACAGGGTGGCCATGAGCCAGCAGTGTGCCCTGGGGCTGAGAGAGACAGTGGGATCCTGGGGGCATCAGGAGGAGTGTGGGCAGCAGGTCACAGGAGGGGATCCTCCCCCTCTGCTCTGCCCTGCTCAGGCCCCACCTGGAGTGTTGTGTCCAGTGCTGGGCTCCCTGGGATCAAACAGCCAGGGATCTCCTGGAGAGTCCAGAGATGATGAAGGGCCTGGAACATCTATCCTATGAGGAAAGGCTGGGTGAGCTGGGGCTGTTCAGCCTGGAGAAAAGAAGACTGAGGGGGGACCTAATCAATGTTTATTAATATCTGAAGCATGGGATGCAGGGGGAATTGGCCAGCCCCTTTTCAGTGTCTGTGGAGACAGGACAAGGGGCAATGGCTGCAAGTTGGAGCACAGGAAGTTCCACAGCAACCTGGGGAAGAACTTTTCCCCAGTGAGGGTGAGGGAGCCCTGGGACAGGCTGCCCAGGGGGTGTGGAGTCTCCTTCTCTGGAGAGATTCCAGCCCCGTCTGGACACCGACCTGTGCAGTATGAGCTGGGGAGCTGCTCTGGCAGGGGGTTGGACCCCAGGAGCTCTCAGGGCATTTCCAACCCCTACAGCTCTGATTCTGTGATTCTGTTATACTGTACATGTAAAGGTTTCCTTCTCCATACACAAATGTTCAGAAATGCAACATGTTTGTTAACAAACAGATGCAAACTACCAAGTTCCTTTCCAGCTTTGGGAAACATTGGGAACGGTTTAAGGACGAAGCAGTCTCAGGAACAGATTTTTCAGGTGGGTGTAAACTGACAGATTTATACCAAAGAAGGCTCTGACGTTCAGCACTGTGGAGCCTAAATATTAAACCAGTTCTTTCCCATTAAAATAATGTACTGCTCTCTCCAAAACCTCCTGGAGTGCCCACATTTCTGATTCTTGCAGCAGTTAGATATTAGAATAACAGCAGGGGTACGGTGTAGAAGTACATTTATGCTAAAAGACCTGTAAGGAAATGAATACTAGTGTGGCTAATATATGTATCTGTATGAATCTTTTAGATTGCATTTTAAGTGTTGTATTCCATCATCATATTCTACTTTAGCAGGAATTTGCTTTCTGAAGAGCTTAGGAATTGGCACATAAGCTTAGCATCAGGGATTAGGCTAATGTTCAGTGAAGACAGGCAGCTGTGATAATGTACCATTCAAAACTCACATTTTATGATGCAAGTTATGATCAAAGTTATTTTTCCACTATTTCTTGAATTAGCTATTCTTATTTGGAGATGTGCAGTTATTGACCAGCTATTAGAAAGATTGGTGCAGCATGCTGAAAGCAGTAAGTATAAAATCTGACCCTATAAAAGCATGGAGCTTAGCTCCTGCAATCAAGAAGCTATGACAGTCTTAATAGCATGCAATCCATTTATTTTCATGCACAGAAATGGTTTGTAAGTTAGTAAAGAAATTAAGATACTGCTCTTTTTCTATGCAATATAAGATAGCAATGTTCTCATGTGTGCACAGGTGACACTGACCAAAATGTCTACTACCTTAATACTGTAAGACCAGCAGACATTAGGAAACACGTTGGGTTTTTTCTAAACCCTATTTGAGAGTGTGCTTAAGGGCAGGATGGGTGGCACTGCTACAGAACATGGAAACTTATTGCTGGTGACTTGGGGTGAAGTTGGAATTCGACACTGCAACACAAAGTGTGAAAAAAACAAGAAAGAAGTGTATGCACAGGTTAAAAAGCTGCAGAGATTACAAGGCTTTCAAGTGAGAGGGCTTTTTGTTACTCCTGCCCTATGACAGGGATGCAGCCTGGTCCCCATAGTTGTCCCAAGCAGGAGGCTCCTCTCAGCCCCACACACAGGCCCCATTTCCCATCTCACAGCTGACAGGCGTTTCAGGGAGACACCAGGTGATTCCCTGATGCTCAGGATGAAAAGTCTCTCCAGGCAGCACCACACCTTGGCTATGCCCACAGGCAGTGGGGAGGGCTGGGGAGAACACCACCAAGCTTGTGGGGCATGTTGACAGACCCGTGCCTGAGACCTGCTGAGGGTGAGGTAGGTCTGGATGGGAACCTGCTGAGGGGAACCAGGGTTGCATATGACCCTGGCATGGCTGGGCTGGGCCACAAGGCTGGGCCAGGACATGGGCACATGGGTGGGCAGGACAGGGCTGTGAGGAGATGGAGACTGACCTTGCTGCACCACTGGAGACAGGGGTGACAGCCTTGCGGGGCTGACATGGGGTCCTGGCCATGGGCACAGTGGGAGAGGCTGACGAGGAAAAGCAAGGCCTTCGGTGCCCTGACTCCTGTGGGGTTTGCCTGGTGAGGGTTAGCGCTCCAGCTAAGAGTTCCAGGGTGGCCCCTGGGCACAGATCTCTCAGAGAGATCCCACCAGTGATGCCCCAGACCCCCACCAGCCGTTTGCCTGGCACGGTGCAGCAGGGCATGGCTGCTCCCTCATGGTGCTGTTAGGCCCCGCCATGTCCTGTGTCAGGGGAGACAGGTCATGCTCACTGCTGAAGGGAGAGCCTGGCAATGAAATGCTCTCTAATTTAATTTGCCTGTCAAGACTTGGACCGTTTTGTGCAAGAGTGTCTCTAACCCTGTGTATTAGGACGTTAGCACAGCTTGTCAGAACACTCTCATGGTCTCAGCAAACAGCTAAATGAGACACATGGCATTAGAAGGGACAAGCATCACACCCATGCATACAGCTCCCATGCATGCTGTTTGCCAAAAGGCAGATGTTTCTGTTCATTGAAACTCACTATAATTCAGACAATTTTTATGTCTTCAGTTCTATTTTTTTCAGAATCTATTACTGTAACTCCTGACAAATAAAGCATCAGTGGTGAGTGAGGGAAGAACTCAGTTGCCACATGAGCAGTAGATGATGAAGTAGTTCTCAGACCATAACCTGGGGTTTGTGTTTTACAGATTCCTGAAGGCCTCTCCTCCTGTTTTGCACAGTATAACAAATGCTGCAGGAAAATGCATTGGATTTGTGTAAGTAGAGAATAAATGTTCAGTTTTAAATCCCTGTTGGAAACAAATGATCAGACCTGGGTTTTGCTCTAAAGAGCAGGCTCCTATACCCAGTCATGGGATCATGGACTGCTTTCTATGGCTTAATATGTCTAAGAAAAGTGTTATTATGGGCCTCAAAAGTTGTCAAATTAGTAAGGGACAGAAAAAAAAAAAAAGGAGAATTAGTCAAACTGGTGGGGAAAAGTTCTGTTCAGGGTGCCTCAAGTACCTGAAAACTAACTGCTGTGGTACTGCTGTGATCATTGTTGAGACTGAGTCTACATGGTGGGACGAGAGCTCTCCCACAGTTCAGGTCACCCTTCCCTCCCTCTTGCTCTGCTGGAGAGTTGTGGAAGATCATCCCCTTCACTTGTGCCACCTTTTGAAGGAAACCCAGAGGTTAAGCATAGGTCTCAAGCCCAGTCTCTGGAGGTGCTGCTGATGCATGGCCAGGGAATGCTGGGGGACCAGAGCTGCAGGACAGATCATGGAAGGGCTCATTCCTGTAGCCTCCCCTCAGCATGTTTCACATCTTTAATGTCTTAAAAAGGTGTTTCACATCTTTAATATCTTTATTTTCCTAGTAAAATTACACAGAGGAAAGGCAATAACTAATGTCACAGTCACCCCATTGCCTTTTTCTTTTTTTCTTTTTGACCAAGAGAAGATTTGTTCTAAGGCATAACATTCTATATGATCTATTTTAGTGAATAGCTGGGGTGGTGAAGGACTCTGCTGTTCTACCAGGGAAAAAAAGCACCATTTTCATCTTGACCACAGCACACTGTGGTGTGATGGAGCAGGTGGATGGCAGGATGGTGGTGGAGCAGGCTTGATAGGTCCTTACCAAGCTGAGACAGGACAAATACATGTAAATGTTGGTGTGAATCTGGTTGTTCTTTATCTGTTGGCTGTCAATACCTTTGAACATAATATTGTTTTCATTTCATCTCCCTGCTCCTCATTTCCAGTGCAATCAATATCAACCCACAAGTACTCTGTTAGGAATGTGTTGTGCTTTACGTTGAGCAGCAGGCTTGTTTGATGTTCATAGCTTTGAGTACATGATGCTAGCTTGCCATTACCTGACATTACCTTTCCTTCATATCCATGCCAACAAGACTAGAGGAGCTTCTGGGAAGCTACAGGTATTGAAGATTCATGCTCTGTCCCTTTACTAGTTTTGGTATATTCCAATCCCAGGTTTAGGACCCTGCTTTCACTGAATCTTCATCAATTCCAGTGAACTTCTAGAGTCAGAATTAAAAGCCAATCTAAAAGCTTAGATCTCCAGACAAGGCTAGTGCACTAGCATGATAATGGAAGATAATAGAAGGGGCTGTGCAATAGTTTTTGTGCTCTTCATTTGTTTGCATTCTAACTTGGCTTCCTGTAGTAAGCAATATCAACTGCTGTGTGAATTTTTATTTGCTGTTGGAGTTCTAGGAATCTCAGTCTCCAGATGAAATAGCCACAAGTTCTACCTTCCCTCCACCCCACACCCCCCCCTAATTAAAAGTGTTACTTGTGCCATTTATTGTGTGGCTGGTTTCTCTTAGTGCTTATTAGTATATTCCTACTGAAGCAGTGATGAAGATTTAGAGTGGTGGGGGTTTTTTTTTCAGTTTGTGTGTTTTCTACTTTGGTAGAAAAGGTCTGAAAGCCTTGTTCATACTCTAAGGGGTAGCCAGGTGCATTAACTTTTCTCAATGCATTTGTTTTGACCAAGGCTGCAAGCACCTGAGGGAAGGATTGTCCTTCCTGTCAAGCTTCATGGACCTTCCTGATAAACTTGTCCTTTTTTTTTTTACTTCTAAAACTCCCACAAGTTCCTGATTACTTCCAGTTGCTTCCTGATTGACTCAGAGGTTTTCATAGCATGCTAGTGACGCTGTGATAATTTAAACCCACTTGTTGCTGATGAATATAAGTGTAAATGGTCTCATTTACCTCTCTGGACCATTATTTTTGATCTAAATGTCAGAAGCTGTGCTCAGAGGAAGTCTACATATGCAGATGGATAGAAATCTGTGGCCACTCAGAGAGATTTGCTGCTTAATACGCTGTCAGTTTCCCCTACATTTATGGCACTCCCTTTCCCCTGCATATAGCAGATGTAGCACCCTTATGAATTAATTATCTGATATACAGCAGCAGAATGAGTTTCCATATCTTCCTGTACTGCAGTCTTCTGCTTCTAAATTAAAATGTTTGATTGAAAAGGAGATGATTGAAGGTTCCATTTCCTCCTGATTGTTACACCAGGGTTCTTGTAGCCTGTTTAAATAGAATTTGTGATGGGGCAGATGACCTTAATAAGAGCAAGGAAACATTTTTCTCCTTTCCATTCTCTATTCGCAGAAAATACAGAATACTTCATTCTTTATACTCCAGGAACAGCTACAGCAAACAAAAAAATCATTGAAAAAAGAATTTATATTGAATCATGTGCTTTTTACCTCAAGCCTTTTTGCCTTAGACAAAAGTTTAGTATTTTTCTTCTGTGCTGACAGTGTTACAGATGAGGGTGTCCAGGGATTTTTGGAGTGCACATCTCTGCATGTCTGTAAGCACACAGTTCAAAACCATCATTATTTCTTCTTACCCTCCAAGAGGCAGTAACTGTAAAAGTCACAACACTGAGAAGATCTGGAGTGTGTCCAAATAGGAAGTTTCAGGCATGGCTGCAGTAAGGAAAACATCAGAGTAAAGATCTGGCAGTCAGGGTTTTATTGTGAGCCAAGAGCCAGAGCACAAAGTGCCTGGAATTCTGCCCGTGCAATTGCCATACGTATAGGCAATCTACTAATGTGTTTAAGGGCTGTGTTTTAATTGGCCTTGATGTCCAGATAGAGAATTTGAAAACTAGCAGTGGATTTATTTGCACATGCTACTGTCATACCTAAAGACATTAACTTGTTCCTAGATGTTAAAGTTGCTTGAATTCATGTGTTTTCTAAGATTCCTGCAGAAAAGAACCCTGTTTAGTTTATTTTAATTAACTCTTCTTCTTTGTTTTGAAAATGTTTCCTTTATCTACATGCTTTTCCTGGGATGGTAGTCAAAGGTTAAGAGAATAATAATACTGAATAAATTAAATGGCAGCTCTATGTAAGACCAGAGGAGGCTATGAAGGGGATTAAGGGCCTGGAGCATCTCCCCTGTGAGGAAAGGCTGAGCGAGCTGGGGCTGTTCAGCCTGGAGAGAAGAAGACTGAGGGGGGACCTTATGAATGTCTATATGTCTAATGTGAGGTGCTGGAACAGGCTGCCCCGAGAGGGGGTGGGTGCCCCGTCCCTGGGGGTGTTCAAGGCCAGGTTGGATGGGGCCCTGGGCAACCTTGTGTAGCTCCAGGCCTGAGGCTGGTGTCCCTGCCTGTGGCAGGGGGGTTGGAGCTCTGTGATCCTTGGGGTCCCTTCCAACCCATGCCATTCTGTGATTCTATGATCATGTAGTCTAACTGTCCCCTTACCACCTACATTACTTACTAAACCATGTCCTGAAGTACCTCATCCAATCTTTCCTTAAACACCCTGAGGGACAGTGACTCCACCAGCTCCCTGGGCAACCGTTCTGATAAATGACCTCTCTTTCTGAGAAGAAATTTCTCCTCTTTTCCAACTTGAACCTCTCCTGGTGCAACTCACAGCCATTCCCTCTCATCCTACAGACAGTTATCTGCAAGAGGAGGCTGACCCCCAGCTCACCACAGCTTCCTTTCAGGTAGTTGTAGAGAGCAATAAGATCTCTCCTGAGCCTCCTCCTCTCCAGCCTAAACAGTCCCAGTTCCCTCAGCCGCTCCTCGTAAGACTTGTGCTCCAGACCCTTCACCAGCTTTGTTGCCCTTCTCTCCAGGGCCTCAATGTCCTTCTTGTAGTGAGGGACCCAAAATTGAACACAGTGTTCAAGGTGTGGCCTCAGACATCAGTATCTGACCATTAAGTATGTAATCAGACACTTACTGCACTGGCACAATTATCCCCAGAGCAGCACTGCTTTAAACACACCTTTTGTTAAAATAGCTTTGATCTGTAATCGCTCTGATATTCTAGAATATGTCACAAAGCTGCAAGGTAATTTGCAGATATCCTGCTTCTTGACAAGTTGGTTCAGACATCTTCCTAGCACTCTCTTTAACAAAGCTCCACACTGCAGGTGGGTCCCTGGTGTATTTTAGACATTTCTCTTTTGTTGTCACTAGTGATTACCCTGATTAATCTCTTCTGAGAACATTGGCTTCCAGTCCACTTTACTGAACTCAGGGAGCAGAATTAAATTTAACCATGCATAGTACTGGGTTACATCTGTACTTGGATAAAGTGCATTAAGGGTTTTGCATTTACATCTTACTTATTGGTGTTCCCCTGGAGGGGCCTGTGCTCCTGTTTATTTAGTAGGGAATCATTCGAGGCAACAAACTGCTCCACCTGAGAGAAATGGGATCCAACTCCAGTTCTACCAGACATTCTGAATGTGGGCTATGGGTAGGGACACTAGACAAGGCTCTGCATGTTGAGAGGGAAGAGGAAAATCCTTCCAAGGCATTAAAAGTAAAGGTCATGTTTGCAAGGATCAGAACTCACAAGAGCCAAGTAGCTCTGTGCTAATTGTTACACTAGTGCACATAGAACCATAGACTGGCATGGGTTGGGAGGGACCCCAAGGGTCACAGAGCTCCAACCCCCTGCCACAGGCAGGGACACCAACCTCAGGCCTGGAGCTACACAAGGTTGCCCAGGGCCCCATCCAACCTGTCCTTGAACACCCCCAGGGACGGGGCACCCACCCCCTCTCTGGGCAGCCTGTTCCAGCCCCTCACCACTCTCTCTGGAAAAAACTTCCCCCTAATATCCAATCTAACCCTTCCTTCCTTCAGCTTTAATCCATCCCCCTTGTCCTGCCATTGTCTGCCCTTTTAACAAGCTGATTCCCCTCCTGTTCCTCTGCTCCCTTCAGGCACTGGCAGGCTGCAATGAGGTCCCCCCACAGCCTTCTCTTCTCCAGGCTGAGCCAGCCCAGCTCCCTCAGCCTCTCTTTGTAGGGCAGCTGCTCCAGCCCTCTGAGCATCTCCGTGGCTCCTCTGACCCCTCTCCAACAGTTCCACATCTTTCTTGTGTTGGGCCCCAGCTCTGGACACAGGATCCAGCTGGAGCCTCCCAGGGCAGAGCAGAGAGGGACAATCCCCTCCCTGTCCCTGCTGCCACCCCTCTGCTGATGGAGCCTATGCTATGGTAAAGATAGGGACTGGTTAACATCCTTGCCAAGCCATCTGTTCTGAATGTGAAACAAGTGAAATTCAAAGCTGTATTTATTAATGAAGCATTTTGAAGCCAATGAGCTATAGAAATTATTTTTTCCCCAGTAGCCTGGACTGCCTTTGCTTATCAAAGTGAGACCCTGCAGTTTCTGTGCACCAAGTATAGCAGCTCCCCTTCTCTTTGTGACAAGACTCAGAAATCTCATCAATCTGAAGTGGCTCAACTGAACATTTTCTTGGCAAAAATTATCTAAGTCTAGAGAAAAAGACACAAAGGTACTTTGAGCCCTCAAAGAGCAGCTTGGCTTGACAATTACAAAATGGGCCCCATAAGAAGGAGGTAATTCCATCTCTTACTGAATCCCTCATTTGTGTTCTCAGATAAACACTTTGGAGGAAGCTGTTGCTTTGCTCTTCCTCTAGCTTGCAGATACCCCATTTACGAACTGGACTCTTCATACAGAGGCAGCTGGAGCGTGGTGGGAAGTGCTATGCTGCCACAGGCTACTTGGAACTGTGAGTTTGGAACTCTTTTACTGAACAGCAATATTTCTTCTCTGATGTCACTTGCAGGTACCTTTTTCTAAGTGTGATGAAACAGTAGCAGCTGTCTTTCAGTTCCATTTTGGCTGAATGGCTAAAGGTGTGAAGTGCCTCACACTCGTGCCAACATTTCATCATGGATGTGGAAACACTTCTGCAACGTTTGGGCTTAATGAGACATTCTTAAGTTAGGGAATATGCAGAACTGAACAAACCTTCCCTTGCCAGAACTAAACAAGCCTTGCCAGCTACAGACTAGCTCTGCATCAGCCCTTTGTTCTCACCAGCTTTGTTCTCACCATCTAACTTCCAATGCTTTCTCTATCCCTCCCTCTATGGGTTAGGAAGTCACCAAGCCAGGCTGAAATGCTGTGTTCCCAGCATGACTCTGCCCTCATGTGCAACCTTCAGCCCCAGCAGCTGCCCTGCCCATGTGCATGCTTTTGCAGCTGTGGTTGTGCTCTGCCTGCACATCTCCAGATGGGTGGGAATGGTCTTCCTGAGCCTGTCTCTGCTCACAGCCAGCCCCTGGTGATCTGCTGCTTGCTACTGCACTTTTTTTCCCCCCCTTAATTATCTTCTCAGTTAGTGGGACTTTAACAGGAAATACATTACAAGAAAAAAAAGACCCACAACATTTGAATTGTCTCAGTCATAAAATTCAGGTGTTGGCCAAATGATCACAAATTATATTTAAAAACCCTCTCTTATTGCTAGCCTTGATAGTGGTCTTATAGTTCCTATGGTTGCAGTATATGCTCAGATACAAGAGATCTATCTTCAAGTTGCACCTGAGTGTTCAAGCTAGTTTCTTCTTTCTCCCAAGGATTATCATAGAATGGCAAGGGTTGGAAGGGACCCCAAGGATCACAGAGCTCCAACCCCCTGCCACAGGCAGGGACACCAACCTCAGGCCTGGAGCTACACAAGGTTGCCCAGGGCCCCATCCAACCTGGCCTTGAACACCCCCAGGGATGGGGCACCCACCCCCTCTCTGGGCAGCCTGTTCCAGCCCCTCACCACTCTCTCTGGAAAAAACTTCCCCCTAATATCCAATCTAACCCTTCCTTCCTTTAGCTTTAATCCATCCCCCTTGTCCTGCCATTGTCTGTCCTTTGAACAAGCTGATTCCCCTCCTGTTCCTCTGCTCCCTTCAGGCACTGGCAGGCTGCAATGAGGTCCCCCCACAGCCTTCTCTTCTCCAGGCTGACCCAGCCCAGCTCCCTCAGCCTCTCTCTGTAGGGCAGTTGCTCCAGCCCTCTGAGCATCTCTGTGGCTCCTCTGACCCCTCTCCAACAGCCCCACATCTTTCTTGTGTTGGGCCCCAGCTCTGGACACAGGATCCAGCTGGGGCCTCCCAGGCAGAGCAGAGAGGGACAATCCCCTCCCTGTCCCTGCTGCCACCCCTCTGCTGATGGAGCCCAGGATCCCATTGGCCTTGGGAGCTGCCAGAGCCACTGCTGGCTCATGTTCAGTTCCTCATCCCCCAGAATCCCCAGGTCCTTCTCACAGGGCTGCTCTCCAGGAGCTCTTCTCCCAGTCTGTGTCTGTGTCTGGGATTCCTCCAGCCCAAGTGCCACCCCTGACCCTTGGCAGTGCTGAACCTCATTAGGTTCCCCCAGGCCCATCTTTCCAGCCTGGCAAGATCCCTCTGGATGGCTCCTTTCCTTATAGGGTCTTTTTGCTGACAGTCCAGTTTCCATACACAGACACTTCTTTCCACACAAACAGGGTCTGAAAACAGGATATTTCTCCTCCTAGGTTACCTAAGAGGTCAAGTTATTGCACTGCAACTGTTTAAATATTCAATACAAATATTAATATATAATACAGCTATGATAAAAGAGAGGGAAAGACCTGATGATCTTAAAGGTCTTTTCCAACCTGGTGAGTGTGACCTAGAGCACCCTGTCATCTGGTAATTAATTATGCTCCAACAGATGGGATCTCTCAGGCCTCTGATTCTTCAGAACCATTGCATCTTTCTGAATTTTTCTTCAGCTGGTTATTGAAAGGTGAAAACCCCTGATTTATATTTTGCCAGTGCTTTGTCTGTTCTTTCACTCAGTGCTGGACAAGATGGGATCCTGCTTAAAGCACCACAGCTCACTGATTCTGAGGTCTGCCACCAATTCTGTCATTTCAGTGATAATAGTGACCCCCTTCCTCCTTCAGCCAGTGAGTCTGAATAACAATGTCAGTGTAAGCATCGTGGCACACCCTAGATGCAGGAGTTAATATCAGAGCTTTCTGGCAGGCTTGTGCAAGTTAGAGCTGGTGCCTGTCATAGCTTTGTTTCTGTTGTGACTCAAATTAAGCTGTATAAAGACATCCTGGGCATGATGATCCCATCCCACTCCAATGCACATGTGTCTGGCTCTAAAATCTGTTGTCCTTTCAGGCTCTCTTCAAATAATGCCTTTCAGAATCAGTATTTTTAAAAATGGCAGGACTCATGTAGGGAAAATATTATCACTATGGAATAATTTCTCTTTATTTTGCTGTACCTAAATTCCACATCCCTTTAATGGTAGAAATACTTTGGATTTGGTCTTTTTTTTTCCTCTGAACTGCAGTTTGAAATGTAATGCATTTGAAATTAAAAGGTGGTAGGGAGCAGCCCAAAGAATAAATTTCAAATCCTCCAACTCCTTGTCTCATTCCACACACACACCCTGAAAAAAATCTCAGAATAAACAACTAGGACTTTAATTTATCTTTATGGGGAGCAAAGAATGTAATACTGGATGGGTAGAATGGTGTATTCAAATCCATGCCTGGCAGCAACCAGTGCAAGAAGCCTTAGAAAAGGCTGCCTGAATTCTGTTAATGGGTAATTATGAAATAATCTACTTCTCTGGGAAACTTCTCTTTCATGTCTTTCACTTAGAATGCAGCTTATGTCCAGAAACAGTACAGTTTATATTGCTTAGAAAATTGTCATATCTAATCTTGAATGGTCTTGTTCAGATGGACATTACTATCTTACTTTGTCCTGTGTAAAAGAAAACATGTATTGGAGCTTCATGGGTTGAGTGTAACATTTTAAACATCTACACAAAGTGCAAAACAAAAGCAGTGCAGAATAAGGCCAGTGCTGCTACAATTGGGGTGGTTCTGAAGAAAAGGTTCCTGATTAGAACTCCCCAAGACCCCAGACCTTGAGCACTGAACCATCTCAATCATGAGATGTAGAGCACCTGCCCTACAGAGAGAGGCTGAGGGAGCTGGGCTGGGTCAGCCTGGAGAAGAGAAGGCTGTGGGGGGACCTCATTGCAGCCTGCCAGTCCCTGAAGGGAGCAGAGGAACAGGAGGGGAATCAGCTTGTTAAAGGACAGATAATGGCAGGACAAGGGGGATGGATTAAAGCTGAAGGAAGGAAGGGTTAGATTGGATATTAGGGGGAAGTTCCTTACAGAGAGAGTGGTGAGGGGCTGGAACAGGCTGCCCAGAGAGGGGGTGGGTGCCCCGTGTCTGGGGGTGTTCAAGGCCAGGTTGGATGGGGCCCTGGGCAACCTTGTGTAGCTCCAGGCCTGAGGTTGGTGTCCCTGCCTGTGGCAGGGGGGTTGGAGCTCTGTGATCCTTGGGGTCCCTCCCAACCCATGCCAGTCTATGCATCTATGATCATCTTCACTCTCATCATATGATACTGTAGCTGGTCCAGAGAAGACTCTCCCATTTGCCTCTTCACCCATCCTTCCAAATTTACAGGGAAAACATGTTTTTCATTTCTAATAAATGATTTACTATTACCTGTATGTAAACACCTGTCTCCCTTTCAGCTTCACACTTCTCAAAGTTAGTGGAAAAGTACTCTTTTTTCTTCTAAGGCAAGATGACCTAGGATACCACTCCAGTAAGATGATGAAAGCAGTGGTAAAAACAACAGAGACATTTCATTGTCTTCTGATAAAACATCCTCCCTATGAAAATCTACACACCTTTTATGAACTCTAAATTACTAATAATTTCATATCAAGGTGTCTGACTGTCCTGTGGATTTTAGTTATTGCTTTCCAATTTCTCATAGTGCACTAGATGAACATCCCTCATCCAAAGGATAGTTTTATTGCTTTGCAACAACCATTTCTGCATATTCCCATTCTGCCCCAGCTCAGCTGGCTTAGAGGTGCTGGCAGGCCTAAAAGGAATAGTATGGTGAGCATGAAAACCATTAGATTCCCATGTAAGGGAAAGCAGGGATATACTGATTTAGGTAATCCTGCAAGTGGATAGAGAAAGCTGGAATTTGATTTTGACATGTACACATTTCCCCCTGGTTTGGTTTTTGGTGACAGTTGCCACCACAGCATTTGAGAGGGGAAAAAGCATCCTCTGTGGCTGTGAACGTGGCTTCCATCACACCAATGAGCTGTCCAGGGTCACGTGCAAGGTGAGGCTATGGGGACTTGAACCTGCAGAATTTTCAGCTTAAAAACTGTTCTTTACACTACAAAGCTGTATGGCAAAGTCATAGATGGAGGAGCAGTGGGACATTGCTCTATGCATAGGGAAAGGGTGCAGGTGGTGCTTTCAGAGGAGTGTGAAGCTGTCTACTGCTCCTGCTGGAACCCATATGTAACCTGCCAACAGAAGAAAAGCCAAGGTCTGTTGTCATCCCCAGTGTTATCCTGGAGTAGTAAAAAACCCAAATAGGTACTTTCTAAGCATTGTCAAGAAGTACAGAAATGGGTATGTATACATGGTTCCTTTAGGGTCTGAAAGGCTGACACTCCAAGGCCACAAGATTGCTTTGGAAATTGTCTAGCACAGGCTCTCACACTGCTGGTGAGTGTGCTCCAGTGCCATCAGAACTTGGTGTCAAGGAAGTTTTCTCAGCTTTGGATCTTGTTCTAAAATGTTCTTGGTAAAAAAACTTGTAGTTCAGTGCTGCATTACTTATTCTGTGCTGTGAAGTCTCCTTACAGCCCCAAGTACACACAGAATTCCAGGTTTTGCTCATGGGGAATGAAATTGGCAGATGACTAATGTTAAGTCAAACAAGGAGAATTTAACCTCATGTGACAGTCCCTGGGAAAGACACAGTGTTATATATCTCCCCTGAGCCCCAGCAACTCTACAGTCAGTGCTTACCATTTCAGCTTGCTCCTTTTAATATGTGGGAAGGGGGAGGTTTTGGCACTTGCTTGCTAAAAATTAATCCCATATTTGCAGTATGTCATAGTTTACTGTAGGCAAAATGATGAGTGAGAAGTGTTAATGAGCATCATTAGTGTTACAAGCTGTTTCTCTGGACTTCAACTCCTTAATTTTACACCAGGGTTTCCCAAACTGATCTTGCAATGTAACATCACAAACATCCCCCACCTGGAGTGCTGTGTCCAGTGCTGGGCTCCCTGGGATCAAACAGCCAGGGATCTCCTGGAGAGAGTCCAGAGGAGGCTGAGGAGATGATGAAGGGCCTGGAGCATCTCCCCTGTGAGGAAAGGCTGAGAGAGCTGGGGCTGTTCAGCCTGGAGAGAAGAAGACTGAGGGGGGGACCTTATTAATGTCTATAAATATCTGAAGGATGGGATGCAGGGGAAATGGCCAGCCCCTTTTCAGTGTCTGTGGGGACAGGACAAGGGGCAATGGCTGCAAGTTGGAGCACAGGAAGTTCCACACCAACCTGGGGAAGAACTTTTCCCCAGTGAGGGTGAGGGAGCCCTGGGACAGGCTGCCCAGGGGGTGTGGAGTCTCCTTCTCTGGAGAGATTCCAGCCCCGTCTGGACACCGACCTGTGCAGTATGAGCTGGGGAGCTGCTCTGGCAGGGGGTTGGACCCCAGGAGCTCTCCAGGGCCCTTCCAACCCCTGGGACTCTGTGAAACAGGAGCTCTGTGGTGTAGGGCAACCTATGTACCACTGTAAAACCTTCTGCAGACTATGAATGTTATGTGCACAGCTCCTTGTGCAGTATAAACTTGGCACTCCAAACCTGTACTAGGATACTGTTAGATAACCTAATAGAATTTTAAAACATTTGGCTAGATTCCAACCCCCTACATTTACTGAGTTTAGTTACATAAAATATTAGCTGTGTTTTTTGTAGCCAGATGGAGGAAAATTGTATTGAAAAATTATTTCATTTGATCAGTAAACTGCTGTGAGGCTTTGCAATCATTGATCTGCCCTAATAATTCATCTAATTACTGTAATCAGTCCTGGCATCTGATGCACACGTTTTCTTGTGTTCAAAGAGAAGTATAAAAGTCTTAGAGTTATAGATATTTGAAAAGTCATGGCAGTCAGGTGAAGTCCCCAGTAACTGAAAGAAAATTGCACCCATTTTTATAAAGTGTAAAAAGGAGAACCCCAGGAACTACTGACCTGTCAGCCTCACCTCTGTGCCTGGAAAGACTATGGAACAGATCTTTCTAGAAGCTATGCTAAGGCACATGGGAGACAGGGAGGTGATTCAAAACAGCCAGCATGGCTTCACCAAGGGCAAGTCCTGCCTGACCAACCTAATGGCTTTCTACAATGGAGTAACTACATCAGTGGGCAAGGGAAGAGCAATGGATATCTGTGTGGGCTTCTGTGAGGCCTTTGACATGGTCTCAAACAACATCCTTCTCTCAAAGTTGAAGAAATATGGATCTGATGGGTGGACTGTCCAGTGGATAAGGAAGTGGCTGGGTGGTTGCAGCCAGAGGGTCAATGGCTCAATGTCCAGATGGAGATACTGGAACCTGTGTTATTTAATGTCTTCATCAATGACATGAACAGTGGGATCCAGAGCACCCTCAGCAAGTTTGTAGATGACACCAAACTGAGAAGTGCAGTCAACATGCCAGAGGGGTGGGATGTCATCCAGAGGGACCTGGACAAGCTAGAGAGGTGGGCTCCTGCACACCTCATGAAGTTCATCAAAGACAAGTGTAAGGTCCTGCACTTGGCTCAGGCCAATCCTTGATGCCAAGACAGGCTGGGGGCTGGTGTGATAGAGAGCAGCCCTGTGGAAAAGGACTTGGGGGCACTGCTGGGACTTGCGTTAGACATTGCCTTTTAAAAGATAGTAAAAGCATTAGCATATCAAGTCAAAATGGGACTGCCCACTTGTACATACTAAAGCAGGTGTGTTTTACAAGCTGGATTTACAGGGAAGAATGTGGGAGTTGAATCTTCTGTTGACACTTCAGATGTATCTTTACCAGTGAAGTAGCTTGACAGAGAGCTTATAAAGACTGTCTTAAAGTGAATACAGTTGAGATTAGCTGGAAAATTAGTGCTTTGTGTGGTTACAAGAGCTGTTCTGGATTTTTTTAGGGCTTAATTTTAGAGCCAATGCTCTTTAATCTTTTTATAAACAATCTGGATGCAGTAATCAAAAGTTTGCTGATGATTCTAAACTAGGAGGAGCTGTGGGTTCCCTCAAAAGCAGAGAGGCCTTACAGAGAGATCTGGATAAACTAGAGAACTACATGAAATTTAATAAGAGCATGTGCTGGATTCTGCATCTGGGATGGGGTAATCCTGTTATACAAACAGACTGGGGAACAAGAGGCTGGAGAGCAGCCCTGCAGAAGGAGACCTGGGGGTGGGCTGATGGCAAGCTGAGTATGACTCACCAGTGTGCCCTGGCATCCAGAAGGGCCAACTGTGTCCTGGGGTGCATCAAATACAGGACAGCTACCTTGTCAAGGGAGGGGACTGCCCTGCCCTGTGCCACTCTGGTGCAGCCTCACCTCAAGTACTGTGTGCAGTTCTGGGCATCTGTCCTTCTGATGTAAGAAGGACATCAGACTGTTAGTCTGTGGCCAGAGGAGGGCAACTAGAGTGGTGAAGGGCCTCAAGGGCAAGGCTGATGAGGAGCTACTGAGGTCACTTGGTTTGTTCAGCTTGGAGAAGAGAACAGGTGCCCTCATCATAGCCTACAGCTTCCTCAAGGTGGGCAGTGGAGGGGGAGGCACTGGTCTCCTCTGTCTGGTGACCAGCAACAGGACAGGAGCCAAGGGAATAAAGCTGCATCAGGGGAAGTTCACACTGGACATAAGGAAATGCTTCTTCACTGAGTGGGTGTTGGTCACTGGAACAGACTCCCCAAGGAAGGGGTTATGGGACCAAGTCTGTCAGAGTTCAAGGAGGCTCTAGAAGAGGCTTTTAGCTACATGGTTTAGTTTTAAGAAGTCCTGCAAGGAGCAGGGAGGTGGACTTGGTGATCCCTATGAGTCCCTTCCAACTTGAGATACTCTATGAATCCATGACTTTGCTTGTATGTAAAGGGACCTGGGTCCTGCTCCAGAGCAAGGTCTCTCCTCTCCTGACTCCTGACAAGCAGCTGTCCCTCCTGTTCCCCTTTACTATGTTTTCCTTATGATTAGTACTTTAGGTTTGGAAAGAGAAGAGGCTTGGAAGAACACAGTAAGGAGATCCATGATGCAGAGAGCAATGTTACACTGAGTGCTGCCCTTCTCTGTTCTGTAGGCTGGGAAGTTTGGAATTGTTCAGATGAACAGCCTTTAGGGGACGTGGAAAGCTATCCCCAGTCTCACTTTGTGAGCTAGTGCTTGGTTTGTGAACACCTCCAAGAGGTGGAAAGGCCTTCTCCAGCTCTGGAAGAGAAGGCAAACCTGTTCTTCTGCTCTATGGCTTCAGGAAGGGATCCTTGCTCATTCTCCTCCATCCAGCCCCTGCTGCACAAACACCCTGTCCCATCAGCAGACAACACATGCAGGAAGTAGGGCAAGAAGTATCTTGACCAAGGCTGTGCAACAGGCAAGTTGCAGCGAGCAGCTCCTGGCTCTCCTGGCTCATGGACCACTGCCCTGCCTGCTCTGGCTACTGCCAGAAACCTGTCTCTCTTGGGCACGTGTTGACCCAGGAAGACATAAGCAGGAGAGACTTTCAGAGAACCCTGGGGCAGCCTTTGTCCAGCTGCAGATGACACTTAGAACGATTTTCTTTTGAGCCTACCAAGTGAACTATTCACCCTGCTAGGTGTGAATAAACAGGATGGGTGGTTTTTACACTAGGAAGCATTTTGATTTGAGTTGAGAAGCTGTTAATTTAAGGAAAGCAAGTAGGCAGGTTCAGAGGCAGAAAATCACTTTAGTTGTTTGTTGGACAGTTAGCCAATAAAATTATTTTTACCTGTGGTAACTTAATGTCCAGAACTAGGACTTAAAACCAGAAATATATATATTTATACATATATATATACTACTGCACTAGGATAAGTCATGAAAGAACCAAATTTTAAAAAGAGCACACCCTTCCCATGCAGCCCAGTTATCTCAGCCTTTCCTGGGAGGGGGCCAAAAAATGGATTTTCAATTTTAGCTGGAAATAGTCAGGCAACTGGACCCAGGGCTGGGTGTTGGGTCCAGTCCTGTTCAATATCTTCATTGACACCTTGATGAGGGAACAGCACCCACCCTCAGCAAGTGCTGATGATCCAGAGCTGGGAGGGGTGGCTGACACAGGACACTGCGCTGCCATCCAGAGACCTGGCCAGGCTGGAGAGCTGGGCAGGGAGAGACCAGATGGGGTTCAACAAAAGCAAGTGGAGAGTCTGGCACCTGGGGAGGAATAACTGCTGGAATCAGGACAGGCTGGGGGTGACCTGCTGGAGAGGAGCTCTGTGGAGAAGGACCTGGGGGTGCTGGTGGGTGACAGGGTGGCCATGAGCCAGCAGTGTGCCCTGGGGCTGAGAGAGACAATGGGATCCTGGGGGCATCAGGAGGCCAGCAGGTCACAGGAGGGGATCCTCCCCCTCTGCTCTGCCCTGGTCAGGCCCCAGCTGGAGTGTTGTGTCCAGTGCTGGGCTCCCTGGGATAAAAAGGACAGGGATCTCCTGGAGAAATTCCAGAGAAGGGCTACAAAGATGATGAAGGGCCTGGAGCATCTCCCCTGTGAGGAAAGGCTGGGTGAGCTGGGGCTGTTCAGCCTGGAGAAAAGAAGACTGAGGGGGGACCTTATTAATGTTTATCAGTATCAGAAGGATGGGGTGCAGGGGAATTGGCCAGCCCCTTTTCAGTGTCTGTGGGGACAGGACAAGGGGCAATGGCTGCAAGTTGGAGCACAGGAAGTTCCACAGCAACCTGGGGAAGAACTTTTCCCCACTGAGGGTGAGGGAGCCCTGGGACAGGCTGCCCAGGGGGTGTGGAGTCTCCTTCTCTGGAGAGATTCCAGCCCCGTCTGGACACCGACCTGTGCAGTATGAGCTGGGGAGCTGCTTTGGCAGTGGGTTGGACCCCAGGAGCTCTCCAGGGCCCTTCCAACCCCTACAACTCTGTGATTCTGTGATTCCAATGGGGTTGTGTGCCTAGATGTAGCTGTGATTGAATTGCATTTTTGAATAAAGCATTACAAAAGGGTGCAGAACAGAAAAAAAGAATTATTTTTCCCTCCCTAACCAAAGATGGTGTTAGGAAATGAATTTATCTGAAATCAGGGTTACTTCCTGAGCTATTTCATTATCCTGCACAAATTTAATATTAATTATGCTTCAAATAGTAATGTAAACAGTTTTCAAGCATCTTCTTCCTATGTATTTGAAATCCAACAATGAAACAGAATTTTAAAAGTGCAAGAAAGAAGTTCCAAGTGTATGAAAAGCAGCTCTTTTGGCACAAAGCAGCCAACTGGGGGCCCAAGCCTTTAAAATATTTAAGCAGGGAGGCAAAGCAGCTGTTTACATCAGTAGTCACCATAGAATCATAGAATGGCAGGGTTGGAAGGGACCCCAAGGATCATAGAGCTCCAACCCCCCTGCCACAAGCAGGGCCACCAATATAAGTAGTCACTTGTGTTATAAAGATTATGCAACTGTTGGGACCCAGATCCTGTTATTCCATCATCCTCTTCATTCTATTTTCTTCTGTGACATTGACTCTTGAGGCTGAAATGCCCTGTGCACAGGGGACAGCCTCATGCCTGGACTCTTGAAGGTATTTGGACAGGCAGAGGTGCAAATAGCAGCTTGCAAATTCCCCTTGGCACCCACAGCCCGGATGCCTGTTTGTCAGCATTGTTAGATCTGGTGGGGTGAGGAGGCTGTGCTGAAGCAGCCCCGAGTTCAGACTGTGGCCCCATGTGGGGCTGACACTTGGGCAGAGCCACCGAAGTGGCTGCTGAGAGGAGCAGGGATCCCCAGCGGTGCCATAAGGGTGTTGGGCAGTTTGGATGCTGATGTTCCTGCAATCTTTATAGTTTGTGTTAAGCAGACCTTCAGTGCAAACTGCCTTAAGCACTGCCCAAAAAGGACAGCACTAGCTTTTCCCAAATGTGGGTTGTGTGGACACTGTCATGCTCTGAACTTGTTGGAGGAGGGTTGTGGCAGTGGTGTGGCTCAGAGAGCACCCTGTGTGGCTCAGAGAGCACCCTGTGTACCACCAGTGTGTAGTACTGAAGAAGCTGGATGCTACTCTACATCCACGTGCCCATAGGCTGTGTGTTTGCTGGATCTGATATATATGCCCTCAAGGGCAGGGTACTAACAGAACACTCATTCTGAGAATCTTTTTTTTAATCAGTATTTGTATAAAACTATCATTAACTCTGCTTCAGGAATCCACTCTGAAGTCCCTAATTTGATTTTGCAGTTCTTTTTAATGGTTCTGAGGTTTTCTGAGGATAATTTTTAAAAATACCCTAATTTTGGAAAATCTCTACTTACTCATTATCATAGAATCATAGACTGGCATGGGTTGGAAGGGACCCCAAGGATCACAGAGCTCCAACCCCCTGCCACAGGCAGGGACACCAACCTCAGGCCTGGAGCTACACAAGGTTGCCCAGGGCCCCATCCAACCTGGCCTTGAACACCCCCAGGGATGGGGCACCCACCCCCTCTCTGGGCAGCCTGTTCCAGCCCCTCACCACTCTCTCTGGAAAAAACTTCCCCCTAATATCCAATCTAACCCTTCCTTCCTTCAGCTTTAATCCATCCCCCTTGTCCTGTCATTATCTGCCCTTTTAAAAAGTTGAATCCCCTCCTGTGTCTCTGCTCCCTTCAGGCACTGGCAGGCTGCAATGAGGTCCCCCCACAGCCTTCTCTTCTCCAGGCTGACCCAGCCCAGCTCCCTCAGCCTCTCTCTGTAGGGCAGCTACTCCAGCCCTCTGAGCATCTCTGTGGCTCCTCTGACCCCTCTCCAACAGTTCCACATCTTTCTTGTGTTGGGCCCCAGCTCTGGACACAGGATCCAGCTGGGGCCTCCCAGGGCAGAGCAGAGAGGGACAATGTTTGTAACTATGAAACCAACTTCACTGCTAACACACAATGTGTCCTAAATCTTGCATGGTGTTCATGCCTTTTGAAGTCTAGTGAAACGATTCTACCTCTCATCAACTCAGTTTGGGAAGTAGGTAGTCATCAGGATAACTAGAAATCAACCCCAGGATCTCCCACAATGTACTCACTGATTTTGGGTGTCTGAGGCTGTAAGGAAAGGACCATGCACACTCCTCCCTGTAGCTCCCAGCCATGCTGCTTCATTTCCAGATGCCTCACACTCAATCTTGATTCATCATCTTGATACTGTGGATGAAGAAAGTGGCACAGACACACCTCTGCCTCTGCTCTGTTTCCACTAACATCAAGGGCTGTCAGTGGCACTGGAAAGAGCACGCTGCCTTTGTGATACAACCAATAAAAGCTGGGGGGCTCTTTTTGCATCAGTGATCAGCTAGTTTAGACATCATCTCTTCTTATTGCATGAAATGGCCAAGACTAGCTGAGACATTTGTGCTGTCAATACAGAGTACTAAACTTCCCAATATCAGCAGCTGGAGGTTGTCAACTACAAGATGAATCACCCCCTGTAAAATCTGGACCAGTCTCTCAGGATTTGGGGCTTGTCTGTCTGCTGATTTTTAAGCTAGTGATGAGGTGCTCAGATGCCTTGGCAATGGGCAACCTGCCACACAAGCAACTGAAGCAGCCAAATAAATGGTGAGTCAAAGATTCTCAATAAAAATGAAACAGAATGGCTTAAATCAAATTTAACATCCAAATACTTCCTGCAGACTGGGGCAACTGAAGCGTGGCATCCCAACAGGAATGACTCTGCCAGAAAGGGGATATAGCAGGTTCTGAAACAACACAGGCTGGGTTGTAGAAGCTCAGTAGGTGATGCAGGTGAGACCTCTGTGTGCTTGGCAAGAAGCAGGTCTTCCCCTTCAGTGTAAAGCCTCCAAACCCTCTTGGTTTATGCAGACAATTTGTTCTATGGCAGTTTGGAAAAGGGGAAGCCTTGTGCACAGACAAATGCACCAAAATGCTCTCCACTGGTGACAGCAGTGACCCTGTTCCCTGCAGTGAGATGCTTTAACCAGTTCCTCTAAGGGCTGCAGGTCTCTCAGTTTGCATACATGCCCACTCAGGCCCTCCCCTGCAGCAGCCCTTCTGCTGCTCTGGCTGCACCCTGCAGGGCACAGCTTTCTCAGGGGGATGCAGCAAAAGCTGGGTCTGCTTTGCTACTTCTCTCTTTCCTTAGTGTCCTGAGAGGTGAGAGACAGACAGACAGACAGACAGACAGCAGCAGCATGATGACCTCTTCTGCTGTGGTCTTTGTGTTGAGATATTAGCAGGGTGACCTGCACTGGAAGGTGCAGTGAGGGAAGGAAAAATGCATCACTCTTCCAGGTTCTCCCCAGCACAGCCAGCTCCTCAGAGAAGCCTGTGTGTGCCACAGGCTCTGCATCAAGAGCAAGTGCTACAGTCTCTTTTGGCCCCAAGATAGAAAGACCTCTCCTAAAATGCATGATCAGAACAAAAGGGAGGGTAATGGTCTAAAACCTGCACAAGCTGCTGTGTGTGTGAGGTGGGGAATGGAGGCAGCCTGAGACACGTGGCAGAGGGAACATGCAGGGAGGGGGGAGGCAAGAGCAGGTTCCGACCTGCACAAGATGGATGGGGTGGTGCTGGTGGAGGGTGTGAGAGCCACGGCTCTTCATGGGGGTCAGGTGAGAGGCCATGGCCATAGGATCATAGACTGGCATGGGTTGGAAGGGACCCCAAGGGTCACAGAGCTCCAACCCCCTGCCACAGGCAGGGACACTAACCTCAGGCCTGGAGCTACACAAGGCTGCCCAGGGCCCCAGCCAACCTGGCCTTGAACACCCCCAGGGATGGGGCACCCACCCCCTCTCTGGGCAGCCTGTTCCAGCCCCTCACCACTCTCTCTGGAAAAAACTTCCCCCTAATATCCAATCTAACCCTTCCTTCCTTTAGCTTTAATCCATCCCCCTTGTCCTGTCATTGTCTGTCCTTTGAACAAGCTGATTCCCCTCCTGTTCCTCTGCTCCTTTCAGGGACTGGCAGGCTGCAATGAGGTCCCCCCACAGCCTTCTCTTCTCCAGGCTGACCCAGCCCAGCTCCCTCAGCCTCTCTTTGTAGGGCAGCTGCTCCAGCCCTCTCAGCATCTCCATGGCTCCTATGACCTCTTCAACAGCCCCACATCTTCCCTGTATTGCTATGATGCAACAGCTGTGTTCTGCTTGTGCACAAAACTGGATGCAAAAAGCAGGTGTACTTGAGCCTGTGAGAAATAAGACAGTAAGGCTGGCTGGCAGCATGTACAGTAGGAGAAGGGAGACTGTGAAGGACTCGTTACATGCAGCTAACTTTGATCAGGGTGATGGGCTGGGGGGTGGAACTCTGGCCATTGTTTAAATATAGAATAATTACAGAACGTACCCAGTGATGTAATGGCTGTTGTATTGATCCAGACCACTGGGCCTGTCTGGGCAATTATTTCCTACAATACTGATAATACTGGATGTTCTTTCAAGAGAAATGTTCAATTTTTTCTAACAAATACACAAATGAGTCACCTGTTGGGTCCTATTTTATAAGGCTTAGAATCCTCTTCTCAGGGTCTATATTTGGGCACATTTGTGACTGAATCAAGGTCTTATTGTGACTGACAGAGTTAATCTTCAATCATAAAAACAAGTGTTGCCCAACAAGGTGACTCTAATCAAGCCAATATCCTTGGAAGTGACATCTTACTTGTGTAGCCAAAACATATTTACCCCATTAAGTCTCTCTGTACCTCCATCTTCCACATGTACCACAGCAGAGAAAGGCACGGGCAGTGGGTGGCTGGCTGGCCATAAGCACACATACCAGCTGTGCAGAGAGTGATGTTTAGTTGCTTGGTTGGCTGCCTGTGCAGGCAATCACTGTCACTTTGTGCAATGGTTTGCTGTAACTGAGGGATTCTTGACCCACCACGATCAGAGCAACATTCAGAAGCAAAAATTCCTGCCATCTGTTCAAGAGTGAGCCATATGCAGAGAATTAATTTGGATGAACACAGAAATGATAATAACAAATACCCAAATATATCACTGAATTTCAGTATATTAAGATCACAGCTAATATTTCCCTTCAGCAATTTCAAGCTCCCATGGTTTGTTTGAAAAACAAAAATAATACAATAATTTAATTCCCAGTTTCTCACCATAGAATCATAGAATTATATAGGTTGGAAAGGATCTTTGAGATCATTGTGTCCCACTGTTAACTTAGCACTGCCCAGTCCACCACATACCCATGTCCCTAAACACCACATCTACACCTCTTTTAAATACCTCCAGGGATGGTGACTCAACCATCTCCCTGGGCAGCCTGTTCCAATGCTTGAAAACACAATCAGTGAAGAAATTGTTCCTAATATCCAGTCTAAACCTCCCCTGGCACAACTTGAGGCCATTTCCACTTGTCCAATTGCTTGTTACCTGGGAGATGAGACCAACTCCCACCAGGCTACAACCTCCTTTAAGGTAGCTGTAGAGGTCTTGTTTAGATATGTATTCCAGTTTGAAATGGCTCCTAATAACACCAGAGAATATGATCATGACTAGTCATAGCTTTGCTGACTGACAGTGGCCCTTCACCTTTGTTTACTGTTTTTTGAGTCTATGGCTTGCTATGAGCTGTGAATAGACTTCTAATGAGGCTTCTTGTGCTTTAGGTAGAAAAGCAAATGAGTGTTTATCTTCCCACTGTTCCATGAATGAAACTCTCCTAGTGTAAGAGGTTAGCTGCTGAATCCTTTCCTGAGCAGCTGGAAGAAACTGAAGAAGTGTTCTTGTGACCACAGTCATGGTCTGGGATTGTTAACAGCAGATCCATACACCACACAGTTAACACTTCAGCCCTGGGGTGACCAACACACACTTGTTTTAGCCAGAGCACAGAGTAAGGAGTTCACATCAGCTTGGTGATTTCATGGAGATGAAAATACAAGGTTGGCAAGCCTGTCAGTGAAAATATTTTGAAGGAACTTCAGCTTCTTGAGTGAATTCTTTCCAGATCTGCTTCATGCTTGGTTCTGAATGATGAGACAATGGATCCAGCTCTAGAGATCCTCAAATCAGAGCCAAAGCTGTCTCAGGACACAGCTCAACAAGGCCACTCAGATCAGAACAACAGATTGCTACCAAAGGAAGGGAGGGAGGGCTCTTGTCCATGTTCCAGTCGCTGGGGAAGAGAAAGGCTGATTCACTTGAGCAGCAGCAGTCTCAGCTGGCCCTCACCAGAAGGTCCTGTGGGAGCCAGAGCCTTGGTGAAGGAGGGAGGAGCAGGGCAGATGCAAAATCACAGCCTTAGATACATCTTCTGATCCCAGCTCACCTTCAGTCCAAAAGAATCTTGCACCCCATAGGTGTTTTAGATGATAATTTCTAGATATGCAGACCCAAATCAGGACTCAGACTACCTGTTCCACTCTCATTTCCCTTGAACCTTGGAGAAGGCACTCAAGCTGTGCTGTTTGTTGCATTCAGTGACCTATAGGGAACTTCCAGCACACCTGCTCACACAAAGACACCAGTACACCTGGGGCTTGGGAAATGGGGAGGCTGGGCTCCAAACTGGGACATGAAACCTGTCTCCTGGAGCACAACTCTGCTGCTTTTCTATGAGTACTACTTCATGCACTATGGAGCATCAGTTAATGGAAATATGAAGCCTGGACTTTGCCTGGATGCTGTTGATTCAGGGCAGAGGTTTGGGAAGGCAACTTAAGCTCTCTGTAATTTAGTTTCCCCAGCTGCAGTAGTAGCTTACTTTCGAAGGATTCACTGAGACCTGCAGAAGAAAAGGGCTGGCAATAAACAGCAGCTATGCACTGCACTTGTGCATTAAGTGTTTCTCATTTATCTTTATGGACCTGAAAGTAATTACAAATTGTCTTCCCAAATCAGCATAATTGTTGAGACAGTATATGAAGACTCCACTCCAGTGTGCTCTTGTGCTTTTGCCTGATAAAGACTGTGAGACTGAAGACTAATAGATACAAAAAGCACACTGACCTGTTGACTGTAACCAAGCAGAAGTCAGAGCATTTTGCTCCAAACTAGTTATTCCCACATACATCTCACTGCTTTGCCAGCAGCACCGTGCCAGGACTTCCCTCCCTATGAAGGTGAGTCAGACCCATGAAATCAAGACCTGCAAAAGGCTCCCAGTGGACTCCAAGTGCCAAGACTTTTTTTTTTCCTCTAAACTTGGAGCTGTCATCTGGTTCCATGGAGAGTTTTACAATAGAAGAATGTCAGCAAGCTGTGGGAGCACATGGTGTCCTTGCAGGATCTAGCTTAGGGTACAGTATGTTAAATGAGTCTTTTCTGCATCTGACTGTAATCTTTAAGGCACAAGTGCACCTCATGGGAGCAAAAAGCTCCCAGGCAAAGCACATCCTGAGCCTTGGAGCTGACAGAATTTCACCAGAAAGGTCAAGCTGAGATCCAGCCACTATCTGGCCCATGTCTTAATACAGATTCAATGTTTAACTAGGTCTTCATGCCACTCAGTAGCCTGGTTTCATACTCATGGTAAGTCATACCACTAATAAATAGCTGAAGGGGAAAAAAGTACTGTTTCTTGATAGAACTTGAAGAACTAGAGACATCTTATCAAGTACAAACTGATTCCATAATGCTACACTGGTGCTGCAACTCCTGGCAAGGTTGAGTGAGGAGTTCCCTGGGGAAAGAAAGTTAGAACTTTATACTACCAACAGAAAAACCCCACAAAGTGAAAAACATTTTTCTATCCTTTCAGAAGAACACTTTTTATGTCTGCCCTCTTTGATCCAAAGGAGAGAGTTGCAGGGTTGGATAGGAGATGGCAGTCTGTTCCCAGGTTTGCAGTACCTTGTCCACACTGGAGAAGAGAAGGCTGTGGGGGGACCTCATTGCAGCCTGCCAGTCCCTGAAGGGAGCAGAGAAACAGGAGGGGAATCAGCTTGTTCAAAGGACAGACAATGGCAGGACAAGGGGGATGGATTAAAGCTAAAGGAAGGAAGGGTTAGATTGGATATTAGGGGGAAGTTTTTTCCAGAGAGAGTGGTGAGGGGCTGGAACAGGCTGCCCAGAGAGGGGGTGGGTGCCCCGTCCCTGGGGGTGTTCAAGGCCAGGTTGGATGGGGCCCTGGGCAACCTTGTGTAGCTCCAGGCCTGAGGTTGGTGTCCCTGCCTGTGGCAGTGGGTTGGAGCTCTGTGACCCTTGGGGTCCCTTCCAACTCATGCCATTCTATGATTCTATGAAAAGGAATTTGGGGGTTTTAATTTTATTTCAACATTTTAGTCTACTAACTCCAAGCTACTAAATTCCAAGGATTATAATTGTTAACAAAACAGTGAGTTAATCTGGGCAACATTCTTAGAATCTTTTACAGGTTGCCACAGTCAGATGTAGGTTTTGAGTAGCATTTGGTACGTTTTGGCACAGATGAGTTTCACAGGCTCTGCCAGTCCTCAGTAGATCCCCTGCACCCTGAGATCATGTTGGTGGTTGCCATGGTGCACCTCACGTGGATAAAACTCTGCTGTGGAGGGTACACACAGAGCAGCTTTTAATGGCTCTCACTTCTTCCTTTGAAGAGAAGCCAGCAAAGAAACAAATATCTTTCTGGAGAAAAAAGAAGGAAGTGTTAAAATTGTCAGCCTTATAGCAGGAGTGAGCCACTACAGCCTTCCAGTGGCTCCCACTGAAGTGCACAGGACAGTAAGCATCCAGTGCTAGGCTCCCTGGTATAAAAAGGACAGGGATCTCCTGGAGAGAGTCCAGAGAAGGCTGAGGAGATGGTGAAGGGCCTGGAGCATCTCCCCTGTGAGGAAAGGCTGAGAGAGCTGGGGCTGTTCAGCCTGGAGAGAAGAAGACTCAGGGGGGACCTTATTAATGTCTATGAATATCTGAAGGATGGGGTGCAGGGAGAATGGCCAGCCCCTTTTCAGTGTCTGTGGGGACAGGACAAGGGGCAATGGCTGCAAGTTGGAGCACAGGAAGTTCCACAGCAACCTGGGGAAGAACTTTTCCCCAGTGAGGGTGAGGGAGCCCTGGGACAGGCTGCCCAGGGGGTGTGGAGTCTCCTTCTCTGGAGAGATTCCAGCCCCGTCTGGACGCCGACCTGTGCAGTATGAGCTGGGGAGCTGCTCTGGCAGGGGGTTGGACCCCAGGAGCTCTCCAGGGCCCTTTCAACCCCTACAACTCTGTGATTCTGTTGCAGGGGGAGGCAGCAATGCCAACTAGTGTGGACCTTCAGGTCTGCATGGATTTCAGCCCAGTTACCTGCAGCAGGACTGTAGCATGAAGTCTTGCTATAGTGATCTGGGGCCAAAACTTCCAGCAACATGAATCAGATGAAAAATGCTGCTGACTCTACTGGCATCCCCAGCCCCTGCAGAGAGCATTGGTGTGATGCTTGTAAGATAGGCAGCCTGGCTGGAGGTGCCTCACAGCTCTCTTGTGTGACATGTACTGTAAGGGGCAGATACACTGTTTTCATACAGCTGAGCTCGTTCAGATCCTTCCCCAACACAGCAATGCATCATTCCTTACTGAAACACACGCTGAGTCCTGGTGACCCCCTTCCCCATAAGCATGGGGTCTGTTCAACTGGGACCAAAGTGATGGCATTTTAATACAAAACGCTTTCTTTTCCTGCTGGTTATGGAAAGGATTGATCCTAAAGTGGTAGATGCAAGAGAGTGATGTGGAGCCCATCTATAATCATCAGACCCTATGGGAATTCTGTACTGTACAACTAATGGAGTGCTTTGCCACCCTGATAAATGGAGAAATTGAAAATGTGGTTTGTAATTCAGAAGATAATGGGATTAATTAAATAGTCATGTAAAACCAAAGATTCCTTGAGTAATAAGGAACTGAACAGAGACTCATAATTATAGCAGAAGAGAGGAGAAAAAGCTGACTGGCAGTCACATTATCATCTATTGTTCCAAAACTTACTTGAACGGTGCAGTGAAAAAATGCCCTGAGGAAAGAGTGGTTGCAGTCAGCTATGCTACAGAGCCAGATGGTAGCTACGTGATTTCCCCTGAAAATGGTGCAAATTGTGTAGTTTGATTCCAGCTTCCCAAGTCTGAAGGAAGCCCAGAGGCTAATACCTATTTTGCATTCAGTTTGGGGTGTTTCCTGCCCTGGCACTAAAAGTGTGGTCACAATTGCAATAGGGCTATGAATGGGGCTTTGATCTAGGGGAGTAGATGTGTTTCCACAATGTGCAGACCATAAACAGTAGGGTAACTTTTATGAAAGGCTGTTTTTAGCTGTTCTTATTCTGCCTTCTCTATGAGTGAATATTTGTCTATGCTTTTGGGGAGAGGAGGAGAAAGAGCATGTCTGTTTGACATCCAAGGCAAATCAGTGTGAACAGCAGCTGTGCAAAGTGCTGGAGCCACTGGCCACATTTGGAGGAAGGCTAGCTGGGAGGTCTTGTTGCTTCCAGGTCCACTCTGTCCTGACCCTGACCAAGTATACTCCAAAACCACCTGCAGACAAGATAGCTGGAGCAGCATCTAAATGTCCCACAGTGTAAGCCAGGTGCTCAGCCAAGATGCAGCTGCTTATGGACCCACGTTGAGAACACAACAGTGGAAGTGACTCCAGGTGCCTCCCAGGCTGAGCAGCAACCCTGCCCAGAGTTTAGCATCTGAGACTTTCTGCATTGTCATGGTATGGCCATTTGTGTGAATTTGGGCACTAGCAAGTCTTGCCCTGGTAAAGAAAGGCTGAGAGGAAAAATTGGGATCAGAGGAACAGTATTTGCTAGATATACTTTGGAGGGGAAAAGCTAAGAGTCAAACCTTACTCTTCTGTTGAATCCAGTGTGGGGACAAAGAGTGAGACCCCAACTATGTGCTAACAGGGAGGAGGGGCATTTCTCCCTGCCTCCACTTTTCCACTGTGAATTAGTCCAGTGTAGGCTGTGTACTGAAATGGAAAATTCATCCTTACCCCTCTGACCAGAGAATCCAAACAACACTTTATTAATGTATGCATTTTTAAAATTCTGACATTTTAGGAGAGAGGCTGTTTGGCTGGGAAGGGTAATTTCAACAAGGCCACGTGATAAGGGTTCTGCTGAGGCATGACACTGGAAGCGAAGAGAAATCATAGAATGGCATGGGCTGGAAGTGACCCCAAGGATCACAGAGTCACAGAATCACAGAGTTGTAGGGGGTTGGAAGGGCCCTGGAGAGCTCCTGGGGTCCAACCCCCTGCCAGAGCAGCTCCCCAGCTCATACTGCACAGGTCGGTGTCCAGACGGGGCTGGAATCTCTCCAGAGAAGGAGACTCCACACCCCCTGGGCAGCCTGTCCCAGGGCTCCCTCACCCTCACTGGGAAAAAGTTCTTCCCCAGGTTGCTGTGGAACTTCCTGTGCTCCAACTTGCAGCCATTGCCCCTTGTCCTGTCCCCACAGACACTGAAAAGGGGCTGGCCAATTCCCCCTGCATCCCACCCTTCAGATATTTATAGACATTACTAAGGTCCCCCCCCAGTCTTCTTCTCTCCAGGCTGAACAGCCCCAGCTCACCCAGCCTTTCCTCATAGGATAGATGTTCCAGGCCCTTCATCATCTCCTCAGCCTCCTCTGGACTCTCTCCAGGAGATCACAGAGCTCCAACCCCCCTGCCACAGGCAGGGAAACCAACCTCAGGCCTGGAGCTACACAAGGTTGCCCAGGGCCCCATCCAACCTGGCCTTGAACACCCCCAGGGATGGGGCACCCACCCCCTCTCTGGGCAGCCTGTTCCAGCCCCTCACCACTCTCTCTGTAAAAAACTTCCCCCTAATATCCAATCTAACCCTTCCTTCCTTTAGCTTTAATCCATCCCCCTTGTCCTGCCATTGTCAAATCACCAAGGAGAGAAGAGGGAGCCAGGTGTTCCTGTGGGGCCATGCTAGCAGGGAAGCTCTCTGTGCAGCGCTCTCAGGGGGTTATGTAAGTATCACTCCCATGCTCACTTTTGCAATGCACAAAATCAGCCACAGTTCTATGATTAGGCTCGCAGCATCTACAGCCTTGTTCTCCTTCCCATGAGGCTGGTACAATGTAAAATGTGTGTCTCTCCTCCCACTGCTGGGAGACTATTTTATTTCAGCAGAAGTCCCACATTCAGCTCCATTAAACATAATGGCATCAGATTGACATAAATGTTCTTTTTAGTTATCTGAGTGCTTTTGACTTGGAGCAGGGAAACCCTCTCTCTAAAAGCCTCCTTTCTCCACACTGTGCCAATGGACAGCACCATTAGCCACCAAGTGCAATGTATCTACACTTTGGGAGGGTTCTTGCGCCCTGCTGATACCTTTTGGGCATTCTTGGCTGTACCCTTGCTCCAGAGCCCTGCACCAGTATGTAAAATTTCCTCCAGTGTTAAAGAGAACATCTACAGTCTTGTTAAAATGATAAAACCCAGAAGTGTCTTTCTAGCATCAGTCACCTCTTCGAGCTGGTTTGTTCTTGTAAAAACAAAGCAATACAAATCGACACCACAGCATGCTGTGAGCATTACCAGCTGTCACAGAGCGGCTGGGGACCTGGGGTGCAAGATGTTCACAGCAATGCTGTCCCAGTTTGGGGAGGCAGCTCAGCCCTTCCTAGACATTTCAAATCCAAATGCTCTCCCCAGCTGGTATCACAAGGACTTGTGGCATATGCCTGATAGGATGTACTTGTGCAAACTCCTCATATGGAGAAGCTCAACGTGGCCCAGCAATGTGCACTTGCAGCCAAAAAGCCAACTGTATCCTTGGCTGCATCAAAAACCGGCGTGACAAGCAGGTCAAGGGAAGGGATTCTGCCTCTCTGCTCTTGTGAAACTCCACCTGGAGTACTGCATCCAGCTCTAGGGCCCTCAGGACAGGAAGGACATGGAGCTGTTGGAGTCAGTCCAGGGCAGGGTCATGGAGATGATCAGAGAACTAGAACACCTCTCCTATGAATACAGGCTGAGAGAGTTGGGCTTGTTCAGGCTGGAGAAGAGAAGGTTTCAGGGAGACCTTACTGCAGCCTTCCTGAAGGGGCCTAGGAGAAAGATGGAGAGGGACCCTATTGGGGAGTGCAGTGACAGAACAGGGGGTAATGGCTTCAGAGGGTAGGTTTAGATATCAGGAAGACCTTTTTTCCAATGACGGTGTTGTGGCAGTGGGACAGGTTGCCCTGAGATGCCCCCTCCCTGGCAGTGTTCAAGGCCAGGTTGGATGGGGCTTTGGGCAACCTAGTGGAGGGTGTCCCTGCCCATGGCAGGGGGTTGGAACTGGGTGATTGTTGAGGTCCCTTCCAACCCAAACTATTCCATGATTCTATCATTTCTAGAGGTATGTAAAAGACATGAAGGGGTTCCCTGCAGTTCACCTCAGAGCACTCTCACATCTCCCACAGACAGGCAGATGCACCAACATTTTATGCTACAAGATGCTGGGAGCTGCTCTCCTGTGCCATGTGCCTTTCTTCATGCCTCACTTCACACTGAAGGGTTGAAGGTTGTTCCTATAGGAATGAGTTATTCCTTCAGCTTGCCTCTCTAGCTCAAAGTGTACATCTCAGTGGTAGGACACCTAGCTGCTGCAAAGTCAGGGGTCAACAAAATTGAAAAGCCCTTCTCAGCCTAATGAGAAGACAATGAATCACTGCAGGGAGAGAGGTGCCCACCCTGACCTAAACTGTAGGGAGAAGTGTGCAACCTGGGGAGCTCAGGCTGATCTCTGTGGGGCTGACACATGAAGCAAGAAGGCAAAAAGGTTCAGAGTGTCAGCACGACCCTTGTACTTCATCATTGTCCTATAGCTTCCACCGGGAGGACATCTGTACAGACACTCCCTGCTCTCCACATGCCTGCCTTCTAGCACAGCCCCTGTCAGAAGATCAGCACTGGCTGCCTGGGTGATGGATGCCCCTACAGTGTGCTTGCACTTCTGGGGGATATGGGGGTTGATGCTCATCTGCCCATCATTTTGTCTTTCCACAGACCCTCCTGCTGTGGCTTAGACATGCTTCAGGCACTGTGGATGAATCAATAGGGATAATATATTGTGAAGTGCAACAAAGGGCCTTGGAGCATCTTTGACATTTGCTTTCACTTTAGTTTTCCCTTTTTTTGAGAAGGAAATGCTGTAGTTTGCATTTGATCTCTTGGGCAAATGTAGAGCAGCGTGTAACATGTGTCCACTTGTGCTGGGAGCTTAGGCTTGGTAACATATGATAAATTAGCAGGGTGCTAATTAGCAACACAGCCCTGTTCTGCCATTTGTGGATGTGGTTTCTGGCTGTGGCCTTGTGTGAGAAACCAAATCAAGTGCAAGTAAACACTCTGGAATTTGCAGTCAGAAGTGCTTGGGTCAGAAGCTGTTTGACAGCTTCTAACCAGAGTCACAAAGATGGCAACAGGCACAGTAATAAAACCACCCATGTGGTTTACAGGAAGAAAACAGTTACTGAAATTTCTTGTACCCAAGTAACCAAAGGAAGAATCTGTAGATTAAAGCCCAAACTGAAGGGTAGATGAGTTACCATCAGTTTCTAAACCAGACAGGCATGTTCACCCAATAAAGCCCTGCTGCTGAAGGGACTTCAGGCTGCAGTGAGTCTCTCTGTACCTTCTGTGCCTTTTTACCATGGCATGTTACAGTCCTGTAGCCTTTTGGTAGTGTGTACTAAAGAGGTTACAGCTTTCAGAGGGTATGGGGAAGGATGTCCAGAGCTATGGCACGGAGGGGATGCTCTGGAGCATGCAGTGGGTGAAAAGCGTGACATGTGGTTGCCTGGGCTCACAGGGACTGGGGTTCATGGCCCAAACAGCCCCTGCCAGCTCTGTGAACCCCTGCCAGCTCTCAGAACTGTGAACTGGAATGGGATATGTGGTTGCTAGCTCTTTGATTCTGATGCACAAGTTTTGCTTGACTCTAGAATTACGTTTCCTGAGGACAGAGGCAAACGAGCCTTGGCTGTGCCTGACACAGGACAGAAGGGTGCTGTGGCTGCCACCCAGGAGACAGGAATATGCTCTGCTCTGAGCAGACTCTAGCCACTTAAGGGAGCACATGCTTCACTCAGCAGTACCAGCTGGGAAAAGGGATTAGGTTACTTTAGGCCATTCTCTTCCCCTGCACGGTGTGGGCAGGTGTGGTCTTCCCTCATTTCTCCTGTGTCAATATATGCTTTTTGTAGAAAACAAAGCCATCAAGGACATTCTGTGAAAGCAGTTCTTTGTCTCCTGTCCCACACGTGGCCCTTTGCACCTCAGAGACAGCCTGCAAGACTGCCCGAGGCAGGTCTGGTCATTCCTTCGCTAGAGAAGTGCTGCTTCAACATGGATCTCTTGCAGCCTTCCTAAAACAAAGTTGTTAATGGAATAACAGGCCTTCTTCACTGCATAGGGCTGTCCTTTGTGTGGCTAGTACTGAGCTTTTATTGCTCATGAAGCGCAGATGAACAGAGGTGAGTGCCTTTATGGTAGGAGTATATGCTCATTTCAACCTTTTCCTATACACAAACCAGCCTCTATATTACAGAGTCACAGAATCACAGAGTTGTAGGGGTTGGAAGGGCCCTGGAGAGCTCCTGGGGTCCAACCCCCTGCCAGAGCAGCTCCCCAGCTCATACTGCACAGGTCGGTGTCCAGACGGGGCTGGAATCTCTCCAGAGAAGGAGACTCCACACCCCCTGGGCAGCCTGTCCCAGGGCTCCCTCACCCTCACTGGGGAAAAGTTCTTCCCCATGGTGCTGTGGAACTTCCTGTGCTCCAACTTGCAGCCATTGCCCCTTGTCCTGTCTCCACAGACACTGAAAAGGGGCTGGTCAATTCCCCCTGCATCCCATGCTTAAGATAATTGTAAACACCAATGAGTTCTCCCCTTAATCATCTTTTCTCTAGACTGAACAGTCCCAGCTTATTCAGCCTCTCCTCATAGGGGAGATACTCCAGGCCAAGCTAACCCACTTGTGGAAGATGCCTTAATAAAGCTATGCCAGATCAGCTCAGGTCAAAGGTCTCGTCATGCTTTCAACACCAGTCAGTACCAGAAGTCCAGGGGAGTTGATGCATAGAGCCTTTCAGCCTCCAGGGATTTGCCTGCCAAAGGATTTCCCACACAGATTGTGACAGAACAGAAGTCACAGGAAGACACCCGGTGTCCCTGGAAATTGGAAAGGGAGCAAAGAGTCCAACAGTGCAATTTAGAGGCAGAGTGAGCAGCAGAGCGTGTCAAATGGTATCTGCTGTCTCACAGATTGACATCAGTCTTGTGAATCCTCCCATAGTTCCCAAACCCTGTCAGGAGAAACACCAGTATTGATGCTACACAAACCCAGTCTGAGAGCTTAACTTGGTGTATTCCTGTCTGAAGAGCAGGCTGCTAATGAAGACACTCACTGTGCTGGTGCTTGCCAGGCAGCACCGGGCTGCCTGCAGTGAAAGCAGGGCTGTGTGCCAGCAAGGAGTATCTACCACCACCTAAGATGGGGTCACCAGTGTTTGCCTGCACCTGCACTCCCAGCTGCAGAGAAGTGTGTAGGCAAGCCAAGGAAATTAATGAGCTTTGCTTAACAAACTCCCCAAGCGAGTTCCTGAAGCAATTTACATGTTAGGTACGTAGCAGTGGGGATGTAAAAATCCAGACTAATTCTTTAAAAGGAATAAATAGCAGGGGATTTGTAACAAAGAGGAAATATGACTTGGTAATTAGAAAGGAAATGAATTAAGTGAGCTAAAGGCAGAGTTCAGACAATGAACTGAAATGTGCTTTCAAGAGGGTTTTTCTATTAAGGCTAATTGCAACCATAGCTGTTCAATAACATAATCCTCAAGCAGCATGAAACTGCTTGAGGTCCCATGCACCTGAACTTAACTGAAAGAATTTACAGACCTGTAACAGACTTGCACTTTTTTAGTGAGAAAACTTCCAGTATCTGTTTTAGTGCCACTTCTGGAGTTTGACCTGAGCTCCCAGCTCCAGCCACTGCTTGCTGCAGGCAGACTCTTCCAGTCAGCCCTGGGATAAACTTACTTGCAGCAGGCTGAACTGGGCGAGTGACCAAAATCAGTTCTGGTCCTGAGTGTTGCATTTATGCCTAGACAGTGGTGGCTTATTTTCAATTAGCTGTGCAGCCAAAGGACTTGAGAGCTTTTCTGCAGTGCCAGAGGTAACAGGGAGGCAGCCAAAAAGGCCATGAACAGCTCACATGCTCCAAATAGGTGGTGTGTTCCAATACAGAAAGCTGTTAACCCTGCACTCCCCAAGGCCTTGCAGTGAGTCCCTGCAGTATCTGCTGCAACAAGCCACAGGGGAGCAGTCTCCTGTCTTCTCTTTCTCAACAGTGCACCTCTTGAACAGTAAATCAATGAGCTGGTGCCTGGGTGCAGCGAGCAGCCCGACTGTATGTGTGTCTGTCCTCAGAGGGCACATGCAGGGAGTTTCCTGACACGCTGTAGGTGACACTGTGTATGGTCCCACTCCTCCTTGTGCTTGTCTGCTCTGCAGGGCACACAGGTAGGAGTCAGGCCCCTTTGTGCCTGTCCCAAGTTTCCAGGTGGCTGCTGGGTTTGGATGCTCTCAGTTGGTGGCTGCTCCTCAGCAGCCATTCTGGGCAGTGAGTTGTCTACACCCAGTTCCTCTGGGGCTGACTGTACCTCAGGGTACTTTGCACCTGGGATGCCTGGATCTCATATGAACTGAGGGGAAAGGATGAAAAGATATAGGGTCATGAAAGCTGAACCCCTGCATATTTGGAAATGTTTCCCTCCCCCCAGGTGGCACAAGGAGGGATGAAATCCAGGCTGTCTTTGGCACATAGAGAAATCCTTGGTCACCAGTCTGATTATGTTCAGCTATGATGCATAGAGGATGGAAAAGAGGAGGAAAAAAGAAGCTTTTCTGGTCCTTCTGAGCACTTGGCCACTTATATGTCTGTGTGACACTGCCTTTCAGCTGGCAGCAGCGAGTGCAGGAGCTCTCCAGTAGCCCCATCTCTGAGAAACCTGTCTAGGCTGGCTCCAGAGCACATGTAGCACTTTTAGGATATCTCATCCCAGAACTGAAACTCATGGGTTTGTTTTTCTCCTTTGCATCTCCTTTACCAGGAGAGGAACAGAACTGTTTACAAACTCAGGACATTAGAATGAGAGTTAAAGGGTAAAGGTTTCCCCAGCAATTTTTCCTGCCTCCTAGGAGTCTGACAGCACAGCCAGAGACATCATATTCTTGCTGGTTTTGTTGAGGACATGTCAGATCTCTGCCTGCCCAACATTCCTGTTTTATTGGGGGTGTATGTAAACAGCGACTTTCCACTGTTCCTACCACAAGCTAATGATGAAACAGAAACTATGCTCCTATTTTTTTTCTATTCACTGTTACACATCTCCTCCAGACTCTCACTGTCCTCAAAATACCTTCTCTGGCTCTAGGTGATAGGAATCAGCTGAAATTGCTTCACACTTCAGCCAGCAGCCAGGCAGCACACCCCTATAAAGCTCTGCTCCCTTGCCTCTCCTGTCTTCACTCCAGCTCTTGTTGCCCTCCATCTAGCCAACCAGGTCCTATTGTCTTATCACTGCCTTGCCAAGGTCTCCACTCTGCTCCTGGAGTGATCAGCAATAAGCATGGTTACTGTCAGCACCATTGATTTTATTGGTGTATTGAGGATATTCAATACTTCCCTTGCAACTCCCAGCCCCTGTGTTACTCTGATCCAGAAGCATCTTTTACAAAAGAAAGTGCTCTCTCATGGTCTCAAATAAAAAAGCTTGAACACAAGGTTCTGGTGTACTCTGTAAGGTCATAAAGCTGAGGGCAGAGGAACCATTAAAACATGTTTATAAAAATCACAGAAAAATGAATGATTCTCATTTTGGTGTTTACAGGGAGGCTTTGGGATCTGGGGTTGGCAGTGCTGTCAGCGTTACACACAAGCACTGCAGCCAACAGGGGCTAGGTTGTCAGCATCCTCCACAGAAAAAATATCAGGAGGAGATAACAGAATGCCCTTAGAAGAGCATCTTACAAGGGATTTAGCATCTATGAGTGGGAGAGTGTTTGTACCCTGCTAACCATCAGGAACAGAAGATGCCCAGTGCTATGAACTGGCAAGGCTTAAAAGAATGGTGCTGGCTGCCTCCCCAGGGGCTGCACTGCCTTCAGCTGGAATCTTGGCCCACTTGCTATGCACACTGGTGACTTCTGACCCTGCAGTTCAAACCTGGCTGCTGCCCCAAACAGCCCACGTACCAGGTGCCCACTGCTTGTTCATTACCTGCATGAGTTTCCCTGCTCCACATTCCAATGAGATACCTCACCTAGTAGTGATGCAGATCTGCTGCTACCCTGCCAGGTCGGGATCAACCCTGGCTCCCATCGCACACTGCATGAGTAGTCCATGGAACAAACTGACAGGGCAACATCAGACATTGACCTATTCAGAAAATAATAATAGACTGAAAGGATAGTTTTCTTGGAACTGCTATTTCAGGGTGTCTTGTGGCCTTTTCGTTCCACAAGCCTAATAAAGGATGCTTGTGTGGTCCAGGAAATCTGGTTAGTCTCCACGAGAGGACTCCTCAATTGTTAATCTCATTTCTGCCAGAGACTAAAATCTGGCTACCATGATTATTGCCAGCCTGTTGATCTAATATTCGTAATCATATCCGTAATTACATAGCCAATCACTTTTTAACTGGCAGGAGGACCTCTGAAAGATACATCTGCTTGGGGTAGTGAATCTGCCCACTCTAGAGATTCCTCCTTCTATTTTTTCCTTGCTTAAGATATTGAACTATTTTCAGACTTCAGTGAAGTCCACACAAGCCATAACTGGGAGGGCTGCCATTCACTATACAAAGGCATCATTTCTGTACCATTTATTTTTGTAGCATTTCCCAGAATCACAGAATCCCAGGGGTTGGAAGGGCCCTGGAGAGCTCCTGGGGTCCAACCCCCTGCCAGAGCAGCTCCCCAGCTCATACTGCACAGGTCGGCGTCCAGACGGGGCTGGAATCTCTCCAGAGAAGGAGACTCCACACCCCCTGGGCAGCCTGTCCCAGGGCTCCCTCACCCTCACTGGGGAAAAGTTCCTCCCCAGGTTGGTGTGGAACTTCCTGTGCTCCAACTTGCAGCCATTGCCCCTTGTCCTGTCCCCACAGACACTGAAAAGGGGCTGGCCAATTCCCCTGCATCCCATGCTTAAGATATTTGTAAACACCAATTAGGTCTCCCCTTAATCTTCTTTTATCCAGGCTGAACAGCCCCAGCTCTCTCAGCCTTTCCTCACAGGGGAGATGCTCCAGGCCCTTCATCATCTCTGTAGTCTCCTCTGGACTCTCTCCAGGAGATCCCTGTCTGTTTGATCCCAGGGAGCCCAGCACTGGACACAACACTCCAGGTGGGGCCTGACCAGGGCAGAGCAGAGGGGGAGGATCCCCTCCTGTGACCTGCTGCCCACACTCCTCCTGATGCCCCCAGGATCCCATTGTCTCTCTCAGTCCCAGGGCACACTGCTGGCTCATGGCCACCCTGTCACCCACCAGCACCCCCAGGTCCTTCTCCACAGAGCTCCTCTCCAGCAGGTCCCCCCCAGCCTGTCCTGATTCCAGCAGTTATTCCTCCCCAGAGGCCAGACTCTCCACTTGCTTTTGTTGAACTTCATTAGGTTTCTGTTTATGCTGTTGTAATCTAACCCACAACTCAGGCATGAGCTGAAAGACAAATCAGCTGCCCCAAGTACCTCACAGGGGCATAGATTGCAGTTAGTTATTAAAAAGAGAAGCAGCTGCTTTACAAGGCAGTAAGTCAGATTCTTTTAAAGTTTCCTAATATTTTATGGGCTGCACATGAACAGTTTGGGATGTAGCCATGGGACAAGCACTGTGGCTCTACAGCCTACAGATTTTTCTGGATTAAATAACAGATTTTTTTTCTGAAGAGTTTTAGCTAGGTATCATAATTCTTACAGTAACATGCCAACTTCTCCTCTGCTTGGGTATGATTTATACTTAGTACAGGGCAACTTGTAGTTACTAGAGAGATAAAGGCCATCAATCTAGATCCCCAGTTTCCAACAACCACCTAAAGGCAGAAAAGCAGGGAGAAGTCTGGGGCTGTGTAACAGAATCTGTGCAGTATTCCCAGCTGTTGGAAGCTGAAATGAATTTATTTCATTGCAGCAGTGCTGTATTCAGACTTAATCAATAGTGCTCAAGAGAGCCATTTTCAAAAGTTATTTATACTGCATGACCAGTTCTTCCTTTTCAAAGGGAGCATCCTGAGCTAAAAGACCTCAAAGTGAGTAATTCCTGTTGACTGCAAGCTTCAGCAGAAGGAAATGAGAGTCCCTGCCCCATACCTGGAGCCACACATGGCCAGGGCAGGACATTGCCAGCAGTGTGTGCCCAAACATTTGGCTCACTGTCCATTTAAATGTCTTTAATCCAATACTCTGTTCAGAAGAATACTCCACAGGCTCACTTCTGAGCAACTTTTGATGCGTGGTAACATTGTGTTCTGCTTCTTCATCCCAGCATTCCCACTTAACTCACTTCTTAGTGGTCATATTCTTCTATTATTCTGTTCTTCCCAGCCCTTTCCATGTATATAGTCTGACATATATTTAGATACTGCTTAGATCTTGTTCTAATTTCTAGTTATCACTAATTTTGCAATGTTAACTGTTTCCTCTTTGGTGATTTGTACTATCACATCCCATTCTGTCATTGTTTAGTCTCCCACTTTATTATGTATCTAGGACTGAGCTAAACTGGCCTACAAGTGTCTTGCTTATTTTTCTCTGCAGCTGTGACCTTTGTAGGGAGACAGCTTACTTAGATTGTATGACCACTGCCTAGATGTGCACTGCCAGTAAGAGCAACAGCAAACAATAAATGAGCAACAATGGGGAAAAACGTGGTAACCTAGAGCAAAAAGTGCACCTCCTCATGAAGACATACATGTACACATGCTGACAAGCTCGAGTTGAGAATCACTGAAATTAGAATGCAAGTCCAAAAATGTTAAACCATTTAATGAATTTCACTTCTAACCATAAAATATCACTTGTGTATTTGTGGGGGAATATTGTCGTGTTGCCATGGCAGTCTTTCTTACAATGCATTATTTATTCTTTCTTAATGTGCATTTTCTACCAAATACACTACTAATGTAGTCTGAAAGGTCCACACAGTTGTTTTCCACTGTCTCCCTTGCCATACGTAGCCTGGACACTGCTATCTTTCCTCCCCACCTTGTCCTCCTTTTTCAGATTCCACCCCTGGCCTCAGAGTTCTGGAGCTCCCTCATCCTTTGCACATGCCTGCACAGTCCTGAGTTACTCCTCTTTCCTCAAACCAAGCATTTTGCTTCTCTGGTCAGAAGTGTCTTTAGTAAGTTAAATTTACGTAACATAATGTTGTTGTCTTCTTCTAGTGAAAGTATAAAACTAATCTTACAGACCAACCCTGTCTTTGATAATTCCCAAACTGTTACATTTTGGTGCCTTTTTGTCTACAGCATAAACATAAGACACGTGCTGCATCAGCTAAGGCTTCTGTGACAGTCTGGGTTTGGGAGAGAAGGAAAGAAACATGCTACTTACTTTACTTTTAGCCCTAAACTGAGTTTGTAGCCAGACTTCCAGGAAATTAATCAGAGACCACTTAAATCAGACACTTCACACCAGGCAGTTTTTGAGATTGCAGGTGCTTTTGCACTCTGAATCCCGGGGCTAACACCATGTTCTCTGTGAGGCTGATCGCAGGGAAGCACAGGTGGATGCAGCACACACACTCACACAGACAGATGCTGATAATAAAAGTCCCATCAGTCATTGGATGACGTTAATCTCTCTAAATTAAATTTTACTCCTAGGTCCAGTGATAGATGCAGTCCCGTACAATTACTGCCAAATGAGCACTGTGTTTAACATGCCATTTCAGCTGGAATTCTTTTTGTTTTGCAAAAGCATTGTTCCTCTGAGTGGGCATCTGCCTGCCCCACCCTCGGACTTGGGGCGGTGTGGTTTACCATGAGCTGAAGGGCTCTCCTTTTAAGAGCTGACAAGCAGAGTGTGTTGACATTATTGTAACTACTGTCCCTCTTTCATATTTAACTACCTGGAACACTTCCAGGAGGCTCCTGAAGCCACAGTTATGCCATTGTGCAATCACATTTTGTGTATAAACACGAGTGGGCTGGATCATTATCTGGATATGAGGCCTGCCAGCAATATACTGCTGCTGCAGAAAGTTATCTTTAGGTGTTAAGAGTGATGAAAGCAGGATAATGGATTAGAGGACTTTGCATCTTCTTGTTGAGTCACAGGTAGCCTGTTTCAGATTGGTCACTTCAGCCTCAGCTTGGGGATACTCTCACAGGGTTACATCATTGTTTCCTGCAGATACAGAATCAGTATAATGTCTCTTCTTCCTCTAACTTGCATAATTATGTATATCTCTGGGTAAGGTCTTTCCCTGGTGTCACAGGGGATAAAAATCCTGCAAAATGACCCCTGCACAGAGAGCTGCAGCCCTTGAACTGATGCAGTGTAGGGTTTCTGACGGGAAGAAGCGCGTACGTCAGCCCGCTGCCAGCACGTTACCTCTTCGTGTTGCCATTCAAGACATCAATATGACAAGAGGTGAGCTGACATTTCCAATGCAGCTACAAGTAAATAGCAGAGCTTCTAAACCAGAGAATTATGAAAGGTGTCACCCCAAATGTCATAGCGTCACCCCAGGGCAGTTTTATGCTACTGAAATACAGTATAATCCTAGAAATCAAACTTACGTGGTCTCTAAACACTTCACAGTAGAATATGAAGTGTATTATCCTGATAGAGTAATAAAGTATGAAAGAAACTGCTGTGAATAAACAAGAAGGAAACTGAAGTAAAGATTTGTTTTTACAGTAGGGAATAGGGACAATTTCACTGACTATAAACCTGTATCTGAAAGCCTTTGCTAAGGCTAACTTTATATGAGGGGGGGAGAATATCTATTGGGGAGGGACAAAGCTTTTTCAACAGGCATCTCTGTAGAAGATAAAATACAGCTTCAGAGCCACAGTACCTGCATGGCTCCTGTGCTTTTCCAGAGGACACTGACATCTCCAAATGCTCCCGAAATCATCACCCTGCCCATTCTTAGAAAAGCCCCATACAAAGCAGTACCCAAAGCAAGCAGGAATTCACACATTTCTCATTTCTCACTCCACATGCCAGTACCACACTCATTCCACTGAATTCAGGGCTTTCTCCAGCTGTCTTGCATAGACAAGATTTCTGCCCAGCCTCTATAGTAAGTGCTGACACTTCCACAATGGGGCTTTGGTTCTTATTTGCAAATCCATCTTTCAATAAGAGTATCTTTTGTGCAAGTGAGCAAAGTGGAACTGGAAAAAAAACAGTCCCTCAGCAGCAGAAGAAATCATCTGTACAACCTGCTGCTTTCCAGTGAGGATGACTGATTTGACTGACTCAACAGATTCAATTTGCATTATTAGCAGTAAACATAATTACATAGGTATAGCAACCATACCTCCAGCTAGCGTTGCAATTACAGGCTGATTGAACAGACTATGCAGCATGAAACCTAAACCACAATTATTCAATAGAGGATGTGAACACGGTGAGACGCTCGTGCAGTATTAGATTAGAGTGCTGCAGGAAATGACAGGGAGGAGTGATTACATTATAGCCAACAGATTAATGCAGAACCAGTACTTCAGTGAGGGGCAATTAAATCCAGCGTATCTTCATCTCAATCCCAGTGGCAAGATGGTGAAGCTAGTGCCTCCCAGGTTACTCAGGACATTAAGACTCTTCCACGTGTTTTTCTGATGTCTCAGGCAATGACTTCCCATTCTCCTACAGGTAACAACGGCTCTTTCCCTTCTCTCTGTTTTCTTCTTCCCTTTAATGCTCTGGTGCATTCAGCCCACTCAGGTTATTCATCGTTAGATTCAGCCTTTCTCTCCACCCGCTTCAGCAGGCTTTGGGACTGTCCCCAAGTGCTTCCCAACTTCAAGCCTCAGCAAACCCTTGGCTGGTGTCTCTGTGCTGATGTGCTCTGTCCTGCCCTCCTTCCCACACTGCGCTGTGAGGAGAAGCCCTGTGGAGCAGGCACAATGCCTTTCTTGGGTTTTGCAAAGCACGAGCACTTGCAGCATTAGATAAGTAATTACATCTCTGCCCTTCCATGAAGAAAAACAACAAATCATCAGCAGTTAGTCAATGGAATGCACAGACTTGGCAAACATCTATTGCTGTCTAAGAAGTTCAGGCTCACAGCCTAAGCAGCAGTCAGTATAGTATTTAGAAAGCATTCATACATGTTTTAGAAGTGATGCTTTCTGTAAAAGGAGGGAAAAGCCTGTTTCACATCTTCCTCTTCCCATGAAAACTATTTCAGTCTCTCTTCATCACCTGACTGAGTTCTGCAAAGAGGCTCTGGAACAGACTCAGTTTATGTGAACGTTGATGCAATTGGTTATGAAATATTCAGTTTGTTAAAGACATCCCAGACTATCAGTCAGTATATCACTGAGTCGACTCTGAGGAGTGGTGGGTGACAGCAGCACTTTAACATCAGCAACTATTAAGAGACCAGGTAAAGACCTCTGCAGGCCATACCTCCATATTTCATCACTTCTCTTTTCCTCAAATGAGCCCTATTCTGAATTAGGGAGAAACTTACTTGAAACTTACTTGGAGTGTTGTGTCCAGTGCTGGGCTCCCTGGGATAAAACAGCCAGGGATCTCCTAGAGAGAGTCCAAAGAAGGGCTACGAAGATGATGAAGGGCCTGGAGCATCTCCCCTGTGAGGAGAGGCTGAATAAGCTGGGACTGTTCAGTCTAGAGAAAAGATTAAGGGGAGAACTAATTGGTGTTTACAATTACCTTAAGCATGGGATGCAGGGGGAATTGGCCAGCCCCTTTTCAGTGTCTGTGGGGACAGGACAAGGGGCAATGGCTGCAAGTTGGAGCATAGGAAGTTCCACAGCAACATGGGGAAGAACTTTTCCCCAGTGAGGGTGAGGGAGCCCTGGGACAGGCTGCCCAGGGGGTGTGGAGTCTCCTTCTCTGGAGAGATTCCAGCCCCGTCTGGACGCCGACCTGTGCAGTATGAGCTGGGGAGCTGCTCTGGCAGGGGGTTGGACCCCAGGAGCTCTCCAGGGCCCTGCCAACCCCTGGGATTCTGTGATTCTGTGGTGACCTTACAGGGAGTAATTAACTCGCTGATAACTACTCTTCACATAATTATATGCCAGTTAGTAGGTGGCAGGAACACCTTTCCCTGGCTAAAATGTTTGAACAACTCATAAGCTGCACAGACTTAATCATCAATTGTGTATGTAGACACAGACACACTTGGGAAAAACAAAATCTTTTCCAAATGTTCCTTAATAACTTGCAGTTTTATCCATTTACTGAAGGGGATGTAAGTTCATAACCCACTTATGGAGAGAGTCCAAACCCCAACTTTTAAAAATGTGACCCACTGTATGTAGCTACAATAGCAAGATTAATCTTTTCTCTTATCTGCAGGTTTGTTTATTTAAATTTATGGAAACATAATAAGCTCTGGACGCCTAGATATATCTTAATAAAGACAAATTAACATCAACAACATGGGCAATCCTAGTAATTTCCTCCATGTGTAAAGGGAAAATAAATCTCTTTGCTATGAACTAATCCCAACCCCAATATTCCCCCAGCCCTCAGCTGCCCTCTTCCTCCTCAAAAGCCTGGGAACAGAGACAGGGGCTTTCCAATATGCCTAAAATATCAGCAGTAAGCTTACTTCAGGATAAAGAAGAGGGAGTAGAAAACGCTAAGGAAAACAAAGCACAACAATCCCACCCTCCCTGAACAGCTCAGTATTTTTTGATCTGAAGAGCAGCTTTTTGACACCCCCAAGGCTATGTTCATCTTTAGCCAACAGCTAAGTGTTCTTTTCTGTTCCCCCTGCTTGCTCACTCGTGCTTTCTTCTAGTGAGGGTAACAGGATACAAATAGAGGCGCTAGGACCATTAAACATATGAATTGTTTAAACATCCCAACCCGACGTTATCCAACTCTGCAACCAACCCACCAATCTGGATGTGGAAAGTTAAGACAAGCAGCCAGGTTACAGACCACATTTGGACAGAGCTCACAGCTAAGCCAGCATTATCACCCCCAAGAACTGAAAACCATTAACCAGATCACCCCAAATCAGGAAGTTGGTCCAAACCCCACAGCGTTTCCCTTCTGTGATTCAGGGGTTTTGCTACAGTTACCCCACAGCGCATACTGAAGCAAAGGGAGACAATCTTAGCATCCTTTTGCTGTTCCTTCCATACATCATCTCCTAGTATTTATAAAGGCTACAAACCCAGACATGCTGTCACAGATGTGTCTTGTGAGCTCACAAATGTGAAGCCGAGCTTTCAGATTCACCCTCCCCCCCTATCATTTTGGTTGACTTAGGAAATAATTCTACCCCTTCAAAAGACCACAAAGCTACAAGCACTCAAATCAGGGTCTTGTAGGAAAAAAGTGACAAGAAATCTGAATCATAACCAGTCCTTCCAATTACAGGTATAATTCTAAATAAATAGGGGTATGTCTGAATCTAAAGTGAGGCTGAAGGCAGGAAAAATTTCACATATTTGTGGGTAAAGATGTTCTTGCATCTGTATACTGTGAGGTTAAAAGAATTACAGATACAATCCTGTAAAATTCCATAAAATGAATATTATTAGAGCAAAAACCATCTGTCTTCATTTAATTTAATTCCAAGCGTCCTTAAAAGTTAGAGAACAGCTGATACCATAACAAAATGCAGCTAATTCATAAAAGAATAATAAAGTCAGATTAAATCCACAGTGCAAAACAATAACCCCTGTGAACAAATGGAACCAAACCAAAGTAAATGATCAAAACCTCACAGCTTCCTACACAGCTTGTCCTGTTACACTAATATTTAACAAATAAAGTCCCCTACTGAGACATGAGTTCTAGAGAAAGCATGAAAGAAAAAACATCAAAGCAAAGAACAAAACATACTCCACATCCTACTGACTGCTCTAAAGCAAGGGTCCTTTTCCCGAATGCTCTGATCTTTACACTGAAAACAGTGAGAGATGTAAACTCAATCTATATTCTGGTTAAGGGAGGGGGGGGAGAAAGCAGAATAGAAGCATTTCTAGACTGCATCTTCCATACAGACTCCCCACACTATCCTGTGATATCTTGTCAGAGTTTTCAGCCTAAAGGAGAGAAAGTCTCTGAAGTGAGTGAGCAAGCAGGGGTAACAGACAAGAACACTCAGTCTCTGTGCTTTACCTTCAGGACAGTCCAAAGCAGACTCTGGAGGTTTCTATGGTGTTTCCCCCTGAATATGACAGGTTGGTAGAGCTCATTTTAAGTACAAATGTGGTTTATCTGGAGGGAGGGATTTCCTAAAAATGCAGCCAGTGTTCATACAGTACTACCCATAAGAAAAGCAATTCTTGTACACATAAAAAATCAGCTTTTGTATTGACTAGCTGATGCAAGAGATGGAAGGAAACATCAGGTCTAGGAAAAAAAACCCATAACTTGAAGTACAGCTCACAAAGAGGATTTGTTACACTTCCTCCCCTGTTTCTACATTCCCACACAGGACAGCTCACAGCAAGAAGTCCTAATGGAAAGGTCACCGTGTCTCTTTGTTCTTGGCAGTCAAAATTCCTGAAACTTAGATTTCATTCCTAGCCACAAAAAAAAAAATACCAAACCCTCCTGTTCTTCGATTTGCAATTTAATTTTTTCATTATTGAGAAGCTTTTCTGGCTACTCTCTCTGCAAAGAACTCTAAAAGCAAGGTTGGATGACTTCATTTATTCTGAAAACAGATTGAAAAATGTTACAGGAAAACAAACTTTTGGAAGAGCTATTGGCACTTTGTACACAGAATGAATGCCTATTTATATCGTTGCAACAGTCAAAACACATGGCAGCTCATGCTCCAGGTGGAGACCAACCAGCTCCAGTAGTACTCTGAAATCATTTGCTTCAAGCAGTATTCAGCGTATCAGTCCAGGCATGGTCTCAGTAGAAGATCACAGAATGGGTTGCAGTAGAAGGGACCTTTAAAGATCATCTAGTTCAACCCCCCTGCCATGCTCACTCCAAAAGGTGTCTTTCTTCTACTGGGGACTTCCACTTGAGCTGGATGAGGTAGTGCAGAGGAACCTGCTGGTCATGCTGGCTTTGCTGCAGCCCAGGACACAGTTGGCTTTCTAGGCTGCAAGTGCACATTGCTGGCTCACATTGAGCTTTTCATCTACCAAACCCCTCAAGTCCTTCTCCTTGGGGCAACTCTCGCTCAATCCATTCTCCACCCAGCCTGTGCTTGGGATTGCCTTGATCCATGTGTGCTTCACCAACAAACATGTTGAACAGCGCTGGTCCCAGTACTGACACCTGAGGAACACCACTGCTAGTCTGCACTTGGACATCCTTCCACAAATGCTGTAAAACATCAGCTGTGTTTCTGTTCCCTTCTGTACTTCTGTACTCTGCTGAGGGAGCTGGGGATGTTTGTCCTGGAGAAGAGGAGGCTGAGGGGAGACCTTCTCCCCACCTACAACTACCTGAAGGGAGGTTGTGGAGAGGTGGGTGATGGTCTCTTCAGCCAGGGGACAGGAGATGGGACAAGGGGAACTGGCAAGAAGCTGTGCCAGGGCAGGGGCAGATTGGACATTAGAAAAAGATTTGTTACTGAAAGAGTTGTGGGGGCCTGGAACAGGCTGCCCAGGGAGGGGCTGAGTCACCTTCCCTGGGTGTGTTCAAAAAAAGGGTAGATGAGGTACTTAAGGATGTGGTTTATCTTAGGATGGGATTGGTTGGACTTGATGATCTTTAAAAGTCTTTTCCAACCTTGTGATTCTGTGTGAATTTTTAAGCGTTTTACTCTCCTGAGCTTTAAAGCTGCTGCCCTCTACAGTGTTCACATACCTTCTTCCACTGTACCAGGCCACACATTAAAGCAGTTTGCAGTACGTGTGAGGCTAAATTGAGATGATGAATTCTTCACGATGGCATATTTTAAAGTACCTCTCATGGCACCTGAAAGGATCAGGACCACTCCCCAAGCAGGTAAGAGCAAAACTCTTTCATTTCCACTTGTGACAAAACACAACCAGAGTGGTTTTATCTTTAAAGGAAGAGCCATCTCTTACTGGTTAAGTAGTAGTGTTTGAGGGAGATTAACTACCAAGATTAAAGCATACTTCCTCAGTGCATCCCATTTTATGGGATGCAGGGGGGAAATGGCCAGCCCCTTTTCAGTGTCTGTGGGGACAGGACAAGGGGCAATGGCTGCAAGTTGGAGCACAGGAAGTTCCACAGCAACCTGGGGAAGAACTTTTCCCCAGTGAGGGTGAGGGAGCCCTGGGACAGGCTGCCCAGGGGGTGTGGAGTCTCCTTCTCTGGAGAGATTCCAGCCCCATCTGGACACCGACCTGTGCAGTATGAGCTGGGGAGCTGCTCTGGCAGGGGGTTGGACCCCAGGAGCTCTCCAGGGCCCTTCCAACCCCTGGGATTCTGTGATTCACAGGTATAATTTTTGTGGATATAAACATTCAGCAGCTGGTTATTATGACCTTCAATGTGTTACCGTGAACTTCTTGTTCTGATGTGAACTAAAGATACCTGAGAAATACCTCTTGGGAAGAGAGCTGCTTTCTTCTAGGTCTCTACAGCAGAGAGGCAAGTTTCACACCTTCTGAAGCAAAAGCCACTAGCAGCCTGTTGAAAGCCTCTTCCCCACTTTAGCCATTGCTTCTGTTAAAAGCGTTACTAGCCTGAAATCGCACTCAAAATCTGCTGCAGCTTAAGAAACGGTTGAAACGCGAACACAAAGCCTGCCAGCCCAACAGAAACTTTTTCCTCCAGCCAAACGCCTCACGGCCAAGGGGGGAATTGAGATACGAGTGCTAACCGCCCGCAGGCGGGAAGAACAGCGAGTCTACACAGGGCACAGGCACCTCTACTAGAGCCCAGAGCTCTGAGGGATGACGGGCTTTTATTAAGGCAAGGCACATGCTGGGGGAGGGGGGTGGCGTATGTTGAGAGGCTGAGGGGTCGTCCTGCTCCGTCTCAGGGGCCAGCTGCGGGGGCACAGAGCCCTCTGCTGCTCAGTGTGGGCGTCACACCCTAAACGGAGGGCACCCGAGGTCGGAGTGGGATGCAGGCAGCCCGTGAGGCGGGGCTGGGAGTGGGATGCAGGCAGCCCGTGAGGCGGGAAGGCGGCCGGGAGAGCGGGCGAGCGGCCGAACGGCCGCTCGCCCGCTCTCCCGGCCGCCTCCCCGCCTCACAGACGACCAGCCGTTTTCCCGCCCTCCCCGCCTCACAGACGACCGGCCGTTTTCCCGCCCTCCCCGCCTCACAGACGACCGGCCGTTTTCCCGCCCTCCCCGCCTCACAGACGACCGGCCGTTTTCCCGCCCTCCCCGCCTCACAGACGACCGGCCGTTTTCCCGCCCTCCCCGCCTCACAGACGACCGGCCGTTTTCCCGCCCTCCCCGCCTCACAGACGACCAGCCGTTTTCCCGCCCTCCCCGCCTCACAGACGACCAGCCGTTTTCCCGCCCACCCCGCCTCTCAGGCGATCGGCCGTTTTCCCGCCCACCCCGCCTCACAGGCGACAGGCAAGCAGCGATCGCCCTATCAGGAGAGTTGGGCGGGAAGCGACCCGCTGCTTCACCCCGCCCCACTCCGCCTTTCGCCTTCGGCCCTTACGACATCGCGTAGCGACGTTGCCGCTCCTGTTTCCTCTCCGCTCGACGTATATCCGCTGCGGCCGGCGCTGAGGCAGGATGGTGAGACAGCGTCTTGGTCAGGGCCTTGGGGAAGGGAAACCCGGGGCGCAGCCGGTTGTTCGGAGGCCGGGCAGGGTTGGGAAGCGGGTTCGCTGCCGCGGGAGGCTCGCCTCGCTGCTGTGAGAGCACAGCGGGTTTGTATCGGGGAGGGGGGGGGGGGTTCAGCGGCGCCCTGTGGGCCAGGGCATCGCCCCCAGAGCTAGGCCTTCAAGCGGGTGGCGGGGCTCTGCCGGCAGCAGCACTGTGGGGATGGGGGAGCGGGCCCGTGAAGCGTCTGGTAGGAGGGTGAAGGGGAACTTTATGCGCTGCCTGTCGCTCGGTGGCGTACATTAGCGAGGATGGAGCTGAAGCTGTGGTGTAGCAGGACGGTAGGACGCTACGCGAGTCAAAAGCGTGTCAGAGAATGCGTCCCTCATAGAATCATAGAATCATAGAATGGCAAGGTTTGTAAGGGACCCCCAGGATCACAGAGCTCCAACCCTCCTGCCACAGGCAGGGACACCAACCTCAGGCCTGGAGCTACACAAGGTTGCCCAGGGCCCCATCCAACCTGGCCTTGAACACCCCCAGGGATGGGGCACCCACCCCCTCTCTGGGCAGCCTGTTCCAGCCCCTCACCACTCTCTCTGGAAAAAACTTCCCCCTAATATTCAATCTCATAAGACCGTGCTTCTCTTTATGTGCTAAACGCTGGCTCTTGGCGTATGTCAGTGCTTTGTTTAGATGGGAGAAAACATGGTGGGTGACAGGGTGGCCATGAGCCAGCAGTGTGCCCTGGGGCTGAGAGAGACAATGGGATCCTGGGGGCATCAGGAGGAATGTGGGCAGCAGGTCACAGGAGGGGATCCTCCCCCTCTGCTCTGCCCTGCTCAGGCCCCACCTGGAGTGTTGTGTCCAGTGCTGGGCTCCCTGGGATCAAACAGACAGGGATCTCCTGGAGAGAGTCCAGAGGGGGGATAGAGAGATGATAAAGGGCCTGGAGCATCTGCCCTGTGAGAAGAGGCTGAATAAGCTGGGACTGTTCAGCCTGGAGAAAAGAAGACTGAGGGGGGACCGAATTGGTATTTACAGTTATCTTAAGCATGGGATGCAGGGGGAAATGGCCAGCCCCTTTTCAGTGTCTGTGGGGACAGGACAAGGGGCAATGGCTGCAAGTCAGAGCATAGGAGGTTCCTCAGCACCATGGGGAAGAACTTTTCCCCAGTGAGGGCGAGGAAGCCCTGGGACAGGCTGCCCAGGGGGTGTGGAGTCTCCTTCTCTGGAGAGATTCCAGCCCCGTCTGGACACCGACCTGTGCAGTATGAGCTGGGGAGCTGCTCTGGCAGGGGGTTGGACCCCAGGAGCTCTCCAGGTCTCCTCCAACCCCCACAATTCTGTGATTCTGTGATTCACAGCAGTTCTTTGCATGGAACTGTCAGTAGGCTTCAGGGTTCATAGTAGTGGAATTTACATTTAGCTGTTGCTTTCCTTTTTGTTTCTTTTTAACTTAGGGTCAAAGCCAGAGTGGTGGGCATGGTCCTGGTGGTGGCAAGAAGGATGACAAGGTAACTAAAAATGAAACAAAGGCTTTTACTTACAGGGTGGGTACAGGTGTGTGCTCCTACAGAGGCTGGCTGCAATAAGCTTCTTCTACAATTCTTTTTTTATTTTTGTGCTTGGAACTGCATAAAGTCCTGCTCTTGCTTGTTGTGCTGAAATGTCCCATCTCTTCTGGAGAATAGAGGTGGCTATTCAGAAATAGGGAAGGGAGCCTCATTGTACAGGAGAACTGAAGTTATTTGATAGTAGTAAGTTATTTTTAAAAAGAACAGAGCTACAGGTCTGTCTGGATTAAGAAAGACTAGTTGCCTTCAAGCTGACATTTAACAAACTGGCTTTATCTTCAAGACAGTGTCATTTGGTCATCTGCCTGAGGTCTGCATTCATGTTGTGGGCCATTAGCAGCCCTTCCAGTTTCCTTTGGAGACAGAACTATGGTATAAGTGGCAAGCTGTGCCTGAGCTGGCAGATTGACACCATGTTTCCTCTTGGTTAAAGTGCACCAGAGATGTTCAGATTCAGTATTTTCTGCATCCTTTCATGCATGAGTTTTTTTGTGACTTCATGCTTTATCCTCCTATGTTCTGTAATCACTGCAAACTGGCAGGAGTTTTTTTTAAAGTAAATTAAGCAGGAGAGGAAATGTTTGAACTTTGTTAAGAAATCAGAATCAGATCAGTGTCGTTATAGATCATAAAGGAGACTTCTGTTATGTAGCCATTCAGATTGAGAGCTCCCAGTCTGTGCACCTAACATCTATGTGCATTTTTTCATTGCTAATAGCCTGATTTTCTACAAATATTTTTTTTCATGGAATTCTCTTTATGAATACAAGGATAAGAAAAAGAAATATGAACCTCCAGTTCCAACCAGAGTGGGGAAAAAGAAGAAGAAAACCAAGGGACCAGATGCTGCCAGCAAACTCCCCCTGGGTAAGCATTCTGCCTGGCCTGGCTGTCCTGTGGACTGTCTGCTCTTTGAGAAGCACAGAGCCATCCTCATCCTCCCTGCCACACCTGATTGTATGCAGGTCACAAATGGTTAAAGTGAAAAGCCAAATGTCATTTCATTTCTAATTAACATAAGAACACAAAATAAGATTACCATCATGCAAGATGCAGCGTATGGATTCCTAGATAAGAGAGAAATCTGTGGGGGGAAATGCAGGGAAAACATGGTCTTTACTTTTGTTTTTATTTTGCCCAGACTTACAGTGGGGTGAGTAAAGTCGTGGCAGCTGCTTTTGTAGATGTCAGAAAGTAAAGCTGATTCTGATAATGGTTTGAATGTGGCAATGAAGTGAATAGCTGGTACCATGTCAAACTGGGTCTAAAATACTGTGATTCCACTTTGATTGCAGTGACTCCTCACACACAGTGCAGACTCAAATTGTTGAAGTTGGAGAGAATTAAAGATTACCTCTTAATGGAGGAAGAATTTATCAGAAACCAGGAACAAATGAAACCGCTGGAAGAAAAACAAGAGGTGAGGTTTGAGTGAACTGTTACTTCTGATGCTACAATAAAAGCTGTCATGTAGACTGGTTCATATGAAACCCATGGAAATGAAGTGCCATGGGTGTGTGTGTCAGTACAAACATTATGCATGTTACAGTTCTTCATTAAATCTCAATTTAAAAGGGTCTGGATTCATTTTGTATAACACTAGGGTGTTCAAGGCCAGGTTGGATGGGGCCCTGGGCAACCTTGTGTAGCTCTAGGCCTGAGGTTGGTGTCCCTGCCTGTGGCAGGGGGGTTGGAGCTCTGTGATCCTTGGGGTCCCTTCCAACCCATGCCATTCTATGATTCTATGATTCAATTACTGTCCAAAATATAGAGGATTTTTTTTCCCCCTAGTAATTTAATGGAGGCTACAATGGTTCTTTTTGCTTCTTAGTGGTCTGTCAACGTGCAGCTCCCACCAACAGAGAAAGAAAGACTATTCTAGCTGTGCACATCTGTACACTCCTGCCCACAGGCCAGGACTAAAACACCCTGTGCCTTTTGGGGCAGCAGCACAACAGTAGCACAGACTGACTCTGCTACTTCTGGTGTGAACTGTTGAGCCAGCCTTGTACAAGAATATTTTTGCCTGTGTTCTTGAATGGTTTCTTGGATTCTTCTTGACAACAGGAAGAAAGGTCAAAGGTGGATGATCTGAGGGGAACACCGATGTCTGTGGGTACTTTGGAGGAGATCATTGATGACAACCACGCTATCGTGTCCACCTCGGTAGGGTCGGAGCACTACGTCAGTATTCTGTCCTTTGTGGACAAGGATCTGCTCGAGCCAGGCTGCTCTGTTTTGCTGAACCATAAGGTGAGCTGGGCTTGTAAAACAAAGCACAAGTTCTTAACACTGGTTTTGACTGACCATTTTATCCCTGTGAATCACAGGGCCTGGGAGCCAATGTAATTTATTTTTCACACCTCAGTAGATGGGCTCTGGGTTTAGGCTTGAGCTTGTACTACTGATGCTGCTTGCTTTTTTTGACCACTCTTAATATTGTGTCAGGTTCATGCTGTGATAGGAGTCCTGATGGATGACACAGACCCTTTAGTTACTGTGATGAAAGTGGAGAAAGCTCCTCAAGAAACATACGCTGACATTGGTGGCCTTGACAACCAGATTCAAGAAATCAAGGTATTCAGTTCTAATTTAATTTCTAATTTAAGTAAGCTGGGAATGTAGCTGTGCTCAGAGCTCCATCAGGGCCCACTGGTGCCCTTTTGTACCTTGCTGTAGTGCGTTTCTCCATCTGATTTTGCTAGGTAGGCTCATGGACCTGAATCTCTCAAGTGGGCAGCATGCCCATTCTCAGCTGTATGCACAGAAACCTTTCCCAGTTACTGTGGAATCTCCAGAGAGAGCCCTGAGCTCCTAAAATCTCTGCACTAACTTACTGTTTGCAAAGTGTAAAGTTATCAGTTACTGCAGGATGAAAGTTAAATTGTTGTTTTGAGTGCCTGATGCCATGCAGTGTAAGGATTTAGTGGGTGTGGAGGGGTTGGGGCTTGTTTTGTGTGTGCATTTGTTTGTTGGTTGGTTGGGGTGTTTTTTTAAATGTTTGGTTGTTTGGGGATTTTGGTGGTTTATCTGTTTCCTACCAGCTCTATCAGAGCGCTGAACCCTGGTAAAACTCACCCCTTTCGCTTTGGGTAGGTGGTCAAAATCACGAATGCTTTTAAAACACTGGTCTGTAGTGTCTGGTGACTCCTGGTGGAAGGTGAGCAGCCTTTCAGAAAGGGCTTCCCCACCCCAAGGTCCTCCGTGGGTGTTTGGGAGTCAGGAACTACAGGGTTCTAAACTCAGCATGATGCATTGAGCTTGGAGGGAGAGGGAACACTCACTGCTCCTCTTCCACATGTCAAGTGGAAACAGCAGAAAGACTTGTTCAGATGGAGCAGTTTGCCTGGGAACTGGAGGTGAGCGAGACCTACTTCTCAAGGTCTGCCTTGAAGTCAGGGGAGTTCTTTTTGCCTCTCTTCCTTCTGTTAATGCTGATGAGCTGCTGCGGAGAGCGCTCGCTCTGAGAACAACTCTGCTCTGTTGTTCTTGTGCTGCAGGAGTCTGTGGAGCTTCCTCTCACCCATCCCGAATATTATGAAGAGATGGGTATCAAGCCACCCAAGGGAGTCATCCTGTATGGCCCACCTGGCACAGGTACCTTCCAGCTGTGCTGAGCTAACACTTGCACCCTGCTTGCTCAGTGCTAAAGCACTGCCCAGGCTGTGACTGGTGTGGGAAAGCGCTCCCTCTCCCACCCCCTCAACTAAGGACAGTATTTCTTTCTGACTGAAAACAGGTAAAACTCTGCTAGCCAAAGCAGTGGCAAACCAAACCTCTGCCACCTTCCTGAGAGTGGTGGGTTCAGAACTCATACAGAAGTACCTGGGTGACGGGCCGAAGCTCGTGCGCGAACTGTTCCGTGTGGCCGAGGAGCACGCGCCGTCCATCGTCTTCATCGATGAGATCGATGCCATTGGCACAAAGAGGTACAGCTTTCTAGCTCCTGCTGTGTGCACAGGTACTGCCAGGGACAGTGGAAGTTTTGCTAGGGACACGCCTGTCTCTATAGTCAGATCACCACAGCGATCCTCAGCTTGTTAGCTCCGCGGCTGTTTTTGTAATGCTCTGTTTGATCTTAGCATTTTAACAAGTAAAACTTCAGAATAACTCCTTTGAAACTAAATATATCACAGCCTTTTCCTATTAAATAGCTGTGACTGGAAACTTAACCTCTGTTCTCTTCCTGATGGTACTGTCTCTATGATAGATTGTCTTAAATGGAAAGAGATGCTATGCCACATCTGTATGGTAACCTCCAAGTGCAAACCCGACCAGGCAGTGCTTTTCTTTAGTGATTCAGCAGGAAAGCAGAGTGCTTAATTCAGAATGTCTCCACTGTTGTTTGCCTTTCCAGATAGGTGGCCATATACTTACCTTCTTGGCATAACTTACCATATAATATTCTGTGACATACTCTGTAGCGTGGCTCATGCCACACTATAAACTGTTGGTCAGCCTGTATCTGAGGTGTATTGCTTTGAAAATGGCTTGTTGGAACTGTCCAGTAGAAATGGTCTTTAAAGCTTTTTAAATATGTGTGAGCATCTTATTTTTTAAACTTACTACAGCCACTAGCCTGAAGCTCTAGCGTAAGGCAGCTGCTGTGCCACATATTTCAGTATTTGTAGGAAGGATTGGACTGGCAGGGAAGTAAGTAACACACAGAATTCTTCCTAAATCTTACATTGCTTCAAACTGTTCCTAAACATGGTTGAGCTGTTTTGGAGGTGGATTGTCTACTCTGGCATTTCACTGGCAAAATGAAATAGCTGAGCTGCAGAGCGGTGGAGTACAGCTGCTGGTACCTATATTTCAGGAGAGGAGAGTTAAACCAGCATCCACCTTCATAAGGGTCAGGGTGCACAGTTACCACTGATAGGAGCATGAAGGGGAACTTTGTGCACTGCCTGTCGCTCGGTAGTGGAAGGCACTACCAAGTGGAAGGGGGGGAAGACTTCCAAACCCATAAAAACCACAAGAAAAGGACAGATTTCCTTCATGTGACTGCTGTTACTTTCCCCAGTTACAAGACTGGTTCAGTGCCTTTACTTACCTAGTGCCCCACCCAGTGTGATTCTGAAAACTGGCTTTTTGTTTTCTATGGGCAAGCTATGGGTGTTATAAAAAAAACCCTCCACAAAACACCTCACAGGATTGTTTCTACATCTGTGGCAGTTAAGTATGTTCTTAAAGGTGCAGAGCATTTTTTCTGACTGTGTTGCTTTCCTAAAGGTATGACTCAAATTCTGGAGGGGAGAGAGAGATCCAGCGCACAATGCTGGAGCTGCTGAACCAGCTGGATGGGTTTGACTCCAGGGGAGATGTGAAAGTTATCATGGCTACAAACAGAATAGAAACACTGGACCCAGCTTTAATTCGGCCAGGTAAGAGACTTCTAGCTGGGTGTTGCTCTTCCTGTGAAAGGGTTTGTCATAGCTCATCAAACTGGGGCTGGTAAAAAGAAGGGAAGTTACTGGCTTGTCTTCGTTCACCATCCCATCTGTGATGGTGTATCTGTTAAAATGAGAAGCCATCCACAAACTTCCCAATCGGAGAAAACACTATGGAAGAGAAGAAACATACTCATTCCTCTTCATAAACTATTTGAGCATTATTCCTTTGTACTAAGGTGGCCCAGCTCTTTTATTCCTTCATATTAAGGTGGCACAGGTGTTACAAGTGTTAAGGAGAGCTGTAGTGCAGCAACTGCAGGGAAGGCAGGGTGTCAGCACGTCACCCTGAACTCAAGAGCCTGAATTCTGATGCCAGGAAAGCAGTCTGCTTCCTTACCCACCTGGCATACTGCTGTTGTCTGGAGGGTGAGTGAGGGAGAAGTAATACCTTGTTTTGACATTTGTGTTACACATTAAGCCAAGAGCTTGGACAGGCACGAGGAGTATTTTTAAATGGCCACTAAAATGTACTGAAACATAATACATCTGTGGGGGTCTGTCTGACTTGTGATCTTACAGCAGCACAGAGATCAAAGGCACAAGCTCAGCCTCCTGTTAGTGTCCTCTGGTAAATCCCAAGTCTTGGAGAGACTGTAAGGATGGTCCTTCTGACATAGTAGAGGTAAGATGGAGAGCAAAGGTAACTCGTCAGAGAACTATTCTGAACAGTCACTAGGCTGCACAGACCCCAGGAGTTTAGAAAGAGAAATACCCCATGCTATGGAGCTGCTGAGGTGTTTGTGCCTTAAACACTCCCAATCAATACCAGTGCTGTTAGAGTACAGAGGAGATACTACTGTGCCCTCTGTAGACTGCTTTACCGTTGTGCCTGTTGGGCTGGAATGGCTGTGGGGTGCCATCATCTCTGCTTAGAAAAGATACTGCAAAACTAAAGAAAACCAGGAATGATCTGGAGATGGAAAATAACAATTGCTTGTTAGTCAGAACAGTTTGTACCAGAACAGCCCAAGTCCCTACTGACATCAAGAAAACATCTGGTAGGGACTTGTAACAGAAGGTCTTATGCAAAACTTTCCTCCTTCAGCTCGTTGGAGTTGTGGGGGTGGGTTGGATTTTTAGGAGGTTGGCTATATAGGGGAATATATAGGGAGGAAGAGTTCTTCAGGTTACCACAGTGATGTATTCTCTGAGTGTGTATGTGGCAGAAAATTAACTCTCAGAGCTAAATATAATCTCATTAGAGCAGAATTTATTACAAGAGCAGCAGTGTTTGATTGATCCTCTTCCATGCGGTTACACATCCAGGGTGTTTGTGTGTGACTCAGGGGAGGTTTTTCATCTTTCCCAGGTGGGGTGTCTCTCACCTGCAGTGACAGAGACTTTCTCAGCACCAGTAGCTCCAGTTCATTGCCAGTGCTCTGACCTCTCGTTCTGCTCTAGTATGAGATTGTGGTGTGAAGAGACAGCTGCCATCAGGCTAACCTCAAAACGTTCTTCCTGCGCTGCTCCACTAGCTGCTTCAGAACACTTAAGGCTGGACTTTCCTTTTGCACAGGTCGCATTGACAGGAAAATTGAGTTCCCTCTCCCTGATGAGAAGACCAAGAAACGAATCTTTCAGATTCACACAAGTAGGATGACACTGGCAGATGATGTGACTCTGGATGAGCTGATCATGGCCAAGGATGATCTCAGCGGCGCAGATATTAAGGTCAGTGTACATCACCATGGTTTATGCTTCAAAACACAAATCACATCTCACTTCTGCATCCAAATAAAATGTCTGTTGGAACTGTTCTATAATTACCTGTGGTTACATCACTGAGAACAGTTGGATGGTTTTAAAATACCCTTTGAGTGGTACTTTGCTTCACAAGTGGGCAGTTTATCAGGGCTGTAGTTAGAGATTGCAGCTCGTGTTGGTAAGGGTGTGTCCCTGTGTTACCTGAATGTGAAATTTTAAAAGTAGCAAAGTGGAAATTGGAAGTGGAATCACAGAGTGTTAGGGAGGGGTTGGAAGGGACCTCGAAAGATCATCTAGACCAACCTCCCTGCCAGAACGGGATCACCTGGATGAGGTCACACAGGAACACATCCAGGTGGGTTTGGAGTGTTTTCAGAGAAGGAGACTCCCCAACCTCTCTGGGCAGTCTGTCCCAGGGCTCTGTCACCCTCACAGTGAAAAAGCGTTTTCATATGTTCACATGGAACCTCCTGTGCTCCAGCTTGCACCTGTTATCCTTTGTCCTATCAGCGGACACCACTGAGCAGAGCCTGGCCCCATCCTCCCAACACTCACCCTTTACATATCTATAGACATTGAGGAGGTCACCCCTCAGGCTCCATGGGATCTTGTGCAAAGGCATCTTAAATGTTACTTAAGATAGTGCAGGGCATGACATGCTTTAGGGACAGTTGCAAGCAGATAAAAATGCAACTGTAGGTTAGGAAGCTTCAGGTACAGTCTGCTTTTCCAAAGTAGCTGGAGCTGTTGCAGAAGGGTGACACAGCCTGCTGGTAGAGCGCTGGAGGCACCTGTTCCTTGCAGGAGGGAAATACTGTTGTTGGGCAGCTGGCTCTGGCTTGGAGGCGCTGATGTATTCCTGGATGTTTTTAAAAGGCAGGTAGATGAGGTGCTTAGGGATATGGTTTAGTAGCAGATGGGTATGGTTGACTTGATCTCAAAGGTCTTTTCCAACCTTGTGATCCTGTTACTCTGACCACAGAAGGACTTGCTCATCTGGCTCTACCCAGAGAGCTTTACACATGTCAGTGCTGCTGAGCAGCACCGGACTTCACAGTGTGAATTCTGTTAACACTTTGTGCTGGTTTTTGGCTGGCATAGAGTTAATTTTCACAGGAAGCTGGGAGGGGACACAGCCAGGATAGCTGACCCAAACTAACCACCAGTGTGTTTCAGACTGTATGATGTCATGTTCAGTGTATAAGGCTGTCTGGGGAGAAGGGGTTGCTGCTGAGGGTCAAACTGGGCATCGGGCTCTGGGTAGATGATGACAGGGATGTATTCCCCTCTCCCCTTGCTGTCTTTATCCCAACCCCCAAGTTCTACCTGTTCCTTCTGATTCTCCTCCCTGTCCTGCTGGGGCTGGGGGTGAGTGAAGGGCTGTGTGGTGCTCAGCTGGGTGCTCCTCACTTGTGTGGTGTCAGTCAGGGCAGCATGAGGTGCAGACTGAAGGGACTGTGCAGACAGTAACTTCCTCTTGCCTTCTCTGTTGCAGGCCATTTGCACAGAAGCTGGCTTGATGGCTTTGAGGGAACGGCGAATGAAAGTGACAAACGAAGACTTCAAAAAGTCCAAAGAGAACGTTCTGTATAAGAAGCAGGAGGGAACCCCTGAGGGACTGTATCTTTAAGTTGCCTGTCTCTGTGGGGACTATTGAACTCTGCGTTGATAACAGTTTTGTGTAAAACCAATAAGTCTAGCTGATTTTCTTTCTTGAAAAGGTTAACTCCTGGGGGACTGTGGTTTTTCAGTCAGTGTAACACTTAATTTCCAAATAAAACCTGTACTAGAATGGAACTCCCTTGGTGACAGAGACCTGCTGTTTACAGTTAACTCTGCCTCTGCTTGAGGCAGACTTATGTCCAAGAAAAAGTGCTAGTGCCATGCGAGCGCTTGTCTCCGTGACCCACACCACACTGCTGCCACACTGCAGCGCAGGTCTCCCTCCTCTCCCTCCTTGGTAGGTGGCTGTTAGTCTTTCACAGTCACCATCTACTTGCTGCTGCTGTTTATAATCTCTCTTTGGGGGCTGACTAAATAGGCCAAAATTCACTTTTGAGTAACCTCAGTGCCTGAAATGAAAAACCCACCACCTCAAGTAACATAGAGCCACAGCTCTGGCTCTTGTGCCTGCACAAGAACAAGGTCAGCACTCCCAAGTATTTGTAGTGTCAAGATCTAAACCTGTTTGGGCAAAGTACCGTTCCCAAAGGGGTTATGGTGCAGGCTCTGAGCATCCTTCCTTCAGTCCCCTCAGTGCCTGTGGACGAGCTGGCAGGGTAGGAGGTTCTACAGCCATGGGCCTCAGGGAAAGAGGTACGTACTGCTGAGGCACTGGAGGGGAGCTGTGGGCTGTGCTGCAGCCACTCAGACAAATGCAAGCTCCAAGTACATGCTTGGAGTCCTGCAGTGCAGTCTGGAAGGGAATTCTTCCCCTCCAACCAAAGCAGGTGCTGTAGGAGTTTGATTTCTACTCTGCAACACATCCTGCTTGGCCAGCGAGGCGCTTCTGTGGCACGCTTCAAAAGTGTGAAGTAGGTAACTTCCACTGTTGTACACGTGATTTCTGAGGTTTATCTGAAGCTCCATATGCAGAGCACAATTAAGTGCTGTCTGTGTTCTGGAAACTTTCTGTGGGAGCAGGTGCTGGCCAGTAACTCCCCACTGGGGAGTTGCACACAGCACAAGCCCTTTGACTGCCAGTGCTGTAACAACAATGGTAGCAGCAAGGCCAAGAGAGTGTGGTTTGCTGTGTAAAAATTGTGGTTCCTTGTTAAAAACAAACCCTACAGCTGGAGCCTTCTATTTAATCTGGGTAATGGGAACCCTGAAATAGAGTTTTCATCTGGAGATAGAAAAACAAAGAATATTTTATTACCCATTCTTACAAACCTTATGAGCTCTCTTTGTTTCCTCAGAAAGGTCACACAATCCAGTGGTTTTCTTTTAGCACTTTCTAATCACAGCAGTTGATCTCATCATCGCTTCAGGGGCTGAAGAGCTCTGTGATGTGTGGCAAGCAAGGCTGCTTTAACTGGGAACACTACTGTTCATGCTGACTAGAAGCAACAACCACCACGAGGTGGGTTCAGCTGGCTGAAGAAAGCTGTGATGCATTATGGTTAAGCCAAGAACTGTTGTTACGCAGCCTCCCACAACAGGAACAAAAAGAAACACTCCTGGAAACAGAGTTCTTCCTTTTTGCAGCAGAATTTAACTTCTGGCACTTTCTCCAGTATCTCTGATCTTGTATTACAAAGATCAAGACAAAAGTATTAAAGACCAGGAGAAGGTAAACAGTGAGAGTGTGTGCCTGTGTGTGTGTCCCACCCTCAGGACAGAGGGAGCTCCCACAGTGAGGGGCTGAGGTGGAAGGCAGGACTCCCTGGAGCAAGCAAGCAGCCTCTGCCCCCAGGTGAAGGCAGCCGCTCCAGCGCTGCAGTGGGGTAAGCTGAGCAAAGAAAAGGGCGCAGAGAAGGGCGCCTGGAAGGCAAGACACTGAGACAAGCCCTCGCTGCCATCACTGGAGGCTGTCAAGATGCAACTGGACAGGCCACTAGGTGATCTCACCCAGACTCCCTGTCCCAGAAAGGTGATCTCCCCAGGGCTCTCCCAGCCTGGGCTGCTCTGTGATGTTAAACCTCCAAAGAGACACACAACCCTTCCCCCTGCTGCATCCCTTCAGGTCTGCAGAGGAAACAGCATTCTGCTTTGTGCTCCGCATCAAACACACCCAGCTCCTGATGTTACCATTCAGGGCACAGAGCAGCTCCTGCCACCTCCAATTCAGAAGCTCTGGCATTTCTGAAAGCAGCATGAAATTTAAAGATAAAATAAGGCTGTTTTACAAGGCCTAATCAATCACTTTCAGCCACAGCAATACTACAGGGCTCTTTAAAGTGTGACAAGGCATTTAAATGTTGCATATTCCCTGTAACATTAAAAAAATTAAAAAAGAATAAAGGCTGCACTTCATTAACTGAACCATATTCTATCATTTTGTCTTGTGGTGCTACAGGCAAAACCGAGCCACAGGTTGCACAGCTTTGTCCAGGCAGAGTCTTCTGTGTCATCAGCTCCCAGCAGCTGGATGATCCCGATTGTTTCAGTGCTGTTAGTGGCAGTTTCCTCCTCAGTTTTGGGTATTGAGAGGCAGCAGGTACTCTCTCTTCAGCTGAGGAGCCAGTTTGGTCTCAAAAGTAGGGATGCTAAACAGTCTTTTACATACTTCAGCATATTCTTTCTTAAAAATGTATAACATAACTGTATCTTTACATTTTTACTGTGTTTGACATCTCTAGGAGTTTGCCTGAAGACCCTTGGAATAGAAGCTACCAATTAAACAACCATGTTTTGACTCTGCTGCCTTTGGCTCTTGCCAAAGATCCAGACCAGACCTCTTCTTCTCTAAGGGTCAAATTGGGTCAAAATCGAGCCCTCAGTTACAAAGCTTGTGTGGAAGGGAGGTGCTTACAGCTGTGTTAGGGACACGGTTTCATGTGTAATACACTCACACCCTTCTAGGAAACCAAGAAATAAACCAATTCCAGTTCTTTTTGGATTTTCAAATATTCGCATATATTTTTTCCATAAATATTCATATTAAAATGATCATCTGTCAAAACATACAAATGCAAGTCCAAAATAGGTACCTGCTGCAGCAAAGATTTCAGTTTCATTAACAGTTCATGTGCAGATGTAAGGGCTGTTTGACTTGGTGGTTATATACACACAGCATTCCGAGCCCAAGGAAATCACTGAAGTCTGCCAACAGGAGAACAGTGAAGCGTCCAGTTGGCAGATGTTTAGTTCCTGTGCTGCTCCCCAAACCATAGTTGGCGTGTGCTGCATCTCTGCTGGACTCCAGGGAATGTCATGTCAGACAACAGAATGAGCAGCATGGGCAGCGTTCAGCAGGGTGTTTGTACCAGGGCATCTTTCTGGGGGAGCCAGCCCTGCTCTGGGGACAGGGATGGGTTTTTGTGGGACAGACACAGCACGTGGCTCCAGAACGCCTGCAGCTCGTACAACTCCATTCTGAGAGCAATTTATAGAAAAGCTTAAAAAAACCCAACAAACCCAACCAAAAAAGTACACAGTACCCAAGTCCCTACAGAGTTCCTGGCTGAAGAGAGACAGGCCTGTTAGCTTTGGAACAAGTACCTCCTGCACTCATCTACAGTCGCCTTTCAAACCTCCAGCAGTAGCTCCAGCTCTTCCAGAGGCACCCGCACTCTCAGTTCCTTTTCAGTCATCAGATCAAGCGTCTCTTGCAGATGATCAGGGAAGTACTCTACTGCATCCATGTACAGCACCTGCAGAGACAGGGAGGAGGGCTGCTCTGCCATCGTTCTATTGCAGCAAGAGCAGCACGAAGTCGTGCACAGCCCCACGCCCAGCCCTGCAGCAGGAACTATGGCACGCTGCTGTCAAGCACTGCACACAGCATCAAGATGCCTACAGTGACAGGAACACAGAGGATTCATCAAGTCTTCTCCAACTCTCACCAAGTAATTTTACTCAAAAAGCATTTTCAGCATGTACAGACACTACCTGAGGTGTCACAGGTGCTCCTGAGTAATTTCATATACTAGTAACCAATAGCATTTTTATTGGCCTGTCTATACAGTTCTGCTACGACCTTGCTCACGGTAAGGCACAGTCTGAAAGACAGGATCACAGACTGATGGTTTCCAGACCACACAGAGTTTATTACCATCTCCTTGCCTCATGCAGTGCAGTGAGGCAGAGGGCACTGCCCACTGCACGTGTTCCCAGTTCAGATGCATCATTCTCTGCAGAAAAGCTTGGACAACAACTCCTAAATTCTAATTTTTTTCTCAAATACACAACTTTGGAAATTCGAGTCCGATGAGAGGCTGGGATTTCTCCCAAGCTTACCTTTGCCCAAGGGCAGTTTTGAAGAGCTTTATAAAACAATCCTTTACTTATTTCTTTTTTCCCTAGTGAAGCCTGTGTGAGGAAAAAAAACCCCCAGTTATTCACACTTCAAGGCAGTAACAGCTGAAATAATAAAACCATTACCTCCAAGGCAAAGAAATGCCTGCTGAACAGCTCAGCATCCCTCTGCTGAGGAATCCTTATACTGTGGTAGCTATGCAATTTGACAGGTTACACTGGTGACATTTGCTACAGTCTTGAACATAATCAGAGATGTCTTTAGGGGGTTTCAGGGCTGCACTCCTACCAGTTAAAGTCCATGCCTTTGCCTGCATTTGACAGTAATACTGCCATGGGAACAGTGCAAGTCATTAACTAAAAGGTACACCTGATATGCTACAGACACACAAGAGCATCTTTGGTGCACTGTTTCCGTGCTGGAGATCATGCACATGCATCTTCTCACTCAGCAGAAGCTGGCTAAGGCTGGACCCCCCCTTCACGTACAGAAACGGATGTGTCAAATTAGCATCTCGGGAAGAGACTGGGTGGAGCCGGCACGGAGCACACAGCTACCTCATCGAGTCCAGAAAGGGCAGCAGAGGTCAGTGCTGAGCAGCCTCCTCAGCTTCACTCACCCCAGTGACAGAAATAATGACCATGAAGGAATCTTTTGAACTGGGCTGCTTTAGAAAACACTCAATGAACAGGGCACTTTATGGCAAATCAGTGAAATAAAAAAGCAGCATTACCAAGTTACATTAAATGTTTTGAGGTCTGTGGAGAAGAGATCTTCATCTTCAATCATGAGGTTACATTTGCTCTTGTTCCAACTACATCCTGGCTGCTGCTCACCAGCTGGCTGCCTCCTCAGGTCTTAAAGTACAGTAAGGGGGGGGGGGGAGTGCCCAAAGACATGATTTTTAACATCACTGATACATTAACCAGAGAAACCTGTGCTGTTCTGGTGTCAGGATCATAGGGGGGGGGACAGCTGGACCAGATGATCATGGATCCAACCTTAATGATTCTGTGACCCTGGGATCCAGCAGCAGGTGTCACTAACCACACACCCTGCAGTCAGAGCTGCACACCCACCTCCTGCAGCAGCTGCACACCCTGCAGTCAGAGCTGCACACATACCTCCTGCAGCAACCTCCTGCCTCTAGGGCTTCCCCTGCATCACAGAGCTTGGAAGGGACCTCCAGAGACATCTGCTCCCATCCTGCTCACAGCAACGTCAGCCAAAGCAGGCTGCTCAGACCCTGTCTGGTTCAGTTCTTACTGTCTCCACAGATGTGGACACCATGACCACTGGACAATCTGCTCCAGTGTTTGTTTTATCACACCCCCCCCCAGTAAAAAGCCCCTTTTTTCTTACATTTGAATGGGATTTTTCATATTTGGATTTGTGGCCATTCCCTCTTGTGCAGGTACCAGGCAGCACTGGGAAGAGCCTGGTTCTGTCTTGCCTCCTTCCCCCCCTCACACCGGGTATCTGTATAGACTGAGGGTATCTTCAGGAACCTTCACTGCTCCAGGCTGAACAATCCCAAACCTCCAACTCCCTGCACCTGGCAGCCCAGCAGATTTCAGGCTCCCTTGCTGTCCACTTACCTAATCCATGCCTCTTCAGCTTGCCAGTGAGAATGTTATGGGAGGCACTGGGAAAGGCTTGCTGAAGTCGAGGTAAACACCACCCCTGCTGCCCCCTCCTCCACTGAGCTCCTCACCTCACCACAGAAAGCTATCAGGTTGGTCAAGCATGACTTCAGAAAGAATAAACTGGAATTTAGGAGAAGCAGTTTGTCTCAAAATCTCTATTAAAAAACTGTGCTTTTAAACAGGGAGAAGCTTTGGCCCAAAATACTGAAAAGAGAGATCTACAGAACTTGGGGTAATACTGGACAATTACTAATTCTTCTACAACTGTAGCTGAGAATTTCCATGTTTCTAATGGATTTTGCTTCCCTAACAACGTTACTCAAGGGTACTGCTGCCAAAGTACTATTTTCATCCATCTTATTTGCATCTAATAAATATTCCTTCTTGTTCTTGTGAAAAAGGCATCTCCATTGAATGAATCATTAGTGATAAAATACACACTGGGTGATCTGAGTTTTGCTTCTGTGCATGCAGGAGCCTCACCAGTAAAGAGCCACAGCAATTTGACTGTACACCCCTACATGCCAAGCTGTATAAAATATTTACAAGCACCTATTTGTGTAGGAATGGTCACAGCAATAATTCCACTGAAGATCTCCTCAAACACAAAGTGAGCCTCCCCTTGCCCTGCCTCCTGAGTATTTCACAGCCTGCTGATCCCCTCTGACAGCTTATTACACCACAGGACGTGAGCAGAGGAGTAATCCTGTGGAATGAAACTCCCCTTACATGAGTTCAAAGCATTTCTTTTTCCCCTTCCATATTGTACTGCAGAGAAGCAAGCTGACAAAACTGCCTATGCCAGGTGGATTTCATGTCCTTTGAAGGGGAAGTACAGAAGAAAGGAGCATTATTGCCTTTTTATGCTATTCTGCAATGCCAGTTAGCATAACCTTTATATGCAGCTTCAGATTCAAAGAGACTGAAAACTGAAGGCAGGTTATAAAAACTATAGCTACCTTTTCCCTACCATGCCTTTAGTTTGCATGTAAACTGCACCTTGCTTACTCCCCTATCAATCAAAAAGTCCTGGTCTGGGAAAGTTCTGGAGAACATAGAAGAAAATATTTGAGGGGCCCAGATAAAATAGTCTCTTTACCATATTCCTTATTCCACCGTAAGTCAAAACCATGCAGATGTTCAAAAACCCTGGGGTTTCTTTCTAATTCAGATGTGGAAGCTGTTCCAGGGATGAAGTTAGGAAAGCTAAAGATGAACTGGAATTGAACCTGGCATGGGATGTCAAAAAACAACAAGGGCTTCTCTAAGTAGACAGGTAGTAAAACTAAGGGTAGGGAAGATGTGGGGCAGTGCTGGATGGGACATGGGAGCTGGTTACATGGGGCATGGAAAAGGCTGACATGGGGAAGGCCTTTGCCTCAGGCTTTAGGAGCAAGGCTGGCCTTCGGGGGTCCCAGAGGGGAATGTGGAGCATGGAGGATGTGCCCTCACTGGAGGAAGATGAGGTCAGGGAGTACTTAAACTGGACATGCCTAATTCCAATGGTCCCTGGTGGGGTGCACCCACAAGCACAGAGGGAGCTGCCAAGTGGCACTGTGAGGTCACTTGATAATCTTTCATGAAGTACAGCAAGTGGGGGAAGTGCCCACAGACTGAAGAAAGTCAAATGTCACTCCTATCTTCACAAAGGGCAAGAAGGACCCAGGGAACCAGAGACTGGGCAGCCTCCCCTCAATCCCTGGGACGGTGATGGAGTAGCTAACCCTGGAAACCATTTCCAGGCACATGAACAGCATCCCCAATGGAGGAGGGGTGACCAGCAGGTGTTACCTGGACTTCAGGAAGACCTCTGACACTCCTCCAAGACAAGCAGCTGGTACTGAGCCCCTACCATTTCCTTCCTGTGTGATTAATATTTGCTCCCCTGCTCACTTACCTTTGTACTGCAGGTGAGACTGAGCGGAACCCATCTACTGACATCTTATGACCTATTTTCTATCTGTGTAAGATAGCAACCAAAATACCTGCCTGCATCTATACCACACCTGCACTGCCAGAAGCTGCCACTCCTTCTAACCCAAGTGAATGACATTCTCCCTAATAATCCCAGCAGTATCCCCTTGCAAATCAGACAGGTCTGGCAGTGTTGTAGCCATGTGTGTAGGACATTCCAAACATAGTAAAAAGAGAAGAAAAAAACAAACCCAAAAAACCTCAGAACTCTTCTTACCAGAAAGTTCAAGTACATTCTCCAGAGTAGGGGACAGTGGGTACCATTTTCACTCTGAACTGCATGCTCAAACAGAGCCACGATCCGATTTGTTATCCCAGTTTCAGGAATAGTGGAATGTATCTCACCAACATCTGCCCTGCAACACAGAGAAGAGAAACCACAAGCCCTCAAGCCAAGCAGAAGGGCCACATCCAGGCAGAGGAGGCTGAAGATCAGCACACTCACTGTACACAGCCAGGAGCTGGCACTTCATGCTACAAACTCTGACTGGCATTAACCAGGTTTTCAGCACTTGCTGATCTTATCAACACATTTCTAAACAGGAAAATCAGTTAAAAAAATAGAAATGAGCTGTTTTGGTGAAAATTCAATTAGCATGTTGAAAAATTAACCCTGTCCATCTGGATTATTGTACCCTCTTTGAATACAATACTCCACTGTCATATCATCTTAAAACACTTACCTTAGCCTTCATTCAAGACCATTTATTATTTCAGCCTGGCAGCTCAAACCAAAACTCAACTCAAAGTCAGCAAGCTGCCTTCTGGTGCCCAGGCAAGCCTCTTCAGATCTATCCCTGCACCTCTGGAAGGCTGTGATGTCTTCCATCAAGGAGTAGATCACAGCTCTGAACTTCAACACAGATCACAATAATACCACAGAGCTGTGATCTACTGTGTGTTCTTACAGCCTGTTGCCTTGTTCCACTCACCCTCAACACCTGCTCCCAACTGGCAGCTTTTTTTCAAGAGTCTGAGGTCACATTTCCTCTCACCTTGACCTTTGACATGAGGAAAGCTGGAGTAACCTGCTCTGCATGGAGCCAGACATGTGAAGCACCATACCTCACACTGACAAGTATATGCTACTGTTTTACCCTTCATGTTCATGTCTTTAACTTAACACCATGTGGTTGAACAAGCAGAAATACAAATCAGAACAGGAAATAGTCCCACATAGTACAGACAGTTTCTTGGGTTTGTCACAACATCATAAAGCATCAGTTCTGTGCATGACTGACAAGCAATTTATCTCTCTACTGGAGTAGTTCAGCTCTGCTCTGGCAACATCCAACGTGTTCCTATACAAATATACCCTATAGGAAAGGCTATGCTGGCAGAGAACAGCCTGGAAAGGAGCTAAAGGTCACAGAAAACCATCCTTCTGGATTTTTAACATCAGTTTCCAGTAACACCACCGAAAGCCTATCATAGTGTCAGTCTGTAATTAACAGTAAATCAAATGGCAATCCTCCTTCACATTTGGTGGCTGCAGAATTCTCATTAGGGTTTGGGGTGCCATATGCTGACAGCTCAGGGATGTCACTATCATGTCTGCATGTCTGTTGCCAGACTGTCAAAGCAGTGGGTGCACTGTCGTTTCAGAGTGTACTGGCAATTCCCTAACTGCATCAAGTGTGAATACTGTAAGCACAGAGCTCTGCACAGCTCTGCACAGCTCCCAGATAACCTTTTCCTAGAAATCTGTTGCTATGTGCAGACACAAAGAACCAAGCTGCCAGTGTTGTTAGAGACACATAGGTAGCAGTGGATAGGTAGCTCCAAGCAACGGGGCACACAACAGTTAGAGACCAACCTTTAAGAATCAACACGTGCCTCTGCTCACTGTACCTCCTACCCTTCCCTCCTGTCCCAGCAGCAAAAAATCTGTGCCCAGAGCAGACTGGAAATTCAGGAAATTTCCAGCCTCTTCTATGTAGTACCCTGTGTGAAAAGTCCCAAGGACTCACTATGGAAACAGATCTGTCACAACTGTGTTCTGTGATCCACGAGCAAAGTAGGGCAGTGAGCTCAGTCAGAATCTGCAGTGTGGCTCTGTATTATGCTCCTTAGTGCTGCTGTATTAAAATGCAGCAGTTTCTAAGCTCCCTGTGCCTACCTTGGTCTTTTTTATTTATAAATTAATGTGTACCAACCTGATGTCAGCAGAAATCAAACACAACCCAACACACAGTCTGATGCAGCAGAACGGATATGAGACTATCATAGGCCTGGAACACCTATCCCATGAGGAAAGGCTGGGTGAGCTGGGGCTGTTCAGCCTGGAGAAGAGAAGACTGAGGGGGGACCTAATCAATGTTTATCAATATCTGAAGGATGGGGTGCAGGGGGAATTGGCCAGCCCCTTTTCAGTGTCTGTGGGGACAGGACAAGGGGCAATGGCTGCAAGTTGGAGCATAGGAAGTTCCACAGCAACCTGGGGAAGAACTTTTCCCCAGTGAGGGTGAGGGAGCCCTGGGACAGGCTGCCCAGGGGGTGTGGAGTCTCCTTCTCTGGAGAGATTCCAGCCCCATCTGGACACCGACCTGTGCAGTATGAGCTGGGGAGCTGCTCTGGCAGGGGGTTGGACCCCAGGAGCTCTCCAGGGCCCTTCCAACCTCTACAACTCTGTAATTCTGTGATCTAGGTCTTTAATTCTATTCAGGATTCTGCCACTGATTCACTGTTGCATCTTGAACAAATAACCTTTCCTAGCTACAGCTCCTTAATCCACAGAGAGACAACCATGGCAGCATTTTCCTCTGTTAAGGGATTAGGCAGAGGAAAAAAAAAAGCATAATCATAAGGAGCTGCAAGATATTACCTCTGGACATTCTCAATGAGGTTTTTTCTCATCTGCTCTGCTTGGATTGCAAACAGCCATGGCTCTAAAGAGTCAGTAGACCTTGTGACACCATCAAAAAACCTCCGTGCTTTGCTAGCACTGTGAGATTTCCTTTGGATGTGGATGTATGACCTCCAAAGAGACTGGTTGCTAGGATACCGCCTCAGCGCCTGGGTGAGAGCCTCTCGCAGAGGATTCAGGGGATAAACACTGATGTTCATGTGGAATCGGAGCAGGTTTGTATGCAGCACTGTGACAGCTTCAAGAGCAGCAGGAAGATTCTCAATGCCCAAATTCTCTCCAGTGTTTTCACATTTCTGTGGGGCAGGAGCTTCGAGTTTTGCTGAAGTCTGTGCATAGATCAGCACTGCAGCATCAATCCCAACAGTCAAATACTGGAACAGTGCATAGCAACCAACCAAGTTCACCAGCTGATTAGCATCACTGACCTGATCCTGATCAGAAGCTGGTGTTTTACCCCAATAATCCTGCAGTGCATGATCATATGTTTTACGAGCTTTCAAGACACTCACAGATAACACTTGTCCACTGTAGGGTACATATGGTCCACTTTCAGCCAGTTTGGTCAATATATGCACAGCACGTGATGTAACAGCTCCTTCTAGACTCTCCAGCAGTTCCACTTCCAGCTGAGCATAAAGCAGACTGAGGCTGCAGAGCTGGGGACTCTTCAGCCCTCCTGTCCCTGCTGTGCAAAGAGCTGTGTCAAACACCTTCCTGGCATCATCGATGTTACCAAGCAGCCATTCTAGGTAGGCATAGAGCTTCCAGAGAGAAAGCTGGTTTCGGTTGTCAGGGGCTTTAAGCAGATTCTTGGCCAACTTTTTACTCTTCCTTCCTTGTGCTTTCAGCTTCTTCTTGTTTTTTGTTTGGAGACACTGAACTACCTGCAGGGGAGAATAAACAGAACATATTTGGAGAGTGCTGGGAGAAGAAAGGGAAAAAGCCCAGCCCAACCTTACAGCCTTTCTTCATTTCATTACTGTGTTTGCTTTCATATTGTTCCGTATTTCAACACCAGCCAGATCTGTTCCTACTGAGTGGTGCAAGTTGTCACAACTGCCTGTTGTCAGCTCCCTCCAACACAACCAAATTACACTTAACTCCTGCTACTGCCACTAAACAGTATCAAATTTCACTCTTAAAAGGCCAACTGTTCAAGTAAAGAGCTGCTAACCTGTAACCTAACCTGTAAGGGTTGAGAATATAAATGATACTGTCTGGCCAGATGCAGCCTGTGACTAGCACCAGCTAAACCCCCAAGTAGCTTTTTGCAGCAGGGAATGTACTAACAGACCAATGTGGAGATTGGATGGGTACATTCCAGGAGATCTTCTGGTCAGGTAGCATCTCAGTAAGAGAAGGGCAACTCTTCCATGAAAAAAAAAAACCCAACAAAACTATCAAACTTTCTGAAGCATTAAAAAGACAACCTGGACTCTCACTCTTCTGTGGGCACCTGTTAGAGTAGTATTACTTAAAACCAACCATATTTAAGCATTTAAGTGTTATTTCCTTCAATAACACTACAAATGTACCTTGTGTAAGAAGGAAGTTTCTTGATAAGGTGCTCATATCACAGCATTGGGGATTATGCCCCTTGTAGAATAGTTTGGGAAAAGTACCTGTCTGACTCCCTTTCCCTGATGAAAAATGACTTGCATCCCTTTTTGCCTACCCTACCTGCAGTGAACCCTGTAATAACATTTATCTAAGACTGCAAAAACTGTTTTGTTAAATGCATGCCATTGTGTAACATGTACCAAAGGAAAAGGTTGGGGCTCTTTGGTTGGTTGGTTTTTTTACCCTCAGCTCAATCTTAACTGCCATTTCCTGACTTGGATAGTTAGTCCTACGTGCCTTAATTTTCATCAATCATAAACTCAATATAAGCATGAACAGACAATAAAGCCACACGTCACAAAAGTGATGATATGCAGATTCCTTATTACCTTAGATATTTCATACTGTAACCAACAAATGGACAGGTTGGCTTTTTCCTTTCCTGAGAACAGCTGGAATAGAACATGAAAAACATTGTGTAGGAACTCCTCTCCTTCTCTGCAATGGCCGACGTGGTGCCGCCGCCGCCGCATCGTGTCCATATGACCAACACTGTTCCACCCAGAAAGGGGAAAATCAACACAGGTCAGTGGCTTCTCATCAGAAAGAGCACTGGCAAAGATGTTGTCCTCATCCATTGCAATATAGAGGTTGGGAGGAAAGAGTTTGGTTGTACATGGCACTCCCAGGAATTGCAAGAACGAGTACAGTAGTTGACACTGAAGATCTGGATTAGAAAGCTGGATTAACGATGGACCAAGGTCATCAAATAATACCTAAAACACCCCAAATGAAAACAAACTCCATTAATTTGTATCATCAAATAAAATTAGAGAAGCTTTTCAAGTCAACAAACATTTGTCATTACTATAAAACAGTAACAGAATGTCACTCAAATTAAAACCAGACAAGTTAAGTGATGTGTTCTTCCAGTCAGGCTGTAAATTTCCTATCAAGGTGTTTCTTTGCCCTTGGGTATCAGAGACCTTCACAGAAAACTTACACGATGAAGGGCTGGACAATAAGATTGCCTAGGCCATTTAACACATTTTTATTTAAAAATCAATGTGTGACTTGCCCCATCTCCCAGGAAGGAAAGAAAGAGAAAATCCAACTATCTGACTTGAAGGCAGCAAAACCTTCACTTAATGCATGTATCTTCTTAAACACAGATTTCTGTCATATTTCCACATACTAATGAGAGAAATCAGTGAACAGCCAAGACAGACTATTTGCCTACAGCCCTTTCTGAAGTCTACCATGAGCTTCCCATGGATTTCAGCCATTGAAGCACAAAACCTCAGGCATAGTTTGAGTTACAAAGAAGAGAGTTTTTTTCCAAGTGAAGAAACACTGGCAATGAATGAAAACGAAAGGGTAATTCATCTTATCTCCCCTTGTTTTATCCTATCACAGTGACCTGTCTTTCTGGATCTTCACAGTCTTCTTCAGTTTCCTTTTTGGTTTTGTCTGGCCTCCAAGGTAACCACTGCCTGGCTTCACGAGAATACTCAATATCCAACCAAATGTGCCACTTGGGAAGAGTTTTATCCTTGATTTCTTGGTCATCATCTATCTCTTCTTCTTCATCGTCATCTAAAACCAAACCAAGACACATGCATGCAAATTATTAAAGAGAAATTAATATATCAAATCCAAAGACCTCACTGCTCTTGAGTTGAGGGCCTGCAAGTTGGGGACTGAGGAGACAAGAGTCCCTCCTGCTGTTAAGTGAAGATCAGGTTCGTGATCATTTGAGGAACCTGATCACACACAAGCCCATGGGACCTGATGAGGTGCATCCCAGAGTCTTGAAGGAATTGGCTGATGCAGCTGCCAAGCCAGTCTCTATGATATCTGAAGAGTCATGGCAGTCAGGTGCAGTCCCAGGTGTAGGAAACATCATGGCCATTTTTAAAAAGGGTAGGAAGGAGGACCCTGGGAGCTACCAACCTGTCAGCCTTGCCTCTGTGCCTGGGAAAATCATGGAACAGATCCTCCTAGAAGCTATGCTGAGGCACATGAAGGACAGGGAAGTGATTCAAGACAGCCAGCATGGCTTTACTAGGAGCAAGTCCTGCCTGTCCAATCAGGTGGCTTTTCACAATGGAGTAAGTAATTTTTAAAACTTGTATGCAAAAACATGGGAAGAAACAGTTTGTATCATTTTAACCAAAACATTGACAAGAGCACGTGGACATACAACTACACACACTGACTGAGGCATACCAGGCTTAAGAGCAATCCAGCCACCCTTTTCTTGTTGGTGCATCCATGCTTTCCAGCCTCTTGCTCCCTTTTCTCCAATTCGTGGCTCTCCACTATCCCAAAAGGGTTCAAAGAATTCCACCTGTTGTTTTGGGCAAGGGCAACCAAAATAAAACAGAGAGAAAAAGAATTGTTGTTGTTTTACAGACACTACATGGGTCAACTTAGGTATTCCAGACCCTGCAATCACTTATCTGGATGCAACTTCTGTAGCTAAAGACTTTGTTAGGCACTGCTTAAGAACCAGCAGGTACAACTCAGTACTTCAATTACACCTGTGGCACAGCAGGACTCTCATCAGCACCTCTCCTGTACATAAAGATTGATTTTAAAAGGTACTAGGCTTTAAAGAAAGCACTTTTGTGCCAAATATCCTATAGAGAACTTTAAAGGATAAGGATCCTAAGTCCATGGCTTTCAGAAACTAAATCTTCCCTCCTCCTCATCTCCCACAGGACCATGAAGAATTCGGCTAGAGCAATGACAATTCAGACAATCACACACCTATAGTGAGATCAAGATGTTGCAGCCAGCATGACTGGACTAAGGAGCAGATTCAAAGATCTGTAAGGCCCTTCCAGGTTTCAGGGTGGTCAACAGCTTCAGGGTACCTTCCAATGAATCAGAAATCCAGGGTCCTAGTTCTGACTTTGTCACTGCCTGTATGCAATCTGTCATCTTTAGACTCATCAATTCCTCCCCTGCTCTCTGTGTACTTATCCCTGACAACCATCTCCTAGTACACAGCTTCTGCTGTGTGCCAAACCTTGACTTGGCCACTGACGTGGGACTGTTAATGCAAATATTAACAGTTAAGATTTACCCTAAGAAAAATCAAGCATCAACAAACATATCAGAGAATGCAGGGCTTCCAGGAACTGCAAAATCTAATCCTGCTCCTCATGGATTTATTCTTTGCCCCAAGTGAGAAAGTGAACTGTGAAAACAGCATGGAAACAAGTAATTGAAGACTGAGTCATAATGCTTCTGTAAGAGGGCATCAGCAGTAAATCTGGCATTTTCCTGGTTTCAAGAACTGTACTTCCCAATCTAAACACTGTCCTTTTAAATTGAGGTTCTAACAGATAACCTTGCAGGTTTCTGAAATGACTGGAAGTATAACTCTAGCTTTATCTGTGTAGCCATACCAAATCTCCCACCCTGCATGGTCATTACAACTGCATGCTGAACTTCTGGCTCCTTAAGAGGAGACCACTATTCTTTAAACTGCCCCATTGGTGGGCAACAGCACTCATCTAGAGAGCAAAAACAATGGGAGTCTCAGTAGTGGTTGCTGTGGAAGAAGGTGAGGTAATAAAAGGAAATTCAACTTCTGTCCTCTGTGGTGACCCAGCTGCCTAACTGGTGGCCCTCCCTGCCACCCATGAAAAAGGAAGCAGCTCCCAACAGTTCAGTGGAAACAGTCCCCTCTGAATACTACCTTACTGATTTTTACTGGGTTGTGTGCCCAACATTCTCCTGACCATATCAAGAAAAGAAGTGATTTAGTGCTTAAACAAAATAAACTGAATGGAATCTCATGGATCAAATAAAAGATACTTTAAGGGATGAAGGTGTTCCCAGTGTAGCCATAAAAGAATTACTGAAAACAACAGACCACAGAGAACCTAAGAAATGTTTGTAAGAACCTAAGAAATGTTTCTAGAGCAAAGAGATTATAGGTCCTGTCAGCTTTCTCCATCTACAGTAACAAAACAACAGCAGCTTTGGGGAAAAGCAGCAGAGGAAATCCTAATTAGCCACAGACTTTGGTCAGTCAGGTGTTTTTTCCCAGCTTTAATTAATACAAAAAGAGAGCATGAAATGACTGGTTACCACACTTATATACAGTACAAAGAGCCATTTGGCATGCAGTTCCAGAGGACTCACAAGCATTTTTCCAATGGAAGCATCACCTTGGAGAACCATAAAGTAAATTGTGATTCAAAATATTTCCTTATGCCTTTAAAACATCATTCTTCTGTTACAGCATTCCCCACAATGCACAAGGACATAAACACACTTAAATGGAAATTGCTACCTGTCCCCTTGTTGGCAGATCTTTAACACTGTCAGGTTTAAAGAAGGTGAAGTCAATCAGAGCCTGAAACAAAGACACTGCTTTCTCAGAATGGCCAGCCTGTCTCAGAAAGTGGCACTGCTGAAGAAATATAGCTGTAAAGAAAACAAAATGTTAATCAAATTTTCTTTCAAAATACTTTATTACAGCCCAGAAATAAACAATATATATATATAACGTGCTGTAGGGCATAAAGAGCAGCATCTAAATCCAAACCAGGGGGAGTAAGTGCATAAATCCATTCCAAAATGGTTGCAATTTAATTAAGACCTCCCACTTTAAATGCACCAAACAGGTAACTCTTTGTTCATGCCACACATGCCCTACCCTTGTTGATGAATAGAAGTTACATGCAATGGTCCCAGTTGCAGTGTATCCAACATCTGTCAGAGTGAGTCCTAGCCCTCTTTGAAGGTGCTGGGCACTGTGACAATGATAACAAAAGTCCCTTTTGCCTAATTTTTGCATGAGATGGTTGGTAACAGTTGGTAAAACACCATTTTAATTCCACCACTCCTTCCCATTTTCATTTCCTTTACATAAGAACTGAGTGAAGAGCTGTCCAGCCTTTTGGCAGAAGTCTGACTGTGAAAGCAGAGTGGAGCCCTATGCTTTGCTCTCCAGCAAATGATGATGTCTGTAATCACTGCCATACCCTTACTACACACTGAGCCACAAGGTTCAGCTTGGAAAGGGAAGCAAAGTCTGAGTCTATTCATATACTTGCAATGTTAGTCTTAAAATGAAAGAGCTGGAGAAATAACAGGTATAAATACTCTATTACTTGGCAGTTCAAGGATATTTCAGAGCTATTCCAGCACTCCAAAGTACACTCAGGTCTTAACAAAAGAGTGGCTGTTCAAAACCCAAATAGCTTTAAATCATAAACTGAACTGGCTTGCAAAGAAAACCCCTCAAAACCCATACATCAAGACTTCAATAATTCCCTGATAGTTTTGAAAACAGTTCTTCAACAACTATTGTTTCTTCACTAAATGAATTAGCTTTGGAGGGTTTAAAACAACCAAAATATTTAAGTGTCCAGATACACACAACATGTAACCACACAGCTTCATATCAACTGCTCCTAATGAATTGTCTTATTTTTTAATACTAAGAAGTGGAAAATTATTTACTCCTTTTACTTGTATTCAGATTTCCATCAGATGTGTGTGCATAAGATGTTAATTCAGGTAGAATATACAAACTCAGCATTTCATCCAATTTCTGCACAGTCAATGAATGTTTCAGGTAACAAAGACTCCAAGATTTCTAAGATACTTAAGCAACAAAAAGTATATGAAGTATGGAACAGAATTTTCAAAGTATTTTAAGAAAATTGGGCACTTTCCCATCAGTTTAGGTATCCAACAGACACTGAAAAACTTCCTAGTTTCTCAGCTTCAACCAGATGAACTTTGATTAAAATAGTCTGAATGAAGAGAATCCCTCATTAGGACTTGATGCCAAACTAGAGATAAAAATAAATTATAGCATATGATGTTCTGTATGATAAAAAAACTGTATTTGCAGAAATGCAAAGATCAGCATTTTCCTTCTTGCCAAAGCAGAAAACAACATGGATACATACTTAATTCAGTCCATGCTGCTAAGACACTTCTGCAGCTGAAGTGACCTCAAAGGATGTTTCTCCCCAACCCATGGGTATCATCTGAAAACCAGGACTCCCTTTCCACAGCAAAATAGGAGAATTCTTACCTTCATTTGCCTTACAGTAACAGAACCTAGTAAGTTCAAACATTACAAACTTTAAGTAAAAACTGATCTATAATTGAAATATTTTTTTAAAAGCCTGGGTTTGTTTTCACATTTTAGAACGCCACCAGCTTGTTTTCAGGCAGACAGCACTGTGTGCTGGATTGAACACTAGATGGCATAATCCACCGCCCTTCAAAATTAGCTTACACTGCCATTAGCAAAGGTCAAAGGTTGAAAATACAAGCCTACCACACATCTACACTGCTACTAACTTAATAATTGATGTGTGAAACTCTTTCTGTCTTTATCTGAACGAAAAAGTTGGTAATCTTCCCAATAAGGATGCTGCCAGTTCAAATGTCACATCTTGAAAGATGTCACTCAATGTTATATGGTTAACTGGTTCAAGGAATTCCATTAAAAACAAATTTATCAGAGCTCTTGACAAAGCACATTTAATGAGTCCAATGTGTTCTGTTCAGGGAAACAAAAGGAAAGAAAAGCCTTGCCCTGTTTGATAAAAATAGATGCTGAATAAAACATCTGCCCTGAGAATCATTCATTGTGGGTAGCCTACAAAGTGACTGAAGTGTGGAAATCAGAGACAGCAGAAGCAATTAGAAGATATCAGGCAGTACAACATCCACCTGCCAGCACAGAATTTTTCCTTTACAGCATTTTTTCCAGTGCTTGATCCAAGATGAATGAACTGAAGGCCATAAGAGATCAGAACACCTGAAATTAATTTGTAACCCAGCATCTCTGTCTCTAAAACCAGACTGGATATTGCACAGCAGAGAGCAACATCGATCTAACACCAGTTACAGGACTTAGATAAGGCTGTGGTGCATATGGAGAACCATGGACTGCTTCCTAATAGTCTTCTCTAGATATAAACACATTTTTAAAGGTTAAAAAGAAAAAAGAAACCCTAAAAATTCATGGTGACAGCAATACTTCTCCCTCCTCAGTATATTCATAGATTGATATTCACAACCACCCTCTAAGGTAGAGAAGCAAAACTGCATTTATTTCACAATGAGAAGGATCAGCCTTTGGAAGAATCTTCCCAGGGAAGTGGTGCACTGCCCAAGATTGGGTGCTCTTAAGATTCAGCTGGACAGGGTGCTGGGCTACCTTGTCTAGATGGGCTTTTGCTGAGAAAGACTGGACCAGATGATCCTTAAGGTCCCTTCCAGCCTGGTAGTCTATGATTCTATGATTCAGATGGGACAGGTTAAGTCATTGAGCTCCAAATAAAAAAGTCCACACCAGAACAAAACAGGAACTCATTTCTTCCCTGGATCCAGCCCAGCAACCTAACCATCTGACTAATTTTCCTTGCAGGGATAATTGTGTAATAAATTAAAAGTGGTAGATATATGCATACAATAAATACAAAAGGCATGATGACACAGTGTTACAGTTTAGAATTCTCTACCTATCAACTGGGGCACAGAAAAAAAAATTCACATCAGACTTCCCTTGTCCCTTCTCTTTTCTGGATTAATTAACTAGAAAACTGTTGAAAAAAAGAGATAATTATTTCTTTCACAAGGCAACCATCATAATTTTTTTTTGGTTTTTTAATAACATTTTTCAAAGATAAAAGCACATCTCTCAGCTCCTGGCTGCAATTCTCCAGTCTTGACATTTGTACTGTAAACTGCTCAGCACATTAGATTTTACTGGATGTTATATCACAAATTCTCCTGGGGAAGAAAAGCATCTGCTATATCCATATTTGGTTGGGATATCTGCCTTAATTCTCAGCTAAGAAACCAGGATGCTAGGCAATTTGAAGAGAATAAGAATTCCCTGCAATACTCAAGGAAGTCTGTTCTTACAGAGAATGTAGTCAACTAAAGAAGACCATTCGAACCATAACAGGAAACAGGAAGAATCTTACCTAGCATAGCTTCTTCTGTACCAGGCAGCAGAGGATGTGATACCATGCTCCCATCCTGTACAGCTGCCAGCGTAGTCAAACATTTACCATAGAGACTGTTGATTTTTGAAACAGAAAAGGTAGTGAACTGACTCTGACAGAACAGGAGGTATTTCTTCCAGAGCTCTGGATTATTGGGATGTAAGAAAATGAGCTTCTGCCATTCTTTGACCAAAGCTGGTGGTTCCCAGAATTCTGTGCAGACCTTCAGCCTGGCAAGTTTCAGCTCCACATTACTTGGATTGCTTTCAATTGCCCTCTCTAAAATAGCCAGTTTCTTTTCTAAGACTAACTTCAGTGATTTTCTTCTTACTTCCTGCTCTCCTTTGCTGGCATAAAGGCTAGGTCTTCTCATTAATTCATCCTTAAAACAAAAGAAAAATCATGACAACATTAGGAAGCATCATCACTAGAATCATGAGAAGAATGCTGAAATTTGTGATGATGAATTAACAGCTCATTCTTTACCAACAAAATATATACAGTCCTATACAGAGGAAACTGTACTATAATGTTTGTGTGTTTACTACTTATAAGCAGCAACAGGTCTGTCAGAACACATACCTGAAAAGAAACAAATTCCATCCAAGCATTAATATCTCTTGGGTTTTCTCTGACTTTCTTGTTATGCTCTTCCACTTTAGTTATTAGAGTGGAGTTAATGTTGATCCCAGGCTCTTGAACTGTTTGCTGTGTATTTACAGGCTCATGGTCTGCATCCTTGCACCCTTTTCCTTGCAGCCACACTGTAGTTGACGGATCATAAATCCCAAGAGGGTTTACCTCTGTGGTGTCAGAAGGCTCATCAGTTTCCACTTGGAAAACTGATAACAAAGTAGCTGGGTCAGAGGGAGAACTTTTATTGCAAATCCGAATCCCATCGGTGTTCAGCAACTTCACACTGCTCTTTGTGAAGTAGCGCTCAGGTCGACTCTGTAATTGCTTCCTTTTTGATGCAGAACTGTCCCAAGTTATACACTGTTTCTTTGCATCTATGCCAAGACAGGACTCTCCTCTCCTTTTGTATCTTAGAAGGAAAAATACAATTAAACATCTTCTAAAAATATGCATTAGAAAAGATACCTGCTTTTTGAAAGAAAGCAGAGAAGTACTTTAATTCAAATTGACCCCAGTAACATAGACCTTCAAACATGGAAGAACTTGGTATATTTCTCCTTCATTAAGGCTTCAATTTATGTATTTTTTCAGTGCCATCACAACATTTATCATCATACTAAGCTTCCTCTCTCTGAGTTCAACCATATCTTTCGTACTCAGCAGATAAATTTTTTTTCCCCTCTATTGTTTTAATCCACATAGACAAACTTGCAGGAAGAACAACAGACAGCAGTATTTAAGGCTATTTAGATTATTTTAAATTGAAAAATCCGAAATCAGTAGTTCAGTCCTATAGTATTTCTGTAGCCCTAAACCTCTATATATTATATATGCCAAGAAGTAGGTGGGGAGGAGCAGGGGGAAAGGAAAGACAGACCAGGTTCGTAAAGGCCACAATAATACTATGGAGTAAGAAAGGAAAATAGCACCTTTAAATATTACCAAGAATGTAATTTCAGTGGCAGACATAGTGACATGCAATGTTAAAATAACACTTTTCATCTCAAACAATAGCTGAGAATCTAAAGGTGACAGGAAATCGGAACGGATTGTAACCAGGCAGTATTAATTCAAAGGTGTCTATATATACTACAAAAATAAACCCCATAAATCCTCCCTCCTCCACAAATAATTACTTTTTATATATAGTAAACAATTTTCTTCAAGAACATCAAGAAGTAAGTGTACATGCATAAAGCACAAGCCCCATGTAGGCTCCTTTAGATGGGCTTATGCTAATGCAGGGCAATGTTCTGAAAGGTCATCGCAGTAGCAGTAACCTGCTGAGGAGGCTGAGCATGCAATTCCATCTATAGCCATGTGAAATGCAGCAATGCAGAGGACAGGCACCCTTTGCAATTCCATCTCTACCCATGTGAAATGCAGCAATGCAGAGGACAGGCACCCTTTGCAATTCCATCTCTACCCATGTGAAATGCAGCAATGCAGAGGACAGGCACCCTTCAGGACAATGCCTGGGTGACCTCACACAGAATCGGTTTGCTACGGACCTGTACGGTTCTTTTGCAAGGGTGTCAAATTAGTAAGTAAACCTCTTGGCAAATTTGGTATGGGATAATTAGTACCTTCATCTCCCTTTCAGATAGAGACACAGAACACCAGAGATCAAAAGGGGCACCTGCCCAAGATCTGTAACAGATCTACATGCCCCATGCTGCCACCTCCAGATGGCAGTTCTACAAGTTCACGTGCCTGCAGTCTACTACACAGAGACTTTCAGAATAAATGAAAATCATATACTTTATTTCCACTATTTTGTGGCATCTTTTGCCTTTCAAAGTGTGTATGGCTGATGCAAAGTCAAATTTTTAACCAAACAACTCCATTACAGTGACTGTGAGGCAGCTTGAATGCCAAAAGCAACCAACAGCTTGTACCTTGCAATGTCCCCTCGATACAGGGATTTGTAGGCCCAGTTGGCAGGGTCTGGTTTCTTGTCTACTCTGAAGGTTTCTGCTGTGGAAGCCTGGATATCCTCAAGCCAAACGAAGTGATTGCTGGGAAGATTTGATGTTTTCTTATCTAGACTGCAGAAAAGGAGAAGTTGTATTTTCTAAACATCTGTGCATGCATTCAGCATTTACAGAACACAGCATTTCTCTAGCTCATAATAATTCAATTTACTCACAGTCATGGTACATGACCCATTGTTGTACAGTCATTCACATGCTCAGAAAAAAACTATAAATACACTAATGTGACCATCAAAACAAGGCACTTCCAAAAACTGGATTTAAGATTATGAAAGGTAATAACCAGATTTAACCAATCAATTGCTTGGCAAACTGTCATCTGAGAGCTATCTATTACTACCTTTATAAATTTACTTTTGTCTTAATAAGATACTACAAGTAAGAAAAACAGGATAATCTGTAAAAGGATTATATTGATTAGCTGTAATTATACCCATGCATTTGATAAAACAGTGTGCAAAGTGGTTTATGGATTGTGGTTTGTTGTAACTTAAGCTGCCTGGCAGATCATTTGCTTCTCCCTCCCAGTGGGATGGGGGAGAGGAACAAAAAACCCTAAAACTCATAGGTTGAGATAAACACAGTTCAACAGGACAGAAACAAAACCAATTATAATAATAATAGAATATACAAAACAAGTGATGCACAGCACAATTGCTCACCATCTGTAGACCATCAATGCCCAGCTGGTTCCCAAGCTGCTCCCAAGTATGTACCAACTGGGCATGGTGTCATATGGTATGGAATATCCCTTTGGCCAGTCTGGGTCAGCTGTCCTGACCATGTCCACTCCCAATTCCTTGGGCACCTCCTGCAAAAAGCTCATGCCTCCTCACTGGCAGGGCAGTATGAAAAGCTGAAAAGTCCTTGACTTAATTGCAAACACTGCTTAGCAACAACTAACACATCAGTGTGTAATCGACATCATTTTCATACTAAACCCAAAACACAGCACTGCCCCAGCTACTAAGAAGAAAATTAACTCTACCCCAGCCAAAACCAGGACACAGCTATACAAATGAACTTAAATGGAAATTGCCACCTGCCTCCAAACTGTAGAGAGCTATGAATTTTCAATCTGAATTCATGTTACAAATATATAACTTATTAAATGAGTTTGGTACTCTTGGCAAGCTTTCTGAAGTTTCACAAGACCTACTGCACGTAGAGAAATTTTGTGGCTCAGGTTTCAAAAACAGTCTCCTGAAAACTCAACATTCTCTCAGCATCAACAGTTTATGGAAAGAAGTGAAAGCAAACACCCTGGAAGAACTTCACTATGGCAAAGCACTGGCTGGTTGGCCAAGTGTAGCACACAGCTGACAGACCAGGTTCAGCACAGAAGTCCATTTCATCCAGTCCAGACGCCCTTCCAGGAAAGACAAGAGTGACTGGGCAGAACAGAATGGTTTTAGCATCCCAATGATATTTACTGTGCTTCCTCACAGCCAAGTAAACTTAGAGAGTTAAACTTAAACAAGAGAGTTTTCATACAGGAGGAAATGGGTATAACTAGAGGCATCACATAGTACCTCTGCCATTCTTCCACAAGGAAACAATAAGATCCCCTGGCACAGTCACATGCCCCTAAGCCTGTGCTCTCAGGTCCTGCTTATCTGCCTTAGGAAAAGTAGTAAACAGGGGAAAAGTCAAGGACTGCCTGGACTACACCCAGTTTTAACAATTCCTCAGTGCCACCAAATCCTCACTCTGTCCTCAGGAGCAGCTGCAATGCAGTGAATCACAGCTCCAGCTGCTGAGGTTGAAAACAGGAACTAGGGAATCAAAGGGAGGCAAAATGGCTGCTCAAGCCAGCAAACATGATGAGAAACACAGAAAAGGGACTTAAACTTGGAATGAAATTCTCCAAACCCATCAATTTGAATGAAATTATCAAAAGCTGTGAGAAAAGCACAGCTAGGTGTGGCCAACTGGAATAGTCGGTGCTTCTGCGCAACCTCTTTACTGCTCAAAGATCATGCTGGGCACCAGACACCTATTTTCCTGCTTCATAAAAAAAAATAGGAAAAGAAAAAAAAAAAGACACCTCCACTAATGACACAGTGCTTTAGAGCTTCTGGAATTAACAGAAATGATCTAGCAGAACAACTGTTCAAACACCCATCCAGATGTACCTTGAGCAAGAGGTACGAAGCACACAGCACTGAGCAGGACATGGCTGGACGCAGAAGAAATGCCAAATCATACAAGCTCTGACTTCATGTGAAATGAATGTTAAGTCTTTGAGGAGGAAGTTGTATTACAAGGTGCACACAGCTGTACATTAAGACTAACTAAGAGTACTGTTTAATGCAATCCCTCTCCAAGCTCTCCCAAAGAAAGGTCCATGAAAGGAAACAAGATGCTTACAAAAACTCTTCATGTCTTTGAAGACATTTGCCCATCATACCATGCTTTGTTTTGCAGGACAGTACTTCAGAGAGTATTTTTATCACAGTTTTTCACTTATGATGAAACAAGTGGTTCTAATTCTATTTCTATTGCTCTGAATGCAGGTTTAGTCATATACAGCTTACCAAAAAACACGACCCACCAGTGGTAAGAATTTAATTTATGAATTTGAACATAACACAATGAACTTACATCTTCCATGGTATTAATAAATACATACCTTGCTGCTGCTTCCCTTTCCTGATTTCTGCCACTTCCTGCAGCTTTGTCCTTGGTGTGCTTGGTGTCCAAGTCCGAATCGCTGCTGCTGGAGTCCCCTTTGGTTCTCTTCTTTGTCTTCTTATAGTGGTGATGCTTTTTCTTCTTCTTTTTCCTCTTCTTACTTGACTGTTTCAGGCTCCCATCTGTATCACTTTCCCCTGACAACTCTGATCTTGAAGTAGCCCTGCTTGGAAACAAGTATGTATCTATATACACCTATTTATCTAAGTAGTAAAACTGTAAAGAAATACCACTATAAGAAAGTTCAGAACCATTTTACCCTTTACCTTTATTTCTGGAGAAGGCAGTGACCAGTAACACATACAATGAAAGCAATATAACCACTCTTACAAGTTTTAATTGTCAAAGGCATTTTGATGTGTGATCTGTATAAATCTATCTGTTTTGATTGCTAAATTAAAGATGATGACTGAGCTGATAAGATTTCCTTAGGTCAAGCTAAAAGGATGAGAAATGTTTCAGGGTGACCTGCAAAAGAGAAGTCTGCACTTTATGTTTTGAATTGTTTCTTTATGATTTTTTATAAAAAATACAAAAAGAATAATTTTAAAAGCCTTCCCAGATTAGCAACTCAAACCTCTCCAACCAAGGAGCAATTTTTGATGACTACTGAATTAATGTTATCATATAATGTAGTAACAAAGACTACATGCACCAGACAACTGACTGACTGAGAGCACAAAAAGGACCAATAGTTTTGGCAAAAAACATGTAAATCATTGTACATACTACAGGCACTCCAAGCTAAACAACTGAAATACTGGAGGTCTTCTCTATACACCTAAAGCCCAAGCCCTTTTCAACAGCTTTCCTGGAATCTCAGTATTCCTAGTATGTCAATACAAGAAAATGCAGAGTTTTAGAAGCAAGACATCTCAAAAAAAGCCCCCAAACCTCACACAGTTTATTTAAGGGCACCAAGAAAAAAGAACTATTAGCAGGCCCTTAAAACAAACCACACAATTTCCCCCCAAAGCAATACCAACTCAAAATGCCTTAAAAAAAATTAACTCTGTTGGAATAACTAACTTTATAGCAGTTAGCATGTACCCTAGTAATAGGCAATACAAACATTTCTCTGTACACTGTTTTTTGATGAATACTTTTTCAAAGACTAATTAAATATGGTGGGGTTACTGTATCATTCTATCTGAGTGGTTACTTGTAAATTCCTTCATTTTATGACATCAAAGCCCTGAAAAGATCTGAGGACATGCAAGAATATGACTGATAAACAGAACAGTGATTGAGTTTCAATCACAAAGACATGTAAATGCCATGACCTGACAACAGTTTATACACAGGAGCCTGTACCAAATTAAAAGTAACTATTAATTAAAAGAAACTAGTTCAGCAAACATGGCTGCTTAAAGCTCATTTTTGCAAAGGAAAGTGATCACTCACTTCAGCCACCACCATGTTCTACAAAGCCAAGGAACTCGATACATGTGATATTTCATTAACTCACATCTTCAGCTAGCTTTTTAAAACTAAAAAATGTGACTGTGAAACGGCTGCTTGAAATGGTTTTCACAGAGAAATCACAAAGATGACACTTCATCTTCACATTATTTCAAGGGTCACTTAGGACATTCAAAAGCTAATGAAGAATCATGATCGCTCAGTTCCCTTTCCATTCCAAAATAAGAGTGATTTAAATGCAGCTGTGAGAAAAAGAAAATGGGAATGTAATTGCATAAGTATAATTTCTCATTATGTTAAGTTAAAGGACATGGAAGCATTATTCATACTTTTATATATGACTCAGTGCAGGTCTTTTTAAATACGGAACAGCAGAACGAAAAGCAGCCCAAAAAGCTCCTGATTTTGGTCTCATGTAACAAAGGCTAAGCAGGACAAAAGAAAGAGGCTATTCTAAAAAAATATTGAAGTATATTCTACCTTATTATTGGGGATTTTTCAGGTAGGAGATTTGCAACTTCTGTAGTGCGCTGATGCAGTAACAGTGCATCTTCTGTAGAGAAGCTTGGGTTGCTGAGCCAGTCCAGTTCTGTAGGTAAAGCAAAGTGTGAGATCAATACAAATTAACTTGCTGTGCTTTTTAAAGTTGGGGGTTAATCCAGTCATCAGACAGCTAAATCCAGAGCGAATGTCACAAAGTGGTGTAAAAAACTGAGCATATTGGAAAGCAGTCAAGGAAATTTCCATTTAGCAGAACACTACACTGTAACAGGGTAAAATATGTAGAAGCTGGAGTCTTCTCTGCCTTCAATCTAAGCTTTAAAAAACCCACTATGTATGTAAAAATACTTAAAATTCATACTGAAAGCAGATAATAGGTTTCATACACTGCTATATGCTTTAAAATAATCTGGCCAGTATTAATTTTTACAGTGTAAAACCGATGTTTATATTTTGCATAAATGTATTACATATATACACATAACTATGTAAGATCTAATGTATATAAATTAATTTTATCAATTAATTATAATTATCCCACCCAATATTTAATATATATAAAGGATGCATTTAAAGAGCAAAATTGAAAAAGATACAGAAGATAATTAAATGAAAGGTGTAGTTAATAAATACAATGTAGCTCATGCAAGCTTACAAAAATGTACTTTACTCACTATATGGAAAATATTTTTAACCCTATTTTATTGATAGGGAGACCCATTACTGGTAAGAATACTCAAGTATTTTACACAAGGTCAAAAAAAGTGTCACTGGATTCTCAGTCCCCTAACTACTGAAACACCATTTTTAAAAACGTGTGAAAAAGGATAATTTATGCTAATTTTATTTATTAGTCAGCATTCTGCATCTAAACCTCAGACCTTTCAGCCATCAGATAAGACTGGATACTGACAGGATGTGGAGGGGGAATTTTTTTGCCATAATTTTACTGGTATTAAAGCTTCTGTAACTAGTTTCCTATAGATTTCTAGATTTTTTTTTTTTTAAAAGTATGTGATACTCATTTTTCTATTTCACACAAGCACAGAACTTAATGCCAGCCTCTCTGGTGCCAGACCACAGGAGACAGCAACAAGAAGGGAGAAAAAAAGTGGTCTCCCTGCCCCTTCTCCATGCTCTTTACAGCCATTTTTGCCCGTGTTCTTCCTGTCACACTGTACTTCTGACTGCACTGACCTCCAACCCCTGAACAGCATGGACTTGTTGTCTGCCAAGCCATACATTTCTCCTCCTTCTTAAGTATTTACTTCAGAAATAGCCCTTCATACCAAAATGATTTCTTCCTTCTCATATCCCTGACTTCCTGCCCACAAAAGGACTGCTCCACAAATGGAGCAGGCTGCAGAACAGCTGGTTACCCCAAGTGAAGCTCACCAAGAAGTAGGTACCTGTTTCCCTACGGCCTGTCCCTGCCACCCAAGAACAAAGGGCTCGTGGGGAGGGCCACTCGCCCTGGCTCACCCTGAACCTCCACCTGGGTGCAGGACCAAAACACATGTCCCCACCAGCACCCCTAGCAATTCCCTGCAGAACACGGCCACGCACCTGTTCCCAGCTCCCCAAAAGGTGGGATGCAGACTGGAAATGAGAAGCCAGCTGTAGAATACAGGTGTGTATTCCTGGAACCTTTTGCTTGGCAATCAGGATCACCAAACCAAATGCAAACACACCACCCTACTTTGTCACAAACCTACTTTTTTTTCCCCTTACAAGATACCTAAGACCTATTAATTAAAAATTAGAATAAAACCCAAAACCTTAAAACTACAAGCCTTACCTATTTAAAATATATCAAAAATCTACTATTTAATTTCAATTAATCCACACTGGCATAAATGCCTTCATTTTAAGCATGCATCTATGATTGTAAAACTGTAAATCTACCACAAAGCACTCTTCCAAAACCTTTGGTGAGCTTAAAGGAGAAGATTTATGCTGGATAACATCCAAGCAACATTTCACTTGCCTATCAAAATAATTATTCCTCCTCCTGGGGAATAAAGTGTTATGCAGTGATAAGTTAATTTCTTATTTCAATCCTGGAAGAGATGTATTAAAACCCAACCTAAAATCACAATTTCTTCTTAGAGGAATTGTATTTACTCTTTTCCATGAAATACTGAAATGTCTCTCATGAATAATTCTGTAACCATTACATATTTTAAAAACCCAGGAGTTAATTCAAACAACTCATGAACTGCATAACCAAATCAGAGCTAGTAATTCGATGTATGTCATGTGGTATATATAGTGAGTGCTGCTTTATGCCTGAGATTTTTGAGGTGCATGTATTAAATGGGATATTGATTTTAAAAAATAATATCTTCCTTATATTTCATTATTTCTGCTCATTCTGGTAATGAAGAAGGGAGCAAACTGCAACCCTACAATGTTTTTCCACTGGTCACACTCTGGTCTTCCTTAAACAGGTAAATTCAGAGAAAGTAAAGTGCACTCATGGTTCTACTAAATGCAACTAATCTGTACACACAGACTTACATTTATTTACAGAAATAAATAAGACATATAATTCCCTTGCAAAAAAAAACCACAACAACATTCTGTGTGATTCTGTGTGTGTGATTTTTCTTTTGATTTGCATTGTATTACCTAGACACATCTAACACCACAGAAAAATCTACTGGTTGGCAGAGCCTCAGGTGTAAATGGGCATCAAACAACAGCACAAAACTGTAACTTATTAACTAGGCAGATCTTCTTAAAATTACTCTATCCGTTCCAGATACACAAAACACATCTAATTTGTCTTTGGCCAGATCTCCAGTAACACACTTCAGGCACAGAGATATTCTCTGTAGCCTCTGAGTTTCTCTTCTTTTTAATAAGTTATTGTTTCCCTTTGTAATGTGTATTAAACCATTTACTAGTATCATTTTTAGTAGAAAAAATTTATTATAAGGTAGTTCTATATTGATCAGAATGAAGAGTTATGGGTCAAAAATCACTTGAAATATATTAATACTAATACGACAGTTAATAAAACACTGGGTTTTAAAAGTAAGCTTGAAGCCAGAATGAAGTTAAATTTGCCTTCAGTCATACAGAGCTGTTGATGACAAAATTCAGAATTCAAGACTTAAAATATTCAGACCATTAGCAAAAAAAAAGTCTAAGATGTTTAAGATCTTGATCTAAGGTCTTTTAAAATGAAAAACAGGCTTTTCATTGATTTCAAGAGCATAATTTCAGGTCCTCCAAAGATTAATGTGGATAATGCATTTTTAAATATTATTCATCAGTGTCAACACTTTAGACAAGGACCAACCCAAACTAGGGAAAAAAATGTCTGCATATACAGAAGTATGCTAAATTTTATAACCTTGAGCCTCATGGAACTACAGTGCCAGATAACTTCCAAATGGAGATCCTGAGCAGCACTAAGGGCTTCAGTCTTCAAAACTAACAAGTACAAAGCAACCGATAGGTTTCTTTTTAACCTGTCATGACTGATCACACTGACAAAATGAGGAGAGAAGAAAATAAAGAAATCAGCAAAGTCCCAATGGTATTAGAAGACACAATAAAACACAGGGCTGACCAACCATAGAAGTTTCCTTGAAGCACACAAAACATACTTCAAACAAAGAGGCTACACCTGAACTGGCAGGAGACTGGAAAAGAGTTATCTTTACATTCCTCTCTTGAAAAAACCAGAACCACATTCTTAACTAAGAGCAAACTGGCAAAAATTTCATTCCACTCCACCTCCTCCTAGCAAACAACTCCTGCACCTCACAAAGGGAAGACGCCTGGCTTGCTGAGTTGAGCCCTCCATCCTTTTTGAAGGGAGCTTATAAGCAGGAGGGGAATCAGCTTGTTCAAAGGACAGACAATGACAGGACAAGGGGGATGGATTAAAGCTAAAGGAAGGAAGGGTTAATTAGAGATTAGAGGGAAGTTTTTTCCAGAGAGAGTGGTGAGGGGCTGGAACAGGCTGCCCAGAGAGGGGGTGGGTGCCCCATCCCTGGGGGTGTTCAAGGCCAAGTTGGATGGGGCCCTGGGCAACCTTGTGTAGCTCCAGGCCTGAGGTTGGTGTCCCTGCCTGTGGCAGGGGGGTTGGAGCTCTGTGACCCTTGGGGTCCCTTCCAACCCAGACCAGTCTGGGATTCTATGATTCTATCCTTTACAGTCCCCACCACTGCTACAGCTTCAGAAATGATCTGGGTTCTCTAGACCCTTCTACAGTACTTTGCCACATCCCTGAATTCTTGGCTGGGCAAGAGGTGGCCTGTGCTGTGTCAGATTGTGATCTCAGAAGATGTTTATTACTTGGCTAATGCACACACGCTCCTTGCCAAGTCCATCTATCCTGGTAGCAGTTCAATTCATGTTACAGCCCCTCCCTCAGCAGTGGTGCTTGATCCTGGCTTATCTTTTCTAACCAAATGTAGATTTTCAGAGACCTCCTCTGCTGCTGCCATTTCACCACAACAAATCTGATTGAAACAGCTCACGCTCCTGAGGAGGAAGAGAGCCATACTGAGGGAAAAGGCTGACAGACTGATGCACAGCAAACGTGTAAGATGCATTTCCATAGGAAATTTACCTTAAATATAGCAAGATAATGTCTATTACCACCATGAACTATTAGAAACGAACTTCCAAGATGTCATGCTGACTTAATTTTACCTGAAAGTACCTGTTATTCCCTCACAGAAGTGAAGCCACTCACTATCCTGGTGCAATATGATTACAACCATGAGCACAAGCAGAGTAAGGTTTACTTTTTACACTTTAATTTATTGTTTTAGTGACTCCAAGGAAAACTCACCTTGAGAAATGAAGTCATAAACATTAATCCCCTGACTGTGCCTGTAGCTTAGTTCTACCTGAGCAAATGAGATCAAATTGCATTTTTAAAACATTGAAGAATCACACTGCAAGAACCAACCCCTGTAGCACAGTCAATACGCCTCTGTGGATACACCAGGGAAATATTTAGAATTCTCCAACTACAGTATTTTCTGAACAATTAAATCAAACTGACCTAATACTCTGGAAAGAACTGAACAATTTTTTCCATTACACAAAACACAAGTCCAAACCTCCTTGTAAATAATCTCCAGTGAATCAGATGGCTGGATACAAGCATTTCAAACATCAAAATGCATTCCAAACTGGAAAACTCTACCTTTGGAGAGTGTTTTTCTCCTTGTCAGATGTTTAAGAAACATTACCATTTTCACAGACCAGATTTACATTATGGACATAAAGAATAAAATATATTAAACTTATTTTGTGGTAATATGGCATGTACTTGTTATTCTACTCTACCATTCACATCCATGAGCACAACAGTGGCATTCTTTCTTGTACCTTCCCAAGGAAAAAAAAAAAAAAGGAAATAATTTCCAGAGAATGTCTACAGAGACAATTTTTAAGAGTTATGCAAAGCCTCTTGTTGCCTCTCAGAATCCTGAAAATCTGTTTTCAGCAAAAATCTCTGCACTGCCTTACCTACAGAACAGTCCAGACTGTAAATAATGCTGTACATAATGCTTACCACTGTCAGTGGTGCTAATTATTAACCCTGCTCGGTTCAGTACAGCTACTGATAAATTTGTAATTTATCTTCTAACAAAAACTAATTAAGCCTGACAACATAATTGTTAGAAACCATATACAAAATTACTTTGCACTCTAGAGATTGCTGCGAGTCAGCAATCTACCAGGGTAGGAAGAGCATAGAGCAATAATTCTGTTTCAGGCAGTGCTTGTATTTATAAAAGGTTTAAGAAGGTTTGAAAGTGTGTGAGACAGAGGTGGTCAGAGGAATGAAACCTGGCCAGCATATTTACATTAGTACCTCAACTTTTACAAGCGTCCTAAATGCCTGAAAGAGACACCTCTGTTTTGCAAACCATGTTGAACTCAACATAGTCTGTGATCTCTGTATTATGATGGCCTTTGGCTTTGTATCAGCTCTGAGGAGAGTCATCTATCAGAGGGATATTAAAGTTGCCCGTCAAGTTCTCAAGTTCTCACAAGCTGAACGTGTGAAATTTGATATATGCCACCATAAACGTGGTTCTAAGTTAATACTTAATTTTTATAACTTCAACTGAAATATGGTCATTCAAACCAAAGTACAGTATCAGCTAAAACATAAACCAAACAAATTATGATCCTTAAAGTTTTGTCAATTGTTCTCTCACAAAAAAACTTCCAGCAGATCAAAAGGTAACTCACAAATACTACTACTAACTAAAATCTAGATCTGAAAGTCAGTCTTAACACCTTTTTCTGTGCAATTTGACCTTCCAGACAGGTGGTTGCTAGTGACACACACTACACATAAACATACAGGCTAAATTCCCAGTTTTAAAATATAGGCAACGTCTTACTACTACAGAATTTTACTGTATCTGCCTGGCAGAGATACTCCTCTCTTCCTAGAAGCTATTATCAGGGATCTAATTATGCCCATTATTCCCTGCAACAAGTGTCATTACCAGAAAGGCTCCTGAACATGGCTAGAACATCTCTGTACTGGCAGGCTGACTATCAACAGCTGCAATGCCATCAAGAGGTAACGTAGAACTGGCCACAACAAGAAGTTCTATTGCTAAAAACCTTCAAAAATTCACTATACAGACTGGACCAACACACAAGAAAGTTAGCTTAGGTAAACAATTCTCTTAGTTTCCCCTTCCTGTGATGTCTAGAGGATAGGCAGACTCAAGCATGGTGGAAGCTGGCAAGCAAAGAGCAGAGCTCGGAACATCTCCCAGCAGAATGAATGAATGCTGCTGGTATTTCAGAGTTTGGCAATACACCAGATAGGGTCTTTACTCTTTTAATAAAGGTGTACCTGTTTGAAACTGTGACAGTCAAAATGAACAACTGAGGGCCACGAAGATGATCAGAGGGCTGGAGCACCTCCCCTATGAAGGGAGGCTGGGGGTGCTGGGCTGGGTCAGCCTGGAGAAGAGAAGGCTGTGGGGAGACCTCATTGCAGCCTGCCAGTCCCTGAAGGGAGCAGAGGAACAGGAGGGGAATCAGCTTGTTCAAAGGACAGACAATGGCAGGACAAGGGGGATGGATTAAAGCTAAAGGAAGGAAGGGTTAGATTGGATATTAGGGGGAAGTTTTTTCCAGAAAGAGTGGTGAGGGGCTGGAACAGGCTGCCCAGAGATGGGGTGGGTGCCCCGTGTCTGGGGGTGTTCAAGGCCAGGTTGGCTGGGGCCCTGGGCAACCTTGTGTAGCTCCAGGCCTGAGGTTGGTGTCCCTGCCTGTGGCAGGGGGTTGGAGCTCTGTGAATCCTTGGGGTCCCTTCCAACCCATGCCATTCTGTGATTCTATGATAATCCCACTCATAACCTTCCAAAAAACAATATAACCTTTACAACTAAAATTCAACTCAATAAACAAGGTGATGAGAAAATTCTTTCCAAGCTGTCCAAGGCTGGGGGGAGGGAGGGGCATTACATTAAAAAATCGCCTGCTGCATACAGCAAACCTTCCCCACCACAGGCACAGTCACTGGGCCGGTGTTTTTCACAGATGAGTACATCTCCCCAGCAGCTACCAGCTGATAGCTGCGATCAAACCTGACTGAGATGCTGCCAAGGGGGAGCCAGCACTGTATGGGGATGGCCCTACTGTGTGGCGATGGCCCTACTGTGTGGCGATGGCCCTACTGTATGGCGATGGCCCTACTGTATGGCGATGGCCCTACTGTGTGGGGATGGCCCTACCGTATGGCGATGGCCCTACTGTGTGGGGATGGCCCTACTGTGTGGGGATGGCCCTACTGTGTGGGGATGGCCCTACCGTGTGGGGATGGCCCTACCGTGTGGGGATGGCCCTACCGTGTGGGGATGGCCCTACTGTATGGCGATGGCCCTACTGTATGGCGATGGCCCTACTGTGTGGGGATGGCCCTACTGTGTGGGGATGGCCCTACCCCGGGTTCTCTCCAGAACCCCCTCACGGGAAGGAGCTCTCCTCCTAAGTACGGTAACTTCATTCAACCCGGCAGCGACACGCCCTGCGCGCCGTACGTCCGCGGGCACTCAGGGCCTGACGGAGGAGCTCTGGAGGCGGGCCGCGCCGCCCTCGGCAGCAGCGCCTACCGAGCGCTGAGCAGCGGCGGGGTTGGCCGGGCAGGTGAGCCCCTCGGCCACGCTCCCAAGCCTCCAGAGGCGACAGATACAAGCCGCCGGTCCCGGCGCGGGGTCCCGGGTTGACCTGGCGGTAGGAGCAGGCCCGGCAGGGTGCGCGGAAAGGCCGGCGCGGTGCAAAAGGCTCCGTATGGAGGCGAGTGGAAGCGGAAGGGCTTCCCGGGGGGCAGGCCGCGGAGCGCTCTTGGGAGAAAAAGAACTTTCCCAGGACTTTACCTTTCCTGGAGCCCTCGCTGCTGCCGGCTGGGGGCTCCCCGCGCTCGGCGACGCTGGCAAAAGCCGGGAACAGGGCCATGTCTCAGCTCGCCGCCACTACTCTCTGCTCGAAGTGCCCCGCGTAGCGGCGGGGCAAGATGGCGCCGCGGCGCCCGGAGCGTACTGGGAGATGTAGTCGGTCCGGCTGCCCTCCCAAAATGGCGGCGGGGCCCGGCCGCCCCTGACAGAAGGCGGTGGTATTTCTGCAGACGTCCTGCTTTCTCCAGCCCTTCGCGTGTCTTGTGCCTCCCGCCGCCGGCACTGAAGTGGGAAAGCAGAGGAGGGGATGGAGGTTGCGAAACCAGCCTTTCCTTCCCCACCAGCCTTCACCAGCAAGGAGCACCTGAGGAACGTTTGAAGGCTGGGACGCTCAACTATCTAAAGGAGAGCTAAGAAGCCGTGCTTCCTTTCTCATGGAATCCACTGGATGTCTGAAGGCCCATCGAGCCAGACAGCCTGTCTCAAACACCAGTGCTTAGTTCAGAAATCACCTCCTGTGGTCAGTCAGTCCTTCGTAAGCTGCCTGACCAGGCAGCCAGCGGTCATGGTTGGTGGCATCCATGAGCCTGCCCTCCATAAAAGAACATGAAAGATAATTTTTCATGCTTTTGGACTTTGCACCTTGTTGGACAGGATGTTCTATTTTTTAATTACATATTGTAGTTTCATACAATGTGTTTCATTTCTGTCTCAAGCCCAGTGCCTGATTCTTGCATTGGGAGGAAATGTGCCTATTCGCTTTCTCTACAAAATTTTATACCCTGCTAATACAATTCACTTTAGTATTCTTCCTTCTGGACTGAAAAGTCTGCCTTTTTTCTTTTTATATTAAAGCCACTCCATAATGTTGTTCTTATTGAATTTATTTCATTTTTCTAGCTCCTATACTAATACTACTGCAGGACCAGAATTTCATTTAGTGATTAAGCTATAGGTGTACAATGGCTTCAGCAAATATATGGAATTATAATCACTGTTTTGTTTTCTGCTCCTTTCCCAATACCTTTTGATCACTCTGTTTGACTTTTGGCCTCTCCTGAGCTACAGTGTTTCTGAAGAGCCCATTCCTGAGTGGCAAAAGATAATGGGTAACAATTGAGTGTCGATGTTAGGATTAGCTTCCTTATACACACTGATTCATGCTCACTGAGGTGACATTTTTCAATAATTTTGTCATTTAGTTCTGAAATACTTTAGTGACCTTTCTCAGTCAGCTGTCCCATTGTTATGAATACTTTTGCACCATCTGCAGACTTTGACAACTCCATATTCACTGCTGTTTGCAGCCTTTTTGTGTTTCCCCTGATCACTTCTTCCTTTAGAAACTGTAAAACTATTTCTTGATCTTTATTTCTTACATTTATTATTAATCTATAAAATCCTATTAATTTTTAACAACAGGAGAAAAGAATGAAAGTACAAAGAGAAGAGGATTCAGAATAAATATGGTGGTCATGGATGCTGGTAGTCCGTAAGTCCACAAGTCTTGGAAAGAACAAGAAGTCCACAAGTCTTGGAAAGAATCATAGAATGGCCTGGGTTGGAAGGGACCCCAAGGATCACAGAGCTCCAACCCCCTGCCACAGGCAAGGACACCAACCTCAGGCCTGGAGCTACACAAGGTTGCCCAGGGCCCCATCCAACCTGGCCTTGAACACCCCCAGGGACAGGGCACCCACCCCCTCTCCTGGCAGCCTGTTCCAGCCCCTCACCACTCTCTCTGTAAAAAAAACTTCCCCCTAATATCCAATCTAACCCTTCCCTCCTTCAGCTTTAAACCATTCCCCGTGTCCTGCCATTATCTGCCCTTTTAAAAAGTTGATTCCCCTCCTGTTTGTATGCTTCCTTCAAAGAAGCCTTAAAGAACAGGCTTTAAGACATATGCTCACATACTCCCATGGAGCAATGGATTTGTTCAAGTCTGTTAACATCAAGTTCTGTAGTGAAACATTAGAATGTGGAAAATGGAGTACGTAACATGAAGAAATACGTATCTGCCTAGAACTGATACAGAAGATAGGGGGGGAAAACCCTCAAAGAAGCAGATTACCAATTTGTGACCAAATTCTGCAGAGAGAATTTTAAAAGAGTATTTTGTCACATGCACGTTCTAGCCTTTTTCCTGGGAAGAGAAAACCTGTGTAATTATGTTACCTGAACAAACGCTTCTCTGTCTGCCTCACCTAATTTCTCCAGGTAGTTTTAAACTTGTGACCAATTTCATGCCAATTTAATGGAAGGTTACAGGTTATTACATTACTCTGAATGACATGAAAACAGGTGGTGATGCAGAGCAGAATTTTCAGTGGGAGGAAAACTCCTGTGTGTATGCAGTTCATGCTGGGAGTCTAACCTGCTGGGAGTCTAACCTACTGTGAGAGTTCAGTCAGAACTCTCCCACTCATGGAAATATTTGCAATAATCTTATTTGGGTAGTTAGTTTTGTAACTGTGTTTATTCTGTGTGCCTCAGCACAGGGACAGCTACCACCAATCTACAGAAGATCAATTACTTGAATGGGTGCCATATGATGCAGTAATTCAAGGCCTCTCACAAGGGCTTGAAAGGCTATAGCAGGCCAGTTGGTTCTTAGCCTTACACATTCACATTTTGCTTGGTCGTGCTCTCCACACTCTAGCTTTACAGCCTGTGATATCATGCTTTGCATATCTTCCATATTTTATGTTGTTTCTCCACACTTTCTACTTCCACTATAGTAAACCTTGTCGTTTCTTCCACTCCAGTGACCAAGGAGCCCCTGCTAGGAGTAGGTTCATCTCTCTGTATCAAAAGACCATCTTCTTTACAAAGGAGGGTTTGTTCTCTGTCCTGGCTTTGGCTGAGAGAAGAGTTCATTTCCTCTGTAGCTAGTATGGGGCTCTGGTTTGGATTTATGCTGGAAATACTGTTGATAATATAGAGATGTTTTTGTTACGAAGAGATGTTTTTCTTGTTGAGTCAATCATGAGATGATGCGCTTGTATCATGATATACAGTTTAATAAGAAAATATGGGGGGTTAAAATGACACATTTACCATGTTTGAGCAGTGAGAGGAACCAGGCAAATGTAGAAGGAGGGTGCTACAGTTTTGTCTCCCTGTAGTGAGACCTGTGGTGCACAATGGGGTTTCCAATAACACAGGTTCCTGTTCGGATGGCGTGCCAAGTTTCCAGCCTTCCTCTACATTTTCCCAGCCCTTTCTCAGGTTTCTTTCACTGAGAAATCCTTTTGTCTCTGCCAACGCTACTCAGATGTATTGAGATGCAGTGAGTAATTTTACCAAGGGCTAATTTTTTACTGAGACCCGCTCAGCAGGCAGAAATGCGAGGGCTCGGGTTTCAGCTCTGCCAGGTGCAGACCCTGGAGGGGTCCCCAGGAGGACAGCACGCAGGAGATCATCTCCTGCACGAGCATCGCATGTTTGGGACTTTAATGATGCCTGATAAGGTCCCTGTCGATATTTTATTTCCTCTTTCAACCCTTCTGTCAGGGTGCTGGTGTGGGCTGGGAACTGCCTGGGGGTCAGGTGCTGTGGGGTCAAGGACAGGAGCTCTCCAGCCAGAAGAAAGGCACTGGGGGGAGCCCGAGCCCTGGGGAATTAGGCACCTCTCTGGGGACAAGGACAGGTTGAGGCTGGGACATGGGCCCACAGGTGTGCCTGGCTCAGCAGGGCACCCATGGCCGGGCAGAGGCTGATGGCCCCACAGTGCTGACATGGGTGCTGGGCCGAGGGTAACCAGATTCAAGCTGTGAGGTGTTACATGCCTGGGATGTGTCACAGAGGAAACGATGTAGAGCTCTCCATCATCTTATGCTTCTGACATTTGACAGAAGCAGCTCAAGGAGACCTCATCTGAGAAAAAATTCTTCTCAAATGTCTAGATATTATTCTTCCAGACTTCAAAACTGAATATAGTTTGACATAAAGGTATAATAATTTTATCTCTTCAAAAAATGCTTCTCTTGTATTTCAAAGGGCTCATATTTAGCACCAGTTTCCAATAACTAACTTTCGTCTGTTTTTAATTATATACTGTAATACAAGTACAGTAAATGTCCTAGGTAAGGAGATTGTATAATACTGCTATTAAATTTGATGTATTTTGCACCCTAAGAATCCACTCTGTGGTCAGAATGTATAGACTTTCTGGAGTCTTTCATACACAGTTTCTGAAAACAATGCTATTGCTCATTGAAAACATACAATTTCCACCTCCTTTTTCTTCCTAACATGTACTAAATAATAGCTGAATAAAATCTTAGTGGTTTAAATTATTAATAAAACAGGGATATAAATCCATACAACACATTTCCTTCAACAGATAAATAGAAAATAAGCACGTATAAGTTGATCATACAGAGGCACTACCACTAATATTTTTACAAAGCCTGTCAGGCCACTTTTCTATTGCTTTAACAAATCTGGTGATTTATTTACTCATCCACATCCTATCTGCAAAAATCTTCAGTTATGAGGGGCACTGTATCAAATGCTTGCTGGGCAGACCAGCTACTGCAGGTATGTTTTTGATGGCCATAGCTAATAAAGATAACTTTTCTTCCCACTACACCTTCTGATTCTGTGCTCTCAAAACCTAGAAGAGATTTTTGTACTTGATTATTCAAGCTGCGTGGCAGCGCTGGCCTTGACTCTGAATTAAAGCCATGGCCAGACTGACCTTGTATGTGTGTATGACATATATACATACTCTTCCATAGTATGAAAAGGAAACATTAACCAAATTAATACAAAAACTCTTTGTTTCAAGGCCATACTCTAGATAGGCATAAGCAGGTTTTTAGTCAGGCTTGTAAAGTATTTTAACTTCTGCAGTACATTCATGTATGCATATGTGAATGTAAATCTGTATTTCTATATTGATTTTTTTTAAAAAGGGTCTTGATATTGCTCTGAACAGAGGAAAGTGGTATTTTTTCAGACATAAGCAAAGAATTCTCTTGGCCAGCAGTGTCCACTAGCATTTTATACATGCTTTCTTAGGGCTAAGACTAGAAAATTTTAATAAATTCTGAATGATCAGAACTTCCTATGTATCCAAAATCATGCAATTTTAACCAGCAGAGGCAAGGAGTTTGATTCCTGAAAAAAAAAACCCAACCCAAACCCCACCCGAAAAATACCCTACTCTCCAACCCTTATTTTTGGCCTATATTTGTATCTTGTACTCTGGAGGCCCACCATGCTGCTTTTTAAAACAACACAGCAATAAATGCATTTGACATACTTCTTTTATTCTCAAATCAAAACAAGTAAGTGTTAAATGCTATTCCAACAGAAAACATTTAACTTACTGCAGCATTTTGAGGTGGCTTTCCAGTTACTGTAATGGGGTCTTCTTCAGTGCCTTGGGATCATAGGTTCAGATGTTTTATTTGGAGGGAGAGGTAATATCCCTGATGAGTCTTTCAAAATGGACCCTAAGAAACATAATTAGCATGCTTAAATAATCTGTATTTTTAAAATACATACGCTGCATTTTCCATGTTCTGCTATCCATTCCTTTGGAAGCAGTTAGCAGAGTCTTCTGCCTTTCCCCTGTGTTTCATGATTTCTTACATAAAATTCATGCTAATTTCTCATTAGACATTTCCCCCAAATAAAGTTTCTCTAGCCATTTATCCCTAGTCACAAACCTTTTGTGAACACAGGCCTGGAAGGGACACTCCTAGACTGGCTTCTCTGCAGAAAACCTTACCACAAGTCATGTATTCCATTTTTAAGCTTGTTGGTCTCTTCTACCCACAACTCCTGTCGTAAGGCAGTTCCAGAACTTCGACTTCCTGATGCTTAGAAACATCCTGACTTCCTTCTTGATTTCATTCATGCTCTGTTTATATCCACTGATTCTGGGCCAACATTTTCCTATAGCTTAAAATAGCTCTTTGCTTCAGCAGGGTGCTAACCTGGCTGCAATCTATGCACAGACAGTAATCATATGCCACTCAGCCTTTCCTCCCTTAAGCAATTTTCATTTTTTTTTAAGATTGGTTGCTCAGTCCACTGAATTCTTTGCACTTGCCTCAGTTAGTATTCTGAACTAGAACTGCACACAGCATTCCAGACACAGTGGTGCTCTCCAGAATGGCTTGCTTCTCATTCTCTACTGAAAATATTCTACAGTCCCACTCTACCATTTAGTTGGCTGAATTATACTAGTGGCTCATACTGACCATACTCAATGGTTAGACTTAGGCACTTCCAATCTATCGCTTCCCCTGGATGAATCCCCCTATCATACCAGAAAATCTTGTTATTAACCTCTAAGGACACGGTCCTCTATTTTGTATTAAATTTAACATAGTTCAGTTACTCCAGGCTGCTAGGTCACCTGTTCTCCAGGAATGAAATCCTTGATACGGCTCAGTGTGAGCAGCAAGGCCTCTTAGTTTTTGCCATCAGCAAGTTTAATCATCATGTTCTTATTTTTTGTGCCATTGCCTTTGTTAAATAAGACTGGGGCAAATGCTGGTATAAGGAGCCCCACTTGAAATCCCTTTCTGGTCTCACAGTGCCTTTTCTAGCAGGCTATTGTCAGCCCTCTTTTAGCCAGTTCTTTATCTGACTTACATTGCTTGTGCTATTTCCCATTTCAACTCAGTCTCATCAGTACTACATTGTCAAGTGCTTTACTGAGATAAAAATGAATTGGATCTACCAAGTTTCCATCCATAAAAATTCTGCTGCCATTAAAGTACACTCATGATCCACCTTTAGTAAACTTGGACTGCATTTATCCCATCTTCCATTTATTTCCATCGTGTTCATTATCTTCAAAATTTGTTTTAAAGCTTTTGTGTTATTGTAGACTAACAGAATGACTGCAAATACATTAAATGTTTATAAAAATAAAAGTGAAGCTTGCTATATAGCCCCACCACAATACAACAGATGGATTAAAATCTCTTACACAAGCCATAAAACTTCATGCCCTAGTTCTTTCATTTGTCAGTAATGCTTTCCCATTTAAGCAAGTTGAGCTCTCCCAGTTCAGCTTCCATGCCATGGTTCTTTTCACTTTGTGTATATTCTCTTCTAGCAGCACACTTAGCTTTGACTTTCTTTTCTGTATCTGTGTCGGTTCTGAAAGCTGCAAAAATTACTCATTATGCTGGGGAATGTGGCTAGATTAAATCTGACCTCAGTGCTTTGGGGCTCCCCCTTCTTTTGGTGCTAGCTGCAATGAGCCTCCTATATTGCTCAATAGTTTTTGCTTTTTGTTTTACTATTTTGCAAGCTTGAGCTCTAGGTTAGGTTTGGCAAATCTTCCTGCACCACCAAGTCTCCAAGCCATGGCTTTCTTCATTCATTCATTTCCTTTCTCCATACCATACAGACTTTTCCCTTGGTTTTACTCTGACTGCTGTGGTGGTTTCTCATCCCACTTCCCTACTTGGAATGTAAATTCCAGACAGTTTTTGCATGGCTAAGGTAGATAAATTCCAGATCTCTGTCATGTTTAAGCCTCTGATTTATTCAGCCCATTCAAATACCTTAATTACAATGTCTAATCTACCAAGATTTGTTCTTAAGGTATTAAAAAAGCTCTCCAAAACATAATTGTTGAAACAGCTTTGTTTATCCTTCCATTTATTTTGGACTTTTCAGCTAGGGGAGATGGAGAAGGGACCACTCTGTTTTAACTTCAAACGCAACCAGCTCTCTCCACATGATTACTACCTATAAAATTAGTCTAAAAGAGTTTGTACCCAGCAAAAAAAAAAATGTTTTGGTTGTCACTTGCATAAATATCTGGGCTGTACTGGTATTAGTAACTCATGTTTTCCACTGTACATCTGCGTTTTTAAATCTCTCCTCAGCCTTGTCAGAAATCTCCTCCATCCCCATGTTTCACCAAAAACTGAGCTGTGACATTGGCAGGAGATTTTCCTTTCTCCCATCTCCAGTTGCAAAACCCCACTAATTTATCTGCCATCAAGATCGCAAACTTTCCTCCAGAGTTCTAGAAAATACCAGTTTATAAATAACATCACATAGGTACCCAGTACTGGTATTGAGAAGTTTTACTACCCAACAACTTGGATAAAGCTTGAGTTGTCACCTCCCTTGCAGAATGCTGATGGCTGTCACTAGACAACCAATATGACAGGCATTGAAACTAATTGATAAATACCCAGTAAAAAAGGAAACCCAAAATGACACCAGAATGAGCTGGAATCCTGCTGCCCTGAGCTATTACATTGTTCTTTTGCCGGAGTGTTGCGAACTCCACTCGGATCGATGTGATCGATGCTGAGCTCGTTTACTGGAACACACACACAGCTTATATAGGTTTCTCTACCAGTACAGGAGTTACATTACCTTGCTGTTGGTTAGATGCTCTGTTCACCCACCTTACACACCTCTCACTATTGCTAATCATTGGTTAAGGCTACACAGTCACTTTGTTCCTTTTTAAGGCAGTTGTTAACATTCTTGCAGTTTCTTACCTCATGAATGGCTTCTGACAAGCTCCTGTTCTCACAGAGATCTGCTCTCCTCTTACTGCACACCGACGTGTCTCTGCTAGCTTCCCCAGGCCTGATTCTATGGAGGTCAGGAATAAACCTGGACGGGCCACAAAACCCACTCCTCTCTAAGTACTTTGCTACAGTTCTTGCAGCACACTGAGGATTATTACACCTATAAAAACACCAACCTAATATACCTAAATTATGGATGGCATCACTAAGTTAATTGGGACTAATCAACTATACATTTACTAAAATGAAATCCACTACCTTATTAGCAGTGAAAGTCTTGTTATACAAACTGCAGTTACTCTGCTGAAGCGCTGTTACTTTCCACCTGAAGAACAACAGTATGCTGCACAACCTTGAAAAGAGGAGAATGCACAGCCAAGTACACTTGGTAAGCACTATAACAGCTTTAGGAAATTTAATTTTCATGTAAAGAACAGACATTAATTTTATTTTTATGGTCCTTCCTCAAAGGTATGACCGTGCTTCTTCCATGCACTTCTTTTTCACCTTACCTGTCCCTCAGTGGTTTCCTACACCCATTAAACTGCATGAAAGCAGTTCTTTTGCCTCAGAAGGCTGGAAGAAACAGCTGTACATGCATTAAATATATAAGGAGGAAAGGTAAGGGTTATGGTAATTCAAACCTAGTTTTTAGTGCAATAAAATAGCTAAGCCAGAATGATTTGAATATCCATGTACCTTCATCACAGTGTGAGTGAATATACATACATATGTGTGTGTGTACAGGGTTTTTTATATTTAATAGCTTATTTTACAAGCATATACAGGAGCAGAGCAGTTTGAATTTTACAGGCTTCCAAGAAAATTGAGTATGTCAGAAATCTGCTTGCTACTCAGTCTGTACCACAAACATGAATATCTACAACTTCATCAAAATGATTGCAACACTCTTCTTTCCCATGTAAACCTCCTGCTATTGGACTAGAAGACCCTCTGAAGGCTCTTCCAAGCTGTCCCGTGCTATGATGCTATATGAGTTCTCCTTCCCTCTAGAATTCTCTCTCATAACCACTAATCCACATCCCGACAGGCACAAAACCAGATGAGAACCATTTGTCAAATAGCTCATGGCCTAAATCTGTCTCACATACATACATATTTGCTTTTAGGTAAACAGACTCAGGATGATCACCACCACACATGACCATTTGCTCACAGCCTGCCAGATACTGTTCCTTTTTCTACACACTCAACACACATTTATCTCACTGTCCATTCCAAATACTCCCTTACTTTCTTTTTTAAATTCCCCTCAGATTCTTCATCACTCTCAGATCATCAGTTCTGTTCAAAGCTGTTGGGCTTTCATCAACCCCAAGTCCATTCTTCCAATGGCAGCCATTAGCTGAAATACTCTCCACCCATCTGGCTAGAAAGAAGTCTGCTTGGCCAGAGGACTTCTCACCTATTTTTACGACTTCACTCTTAGCAGCACATGAAATCCACCCTCACAAATACAAGCTTGGACATATCACTGGGATGGAACCAAGGCATTACCAAGAACTCACCACCACACTCCAGACTAGACCTTGATAGTTTGCAAAAGAAGCATTACATGTTGTTCAGATGGGTGAGGGAATGCCATAAATATATAGGACATGAAAGATTATCTTCTTTTTCACTTTACCTGTCAGTCTGCCTGTGATTACACTCTGCTTTCCAAATACTGTTCATATCTCTGCAAAACAGCAATGTAGAAGGTAGCCATAGTGGCCTTGAGAGGTAAGACCTCTCCCATTACTTTATCATTCTTGAGAGGTCAAGCAGAGGAAACCAAAGCACACAGCCAACACAAAGAAGTGTTCCAGAGCTTGTAATGAGTTACTACATGACTGAAGAAGCCCCCAGAAATTTATTTCTATGACCAGCATTGTTTAATTAAAAAGAAATATGTTGTAATTGAAATCGTATGGAACATTCCTCCTCAAATTCTTCTAAGTTAATGTGTCAATGCATTGACCATACACAAGTAATAAACCAAGAATTCTGCTGACCCCTCTCTACTAAGGAAGTCTCAGTTACCTTTTTGGGGTAACTAGAGTGGTTGTAGCATTTCTTTTTCCCACTGTGGATTAAAACACTGTAGATCTTTCCTCTTCAATTTATTGTGCTGGTGTCATCTGTTAACAAATTTAGGATACAAAGTAGCATAGCCAACCTGAAACGTTTCTTTCCTAGGTGGAAAAGCTTCATTTCTCATTCACATGTCATGTTAACAAACAAAGTATACAAACAATCTTTCTTCTGTTAAAATGTAATCCCACATACAATGTGATCTGATGTGGTTTTTCCTCAGCTCATAGCTCACTGGCAGCACATTCCCTGCAAGACACTCTGACATCGCTAAAGGCTTTAGAAAACTGCTGTAACTATGGTCCTGGTTGATACAGAACATAACAAGTGTTTCCCCTAGAATATTAATTGCTCATGGAAAACAATACTTAGATAACAAAGCTTAGACACACAGTCCATCAATCTTGCATTGTTGATTTTCCCATTTCCCAAAGAAGCATTTCTAACCTTCAGTCACTGCCAGATTAGGGATTGGATTCTTTTCCACTGTCCATTGTTAAAGGAATGAGGAATTTGCAGAGATTAAAAAATAACCTTATCTACAAGTGCAAACCACACTACTGATTAGCCAGAAGCTGGAGAGTTTCTGAGAGATTCAATATTAGACCAGGTAGGCTCAAAGAGAAACCGAGGTGTGTCTGATCCGCAGCACAAGCCTGCAGACAGATCTGTACAGGACCACTGTGGATACCTCCCGACATGTTTCGTCGCTCATCTTTTGAATGCACAGAGCCTTCTAGACTAAAAGGAGAACAAAGGCATTTCCTGCTCATCTAAACATATCAACATCTGCCAAGCCATCTGAGTGAGGTATAGATTCTGTCTGTACACCTAACAAATGAAGCCATAGCTCCCCTTCCACTGAAATGAATGTGAGCTTCTCTGCACCTCTGTCCAAACAGATGAATTCCTCACATGCAGCTCATGGGTGTTGTTCTCATGTTGTCTTGCTTCTGACTGTAGATTTGAAAAGAGTTCATTTTGCTATCTGGGATCTTGTGAGGGGGCATGTTAAAATAGTAATAGAAAAGAAACATTAACCATTAACCTACCCTGGAAACCTGTGAGGCTGGATCCCAGAACTTTACAGGACCAAGGTTGCTCATGATTTAAAATACAAGACCAGAAAAATAATGAATAGCTCCATTTAGCATTGTCTCCTTTTCTCTTCAAAGATGTTAAAAGCTTTCCTTTATTGAGGGAAAAGTATTGGGAAAATTACCCAATAAAATCTCAGTACCCCAAGTGTATTATTCCTCTTGATCAAAAGCCACCAGAGAATTGTGAGGAGGATGTAGAAATAGGAATGAAGTCGGTGCCTAGGGCAACATGAGGTTATCTGAAAAATAACTACAAGGCAGCAAAAGGGTAAAAAAGTAAAAATCCACTGAATTTGTGTAATTTACTATTACTTGTCAAAAATTTCTTGTACAAGTGGAAGAGTATCATTTAAATATGGAAAACCTCTAAAATGCTTCAGTGACAGTTTATTATTCCATCCACTTTAATAAACAGCCTTAGACCATTAATTTCTGTCTGCTCCTTTCATTATTATCCACATTAGACCTGAGCTGTTCGCTGTGTAATTTAGCCAAGCAATTACATTATTATTCCAAACTAGAAATAATGTATTTTATACAGAAAATCCATATAGAAGTAAACAGAAATGCAGCTAACACAGAGATACATACCTGACCATATCTACACAATTTATTAATGAGTAAGAAATTATTATGAATGTTCATCAATATATGCAGAACAACTTCATTAATCTTCAAAGTACAGCCAACCAGGGTAGATATTCTTGTACTGGAAGCAATAAAACAGCACATCTGCATTTCCCAGGTATCGTAACCATTAATTCCTGATACTTAGGAGTGTTCAGAGTCCTAAAAATCCAGATAAAACTGAAATGGTACTCGACCACCTTTGCTACCTAAAGGGTGACTTTTAGAATGAAGTACTTCTTTTGAGCAAAAAGAAAGCATACCATATGCTTACATCAAAATCTTCTGGCACCTACACACTGAAAGGGGAAGCTGCACTCCACCCCAAACTATGTTACAGCCTTTGGCAGAGGCATACAGTAGCCTCGCATGAACTGCGGAATCTCTAAACACTGTCAAAGCAGCCTTCATTTTGGAAGAGCTGCATAAAGCAGGCTCTGCTAGGTTTGTGCAAGTTCATTTATAGAACCCTGTACCTTGGGTTTGAGGGTTGGCATCCCAAATTTGTTAGCCAACAAATCAGTAACAATATACTGGAAAGGAAAAAAACCCCTCAGATGTTGACATGACAGAGGTGCTTGAACAGCCATAATCATTAATGGAGGCCATGTACTACAGTATTGCTACAGAAATATGACCCCTTATGACTTTAAGACCTAGTCTAGAAAGCATCCTATTTTGAAATGCTAAGATCAGGGGTTTTCTTTGGCTGCTAGAAGTAATTACTTTTTATTGCTATTCAGTAAATAACTATTTGAGAAAGGTGAATTAATAGGTCTAGCAGTTGCAGACAAGCCTGGAGATAAGCACATTCAGATAATTAGCACAGTATGTTCATTGAGTTGTCAGGAACAGAGATAAGTTTGGGAGGAGTAAACAGAGAGACTGAAGAGGAAAGGGAGGGAGGCTACCAGTAAGGCTGGATAGAAAACGAGAGCTGCTGAATGCCGTCTGTAAATTCATAGCTGTAACCAAAGAGTTTCCTGGTAATAGGACTTGTCCTTCTCGAGTCAGGAGAAATACAGTATTTTGAGGTGATTCTTATGTTCAGGGATCTCTTTCCCTGGGGTTGCCAGCTGTGTTTAGATAGCCAGATTGGGTAGATTTCTCCAGCGGCGGTTTCTGACATCTTTCTTCTCTACTGAGGAAACAGCTCAACAACCATCAGTTCCTTTACTTGTCAAGGGAATCTTTCTTGCTCCTTGGTGAAGTTCCTGTTCTGTATTTATTCCCTTTGTTTGGATTTCTCTTCCTTTCCAATGATGTTTTCTGCACACAAGGATTCTCACCCTCTCAAGGAAAACCACAATTAGACCTCTCATACGTCACCCCTAGAAGTGACTTTGGAAACCCGATCATCTCCCACCTACCCCACACCGTTTTCCTTCCCCAAAAGTGACACAAGAGGAGGCAGCAGCAAGTACAATCAGGGATTTATTTCTCCACAGTTTCTGGCCCTGTGACACTGTGCCTGTTGGGCAGAGAGCCTTCTGTGGCCACTTCATTTGTAGCTTTTTCCTCATTGAAGCTTTTTCCTCACTGAAGTCGCTGACAAAGATGGCTGGGGAACCTGAGGCTCTGTTGTTTTTCATTCCCAACAAGCCATGAAGTGCACAGTGGTAAACAGCTCCATGAAGCCATCTAGTTTTTCAGAGAGTACTGTGTGTGGTTTGTAATTGTGCAACCCTGCAGTTTTCTAAGTGGTGGATTGGTACTAAAACAATGAGAATACTGTATTCATGTGCTAAAATGAAATAATTCTATTTATTAATGCCATTCCTAAATTATTTTATTTGTAGAGGAGAAAAAGTCTTCCCTCAAATCTCCAGTTAACTACAACCATTTTTCACTTTTTAATATTTCTCAGAGCAAAGATGTTTGGTGACCTTGAAAGCACTGTTTCATTTGAGATTACACCTAATAACAATGCTACAGCTATTAAAATTAGTGGAATTACAGGAGTACAGCTGCCCTGTGCCTGTTTCATGATAAAAAATGGCAGTCATAGCTTAAAGCTTTCCAATACTCCCTCTGCCCCTTCGCTTTGCCAATACAATTGCTTGTAGGGCTTCCTAAATAAGGCTAATTGAAAGGTTGTCAGTGCTAAGTCAAGGAGCTTATTAGATTTAAAAAAAAACAACACTGATCTTGAAAATTTGTGGTAGCACAACCGAACGGGTGGCATGCCACAGACAGAAGAGGGACCAAAAAAGGGAAGCGTGAATACCTCAAGCTAATACTGCTGTTTGGACGGCAGTAAAACAACAGCCTCTGCAAGATCAAAAGCAAGGGCAGGCTCATAACACACAGTGAACCAATTCTCAATTATCTATGATTAGATTATCTACATTGCAGATTATCTGTGCCACAAATGTCAAACCACCTTGCATCCACCATAGTCATTAGCTGAGGCCCACCACTATAGAAATGCCTCTTGCAAAACTGTGCCTGGCCCGGAAACGATACGTGCACCTTCATGCAGAGCCAGAGATCATGAATTGTGTCAAACTAAAGTTGCCTCTGTGAAGAAACAGCTGAGGCTTCTCCCCACCACGTTCCCAGAAGCAGGAGTGACAGCGCACTCTGGTCTCACCCCACCGCTTCACTGCAGAAACAGCTCAAACTCAGCTGGGCTTCAGGCCAACTCCGGCTGACTTCCCGCAGAGACAGCTGAAACGATCCTCAGCATGCAGGATCATGGGAGGCCTTTTAGGTCAGGTGAATACGATACACATGCACCGATCCAGTTTGGATATCTGACCCAACAAACTCTCCAGCAGGGAACCAAGGAGATGGCATTGAAACATCGGCAGCAAGAACCCCGGCCAGTTGCTGGAGGGAAGTATGGGAGCAGAATGAAAAGGCCAGAATGCCATAGGTGACACCACCAGCGAGGCATTTACACTATAAAGTGTTGCTTGCAAAAGAAAACAGGAAACACTACAATCTGTAGGATGTTGAGAAGCACTCCGACTTTGGCTCCGCTCCAGCCTGAGCTGGATGACACAGAGGATCCAGCTGAAGTTAGAAGGCAACTATTCCTTGGATGTCTGTTACAGTGCTAACTCAAAGCTTGTACAGGAGGTTCCTGCGAACTACAGGAAAACAATCACCTCTCAGTGTGGAAGTTCATTTTAGTGCTCGATAGTAGTTTTGCAGCTGATTTCTCTGTATTATTTATATTGCACCATAAATGTATTTACCACTATAGATTATTTTACAAGAATGTAGTTTGCCATAGAAAAGCAAGCCAACTTCTAAGTGAACACAAGGATTTTTACTCTAATGTAATAGCCATCACTTTGCCTTTAATGGATCACCAAAAAGTCAATACTAATTATTTTAATTCTTTGCAAATATTCAGACAAGGTGTACAATTTCATTAGATCAGTTAGCTGCAGGATTTTCATTCATGTGTTTTGTCTGCTCCATGTAAACAATTCCAAGGGAGCCAAACAGGTCATCAGCCTGTTTCTATGTTGCAATATGATATTCTCTAGTAATGATAATTATTGGCCCAAAGAGTCAAACAGCTTTCCACATCTTAAGGCTGGTGCTGTTAGAAAACAAATTGATGAAATTTTATATGATCCCTTTTATTTAGGAAGAACAGGCATAACCTTCTGGTTCATGGAGCACAAAGAAATTCAGATGAGTGGGAGCAATTTATTTACTTGCAGCACCCCGACTCCCTGAAGGCAGTTGTACTATAAGAAAAATCTTCCTTCCAGCATTTCTGAGGCCACACAGAGAGAATCAGAGCTGCTTTCAGATCACTTCCTCAGTTCTGAAATGATCCTCAGAAATAATTCTCAGAAAACCAACTGGATTGGTTTACCCTCTTAGTGCCTGCACCTGCATGTGACCCAGCACGAGTACATTTTCTACTGCCTGTTATCTAAATCAAAGCAAATTTGAATTATTTCTTCTAGTTTCTGAAAGGAAAGCATCCCTCATGGATGCTACTTTGAACATAATGGTTGGACTGTCCAACACCCAACACAGTTGCATGCTCTTCAGACTTTTTCTTTTTTCATACTGTCCAACAAATCCCTTTGGAATCAGATGAGTTCTCTTACTTAGCCAGACATCACAGGCAATCCCATGTGGCTGTCCACTGAAGCCAAGAGAATTACTGCAGGGATGCGTTTGGCAGTACAGCATTTTGAACCGAGTTCCCTTTAAGCAAGAAATCAGCACAAATGTACAAATCTGGCTTGGTTGAAGGTTCTGTTTTGCAGCCATCTGTGCAGGCTTTTATTGTTAAACAGGAGTAAAACAAATCCTGGACTAAATGATACTCATTTATATATGCATTTAGGTTAAAAAAAAACAAAAAACAACCACATAATTAGGAAAGCTGAAAATAACTAGAGAAAGCAGTTGTGAATTATTAGGAAACCCAGAAAACATTACGTTTCAGGAAGATACTAAATATCCATCTTAAGACATGTTGACACTGCAAATTAACATTAGAATGCCAATATGATTTTTTTAAGCTAAAAGAGTCAGCTGAAGGCAGTTTACAGTGTGTTGATTTCTCAGACAAAACACGAGAACTGAAATGTTACCTCCTTGGTAATGGTACATAAAATCTTCTATCATTTTTGTAGAAAAAGTAATGTACTCAATTACTGTTTGCCAAATCAATGAGTAATTACATGGTGAAACATATTGCTACAGAAACCCACTGAGGTCAAGAACTGAGTAAATTCTAAAAATGTACATGAATAACAAACTACCCAGAGCTGCATTTGTTCACAATAATTCTGGAAGGCTTACTACATGCCATACCTCAAATTGAAGAAAATCCCTTACTGTCACAGTTTAGAATACAGTCTTTTATAGAGACAGTCTCCTGTGACCTGCAGTGAGTACTGGGTTCAAGGACCTGATCTTGCCATAGCTGTAGAAATATGCTGACCCAGTGAATCACAAATCTGGTCCAGAATAGTATTTTCTATGTACCAAGCTCTGAGCTTCCGTTGACATTCCTGCTGCTTGGGAGCTAAAGAAAGCAGCATAGATGCCAATTTCAGTTACTCTTTTGCCATTTTGCTTTATCAGTAACAACCATTTTAAGGATGAGGGCATAAGTAATGACACTATTTTTTTTCTGAAATATGTTTCAATTTATGCAGTCAGAGGGGTTTTTTTCTAAATGCAGCTTTGCAGAAAAATTTGATCTACATTCTGCTTTCACTCCTATTTGGGACCAGCTTCTGATCAGTTTAAGTAGAGGAATGCAGTGAGAGGTTTTAAGCACTGAAGTGCTCTCAGATTCAGACAAGATAAAGATTTCTGTTAATTAGCGACATTACTTTTGCTTTTTTAACACTCTTTAAATTGCCAGGCATGGCACAAGTGGCAGATACATACACCTGAGCTATGGAGCAATCATCACTGCAACAGTAGTACCAGGCAGTCACTAAAAATTCACACTGCAAAGTCTCCCTGTCTCCAGTAAGCTCTGGCAAGCTCTGAAACAAGTGTAACCCCTGGGTGAGCTTCTCTATACCTGGAGTTGTGTATGATCTAGACCAACTAAGACTAACCAGCTGATGTGCTGATTTGCTGACATCCAGGCCAGCAGCTCTTGCCTCTCCACCATCACCACCCCTGCTGCAGGAGCCTAGCCAGAGCCACCTTTTTCAAGACTCTTGGCACAAGACAAAGTAGGAAATGGGATATGGATGAGGTGAAGGTAGATGAAGTAACAAAGCTGGCTTCCTTTCGTGGGCATGAAGGAGTGAAAACTTGGGTCTTCAATATGTGATGCGTGGACACAGGTGCAGAAGTGGTGTAAGAGGGCAGGTGTGGAAGCACCTATAGTCCTACACGTCCACAGAGACCAGTCTGGGGACAGAGGTCTGATGCTACCAGTTGCACCAAAGGCTTGCCCCTGTCTAAGGGACTAAGCCTGAGAGCCCCTGCTCTGTATCAGCCTGTGTTGTTGTCATGGAATCTATGCTAGAATGGATAACAAACAAGTTAAAATTTAAACCTGGGAAGTTAATCACATGTTGTGACCGATCAGCACACCCCCACAATGGAAGAAGGCTCGGAGCCATAAACTCCTGCCATAAAACCTGTGACAGAATTAGTCAAGCAATTAGAGCAACGGGGTACTATAGGAAAAAACTCACTCACCATTTAAAAGCCCAGTGTGGCCACTTAAAAGCAACAGACAGGATAATGGCACATGACTATCGACTACAGAGCTTTAAATAAAGCAACTGGCCCTTTAATAGCGCCTGTTCCCAGCATAGTAGATATACACATGCTCCTCTGTGGGTGGGAGTGTTAGCTACAAAAGGTATGGTCTTTATGATCCCAATACAAAAGCAAGACAAACCACAGTTTGCATTTACTTGGGGTGGAAGACAATACACCTTTTATCGCCTACCTCAAGGTTTTCAACACGGCCTCAGCACTGCCTGTGCCATGTTAGCTGAACAGCTAGACTCGGTCATCCTCCCACCTGAAGTAACAATTTTGTAATGTACAGATGATAACTCTAACTGAAGGACATGATGAAGAAACGGTTCACCCAAAAAACCAGCTGAATGCTATCATTCAGCATTTACAAGAATTAAATATTAGCAGCCCTGACTTGAAATGTCAAGGAACAAGTAAAGAAATTGCATTTTTAGGTACCTGATGGAAAGGAGGACAGAAAACTGTTTCCAGAACAGAGATATAGGGCATTCAAGCACCTTCTGATAAAAATGGGAGTTACAAGCTTTATAAGGAGCTTTTGGGCTGTGGAGATCATGCATTCCTGGATTTGATATTTTTGGGGCATCTCTACAATGTGCTGAAGAAAAATGCAATCATTGACATGAAATGGTAAATGTTTTAAATGATGAAATTTCACTAACCAATCTATGGGACCCATCAACCCTGCACACCCAATTACGCTTCATCTAGGCATAGGTTATGAGGGCTATCAATGGGGATTACAGCAACAAGATGTGCCAAGGAAAGGTAAATTACTCTGCAAAACTCATCAAGTAGATTGTATTGGTCCTTTAAAGTGAACACCTGAAGGCTGTAAATACATCCGCACAGGAGTAGAAGCAGCGGTGCAGGGAATAGGCACCCTACTCAAGCGGCGACTGCTCCAGCAATCATTGCTGGTTTAAACCGGTGGTTTGCTGCTCTTCCCTTGCCCAGAGAAACACAGTCTGATAATGGATCACAATTTTAAAATAAAGAATTACAAAGGAAAATGAGTATGTGATTCTGAAGACACTACAGGGGGTAACAAGAATAACTGGGGCTTGGATTATGTTTGAGAACTAGATGTCTTTTTTCTTGCAGGAAAATAAAGGGCTACCTTGTCACCATGGGAATAGTGACAATGGGAACACATGCCTGAGACCTGTCTCTTAATAGGCTCTGCCGTTCCGCACTGCCCTTGGAACAGCTCAGGTGTTGAACATCGGTTGCATGTTGCTCCCAACTTTGAAACTAGTTAGAGGAAGAATACTGTCTGCCTTGGCACCAAGTCAAGGATTGACAGTAGCTGATAATGCTACAGCAATATTATTTAAAATTAACCTGCCTTTAACTATAGGTAAATGATTTTAACAACAAAATGAAGTGGGTACTACAGACATATAAGGCAACAAATCACACCTTAATGGCTTGTAAAAATTGTGTTCTATTTTCTCCTTGTGTTGTGACTTCAGTACACTACCGTTTCAGTCTTCTAAATGAAAATGCCACGTAACACCAAATGTATCAAAGACATTCAATTTGATAATAAACTTTAAACTCTCCTGTGGAGTATCTAGAAGAACCTGGTCAGAGGGTACTGGACTCTGACCCATATGAAAACATGGTATTAGGATCAAGCAAGACCAAATGGCAGAGAAAACTCTTCTTCCAAGTGGGAATTAACTGAAAACATGAAGACTCTGTGCTTACACACAACCAATTATGCTCACATTTGTGCTCAGTACCTTTTCCCAGTGTGAGGGTAAACTCTGTATCACTAAATGGAGAAAATGCAGAGTATTTTCTAGTACAGGTACAACTCAGAGAAATCACACATGCTCCTAAGTGTTTTGGTGCTACCAGATTTTCTAGCAGATGGTAAGGCTCTGCAAAACTTATTTGCTTAAGTGCTCCACTACAGTATCTGATGGTATCACAACCAATTAGTTCAAACATTTTCCTACCTCACCTCAATCTTCTCAAAAACAAAGTAATAAGGTCTTCCTGAGGAATCCTTTTCACCTAAAAATAAATTTGCACCAGTTAAAAAGAAAATAATGTATAATAATACTTGATGTACTAATTATAACACTTGTGTTCTTGTGCATTTTCTTGGCTGACCCAAAAGTCACTTATCAAGTTTATCTGACATCAGCTTTTACAAAAATAGAAAATAAACCCAACCAAACAAAAGAGCATCATTTTAGCAACTTTAATAGCTTTGCCAAACTTTAATCACTTGGGTTGAAAATTTCCATGATGACTGTCTGCCTTGGCCTGTAGAAACTTCATTCAAACTTGTTCAAAATAATACTCTAATAATTGCAGCTACAGAAATCCTGTATAGAAATTAGGAATTTTGTCTTTCGAATAGGGCTTGACTAGCTTGCAGCAAATACAGCATAGTCATACTCCAAACAAAGAGGCTAATGCAAATTCTGAACAACTATTCACTCAATAGCAGCATGTAACCTGAATGCTGAATCAGACAGTTGTTCCAAAGAAAAAAATAACACATGATGATGTTATTCAAGGGTGTCCTATAATGTAAACAGCCAACTTCAGTGCTTCCCAGCTTCTCCATGCTTGAATTTAACAACTGGAATGCCTTTATCTGACTGTGTGTTTACATCTGCACACTTGCATGCATACATAAATGCAACAACTGTGCCTAACAGACAGAAACAATGAGTCAAAATGCTGCAAGTTTTAGAAAAAAGAACACATTACCCGGAAAGGAAAAATTCAAACTATTCTCCCAATCTGAACCTGCAGTTCCATATTCAGTTATTTGGTAGTACCACTCATGCTCCATGAGATGGCAGACCTGCATATACTTAACAGATGTTAGTGTAATGCCACTGCTGTAAATACATTGCTTTTAAAATGGTTGCTTTAAATGGATGCTGCATGGTTTTAGTCAAAATGTTTTGAATGTGATATATTTAGAACCCTAACAACTCTTCTTACTACTCAGTATTACCTTTCCTATACTTACTGATGGCTTTGGACAGGGCCTACATAAGAGCACCCATTTTTAAAAAAAATGAATAAAAAAAAGAAAAAGCAGCATTATCACACAGTTGATTGATTTGGAATCACCTGAACTTGATCAGTATAACTCTCTAAAAAAAAAAAAATAGTCATTGGCATTTATTCCCACTGATTCATTCTAGCTACTTGTGCTCCAAGTAAGTAAATTCTTAGAATGTAACTGATGTCCTGAACACATTAAAGTTCTTCAGTTTATCTTTTAAGCAGTCTGCTTTCCAGGAGACTGTTTGGGGCAACAATGATTTACTTCTTAACCCTGAAACTGGTACATTTATTTCCCAATGAAGAACGATGTCACTTCTAAAAGCTTTTTTTCAGGTACTCTGACACCAACATAGCTCTATTATTTGTACGGTCATTAGAGTAAATTAATACAACAAATTGGCTTTATGACTAATGTGGACGTTTAAGGCTGTTCTGGAGAACACTGTGCAATATCTTTACCAGTGTTTTATACCCATTTCCTTTCCATTTGTTAAGACCTCAAGCTGCTTCAGACCTAAGATTTTAAAATGTGAATTTTTCAAAAACGCTATCATACTTTAAATGACCAAGAAACGGAATGAGCTTGCAATCTCACTTTTATATTTCACTTTAACAAACTCTCACTCATAAACGTTGTAATTATAATTACACAGGCATATAATTTTCCCATAAAGGTTTCACTGCACTTGTTCCACTTGGCTAGGACTACAAGGGAAAGCGGCTAGGTTGTTTTTAATATGTTGAAAGAATTCTTTGGAAAAAAGACAGTAAGAAGTGTTCATGCCAGCAGGAAAGCAGTTTGTACTCTGTAAGGCTGTGAAAAGGAAATCACGATAATTTTAAAATAAAAAGTGTTCTACTTCCTAGTGAGCAAACGGAATAAAGGAATCAAATTGCCACATAATTTAACTCAAAATCCTTCCAATAGCACATCAGGAATGTCATCCTGAAAACTGTTGTTAGGAAGAAAACTTTCACTAGGGTAAAAAAATTGGGCCGTTATGTTCATATGCAAATTTGCAATTTTTTAATATGTAAACATGCTCTTTAATAACTGCTTAGCAGTCAAACCTGATTTAAAATAACTGCTCCCCCTGACACATTCACAGACTTCTTGCTGACTCACTCTTCAAGAATGGGATTTTGAAAAAGAGCAACAAAACACTCCAGTAAAAGAAATGCTGAAGAATTTAGATAATATTATGAGCGCCTGTAACCCAGTTCTAAGTTTACATGGTTATTGTATATAGCTTTGCAGATGTGCAGTAAGTTTTTGCTGGTTTGGAACTCCCATCGATTTTAAAACCGTCTTGGAAGCCTCTTCCTAGTGCAGAGGCGGCTTTGTTTGCTTCTGGTTTATCTGTGTTTATTTCAATTATAGACACATAAAAACCCCCTAAGTGGTTACAGCACGTCTACAGCTCCTTATACAACAGGGCTGTGGCAGGTTTTGGCCAGATCCAAGGGGCCTGAGACACCCAAACGATGTCCAGAAGTCCCAGATGGAGGCAGGCCAACCTCGCATGCCTCCGCACAGCTTGGCACTTCGGGACCCGCTTTGCAGGAGCATCTTTTTGTGTTGAAAGACTCTGCAGTGTTTCAGAAAGCTATTTAAGAGATCACTCATCGCTTTACCGTGCGTATCTTCCTCCGACTGTCACTCAAACTGTCACTTGGAGCCGCAGCCCAAGAAACGCTTCTCACCCCCGACAGCGGAAGGGCAGAATAAGCGGATTTGTACTGCCACGTTTTGTACCCCTGGCATCCTGCGGTACGGAGATGGAATGAGAAAACAGGCTTTGTCCTTCTGCTGCTTTCTGATACAGAAACCCGGCTCTGAAGTGGCAACTGACTGAGGGAAAGGCTGGCCACCTGCCAAGCAGTTGCTATTGCTGCAAGCTGCAGCGGCATGAAGAGGCGGGAAATCTAGCGCTAGGGTTGTCGAGACTGCCAGGCAGGGCCAACAGCGCTACGGACCTCGCCAGCCTCCGCGGGCGCGGCTAGGGCCAGGCTCCAGGCAGCCGCCGCCATGCCCGCGGCCCGCTGCCGCCATCCCCACAGAAGCCCTCCAGTACACGCACTCCAGCATCTTCACTTGACGCATTGCAGGTACAACGCAACCAATCAGAGAGGCTGACTCTTACCAGCTAACCATTGCAGAGTCCCTTTAGCCAATCGGGCTTTCCTTGACAAAGTGCTGCCTCAGATGCCTCAGCACCGCTTCCGTCAGGTGCCGCCGTGCCAGGATAAGGTAACCTTCCGCGAGAGGATATAGGCCCTGCCGCCAGCGAAGGCGCAGGCGAGCGGCTGGCGATTGCCGGCTGCCTGCCGAGGGAGGCAGCTTAGCGGCTCTAGGGTTGCTTCCGGCGGCTCAGCCGTTCCTTCTCCCGCGCTGGCGCTGTGGAACCCGGCAGGACGTGGAGCGCCGCCGCCTTCCCTCAGGCAGCGAGCGGCCGCCGCCCTGGCCGAGCGCTGCGGGGTGCCCGCACAGCTCTCCCGCCCGCACCGCTCTCCCGCCCGGCCTGCTGCGGGATGGGGCGGGGGAAATGAAGTTTCACTCGAGAAGCTACAGCAGGCTCTGGAACGCAAGGCGCCTAGTGCTCTTCTGCCTGGGCCCCTGCTGCTGGGTACAGTGATAATCGCCATCAGCAGTCCCTAGCGGAGGCCCGGAGAGGCAGCAGAGCCCAGCCGAGCCAAAGCCTCGGCTCAGGCAGGGCGTGAGGTGGCACCGACGGAACTGCAGGGCTCTCTGTGCCAAGCGGGCAAATGGCATTTGCGAGAGACACAGCTAAGAGCCCTGCAGTAGCTTTCAGTTCATGGTGTCAGCCACGGCACCTCCCAGGGCAGAACCGCAGGGCCGAGTGCACAGCACCAGGGAGAAATGGCAACCCCCCCCTCGCGAGGGGCAGGTGATAAGGGAAGCTTATCAAAGGGGAGGCTTTCCAAATCACCTAGATCTCTTGTGCCAAACTGAAGTCCTTAGCATGTCAGCAGTTATTCCTCTATACGCTTCCTTTGAGGTGCTTAGTTAAAAATCCACACCCTTCCCCATACCAACAGACCAAGTGGTACGCTCAGAAGCACAGGTTCAGATGAAGCTGTCTTCATGTCAACACAACGCTCGGGTTGCTGTCCTGGAACAGGGGTGTAGGAACCCTCACGTTATGGAACATCCAGCTGCAACAACCTGCACAAAGGCCTGGTGGGTAGATCTAAAGAGATTTGCACTCTGATGGATGCTCCCTGGCTCCACAGGAGGCTGAGGGATTGATGTGAGGGTATCGGGACAGCCAACACTCTTAACTGTAACATTTTTTGCAAGAACTAGATGACTACTTGGCACCCATGGACCCATCACGGAAGAGAGTTCATTTTTTTGCAGAAGCTTGTGGGCCAGCAGTATGTCCCTGAGGAGAGAACAAGATGAGACAAACTAAAGAAAGAAGTGGGAGGAGGAGTAGGAAGATATCTATGTTTAAGTGATTTAACCCCATAATAATAATAACAACAAAATAGTCTATTTTGAGCCTTTTGATTTTTGCTTATTTGATGCTGAATATCTTGTTTCAGTTATATTTTAGTTAAGGAGATTGGTGCTCTGTAAGCACCTAAAATAGAATATGGAGATAGAGACAGCAGAAGCAGAATGGATGCCAAAGTGAAATGATCTGGAGTGCTGAGCACTGCATCAGCCCACACACAGGCCCACCCCAAGGATAGTGATGCAGAGAAGTCTTAGATGGTGCTCCCTGCTTGGAAAAATGATGTCAGTATTGGCAGACCTGAAACCAAACTGAAGGCTAACCAAAATAAACTCATTAAATGTACTTCCCTTCTATAGGGCATAAAAATCCCATTCTCAGTGCAGTGCACCTTTGTGTTAGGCTTGTGCTCTTTAACAACGCTGCTGACAGTTTCACAGCCTGCGTGTAACAGTGCACTTACTAAATATAAGTACTTCATTAGCATCTAGCATACTTCTGCTACCACAAAAATAATAACAAATAGCCATACTGTGGGGAAGGTCAATGCTGCTTGCCAGGAAAGGTGTGCAAAAAGTGCTAGGTGACTGGGACATACCAGATTTTAGACATATTCTTATCTCACAGAAGCTGACAGCCTCAGAATAAGGCACGCAGAAGAGAGATTTAATTAGGTAGCTGATGTGAACTGTACCCTCACAAAAACGTTGGGAAGAAAAGCAGGCCCCGTGGGACAACTCTATTTCCCAGCTTTATGAAGAAAGATGGGTTTTCTTGGTACTGTTTCTGGGATTCCAACAATGGTTTGAGGCACTTTAGGATGGAGGCACATGCTTACTCCGAGGGTCAGAGATTTTAACGAGGCTGGACTTCACACATGCTAGTGCCCCCGCAGGTAAAAACCTAAAGCCCTGGACAAGGAACTGATCAAAGCGAAACCTCAAGGGGTATATCAGAACCTATATTCTGGAGGCATCAGATGTTCCTGTTGGTTAAAAAAATTCTTTTCACTGAAAGACTTGCAAAAAGACAAGCTCTCAGTAGAGGATTTCCTAGGTAGCACCATGCCAGGTTCCCAGGGGAGAGGCAGTCTGTTCGCTCTCCGGCAAGAGGCTGCAGAGGTTGGAATTTATTTTCACAGTTTCTGGGGACCGATTGTAGAAATTAATCTTCTCTGACTGTTGAAATACTTAGAGGGTTTTCCCCCCAAAAAAATTACCAGGCAGTTGGAGAAGCTATTTCGTTAGCAGGTGGGTTTATTATTGATGCAGGTAAAACCACCACAAAATAGCTGTATGAAGGGGTATAATGATTCCATAGCTTTCTTCATGTACTTAAGACAAATGGAAGAGTACTTAGCCTGGAGATGATTCTGGCTTCCAGCATCTGTAATTTGGGATGTCTGTATAATACTTATCACCTCAGGCCAGCTCCATAGTATGATGTGTTAGAATACTGGATGTCTCTTGGATGGAAGCATTTGACGTCTAAGGTGGGTTTGATATTGTAGTTTCTTATCACTCAGGTGGGTTTGATATTGTAGTTTCTTATCACTCAGGTGGGTTTGATATTGTAGTTTCTTATCCCAAGGAATCTGACAAACTGATAGGAACTCCTTGTTTCAGGTATGAGAGAAAGGAAGAGAAGAAATTCCTAACTGATGCAAATTAACATGGATTTATTGACTTCAGGGCATCTTTACAGTTGCTGAAGATCTGTACCAGAAATTATGGTTCTGATTTAAAATTATGATCACCTGAACCATGGATGTGGAGTTGTTGAATTTACCTCTAGCTATAGCATGAAGACGTAGGACAGCCTTACCTGACCAAAAGATTTATTTATTTTTAATAGACCTAGTACAAAATTACAATTTGGGGTGAAGTAAAGGAGACTTGGCCATCAGAGGATGTGTCTGTGGGTTTTACATGCCTGTCTGCCTATGTCATACATAATCTCATATATATATATATATATATTCATTAAATTTAGCTGGGATTTTTATTGCAAAATTAACTTCCCAGTTTGCCCCACAGGAATATTCAGGTGAAAATGAATCACTCATTGACAAAGGAGAGGTGTAAAACCCAATGGAAACAGCTCATTTAGTAATTTCTGTTACGTAAAAAAGCGATCCTAAGTAACTTTGAAGGGGGTTTTTCCATGTTAAATAGGACAAACTGAAATGAGAAACAACGGTATTGATGTTGAACAAACTGATTTCCAACCTTTCTTCAAGCTTTAAATTCTGAAGCATATTTGTTTACCATTGTTTATTATACCATCATAAGCTATATATTGGTTCAAAATCTGTAGCTAACAGCAACAGCTGTTCAGTTTTTATCTATTAGTTCTAAGACTGAAATTGGAACCTATAAAGTAAACCAGTTCTTGGCCCACTCAGTTTTCCAGAATATTCTCAAGAAATGAAATGCAAACTCAAGCCATATTAATGAGATGAATCTAAGAAGTGTTTTATTGTTTGTTATACCGTATCACTTAAAATTTTGAGGAGTCTATCTACAGAAATAAGAAACAGAACATCATTAGAACAACTTTTCACGTACATATCTTTCTACATAGAATATTTAAAATATATATTTGTGGTAAAAACACATTACTTTTCTTTGACAGATGTATTGACTAGAATGATCCTCAGGGAACATAGTTCATATACATGCATCCAACAGTGACAGAGACAGGCTTAACAGTGTTCTATAAAAATATCAAAATACTTTGCAAACACATCCATAAATATTCTGTCCTCTTGTGCATTTGATTCTTGAAAAACAGTGGCTACAATTTGGCTTTTGTCCGTAACAACACTAACGATCACAAAACATAAACAATAGAAAAATGGAAGGAGTAACTTCTGTTTATATCATGAATCATCCAATGTTTACCTTCCTATGAAACTGGCAATTACAAAAAACTGAGAAGGAAAATTCTACTTTCACATATTCCAATCATTATAGGACTATGAAGAAAGGTGGGGTTTTTTATAAGGACTGTGTGGAAAAAGTTTTGTTCTTTTTTTCATTTATTTTAGATTTCAAGTGTAAAAAAAAACAGAGAGAAGCAATTTGAAAACACTTGGTTTCAAAGAATTATTTTGTCATGTTGAATCTTCAAGGTGTATGACTGCAATTATGTATGGGAGCAGGCCTGTAATTCCCATCTGTGCATGCCTTTTTAAGATAGGATCTTTCAGGTTCCCAAATAAAACTGTCTTAAGTTTAAAACCCAAAGCTTTTAAAATTATTTGTCCTTAAAGGATGGCCAGTTTACTTAGTTATGTAGAAAAGGGTTCACTAATTTAATTGCAATGTGTAAATAGTTGAGTTCTAACCAATGGTTAAATCAGCTTTATATCACCATGTAAAACTTCACAAGACAAGGCACTCAACCTAGGTAGCAACTATTAAACCTAGGTAGCAACTATTACTCAGTTACATAGATGGCCTTCTAACACTTCATGCTTGGTGAAAATCTGTAGTTGTATGTGATTTTTGATACACAGGAGTGGGAATGAGGCAAATAGAAAGAAATCAAGAGCATATAAGAGACTGGGGAGGGGTTTTTTCTCTCCGTCTCAAAGATTAAACAGTAATCTATAGGAATGTGTACGTTCCCATTTAAAAAAAGAGTTACCAAGTCTGGAAATTTAAATGTTAATATTGAAGCAATTTTTATTTTCACATCTTGTATAAATGTGGTCAAATTCAATTCCGTTCTAGCTTTTTATTTCAATGGAGTTCCACCCACTTATTTGCAATCTTAGTGAAGCTCACAAGGGTATTTTTATAAGGATACTGGCTTAGATTTTTCACAGCTGCCAATGACATTTAGAAACATTAATTTCGTTGGAAATAGCCTCCCAAAAAAACACTGCCTGTGCGAACAGAATTTTATAGAGGGTAAAAGCTATTCTGATATACCAAGAGAATTCCAATTGACTTGAAAAGCAGTACAACGAATTCAAACCCAGTTTGGGTAGCTTACACGTGTAACTGGCACCATTATAGCCATGAAAACTAATTATGAATTTGTTCCAGTTGCACAGATGTTGCACGCACGTATATACTTGATTTTGGCTTCTTATCCTTCTAACTTATTACAGACTGGTTATCTATGCTTATCACCATAATATCAGCCTCCCAGCTGTGCATTAAATAATATGACAAACTTCTGTCCATCTGTTCTCCCATCCATTCTCCCAGGGCAGTTGTCTGTGAAATGTTTCAATTTTTGATTTAAAAGAAGCCAAATATATACATATAAAATATGTGGAAACAATTTATATGTGTGAGACCCTGCCCTTCAGTGCATATGTTAACAAAGCCAAGGTTACACCGTGCATGTAAGTAATATGGGTTATTATTCTTCTGGGAATTATTATTCTTAACAGAATTCCTCTCTGTATCTCTGGCCAGTCTAAAAATATGCAGAAACACGGACTAACACTGTAATCTTACTACCATGCTAAGTCAACATTTAGAAAGGTACTACTAGGTAGAATGGTTGCAAGTCTTTCACTGCAACAAATAAATTTTCAAAATTTCCTTTTGTTAATATTACAGCTTAAACACAAGTCAACAAAAGCATGCTGAGTGTCAAGAACGGAAAATAGCTTAGAACCATAAATCTATCCCATCATAAATTCATCCTAATAGCTATCACACAGCCCTTTTAGTTCATAGAAAAGCTCTGAGCAATGGTCTGGAGACATCCTCTAGTTTTAGGCACAAACAGTGAGTAATTCCATGGCCCAGTCCAGCTCCCACTGACATCCAGGAGATTCTGAACTAGGCTGTAGAATATCCTGGCAAATCAGTTGACGTTGTATGTCATTGGAATGACAGGGGCATTTCTTGCCTGCCCACAACCGAATGTAAATTTCAAGGGAAGAAAGAATACTGACCAAAATCTAGCTGTACAATTGAGTGCAAATTTACAAGGAGCAGGCAGATGCCAGTTTAGATGAGGTTTTTTCTAATTAAGTAAGCAGCAAAACATTAGTATCCTGTTTTGTTTACATTTTTCACTGCCATATGTCAAATTAGGAAAAAAAAATCCCCTTAGAATTTTATTGTGGAGCATTAGCTGTGAAATATTTTCAAACACAGAATGATGCAATTTAACAGAAACTACTGCAGAGCCTAACTGTGGCACCCTAATTGATCATCCTGAAATGTTTCTTAAATAAAGCAAGATAACTATATTCCAAACTACTTTAAAAAGTAACTTTATTTTCAAGCTCCTATTTAATAGAAACAAATCAGCATAAACCATCAAGGGTTAGCAAAAATATACAAAGTTAAAAGAAAAAAAAGAAAGAAATAGGAATAAACACACAGCAATCCTTCTACTCAAAGGCCCTGCTAATCTTTGGCAACATTCATTGAATGTGACTTGAGTAGCTTTTTACTTCACATTTCCAAGTTTCTTCACCTATGTCTGAACACTGTCATGCTGATAGTCCATAAAATAATGCTGGCCGTTCATAGAATAATCTATATAAATTTTAATTACTTGTCTCATAGGCTTTCCTCGACAGATCATCTAATCATTTCACTTTTGAACCAAGTAAAGGTTTGGCTCAATGGAAAGCATACTACATGACTTAAAATGAGCAAGACTGAAATAACGCACCTCTCACATTTAAAGGTTGGTAAGATTATTCTCCTGATAATACCTTCAGCCTTCCACACTAGAAACATTTTGACCAAAAACCATGAGACTGCCTTAGCTATATACCTTTGCAAGATAACTGTACGAATTTCTTAGCCCAATATTCACATAGAACTCAGTGTTTCAATAATGAGATCTCACAATGAGGTGAATGATTTTTGCACAAACCTTGTTCTTCACACATCCCTGTGAGACTCAGGGAGTTCCAAGATTAACTTAGCCATGCAAAAGCTCTTGTACTTCACATCAATCAAACATTGTGCCATGTTTTTCAGAAAGAAATTAAGCTGGGAAAGTAAGAGCTGAAAATTATTGGTCTGGTTTGAAAACAAAAGATCAACTTCCATTTTCTTCCATAATGGGAAAAAAAATAATTCCAACCTCACTACTTAGTAGCTTATTGTTTTGGTTTTGTTTTTTTTTTTAAAAGTGTATTAAAAATGGGAAATTGGGCATTCTGCATCTAAAATGGAAGCCGTCTATAAACCTGTAATTTGCAGACTAGCCAGCTGCAAATCAGTTTTCTGACACCACTTCAGATACTAGTGGCTAAACAGATGTTGGGATGGTTTGGGGACCAAACTGTGACACACTGAATATGTTATGTTATTTGCTATGAGAAATCCTTCTAGATTGTAAACAGGTAACTGTGGTGTTTGCCAACCTATGACTGCGTTCCAGAAAGGCAAGCAAATAAATTTTAACTTCAGTGGCAGCGCTACTGAAATTGTTAAACAAACAGAACTCATCTGGTTTTGTCTTAATTTCAAAGACTGAAAGTATGCATAATTTTTCAAAAATAGAAAAAAAATGTATTTTAAAAGATTATGCTATGCTTGAAGCAGACCATCAGAACTAGGACAACACTGGAAATACAGAGAGAGGCCCCCAACTAAAATTCCTTGAACTACAAGGAAGCTCAAAAGCTGAGGGTACCTGCCATGCACAGAACCAAGAATCCTTGATTCCCTGTTGGGTCCATGGTTGTGCTCCCGTATCTACTGAAGGAGGTGCAGTGCCAATGCTACAGCATCCACCTGGGTTATTATCAGTTGGTGGACAAGATCCCCAAACCCAGAGCAGAGAGAGTGAAACTAAGAAAACGTTTGACATCAGGACATGCCTTTGCTGCCTCTCATTTGTAGGCTACAGCCATTCTGCTGAGGAGGGGATGGAGTGATGTGTCAGCCGTAGACCATCTGATTCTGGTTTGAATTTTGCCATCCCCTAGATTTTGGTGCTAGAGACCTACGATTAACAGGGGAAAAAAAAAGGCAAAAATAGGCAGCTTTGCTCTCTTCGACGTACCAGCTGCACAGGCTCTGTCCTACGCCCCTCGTCGTTCAGGTTTCCCCCAAGAATGTGCTTTATGAACGCAACCCCCACCCCCTCACCCCCCCTGCCACCATCCTCCCGCTGCCAGGTGCCGCTCCGGGCTGCCCGCAGGCCACCGCACCGCCGGCGGGGATGCGGAGTAGAAAAAAAAGCACAAGCACCAACTCAGCCGAGAGTCCCCTCGCCCTCGGGGGTCCCAGCCTCGAGAGCGGCGAGGGGAAAGGCCTCGACGCAGGGCCGGCAGGACCGCGGAGGCTCCCCGCAGTGCCAACTCGCTCTCCGCCGGCCCGGCCGCCCCCGGCGGTGTCCAGCGTTCAGCGGAAGATGGCCACTGCCGGGGGCAAGCTGCCCTCAGCCCTCGGCCTGGGAGCAGGGGTGGCGGGGCGGGGAGCAGCCGGCGGCGAGCTGTATCCGCGTCGCCCCAGAAATGCGGCCTGTCCCTCGGGTGGGGGCTGCTCGCCTGTCCCCGTGTGGCTCTTACCTCAGGGGGCGAGGAGACAGGGGAAGGGGAGAGGAGCGCGGCGGCCGCCGAACACCACTAGGCTGGAGCCCTCCGCGGCCCCCAGTCCCTCAGCGGACCGACGGCCGCACCTCGGGGCGAGCGCCCGCCGGGCTGAGGGGGGGAACGGAGAGAGGGTGTGGGGGGGGGAGCGGGCCCGCCAGGGGAGGGGCTGGGCCGCGGAGGAGGCAGGGCTGCTCGCCGCAGTCACCCTCACACATACCGCGCTGGGGAGGAGAGAAAAAGGCCCCTCTCCGGCGGAGGGATACAGCCCTTGATATATAGCGCGGCGGCGCAGGCTCACAGCCCCAGCACTTCTCCGAGCCGCCCAGAGGAGGAGGCAGCAGCCGCCGCCGCTCGTGGTCGCGCAGTTCGTGCAGCCGCCGCCGGGCCCGCCGCCGCGCCATGGTAGGTAGCTCGACCGATCGCGGCACCGGGTGCTCGGGGTCTGGCTTCGGGGTCTGGCGTGCGGGGGGCTCGCCGCAGGCTGGCTGCGGGGCCGGGCGCGGTGGGGCCGGCGGAGCCCAATCCCTCTGGGGAGGGTTGGATGGAGCCCCGCGGGGCCGGGCGGTGGAAGGCCGCAGCCCTCACCGCCCGCATCCCCGCGGGGGGATTGCGCTGATGGCTGCGGCCGTGTGTCCCGCCGCGTGTCCCGTGCCCCCTCCCGCCGCGGGGATCGCCGCGGCCCTTCCCCTTCCGCCGCTTCCTTCCCCTTTCCCCGGGGCCTGCCGTGTGGGCGCCCCGCGCCCTCCCGCCGCGGCCCCGCCTCGCCTTCCCCCGCGTGCGGCGCTCGCTCCCCTCCGGAAAGGGCCGGGCGCGCTTCCCCGGGTCCGCGGCTCCTCCGCCGGGCAGGGCGCGTTGCGGGGCGGGGGCCGAGCCGGGCGGGGCGCGGGGCTGCGGGCGCGGATCCTGCTCTGCTCCGGCACCAGCTGCACTGCGCAGGGAGCGGGGGGGGGGAGCGGGCCCGGGGGAGGGCACCGCGCTGCAGCTACTGCGCCCTCGCCCCCCCATCCCCCAAAAAAACGCAGCAGCCGCGGCGAAGCCCATCGCTGTCTGCATTACATCATGTCTCCTCCTCTTCCTCTCCGGCCCCCGCGCACCCCCCGGCTGGGGGAGAACGGGGCGCAGTGCGCGTTGCTGGGTTGAAAACGGCCCGACTCCCGCACGGGGCTCGGGGCGGGGGAAGCCTTCCCTCTCCCCCGGGGGCTGCGGGGGAAGAGCCGCTGCCCCCGCCGCCGAGGGGAGGCAGGGGATGGGGAGAGCTGGCAGCGGAGCCCAGGCGCGCTCGGTTGCAGGATGAGGACGTGGTGTGGCCGGCGGCTGGAGAGGGAGGGGAAACGGGGACGCACTGCAGCAGTGGGTGGCTGCTGGCCGGCAAGGGCGCCTGTTGCGCTCGGCGGGCTACGAGCCTCCCGCTCCCCCGCCCGGGCGATGCCAGCATCCGCCTCGCCTTCCGAAGCGCATCGCCGGTGGGCTCGGCAGCGGTCCGCATCCATCATCCCCTGCCCGCCGGGCTCTGCCGTGCCAGCCGAACTCCTCGCGAAAAAGAGAACAAGAGGAAGGGCTGGGATTTTCCAGGCGGTTTTGTGTTTTTTTTTTTGCTTCCTACGAGACCGACGAAACAGTCGCAGGCTGACCTCTAATCGCGTTTTGGCAATCTGGGTGTTCCTCGGCTCTGTCTCTCCATCTCCCCTTCCCGTCGGGGAAGGCTGACATCACCGGCACAGGATTTGATGACTTGGCTGGGCGGGGTGATGGCTCCAGCCCTGGGTACCTTTGTCCTGTAGCTGGAGCGAGCGGGCAGCGGTTGTGCCTGTTGCTCGGGAAGGGGAGCCCTGCGGTGGTGTAGGTTTGCCCGCCTCTGGCATGGCCGTGTGCGTGAAGCTGTTGGGCTTGGGGCTTTTTTTAATTGGGAATGGGGTTTTTGGAACCAAGCAGTGAGCTCCGACTCCTGGGACAAGTGAGGCGGTGCTGTGGGCTGGAGGCTTTTTGCCGAGGTGTGGCTCTGCTTCCTGTTCTGCAGGGCATCGAGTCTGTTATGTAAATTCCTTAGATAATCTTGAAGCGAAACCTGGCGATTTCGGGAGAGTCGCAGAGGCTGCGGGAACGCAGGCTGCATTTTGAACAGGAGTTTTCTGCCGGTGTTAAAGGAGGTTTATGAAACTTGAACTCCATCTTTAGCTGTTAGCACATCTGCCCTCTTCTTCCCCTTCCCACCCCACTGTAACACGGGGAATTGGTTAACCAGGACTTATATACATTGAGACGGTAACAGAAACGCCCTACACCTGTCTTCAGGTGCAATCTCTGTGTGTCACTTAACATACGCAGCAGGTTTTCAGTGGCACCCTCTTTGCCTGTGTAAGGAAGAGATCACAGCTTGTATAGCTTGTTAATTCTGCATTGCAGTTGTTCTTCACTGCAGTAAAGTGGGTTTTATACTTAAATAATGGTGTTTTAGGACAAAATACTGGTATTCTAGGACAAAAGGGTTAGGAGAAGCCTGGTTTTGTCTGACCTACAAAATTGTTCAGTTAGTAAAAGCTGTCCAATAAAATGAGTTTAAAAGGAGCTAGCACCTTGTGTTCTCCAGCATCTGTGACCAGGCATGTAAAATCAGGGTGGTTTTCATCTAGCTACTAGGAAAATACATATCTTTCCATAAAGAGCTCTTTAGTTCCTGAGTCCAGACAGCAGAGCTTTCTGTGATGCTCTAGCTGTACAGAAGGGAGAGGCTTCTGGAAGGATGTGTTAAGCTCTGGGATAGCCCATTTAATGGGCCGTATAGCTGTGTACCTTTAGATGCAGCAGTGGCCTCTTGATGTACAGAAGGCTGTAAGTAGGCATTTTAAATCTGGCCACTTAAAATGATGTGTAAAACCGCTGCATCTCAGTGGGAGGCACCTTAAGGTGCTTGGTTGGGTGGGAAATCATAGACTGGCATGGGTTGGAAGGGATCATAGAGCTCCAACCCCCCGCCACAGGCAGGGTAAATAATGTGATGCTTGCAAACTGGCACTCTGTCAGAGGTGGCAAAATAAATCTCCATCACACCAAGTAGTAATTCTCCAGAATTTCACAGGACAGACCTTTTTATTAAGCTTATGGTAGGCCAATAGTGGGTGCAGCATGGTGGGGGGAGACAGATGGATGGCCGTGAGAAGCGTTAGAGCACTAGGTGGCACACTTGTCACTAGCCCACTGATGTGCAAATACCCCACGAGGTAACAGGGTCACTGTACTGCTGGGTATGACATCTGATGTGGTGTGAAACCTCACACGTGTGTCACCAAGGATTCCCTGCCTCTCTGACCAATTGCAGGGCGCCTGCCTTGTGTCCTTTGGTTCTCCAGGTGTGATTCCGCAAGTGCCAGGGTGCTGGCTCTGGCTCTCCATCTGCAGTTTCAGAACACTCTGGCCTGTATGTTTTGGGAACGGCTGCATGGGGTAGCAGAGTGGAGTCGCCTTGCAGGGGGCAGCATCCCGGGTTTTGAGAGTGGCTTTGTAAAACAATAATCCTGAATCCCTCCTGAAATCTAAAGGAAGTGTCTTGACATAGCTGGAGGTAAACAATATTCTAAAATGTTCTATTCTTCGTGTAGGCTGATCAGCTGACTGAAGAACAGATTGCTGGTAAGTGTCTTTGGGAGAAATGCCTTTTTTTTTGCTAACTCCTTGTGACTGAATACCTATATAAAATCTCAAGCATATGCAGAAGAGTTTTTGACCATTTCAATCCTGTATTTATGCTTATTTAAAAAAGCACTCACTTTAAAAAAAATAATAAATGAAAAGCAAGCAAATGTTCCAGAAGATTACTGGTTCAGTGCCACTTAATTTAGACTGTGCTGCTGGGCTTTCATTGGACTGCAGATAATTATTTTTTTCTTAGACTCCTGGATTTGAGCCAAATCTAGATTTTTTTGCAAACTTCTTGGAGTCAGAGCCAGATGTATGTACTCTTTTTAATAAAGGGAAGATGAGCTTGAAACAAAAAGGCAACAAATAAGCCTAAGATGGATTTACTCCATGGTAATGTTAAGTCCATGTCTTTAAAATAACTTCTAGTGCTGTTTGCCATTCAAACTGGTTAGGAGGATGAGAATTATTTGGCCTTCTGAAGGCTAGTCACCCACTTGTGGCTGACATCAGTTCACATTGTCTGCTGCCTTAAAAATCATGCTGTAAGTGGCAGCGCTTAGGATTCCTGTAAGTCTGGTGATGGTGAAGGGAACCCAGTGCATCCCTTCACTTCCCCCAAGCAGCTGCTGCTCCTGGTGCAACTGCCTCTCTAACCAAGGTGATGCTCAGGTCCATTGTAGAGCTGTAATGCAGACAACAGCCACATGAAATCAGCTTGCATATACAGTGCAAATTGTGTGCTGCACGTACAATGCAAGTTACTGCAAGTAATTCAATATTTGGGGGTGTTGATTCAATATGTGGACAGTGGAAGTGTTTCTTAGACCTGTACCAGGTGGTATTAGTGGTGTGCATGTTTAGAATGCAGCTTTCTCGTGCTGGTGATGTTACTAAACACTGGGACTGTTTCTGCCCCTAGAATTCAAGGAAGCCTTTTCCCTATTTGACAAAGATGGTGATGGTACTATCACAACAAAAGAACTGGGGACTGTCATGAGGTCACTGGGTCAAAACCCAACAGAAGCAGAATTGCAGGATATGATCAACGAAGTAGATGCTGATGGTAAGTGTTGGAAGGGCAGGTATTAGCACTGTGATTATCTTGGAAATGCTAACCTCTGTGCTTGGGCTGTGTAAAGAAGGCTCTGAGACACTGATCTGGTGAAGCTGCTTCACAAAACTCAATATAACCTCCACTCAGGCCAGGGTCAGTTTATTAATCGCCCTCTGCACAGCAGTCAAAGATGCTGGCAGTATTAATGAGACCCTAAAAAAGGGATGGGCAGAGGCAAGGTTACACTGTTTGTCTTTAATATTTGATGGGTCACAGGCTTCCTATTGCTATCTGACTTGCCCTGACCTATCGTTAACCCCTGTTTCCACCCAGTTTTTCTATGTGTCTGTTGTCAGCTCTTGTTGGTCATAATGGCTGTGCTAATGTCTCTGATTGTGTCTTGGGCAAAAAATGTAGTAGGAGTGGAATTGTACTAAACTTCCAAGAGTTGAAAAAGGGGCCAAAGGGAGAGACTGTACAGGCTAATACAGTGTGTTAGATCACTGATGGTTAGCCTGTTAGAAGAACGAAAAATGCTTTCCTCTCCTCAGTAGTGTTGAGTCTTTGATCTTGTATGTTGTTTGTGATGGTAATTTTTCTCTATTTCTGCAAAAAGAGTGAAAGTATCCTATAGATTACATGATGATCAGGCTACATTAATTACTGCTACTTTCCTGAAAGTGTAAGCTGACCTTAATTCCCAGCCTGTGGGTGCAGATACTGGAAGAACATCCAGGGTTTGCAGTGCTACACAGGTTCTCTGAGTAGTGGCTGCTTTAGGCTGCAGTCAGCACTGCTGCACTGGTAGATTAAAAATTAAATGAGACTGATAAGCATGCCTGCCCATCTGTTGAAACCTGTTTCATGGCAGAATGCTTTGCTACTATTCTCTATGTTCATGGAGACTGTTTCAGAGCTGAGTACAAGACCTGTATTCAGATCTGCCTTGTGGATAAAGCATCTGGTATTCTTAAGCTGCAAAGGGTTTCCTAAACTATGTTTATTTAGCTGCTTTGCTTGACTTACCCAAAGAGGTTTGCATGTTTCCCACCAAGTGAAGATTTTAGTTGCACAATTAATTGTTCAATGCAGGTTTCTTGCATTCAGGCCTGAATCCCGTTTATACAAATCTCTAGTTTCTGCTGGCTTAATGAACTTGTTTACTCACTGTACCACTTTGCTCATGGCTTTGAGCAGCCTGATGTTTGAATCTTTGAATGAAGAACTTAACTCTTAGGGGTGAGGCCTGGATGTTACCTGGGACTTTTAGTTTGGCAGTGCAATACCTGTAAGAACTGTACAGCTAAGCTTATCAGAAATGCCAAGCAGTGGCAGCTTTTCTCATGTCACTTGAATTTGCAGATCCTTATTGCCTCTTAAAATGGTTTGTTACTTTTGTGGTGTACAACACATGCTGATAAGAAAGCTCAACAAGGATTTATGAGCATCTTAGCCAAGTTTTATTTCCTCAAATTACAGATACCCTGGGTTTGTAGCTCCAGCTTTATAATGCTTTCCTTTCCAGAATCCCTGACATCACTTATGAGATTCTAAGGAAACTAATGATTTATCTGCAATTCCAGTCACTTGCCCCAAAGTAGGCTAACCTTGGAGCACCAGACTGGCATTTTGCTTGCAACTTGGGTGGCAAATGGTGTGTTTTTACCAGGAGAGAGTGCAGCAGTGGGTTTTGCTGTGCTGAAACACCACAGTGGCTGCTGGAGGTTGTAACAGCAAAAAGGCAGTTGTAGCAATGGAGGGAGAAGATGCAGCTCTTCTCTAAGAATGGTTTACAGAGCATCTGTCAGTCTTGTCCCTGGCTAAATTCAATGGAGGTTTAATTTTTGGAAGTTTCTTTTCATTAAGGCAATGGCACTATCGACTTCCCTGAATTTTTAACCATGATGGCCAGAAAAATGAAGGACACAGACAGCGAGGAGGAGATCCGCGAGGCATTCCGAGTCTTTGACAAGGTATTCATGGCACTAAACCTCATCTGGAGAAGCAGTAATCATCTCAGGTTTTTTCCCCACAGTATCTTCTAGAAGTGAGAAAAGTCTTCCAGTAAAAGCAGAGGAATTGGAAGCAGAGCAGGGATTGTTCTGGAAGTTGAGCCAGGACTGTTGTGGGCTGGTTCTACGTGCTTTACATAGATCTGAGCTTTAGGCTCATCCATAAGAGAAGCTTCCTGGCTTTTCCTTAGGAGGAGCCAGGCATGAGCAGAAGTTGGTGCTTGTGGGGTGGTTTGGATTTTCCTTAGGGGTGGAGGAGTGGGGTGTGTTTTGTATCTTCTGCCTTGGGAGGAACGGGGAGATGTTTGCATGGATGCACAAGGGTTTGTGCTCCCTTATGGAAGCTTTTGAAGATTAAAAACATCATCAGCATTCAGAGGGATGTGAAGTACTGCATGTTCTGTTTTCAGTACGTGGACTTTGAGGTTGTTCAGCTCCCTCCATCTTCAAGGATACCTGGGCACAGATGATGTAGGTCAATTATTTCTAGAGTGGGTTCCCCTCTTTGGATTGCTTGGGTATGACAGATATTAAGAGAACTGAGTGCTGTCTGGTGCAGCTGCACCAGCTGATGCACACACATGCAGAATACAACCTTACTGCTTTTTATGGACAAAAGTGCCAGCCACTAGTACTCTGGAAAATGTGCTGATGGAAATGTTGTTATTTGGTTGATACTTCATCTACTCTGTGGGGTTGTTCCTGCAGAGTAGGTTTGTTTCTAAAGCCCCTGAGGTAGCTTACCTGCTTGTGGTGGCTGTATGAGCTCCTGTTCTAAGCTGGTGTATTCTTCCTGTAGATGGAAGAAGACAGTATCTGGAATAGGTAGGGATGAGCTCCAGGTTTAGATACTAGTAATGGGAATGCTGACTTAGTGTCACTTGTTTTTTTTTTTCCCATGAAGCTTTTCACAGCTCCTTCTGGGGAGAATTTAAATGCTTTTCTTGAAGGTTTGTTCTGTAACATCTTATTTGAGAAGCCAAGCCTGGCCATCTGTGGTCTAGTTACAGAGGTAGCATTACAGAGAAGAGAAAGCTGACTTTATTCTTGCTGGTGGGGAAATTGTGTTGGCTTTTGGATTTGTTGGGTTTTTGCCTTGCTTAGGCAGCAGAGACCAAACAAAACCCATTTTGTTTCTGGGTTTATTTTTGAAAGCTCTTCAAAAGCATTAAAGACCCCTTTTTCACTGGGAGGGTGATGGAGTGCTGGAACAGGCTGCCCAGAGAGGTTGTGGAGGCTCCTTCTCTGGACATGTTCAGACCCCTCCTGGACACGTTCCTGTGCGATTTAGTCTGGGTGACCCTGCTCTGGCAGGGGGGGCTGGACTAGATGAGCTTTCGAGGTCCCTTCGAACTCCTGATGTTCTGTGATTCTTCTCCCAGCTGTGAATCAGGAGTGTGGTTATTCTTGCAATACAGTAATTGTATAGGAGGATATGGTGATATGCATGCTTTGTCAGGCAGTGAAACTAGCACGTGATATAGGGTTACACAGTGTGTGTGTGTCCCAAGTGCCGTAAGGCTACTTCAGAAGCAGTTACTGGAAACCCAGGTGTAGTTTCAGAGTGAAGTTGTTGTTAGGATTGTTGATTTGACTTTGTGCAACTCTTTCCTCCCCCAGGATGGCAACGGCTACATCAGCGCAGCAGAACTACGTCATGTCATGACAAACCTAGGAGAAAAACTAACAGATGAAGAAGTAGACGAAATGATCAGAGAAGCAGACATTGATGGGGATGGGCAGGTCAACTATGAAGGTAAAGAGATGCTTGTCTTGACTCAAACCCATCACTTAAAACACCAGCTTATTCACTAGTCCATTTCTGTGGACAAAACCTTGTATTCAGTGAAAAGGGCACTTTATTTTTTTAATGCCAAAGCGTGTTTAAGAGTTACTAGTTGAAGTACTCTGGAAGACAGTCAATCACAGTGACTTCTTATCTTTTCAGAATTCGTACAGATGATGACTGCAAAGTGAAGAGACCTCCTTTACACCTTTTTTCCTCTAGAAGAATCAAATTGAATCTTTTACTTACCTCTTGCAAAAAAAAAAAAATGTTCATTTATTCATTCTGTTTCTGTATAGCAAAACTGAATGTCAAAATACCTTCTGTCCACAAACTGCATGTAATGGTTGGTGGTCCTGTCCCCAAAAGATAAAAGTTAAACATCAGTTTTACAATATAATTGTACTACCTTGAAAATAAAAAAAAAAAAAGAAAAAAAAAGGAAGCACTTAGTGAACTCAAAAGTTCCATTTGCTAATGACTATTACACTGTTTGGGCTGGCCGGTTTCTCATGCATGCAGCTTGACAATTGAGCACAGTCAGACATTTGTATCAAAAGGAAAAAAAAACCAAAACACCAAAACAACCAACCTAAAGAGATCCACTCTCTTGGTCAACAGTGGATTCTAGTTCAATTTGTTAGTATAAAATTGTCATAGCTGGTTTACTTTAAAATTGGTTTATACCTCAGGATGGTATGCAGCAAAATGGTTGAAGGATGCAAAACTTAGAAAAGAGCAAAATGCCCTAAAGGTTGAGTGGTTCTCCTGTACGTAGCAGTGTGCTCCAAAAATCAGCTGATTTTAACTCTGGGGTGGCATATCTGCGCTAGAATCCTGGTTTAACATTGTCTGCATTGCACTAGAGTGAAACGGGTGTCGGGCTGTGACCGTTCACAAAATTTTTAAAAGAAACCTTCACCAAGGGAGCAGCTTTTGGACTCTCATATTTTTAAAACCTTCTGTACCATGACTTGGAGCTGGCGGAGTAGCCTGTGGACTTCAGCACAACTATCGACATCGCTGGTCAAGAGAATGACAATTTATGTCCATTCCAAGTTGTAAATGCTAGTCTCTTTTTTTTTTTTTCCAATAAAAGACCATTAACTTAAAGGTGGTGTTAAATGCTTTGTAAAGCTAAAATATATATATAATTGAGATAATAAACCAAAAAAAAAACAAACAGCAGTAGGAGGGAAGTGTTTCTATGAATGACTTGCTGCTAAATTATAATGCACATGTATGCAATAAGTTATCCCCTATCTTTTCAAGATGGCAAGAACTGACCTCCTGTAACCCAAGACCTTTGCTATAAATAAATGAACTTGTGCTTGCCTTTCATATTACGACAATGTTAATTTGGTTGGTCTCAAAGTCGTGTAATGCTGACTCGTCAACTCAGCACAGAAGTAACACCTCATTTCACTAAAGTGGAGAGTTCTGAGCATGCATGTTCATGGGGCAACGTGGAGAGGTTGCTTGTGTTTTTTGACAGGTTATAGAAACCAGTTGGAGAAGTTAAACAGCATGGACTTCATAGATATCTATGATTCTCAAACATGCCAAAAATGCATTTCTCTACCCACAGAAAGAACAAAAAGGACATTTCTTTTATGATATGTAAAAAAAACCAACCCCAAACCAACAACAAAACAGCCTTTTTGGAAAGTGGGGCTATTATGTCTTGACTATCTTCTCAAACACTTGCATGAATTTTGTGGGGTGGAGAAGATGACTAGGGTTAATTTTAAAAACCATCTTGTTACTTCTGCTTTGCATGCACTAGCAGTGCTTAGTCATTCCAGGTCTCTGAGTAACTGTTCTCTGATCCTTCAGCTTCCCCATGAATGAGTGGCAAAGCAGCCCTGTCCACTCTTGTTTGAAAGAAGAATGTGGTTTCTTTTTCTTTCTTCTTTTTTAAATAGAGCCTCCGTGTGGAAGGCTGTTATGCTTGGGAGGGAGGGACTACAGCTTAATTACTTGACTGTAAGTTTGTTTCCAAATGTGACTGGAGTTGCAAACCTTAATTGCTTAATTGCCTTTGGTTTTGGAGAGTATTGATAGTATCTCTTGAAAGGGATGCAAGTCTCCATTCATCCTGTCTAACTGAGGTGCCTGTGTTAAGAATGTGGTTGCTTGAAATGCAGCTTTGCTCATTGGGGGCTGAGACACCTCCAGAAGGCAATTGAGACTATCTGCCTTCAGCGATTACTGGCTTTTTTAATTTCATTTTGGGGAGGGGTGGGGGGCGGGGAGGGGGGGGCTTCTGGGTGACTAGGGACCCAGACACCTTAACCAAGTGCCTAAAAGTTAGATGGGCTGAATGTAGGCAATGGTTGAGATCGTAGTAGTGGCAGAGGCTTTTTGCTACGGCTGTGTTAACGCTGTCCTAGCAAACTGGCTGTCATGAGGGGAATGTCTTGACTACCATTTGAAAGCAGAATCTTGGGTGGCAGCTGTGAACTGCTACTCTGGTCGTGCTTGAGAGAGGCTGCACTGATTCTGTAGACCAGCTTTTAAAGAGAACGTACTCAAGAGACAGGCAAGGTTGGAGCAATGGTTGCTGCTCTGAACTAATTACTTCTGCCTGAGTGTGCAGAGAGATCTTGTCTAGTAGGTAAATGCTTCTTACCATCTATCTGTCATTCACTCACGGTTGGTAGGGTAGTTCATTTAAAGAACAGCTGCTTTTAGCTTACTCGGTGTGCTCTGTGCTTGCTAGCAAAGAGACCTCGTTCCTGCAGGAGGTTCTTGGCTTGATTAGAAATTGTCTGGCAGTGTGCAGTGTTGGTATGCCCTGTAACTGAATCTGCCTGGAGGTATCTAATTATTAACTGACTTCAGTACCACATCAACCTCAAGTAAATGTATCCTCTGTACAGGACTTTAGCTCTGTTCCCTTCTGCATAGTGAATATCTAGAGAAATGAAATGGTGTCATCAAGGATTTTTTTTTTTCCTCTTCCTGTGAGTGTGTGTGTGTGGCTTTGGCTTCTTCCAAATGTGAAAGTGTGGGCTGGATACACTCGGTGCATGGCTTAGAAACATGGGACTGGAAAGAACTTCCTGGGTCATCAGATCCAGTCCCCTGCTATTGCAGGCAACCGTGTCATATAATCCTTTTAATAAACTGATCAAGCTTAACCACCTGCTTGTAAGTGGCTTGTTTTCATGGAAGTTCTGTAACTCATGTTGCTCTCAACTGATGCAAGTAATATATGAAATATGAAGTTAATCAAAAGGTCCTCCAGCTTAGTTTTAGGTTTACCATTACACTTATTTAACTGACTTTCTCAAACCTGTTATTCTTTGCACAACACTCAGGAAAGTGTTGAATCTTTACACCCCCTTGCTATGAATAAGAGTTGGTGTGCTTGCTTATTTTTTTTTTTTTAAATGGAAAAGATGGATGTCTGGCTTGTTGAAATTTGTTAGATATGTTTATTGTCAAGGCAAGAAACAACTGAGTTACTTGTATTTGATACATAAATTTAAGGCTAGAGTATACATAACCATTTTTAAATACATCAACTTGCAGTGTAGTTTTATATTTAATACTGAAATTGTACTGCTAAAGTTTAAACTGCTGTTAATCATATTCCTCTTCTGATCATAATTGAAAAATAAAGGGTAAGAAAATGCTTAACATAGATTACTCATTATCATGCTTATTTTATTAATAATTCAGGCCCTGAATTTGTTTTCTTGGGTGGGGTGGGGTGAAGGGGGACGGGGGAACTGATGTGGTGGTAGAAGGTTCTTCTCTCCCCCAATGTCACACTTGTGTGGCTTCAGGAAGAAGATGCTATCAAGAGGCTACCCTCTGCTTTGTGATGTGTTAAAAGCACGTGTGGGGGTGAGTCTGATGCGTGGGCAGCGTGTGGTGCTGCCCAGCTGAATGGGGAGGGGGATAGAAGGCTCTCTTGGTCCCTACGTTGCAGTATGTGTGTGATGTGAATGCAGGCCCTTCTTCCCAGGTGACAGCATCTGAAAAGAAAGCAGCTCAGTCTCCGGGTTTGGAAGTACCAGAGTTAATGCAGCTTTTCCCTGCCGTGAAACTGAACTTGAAACACTTGCTGCATCCCAACTAGGGTTTGGGTTGGGGTTTTTGTTTGTTTGATTGGGTTCTGTTTGTTTAAAATTTAATGACTAAGTGAAATCTGACAGGAAGGCTTGTGGCAGGACCACGGCGTGTCTACTGACCACAGACATCGAGCTGTCAAGTGAAGCTACGCCAGGAGGGCTGATGTGTCTCCTGACTGACATTTAGGAAAGCAAATGGTACACTTGCTAATGGAGCAGGTGGACTTGTAAAATCAGTAAGGCAAACACATACAGAGTGGAGTAGGGATTTCTACATAACGGTGCCAATATATTCCAAACTATCAAACGCTTTTAGGGCTTTTTAAAATCCAAATAGAAGATTTGGAAGTAAGGGATTAGATAATGGTTATCATAGAATCGCACGGGTTGGAAGGGACCCCAAGGATCACAGAGCTCCAACCCCCCACTTTTAAATTTTTTTTAATTTCTAGATCTCTAAATATGATGCATTTGAAAAACAGATTGATGAGCAGAAGTCCTACCTGGTCTGCCAGTTGCAGCATTTAAAATGACAGAAATATTTTAGTAGGGATTAACTGAGAAATCCAAAAAAAGGCATTAAATAGCATTCCCCACTTCACTAGTTTGCAGTGGGGTTGGCCGTAACAATGCTGATGGCACAGTAAGCCCTCTGAAAAAGGATGTGGTGAAAGAAATGGATAGGGAGAGAGCAAAAAGAGTACCTGGCATGGGGACTGCTTTGTTTGTCTCACGGAGTGTTTGTTTCCCATAAAGCTAGACACATTTGATTGTGAGCTCACTGGGCATGAAGTTTTTCTAGCAGCGGTGCTGTCACTTTGTTGGCTTTTACTAATCCACCCCTTCCCTCCCCTAGCCCCCCAGGCTAACTTTACATAGACCTGCAAAGGTACAACCTGGAAAAGTGAGTTGTAAGCCTGCTGTGGTTCAGAACTTGCCAAACGTGCTCTGCTTATTCTGAGCCTTGCTTACAAATACATTAAAAAAAAATAAATTCCCTCTACACCTTCTGGTAGGAGAGGAAAATAGAAACCACCCTTTCACACAAGGTTTTACTGCATCTCCTCTCTCAAGTGATGTTTTAACCCAGAGTGCCCTAGGGATCTGTGTGCAACATCACCAAAACTAGCTTCTCAAGGATTTTCACCTTAAAATTGTCAGATATTTTCTAATAACTTGTTTCTTCAGATATGGATGAAGTATAAATTCCTACACACACCAAGTGTCCAGACAATCAGCGTGTGTGCTGCTATCCACCCTATGTATCTGAAAGTAAATCAAGTCAGTAAGTAAAACATCTCCTCACTACCAAGGAAGATACCTTGCAGCTCTACAGCACAGTCACAAAAGCCTGGCTGAAGGGTGAAAATTGCCTTGCTGATTTTTTCCCCCCTCAAATTAATTCGTAATGGCAGGTAAGTACTTTTTGCACTAGCTTGGGTTATTAGTCTTTTCTATATTAAACACTTGCACACACAGAAAACACTACAGCAAAAAAGTGCTCTTAAGGCTACAAAAACTAAGCAATCAAAATTTAAAATACCCAATTAAGGTTTATCCATGAAATTCCAGTTTGGTTGATTTCAAATGTGATTGCAAAACACTATAACTGCCTTCTCTCATACTATATTGCCCACAGCATCTTTGTGCCAGTGTATTCAATATTACATTGCAGCTTCCTTTTTGAATGCTTTACCCCATACCCTAGTTTCTACCCACTTCCCATCTTATCCCAAGGATTTTTCCTATGGCACCTAAGGACTCAGTGCCTCACAAATTCTTTTTAGGCCACGCAGTGAAGTGAGGACATGCCTTCTCTTCACTGAGCAGAGGTGCAGTCACTGAAGTCCAGATTTCTACCTCTGTTTCTTCAGGAATCAGTTGGAGACATTTTCGTTTCTCACACTCGCAATCACCTCTCATGTGTGGTACAAGGAGGTCTCAGTCTCAGTCTTTGTGGTACAAAGAGACCTCCTTCATGTCTGAAAATCAGCCCGAGCCTGGGCCAGGCAGTTGCTGACTGACACACTTGGAGGAAGCACACTTGGAAGTGTTCAAGGCCAGGTTGGAAGGGACCCTGAGGATCATAAAGCTCCAACCCCCCTGCCACAGGCAGGGACACCAACCTCAGGCCTGGAGCTACACAAGGTTGCCCAGGGCCCCATCCAACCTGGCCTTGAACACCCCCAGGGATGGGGCATCCACCCCCTCTCTGGGCAGCCTGTTCCAGGACCTCACCACTCTTTCTGTAAAAAACTTCCCCCTAATATTCAATCTAAACCTTCCCTCCTTCAGCTTTAAACCATCCCCCTTGTCCTGCCTGTAGGCAGTTGAGTCCGAGTGGTTGACCCACCCCAAGGACTCCATGCAGAGATCACAAAGCGCTTGTTTTCCTTCCCAGGGCAGCAGCAGCCAGGCTCATCCAGCTGGTTGTCTCTTCTCTTCCAGCCCCTGTATCCCTCCCTACACATTGCTTAATTTCTGTAACACCAGATTAACTATGCATCATTTCTTTCATTGCACCACCCCAACTCATGCCCAGAGCAGCTCCCCTTGTGCCAGGGAAGAGGAGGAGAGGAGAGAAACAGAGGTTTCACACTAGGACTGCAACACTGGGGGTGGCAGGGAAGTAGGGGAAGGGAAGTGGCAAAGAAATGCAATGCTGGCACTTCCTAACCTTGAGCCACAACTCTGTGCTTTGGCTGCTGTTTCAATCCTGTCATTTACCAGGACAAGAGTGAAAGCACAACTGCACTCCCAGCTCAGGAAGCTGCAGTGTGGCATCAGGCTGACACACCCATGAGTCACCATCTGAGCCACTGCCTTTGGGTCTGGCACAGCCTGTGACCTCTTGAGGTAACCAAGGAAAGGCAAGCAAAGCTCTCCTTCCTCAGCCAACCCAAAATGGGGAAGGAGCACTTTGCCCAAGGGTTTGCAGGGGAAAGGGTGGGTTCAGGGACTGTGAGAGCATCTCAGGATTCTGCAAGAGGCTGTGCTTTAATGGTCCATAGCTCTTCCACTGTAACCGTGACCCCGTAACTCCCATCCTCTCCATGTCCTGTCCCTTCTCTTCCTCTTCATTTTATTCTTTACACTTAGGCTCAGCTTGTGCCTCTCAGACTTGTCTAGGTTTTCTTGTCTTTGTCCCTTTTTCATCTCCACTGTGCTGGGTTAAGCCCTGGTAGGCAGCTCAGCCCCACTGCCACTTGCTCACCCTCCTCCCCCTGGCACAGGGAGAGAATGGAAAGGGTAAAAGTGCTAAAACTCATGGGCTGAGATAAAAACAGTTGAATCTGGGAAGTAAAAGCCCCATGTTCAAGCAAAGCAAAATAAGCAGTTAATTCCCCACTCCCCATGGGCAGGCAGGTACTTGGCCATCCCCAGGACAGCAGGGCTCCATCACATGTAATGTTTATTATTTGGGAAGACAAACACCATTTCTTTGAACTCTTTTCCTTCCTTCTTCCCCCAGCTTTCTATGCTGACCATGATGCCATTTAGGCTGAGATATCCCTTTGGTCAGTTGGGGTCAGCTGTCCTGTCTCTGTCCCCTCCCAACTCCTCATGCACCCCAGTGTTCGGGTCACAGATCCAAAACACAGCCCCATACTAGCTACTGTGAAGAAAATTAACTCTATTCCAACCCAAACCAGTACATCAGCCCACATGTTTCTCTCTCTGATCAGGGTTGCCAATGACACATCTCCCAGATCCCCACTCCCACAAGCACCAACTTTTTGTCCTAAGCTGCTGATTTCCTCTGTGTTGCCTAAGAGGGTCATCACTCGAGTCAGGAGGCAGAAGAAGGTCTTCCTGTGCTCTGCTCAGGCCTGGGGTTGTTGAAGTGGAGCCTCACCTTGCTCGGCTTGCAGCAGCAGAGAGCCATGGTTGCAAATGGTTGCTTCAGAGTAGGCTGCTCTGAGCTTCTGGCTGGTCTGGGGGGAGGTAAGCTGTTGGCAGACTGCCTTGGCCATGGGCACAGCAGTGCGGGTGCCCTGCGCTGCTTTACTGCTTCCTGAAATGCTGGTTTCATCTCAGAAGGGTTAACACTTTTGAAGTACACCAGTGTCTCCCATATATACACACACACACACGTATCTTCCTGCGTTCAAGAAGAGCTTTGCTATCCACTCCTGAGCAGAATCACATTGGATGTAAGCTTCAGCAGCCACTTCACCCGCCCCTGACATCCAGCTGTCTAGAGGATAAAACATGGTAGATTTTTAAGCGACTGTCTTTGCATATGGGTTGTTCCCAGTGGAGATCAATGAATCAGGTTTTGGACTTGGGACCGTCACACGGTGCAGGTTGTATGTAAATCTGAGGCAGTGAGGAAGGCGGGACCAGGGACAGACTCTCCCAAGACACTGGGATCCCTCCCAGCCCTCTTCTCACATCAACTTTCCTCTCCGCCTTCTCTTCACTTCTAACCTAACCTCCATCTCTTCTTAGGCACCACAAGCCACAATGTACCTATTCTACAAAGAGTAACTCACTGAATTTAATTCTGTTAATAGGCTGCTTTAGATTAGAAGATCATTTACTATTACCTAAACTACTGCAGGGGTACCCCTCCCCCCTCAAAAGAAAGTGCAAGTAGGAAGCTCTGGATTGCAGAAGTATGCCTGCAGAAAAAGTCACATAAAGTTTGATTGCTCTGATATTACATTATTATGGTAGTTTGAAGTTTTATGAAGCAATAGTTATAATAATGCCACTTTAGTACTCTGTACTTAGGCACATTAGACTTGCTTCCATACAGTAGGTAGTTACTATCTGGGGGAAAATAACCTTCCTCCTCTGATGTGGCAAAAAGCTTCTCCATATCAAAGCTATTGCCATTAGTGAACATGGATAAATGAAAAAGTAAAATATAATAAAATAAATAGAGTTAGGTACTTTTTCCCAGACTTTTGTGGTATACTGCTTACTATGAAATAATGGAAGGTAGTTTAGTGCTTCTCGTTTGAACAGGATGGGGAAGAATTCAGATTCTTATTTGTGATTCATCCCTTTGACATGCAAGTGACTTCACACTCCCAGTAAAATGATGGTATTATTAAGGATGAAGTATGAAACTAATCTGTTTGTGTATTGTTGATTACTAAAGCAATACTGAATCTCACATGCAGCCTTAGTTCCTAAGCTATTACCCAGAGGTTACAGAATCTACTTGCATGGAAAGATAAGTACTTTTAGTGATTTACAGCTCATAAAGCATTGTCTCAATGAAATTCCAGATTAAATTAATTTGAACCGTTAATAACAACTGGAGTAGGCATCAAGGTCATGTGGCTAAACTGGTGAGAACACTGTACTGTGGTGACCGGCGATGGGCAACAAGCAATTCAATATGAATTTTAGGTGAAGCCATTTTATTAGGTGAAATCGCCCAGATTCTATACCTTTGTTACTGCAAACGTGGCAAGCTAAAAACTGCTAATTGGCTACACACACTGTTCACACCCCACTGATTGGTTAGTGATTCTGATAAGCATATCTTATAGCTAAACATCCTTAGTTTGCCTTTGATGCCTAAAAGCATCCGCACACCGGCTGTTTGACCCTCTTGTTATGGCTGGTTCTGAACATGTTCCGTTACTCCCAAGTCCCTTCCCATAACTGCTTCTTGGGTTAGGGTACCTGTACCCCTGGCATCAAGGCCCCTGTGTTTTGAGAATGGGATTATTAGGATCCTCTCAGCATGAGGAACTTCTCCTGCCTCATGGGAACAGGAGGATATTGTCAGGGCCTATGTCTTCGGTGAAGAGAGCTAGGCCGCGGCAGGCCTAGCTGTCTGCCCCGACAAGGTACCATGTTTTTAGGTCTGTTGCTGGCTGCAGACTGTTGACTGCTAGCTTTAGAATGTGTTTCATCTCATCAGTCTTACTCTATTGTATTGGCAAAATCTTTTTACATGCAGGTTTTCTAATGAATTGAGTATACTTCCAAATGAATAGGTTGCTGTTAAATATTTCCATCTGGGATTTGACCTATTTTGCCAATTTTATTGTAGCAAACCTTATTTTTGACCTTACAGCAAGTTTTATCCCAATTTTATGTTTCCAGATTTGAGAACCCTGTCACTTTTTTCAACATAAACCAGTGAAAGCATCACTCTGCAGTCATCATGTTCTGCTGCTGCACTACCAGCTCAGTGCCCATGAACTCTAGCAATCAGGCCAGATGAGCTGAACAAGGCAGATTCACTAGCTTGGAATTCCTTTGATTCTGGAGATGTAGGTCAGACCAAGCTTTACAAAATGAGGTTTTGTGGTTACATTGAATTTTTTATTACGCCCTCTATTAAACAAACAAACAAAAAAAGATTTAAAAGGAAAAAGGTGTAACTGGTAAAAACAAAAGCAGGAAAGCAAGACTGATAGACTTGGGGAGGAATAAAAGATGAGTGTGTTTGGGAAAGCACTTGCACAGAAGAGCTCTGCTAGGGGGGATGAGAGATTTCTGTAGAGCCAGCTCCGGGAGAATCCCTGCAGAGAAGAGAGGAGAGTGGGGGCAGAAGTGTTTGAGGGAAGATCTAAAACAGATGAAAAAAGGTGAAACATGCAAATGGCCTTGGGAATGCGACCCGCTACAAATTATAGTGGCCCTGCTGCAGCAGCAGAGCCACCATGGCCTGCATTGAGCTCCCAGACTCCCTGCAAGAGTTAGGGGGGAAGAACCAATGCACAGGAGAAGATTCAGGGAGTGATCAGCAGGGACCTGTTTAATGTGGACACTGGGGAAAAAGTATGAAGAGGTGACAGCCAGGCTTGTTGCCTGTTCCTCTGTACAAGCTGTGTCTGGTGCCATGCCTGTTCCCACTTGCCTGCAAGGCAAGCAGCTGAGGTCCATCTCTGTGGTCAGCCCTGGGATCATGCCTTACACCGTGCCAGCCTCCAGGTTTTAATTACTTCATCTCTATTGCAAGTGAAGCCAGTGCTCTGAGGCTGCCTGCAGCAAAAGCTGTGCCGGTAGGTCCATCCATATGACAGTCAAGGTGTCCTTTGTGATACAAGGGACAGCTTCTCTCCATCCTTGCACATCTTCCCACCTTGCACAGAATGAGAGACCACCACTTGATGCAGAGGGAAACAACATGCATGAGCAAGTTAATCTCTCATGTCTTACTGTCCCTGGAGAGGGAAAGGTCCATCCCAAATCTTTGTGCCAGCGATGCTGCATTCAGGCTAGTGAATTTGTCAGGGGAACTAAGGCTGGTGGCCAGGCCTGCGCACCTCAGCTGTTGGAAAACAGACTTGGGACCCTACTGCACAGATCCCAAGGGGGCAGGCACTGTATTGGGCGTATGTGTTGAGGCCAGGGAGCTTACAGGTATGCCCAAGACCTTGGAAAACAATGTTCAACACCACAGTCTGCAGGTAGCAGAGGAGCAGGGGTTTAAGGGGACTGTGATCTGGGAGTAGTGTTTCCAGTTCCTTTGTGTTTCTAGTTCCAGCAACGACTCTAGTGGGGGCTTGGCTTTCTGCCTAGACTTTAACATTGTCCTTGTCTCCTGTGCTGCAGCCCGTGTTACCAGGCTGGGTCCCAGATTTTTAGGATGTTTTCTCTGATAATCAGTTATTGCCCACATGCAGTTCCCCAAAACTTTTAAAATATTAGCAGGCTGCTGCTGAGGACTGAAACTTATTTGGGACTAAGCTTGAATATGAACCACTTGATTGAAAACCATAAAGACAAGAGCTTTAAAGCATCCCTGGAACAGTTGTGAATGGTTTGAAATACAGCACAGTACTTTCTATCTCCTTTATTTAGCCTCTAGCCCTATTTTAAAAAAAAATATTATTATCACACCAGTTTTAAAACTCGTGAAATAGAGACCACAGAGAAGGTATAACTCAAGTGTGACACTTTTCTGATTTGGAGCAGTTTAACAAATGGTCTAGGAAAAGGACTATGGTGCAGAGCCATCCAGCCCAAATTCATAGTTTCAGATCACAGAATCATGGTCCCATGGACAGCCCATGGGTTGGAAGGGACCTCAAAGATGCCACAGAAGAAGAAATTAGTGTAAACTATTGCCAGCAAAAGCCTGCTTGGCAGCCTGCAGAGCAGTGCTGCTTATAACTTTACCCTCTGCAAGTACTTGTGGTTGCTGATTTCCCCTTCACAGGTGTTGCTGTGGCAGGGGACAATACCCAATCACCCAGCCTGGTGGTACTCCAGCTCCTAAATAGATGTCCTTGTTTTCAGCTGGTTGAGCACACATGACTCTGAAATTTAAATAGATGCCTCTGCAGACCACCCTGAAAGTGAAGGCCAAGGCTCACTCACTCAGTGTGTTGCAGCGGTGAGCAGGGGACTGCTTGAGCAGAAAGGGCTGTTGGCTACCAGATGTCCTCATTGTTGCCTGTTGAGGGGTGCCAGGGCTCGCTGCTGTGGTGAGAATGCCTGCTGGTCTGGCTGAGACTCCAGCTTGGGTACCCGCTGGGCATTCACCACTTCCCTGGCAGGTCTTGCAGCCTGTGCCCAGTGCTCTTTTGCTCCTGCCAGCGCTGGTGGTTGATGAACCCAGCTTAAACCAGCCCAGAGAGCCCCACACAATGCTTGGGCTGCTGGGGATTGCATCCTCACAGGCTGCTCTGGCTGCTCCACAGGGCCAGGCTAGAAAAAGGGATTTGTTGTTATTGTTGATATCATTACTGGAGCCAACGAGCAGGCATGCGCTCCCTGCTTGCGGCTTTTTACTGCCCTGCACGAGGAAGTCAGTCATGGAGCTGGTTCCTTCCCAACCAGCCAAACCCTCCCTGTCCCCACGGGAACAGAGCAGCCCCAGGCTGGATCCTGCGGGGCCAGCCAGGAGCAGACCCGAGCCCAGCACTTGCCACTCTCGGGCACAGTTCTGCCCCAACCACCCAGCCCAGGAAAATGTGATGGGACATTTGCATGTGGGCAGGCTGGAGGGACTGGAGGAAGCTGGTCACAGCTCAGCAGCTCCCATGGCTGCTGCTGGGGACATACACACACAGGGAAGAAATCTTGCAAGTGGTTGTGGGCTTTATGCAGCCATCTGCATGAAACATTGCCAGCCAAAACCCCCAAAACTTTTGGCAAATTCAGATTTAAACTTCCTCAGTGGCCTCTGCCTTGTTGATCAAACGAAACACCCCCATTCCCCTCTCACCTCCAAACACAGCATGTTTTAAATTCAGATGCAGAGAGAAATTTTACACCTTTAAACCTCCCCACCTCCCCAGTTGTTTATAGCATGCCAGGCATACTGTTCTGGGGTATTTGTTTGGGTTTTTGGTTTGTTTCAGGATTTTTTTTCCCCTCTCTGGATCAATATTAACATCTTTAATTCATTTATGATTGGTCTCTGTAAATACTATTAGGAAAACAAATACCAGAAATGAAGGGTCATTTAAGTCAAGGGACATTTCTAGAAGGACAAATGCATAGGAAGTGGCCCAGGGTAAACCTCCACTGGAAATGAAAGGTTTCCTGGCATCAGGAGAGCATAGCTCTGGAGCCACTGTTCTGAGCCACGGGAGAAAAAGAATTGGCTAATTTTTGTTCAAGCCTTACCAAAGGAAATAGATGATGTGATTGCCTGAATCTCCCAAAATCCAACCCCAAGACTTTCTTCTGTCTTCATAATAGCACTGGCAGTGGCCCTAAATAGCCAGGACTTTTTATTATAGTATATTTCAGGAAGATTTTTATTGCAAAATTGGTATTCTCCCACTGTCCAGTTAGTCTTCCTGTTCCTAACAGAAAATTTCCACCATTTTCTGGGTTGCATTTTGCTGTAGTTTTTTTAATATTGTTTAGCAATTACAGATCCTGCTCATTATGCCCACAGCAAACTAAGCAGAAAAGGAACTTTCAATCAAAACTCTTGAATTCTGGGTATCTTCTGCAGCTCCCTTGTTTTTTTCCAGTTAAAGACCTCTGGGTGTTTTGCAGCAGTGCTGTTACTGAACTGCCTGCCTGCATATAAACAACGTTACCACGTTATTTCCATATGTCCAAATGATTAACTCAGCTTCTGCCTGCCTTCATTTTATCTGTTTTTCAGATAGCTAACAAAGTTTCTTAAGTGTGTGCTCAGGTCAATGAGCTCAAGAGCTAATGCTCAAAGAGCAGACCTCATTATGAGGTAAGAAGAAGGGCTCAATGAGGATTTCTGAAACTCTTTCTGGTGTGGTTGAAGCCTGGTCTGAGGCTATAGTGACGGGTACATTATTACCATACACCCAGAGTTTAATTTTTTTCTGGAACAAGTTTGATAGTGACAGCTGACTTCCCCCAGGGCAAGTGGCCTCTTATGAACATTATCTTCACTGTCAGCCTTGTTGGATGTCTTGAAGGACAAGCTGAGAACTAATTGGGAGCTGGATAGCAACGGGCTTATGCATAGGGATAAGCCCTGGGCCACAGATATGTGGGGTAAGGACACCCGGTGTTACCACTTCCAGGCTGTATCTATTACTGGGTAATTAGGAGATTTCAATCTTCAGGGGCACATAAACTCCGGTTTCCACCCAGTCATTCTCTGAATTATTCACAACTGATTAAAAAAGAGAAGGTAACGAAACATAAGATGGATGCACACAAATCATAGTGCAAACTTGCCAGTGCCTGCTACGGTCAAAAATGAGCCCCAGCTTCCATCACAATCTCCTTTTCTCACATGTTCCTAACATAGAAAATAAAATAAAAATAGAAACAGCAACTTTCAAGCCAATATATTTGGGTTGGTTACTCTCCAAGATTAATATTTACTGGAAATTTGACTATCACCTTTCTGCCTTTACCCAAAAGGTGGGGGTTTTTCCTTTAAAAGGAAAACAAACAAAGAAATTAAATGCAAAGTGTTCAAGTCGACAAATGCCAGGATATGCAAAAGAGAAGTTTCTAATTGCCTCATTGTCTGACACTGTATTTTGTATTTCTCTTTGTTAGCTTTAATATGAAGTTAAATAAAATCATTTCTGTAGTTCGATTTATACCTTGAAGACTATCCAAGGGGGTCAGGCTTTCAAAGGCAGAGATGGCTTGGTTCAAAAGAGAACAGGAACCAGAATATTTGCAGAATGGCAAATATTTTTGAAAAAAAATCTGGCCTCTATCTTGGGTAGCCAAGTCTTCCTCTAATGAGTAGAGGAGGTATCACTCTCCCATCACTTTGCCCCTCTGAGTAAAGTGGCTGAGATGGCACTGGCTGTGCAGCTTGAGTTAAAAAAATTCTTCTACAGCATATGATTTTGAAGTTGTGTATGTTTTCTCAGTGTGATTAGGTAACATACAGTGCTACTCCGAAAAAAGGGACTTGAGCACTCACAGAGAATAAAATGATAGAATGATCCATTAGAACAATACATGTATTAATGCAGAATTTCAATGAATATTTAATATTACAAGAATGTCACTTTGAGTTACAGTTGACTTATAAACGCAATTCCATTGACTTTAATTGAGGGAAAAATTTGCTATTTCTCTTTTCTTTAACAAATTGTTCATTAAATGGTTGTGAGTTCTCTAGTGAACCATGTGGCACTTGAAAAGACCGGTATCTTCATTGCTCATTTATAATTTCTGCTGAAAGTCTCCATTAGAGTTGCAATTTTGCCTTATGTTGGCAAACGCACTAATGGAATTACCCTCTTTTGGGCCACTTTTTACTTTGCAACAACAGTTTCCATGTTTTGCTTTCATTTTATTTCCCCTCCTTCAGGCTGGTTTTCTAATGAGTTTCTCTGTGTGAGGTACAAGGGCTTAGGTGTCTGGATGCTGGAGGCAATACAGGGCTTTCTGTAAATCCAGTGCCTGCTTGGATGGTGTTAGAGAATGTGAGGTCATAGATCAAATGAATTTAACAAACTTACTGTGTAATATCCTACTCTCAGTGGAATGCACACAGCGCCTTGTTGCTATTAAGGAATTGGTTAATGAAAATAAGAAAAACAAGTGTAATTGGGTGCTATAAAAGCGGTCATAACATCAAAGAAGGAGCAGGGTCTGCGATTTGGCTCAGGTCCTAAAGATAGTTCAGAAAGCTCTACAGATAGTTCAGTAAATTCCTAGGCATCAGCAGGATTTGTAGGCAACAAGATTGGTGGTTGTAATGCCTGTATGTATTTTATGATATGAAAATATTGCATAGTCATTTTATATGGTTTGGTCCTTATGGCACTGCTGATGACACTTTCATTCTTGGCCTGAGTGGGTGCAGCCTTTTTAACATGATAAAATAGTGAAGGTGTTCACCAGCGTTGGGACCAGCTCTCACTAATACTGTATCCCCTTGACTATAATTTATGTTAACAGGTGATGTGGACACTGAGTACTTGGAACTGTGCTACTAGGGTCGGCATTACCAGATGCTCAGCAATCCTATGAGATGCTGAAAGATTTCTAGTGAAGTCAGCGAGAGGCAGAGTGTCAGCTCCTGGCAGGCTTGAGCTTTTGCAGGACACAGATTAGGGCCTCTCTGCCTCTCTGCACTTCTGCAGAACATCCCCACTCTGTTCTTCTGGGTAGTTACTGCTGTACCTTGTTATTGCTTATGACAAACTAACAGAGTAATCCAAGGCTGTCTTTTTGGAATCAGGTGGGAGCAGTGATTTACTGGGACATTGTATTTTTCTGAGGGATTTTACAGATCTTGTTTTAGTTACCTGGAACAGAAACACACAAAGCAGTGCAGTCCCAGTACCCAGTTAAAGACTGTTGGAAAAAATACACACCATCATATATAATAGGGCTAGACAGTTTACTTATTTGGAATAAAATACCAAAGAATTGCTCCAATTAGAGTGATGTTTGTCCAGACCATCTTTGAAAAGAAAACAGGTGCTCTTCTTTCCTGATCTTTTCTGGGTTTTTCTTCCTCTCCTCACACTTCCATCATCTCCTGGCTTGCTTGCTTTCATGGCTACTGCAGGCCATGTAATTTAAGAAAAGACCTGCAAATTGGTCTGTTGTGTTTGTTACTGTACATATGCATTCAAACCAAATTAAAGGCAATGTTTGAAGATAGAAAGAGCCTGCTGACATCACCACAGAGGTCCTTCCAAGGGCCTGGAAAGATGTGTAGTGTAGGGTAGTTAGAAACAGGCGGACCCAGGTCTTTTTTCTCCATCCTTTCTTCACACATAAAACATCAGGATTTGAGCTCTGTCTGTGCCTGGCAATCTCCTTCTGGACATGAACATTGTGCACAAGACCACAGCAGGAAAAGATGGCATGCTCTTGAGACTGAAGACAGGTCTTTGAGAAGATAATGGTCCATGGAGATGGTGCCCTGCTGGCAGCCAGTCCAGCCCTGAGCATGCAGACCTGGCTCCTGGTGCCTCTTCCAGATTCCTCCTGCCTGCAGCGCTTGCTTCTGCTGCCAGTTTCCTGGGGAGTGGCTGCATGAGTTGCAGCTGCAGGAGAGGCCCTTGCTCTGTTTCTCGGTAAGGGTAGAGAATGGCAGGACAAGGGAGATGGATTAAAGCTAAAGGAAGGAAGGGTTAGATTGGATATTAGGGGGAAGTTTGTTACAGAGAGAGTGGTGAGGGGCTGGAACAGGCTGCCCAGAGAGGGGGTGGGTGCCCCATCCCTGGGGGTGTTCAAGGCCAGGTTGGATGGGGCCCTGGGCAACCTTGTGTGGATCCAGGCCTGAGGTTGGTGTCCCTGCCTGTGGCAGGGGGGTTGGAGCTCTGTGATCCTTGGGGTCCCTCCCAACCCATGCCATTCTATGATTCTATGATTCTACGATTCTACGATTCTATGATTGCAGATTTCAGCCCTGCAGCAAAAGCAAACCCAGAAGTTTCCTGGGAGGTGCACAAACTCAGGGGCTGGTAGCATTTGCCAGGAGAGGGCCTGGGTGGTGCCCCACAGGTGCTTCATGCCCATTCCCATGTAAATCATGGCAGAGTTCAGATTTAATTTTGTTTTCTTCACATAAATCTTACTTAAATTTAAAGCTTATAGCTAACTACCTCTTTCTGCCATGCAGAATATAGGAAGAACACAACATGTCCACTAAAACATTGGACGATGTTCTGGAGGGCTGCAAAGGCCCATGAGCTGTACAAATAATAAACCTCCTGAGACTCTTGGTAATATTTTAACCAGTCATCCTTCTTCAGGCTAGAGAAAAAAACCCTGTCTCACCCTGTGTCTGCACACACAGCGCTCATATGATTCATCATGCTTCCCTTCTTTCCCAGAAGCTGCCTTCACAGACGTTTGGTCCTCATATGTTCTTTCACAGAACTGAACTGGGCATCTTTTCAGAATTACAGAGCAAAATGTTCACACCATAAAGAAGTTGAGGTTTTTTTATCAGGCACTTGGGCATATGCATTTGTTTCCTGCAACATATTTCCAGCTTCAGTGGTGGATAGGTACTCACAAAAGGGTTAATGACTTCTCTGCAGTTGCTAGGTAATGCTGTCTTGTCATTGGGACCACTTACTAGTTAGTGACAGCCTTTCTGATGATGTAATGCTTAAATAGTAATTGTGGAGTGTATTAAATTACCTTTTTTTTTTGGTTGTTGGTTTGTTTCCTTTAGAAAGCTAGGAAATGAAACATAAAAGCATTGTGATATTATGGCTGCATGGCTAAATCAACCAAAAGGCAGAAAATACAGAAGCTGAACATTAGGCTAAGGAGACATCTTCAGCTCTGAGAGAGTGAGCTCTCTTGCTAATGTAATATAATACAGCTTTGGTAGAATGTACTGTTGCTACACAGTTCTTGGACCAATGTAGACTGAAATGATGGGTCCAAGTGATGGGTCACTACAATAATAAATGTGGAAATGTCAAACGAGCTATACTGCAGTTTAAAATTCCTTTTGCTCACTTTAGGTTTTTTTCTTATTTCTGTTTTTAATCCAGTGGTTAGAACCCTTCTTATAAAAGAACATGCACTGTTTGGATTCAAATTACTTTTGGACACAGTCCAAACTGCTCAAACCCACATGCAGAACAAGGTGCAGCCAGAACACATACAGTCAGGTCAGTTGCATAGGTGCATTCTTTGGATATCAGATCTTAAGTAATTGCTAATTTGTTCCTAGGTAACAGGAAAACACATGAAAGTGTATACAACTATTCAACAAACATTTCATTTTTGCTTCTGTTCATTTCATTCAGCCAAGTCATTCAACCCCAGATCATTCCCTCCTTAGCATGGGAGATACCAGAGGAGGACCCTGAGGCCCAGTGAGGTTTTATACCTTTACAATCCTCAGGGCTTGCAAGAGCCCTTAACCCTGGTTGTGGCTTGCTGCCCCTGTGTTTGCTCTCTCACCCTACTGGGACCCCTGCCTTACAAACCCCTTGCTCACCCCCAGCTCTGTGTGGACCAGAGCTGCTCTGCCTGAGGTTGCACAGCCCCAAACCAGGCTGTTTTAAAGCAAGCACAGCGCACACTCAGCGAGTCGTCCCAGATCAGCATGCCAGTGCCTTATTTCATGGGGCCTTTCTCTTCACAGACATCTCAGACCATGAAATAGCATTGGGAGTCTGGGGACTTGGGGCGATTACAGAGTGTCTGACTATCTTCTCATGCAAGCAGGGCAAATCCACTTGTGGATGCCATCTCTCAGGCAGGATCTTACCCTAGATTAGAAAGCAATCATATAATGGAGAAGTGGTATTTGTATTGCGGGCACCATACAAATGGAGAGAGAAAGTTGTGGGTAAACACCAGATTCTTTTTTTAATCCCTTTGCGTGATCATTTTTGAACCCTTTGGTGACTAGAAGCTGCAGGCTCACTCAAACCTATCTAACTGTGCTGAGTTCAGCTGATGTGCCTCGATGTTGCTGAGAGTAGCTGTCTTAACCAGCAATAGTGGCGACCCAGCATCTCCGTACTTCCCATTTGTCAAATTAAAAGGTACTATTTCAGGCTTTCCCTTATCACAGAATCACAGAATCACAAGGTTGGAAAATACCTTGGAAGATCATCAAGTCCAACCAATCCCATCCTAAGATAAACCACATCCCTAAGTACCTCATCTCCCCTTTTTTGAACACACCCAGGGAAGGTGACTCAGCCCCTCCCTGGGCAGCCTGTCCCAGGCCCCCACAACTCTTTCAGTAACAAATCTTTTTCTAATGTCCAATCTGCCCCTGCCCTGGCACAGCTTCTTGCCAGTTCCCCTTGTCCCATCTCCTGTCCCCTGGCTGAAGAGACCATCACCCACCTCTCCACAACCTCCCTTCAGGTAGTTGTAGGTGGTGATAAGGTCTCCCCTTATGTATTCTGTGGTGTCCAGCAGGGAGCAACACGCAATTCAATACGAATTTTAGGTGAAGCCATGAAGCCAGGAAGCCATTTTATTAGGTGAAATCACCCAGATTCTATACCTTTCTTACTGCAAACGTGGCAAACTAAAAACTGCTAATTGGTTACACACACTGTTCACACAATTTTGATTGGTTAGTAACTATAACAAGTTCTGATAAACCTATCTTATAGCTAAACATCCTTAGTTTACCTTTAATACCTGAAAGTATCCGCATGGCTGTTTTTGACCCTCTTGTTATGGTTAGTTCCTAACATGTTCTGTTACTCCTAAATACCTTCCCATAACTGCTTCTTGGGTTAGGGCAGCCTGTACCCCTGGCATCGAGGCCGCTGTGTTTTGAGAATGGGATTATTGGGATCCTCTCAACAGGAGGAACTTTTCCTGTCTCATGGGAACAGGAGGATATTGTCAGGACCTATATCTTCGGTGAAGAGAGCTAGGTCGCCAGCAGGCCCGCTGTCTGCCCCGACATACTCTCCTACAGTGCCACGTGCAGTGGACACATGAAGGGAGACCAATTGCTCACTGAGATGTGTGTAGGACTCAGTGCCAGGAGAGAGCAAGAAGTCTGCAGGTTTTAGCGCCCAGCTTTGTTAATGTCATCACTAAAACCAGCAAGATTAAAATACACAGGCTGAAAGGAAACAGGAAATAAATGTGTTCTTATGTGAACCCTTCTCTGTGTTTTGGGACACACAGTCATAATACTGATGGGCACCACATAGAAAACAACACACAGGGTGAGATCGTTCTGGTAGCCAGGTTTGGTACAGGTATTATTTACTGGAATTGCAGCGTATAGAGACTGCTTGCAGGGCAAGGCTCTCCTATGACAGATCATTCAAATGCCTGTGGCAAGTACAATGACTGCTGATATGGAAAAGCAGTAGCAGGAAAGGTATTGGCTACAGTCTGTGAACCACTTTAGATAGTGGCCTGGTTTCATCCGGGATAGAGTTAATTTTCTTCCTAGTAGCAGGTACAGTAGCAGGTACAGTGCTGTGTTTCGGAGTCAGTGTGAGAGTGATGTTGATAACACACTGATGTTTTGGTTGTTGCTAGGCAATGTTTAAACTAAGTCAAGGACTTTTCAGCTTCTCATACTGCCCCGCTGGTGAGAAGGCTGGCACTGCACAAGGAGCTGGGAGAGGACATGGTCAGGACAGCTGACCCAGACTGGCCAAAGGGGTATTCCATAACAGATGACATCATGCCCAGTATATAACTTGGGAGAAGCTGTTTAGGGGCTTAAAGCATGCTTTGGGAACTGTGCTTGGCAATGGCACTGTTCTTCTCTTGTTTAGTGTGGTGGTGTTGATATTATTTTGATATTATTTTCTGTCATATTAAACTTTCTCTATCTCAAGCCATGAATTTTACATTTTTTTCCTGATTCTCTACCCCATCCCACTGGGCAGGGAGGAAGCGAATGACCATGTGGTGGTTTTAGCTGCCTGCTGGGTGAAACCACAAAAGATAGATAGATTTTATTATACTAAGTTAAGGTTTAGCCTAAATAATAGGTAGTTATACTATAATACAGATGGTGAAGTATCATCACAGCTGTGAATGGCATTACCGGTTGAATTTTATTCCATTTGATCAGATAGGAGGTTTCATCCTACTCATTTATCTCATCTTGAAAAACATAATCCCCTGATACAGATACCTGATATGTGATGCATTGTCCCAGCCAAGGGAGCATGCACTGTTTCGGAGCTGTCCTGTTTGTGCTCATGTTCCTCCCCAGGCAGAGCAGGGAAGTGCCTGCTGCAGTGCCCAACGGCATCTGCAGGTACCACATCCATCCCAGAGCGGTCACACCGCTGTGAGGATGAGGTGGAATTTGGTTTAATGGTCTGTTCCTTTCTCCTTTTCTGAACCCATCCTGCATGGCAAGCATTTGAGAGAGCTATAGAAACACTGAATGCATGAAGGGAAGAAGATTTAGCCTCAGTGCTTTCAGAGATCATCCCAGGACCTTTCACTGTCTTCTATGTAAATAACAAATTCACAGCAAAGACTGTACAGGATGCTAAGAGATGACATTACTACTGAAAGTGAACTATCACTTTTGTACACTTTAAAAATACCTTTCCCTGGAAGGATCAGTGGTGTCCACAAACATCAGTCACACCAACACACACATCTAACCATCCTGCCCGCAGTGCCATGAATCACCATTGCCCTGCCTTCCAGAGAAAGGACATAGCATGCAAGCAGTCTGCCTGCCCTCAGCCAAATACAAACTTGGCACAAAGTGTGGCCCAAAATTATCCACCTGGTCTGAGATGCATCTGATAGTTAACATCTAGTCTGCTGGTCTAACCACAGATAACGACAGTCTCCAGAGTACCATCTGAAGCAGCCCTGGTAAGGACGTGTGCAGGTCCTGTGTCTGGGTTTCCATATGCAAGCAGTGTTTCCTCTTTGAGTTCCTTTGGCTTGGGAGGGGCAGAACATCATCCTCAGTCACTAGCTGTGCTGGAGGAGACATGGTCTTTGCTTCAGATAGCACAAGAAATACACAGATCAAAACCAAATAGTGGAATAAACATGGATTTCCCAGTGTCTGTTTCCTAAGTGTATCTGAGCTCAGATCAATGTCTATCCAAGGTCTTTCCCTGCGTTTTGTGACTTTTGCATGGATCCACAAATCTTTGCCCTTCTTGCAATCATTTCCTTTGGGTTTTTCTTGAAGTGACAAGGTCTTAGCCTTCCCAAAAATTTTTTCTTCTTACCTTGCCAGGTACCAGCTCTATCACCAACATCTGGCTTCTGTGGTCAGCTCCTGGCAGCTTCTGTTCTCTGCTGTGGTCAGAATATCTGCCTGGTTCTGCTTGCCTCTCAGCAAGCCCTTGAAGACACCCATGAGTGGTGCCAGTGAACCTGTGCTCCGACACACCTGTGTAGGTCAGAGACACCCCAGCCCCCATGGTTTTGGGCAGAAACAAGAGATTCAGGAGCCCAAGGGGAGGTGCGCTCTGTCTTCCTTTGCCTAGCACTGCTCAGGCCTAACTCTAGGTTGGGAAAGAGTGTTTTGTCCTCCTCCCAGTTCAGCAATGGTTCCCTGAATCAAACCATTTCCAGTAGCTTTGTGTGCAGGAGTGGGCTCCTGACAAATCCATGCACCGGGGCATTCTTATCAAATGGCTGCAAAGATTTGTTTCTGCTTTTCCCTTCAATAAATCTGTAGTTTGGGAAGTGGGTTTCATTTTGCTGATCCTGTCCAACTGTTTATTATGCTGGATTTCTGAGGCACTTACGCCTGGCTCGGTGATTCCTCAGAAAGGGAACGGTGCCTATTGTAGTTAACCCTGTAAAATGTCTAATGAATAATTAAATAGCATGTTGTCTGTAATTCAGCTTTGTCAGTTTGGTCAGTCAATTGCTGGTTGCTGCTCCTATCAGACAAAAACCTCGCTGTGAAGCTTGTTTAAAATTCAGCATTTGCTAATTAGCATTGTTCCGAATGTAATTCTAAGTGCCACTTCTTCAGGCAATTCAAGAGAGCAATGTAGAACTTCAGTGTCTCTATGGAGACCATCTATAATTTAAAAGACAGAAACAACAGTTTAATGCCTTGTAATACTTAAAAAGATCACCAGTAGCTCTTTACAAAATACCCCCAAAATACAAATAGAAAAAGGATTGTGTCCTGCTAGTATATGAAGTCAATTTGCTGAAGATTGCTGAACAGTGATAGAAATGATTAAGTGAAACTAGTTGATGGCTAAGTTAAGGCACCAAGATTAGTCTCGGGGGTTCAAATTAAATACTGAATAAATATTTAAAATGCAAAAGATCAAATCGTTAGGCACATGTGCCAGCTGTAGGAAGGTAAAAGCATTTTGTGGGATTTATGCACAGAAAGACCAAGAAATGAATTCAACAGCCCTGCTAACCATCTGGCTCTCAGGACCGTAAACCATGACTGATCTTGATTTCCAGGGCAGAAGCAAAGCGGGTTTGATCACCCACACTGGGCATCTTGCCTCCAGCGACGCCTTATATCTGATGTTTTGGAGAAAAACAACATTGGGCATGACAGAGAAACAGGGTCTCCTGTAAATAACCAGCAATGGCACAGGCAAGCTCTGATGAATGAGTAACACGAGCTGTATGTACAAAGCTGCACCTCCTCCTGTTCAGAAGTATTATGGCTGATCAAAACCCGAGTGCCAAAGCTGATGGTGCTGCAGCACGCTGGGGAGAGGAGAACTGCCTGTCTGTAGCAGGGCACTAGGATAAACACAGCTCCTGGGGTTCTTCACGCTCTCAGACATCTCACTGACACCTTGGAAACCCTAAAATGATGGAGAGACAGAGCCATTCTGGGTGTGAGGTGGGAAAATATGCACACAGCAAAAGCCACGTTCCCTATAGCTGTGGAGCAGAGTCAAGGTGAAGGCTGATCGGATAGCAGAGAAGGTCCCAGCAGCCATGAAGAGCCCTATCCTGGTCTGTGGCGACTGGCAGAGAGCAACACGCGATTCCATATGAATTTTAGGTGAAGCCATTTATGGTGTGAAATCACCCAGATTCTATACCTTTATTACTGCAAACGTGGCAAGCTAAAAACTGCTAATTGGCTACACACACTGTTCACACCCCACTGATTGGTTAGTGATTATAACGAGCTCTGATAAGCATATCTTAGAGCTAAATATCCTTAGTTTGCCTTTGATGCCTAAAAGCATCCGCACACCGGCTGTTTGACCCTCTTGTTATGGCTGGTTCGTAACATGTTCCGTTACTCCCAAGTCCCTTCCCATAACTGCTCCTTGGGTTAGGGCAGCCTGTACCCCTGGCATCAAGGCCCCTGTGTTTTGAGAATGGGATTATTAGGATCCTCTCAGCAGGAGGAACTTTTCCTGCCTCATGTCAGGGCCTATGTCTTCGGTGAAGAGAGCTAGGCTGCTGGCAGGCCTGCTGTCTTCCCTGACACTGGTCCAGACCTACACTTTGCAATAGGCAGTCTTGGGGAGCTCCTGGGTCTGGTGGCACATCATGAAACCAGCAGAGAAGGTGGGAAAGGGAAGCCAGGAACAGAGGAAGGGACAGGGGCGAGACTGGGTGTGGAGGGTGGTGAGCGCAGCCCTTCCCATGCTGGGTTGGAGGCACCAGACAGGAGAGGGGAAAAGCCACATTCCACGATGGACTGGGGGCCTGGCAAGGCTTAGCATGGTATCAGGCAGGATTAGCGGAAAACCTCTGCATGCCCTGAATTTTGCAGGTAAAGGGGAACACGACGAGTACAAATCTCACCATGCAGCCTACGGGGAGAGGTAGGATAAAAGGTAGGCTGCTTGGCCTGAAAAGAGCAAGCAGAAGCTAAAGAAAACTTTAGAAGTGGACGTTTTCATGGCTCAGATTTCTCTCTACCTTTTTTAAGGTTGCCTTGCAGTTGAGAGCTTCTGCTCTCCCAGTGTGAAATATCCTAAAATAAATAGTGCTATCTTCTCCAATGGTGCATTATAATCAGAGTAGGAGTTTTTAAAAAGCCAAGCGGAAATGTGTGGTCTAATTTCTAGCTGAGCTGATCAGAGATCAGTTTTCGTACATCCTTAAAGGTATTTTAATATAGTGGGGTTTCTTATTATACCTTGGTAGATCACAGGAAATATTTACTACTCAAAATTGTTAAGGAATACATTTTACCTTATTCATTGTCTTATTTCCTTTGCCCCTTCAGCAATAAAGTTCATTAGTGTCTGTAAAAATAGACATTTAATGAGATGTTTACTTCATTTAATTAAAGTCTAATATTTTCTGCCTGGAGTACAATATCTACTTAATGCTTTTTTTCTACATTAGATACATATTAACTAGATAACTGGATATTAACAGTGAACAAGGATTTTGTTCTTTAATACCAAATAATTCTAATTTTTCCTTATTATTCATTCACTGTTCCAGCTGATGTCAGTGGTAGGACGTACATAGGAAAAGCATGTCCAGACAAACCAATGCACTTCATATTTCATGTGCAGCAGTATTTTTCTTGAGGAAACAAATGCCTTTTGCACACTAGCTTTAGTTTTGATGTGGCTTATGTGATTCTTTGTCTTGCAACATCTGCATTGGGAGCACTGGGCTATATGCAGCCATGGGATGAAATAAATGCTGTGGTCATGGCAGATTTCAGAAGTCTTACTTGGCATACAATTCGGGATGGCTTAATTCCCTGCCGCCCTTGCTGGCTCGATGCTCAGCTCGCTCACTTTTGTCTCCTTTTTCCCCTTTATTTTTGTGCTGTCCTAAGATGCACTCTTGCTACAGGTGACCAGCTATCAGAGCCTTCAGCAGCCAACTTGAAATACCGTCTTCACAGAAGATGCCAGTGCACACTAAGACCTTGTTCCTTCCAGGAGGTGGGGTTAAACTCATGGTCTGTCGGGGAAGACAGCAGGCCTGCCAGTGGCCTAGCTCTCTTCTGAGAAAGGTATAGAATCTGAGTGATTTCACCCAATAAATGGCTTCACCTAAAATTCCTATCGAATCGTGTGTTGCTCATCACCATTCACCACAAAGGTCCATGGCTGTGGAACCACAGGTCTGAGTCTTGCATCGCAACTGTTTGTGAGTTAAAGAAAGGGACATCCCCTTTGTCCCTACAAAACATGTATGAGTATCAGGGCACAGTTGGTCACACCAAGCCAAGAATCAGACCAGGTCAGGTGCAGTTTGACAAGAACCTTACCCCCAAATATCAATCTTTCTTAATAGGCTGACATTTAACCTGAAATTATGCTTCATTGACACAGCCAGATTCCTGTAGAACTTTTTTTCCCTTTCTGGTAGAAGCAGGAAAGCATGCAAGCATTACTTGATTGCAAAAAACCCCACAAGCCAAGCAAAAGGAGTGCAAAGAAATAATCCATCAATCAAAACTGATACCTCCTTCCACTCCCAGTTCCAGTGAGGCAGGGTTTCAAGGATCAGTGCAGCTGGGATCAGTTGGAATTTGTACCACAAAGGCATCCAGCCTGGAGCTGAAGAGGGCCCACCTCTCTAATCAGATGTACATCCATTTTGAAAACAAAATGTAGGTTCCCCCTTCATACTATTCACTTTCCTTTCTGTCTTCTGGTGTAAATAGATAACAGGAGATATCTTAAGAGTTTTTGTGATGCCTTCTGACCCACTGGATAGCACTTCAGATATCTGCAGCAGACCTCATCTCTTGATATCATGTCTCTTCCACTTCAGACTAAGTCAGCTATTATTGTGTTAAGAATATTAGAAGTGTTTTTAAAAAAGTAGTAAATTAAAGCCTACCATTTCTTACGTGTCTCTTCTTCTTTCCCAATGGCATTGTTTGGGCAATACATCATCAAAAATTGCCTTGCTACAGTGATCTATGGCACTAATCTATCATGCAAGCACTATCTTTTGGTGATATATTAGAACAATGCATCATTAAAACATCATTGATGTAGATATATATTACTCAGCTACTGACTGGCTAACAACAATAAATATATGTGGACTTAGATGGGTTTAATGTATTAAATCTAAAGTGCATGGATTTGAATCTAAAATAATAATAGCTGAATGCTGTTAAGAATGGTGCGAAGTGGTATATTAATAGGTATAATGAGAGCCTCCGCAAGACATTTCAATTAAAAGGAAAAAGCTGCTTTAATGAAGTGGTGGAAGCTGCCCTTCTGCCACCCACATTGTTTTCCTGTTCCAGAATGGGCCAGAAAGGAAAGAAAAAGGCAGAATGAAAAGATATAGGGCAATAGTCCAAGGGCATCGCTGCCTCCCACAAGCTTTGATGGGAAATAGGAAAAATAATAAAACCAAGTGAAAATTTAAATGGAGAAAAGCAGCACCATTCTTTTCAGATTGGCTGAAAGCTTTGAGTCTTTTTAATATCCCTGACTTTGAAGTTAAAGCAGGGGCTCTGATCTTTAATAAACTGAAGTGAGGTGGACGATGGGTGCGGGCACTAATAAAAAGAATGAAAGGGAAACATGACTGTATGTGATTCATTAGTTTCTAGCAAATGATGTCGCTTTGTCCTGGAGCATTTGTTAAATTCCCTGTCTTTCCAGAAGGAGTCCCTTTGCTGAAATGAAAATACGGGGTCACATCTGTTGAGGAAAAACCATGTTGAGAGAGCCCTTTGCAGAATATTTCCACTTGTGCCTGAGCAGAAGATGCACTTGCAGTTTCTGGGCATTGTTGTCTCCTCCTAACCCCCCATCTTTGGGAAATATTCAGCAAGTATTCAGGGGGCTGGAGAGAGACCCTTGCATTTTTCTGTAGGGTCCTTTTTGCCTCCAAGTGCAAGCTAAAAGCAGAAGCTGAGTCACAAACCTTTTCCTGTTCCTGTTCCTTGGGGGCGTGGGGCATGCTTTTGGTTTTGTAGGGATTCTCAATGACCTGAAAGCTACTTTCTTTTTTTTTTTTAATCATTTCCTCTTCATTTTACATGGTAATAACACTCTACGTGGTTAATAATTTCATTTCATGAAGTTATGAAATTTCATAATTGAAATTTGAACCACTGAAAATTTAACTAGTTTTTCAGAAGCTTATTGCAGCAGAGCATAGTAACTGTTTTACCCAAACTGAAGGAGCATATTGGTGTCAGAGCTGGGATCATGGTCAGTAGGCTCCTTCCATGTTATCCTAGACTTGAAACCATATTTACCTTCCAGAACTTCCAGAGCTCCTTCACACTCGTTAACCATTTTTATCAGCCTGGTTTCTTAGATTCCTAGCTTAACCAAATGTTCAAGCACACTATCACAGCACAGCAGATTCAGCTCAGTGATATATGATATAGATCACTTATTCCTCATCTATGTTTATTCCTAAGGAGCATTCTGTGCACAGGGTTTGGAAAGGATAATCCAAACTCCAGAGTAATCTCTAAGGTGCCTATGTACCCTGGCCTGCAAAATGACAAAGTTGCCTACTGATACTAGCCTGAAATGTAGGAATGGATTAAAGCTAAAGGAAGGGAGGTTTAGATGAGATATTACAGGGAAGTTTTTTCCAGAGAGAGTGGTGAGGGGCTGGAACAGGCTGCCCAGAGAGGGGGTGGGTGCCCCATCCCTGGGGGTGTGCAAGACCAGGTTGGATGGGGCCCTGGGAAACCTTGTGTAGCTCCAGGCCTGAGGTTGGTGTCCCTGCCTGTGGCAGGGGGGTTGGAGCTTTATGATCCTCGGGGTCCCTTCCAACCCATGCCATTTTATGATTCAATGAAATCAGGATATGTTGTGGTTTAGTGATGAAACAGCAAATTGTTCAGCTATGTTAACAGAAGGAGAGAGACACAGGAGCAGGGAGCAGCAGGTCCAGCAGCATGGGGAAACTGCTTGGTAGCATTTTGTGATGATGGGGAGGGAGGCAATGTGTTTCAACGGCTGAGAAATCATTTTCCATGCAAAGACCTTTCCCTGTGTACAGCCTTGAGTACATCCTGCACTCCACCAAGGCATTCAGCACTGCCAGGCATTGGGTCATCACATGCCCTATAACTTCAAATAATTAATTCCATTTTCTACTGGAATAATATGTTACGTCAGTGAATATCATTGACACAGTGAGGTGGCAGCGAATGTCCTGCTTCTGCTGTTAGCAATGCGATTGTAGGGCACAGACAGGAGATAAACAGTTTAAAGGGATTGGCTGGGAACATGGTGTGGATGTAAAAATGCAGTTGTACAGGGCACCACAAACTCATCTGTTCTTTTACAGTTTGAGCCATATTTTTTCTTGTGCCTTTCAGCAAGTCCCTAAGGTTCTCTGAGCCCAGGCTGTAAAATCAGCCTTGCAGTCTTTTGTCAGGTCCCGCGTAAGGGAGCATTAAAGATTGATTCATTCGCGTTGGAAAATTGCTGTGAAGATGAAAACTGCAGTATAAATTCTGTCTATTGTTCCAGTGGCCTCCTGATTTCAAAGGCTGCCAGGGTTAAAATGGTAGGAGACTGATTTAAGTGGAAATCAAGACGCAGTGTGGCTGATGCAGGAGTCAGACGGAACATGTTCACCAGCAGCAGCTGGAGCGGGAACGATGCACTGGGAGATGATACATAAAGCTCTTCAAAACCATAAAGGCACACATAAAAAAATCTCATTACTGCCTTTTGCACTCTCTAGCCACTGTTCCTACAACTCTATTGGGCTCTGGCAGTAGTGAGAAACATGTTAATGAAAGAGAACAGTATCTGGACCATCTGGGAAGGATATTGTGTCGGGTTGTGTGATGAGCTACACAGACATCCTTAGGAGTTTGCCAAGAGTGAGACAATAATATGCATGCTTAGAATAAAACCCCTGCCTTTGCAAGCAGACAGCAAAACATCAGAGGGGCAAAGAGGTGAGAAGAGAAGCTCACACTGTGACACACACTGACTCTGTCAGAGTACATGAAAGGAGCTGGCAAATGCCTTTCATAAAACCTGTGAAGGTAAGAAAAGTGGCAAATACCAAAGCAATGGATCCCAGAGTGCCTGCCTTGGTTAGGGCCAGATCACAAACCCATGAATCGACCCTGCAAGGGCAGCACAGCTGCTTCTTGCTGTGGACAGGAAAGCCAGTAACTTTCACTTGGATTTTCTCTTTAAGAAACAGAAGAGCAAAATTAACAGGGTTAATTAATAACCTAGAAAACTCATCATTACATAAAACCCAGCACTGACTCATAAGTCCAGGTGTATTGGGCACTCACAGAATGAATGATGATGCTTGAGACAGAGTCCTAATCTCACCTAATTGAACTCACTGCAGATCTGGACAACCTCCACAGTGGGACCGAAATGGCCTTGGGAATGGGAAGGGGTCCAATTGGTGTGCTCACCGCCATTGCCTGTAAGAGATCTGAAAGCCACTGGGAGAGCTGGGGGCAGCCTGCAAGCAGGAGCTACCTTTGGGAGCTGGCCTGCAGCCCTGTGGCATCTGTAGAAAGAGCTGCATGCACAAAGCAAAAGATGCTGTAACTAACTCATGTGTTACACTGTTATCACCACCACTTCTCTGCATCAGGCTGTGCCTGTGGAGGTAACTCATGACAGGACCCATTGCTCGAGGTGCCAGACATACCCATGATGCCAACTTGGCTCCACAGCTCAAGGCTGGACTCGGTCCTGTCCAGCAGCCTGCGTCTCTGTCAGCCCTGAGGGCCAAGAATAAGGTGGAAACAACATACAAGAATGTTGAAAAATGCCATCCAAAAGGTGAGGGACTGCAAATGAACCTGCAGTTTCCCGGTGAGTCATGGGATGCCATGCAATGACACAATGTATGAGAGCCACCTTCCTGGTGTGCATGGGAGCAAAGTGGCACAGGACGGTCTTGTAACCTACCAAGGGGACACTGCACGCCCTGCAACAGCCTTTTCCTTCCACACAGTTATAGGAGCAATAACAATAACTGAAACATTGCCCGTCTGCAGTGCCTTTCAGTCATGACACTTCATAAACATCACCAAAGCTTCCCAGCCCCGCTGGGAGGTAGGAGTGATTGCTATCCATGTTTTATGGCTGGATAAGAAAAACCTCATTGATGAAAGGCCAATTACTCCCAGCCTTGCCTGAGTGGGCAAGGGGAGAAGCAGGGGCCAGGAAACCTCCCCATTTCTCTTGCTGGCCTTTCCCAGCCCAGCTGTCTGCCCAGGAATGAGCCCAGCAGCTCTGGGCTGCCTGCCTGTCACCATGACACAAGAGCTTCCCTGGACGGATGGGACTGCACGTCCCATCACACACATGCCAGCAGCAAAGGGACCACTCACCAGGACAGAGGCAATGGCACAAGCCAACTGACAGAAAGTTTCCTCAGCACCAGCAGGGAGTATTTGTGGCTGAGGACTGGTACTCAGCGCTGTCTTCTCCCCTGCAAGCCAAATCACACGACCCTGGTTTAGCTGAAATGAACAGTCAGTAACTGAGCAGGCCAAGCTTCTTATCATCTGGAAAAAGGGAGATCATCAGGGTCAAGACATTGAATTGACTGCTTATAACCAAGCTGTCTTATTAGATTGCTAGCTCCAGTTTTGGGCCCAGATGTTGCAGCATATAAAAGCTGACATAAATTTATCACAGAAAAGCTGCCTTTGGGCACTCTAGTGCCTGTCATCAGCAGTGCACACCATCATTTAATGCCTCCTCTGGGCTTCCAGGGTAAGCGCTGCCTTTACGTAACATACCTACACGCACACACATATGTGCAGGAGGCTTTGGGAACAGTTTTGCTGAATTCTGGGTGGAGAAATTAGTTCACCTGAACGGCATGTTGCGTTTCATTGCACTCATATCACATCTGGTGCAGCTGCGGCCTTCTCTGGCAGAGCGAGAGCCTCTGCCTCCTGCAGCAGCTATGTGGAAAAGGCCTTCTGTTTGCAACTGCTGCCTTCTGCAGCTCTCTCCCTCCCCTAAGAGGCTTTAGATATGATACACACCACTGTTTCACTTGCTCCTGCTTTTTCATCCAGCAAGATAAATGATCATGAAGACTCACTTTGCCTTCCTCTGAGCACAGCCTCCTCCATGTGTAGTGAAGATAAATATTCAGGCAAGCCACTCATCTCAAAAAACATCTAGGCAAGCATTCACACTATCTTAAAAACTCCCTGCCCGACACTGTAGAGGCAATTGCCACAGGAAAGCCTATAAACAATATAAACAAATATAATACCATTGAGAATCAGGAGAAGAAAGCAGTAGTAATGCCTGCTATTCTGTAACCACTTCAAAATCCAAAACAAACAGACCAAAATTGTTTTCCTAGTTATCTTTTCATCCTTTTCCCTAGGCCTTTTCCATAAGGTACTTAGTGGAAATAAAAGCAATAGTTTTATAAAGATAAATCCATAGCACTGAAAAGAGACTGATCTCTTTTCTCTAGGTGCTCAAACACTGCACCAGTCTATATGGTGTTTGAAAACCATGTGGGAAGGAGATCATTCTCTCTTAAATTCAATAGGCTTTTAGAATCACATTTATTCACTTCTATAGACTTTTTCCATATGGGATTTCAGAGCCTTTTATACAAGAAGCTGCCCCCTTTTCTCCTCTTCTCTCCCTCCTTTGTGCTGGGCCTTTCACCAGCACAAAGCTGAAGTGAACAATAGTATACACTCAGCTTTACATCGCAACATCCAGGACTCTGCAGAACAAAGAATAAATACATGGCCAAGGGGCTAAAGATAGTGAGTTCAGTGTGATGGGTAACTCCGGCTCTGGCAGAAAGTTCTGGTGCTGGTGGAAGGAGGTTCATTTTAGAAGCCAAATAAAATGCGTATTGAAAGCTGGTTCTGATGTGGGCTGGCTATAAAATCCCGACTGAGTCACTCTGCCTCTTTGAGATACGTTTGCTACAGCTGTAAAACGGGGTTTTGGCCCAGAAGCCTGGGTAATGGTTTTATAAGGCATTGTGAAGGACTATGAGGATGATAAACAAATAACTTTGCTTTTTCATGTGGGAGGGCAGGAGCAAAGACAGAAGGGAAAAAAGCAAACACACTAAGTGGGAGTGTGGAGACAGGAGTTGGGACAATTTATTAATTTGCTTTCCATCTCATTGTGGTAAACAACTTACAGCTGTGTGGGTCTGCTTTTTGACCATCCTCTGCCTGGTAAACCTTTCCTCACGCTGTGGCCCAGCCCCTGCTATGTGCCAGAGGCCCTGCCTGCCAGCATCACCTCCCTGGCGATGCTTGGTCCTGCCTCCAGGAGCTGAGCCTAGCGGTGTGCCCCCCACTTGGCTCCATGAGAGCAGCTGGGGTGACCGTGACTTTGCATCCTGCCATGGCTGCGTCACCCCACCTTCCCTAGGTCTGAAAACCGGGCTGGGGAAACACGTCTCCTTCTCCAGATGGTTTATTACAGAAGGTGAAGGGAAACTGTTTTTCTGTCCCTGCCTCAGATGTCCCTCTGGAGACCTTGGCGCAAGGTAGAGACCACCCAGGGGACCTGGGAGAGCAAGGAGAGGGTGTGGGGCAGGGCAGTGCCCTGGGCAAAGCCTCGTGGGGATGACAAGGTCTTGCTTCTGTCCCTTTCTCACCAAATCTCTGGGAAATCATGTCCTTGCCTGCTGCTATAATCACTGATTACATGCCATTTGCCTGTTGTATTAAAGCTGCTTGCTTAATTAATATCATTTTAAAGGGCGGTCTTGGCATGAGGGAGACAAGCTGTTTTGAACTCCAGTAAACACGTTTAGTATGTGATCAGCAGCAGCTCCTGCAGCCCTTCTACAGCGAGCAGACAGAAAGCACCACGAGTTAATGAACTGTGTTTTAACCACCTGATGCTGGGCAAAGCTTTGAACTCCCAGGTTTAAGGCTGGGTGGAGGAGGGGAGGCAGAATGCTTTGCCATGCTTCCCAGTACCACTGAAACTGTTAATCAGCCTGCTCTGCAGTCTACTGCAGAGTTTGCTTTATTAAAGCTCCCTGCTGCCTGTACACGTTCACTGGCACAGACACCGAGAGACAAGCAAACACTTACCCAAGTGCAGAGTACTCACTGCTGCATTGCAGAGTTTACTGGCACAAAATGATGGGGGTAGGTAAGCACAGGTGGAGGCTTGGGTCCTCCCTCAGCCTGCCTGCATCTGCAATCTCATGGATTTCCGTAATAGAGGGTACAAGGAGGGCTGGGGGCAAAATATGCACCTTTAGGGCTCTCTTTCAAGCTCCTAAATGCCTGGATAGTCAGCATTGACTGTATGAGTCTCGAGTGTGGGCTGCGCTGCTTAATGTGGTTTTTATTCACAGTTATTCTATAAAACTAAAAATTAATTTCCTTTTGAAGTACTCGATGGGGTAAGCATAATTTTATTTATTATTGTTATAAAGTAACCTTGCCTCTGCCCAGAGGCCCTCTGAAAGGCTGAGGATGCTGTTGTGCTGCTGAAGTAGTCCAAGTAAATTCAGCCCCCTTTTAAGGAGCTTGCAACCTGAGTATTAGAGGCTTTCTGGTTTTCCTATAGCTTTGCTCATATAGAAGTTGGGCAGGGTGAAGTCAAGTTTGTAGGAAATTGTAGGTGATGACTTCAGTTCATTTTTTCCCCCTAATAATCCCCTCTGCAGGGTTATGGGGTTTTTATTATTATTTTCTTGTGCCAGCATAGAAATATTTGATTATTCAAATTATTTATCGAGGTTTAATGCCAAATACCTGGTCTGGTTCATAATGTCTGTAACCACATTGAATTTGTTGTTTTCAACAGCCAGTATTTTCAAGAAGAAAGCTAGCATTTGTTTAAGAATTTTTTTGGGGAGGGGGGGGTCTAATCTAATGCTGTGAATATGCATATGGAAATTTAATTATAAGATTTTTTTCTTTGTAAGCAGCAATTCAAGACTTGTTCCATACCTGAAGGAATACAAGGGGAAATATCTCAGCTGGTTTTTTTTTTTTGTGAGTGTGTTTTGTTTTAATGGAACAAGGCTGGCTCAGATTTCCTTTCCCTGCATGTTTCCTAGTGATACAATACTGCAGTCTCTGCCTTACTCAGCTCATGTCTAATTGCAGAGTATTTATCAAAAGAATTCATGTGCAAGTTTTAGATTTGAACTTAACCACCCATTATACTCAGCTTTGTTAACAGATGTCAGCAGATACAGCCTAACAGGGAGAAACTCCTCTTCAGGCCTATGTGAAGGTGGGCTCGCATCAGTCTGACTCAAGAATTTGTAGGTTGGGAGAGTTTAGGGAAGTTATTCTAGGCTGCTTTTCATTGAAAAGCCAGGATGTTTCAGTGGAAGTGTGACGTCTGTGGCAGCGCTGGTTACTGACAGTCTTCGGGGACAAGCTGGCCAGCAGGACTGGGCCTCATGGGAATTAAACCTCCTCATTTGTACGGCAGCTTAATTGTCCAGTGCGCACATCGCCTGATGGAAAAACATGATTTACCTAAAAACAGCTACTGGAGCTGGACTTTTGGAGCTGTTGAAGATCCCTCGACTCCCGTAGATATTGGTGGGAGTCCTGGGTATCAGGTGCTTCCAAAGAACAAAGTCTCATTGTCAAGATGAAGATTGCAAAAGAGTAGCCAAACATGCTTTCGTTGTTATTTCAACCTTCAACATCTCAGTTTTCCACACCAGTAAAAGGAGGATGACTCATTTTACTACATTTCATGAGTTTTAAGGGTTAACAAAAACCAGTGTAACCTTAGGAGTCCTGGAAGGAAGACATTGGGAAGTGGCACAGTTGCTATGCTGTTAAACTGTTCAAAAATGGCCACTTTTTAGTCATTCAAATCCTACTTTAATTCACTTCCTCCAGTGACCCTTTCAGTGTTAATCCACCACACAGAAGTGTTGCAGTTTTAATTAAAAAGGAAATCTCTATCTCACTAAGCTTAGCCTGCCATCTGATCATGCAGGATGGTTTATGGACAGTATTATCTGTCTAATTTACATCATAAACCCGTGACTTAAGCAAGGCAGAGAGCATTGGCAGCCCTCAGTAAATAATGCTGCTCTATACCAAACTCAGCAATGTTTGAAGCAAAACTCTCCTGTGAGAAGGGAGATGTGAGCACATCGCACGCGGTGCTGCACATAAGGAGGGTTACAGGGACACGGAGTGCTCTGTGGGATGCCTCATTAAAATGAAATCTCTAAATTGAGTTTGGAGCAGCTTCTGAAAATATAGCTGCTCAACCACAAGATATGGATTTGAGGAAGGATTTACTGGATTAAATTATTTGGCTTCTGGTCTAATGAAGGCTAGTGGTCCCTACTGGCCTTTAAAATCTATGATCTTAAATATTGGCAGCGGTTATGTCCCAAGTCACTTAGAAGTCCATAAATCAAATAGCATGGTGAGATGCAAAGCTATGAACTATCCTGAGGGCCTGCTTGGGGCACGTATTCACACTGGGCTGACTAATATCCCTGAATCCCATCCCAGCAGGTGATGGGATCAGTACAAGTCCAGGACTCTGGCAAAAATCTCCTCTTAGTTGTTCTTATGTTTGGGTCAAGGTAAAGCAGCTGTCCCAGGGCAATACAAGCGTGAAGAACAGCAGTAAAAAACCAGTCTTGCTGTTCAGCTCCCAACAGTGCTGGCACATCAAGGTATCAAAAGGGATCTGGGAGTGACTGAGCGAAAACAGAGCCCTACAATGACTTGTCTTCGCATTACTGTCAGATTTTTAAAACGCTGTGGGAGGAAAGCAGTGGGGGAAGGTGGAGGAGAGAGAAACTGGATCTTGTATTTCTTATTAGCAGAACAAGGAGCGAGGCACAAGATCTGTGTCACACTGTAAGGGCTTTACCTCAGAGGAAGGTGAACCACACCTGGCAGAAATTAAATGTTAATGTATCAAATCATGTCCCAAAAACACATCAAGCTCAAGGGACATCTTATGATACCCTTTGAAAACAAGATCTAATTTAATTCATTTGCATATCCTGATACACAATCCTGCAGATTAGCATCACTTGTTTTAATGCACTGCTACCGTTAGGCTCCCTTGGGGTTATTGGAAAACTGTATTCAACAAACTGTAGGCTCTGAATTGAAGCATCTGGTCAGGGATAAACAGATCAAACTACATCATCTTAATTGTGACCCAGTTTGGGATTCAGTAGAGTGGCAGCAACCCTTGGTAGGAAGAAACAGCAAATTGATTTTGCCGAGAACCTCATCAATCAGTGATCACAGTGACCCAGGGATCATTAATCTCATTAAAAAGTTCAGTCTCATGGCAGAAGTAATAGCAGGCACACCAAAAGTGTGTAAATTAGATATGCCTTCACAGATTTCAATGGGTCTGGCTGGCATCCCTGAGGAGAGCTCTGTTTCTAAATTGGACAAGCTCTTCACTGACTCTAGTTGCACTTCAGCCATTTACTCCATGTCAGATGCTGTCTTTAAGGCTGTGGAGACAATCCAGAGGTATCCAGAAGGTATCTGGTCTGCTATTGAGCTACCTTTATAATCCTGAAGTTAGGGAAGGAAGAGATGAATCAACGGGCATGGTAGATCACCTCTTAATGTTGACAACAGAACTCTCTGCTGCCTGAGCTCTTTAGGTGAGGCGATTGGTAAATGGGCTGGGAAACACATCTGGGAGTATATGGACAACCCTGATTCTCTGTTTCTGTGAATTTGAGGAGTCTGTATCGTCCAGGAGAGTGATACATGACAAGCAGTGAAGTCAGGTGATTGCTTTGGTCCTTTTAACAATGGCAGAGACTATTGTATCACCGAGTTTAAGATTTTGTTGTCATCACCACGGGCTTTTGCATAACAAGGTTGAGTTGCAAGGGGTCTGTTTTGTTCAATGCTGTACTTTTGGAGGGGAACTTGTTTAATAACCCCATGACTATTGCCAGCACATCTGTTCAGTGTGTGGCCCAAACAAAGAGATGCCATTCTGCAAGATTGGATGAGCTGATTTAATGACCATCTACTGCTGGATGGCAAGGTCCTCCTGTCCCCACTTCTTGTATTTCCAGCTGTGCTTGCCTGCCTTTTACCCTGTGGCAGCTCTGGCACTTGTCAGACCTACCAGTGATCTACATCCATTTGCCAATCCAGGGCAAACCTAGCCCAGCAAAAAGAAAATGGGTGGTTTTCTCATGGCTTAAGGAGCTTCATGAGCTCACGGGTGGGACCAATGAGTGTCCAAGCTTGCACATGAGGTGGAGGGATAGGAACAGAAAGCAACAGGGAAAGAAACCTGAGAAGGTGTCTGGGTTGCAAGACCCCTGCTTGGCAGCAATGCATAGGTGAGGCGTCACATCTGCTCGTGGAACCAGAGGAACTGTGTTGAGATGCCATCACTGTATGGATGATATACTGGTCGATACTCATTTCCACTACTTCCAGTCAGTACAGAGCTCAGGTTTCCACTAACAAGATATGTAAAACAGTAGAGTTTAAAGCCAGACAAAGTGTCATTAGGCAATTAAAGAAAACATAGTTGTCATATGCCTGATTGGTTCATCTCTTCTTTCATGAGGAAGACAAGAGAATCTGGGGTATTTCCAAGTACCTGTTTGTAGAGTTACAAGAACATGCATGCAGTTGCCAAAGCTGCTACTGTGCAGAGTACAGCTGGAAAAATTGTATCTGTTCCTCTCAAGTCTTGTGAACACAGTCCATGACTCAGTCCATTTGCAGTAAGGTTTGCTACTTGGCCCTGGTCTCCCAATCACCTACATGCAACAACAGGAGCCCAGCTCCTGTCTGAGGCAAGATAAATAGCTACCCCGTGAAGAAACTTGGGTGCCTTTGAGGGGGTTGTTCTCAAGAATCTGCACACCACAGACACTACTTGCACAGACCTGGGCACGTTCACTTCCTCCCCCAGAGAACGCTCTCCAGCACCCACAGACTTATACTCATGCACATGAATGTCATTCATCTGTGCTCATGAGTCTCCTAGTTGGTGTGAAGTGTATAAATCTGAGGAGCTTTAAATGAATCCTCTCATTATTTACCCACTCAGATTTTTGTCCTCAACCTTGTAATTTAAAGATGCCTAAAAGAAATTCACGACATCCATATTCAGGACTTCCAGGATGTCAACATGCCATGAACTAGCCAAGGCCAGTGCATGCTGTGGGTTTGGCTTCCAGCAGTAAGTTGACTTCAAATTCATCAAAACAAAGGCTGCATGTACAAAGAGCTGTGACTCCAACCATTATGCTGGTGTAGGTTGACATACAGGCCTGTCTCATGAGCTACACCGGTGTGGAACTGATGTGCCACAGAATCATAGACTGGCATGGGTTGGAAGGGACCCCAAGGGTCACAGAGCTCCAACCCCCTGCCACAGGCAGGGACACCAACCTCAGGCCTGGAGCTACACAAGGTTGCCCAGGGCCCCATCCAACCTGGCCTTGAACACCCCCAGGGATGGGGCACCCACCCACTCTCTGGGCAGCCTGTTCCAGCCCCTCACCACTCTCTCTGCAAAGAATTTCCCCCTAATATCTAACAGTATGCTCTGTGCTTCACTGTCACCTGGGACTTGAGCATCACGATGAGTCTGAGAGGTCTTAGGCCCTTGACAAGCCCTGAGGCAGGTGAGCCTCTCAGAGGCCATTCATTCACCCCTTCCAGCTTTATTGCCCTGCGCAGGACAAGTGGAGCAGCCCCATGCATGAGGCCATGCCTCTGGTAGGGCCCTTGCCTTAAGTTGTGTTTACTGGAGAGATGAAAATGTAAAGTTATGTTTAGGTACAACTATGTTTAGGAAGGTTGTGCTGTGTGATTTGCTCATTCTCCAGCAGAGATGGCCAGCTTGGGGGCAACACACACACACACACACACACACACACACACACACACACACACGTGCATGCACATGCACAGCCTTTTCCACCAGCAGCCTCCCATCCTTGTTTGCCAACAACATCCACACCCTGAGAGCACTTCCATACAACAACTTGCTATGTCACAGCTTGGCTGGCAGCTAAGAGCCAGGCACATAATTGGGGCAACAGTAGTGCACAAACACCATCTGGCCAAAATCAGCTCTAACAGGCATCTGTCTGTAGCCATCCCTAGCCCTAGTCTGAGCCAGCCTTGCCTCTGCACCCCAGGGCATGAGGTTTTTCCATGGTGGGACTTTGACATCATGTGCTAAGGTATCAGTAGCAGCACATGCAGTCATAACAGGAGCAGGCAGGGTGTTTTTGGGACAGCCTCCATCCTCACTTATTTGGTTTGGTCACCTTATGAGGAGGATGCTGGTGTGGTCATCTGCCATGCATAGAGCAAGTGCATCCTGACCCCAATGCTGGGATGGTATGGGGATGCTCACTGCCAGTTGCAGACAGCAGTGGAGACTGGTACAATGCCAATTTTGTTCCCAGAGCACTGTAGTGTGGTCACAGCTCATGACACAGGACAAATGGTACAGGGCAATCAGGGGGTGAGGGTTTGCTCCAGGTCTGAGCTGCAAAGACAGTGTAAACAGGCTTTTTGTCTCCTCTATGACTGGGTGCTGGTACATAATGGTGTGTTTGAACACAGTACACAAACCCAAAGTTTAATCATGGGTGCAGGGAAGCATACCAGACCGTGGCTTCCTAGCCCATTGAGTTAAATGTGCAATGCCTAATGTTAATATTAACCTATATACTGAATGGTTTGGAAAGTACCTGTTTGTACCAAGCTCTCCCAACTGAAACACTTCAGCTGCAGAGTTCTCAGCGCAGAACTCGTTATTCTGAAACTTGCTTTGCCAATTAGCTGGAAAGAGCCTGATTGTTTTCACCCTTTGGATCACATATTAACTCCTGTAATAGCTTTACCTGAGATAGATTGATGAGCAGAGATTTCTTTAACAATGCTATGATTAGGGGCTGATTACACTTTCTGCCTGAATGAAACTTTTCATGTAATTGGGTGTGAATTTAGGGAGAGCCTTTTTAAACTTCATTAGCAATTCAGCTGGCTTGTCTCTTCTGACTGCTATGACTTGCATCTGTCACACAAGGGTATTTCACTGAGCCATGCACCTTATCAAATGTAAATATGTAAATGTAAACTTCGACCAAACTGAAAGTCCTGAGGCTGCTTATAACCCAGCATGAACCTGAGGGCTCTGTCCTCTAGTTTTGACTGCTCCAGCTGGACTACTGGGTCTACCTCCTGCAACCCTATGCATCACTGGCCAGTTTGCCTCATCCCTTCCTGATTGAAGAGCAGATTACGTGATCTCAAGCTACTGCCAGCAACCTAGACAAAAGCTGCATAATTCTCAGGTACAGAATGACTAAGCCTATGGTCAGCCTAATGCTTTCACCTCAATATTGTTGGTTTTGTCTTTAAGGTTGCGGATTATCTGCCCTGTCTTCCCAGGAAATACACCATGGACTTAAAGAGGTACCAAAAATATGCTTCACAAGAGAAAGTTTAGATTGTTTTCTTTTAAAGAAAATCTGACTGAGGAAGAAAGGATAATTGTTTTCAAATATATAAAAGGTGGCTTCAGAAAGGAAGGGAAAACCTGCTCATTTCGTGTGCTGTGGGCAAGACATGCATGCTTAGTTTGCAGTAGGGTAGACGAAGGGAAAAACATCCTATCAGTAAGGAGGTGAAGAATGGAAACCAGCTACCAGGAGGGAACAGTGTTCCCAAATTCACCACATGCCTGCTGGGTATGTCATAGGCCAGCACCAGCACAGCATAAGCAAAGACAGGCTGGGTCTAAAGGGAGCAGACCCCAAGTCACCACGAGCAACAGCAGAGAGGCTCATGTCTCTTTGCCCCCTCCATTTATGTGGCTACTTAAATACCTGCCACAGGTATAATTCATGCAGGCTTATTCTCTAAGCACAATCATTACATCGCAGAGCTAGGAGCAGAATACAGGTAGTCTGGCTCTTAGTTACCTGTGCTGCCCGCTACACCACAAATACCACCGTGTTCCTGAAACATGGAATTCAGCCAGGCTAATAATGCCTCTTCACCACAGTACCATTTAACACAGAGGTGTTAGCAGCAGCAGCCCCAGTCCTAGGGGACCATGGGACACCTTAATTAGGAGGGGTGGATTTTTCCGGGGAGGGTGGGGGGAAGTGATTTTGTGGGCTAGAAAGATATTCTTAGTGTCCTCCCATGGGTGCGACCGTGAGCAGTGACTGATCTTTGTGCCGTGGCTTCGGTAGCAGGTCATATTTTTGTGATGTCAAGCATGCTGCTGTCTTTTCGGCAGTAAAGCTCACCTAATCAAAACAAGTCAGAGCTTATCTAAGCCCCTAGCCGGAGATATCTCTGTGGTGGCTACAGAGCCGGGTTTCCTAGCAACCTAAAAGGCATTAGACAGGGCTTTGTCGACATTTATCTGTTACACACAAAACCCCCCGTTTGAATAATGTTATGGGTGTGACATCAACTGACAAAAGCCAGGAAATTCAGAGCTGGGGCTGACTTTCTACCCTTGCCGCTCATCAGCTGGAAAACAAAGGCACAGTCATGTGAGTGATGAGAAGAGCAAACCAACCTTTATATTTCCTGGCTCCTGTCCCAAACGAGATGCCATATTAATGAGGTGCTTGGTATTAATTTCCTGTGTTTAAGACAGGTTTAATGCTTACTGTAGGTAGCATGCAGGCAGTGCTGTCAGCTTCCCCACAGTCTCCCTTCTTCCTCGTAGGGGGCAGCTTACATGAGGAAAGAGATATCCCAGTCTCTCTGTGATCTTTGGTTTCTTCACTGTGAAACCAATTTTCAGACCCATGCTTTCAAAGCCAAAGGCTGTGAGCCTGCTCTACACAGGACCACCACTGCATCCCTCAGCAGGAAAGATGCTCCATCTCTGGTAGTCCAGGGTGGAGCCAGTGAGGATAAGCAGGTTAAAAACATTGCATCTTGCTACTGGTGCCCAACTTTATGGATAGGAAGATGCCTTTTATAGTTTTCAAGGAATTCTTGGTACAAAAATTTTGAATGGATCTTGTTATCAAGTGTTATGAAAACAAAAGGTCAGGAGAAAAAAGAATTAATGTAGGCGGTTTTCTTTCCCAGACCAAAAATATACTGAGGACTCATGAATGGTCTGAAAAGTGATACTTCAGCAATGTCTTTTATTTCTCCACTTGCAGCAATAGGAGTGTTTAAAATATCACAGCTTGCAGTTTGTGGAGGAGACTGGTGGAGGAAGGGAAGGAAGAACTACCATTGCTGCTGATTGCCACTTCAAATCTTTGGGGGAAAAGTCCTCTAGAAGTGAATGAGAACTGATCACCCCTCAACAGATTTCTCAGTCATCCCACAGAATCGAACAGGAAAGAATTCTTTCTCTTCAGATTGGTGTAAGTGACTAAAAAGTGTTAGGAAAAAAGATGTGTTAATTTTCACACTCTATCAGCTGGGGTAAATGAACCTAATCTGACTTCTCTTTGCCTGTGTACAGCTCAGCCTCTAACTGTATAGCATTTACATGTGTGTTTTCAGTGCTTTACTGGGTTCATCTCTGGCCCTTTCAGTCAAAAATAACAGCCCTTTTAACATTTATCTGAGGCCTGACATGAAGGGTTTAAATCCATGTAAATTCTTCCAGACTGGTTGTGAAACCTCTGAAATGGTTTATAAAGAAAGTTCTTATGAAACTTAGTCGTAGTTGAGTACTCTGGTGTTGGGAAGGAAAAATCCCCTGAATGGCTGTCCAAGGGTGAGCAGCTGGGCTTTCATCCCCTCCATTCTTCACTGTAATCTTCATTAACATAAGAGTTGGTGTTTCACTCCCCACTCGTGGATGCCATACTGTCTGAACTCCAAGGGACTGGTGGAATAAAGGCACTTAGGCCTCTCAGCTGAGGACAGCCAGCATTTCTTCAGCAAGCATATCAAGAATATATACGCTACTGTGGCGACTAGCGATGGGCAGCACACAATTCCATATGAATTTTAGGTGAAGCCATTGATGGGGTGAAATCACCCAGATTCTATACCTTTATTACTGCAAATGTGGCAAGCTAAAAACTGCTAATTGGCTACACACACTGTTCACACCCCACTGATTGGTTAGTGATTATAATGAGTTCTGATAAGCATATCTTAGAGTTAAATATCCTTAGTTTGCCTTTGATGCCTAAAAGCATCCGCACACCGGCTGTTTGACCCTCTTGTTATGGCTGGTTCTGAACATGTTCCATTACTCCCAAGTCCCTTCCCATAACTGCTTCTTGGGTTAGGGCAGCCTGTACCCCTGGCATCAAGGCCCCTGTGTTTTGAGAATGGGATTATTAGGATCCTCTCAGCATGAGGAACTTTTCCTGCCTCATGGGAACAGGAGGATATTGTCAGGGCCTAAATCCTGGGAGAAGAGAGCTAGGCCACTAGCGGGCCTGCTGTCTTCCCCGACACGCTACCTATGCCACAATGGAGAGGAATTGTTATGCACAAGCTTTTGAAAGAAACAGCAGCAGAAGTAGGTTCTTGAACTTTCTGCTGACATCGTCTTTACTGTCCATCCATTTGTTCCCATTTAGCCTCCCCATGGGCAAAACCTGTAGGAAGATGAGACAATGGGAGCCCCTTACACCAGTGAGTGCGCCCATTGCTCCCTATATCAACCCCTGCCTTTGCATGACCCATTTCCCCAAAGTTTGGGGTTTTTCTTCCTGACCCGTTTCCCAAAGTTTGGAGGTTTTCTTCCTGGCCTGTTTTCCAAAGTTTGGGGTTTTTTTTCCTGAAGGGAGAGAGGGTAAGAGGAAACAGAACAACATCTCACAGATTTACACAGATTAGTGGAATGCTCATGCCAGTACACTGAAGGGAATAAAATAGCCAGATTTTTCTCCAAAGTGCTTATTTGTAATGTGTGTGTGAAAGTCACTTAACAACCTTAAAATATTTAGTGAATGTTGAGATGAATGGAGAGTATGGGGAGGGACAACACATGACACAAAACCAGCAGAGATAATTGTGTACACTTAGCATTCATAGCAGGTTTACATTGCTGTATCATATTCTCTATGAATAACACAGCTGAGACAATATGGTTAGAGTTTTAAAATATCTAGGAATTTCTATCTTCAGATAGTTATCAATAATTGCAAACTTCAACTAAACCTTTTTAGCTTGGTTAAAATATATATCTCTTTTCTTTAATGCATGATAAAATAACGTCAAATAGAGAACATGTTCACTTTCCCTTTGCCATGCTTTCAGGACACAGGAGAGCAGGAAAGGTCTCTGAGAGGGTCTCTCCTGGAAGGGAAGTCTGCCAAAGGCTGCCAAAGGTGGATGGGTTAAAACACAGAAGACAGAATCCCTCAGATATGACAGTGTTTGAAATGACAAATGAGATCAAGGAGACAGGTTGCTATAATACAGGTTCATATGACCTGTAGAACTGTTCAAGTCCTTCACCACTGGAGAAAATCTTGCTAGATCAAATCATAATTTTCCAGCTTCATTCCAACAGAGCCTAAATCTGTACCTTTGCCCTCGTTCTGACTAGGACCAGGTCCTCAAACCCCCACTCTGCAGCAACGCAGACTTTTGCCCCTTGTCCTGTCCCCACAGACACTGAAAAGGGGCTGGCCATGTCCCCCTGCATCCCATACTTCAGATATTTATAGACATTAATAAGGTCCCCCCTTAGTCTTCTCCAGGCTGAACAGCCTCAGCCCACTCAGCCTTTCCTCACAGGGGAGATGCTCCAGGCCCTTAACCATCTTCGTAGCCCTTCTCTGGACTCTCTCCAGGAGATCCCTGGCTTTTTTATCCCAGGGAGCCCAGAACTGGACACAACACTCCAAGTGGGGCCTGACCAGGGCAGAGCAGAGCGGGAGGATCCCCTCCTGTGACCTGCTGGCCTCAGTCCTCCTGATGCCCCCCAGGATCCCATTGTCTCTCTCAGCCCCAGGGCACACTGCTGGCTCATGGCCACCCTGTCACCCACCAGGACCCCCAGGTCCTTCTCCACAGAGCTCCTCTCCAGCAGGTCAACCCCAGCCTGTACTGATACAGACAGTTATTCATCCATCCTAGCTCACAACTAATTAACTGCTTAATTAGAGCAGCGCTGGGGAAACTGCTGTTTGGTTTCCCTTTCTCTCTGGTGCCTGATGCTGCTCTTGGCAGGACCATGGTTCATCACAAAGTGCTCAGAGCAGCTGAGCCTTCCTGGTGAGGCACAGCAAGTTCAAGGGGGAGATCTCCTCTGCCGGGGCTTTTCGTCTCTCTTCTGAGGTAATTGACCTTGGTGGCACCACGAAGCTCTGCCCCAGGTCGCACTACTCACACTGCAGCCAATTACATAGCTGGAGCTGGGAACTAATGCCTGGCTGTTTAATCTGGAAGAGTGATATGAAGGTCACTGAGAAAGGTAATGCAGTCCTGTTGATTGGACATGTGGATAAGGGCACCACAAAAACATAATCTACTTTGTTGGGGATGCGATAAACCAGGTTTATGTCTGCAGCTGGCAAGCAGTACTTCTGAGTGTTACTCCATCAGATAATCCAGACAGCAGAGCAATTCTATTTCCCCCCAGTCCCCTAATATGGCTTTAATCGAAGGATTAGGTCATTTTCATATTTTAGAGTTTTCTAAAACAGTATTAAATGTGACTCTCATTTATTTCCCACTTGTTTTCTACTTGTTATTCATTTACTTATTTCTGCAAAGGCAGCTTAAGGGGAAGACTTCTCATATTCCACAGGGCAAAACCTCAGTGGGATGAGCCCTCTTTTTCCACTTAGAGTAAGATGTCCAGAAACCCCAGAAGACTAACTGGTGTTTGCAGAAAGATGCAGAGCAGTTTTGCTGTGTGTGTACAGATGGCTGAGGTGTCTCTCAGGTGAGACTCACTACAAGTACAAAGCCCAGGTGGTCTGTGGATGGACCATGGGCTTGCTGTATAGGTCTGTCTAGCCCATCCATCACAGCACACAGCAGGGAGCTAGGGGCTCTTTATGGCAGTCCTGCCCAGCATTTGCACACTCCTTCCTGATAGGCACCCTGGCTCACTACCCTGCACAGGGTAGGGTTGTGGGAGGAAGGAAGGACAGAGAGGAAAGATAAAGAGGAAGGAAGGACGGATGGCAGGATGGACAGAAGGAAGGAAAGACAGAAGGAAGGACGGGAGGAAGGAAGGAGTGGTTGTGGAGTTAAGATATGGTTGATCTGGTCCAGAGGAAGCTTCTGCAGATGTAGGCTGTGGATTCATTGTGCTGCCAGCCCGTGGCCTCCAGCAGGCCCTGTCTTCTTACTCCAGGGACTGGGGTCCTGTGTCAAAGCTGCAACAGGGTTTATATGATTGTGCTGCTAGGCAGAGGGATGCCTTTCTGACCAGGAAACATCCCATCTGTACACATTTTTGTCCTCAGATGTTAAGTGTTTCGGTGTTGAATTCTCAGAGGTACTCTGGTAATTTTACACTCTCCCTGAAAACAAAGGACCCAGGGAGAGCTGTCACTCATGCTGCACCACTGTGGGCTTGGGAGAGGGTGATGGTAGACCAAACACCAAGGACCTGATTACCCATCAGAATTTAAAACACAAAACCATGTGAAGAGTGGCTACACTCTATTTTTTCTCTTTTCCCCTTTCCCTTTTCCCTGGAGTGGAAGTTTTTTCTCTTCATTTCCTTCCATTATCCTTCTGAGTTAATGCATTTTACAAAATATCACATGAAGGGACATGTGGGCTCTATGTCAACAACATGCAGAAACATGCCTGGCTGCAAGTGTACAGGGTTAGATGGTTCTTGCACTTAACAACAGAAGCATCTATCTGATGTGGGGAAACCACTAGCTAAGGCACTGCCATCACCTGGTTTGTCAGCATTGCCTCTTCTTATTCCCTGGCACTGGCATGCTCACACCACTACCCAAGGAAAGGTTTTTAATTCTGTAGGAACTTCTCTGGCAAAGGCAAAAATGCTAAGAGCATGAAGTCCCAGGGCTGACAGGGACCTCCAGGCTCTGCTTTCATCCCAGGTAAAACTTGTGTCCTCTTTTTCTGCCCACCTCATTGGGTCATTCAGCCCTTTTCACTCTTTCCCAATGGGAAAAACCTTGCAGTCTCAGGAAATGTCAGGTCAGGTTTTTCTAACCCAGAAAGAGAAGTTATGAATGCCACTGGTAGGACAGTGCTGAGGACTCCTCCAGTATAGTGTGTCCAGGTCCAGTCATCCCCTGCTCCAGAGAGATTAACTCCAGCAGAAACAAATGCAGAGGATGTCTGGAGGATGGACAACCTATCTGACAAGAAGTTGTTAGGAGTGTGACTTATTACCTGGCAGTGTGAAAGGGTAAGAGTGAAGTGTTGCTCTCTTTGCATGTGGATCACAATTGGTTTAAACCATCAATGTCCAGGCTGTTAGCACAGCGTTTTTTGACCTCTCTGTGCTGCGTAGTCCTGACACCTCCCTTGTCCCAGTGCTTATGCTTGGATAACTGTGGGATCAGGGATATTTTCTGAGTTAAGTTTCAGCAAGATGAGTTTTCCAAGACTGGCTGACCATGAGGTTGACAAGAGCATGAGTGTGCTATGGAGGAGGGAGCGTGGCCACATTGGCAGGAGCAGAGATGGCAGGTGCCTGTGCCACCGGCTGGAGGGAGGTGAGGGAATGCATGTTTGGCAGCAGCCCACACATAAAATCAGCTTAAGCTAAGTATTAAACTAGAACTGAGAGGTTAACATCATCCAGGGAGAACTATTTAAGCTATGGTACAAGGCTGGCACAGGAACAGGTGGGCATATGGCTATGAATAAAATTAGGCTGGAAATTAAAAGGCTTCTAGCCACCAGAGGAGTGAGGTTCCAAAATAGCTTTCCAATGGGAATAGGGGGGTCAGAAGAAGTCAAACAAGTGAGAGATTGAGCTGAAGGAGATTTACGTGACTCAGTTGCTGTGGTGGGGAGGAACCTGGGCCAAAGACCCAAAACACGTATCTCCACCTCACCTCCCCTGCTTGCTTTCATTTTTGACTTTTTCTGTTACCTTTCTTTCTCCTTCTCTTTCTTCTGATGCCTTTTGTTCTACTTGGATGACAGGCTGGAAAATCCCCTCTGTGCATTCTCTCTGTTGCCGTCCCATCCATTGGGCAGAACAAGGCAAGGGCAGGCCCCATTCCAGTACACCTAAATGGGCCAGCGAAGTGTGCAGGCAGAGCCAGCGTGGGGCTGACCCTCGGGTCACAGGAGCTGGGGCTGTGGGAGGCCATGGTGTCCTGCCAATACAGCAGAGTCCTTGTCTTCTCAGTGCATGGCTGGTTCCCCTTGCTGCTGTGCCATGGACATGTTCATACCTTAGCAGACCACTCAGCTGCAGAGCACTTTTCTACCTGGGGAAGCTGATGACACAGTATCTATCTGAGAAGGGTGCTGAGAGGTTAAATTCATTTGGAAGATGAGGAGCCCTGAGATGTCCAAATTCCTGCATAAATTTCTGTTTCTGTGGAGCAGAAAGGCCCAAAATACACGAACATCACTGTAAACACTGTAAATGTTCTGTTTAATCAGATATGAAGAGGCTGACCAGGCAGCACTTGCTGGGGGGAGCAGGGGATGTCCTCATAGCCTGGTGTGAAGAGCTGCTGGGCAGCCGCACCTTGTTCTGCCATTGGCATTAGCTGTGGTTACCCATCACTTGAGGGGCCTGGTCCTCCTGTGCTTGGCAGGACTGGTCTGGGATGAAGTGGCACAATGTCAGGCCTCCTCTGCTGTACCAGTGGCACCATCAGAGTGTGTGATTTGATCCTGCACTTTTAGGGTCTGAAATTCAGCTTGTAGAGAACTTGTTTTAACATATAATAAATAGAAATGGGGAGTATGATGCTTCCTGACGCTGACTCCTTAGTTTGTAGTGGTGCCCACTTGCAGTGACTCTATTTTACAGCTTGCAGAAGAATTGCTTGGTTTTTCACAATATGCTTGCCCAGCTTGCAAGAAGTTGATAAGTTAACACAAACCCAAGTAATTTAGATGTTAGATACACCAAGTCCTTTTTTTTTTTCCTCCTCTTGCACTATTGCAGCAGGTGTTTAGCTCACTGGCAGTCATCTGAAAAATGCCATGGCTCTGTTAGTTGGCATGAATGCCTTCCTTTCACAGAAAGAAAACTACTGCTCTTCAGGCTGCAATCCCATGAGGACATCAGCCATATATACTCAGCTAGTTGCCATGGGCATGGTCCTCCTCCATCAAATGGCTCCAATACTAACCAGCCCCAGTGCCCAGGCATTTCAGCAAACTAAACCACCAGAAAGCTATTCATCTTTTTTTGCCAGGCCAACAGGGCCATGCCCAAAGGCACAGGAGCTGGCCAGAGAGCAGTCAAGCCAGAGGAACCAGCAGTCAGATAGGTTTAGGATGCTGAGGAGCAGTAGCATCCTTATGTTGCTCACAGTTTGTGGGGAACAGATTTTAGGAATCATCCTGTTGGAGTTCTCCTTAACTGCCACAGGGATAGCTTTAGCTCCTTTTGATGGTGAAACCTGGTCACTAGAGATGATATGCAGCTATGTACATACCCATCTTTCCTGGTTCTCACCAGGACAGTTAACCCCCCAAGCAGCCAGCACAGGTGAGCCAGGTTATCCTGGGCTGTTCTCCTCACCACCTGACATCACTTCCCCATAAAAGGGGCTGGTCAGGGAGTAGGGTCCATGTGTTTCCAGGACAGTCTGAGTGTTGTTGGGTATCAGGTTGATCCTCATGTTGGTCACTGCTCTGTGTTATCTCCTGTCAGGTCAGTAAAGTGCTCTGTGTTATCACCCTGTGTGTGCCTTCTGTCATGCCTCTGTTGTTGTTCCTTTTCCTGGTGCTGTGCCAGTAACTGTCCTTACCCCAACCCATGGGGGCCTGTCTGTTTGTCCTCAGGGGAGGGGTGAGTGAGCAGCAGTGCTCAGCCACTGCCTGGGGCTGAACCACCACGCCATCTAAATACAGTATAAGCAACTGAGCGAAGGGGAATATCAGAAATACTGTGGCTTCCCTCTCTTTATCAGTGTTCTCTGGGTTTTCCCTTGCTGGAAAAATAATACTCACTAAGATGAAAGCAGAATACAAAGTGGAAACTTCCAAAGTGGCTGTCACTTGTATTCATGAAAATTAAACCATCTCATGTACAGGAAACCACAGGCCTCTCTCTTTTCCTGTATGTTTTAGATTCCACAATCAGCACTGCAGCATGAGATGCGCATTGTTGTCCTGCCCACTCTACTGCAGCCTACGCTCCATCAGTCCCACAGAACCTAACAACAGGTTGGTATCCTACACTGGGACCTGTTTCCCCATCAGATGCCAGGGGAAAGGGCTGCCAGCTGGAAATACCAGCAAGGCATACAGGAGGGTGTGACCAGGTGTCCTTTGGGCACGGTGGTCCCTCTGAGTGCCTAGAGAATAACCAGAAGCTTTTATATTTTGTGTTGGGGGTTTTTTGTTTCCCCCTTTTTAAGTTCCTGATGAGGTTTAATCTTAAACAAAAGCATTTTATTCACAGGTAATTCCCACAGAATCTCATTTGTCTGGTTGATGGTCATGCTCCAAATCTGCCTGTATTCCATGCCCATGGATCTTCCTGCTGACACCCTCTCAGGGCTATTCTTGAAACACTGCCCATCACTGTTTAGGCAGGGTTTGCTGTTTTACACACACACAGAGGACTGCGTTGGTTTGGGCCAGAAAATCCCTCTGCCCAACCCATCATTGGGCCCAGGGGTTGGCCCATTGAATTGGATGGCTGTTACTGTTATCAGGTGTTTCACTCTAGAAAGGGTCTTAACTGAGCCTGAAGGAAACATTCTTAGTGTTTTAATCAGCCCTATGATCTTGGGTAAGACACATTAAAGCCTTCTGGTGTTGTTAGTTCTCTTGCAGCCATGGGTGAAGTATCAGACCTTAGAGAAACGCTTACCAGCTCTGATGTACTTCTCATAAAAATCTGAGACTATAAATAATGTTCTTCCCTTTCTGGAACATCCTTGATTAACATAATCCAGAGGTATCATTACAATGTGCAGAACCTCTCCTTGCACATAACAGAAACTTGCATGGTGTGAAAATATCCTCTAGAGTTGGAGGGACCATGTAATAAATAAGGTAGAAATTGTCCAGCCTGGTAGAAATCATCTGTTTAAAATGAATCCTGATTGAATGAACAGCCTGAGGAGTGGAAGAAGCTCGAAAAGTCAGCAGAGTCCATGTTCTGGGTGCAAAGTGTTATTGTCTGCTGATCTGTGTAGAAATGTGCACATTTGTATTACTTATATGTGGAAATGCATGTCAGCTGGAGAGAAAAAATAGCTGGTGCTCTATCAGGTTAGACCTGATGAATACCTGCCCAGAAACTAACCTAATATCTGTGTGCTAGACACTCTGGTGTGATGCACAGGCCACAGAACAGTCGGTGATAGTTTGACTTTTTGGTGAAAGGCAGATTAAATAAAATGAGATGGAAGAATGTGGGGAAGAATTCAGCAAATGTCTGTGGTAGCTTGGTGAGCTGAGCTAAGCCATAGGTATGTTTGTCTGCAGACCTCACTGCTGCTCCATCTTGCCACCCCATTCATGGCTGTTTCTTTCACCTGCTGGAGTCTTCTCCTCAAAACCAGATTGTCCAACTGTTCTGTCCCCTGTTGTTCTTATGGCATCAGCGTGTCGTGCCTTTCCAGCCACCAGCTTCCAGACTTCTTGCCTGAGGTCACTGTTTCAGTTTGAGAAATGTAGGATCAGGAGGAGCCATGGGTCTGCAGATGGTTTCCTGTGCTCTACTGCATATTCCTCACTGGACTGGAGTTTCACAAGTACAGTTTCATTAGAAAGGCCTGCAGCGGAGGTTGCCTTCCCACTCTTTCCTGTTTACATGATACTGCTTATGTGTGCTGGGCAGAATAGTCTTTTTCTTCTCTGCTTTCCCAGTATCAGACGTTTATAGATGCATAGAGGCCACTTTGGTCTAATTTTACAGTGTCTCTGTAGGAGGGAAGGTCGGGTTAAAGCAGTTCACTGGGGCTTAAGAACACTGGGATCAGTTCCTCACTTGATATACAGATAAATTGGATAATTCGGTTCACTTTTTTATCTGAAGTGTCTTTTTAAAACAGGGATAATGACATTTAGATACACAGAATCACAGCGGGCCAGAGCTGGCTGCTGCAGCCCTGGGTATCGCCATTGTAGCTTTAAGCTTGCTACCACTGCTAGCAAGGCAGGACACTTCAGCCCAGGCTTTCATAGAATCACAGAATCCCAGGGGTTGGAAGGGCCCTGGAGAGCTCCTGGGGTCCAACCCCCTGCCAGAGCAGCTCCCCAGCTCATACTGCACAGGTCGGCGTCCAGATGGGGCTGGAATCTCTCCAGAGAAGGAGACTCCACACCCCCTGGGCAGCCTGTCCCAGGGCTCCCTCACCCTCACTGGGGAAAAGTTCTTCCCCAGGTTGGTGTGGAACTTCCTATGCTCCAACTTGCAGCCATTGCCCCTTGTCCTGTCCCCACAGACACTGAGAAGAGGCTGGCCATTCCCCCTGCACCCCATACTCAGTCTTCTTCTCTCCATGCTGAACAGCCCCAGCTCACTCAGCCTTTCCTCATAGGATAGATGCTCCAAGCCCTTAAAAAGGGCCAAGTACGGCCCAAGATGCCCACAAGATGGGTATAATTTGCCCTGAAGCCCATGCCTGCTAACTGCTGGCTGCCCTCATGTCATGTGCTGTGGGCAGCAGTGCATCTGTGGCATGGGCTCATGTGCCGTGCCTGGTGCTGCGGGCAGCCTGGACAGCAGCAGAGCCTGGAGCCTCCTGGTAATCCTTGCAAAAAGAAGCAAGAACCAGTTGCTAAAACTACCTACATTTTCTCAGTTTTCCCTTTCTCAAAAGAGAGAGCAGTGCTTTGAAGCGGTAGGAGCTGCTGCAATGAACTGGTGACTGCCACCCTGCTAGCTTGGTGTTTTGTCTGGCAGGGACACCCACCAGGCATTTAGGAGGACAAGGCAAGAAGCAGCACAGAGGGACAATGGTGGTAACCTGCCACCAAAAAAAAACCCCCCCATTCCTCATCCCATGGTGAGATATTATGTGGAACTTGATTTATATGCCTTCCAAAATTCTTCCGTTTTGTGCTTCTAACATACTTTTAACCCATTAAAATGCCCAATTGAATGTACACATCAGTTGTATTCTGCACTTGGATTACAGCCTGTGGCAATGAGTTTCCCTGTCTAATTACTCATTGTGTGCAAAAAAATATTCTTTGAAAGGCTTTGAATCACCAAACTTCACAGCTAGTGAATACCCTCTGAATCTCTGATAAGAATGCTCTATCTTTTCTGTCTCAGTTCTACCAGATTTTGGAAGAGTGGAAGGGTATGTATCCTGCACAAACTTCCCAGTATTGTGTTTTCTTTTGGAGCTTTAGTGTTGATATGGTAAAAGTTAAAAAAAAAAAGAGAAAGGTTCTATTTTTCTTGCCATGGCCATGGCTTACCCAGCCTAGAAGGAAAAGGCAACTTGGAATTGGTGTAAGGGCTTTGCTTCCTTTTCAGCCAGCCTGTTCCTGGTGTAGGCATATACAAATGCATATGAAGAGGTTTCTAATCCTTTTGATGAGGATGCTGCTGTGTTTTGGCAACTGACTAGCACTGAAGATTCAACTGATGGGAATACCTAGTGTGGATTGATTCACACAGTTCTCTAATTCTAAATGGAACTTTTCAGAGAAGGAAGATGTATTTGAACGTAGTACTGGAGTGTTACCTGTTGATCTTCTATCTTGCCTTAACTGTTGACCTCTTCAGTTCTATATTTAGTCTCTGGTTCAAGTATATTCCCACAGTCTATAGTGTTGAATCAGCTCCTTAAGGAGAAGACATATTTTCAGAGCTGGAATCAAGTCAATGTGACTACAAGTGCTTGCATATACACTGCATTTGGATGTCATCTGGGTTTGCTTTTTGCACACATTCCTCTCCCTTACGAGTTTCCAGCCTGTTCACTCACACAGACTGGATGTTTTCAGTTGCTGCTTGGAAAACAGGGTGACTTAGATGGGCTGCAGCAGATCTAAGGCTCAGGGTCAAGAACCTCTCAGCATGTTTGCCTACTGAAGACAGGGAGCAAAAGGGCAGTATTCAACAGCGGCTATGAAGGTGTTTTATTCTCCGCCTGTAGTCACCCAATTCATTCAGAAACCACAGAAGCAGGAATTTCTGATGTGAAAAGCTGTGCTAGGTCCCCCAGGTCTCCTCTGTGCCAACAGCAGGGCAGGAATGAGGAAAAAAATGACACTTGCATGGGAGTTTCAGGCACTGGCTACCACATCCACTTCAAACTTAAATAAGCACATTTCCTTCTGCTGCAGAGGCTGACTTTGAATGTCCTTGAAGTCTGGTATTATGCATTCTGGCAAGCAAGTAGAGAAACGAGCCAGATGCATCAATTTAGTCATATAGAGAGGTTTCTAGTAAACTTCTGCACGACGGGGTAGTGACAGTGTACTTAGTAAAGCCACATGCTTTTTTAAAAATAGTGCTATTGATTTTGTTAGTGTGTGTATCAAATGTTAGCACATTCATTAGAACAGCAGCCTTCCAAACACTGCTGTAGAACAACCAGCAGGCCTGGAGTCAATATCCATCTGAATACTGGCTCGCTTTCAAAGGGCAACTTAAAATTAGGGCATTGACTTTTCATGTTATAGAGGAAAGATTTGAAAGGGAGCATTTATCAAATAGAGTTAGGCAATATTTATCAAATACAGCTGGGCTGCAGATCCTGTTTTAAACAGGCAAAGATGTGTGCACACAACCATGTACAGCACTAGCAAAACAATATGATGTAAGTATATATATTAACATCTAGGGTAATGATCTAGTATAGATAGGTGAGAACAGAGGAAGGCATTTATCTAAGTAAACTTTCAGTTCTAAACTCCTGTGTGGGTATATTGAAACATCACTGAGTAGGAATGTAAATGTATTACAATGATTAAATAGATACTGTGCCTGTGCCCTTAGAATGTAATTTTTGTACAGCGCTGTGAACAAGGCAGCACATTAGGACAAATATATCCTTTGTTGTCAGCAGGTTCACAACAACAAAATACAGCCCATTGTGTCTGTTGAGGAAAAAAAAAAAGCTAAGATAACACAGGAAAATTAACCTTTTTTCTTCCTCTTCTTGTGAGGATGAGAGGTGAGGGAAGAAGAGTGAAGGTCATTCCATATCTCATAGGTTTACTATGAATTTGTGACTTACCTGTTCTTACTTCTTCTCTTTTCTGTCTGCTCATGCAACCCTTCAAACTCCTGTGTTCCCTGAGAAAAGGCTCTGCTGAATGGGCTCTGTACCTGTTGTGTACCTCTCTATTCTTAATGCAAGCCCATGAGGATGATTTATGTCTCTGGAGAACAAATGTTCCCACTACCAGGGCACTGCTTGTCTTCTCCATGAAACTCATTAGGTTTATCTAACACCTGTGGGGTTTATTTGGTTAGTTGGGATTTTGGGCAGGGTTTCTTTTAACCCAGATAGGGTCACCAACCCAGTTCACCACACTGATCTGCTGTCAACTACCTACCTGTGATGGTGTGGGTGAGGTGAAGAGGAGGAAAGATGTCTGATTACATTCCTTCAGCTGCCAGGAAAAAGGGCCATAGGACCAAAGCCAAGTACCCATCCTCTTTCATAGAGAGGGACCCAAGAACTTCAAACCCCCTCATTTAAGCAGCTTAGATGGAAGAGAATAGCCATTTCTACAGCTAGCTGCAAATTTTAGCTGTGTTGGTTCACCCTTCAGAGATGCTTTCACTACTGGTGAGCTGGCAAAAGGATGCTTTGGTGAGGTGCCCAGTGCCAGGGGGTACCACTGCATCTGCAGTGATGGTTCCCAGCTGGCCTGGGGGCATGGTATGGCAGCTGGGACTGCTGCTATGGACACTGAATTCAGGGAAATCTTCACAAAATCCCACCTTGTTCAGTTTCTGGCTCCCAGTCACATGCTGAAGGCATTGAACCACATTTTCCCTCCTTTCTAGATTCCCCTCACTCTTGTAGTGCAGAGCAGCAGTGTAAGAGGAGGATTTCATTGGGTTTGGTGTTTCCAGGTCCTGTTCATATTGAACCTGCTTGCCACTGTGACTTGTTTCGTGAGGTTTTCCAGACTTGTCTAAAGTCTCAGCTGCACACACTGGAACGTGTTTTTGGGGTGGTGCTGTGCAGCTAGCAGGGTAGACAAACCTCTCTTAGGGCCACAAAGATGCTCAGAGGGCTGGAGCAGCTGCCCTACAAAGAGAGGCTGAGGGAGCTGGGCTGGGTCAGCCTGGTGAAGAGAAGGCTGTGGGGGGACCTCACTGCAGCCTGCCAGTCCCTGAAGGGAGCAGAGGAACAGGAGGGGAATCAGCTTGTTCAAAGGACAGACAATGGCAGGACAAGGGGGATGGATTAAAGCTGAAGGAAGGAAGGGTTAGATTGGATATTAGGGGGAAGTTTTTTCCAGAGAGAGTGGTGAGGGGCTGGAACAGGCTGCCCAGAGAGGGGGTGGGTGCCCCATCCCTGGGGGTGTTCAAGGCCAGGTTGGATGGGGCCCTGGGCAACCTTGTGTAGCTCCAGGCCTGAGGTTGGTGCCCCTGCCTGTGGCAGGGAGGTTGGAGCTCTGTGATCCTTGGGGTCTCCTCCAACCCATGCCAGTCTATGATTCTCTTCATCTTTCGAGGTCCCTTCCAACTCCTAATGTTCTGTGGTTCTGTGATTCTCTGAGAAACAGTGTGCTTCAAATGGAAGCAAAAGGTAGAAAAGACTTGGCTCTGTACTCTTCCCTCCACTGGCCTGAACTCACAGTTAGTACTGGATGCCTCTTTCCAGTTTAAATGTAATTTCGAACCAGGTTCAAGTGTTCCTAGTGCTAAGATTTGCCTTATTTTATTTTCTTTCATGTTGAATGCATTATTACTGCAAATGAATTTTACTCTTTCTCCAGATGGATATCCCAAAGATTTTTATTTCCTGTTCCAAAAAAGAGAAACCCTGGCTTTGGGCAGTCAGCCTCTGTAAAGCATAGTTTCAGCAGTTTTATTGTTCCCCACCAATCAGAACCAGTCTGAAGTCTCTGTGAACTCCTGAATCTCCTCCCACTTATTAAGACTGTCACAAAAGTTGGTCTCTAGAGTCTCAGTGTTTACCCAAGAATCCTTATCATGACAATATACCGCATTTATCTTGTCTCCTCTTTGATGAATGCTGAGCAAAGGTTTTAAACCTTTCTTCCCCTAACAGCAGGGTAGGTTTTCATCTGGAGTTCAGTCTCTGCAAAATAAATCCAAGATAAAGTAAACAACTGAATGAGGGAATGGAGTATTGAGGCACAAATATGGGGAGCACAGCTGGGTTCTGAGTCTTGCTTGTTATTACACCACCAAAACCCACCAATGTCACCAGTGAAATGAATGCTTTACTTCTGTTCCACAGAAACCACCAGTTCAGAGCGTGGCCTTAAATGAATGTCCTAGAGCAGGAATTCATGGGTGGCAGCACATTCAGGGTGAATTAAAACTTCAGTTTGAGAGACTTGACCCCTGTGGCAGAAAAGTGTATTTGGGCACTCTGAAGTGCCCAAACTGTGGACTCATAACTGAGGCTAACATTCTTTATCCTGTTCGTAAAATGCTCTGGATCAAGGCTGCCATGGATTTCCCAGTTGGACTGGGTAACCCTTCTCCTCTTTAACCTTTCTCTCTTCCCTCTAGTTCTGGGCACCTTGTAGCTTGCAGTGACCTGGCTAGGATCTGTCATGCAGACTGTGTGGCGAGCTCTGAGGAAAAACTCAGTGTAGACACTGGACTTCAGACAAATTTCCAAGCTCAGGTGGATTATAAAATCCAAGCTCAGGTGGATTATAAAAAGTCTGAGGTTTTATGTCCTTTTAATTTTTTTTTTCCTTTCAAAAAATCAGATCCTTTTAGAACATGAGAAACAAAACCTGTAGCACTAGGTAATCCCATGAAACTTCCCTTTGGTGGTGCCTTCCTGGAAGTAAAACAAAGTTCCCCAAGATTGGTTTGCAAAGTCATAGAATCATAGAATCATAGACTGGCATGGGTTGGAAGGGAACCCAAGGATCACAGAGCTCCAAACCCCCTGCCACAGGCAGGGACACCAACCTCAGGCCTGGAGCTACACAAGGTTGCCCAGGGCCCCATCCAACCTGGCCTTGAACACCCCCAGGGATGGGGCACCCACCCCCTCTCTGGGCAGCCTGTTCCAGCCCCTCACCACTCTCTCTGGAAAAAACTTCCCCCTAATATCCAGTCTAACCCTTCCCTCCTTCAGCTTTAAACCATTCCCCGTGTCCTGCCATTATCTGCCCTTTTAAAAAGTTGATTCCCCTCCTGTTTGTATGGTCCCTTCAGGTACTGGAAGGCTGCAATGAGGTCCCCCCGCAGCCTTCTCTTCTCCAGGCTAAAGTCCTCAGATGGTCATGGGGAGAATATGAAAAAATGGGGTTTTTTGAGATATCTGCAGGCAAAAGACCCCAGAGGATCTCTTTGCTGCTCCAGTTGCTGGACACTTCCAGTGCAGAAGGCAGGCAAAGCCCCCTTTTGCCCATGCCAGTCCCAGCCACCCTCAGCAGAACCTGGGCCCATTTTTAGGGTGGGTGTAACGTGTCGCTGGTTGGCACGGCTGTGCTTGCTCCCTGCCTTCTGTACAGATGGGCAGGAGTGAAGTGAGCCACGTGCACCCCCCAGGGACGAATGAGGCATGAGGCTGAAGTGGGAAGGATGACAGAAAACTGCTCAGCAATCAAGAGAAGGATGTTATGAACCTGATTTGTTAAATTAGCCCCAAATTTTATTTTTCATTCAGAAATGGGCTCCTTCCTGACTAGAAAATGATCTGTTTGAAGTCTAAATTGCTTTGAGATTAAACTAAAATTCAGATTCCTGGATTTTAAGATTCCATTTTAATTGAGCGTTGCAGCCCTCTGGAATTTAAAGAAACCCAAACCCTCTGGAGCCAAATGGCAGGCACATTATTGGAAATCTGATGATGAATTTGTCCTTAATTTCATCCAATTATATGAAGAGGTCTTTCTGTTACAAAGCATGAAAAAGCACTACTAAGGCTAGAGAGGTGCTGGCGACATCTCCTTTCCTGCCGTGCGGAGCCCTGCACAGGATTGCGTGGGCTTCAATCAGATGTATCTTGATAGTTTACCTTAAAACTCTCTGTCCTTTTCCTCGGTTCAGCTGAATCCTATGAAATAGATACGCAGCTTGGAGAAGTTCTTCACACCCCCACAAATGCTAAAAATGGCCCTGATACAACATGTATTTATGTAACAAAATCATCTGCATTAATATCTTCCTTTCCTTTCTGCAAGAAGCACAGGAGGGACCCAGGCTGACACATTTTTCATGCAGCCCCTTCCATTCTTCTCCTTGCATTTGGGGCAGCAGGGACAAAGCTGTGTTTTCCCTTAAAAACCAGGCCACTGAATAAGCAGGAATATGACGTGACTGCTAATAGGGTGTTCGGCTGCAAACCCACAGCCCAAGCTTTTGGTCTCTCTCCCTTTCAATATTCAGTACCCCCATATGGATCAGGATTGCCTGGTAAAGAGTTCTGGTCAATGCTGTTATCCTGGTCTTCCAAAATAAAGAGGGCATTAAACCCCAAACATTTACTGGAAAGCCAAGAGATTGGGTAGCTGATGGGATCAAGCATGATGTAGGGAGCCTTTAACCTCTGATTCACATCTGGCAGAATGGAAAAAGAAATGTCCACACTTGGCAGCTGTTTGCTGTCCCATTTGTCACCATCACATTCTGCTGGACTTCTGCTTTCCAGATCACAGCCCCCAGGCACTTGGGCAGGTCTGCAGCCCAAGAAGAGGGCTCAGGCACCAGGTAAACAAGGAGAGGGTCTTCATCTTGGCCTCCCAGGGCTGGCTCCCCGGGGCTGGAATGGAGGCATGCTGTCAGGAAGGGGAAGAAATTTGAATTACAGCTACTGCTGCCGATAGGTTTGGAGAAAGTCTTGGTAACCCTGCCATGCTTAGCACCACCAAAATACCTGGGAAAGTCAGCAGCCAACAAAGCTGCCCCATTTTTCATATGGAGATTTATGTACCAGCTCCACTGTTCCCCCTATGGGCTCCATCAGCAGAGGGGTGGCAGCAGGGACAGGGAGTGGATTGTCCCTCTCTGCTCTGCCCTGGGAGGCTCCAGCTGGATCCTGTGTCCAGAGCTGGGGCCCCAATACAAGAAAGATGTGGAAATGTTGGAGAGGGGTCAGAGGAGCCACAGAGATGCTCAGAGGGCTGGAGCAGCTGCCCTACAAAGAGAGGCTGAGGGAGCTGGGCTGGTTCAGCCTGGAGAAGAGAAGGCTGTGGGGGGACCTCATTGCAGCCTGCCAGTCCCTGAAGGGAGCAGAGGAACAGGAGGGGAATCAGCTTGTTAAAAGGACAGACAATGGCAGGACAAGGGGGATGGATTAAAGCTAAAGGAAGGAAGGGTTAGATTGGATATCAGGGGGAAGCTTTTTCCAGAGAGAGTGGTGAGTGGCTGGAACAGGCTGCCCAGAGAGGGGGTGGGTGCCCCATCCCTGGGGGTGTTCAAGGCCAGGTTGGATGGGGCCCTGGGCAACCTTGTGTAGCTCCAGGCCTGAGGTTGGTGTCCCTGCCTGTGGCAGGGGGTTGGAGCTCTGTGATCCTTGGAGTCCCTTCCAACCCATGCCAGTCTATGATTCTATGTATCCCGACAGCCAAAAATGCCACAGCTCACCAGGATGGCTCCCAGCAGCGAGCTGGCTCCTTGGCAGGGTGTGTTATTCTCAAGGGGCTGTCCTGAGGAATGACCTTCTAAGCCTGTTAAACCCACATCCTCCGCCCCAACCTGCTGCCTGTTGTGGAAATGAATCCTGACCAGCAGCGAGAATCAAACCAATATTCTCAGCAGCAGCTGTAAACTCGATAAGCTCCCTGTCCTCCTTTCTCTCTCTCTGTCTCGTCCCTCCCTTTGGTGTTGAAATGAAGGCAGAGACATGCTGAGAGCAGCAGTGCAGCACTCCGTTTGCAGCATAATATGCAGACCACATGTATGTATTAAAGGTTGTATGGAGTTATAATGAGCCAGGAGCATTTAAATGCAAACCAAGGGGAATTTGCTATTCTGTGTGGGCAGATTTCAATTGTAAGGTTGGCAGCTCTGGTATCCTGTTCTCTAATGCCACGGGATGAGAAAAAATAGGCTTTTCTTTCAGAGCAGTTGATTATTGAATCCGCACCAGCTGTTCACCCTAATCCAAGCTTTCTGTGCTCGCTCCTTGTAATAGAGGCATCCCTCATCCATCCATCCATCCGTCCATCTCCCTGTTCTCATTTTCATGGCTCTTTTGTAATCTTTCAGAGAGGTGGTTAGCAGATATCGGCCATCTAAAGCGACATAAGCGTCAGTACCAGGCAAGGGTTAGAACTAATTAACGAGAAAAGAAAGGCACCCCCAGCCATATACTGAAGTTCAAATTGTGTTTCACATCCACTGCAAAATGGGGGAAAAAAAAGCCATCATGAATCAGAAGGCAGAGAATAAGTTTTTTAACAGTGACACCTGACTCTGTGCCCAGCAAAACCGTGTGGGATCAGAGCTGGAGCAAGTCCTGAGCCAGCACAGAGCGATGGCAGGTCCCTCCCGCCCCGCTGTGAGCAGAGGGACCTGCACCCAGGCAGGCAGCAGCAGGAAAGGGAATTTATCCTTTTGTTTTCCTCTCAATTTATTTATTTATTATTTATTTGTTTGCTTATTTATTTATTTTCCATCATAATAAAGGGGGAGGAAGGGGTAGAGATAAGAAGCGAGTTCCTTCTGGGTGCTTCTCACTCAGCCTGCAATGTTATGTAAGGCTGGCACAGCTAATGCTTGCTCTGCTTCACCATCACCCTGGCTGTTTCATCCCTGCTACACAAGTATTTCCTCAGTCTCTCCTACTAGACATCACAGTGCCATTGCAATTAGTCACATTTATTAGGATGGTGGCTAAAATAAAATTAGTGAGCACTAACTGGGGCCCAGTTGCACAAGGGACTGGGTGAACACAGCTCAAGGTGGTCTCTGCCCCAGAAATACTAGAATCTGCTGGAGGAGAAGGACAAGGAACAAGGGGGTGACGCGCAGGAGCCAAAAGAGGGGTGCAAAATCAGCAGGAGACATGCTGTTTCCATTAAGACCTCTGGCAGGGGAGGGGGAGTTGAAGTGGGAACGAGCCGACTGAGAATAAAAAGCATCAGGAAAAAGGACATTGCATGGGAAAGCAGTGTGGAGGAAAAGGTAAAGCAGTAAGTGACAAGCTGAAGAACAGAAGTTGATAGTGGTGAAAAAAGGAGAGGTTGCTCAAACAGGCAGCCAGCACAGCATCTCCTCCCTGCCTGCTTGTCTCCTGCCTGTTTTGTCTGCTGCTGCTGCTCCATTTGGCGCTCTGTCCAAGTCCCTCACAGTGTTTCTCTGCCTGAAAGGTGCTTCTTTCCCCACTTGCTGTGTCCTCCTGTGCTTGGAGGATTACCCCATGCTTTGGAAAAGGGCTGCCTATGGCTTCCTGTCTGGAAATCTCACCTGAGACACAGAGACTGAATGCAATGCCAGAACCACGCAAACTGAAACGCTGCATTAGCACTAAAGATTGTATGTCAAAGTCTGAAAATCACAGGTTTGGGGTGCTCTGTGGCATGGTGGGGAAAGTGGACTGTATGGCCTAAGAAGGGACAGGTGGACAGGCAGGTACAGGTGCATTCTTGTGTATTATAGGCATATGGATAGAAAAATGGACCCTGGAAGTGACTACTTGACTTCCAGGAGCTGGATGTGTCAAACAGTGTGTGTGACTTAGCCAACATTATAAATTGGTATAACTGGACAATTTGCAAATAAAACTCCATAAAGAATCGGCTTGGCAACTCATTAGCTGACAGTTGTTAATGAAAAAAGGAGGCTAAATGTGATGCTTGGATGAGCAGAAAGGGGAATAACAACTTGCAGTAAAGTGATTTTTGCAAATGGCATTGGTCACACTTCTGGTGGACTGCTGGATAATGCTCCAGTGTCCACATTTTCAGGAGAATATTGAAAAAACTATGAGGTTGCAGGAAAGAGTTCCAAGAGGACTTTGAGAAAACACAGAATTACAATTTAAAATACTATTTTCTAGTAAGAGACTCAGAGTGCTTAACCTGTTAAGCTTATCAAAAAGAAGATTGAGAAGCGGCTTGATTACAACGTGAGCAACTTCATGGTGAGAAAATACCAGGTATTAAAGAACTCCTTAATTTAGTGGAGAAAAGCATAATAAGAAACAATAGTTGCAAACTGAAGCTAACCAAATTTAAATTAAAAATTAGGCATGATTTGTTTTTTAACAGTAGGAATTATTTCTGACTGGAACAAACTTTAAGTGTTGAATTTTCCATCTCTGGAGGTGTCAGATCAGGACTAAACTTCTTTCTGAAAGGTTCGGATAAACACAATTTTTGTGACTCAGTGCAGATGATACAGGGTGAAAATTAGTGATTTGCAATACAATGTGGTGGGGTTTTTTTGCCTAGAGCTCCATGAACAGCCTATGTGTCCACTAGAGCTCAAAATGTTTTATTGTACACACTTGATCAGATCAATTCCTTCTTTAGTGGCTTCTAGGGAGAAAGCTGATGGGTCTGTACACATTTGCATAGCCATTAGCACCCAGGCCCCAAAGCCTGGAGATGATCCAACGCTAAATGACCATAAGTTAAAACACTTCCAGCCTCAGTTTCAATCAAGACTGACTTCCAAGGGTATTTTTGTGGGCTGCCAGCAAGAGCAAAGCAGATATGAAGGTTGTATGAGTTGGGTGAAAACCAGACAGAGGAAAGGTGTTAATTTGACAAAGTGGAAAGCTGCTTAAATCTGGCTCTCAGCAGGTACCTAAAACGGTTAAAACTGGCACACAGTTCTTTGCAAGTACTGTCAGAGGGTGGCTGCTGGGGTGCTGGGGACTGCTTGGTGTGGAGTAGATGATGTCTGGACTCTTCTGGGTTAAACAAGTATTGTATGAAGTCTGCAATCCTACCTGGATTCAGTAGTTCGGTCGCTTCGAGTCGTATGGCCCTAACAGATCCGCTGCCAGGCTGTGCTGGTATGCAGCAGCAGCAGCAGCTCTAATCCAAACGCTGCACACACGTTTGTTTGGACCAGCCTGTCCTATTGCTGTGGGCTCTCCCTGAGTAATCCAAGGGAGCTGGCTGGCATGAACCTTGATGTCAACAACAAAGTAGGACAAACGTGCCCCAAACCTAGAGCCAGCTAGATTTATAGTCACAGTACTTTGTAGGACTGCTGAAAATGAACCGCAGCTGCCAGGCCGCAACTTCTACCACCCCATGGGCCCTGTCAAAAAAAAGAGGGAAAGAACATGCCATTGGAGCAAAAGCCCACTACAAAGCCTGCCCAAACGTGGATCAGTACACAGCCCTTTAAACACTGCGGCCCAGCCCCACTCGTGGCAAATCTACCCCACGATGAAGCAGTGCTAAAACTGTCAGGTCTCAGAAGCTTGTCTCTTTGTGTGCAGCCTGCTCCTTTCTCACGCTTTCAAATGCACAGCCGGCCTGTTTCATACACAGCTGCCACGGTGTGATTTGCTTTGTGTTTATGCCTCAAGCTTTGCCTCTGTTTCCACGTCCGCAGCCTCAGTCTCATTCATGTCATGCTCGCTGGAACGCGGGCGGGAGAAACATCCCCTTCAGCCACACGTGAGGGCATCAGGGCTGCAGCGACACCCTAGAATGGCACCTCATGTCTCTGACTGACTCTGGGTGCTGTTGTGGGGTGAGGGGGTGATCTCATACTTGCCAGCCTGCCTGTTGTCACCCAGCACCCCATCAGGTGTGTCTGGGCTGTGGGTCATGGGGTGCTGGTCTGTGGTAGCTCTGCTGCTGCATCCTGTCCATCATCCAGGGAAGGTGCTGATGCAGCATGGCAGGGGACAGAAAGCCTGACAGACACAGTGTGGCACCCAGCCCTGGCCCCCCACAGCTTATGACTCTCTTTGCATGGTCATCACAGGTTTGGATCCGAGCCCAGAGCTGCGGTGTGGACCCCGTGCGGATAATGTGGGTGTAAATTGGGAGTAGCAGTTTCCAAGTGGGTGATGCAGCACTGGCGTGGAGTGGCGGTACGGGGGCTGTGCTTTGGTTTGAGAGAGGGGGAGAAAGGGAGGGAGTGCTAAGGTAACCACAGAAACATGGTATCCTTGGATATTAGCAATCATGACCTACTTCTGGGTATTCACTTTTTTAGTGCTGTTGACAAAGGAGAAGTAAGATGGAGGGCTGAAAACTCTGGGGGGAAAAAGGGATCTTTCCATCATTTGCTTGGATCCAGATTATTCATGATCATACTCAGCTAATGTAAATCTTAAACAGTTCTATTCCCTTGCACATCATTCTGTCTTCATTCCTGCTTTGTATACTATAGAAAGTATTTTAATAATACATTACTGAAATATAATTGACAGAGCTGTATTGTTATGTGTATGGTGTAGATTGGAGTGACTGACTGGGGTGGTGTTGTGCATGTATAATACAGCTGCTGTCAGTGGTGTTGCTCTGCATTTGATTTAGATGAGAGAGAAACCCTTCTTCACACGTGGTACCTGAGCCTGCAGGGCTCCCTGTGACCCTGCTGCAGCTCAGGAGGGATCTCCACTGACATCAGTGAAATCACACTGCTGTAAACTCAGGACAAAACAGACCGTGGGCTTCAGTGAGATATGGAGAATTTATACTAGTATGTAACTGAGAGCAACTGAGTCTGTCTACGTTTTGCCAGATTAAATGCCTCTTTCAGACCAGAAAACTAATGACAAGAAAAAAGACTGGAATTCAAAGTCCTTTCTAAACTATCAAAGGGGAGGGTTTTATTGATAACCAAGAAACAGATGGGAAGGCAAGAACGTTGCCTGGTTTTGAGCAGTAAATGTCCATTGTAAAGAGTGAAAAATACATAATTTAGGACTTCAACTGCATGCTATTAAAGCTTTCACTTGAGTCCACCATGGACCATTGTGGTGGAAAAATCTGTACCTGGTGTGTTTAGAAAGACAGAAATAGAGGTTTAAATCCATAACTTTGGTTTCTAGTCTTCTTTCATCTTTGACAATTCTGTAAAAAAAAAAAGTTAATAATGAATCAGGGCTTGTCAAGGTGTTTTTAATATTTTTCTCAGCTGCAGTTCCTTCCTGCATACACAGTCTCAAACATTTAGACTATGCTGGCAAAATGAACCAGAAAGAAAAGAATCTGAAAGTCAGTGGTAGTGAGAGTGTACCTTTCCAGCATGGTTTTTTTATTAACTGCTAAGTGAAGACCAGATGAGCTAACAACACTAACATAACACTGCCTGGATTGTATTCCAACATTTGGTATGGCACAGCTGCCTTCTCTACAAAGTGAAAGCCACAGGTATTTTATAGCTGCATCTTCTGCAGAACTTGAATCTCAACAGCAGGGTACTGACTAAAGACACAGCTTGGAGAAATCCTGCACAGCCCTTCACCTGCCCCACACACAGCTCAAGCCATGTTCTTAATTCCCAGAGCAGGAAATGATGTGCTCAGGTTTTGACTGTTCCCACTATGGGTGGAAAACTTGTACTAGATGGAGACCCAATGCTGCGCAAGTGTTCATTCTGCAGGACTGAGTGGAAATCCATGAATCCCCAGCCTGACACAGTGCAAGACTGAATCTTTACAGGCAGTGACCCCAAATCTTTCACTGCTTCCTTCATTTGTTGAAGAAGGCTTCGTAGTCAGCTGGTTTCTGATGATGATTTAAGCACTGTCTCATCTAGACTTGCTCTGCTCAGGCTTAGGCTGTCTGGATTGAAATCTTGTCTCCACTGAGGTCAAGAAGACACCAATGGGTTATGATTAATGAAACGCAATCTCTGCCAGTTGCTCTTACCAGGAGTCTTGTCTGATCTACAGAGTGGAGCTTCATATACACAGCACTACCATGGCAATAACCATCATATGAACCTCTGGTGGAAACAATAGCAAGTCTGGGGCATGCACTGCACCCTGCTGCCTCCCCTCATCCCCCACCATCAGCACAGACACCAATGGGGAGAGCATCAAGCAGGCACAAAGAAGCAAACAGGGAGGGTGGAGAGGAGGGGAACGTGTTGGTGGGCTGTGGGTAATGCTGAGCTCCATGTGCAGTTCTGCAGTGCTGTCTGATGCCTGTGGCCTCAGGGAAGGAGACTTTCTTATTTTGAAAACGGCTTGTGCAGCAGGTTCATGAAAGACTTTTCAGAACAAGCCTGTCTCAACAACCTATTAGTAGCAAAGCCTTATGACAGAGATATTTCTAAAGCTGTTAGTTCATGTATTGTGGTCAAACTGAGTGATCTGCAGTTTTATTTTTTGAGAGGAGATTATTATTTTTTTTTAATACTGTTACTCTCCAAATTTCGTGTTTTCAATTAAAAATACATGACTCAGTTGGACTTTCTGGTCAGATTTTTAATACCCCCCTCCCCCCCTGCACTCTCTCTGCTAGGGGGTCTTATTCATTGTATAGTATTTCCTATAAGCCTCTAGATTTCCTTCTTCATTTAAATAGTTTCTTAGTCTTTCTTTACTCTAAAACTGAACTTAAATGAAATGTAATTTACATAACAAGTCACTCAGAGCCTATTGTGTGTCAAATAAAAAAACCTGCCATATTTTATCCTTTCCAGCTGACAAGTAGAAAGAAATATGTTGAAAGGGACATACCCAGTTATTAGGGGGTTTTGACAGCATTTTTTCCCTTTAAAAAAAAATTGAGTACTAAACTAGGATTTTAAATACAAAAATACCCTGAAATATTTGACTGCTCTCTGGACTTCATTCTCAAGGACAGGCAGCATTACAAGGCTTGTAGGAAGAAGCTGCAGGAAAGAAGGAAAGCTAATAAGAACTCCATGATGGAGTAGTGACCCAGTAAACTGGTTCTTGCATTCCACCCATGAGCAATTCCACTGACTTTAAGTAAAATATTGTATTCCTTTAAGTCTTCTTCATCTGCTTCAAGTTGAAGATGGGCTTTGCTGGATGGGATTCACAGTGGACAGCAATTTGAAAGACTGAGTTATAGGTAATTAGTAGAGCCTGAGCTTACAAAGACCATCAAATACCTGAAGCTGTAAGGAACATTTGGGCAGCAGTAAAAGCCTTATAACCTCTATGAAGTGCACAACTGAGGTCATCACCATCCAAGGATATGAAATATCCAAAGGAATTTTCTAAATCTAGCAGTTGGTTTTGGAGTGCAGGTCACATTTCAAAGTGGTAATAATCTGTCTATGGCAGTTTTACCCACAATGAGTATTATATTCAGCCCCAAGCCCACAGCATGGCCCACTCTTCACTGCTCAGAAAGCTCCTGCTCTGCAGGAGAGAAGTGACAATCTCTTAGTGAACAGTGATACCAATGTTAGGAAAAAAATATTCCAGTCCCTGAAGGGAGCAGAGAAACAGGAGGGGATTTAACTTGTTCAAAGGACAGACAATGGCAGGACAAGGGGGATGGATTAAAGCTAAAGGGAGGAAGGGTTAGATTGGATGTTAGGGGGAAGTTTTTTCCAGAGAGAGTGGTGAGGGGCTGGAACAGGCTGCCCAGAGAGGGGGTGGGTGCCCCATCCCTGGGGGTGTTCAAGGCCAGGTTGGATGGGGCCCTGGGCAACCTTGTGTAGCTCCAGGCTTGAGGTTGGTGTCCCTGCCTGTGGCAGGGGGGTTGGAGCTCTGTGACCCTTGGGGTCCCTTCCAACCCATGCCATGCTATGATTCCATGATTCATGGTGACGTGCTGGCTCAGGCTGCCCAGAGAAGCTGTGTGTGTCCCCTCCCTGGCAGTGTTTAAGACCAGGCTGGATGAGGTTTTGGGCAACATGGTCTACATGGAGGGTGCCCCTGCCCATGGCAGGGGAGTTATAGCTACTTGGGCTTTGAGGTCCCTTCCAATACACACCAGTCTGCAATTCTGTGAAGGTCACAAGAAAATATCTGCAGTGAAATGAAACATGTAAATACAAGTTTTCCTTTGAAGAAGGCACGGTCTTGTGAGTCTTAACCCCACCCATGATCCCTCATGGTCCAGAAGGTCTGAAATCATCCAGCACCAAGGGCTGCTAAGTCCATCCATGGACTCCATCAGCAGTAGACATTTCTTCCTGGCATCTCCATGAGAAAATTAGCCCTATATTCGCAGCATTTTGCCAAGGATGGGATTAGTTGGGAACACTGGGTATCCCACTGGGAAAAATCTAAGAATAACATTAGTAATGTAATCCTAATGAATTCAAGCATCAACCAGAACCTTACGGAAGCAATAGAAAGGACATGATACATCCCACAGCTAACATGGCAACTTCAAAGTGCATGGACAGCGTATGCACAGTACCGCTAAGTGAGATAAATACTTCTCTTAGCATTCTGTGCCAGGCTCCCTATTGATACAAGCTGTTCACAAAAGGTTCAGGCTAAGCCTATCCATAGACAGAAGGAACCCAAAAGGTTAAGGAAAGTATATGAGGTCTAAGAACTTCAGGTTACTAATTATCCAATACTTCTTTGAAGTGTAATTTTCTGTTGAGAGCTAATCTCTGTACTTCAACCTGCCTGTTTACCCATCAGGGACATTTTACTTTGGGAATGGTGGAATCCATCCTCACCAAAATGACAAAGAACTTAGTAGGATCCTTTTGTGTTGCATCCTCACATCTACTACGTGAGGACAGCACACACTTTAGCACTGAGCTCAGCACCACATCTCACCACAGTGGGAAGTGCACACCATGAGGGGCAGCAGGCTGTGCCTGCACAACACCCCTCAGCAGGGACACCCATCAGTCAAAAGGCCTTAGAACCAACCACAGTCCCCAGGCAGGGCCTAAATAATAAAAGAGATTTATAGAAGTGCCTGCAACAGGGCCAAATTCAGTGGAGATCCTGCTGTCAGAAGCTCTAGCTATGTATGGCTCCATGCTGATCTGGAGAGACACCTTGTTGCCTGCCAGCTCAGAGCAGCTCAGCAAAGTAGAGCGTATTTCTGCGACTTATTGCAGCGCTCACTGACAACACTACAGCAAGGCATTATGCAGCCAAGGATGAGTAAGAACATGCCAGCAGTGCCAGGCAACCAGAGAGATTCAGAGTGTCCATCACTGCATCCCTGTCACAGGATGTAGGTTGCATTTTCCAGGGATGGAAACGGTCCCAGAGGACTGGTTGGGTAGAGTGAGCCAGTAAGTGCCCACTGATCTCTGCCCTGGTCAGGCCCCACCTGGAGTGTTGTGTCCAGTGCTGAGCTCCCTGGGATCAAACAGACAGGGATCTCCTGGAGAGAGTCCAGAGGAGGCTGAGGAGATGATGAAGGGCCTGGAGCATCTCCCCTGTGAGGAAAGGCTGTGTGAGCTGGGGCTGTTCAGCCTGGAGAGAAGAAGACTGAAGGGGGACCTTATTAATGTCTATAAATATCTGAAGGGTGGGATGCAGGGGAATTGGCCAGCCCCTTTTCAGTGTCTGTGGGGACAGGACAAGGGGCAATGGCTGCAAGTTGGAGCATAGGAAGTTCCACACCAACCTGGGGAAGAACTTTTCCCCAGTGAGGGTGAGGGAGCCCTGGGACAGGCTGCCCAGGGGGTGTGGAGTCTCCTTCTCTGGAGAGATTCCAGCCCCGTCTGGACGCCGACCTGTGCAGTATGAGCTGGGGAGCTGCTCTGGCAGGGGGTTGGACCCCAGGAGCTCTCCAGGGCCCTTCCAACCCCTACAACTCTGTGATTCTATAATTCTGTGATCTTTGGATAGTGCTTCCTCTTCCTACAAATCCCTCATTATCAAATACCATGCTTGTGAAGGAAATAGCTTCTCTTTTCCTTCAGCGTGTTCTTGACAGGTACAGTACATCTGGCATTGGGCTACCTGGTTATTTCTAACAGGAAAGGACAAAGTGTTTGCATTCACAAAGCCCATTATTGTTCTGTGGATCTCAACACAGGGTGAATTTTGAATAGGAAAGGGGCATTACTATGGCAACAAATAATGTAAGCATACAACCGTAGCTTCCAGAATCTTCTAGAAGTTGCACAGATCTCGTTTTCCTTTGGACAGCTCTCCTTTTTCCTCAAACAGGTTTTATGGAAACTTAGTTCTCTTTCAGCTGCTTTGATGGCTGGTGAAGGAGAACAGTGACTGGAGACATTTGCAGATTATTTTATTTTCCAAATCCGTTGTTTTGCACGGCTGGGGAGGCTATATGTCTTTCTGGAAAAGCTGCTCATTGATGAGAGCACTAACTTGGTTGCTCAAAATGCTCCTGGGCCAGCTACAGAACTGGGTGACCTTGGATATTTTACTTAACCACTACACATTAGTAAAAGGCGTCTTTCCCTGGTAAGGCTTTTGTTAGAATAAGAATAGAAACGATTGTAAAATACTCAGTGTGGTACAGTGGGCAATACAGATCTGTCTGGTTCTGACCAGGCCAGAATTAACCCCCTCCAGCAGCCAGCCCAGGTGAGCTCAGTTATCCTGGGCTGTTTTCCTCACCACCTGACATCACTTCCCATAAAAAGGGGCTGGTGGAGAGGGGTGGGCCCATGTGGCTTTGGGACAGCCTGAGTGGAGCTGGTCTCATCAGGTCAGTAAAGTGCTCTGTGTCATCACCCTGTGTGTGCATCCTGACATGGCTCTGTTGTTCCCTTTCCTGGTGCTGTGGCAGTAACTGTCCTTACCCCAACCCACGGGGCTCTGCCTGTTTGCCCTTTGGGGAAGGGTGGGTGTGTGGTGCTGAACCATGACAATATAGAAGATAGATATGTTTGTATTGATAAAGCATGGGCCTTAGATGATGTTGTTTGGCATGCATAGCAAGACAAACACTGAAATAATCAGGGAATGATTAAAAGTGTTCTGTACAACCTTACTGAGGATCTAGCAAGTTGTCCTAAATATACATGTTTTGGAGAGTCTTGATAGAAATAAGCCCTTTCCCTTTCAAAACCAGAAGCTTTCTGTATGGCAGCCAGGTGTCCCAATCTCTATTCCTTGTCTGTGTTTATGCCTTGCTGTATTCCTGGTTCCTCCCATGCCAGGATTTTCAAAAGTGGCTACACATCTCAGATGCTTCAATTTCTAGAGAGGTCTGATGCCCAGTATACTACACTGGCACCTAAAGAGACTAACAGTCTCTGGATTATGAATTAAGAGAAATATAGTCAATATGTATACTGATACATTTAATATAGAAATATAAAAGCACAAATATAAATCTTTCCCTTTCTCATTCTTCCTCCTCCCCCTTATAATAAGCTCTGTTGAGATTTGTCTTCTTTTAAATATTTTTAGCCATAATGAAATAACTGATGCATTGTAATCCCAGTAGAGGCCTCACCATTGTACCCTCAGGCATTGCTCTGCTATTTCAGGCTCTGAAAGAGTGCAGTTTAATAGAGTGAGAAGATCAGAAAGCTTCGTCTTTGTCCTAACTTGATGTCTGAGTCCTCTAGGATCTGCTCAAATGCCCTGGGATTTCTACTTGGTTCTTTTAAGCATTATTCCAGTGCTGTGAGAGAAGACTCCTGAGCTGGGACCAGGCTTCATCTCCAGAGGCAAAGAAGCTTTAGGGGAATCATTTCATTGCCTAGGGATTTGGGGGAAGTTTAAGTCCTCATTGGGCCTGAGGATTTCGAGCTATGTGAGGGACCAGAAGAGCCACTGGCATACATCACTGTAACTTCCACAACCCAAATCAGCCCACAGCCTCCAAAGCAGCATATGCTACAGAGTATTTTCTGATCTTACTGATTTCCTTTCGCTCCTGCCATCATTAGTGGGCCTCATAAAGCATCGCTCTTGGAGGCACAACAGGGATTGATCTTGTATCTTAGCTACTCAGCTCCCATCCACGTGTGCATTTAGAGATGGACCCCAGGACCAGACCTAGGGCAGAATCTGCCACTGCTTGGCTGGATTTCCAAGGGCTTTCAAACTGTTGCTGATTCAAACCCACTAAAGAAAAAATCTAGAGGGATCTCATATAATATGAATAATTAGTTATGGTCATAATTGAACAATTGTTATATGGTGTGAGTGGCTGTGTGCATCTGTTTCTGTCTTTAGGTAATCAAACCAACATTAGAAATAAAAAATATATAACAAATAGGTAATGAATATAATAAAAAATTCTCAAGCATAGTCATTCAGATTTTAAATGAATTTCCATAAATTCTGCTCATGCCTGTCCTCCTGTCATCGATGAATATTCAAGAAAAAGGTTCGTGGTCAAAAGCGTTCACAAAAATAGCTTGTTTTAATTAAGCAATATAGAATATTCACAGAAGTGCATTTCCTATTCATAACTGTCAAAGCCACAGCAGAAGCCTTTCTTTAATAATTTTGCCTGCTCTAGTAGGGCATGGAGACCTTCCACCCAACCTCTGTGTCCCTCAGAAGTGTTGGAGCTTTCTATAGGTAGGAACAAGACTCCTCTCTAACCATTTTCTCTTTGGAATTTTGCATGCTGCTACTTCATATCCCCAAAATATCTTTAAAATACTGTCCTCTGCTTTCTTATTTGTCTGCCATTTGGCATCAAAGCCCCCTTTTGTTGAGCAAAATAATTTAAGCAGCTGAAACAATTGCCCAAAGCAGTGGCCAAAGGGACAACATGAGTGAGGATTTGACTTCTGAGAGCAAGAATATGTACTGTAAGCAGTGGAAAAACTCAAATTAATAGTTACCTATGGCAGAAAGCCAGGAGCATGCAGAAGCTTTTCTGTGCAAGGAAACTGAGGGGGAAAAAATGCCTTTTTATTAAATCTTACTGTGATTGTGGGTTTTGTGGATGCCCTTTGTAACTGAAGAGGAATCTGTAAAACCTAGTTTCTGCAGACAACAGGCAACCAAGAGGCATCACAGTTGTCCTGTCATAAAACACAGGTAGGTGTTAAAAACTCATGTTTAGCTGATACATCTCAAACAGAAAAGGGGTGGGGGGGGAGAACCCCTCCGGACAGGGAGCTTAGGTCAAGGCAGAGGAGCTTTTTGGGTTGGGGTGGGAGGCCGTGGCTCTGTGGGTGCTCTGCAGGGTTGTCAGCCCTGTGGGCTGAGGAACTGTTGGAGGAGCTGGGCTGGAAAAAAAACAAAGGGAGGAAGGGGGAAAAGCACTTTGTATCTACCTGAAAAGCTGGGAAGTGGCACTATGCGGCGTGGCAGAGGCAGGGGACCCGTGTCAGAGCCAAGTCTTTGCCTCGCTGCCCTCTGCGTTCCCCTAAGGCAGAGGCGGCAGCCCTGCCTGGGGTGCTTTTAAGGCGGCTTTTAATAATTCATTTCACGTGAAGTTTCCCCCACTAGCAGAGGGGAAAGAGGAGCTGGGGCAGGCAGCCTCATCGGTATGGAAATCACACACTCCCAGTCATTTATTTAAGAGACGTGTCGGTGCAGGGGTGGGAGCGCAGTGACTCAGCGCAGGCAGCGCCGGCGGAGGGGACCCGCCACCGCCTCAGGCCCCACCGCTGCCCCCGGCTCGGCCGGGCTGCCTGCCTGGCCTCCTGCGTTCCCTCCGCCGCCGGAGGCAAGAGCTACCTGCGGGGAGACAGAGCTGGGTGGCCCCATGTTTGCCCTCATCTCGCCCAGGCTGCGGAGGAGCCTGGCCCGGGCCTGCTGCCATGGCTTGCGGAGGGTGTGAGGGATGCGGGTGCAAGGGCAGCTTCCTCCCTCGGGAGAAACAGTGATGACCAGTTGTGACCTGGAGCAAGGTTGTGATGGGGTCATTTCAGTATTATATAGGGCCCAACCTGCCCCCTGGTTGCTGGTATAGGTGGAGGAAATCTATACAGTAGTGAAATCTACTCTTGCTGAGCCCCAGTGCCAGCGCTGGGCCCGTGTTTCTCTGTGGCAAAGCTGGTGGAGTGAGGTGCTTTACCGATGGAAACGCCATCGCCAACCAGCCCGTGTGGCTGGGCTGTGGCACTTCTCTGGGTCCGGGCCTGCCCGCAGCATGGCACAGCAAGCTGGTGTCCTCTGACGGTCTGGGGGGCTGCAACAGCCAGTAGCTTCCACATCTATCCTGGGGGACCAGTGCTGGGATGTGTCTAGCCATGGGGCTGCAGGGTCTCAGGCAGTGCCTCATGGGCAGGGTGTGTGCGATTTGGGGCCCCCGTGGGTCCAGTGTTCCTGGCAATGTAGTAATTTAAGCTGTAGGGTCTGTTTTTCCACTGTCTTGCACCTTGTAAGGTAAAATGAAGCAGGCACATACACCCAATACCTGCTGAGAGGTGTAAGAAAAACGTGATTATTAATAATAAATTAGTACATATATGATCGGGTAGGTCTGGGTCAGTCTTAAGGAAAATACTACTGAACTTGTACCGGATCAATAAAAAGCCACTTAAAAGTTGTATTGGATCGTTAGGGTTTTTTTTCCTTCTCTAAAGCCATCTCCCAGAGATCACTTACGTAGCAGAAGGCACGAAAGGACAGTTGGAATGATTTAGTTATGATACAGACCTACTTAGTGGGGCTGGAGACAGTTGAAGTTAAATGGAATGTATGTGATTATGCTCTACCTCAAAAATTTTTTGAGGGAGGCAAGTTACCCCCATCTAGATGTTGAAACATAGGAAGATTATCACTGTGTCTCATGTATATATAAAAAAAGCAGATCTGTGGTATGAATTACTTCATTTTTTTGCCTGAAGAGACATAAGTGAACGAGAACAATTTCAGAAGAAGAGAGTTTGGGTCTTGCAAAGTGTAATGTGAATCTAATCTAATACAGTCACTGGCTGTAACAGGCCACCAGTTCAGAGATATAGAACAATTAAAATCAGAAAAGAAACTAAACCCAACTCAAAACTTTCCAAACTGACAAGAACAAGGATATCACTAAAATGAAGGAAGCTACATTTGAAAAATTCTTCAGAAAGGCTGCTCAGGAGGGAGCCACTCAAGCACCGCTAGCTGTAGGGTAAGTGGAAGAGCCCTAAGGGTTTATCTGCAATAACAGTCTCGAGAGTAACCTGTCACTGCTTTCCAGAAGGATAACATTGAATGTAATAATTAACCCATCTATAACCAGCATTTCTCTCCTAATAGAGGAAAGGGGTGGAGAACAGCCTGTCAGAGTGTTTGTTTGTTTCACTGTTGACAACATACCCTTGCAATGTGTACATCTAGAGATGCAGTACAAGATAGCACTAACTGCAGAGCAGTCAAGCAAGGGGGGAAAAAAAGTCCCTTGATGGAAAGCTGGGAACATTTATAGCCAATTGGTATTTTTGAATGGAGCTAGGAGGACAATTTCCCTGCCTTTTCACCTATAAATAAATCACTAGAAATAGATTCTGGTGGGACAGCACGGTCTCTTTTTCTGCCTCTCAGTAGGGTAACCTGGCTATATGGAAGGTTATCACTATCCTGTATTTTGTTCTGAGGCCCAGTTTCAATGGGTTGCTGAGAAAACAAGTGTAGACTGAGTAAACTGAACTGAGTTCATATTTTGGCCTTGAAGACCAAATTCAAACACTGAGAATTCAGTTGCCACTAAGCAAACTTCCAGAAAGAAATACTTCAAAAGTTGCTGCCATCTATTGTTCCTGCCCAGCTCCATGGAAGGGCTTCAATTTCTTAGGATGGACTCAGCTTTTTCTGAAAGTCAGACCTAGTTGATACACTCCTAATTATGTTGGTGCTCCTTTGAACACCAGCTCAAGCTTTCTCTGCATGAAATACCCCAACAACCTGAATTTCTTGAGAGTCAGATGAGGCTGAAGCCTCGTTTCTTGAATTTGATACAGTGCTGTAGGAAGGGCTGACAGTTAAACAAAACTTACTGATTCAGCTCATCCAAGTATCTCCTTAGAGGAGTTACCACACTCTTGACAACACATCAGTGTGGTGTCATGCTCCTGGAGGAGCTGAATGCATGCTAGATGGAAAATGCTGCTCTCTTTTTTTTCTGCTTGCATCTCTGCAGCTTTCATGGGGATTTCTCTTCAGCTCACTGCTGGCGTTGGTCACTCTCTGGGTCAGCAGAAGGGGGAAAGGTTGCTTGTTGCTGCAGAATACAGATGTCTTTTCTTTGGCCTGAGTCCTGGTTATCTGCGCTCTGTAGCAGAGGAAAGGAAGCAGGAGGGAAAGGGTGTGGATGTGTGGAAACTTCAATATTAGCACCTTTGCTTGCTCCTGCCTAACACAGCAGGCTGCTGCACCAGTCCAGCTGTCACCAGGGCCTGCCACATGAGCTATGGATGTTGGAACACATCCATGTGTTGGAGCCTCAGTGATGGCTCTCCTGTCACCAGTGTTAGCTTTAAGCCAACTTCAGCCACTTCTACAAGTGGGTGCTTCATTTGTACCAACTCCACCATGCTGTTCCTCTGTGAAACCTGCTGGACTGACCTGCTCACACAATTAATTCCCCTCACAGCAAACCTGTGACAATAAATCCTCCCTGCAAACACTGTAAATATTCTTTCCACTGTGGCATCTGAAAGGATCCAGTGAGGTCACAGCTTGATGACTTACAGTGAAACCTGTTTAAGGGTCAGTGCTCTTCCACTGATACTCTTTTCAACACTGAGCTGGTCTGTATTATTCTAACCACTGTATGTTATCAACACTTCTCAATGTTGCTTTTTATACAGGAAAAGACATTTAAAATGTTTAATTTACTATTTTTGTAGCTTAGCCAAATGTGGGCTTTCACTGGGGTACAGGGGATTACCCTTAATCCCTAAGGATCCAAACAAGGTGTAGGCAGCTAGGATAAAATCTGCAACTGCTTTAGTACCGTTTTGTCTTTGATTTTCAAAAGCAATGATTAGAAAAAGGACTGAAACATGAGCTCTGATTATTAAAAGGCCCTGGGGAGTCATCACTGAGAGCCAATTAAATGTGGTTTGCTACAAAGAGCATAAGGCAAAAAGCCTAACCTCAGTATACAAAGAGAGGGCTCTGAACAGTAGAGCAAGTTGTTCTGAGTGTGGCACCAAACAAGAACCCAGTCTGGGATCTGTGATATTTTTTTGGGAAGAACCAGGAAAGAAGTAGGTGTGGTAAGTATGCTTGATGGGGAGATTCCCAGTGATAAACTGGAGGTGGTTTTTAATATCATGTAACCTGGAGCTACTAACCTGACTGACACCTGGATGGAATTGCATCAGCTCTGTTAGGAGACAAGATTAAATATCTCTAATAATCTCATTAGCCTTTACAAATTTTGTGATTCCTCCTAAGTGTGGCTCCTGTGATGAGCCTTGTAGAAGTCATGACAGGTAAATGAGTGCTTAACTGCATGCCAGAATTGCTCCTCTGCCCAAGGAGCAGCCAGCAGCTATTACCAGACAGTATCCTGCCTTTAAATATTTTATTTTTACTCTTTTGTTCTCACATGAAAATAATTGAAAGATAATGGGCTGGGGTAGAAATCAGGCAATACATGATGTTCACTCAAGAGACTGTGGTTAGGCTGCCATTAAGATGTGGCTGATAGTTAACTACACTGAGCTTTTGTCTGATGCCAAGAGTTGCCATCTGGCATGCCCATGTTTTACTAATTTTTAAAAAAACCTAAAAGCAGTCATTAGGGTGTGGAAAAATTCCCTCTATATAGCTTTTGCATCTACAGCACAGGTGCCTTGGTGAAATACAGTTGTTAGGTGGTTAGGTTTCCTTGTCTTTTATATCTAAAACAAAGGGTGCAAAAATCTTTTGCAATGAAGGGATTTCTCTGGCTCTGTGCATCCTGAACTTCCATATTTGGCAAAGATGTGAGCTTAAACATATGAAGAAAAACAGTCCTGCCAAACAGAAGCACAGAAATGTGGCTGCAAAGTGGCAAGGGATGCTTAGGTCTCACTGAAGCCAGGATCTCCTGATTCATGGCACTAGGTCTCACTGAGGCCAGGATCTCCTGATTTGTGGCACTAGATCTCACTGAAGCCAGGATCTCCTGATTTGTGGCACTAGGTCTCACTGAAGCCAGGATCTCCTGATTCGTGGCACTAGATCTCACTGAAGCCAGGATCTCCTGGTTTGTGGCACTAGATCTTCCCTGATAGCAAGCCAAAGACAACACTTTTAAAACTCAGGTTTCTGAAAATGACTAAAGAATGAGTTCTTAGCTGCCTGCCCAGTGTGATGAAGATGAAAATTAATTTGGTTGCCAAAGGATAGTTTATAAGAAGTCTGTCTTCAGAAATAGCTAAAGCATCTTTGATCAGAAAATCACTTTCTAATTCTTGAGCCTTCTGCTATATTTAGCCATCTAAGAGGAGGACTTCTTCAGATGTCCTAGGCAAAGCCATCCATGAAGTTGCTGGGAATTCAATGTTGGCAAATTTTGTCTAAGACAAAGGTACAGCTTTTAAAATGTAGGAAAAAAATAGCAAATGGAAGGCTAAAAGCTGAAGGCTCCGAACCCAGATTAATTTTATCGATGGAATTTATGATTTGAAGGTAAACTGTGTGACCTGCAGAGAGCCCAGCCCATCCTCTCTTCCCCTGTCAGGTTCAGGATTGAATATAACAGGCTTGGCCATCCTGACCCCAAGATGATTGTGGTGACTTGGGTGACCTTTGTGGTCTTACAAACCACACGTTCCTGTCTTCTTCTGAAGAATATCCTCAATAATAAAACCCAGTATAGCTTAACTTCTGCTGGGAGGTTAACAATACTGGCATCACTGAAGTCCAGCACAAGGGTATCATTACTCCAACTCCTCCATCAAACTCTGTTTTGTCTTGGCTGTTATAGGATCCATCAGGAATGATGACAGAATGGATTCCCTACGTAAAAGAAGGTTGAGCTGGGTAGGTGTCTCTTATGATTCACCTTTTCTAATTGTTTTAATCCATGTCCAGCTGCAGCCAGTGTGACATGGTTGACACTGAATTTACACATTGTGAATTCCCTGCATGATTTGTCATGCATGTAGAAGGGAGAGACACTGGTGCTGTCTCCAGAACTGCACTGTGAAGCCCCTGATTTTATGCACAGGCGAAAAAGCAACCATGGATTTCCTGCCATTGGAATCTGCTTGGCTCAGAGCTTGTGTCTATAAGGCATGAGAAACACAAACCATGAGGCACAAATCCTTAGGAAATCATCCTTAGTTTTTGTTACAGAGCTAATCTGATAGCTTGAGCAGTGAAACTAAGATAGCAGTTGTGTTCTCCCCCTCCAACAAAGGAGTTGTTCCACATGATGTTTGCAAAGTTGTGTTTAAGGAGAGAGTAGCTGCTGGTGTAAAATGGAGTAGGACATGGGTAAGAGCCCCAGGGCTGCAGGGAGTTGGGAACATGCTGAAGGACCTTGCCAAAATGAGATGGGAGAGCACAAAGAGAGGCAAGAAAATGAGGAAACTTGTGTAATGAAATAAGGAATAAATGTAGGTGTCTGAGAAAAGAAAAAAACATTTTGCAAGTGTCAGAATTAATGAAGTCCTTTAGCTCTGTTTTGCACTGGTACCACATTTTCCAGTGCAACTTCTTACCACTTTTCTTACCAGCAGCTGGGAATCTGCTGTGTGTCTTTCCTGGGAGGATTCCCTGTGCCTGAAGAAGGGCTGAGCTTCAGTTTCAGCACTCCTTGGTGGGAGAATTACCAAGGCCTAAGAAGGGATTGTCAGGAACAGGTAGTGTGTTAGCACTGGTTTGCTCTGAGCAGCTAATTTATATTGAGTAATTGGATGGCTTGGACTTTTTATCTGTAGATCCCACCTTATATTATGAAGGGCTTCTCTGCAGTGGTGCCTAAGGTAGCTGTGAGAATGTATTTTCTCACTTCACTGTTCATTTTGCCCACCAATATCAGCTCATCCCCACCCAGACATGTTCACACAAGGAAGAAATATCCAAATTTTTAAAAAGATATTTATACCAAGTCACACTGAGTTTCGATTATCTGCAAACTCTCCAGGACAGAGGTGGGCTGGTATAACAGAGAGTGGGTAAGTTCATTATTTACCCAGGTTTTAGACTTGTGCACATGCCTCAAAGCTAATACAGCATTAGGCTTTAAATTTCTGTTATCGTGGTCTGATCTTACTGAGAACTAAGAGGAGGAAGTAAAAAAATAACTTGAATGAAGCTACATACTGCTTCCATCCCTTTAGTCTTAGCTGTCAGAGGCGCAGTGAGGAAGCACGTTATTTCAGAGGAGGTCCAGCCTTACTCAGCCTTTAGGCATGGTGTGGTGGGTCAAAGGCTTGCCAACACTGGGAGGTTTGTTTGGTTTTGTTTCAAGTAACCTGATCCCCACATCACAAAGTCCATTTATTTGGGCTGGGGTGAAGGCAGGTGCAGGTAGGAGGCAGCAGGGCAGCTGCTTGGGATCCATCTATGCATAGAATCATCATAGAATCATAGACTGGCATGGGTTGGAGGGGACCCCAAGGGTCACAGAGCTTCAACCACCCTGCCACAGGCAGGGACACCAACTTCAGGCCTGGAGCTACACAAGGTTGCCCAGGGCCCCATCCAACCTGGCCTTGAACACCCCCAGGGACGGGGCACCCACCCCCGCTCTGGGCAGCCTGTTCCAGCCCCTCACCACTCTCTCTGTAAAAACCTTCCCCCTAATATCCAATCTAACCCTTCCCTCCTTTAGCTTTAATCCATCCCCCTTGTCCTGCCAGTGTCTGTCCTTTGAACAAGCTGATTCCCCTCCTGTTCCTCTGCTCCCTTCAGGGACTGGCAGGCTGCAATGAGGTCCCCCCACAGCCTTCTCTTCTCCAGGCTGACCCAGCCCAGCTCCCTCAGCCTCTCTTTGTAGGGCAGCTGCTCCAGCCCTCTGAGCATCTTTGTGGCTCCTCTGACCCCTCTCCAACAGCCCCACATCTTTCTTGTATTGGGGCCCCAGCTCTGGACACAGGATCCAGCTGGAGCCTCCCAGGGCAGAGCAGAGAGGGACAATCCCCTCCCTGTCCCTGCTGCCACCCCTCTGCTGATGGAGCCCAGGATCCCATTGGCCTTATGAGCTGCCAGAGCCACTGCTGGCTCATGTTCAGTTTCTCATCCACCATGAGAAACCTAATGCATGCACCCATCCATCCTTCCGGCCCATCCCACCAGCCTTCGGGGCAGCTGCCATGCTTTCCCCCAGCTCCACACTGAGGCACCTGCCCACAGGCCCCAGGAGAGGTCACGGCGGTGGCAGTCCCAGCTGGACAGTGGTGGGAGGTGGAGGGGTGAGGCTGCTCCCAGGGTGGCACGGGGTGGGCGCTGCTGCTGGCAGGGCAGCACCTAGCAGGCTCAGCGCCACGCTGTGTAGGAAATGCTGCTTCCCACCCGGCGTTGCCATGGCAGCTGGGAAACAGGCCCTGTTTTGGGCTCTCTCAGCAGTGTCTGAGGGGAGCGGCCGATGTGTGGGTGCATAAGGCAGCTCTGAGCCACACGCTTGCACTATAATTGCATGTGTGTGTGTGTGTATATAAATACACACTTTTTTAGTTGCTAGAAAGCCCCTGCTGAACATAATTGAGGAAGCAAATTAAAGGGTGGATATGAACCAGAGAATCAAGAAGCAGTTTAGGTAGGGGAAATCCTGATTTTGGAAAAAAACGCCCATCCAGTATTCCCTGTTCAATCCAAGGCAGGAAGTGGTTCTTTCCACTGCAGCCAGTGCATGGGAGAAGCCAGGAGCACATCAGTGCTGGGTGGGGAAACAACTCTTGAGTTGTTCCCCACAGAGCCCCCAGCTGCTCCTCAGCCACATGCAGGAAAGTGTCTTCTGCAGAGGGGGAGGTCTCATAGGTGAAATGAGGACATCTTGGGGTGCCCATGACCTTGCACCCTTTGTAGCTGGCCTTGCAGTGCTCACAGGAGCTCTCCTCTGTCAGGAGACACGTCTCACCGCAGTGAGGACGAAGCACTAACCGTGATCTGCTCCAGCACTTTGGCTACAGGCAACTGCATATAAGCTACTCGTGCTTGTGGCCTATGCATCCCTTTTACCTGCCTCTGCAGAATTAATCACAGATTTGTAGGGGTTGGAAGGGCCCTGGAGAGCTCCTGGGGTCCAACCCCCTGCCAGAGCAGCTCCCCAGCTCATACTGCACAGGTCGGCGTCCAGACGGGGCTGGAATCTCTCCAGAGAAGGAGACTCCACACCCCCTGGGCAGCCTGTCCCAGGGCTCCCTCACCCTTACTGGGGAAAAGTTCTTCCCCAGGTTGCTGTGGAACTTCCTGTGCTCCAACTTGCAGCCATTGCCCCTTGTCCTGTCCCCACAGACACTGAAAAGGGGCTGGCCATTTCCCCTGCATCCCATGCTTAAGATATTTATAGACATTCATAAGGTCCCCCCTCAGTCTTCTTTTCTCCAGGCTGAACAGCCCCAGCTCTCTCAGCCTTACCTCACAGGGGAGATGCTCCAGGCCCTTCATCATCTCCTCAGCCTCCTCTGGACTCTCTCCAGGAGATCCCTGTCCTTTTTATCCCAGGGAACCCAGCACTGGACACAACACTCCAGGTGGGGCCTGACCAGGGCAGAGCAGAGGGGGAGGATCCCCTCCTGTGACCTGCTGCCCACACTCCTCCTGATGCCCCCAGGATCCCATTGTCTCTCTCAGCCCCAGGGCACACCGCTGGCTCATGGCCACCCTGTCACCCACCAGGATCCCCAGGTCCTTCTCCACTGAGCTCCTCTCCAGCAGGTCACCCCAGCCTGTCCTGATTCCAGCAGTTATTCCTCCCCAGGTGCCAGACTCTCCACTTGCTTTTGTTGAACCCCATCTGGTTTCTCCCTGCCCAGCTCTCCAGCCTGGCCAGATTTCATTGTGACAAGATTTGCAGTTTTTCTTGGTCATTGTTGTCCTGACAGATCTCCATATACAAGCAGCCACATACACAAGTGCCCCTGCAATAGCAAAGCAAGCTGTGCCTCAACAGGGAGGCGACTCTGGAGTAGCATCTGGTCTGCAGGGTAGGGATAGCTTCTCTTTTGCAATGCTCTGCTAGGGTTCAGCGTTGCTTTAGAGTGGATTACTCTAAGGACTCTTCTGATTCAGAATACAGTGAACTGTGAATTCCAAGATGGTTTATTTCTCCTTTCTTCAGGTGATAGATTGGAGATGTGATTAGTTTTTTTCATTTTTTCCAGCACAAGTCAAGTGTGTCCTGTTGAAGCTGCCAGAATATTACTGATATGAAATGCTCTGGACATTTTTGGCCCCAAAATCAGTACTGAACTTTGCAATTTCTGTTGCATAACATTCACCTTAGCCAAGGCTTTTGACAGAGGTCGCTGTGTTCTCATTGTTTAATATGGCTTGGTAAACCAGTTCCAAGCAATTTGCCATTGGATTATGGACTACTTGTAGATTTGAGAGCCACTAAAATAAAAACCATGAAGTAGAAAAGATCATTGATCCTGTGATAAGTCATCAGTGCCACGTTAATCAAATGCATTTAAGCTTAGAAAAATAATAATTGTATACATCACAAAAGAAAAGTTACCTTTTTTGTCCTGATGCTTGCTGTCTTTAGCAATGTCCTTTTCTTACGACACGCCTCTGAGAGATCTTCCCAGCAGTGGTGGTTTCTGTCAGGTACAACTCTGCAGCTGTTTCAGTTTCTGGAGGAAGAAATCAGATACACAAACAGGTATTTTCTTCAACTGGGATTTGGCCAGAATTGTGACAATGTCAGCTGCCAGAATAAGAGAAAAAATGAAGCAAATTAAGACAAAAAAAGGAAATTTAAGGGAAATGGAGGTTTTTTCAGCCTAACTCGATGCATTATAGTCCTCAGATCTTGCTAATGTCTCTGAACTGTAGGAGTACGTGCTCGTGGCATCACCTTTGTAGCAAAGTGCATTTGGGGCAGTGGGGTGGTACTGTTGTGGCCTTAGATGGGAACATCCTCGGTCTGGCTGGATCATGGGAGCTTTTTTAGCGTTAGAATTGTCAGAGTCACTTCTGTGGGAGTGTGTGAAATAACACGCAGATATGTCAGTTCATATTTAGACTACTACTGAAACTCATTTTGCATGCTCTTGTGATCAGTCCTACCAGTCATTGGTTATTTCTTCCAACTATCTGAGCAGCACTTGTCACTTTACTGACTGATCCGTTTCCTCTGTTGGATCAGGTGAGGATTTGGCTTCTTGCAGCAGAATTGCCAAGGAACAAGTGTGTGTCCTTTTTCATCCTCTCCCCCCCTGCCCCATGGGAGTAGTGCAGCCTCTAAAGTGGTATTTGGCTGATGAGCCTGAGCAGTGAACTTCAGGCCTGAAACAGGGGACTGCCTTTTTCACATGGATGACCCAAAACACATCAGTTGTTTGACAGGTATTTCTGTGAGTCCAGGTTCACTGTGCCATAGACTCATTTTCCTAGGGATGGCTGTATTGGTAGAGTGAGCCCTTACTTCCCTGGCCAACACAGGGAGGAAGCCCTCAGTACTTCTTGTAGGAGGCAGAGAGCTGAGGTCTGGGCAGGGCTGAGTCGGGATCTGTACAGCTGGAAGTCGATACTTGCTGAATTACTGAACTGACAGATAGCTCAGGGCATGAGGGGTCTGGACAAAGAATTCAAAAAACATATCCTGCCCAAAATATAGCCACAAATCTAGCATAACTCCAGTGATTCGGGAGGCAGTCATTACTTGAGTCTGAATCATGACCCTTTAAAATTATTAGATACTGACCATTATTTACCTGCAGCAAAATATGAAGCTTTACTGTTGCTCTGAGCTCTCACTGCAGAGCTCAGACAAATTTAGCATTACTCTTTACTCCTTTTTCCTTTAGAGTTTGCTCTCACCTTACGTACAGAATGATCTAAATTTACTGGAGGTTTATCACCTGCTTCAGAAAGAAACACCTCCTTTTTCTCACAGAATCTGCAAGTTAAGTAGCAGTGAGCTCCCAAGAGCCAGGGCAGGCTGAGCACACTTGGGGCCTGTGTAGTCAGTATCTGGGGGCATCTAATAATTAAAAAATATAGTTATGTCAATTACTGGTCTCTGCTACTACTGTACCAGTATGAGGGCAACTTGCTATGTCCCAGAAAGCCTTGTCTAAGCAAGCTGCCCTGGTCCTGGACCTGCAAAGGTAATGGGCCAGGATAGGACCACGGCATACAAAGCAGGAGGGGGCTGGGTGGTTGTCCCCAATTTTCCTCTAGATGGACAGTGATCAAACCTGGGTTTCTGGCTTTTTAAAATGTCTGAAGCACCGTCAGTTTGAATGAGGGCTGTATAGTAACAAATGAGAACAAGTAGGAGTGAACCGACTAGTTTTGTGTTTGAGATGTAACAGGAAAACACAACTAAGTAAGCAAGCACAGAATCCCAGGGGTTGGAAGGGCCCTGGAGAGCTCCTGGGGTCCAACCCCCTGCCAGAGCAGCTCCCCAGCTCATACTGCACAGGTTGGTGTCCAGACGGGGCTGGAATCTCTCCAGAGAAGGAGACTCCACACCCCCTGGGCAGCCTGTCCCAGGGCTCCCTCACCCTCACTGGGGAAAAGTTCTTCCCCAGGTTGCTGTGGAACTTCCTATGCTCCAACTTGCAGCCATTGCCCCTTGTCCTGTCCCCACAGACACTGAAAAGGGGCTGGCCATTTCCCCCTGCATCCCACCCTTCAGATATTTATAGACATTAATAAGGTCCCCCCTCGGTCTTCTTCTCTCCAGGCTGAACAGCCCCAGCTCACCCAGCCTTTCCTCCCAGGGGAGATGCTCCAGGCCCTTCATCATCTTCATAGCTTTCTCTGGACTCTCTCCAGGAGATCCCTGTCCTTTATATCCCAGGGAGCTGCACTATGTGCAGCTAAACTTGTTAGGGAAACTTTAAAATGTGCCCAAACCTGTGTCCTGTGGAATTTATGATCTAAAAGCATTGAAAGTAAATTGGATGTTTAAATCTGGTGATTGTGGTCCAGGGTGTTTAAGAGACAGTACCTTATATGACATCTCTGTGTGCAGAGATCCTTATCATGCATTTCAGTAGTCTGATATCCCATGGTTTGAGAGGCAAAAATATTTTGGTAATTTTACATTTGTAGTATTCTGTTAAACTAAAAGGCAACCTCACTCACTATTTTTCTTGTTGCTATTCAAACCGGTTTATGTTCTTGCTGTAACTGGAAAACCTCCCTCCCCCACACACACCCCTCAGTCACTCATCTAATTCAGCACCTGAACAGTCTCATTTGTCAGGGTGAGCCAGCCCTGGCACATTCATCACCATTTATCCCCTATTGAACTGCCACACTGGAAAGTTGACTAATATTTTCTGATGCTCTGTCATTTCTGATAACGGGAAAGAGATTTCTATGACAGGTTGTCATTTCTGTTTTCTCACAGGTAATTAGTCTCCCATCCCATTAAACACAGCACACAATGTTTGTTTTTTAGAAATAGTTAAGTTGGTATTTCACTTGAGCCACAAGTGGAAGCAAAACAACTGGTTATCTTGAAAGCATGTATTCCAAGGCAGTGAACTGTTCCAAAAAGACCATCACGTTGCTGTGTATAATACAGCACACCAGAACAGGATACAAATGCCTTGAACAGGACAGAAATGACAATTAAAAGCTGCCTCATAACAAGATAAAGCCCCTGTGAAGGATTCCTCAGTTACAAGGCAGCATAGTACTCTCCATGGATCACACATGGAACCACTACACTGTACTCTCCAGTCCTATTAAAACCAGTCAATGATTTTTTACTCTTTTACTGGAGTTTTTACTGTTTTCAGTCTGTGCTTAACTTTACAGAACAACATGAAGCCTGAGGCATTATTAACTCTGGTCCTGAAGGATCCAAGCTAGTCATCAGTGGCCTAAATGGGATTACAAAAGATTCCTCATTCAAGGAGGGGGTTCCATGCTCAGCTTCAGAAGATGAAGCTCATCTGAACTGGGACTGTTGTGGCTTGCCTCTCCTCCAGGTCATGCAGGTTAGCTCTCCTCTCACCCACAAATTATCTCTGTGGCAGAGAAAGTGGATATGCATAAACAGCAGTTACAAATGCAAAGTATTTACTGGAGATATGGCTCTAATTAATGCTTTGTCTTGTCTCAAGTGCTCCTATTCATTTCGTTCCTCATTCCCCATGCCTCTCTCTTTGAAGAACTGTCCCAGAGAACAAGTCCCTCTTGGCATCCATAATCGGTGTGGTGGTGCAGGATCTTGTCACCTTCTTTCTGTCCCCCCCCTTCCATGCTGACAGCAGCTGCCTCTGGTATAGACAGATACCTAGGTATCTGCAGTTCCCATGGGTAGTGGCAGTATTAAGCATAACCTCTTTTGCACAGTAAAGAAACCACAGAGGCCAGGAAGGGAGATGGAGTGGGGACTGCTGTGCTGCAGGAGGCAATATAGGTGCAACAGGAGATTACTCATGTTTCAGCAGCATCTTCAAATCCAGTAGGCTGCTGACTTGGCCTCCTTGTAGAAAGAATTACTGAGCCTTTTCTGGGTATTAATTATTCACCACTGCAGAATGATTTAAACCACATGTGAATTCTCTTAGCAAGCAGCCCCCAGTGAATATGTATTGTGTGACATCCCGAGTCGGTTGTGTCGATGGCAATATCTGCAGAGATTTCAAGGGGGCCAGAATCTAATCCAGACTACTTAATTTAATCAAGATGACATGGGCATCAGTGTTCCCAACAAGTGAATTACCATATTTCTTTAGGGCTTGTTGTAAGTGTGTCTTAGCTCCTCTATCTAAGCACTCATAAGGCTCCCATCACTACTGCATGCAAATGTGAACTGGATCTTACATAAAATCCACTTAGTGGAGCTATTCCTGATTTACAGTGGCATCAGTTAAATCAGAACTGAATCTTAGAGAAAAAAAAAACCTCTGCAGAGTGCTTTGAGCATTATTCAGCATGTTGTAAGAGAGCCACAAACAAAGGCATTTCTTCCTGGAAGCTGAACAGATCTCCTGAACTGTTGGAATGTGGGCACAAACACCTTACAACTGGGACACGTTTCCTCAGACTCACTCCAGTCCAGGGTACATAGCAAGGTGAGATGAGTAACATGAATGGAAGGTTTTATTTAATCTTCTGACTTGCTGCAACAGAGGGAATTACTAGAGAGTGTGTTGAGTGACAGTTCTCTTAGAGGATTGTCTTGAGAATATTTTAACACTGATAAAATGGTGACTAACGTTTCAGAGCTGTTACAACACTGCACCTGAAGAAAGGCCACTCCTTGGGAACTGGTCCAACAGGGAGAGTGTAAGCTGCAAGAACACAGGAGGAAAAAGACCTGTGGAATGAAGAGACAAAAACTGGTGAAAAAGCTTAAATATTTCTAGGTGTGGTGTAGTCCCCTCTCCTCAGTGTCAAAGCCCATGTTTCCTCCACAGGCCAGGTGGGATTTGTGAGCGCTGGGTGTCCCTCTGCATCCTCTGACACTGCTCTGTACCTGCCCTGGTATCCCCAAAGCTGCCCCTACATTTCCACAGCCACACTCATACATTTCTACAGCCCCACATTTCTACATCCCCACAGCTGTCCAAACCTTGTGTAGCTCCAGGCCTGAGGTTGGTGTCCCTGCCTGTGGCAGGGGGGTTGGAGCTCTGTGATCCTTGGGGTCCTTTCCAACCCAGCCCAGTCTATGACTCTATGATTTCATGCTAGATCGAAGGTGAGCAAATCTGTGTAGTAAGAAATGAGAGAGGCTGTACAAGATGAGGCCAGATCTCCCCCTGTTGAATCAAACCTCTCCTTCCCCAAGCCCCCAGCCCCCATTGAGCCAGTCTGCTTATCCTAATTCACCAGCTGTCCTTCCATGGCTGCTGCCACTTCCTTCACTTGGCACCCCTGCTGCTGCTCAGGCAGTGAAGGAATATAGATCTTTCCTGCAGTGTGTGAGGGCTTGTAACTTCCAGTTTGCACAATTATAAATGAAAATCCAAGAGGAAAGGCAGAGGGGGATGTGCAAACTGTACTGCAAGAAAGGAGGGCAATGTTGTGCTTTGACTTTGCCCTACATGACAGTCTTCTATGGTGTTTGTAGAGCCTGCTATCTTTGGGATGTGATATTTAAAATGGCATGTGCATACACACAAAGTGATGGCCACTTGTACCTGCTGAAATTCTGGTTTTGCATGTTACCAGCTACAAAATCAGTAGGTCTGGTGACCCAGACAGTTTGAACACTGGCTTTATTTTATTTTCCTGCTCATCCTCCTCACCAGTTTTAATTGGAAGAAAGGTTTTTTTCTTCCTTTTCTTTAATTTCCTACCCTGATCTGTGATAGTAATTCCCTCTGTGTCTCATTGAAGATAGGGTTGATCCAGAACAGATGGTCTTCAAACCTTAAATACATCCATTGCTGTGTAATTCACCTGCCACTTACCTGTAGGTAGGGAGGTTCCCTTCAATCTGCTTTGGACCTTTACTGGAGAACTAGAAATGGAAATCGATCCAAGAGTCTAATTATCAATTAGATATTATCTATTATTTGGGCTTTTTTAAAATTATGGGTTTTTTGTTCATATGTTGATACTTCTTATGACAATGGTAAGGAAATTTCCAAGCCAGGAAATTTTGAACTACTGATTAGAAAAAGCCCAAGCAACCCTGAATGCAGTACAACAGCCTAAAACCTGCTGGCTAAAGGCAGACCAGTGTCTTCCTCACTGGACCAGAGAATGTGGTTCTAACAGCAGTTCAAGCTATTGGAACTGATGCTGTGGTAGTGAGGCCTGAAGTTCTGGACAATGTCAACTCTGTCAGTCATTCTGCTGTAAAAGCATCAGTCAGCCCACAAGCAAAGACGCATTAGCATGCTCCAGCTGACAAGTTGTCAGTGCATTACTTTCAGTGTCCCCACTTCTTGCACCCTGAGCCTTGACTGCACAGCCCGGCTGGTTGTAAGTTCCTCAGAATCACTGGAAATGGGCTGTCCCTATTCAGCACCATTTCTTTTGAAGGTTCCTGGTGCACAGAAGCATGTCTTTCCCCAGTAAGCTGAAATGAGTTCTGTTATCCCAAAATATCTGCTGACTGGGCTGATAGCTAGGAAACAGGAGCAGGGAACTCTTCTGAAAAGGTAGCAAATGACAGAAAGGGGTTGTGGCCTGTATCAGCAGAATAGAGCACAAGGACACCTGTAACTTCCCCTTGTTTCTCCCATGGTAGGCATCAACTCAGCCCTGCAGCTAATCACTGCTGGGCTTGAGAAGTATCCCAGGCATCACAGCACACTCAGACCATGGCACTGGTAACAAACCTGCCTTCAAGTCCTCACAGGTTACCACTCTGGAAGCTGCTGATTTGCCACTACACAAATTCAGAGACTGCACAGCCTGGTCCATCCCCTAACAGGGTTGCTACTGCTGTGTGAGAGACCTGCCTTCCCCTTGTCAAGACTGCAGTACTCTGAGTACCAGCAACCTGCCTCTCAGCTGCTGTAGTGTCTTCTGTTCAGTCTGGAGAAAAGAAGACTAAGGGGAGACCTAACTGGTGTTTATAAATATCTGAAGGATGGGATGCAGGGGGAAATGGCCAGCCCCTTTTCAGTGTCTGTGGGGACAGGACAAGGGGCAATGGCTGCAAGTTGGAGCATAGGAAGTTCCACACCAACATGGGGAGGAACTTTTCCCCAGTGAGGGTGAGGGAGCCCTGGGACAGGCTGCCCAGGGGGTGTGGAGTCTCCTTCTCTGGAGAGATTCCAGCCCCGTCTGGACGCCGACCTGTGCAGTATGAGCTGGGGAGCTGCTCTGGCAGGGGGTTGGACCCCAGGAGCTCTCCAGGGCCCTTCCAACCCCTGGGATTCTGTGACTCTGTGATTCTGGGGGCTTTGCAGAATGGATGATAACAAAATACATTGCTGGCCATATTTCAAGCAATAGGCCACTTTCATGATGAGATGTCTGATGAGTTATTCTTAGCAAATGGTTATTTGACAATAAGTTACTAGATGTGGACAAGCGATGCTGCCCTTACTTGTGACTGAAGTATGGGTGCTGAACAGAAGAGTTTAGAAAAAAAATATGATGGTAAGCAGGATGGACTAAGATTGATTATGAATAATTACAAAACAGAGGCACTGGCAAAAGAACTGCTCTGAAAGTTTCTGGAGCTCCTTCTTGTCTAAAATTGAGCAAATCAATTGATGTAGATAGAGAGCAACAAGCTGAACAAAGATGGGGGGAGGGGATGGCATTTTTCCAACTCAATATTCTACTAACCAGGAAGTGCAACTTGTAAATGCTTGAGAACAGTCCCTACATTTGCTGTCCTGGGTGACTTTTAGCAACGTGGTTCCTGGGGCTCTAGTCTGGAAGAAGCTACACAATACAACATGTTGGGGTGATCTCATGGTGCCCTGAAAATAGGCAGCCCAACAAGGCCATGAAGGATGAACCCTGTTCGTGTTTAGATCTGGATAATATAGCAATGCAGTGTTGAGTGACATGGTAACCCTGACCCATGCTGCATAGAAAGTTGTTGGTAATAACACTGGAGTAGATGGAGCCAATTAAGAAAGTGATGAGTCAGGTGGAGTTTAGGGAGGGTTGTGGCTGGGTCACTTCATGATGAAGTGAAATGACAGTGAAATTCCAGGTGTGTTTTCAATAGCATCTTTTATTACAAGAATAACATCACTTTAAATGACAGTGACTATCCCTGGAAGGAGGAGTTGTTTGGTGTGCCAAGTTCAGTGTGAGAAGGCATTACCCATAAGATAAGCAACCTGGAATCATAGAATCATAGACTGGCATGGGTTGGAAGGGACCCCAAGGATCACAGAGCTCCAACCCCCCTGCCACAGGCAGGGACACCAACCTCAGGCCTGGAGCTACACAAGGTTGCCCAGGGCCCCATCCAACCTGGCCTTGAACACCTCCAGGGATGGGGCAACACCTACTAAACCTTCCATGCTGAATTCTTCTAGGATCTATGCCCCCTATCCCAGCTGTTCCCCAGCTACAGTTTTTGCTCAGGTCTAGGTTACTCTATATTTATTCTGCTTCAGACAGATCCTTCTGCAATCAAACAGAATGACACAGATGTGGCTTGAAGAATGTGACCACAAGATACCTTTCATATTGTGCAGGTGAAGGGGACAGAGAACAGGGAGGATTCTCCTTTCTGCTAATAATAGATCAAAATGGATTGGAGCCACTGGATTAGGGCTCTGATCCTGACAGATTAAGCAAAATTAGTCATATCTGTGGTTAAATGAGTCATGAATGGGTAAATCAGGGGTTGTGGGAAACAGTATTGGATCCTTTTTGCCTTGATTGAGTTCAACATGCTTTTAAGGGGCAGTGCCATTCAAGGTTTGCTGTCTTTTTGACAAATAATGAAGTAGATAAAAAATAAAATGCAAGCACAGGCATTCGTCTGTGAGAGTATAAGCAGCTGGCTTTCTATTTAAGGTCTCTATACTGTACCCTTAGCCTTCAAATCTTCACATTCCAATGTATACTGTTAAATGCCAGACTTGCTTCACAGCCTCAACATTTGGGCTGTCTGAACAGCCAAGATATTCAGCTAAAAGGGGGCTGTGTTTTAAGAATGGAGAAAATCTCATGTATATGTGTATCAATTCAAAAGCACTGAGATAAAAGCTGCCCCGTAGCTGGTCGTTACTACTGTATTAAAATTTTGTTAAAGAATGCAGATAGTGATACCAGCTTGAATTAGATTACTATGGGATACAGGATATTTGCTGAAAGGAGCTGGTTAATGAATTCCAAAATGCTAAAGTAGCCATAACATGACATTTTATTCTCAAAAAAAACCCCCAGCTAATACACAAAGTAGTCCTGCCATGTATGGTATGTATTATTTCTGAACCTATTATTCAATCTGGCTAGATTATTTTTTTTCTGATTGATTCTTTCCACAAAAGTCTTTCCTAAGAAATTACTGACATGAGTTTAGCTCATCATTTTTTTCACTTGTGCTGAGTTGGTTTCTTCCAGGTTAGCTTCTTGGTCAATCAGTTCTCACTGTCTGAGTAGCTGCAGTTCAAATTGTTTCCTAACAATGACTTGTCAGTGCAACCCCAGCATTGCTGTGCCTGCTTTAAATGAATATTTAAATGAATAACTGGTGTCACCCTGAGTGTGCTTGGGTGTTGGGAGTAACGAGTGCTTGACTGGCTCAAGCATTCTTTTTATTAGTGATAATAACTACCACATGACCAACCCTTATCTTAGCAGTGGGAACAATACACATTAACTGGAATTTCACAGTTCCCTGAAACAAATCTGCCAGTAAACTCTGCATTGTGTTACTAATGGTCATTAAATATAATGGCAGCGTAACGTGCTCGGTGTGTATCCTGGAAGCCCATGGTAGAAGCCTCCTAGAAAGGATGACTGGCTGCTCCTTGATTTCTTTTAGTGAGTGTAACTTGTTAACTCTTCTGAGGACTTGGTGTGGGATGGGAGAACCTCGTTGACAGGTTTTGAAGGAACAGAGGAACACAGAAATTACCACAATGGGCTATATTTACACTGCATTGAAGTTAGCATCCTATGTTTTGACAAACAAAGGTGAAGGTGTGAGAACTGCACTGCAGGCAAGTATGAGTTTATTTCTAATCTGGATTTGTAGTAGTTAGTTATTGGCATCAAAGGCAAATTTGAATTGAATTAAAAACCCAGAATGGTCCTAGCTTTCAAAATCCATGCATTTATTTCATAATCCAGAGTGGTCCTAGCTTTAAACAGTGGACATAACTTCATTTTGGTGTCCTACTTCATATGTGTAATATAATCTTTTATGCAGCTTTTAAAATGCACATTCTGAGAAGCAGCTCCAGGAGGCCTGTGAAGTGCTTTGCCATGGGCTGTGTAGGCAAGGGGTGGCCTCCTGGCAGGTGGGGGAGCAGGGACTGACAGCCAGTGGGAACAGTTTCATGCGTTCCTGTCTAAGCTAAACAGGGGAGACCTTCACTGAGCAGTGGGCCTTAAAAAAGCTAATTGAAGAAGTCCTTCCAATTGCAAACCACAAATGAGAATTGACACTAATGCTGCATATTCAGAAAGCTGGCATTGGTGGGAGACTTATGGTGCCTATTTTCAAATGAAAGAGGTCATTCCTTTACTCATTTGTTTGGTGTTTGTCATAATAACTGTAATTACGAGGCACTACTGTGATAATTTAATGTAATTTAGCACATAATTAGTGAACAAAAATCCTACACAATAATTCTTTCATGGAGCCATGCTACTAATAAATAGTGGCATTCAGTGACATCTTCGCTGTCAATGTGCTCATCAGGCTTGTGCAGCCTATAGTATTTTTACTTCTCTTGCTATTTTTTTTGAAAAAGAGCACAAGGATGGTAGCAGAGTTACTGAAAGGAGAGCTACACAAAATGCTCTGCCCTTTGGCAAAGAATGCTAACCTATTCACTACCCAGGGAGTACAGCTAAAAGGAGAGTGTCCTCTGAAAGCGTCATTGTCCTTTCCACGCTCTACTGATGCTCAATAATGTCATTGCTGCTGATTCCAGGGAAAAATACTTGTATTGATGGAAGGGGGAAAAGTAATTTCAATAGCCTTTTCTGGTGCAGACTCCTCTCAGTTGATCCCTAATGCAGGAATCAATCTCTGGTGTTTTCTCTTCATGCAGAAGAGGAAAGGCTTGAACTGGGGTATTTTGTGTCTGCTCTCCATGCATGCCACAGAAAACTCAGGCAAGGCAGTTGACACATGCCACAGCCATAAAGTTGAAGTAAAAGAACCAAAACACCTCTTTCAAAACCCTCCAAAGTGGTCGTGAGGCACTGTCAGCGATGCTTCATATACCTCTCTTCTCAAGGAGACAAGTATCTGAAGCTATCTGAAGTTTTCCAGACTCACAGTTTATCTTAGAGGACTGACTTAATGCTTTTAAATCCAATTTTAAAATACAAAGGCTTCATTAAACTCCTGTTTGGCATTAAGCTCATGTTTAGCCTGGAGAAGTCTTATGGAGAATTTTATCAGCCCACAGGGACAGCTAATTGAAGGGAGTGAAGACAAGGGAGCCAGACTCTTTTCAGTAGTGCCCACTGACAGGACAAGAGGCAATGAGCACAAATGGAGATGCATGAGATGTTCTGAACATCACAGAACAGTTATTTTACTGTGAGAGTGATCAAACACTGGCACAAGTAGCTCAGAGAAGTTGAGGACACTCCGTCTGGGGAGATACTCCAAACTCAACTGGACCTGGTCCTGGACAGCCTGTCATAGCTGACCCAGCTTGAGCAGGGCAGTTGGACTTGTTGATCTCAAGAGATACTTTCCAACCTCAACCATTCTGTGCTAGGACTTTTAAAAACTCATCACCTTCCCAAGCTGTGCTCCAGCTTTTTCCTTAAAGAACAACCTTAATGTGACTGAGTTGAAAACATCCACCAGTGATTAGGAGTTGATAGCATTTTGAATGCTGTAACACCTACCTCACTCCAGCCAAGCCAAGGGGATTTCCACTGGCAAAACTGTCCCTTCAATGGTCCTTTTAAATAGCATGCCAGAAACAGACCTTCATTGTCAGCCCAAGATGCTTGGTTTATAATGCTTTGTGCATTATAACACTATAATTGCATGAAATTCTGCAAGAATTAAACCTAGCCCTATTTCTTTATTTCTGTCTTATATAGGGACAGAGATGAATCAAATAGCTTGCTTGTCACTGTGGATGAATGTTACTTTTCAGTGGGGCCTCCCATCTCTTAACCTGATCTAGGCCTTAGCCATGGCAAAGATCCCTGGCAATCTGTATCTGAATGGAGCACCTGCAGCTAAAATAAATGAGTGGAGAAAAGCAAAAGGTATCCCAGGAATAGGGTGCCCATAACCAGATGTTGCCTGCATTCAAAAAGAATGGGGAGAGCTCTGTGTTTCCCTCTGCACTGTGATTGTGTGAGCCTGACTGGGTGCTGGAAGCGTACCAGCTGGTAGGCACCCCTTTCCCCAAACCTGTTTCCATCAGCTCTATTCAAAACCTTCCATTCTGAAGCTGAACCCTTGTGGTCCTGCTCTTTCTCTATCAGCCTATTGTATGGGGACGTGGTTAATCCCCCAGCCCTTGACCTTCAGTGATTTGTACTGCTGTCAAGACACATTACACAGCTTTCCAAGCTGCTCTGTGCTATGCAAGAGAATGGCCACAGTAGGGTTCTTTTGTTTAAACTACCATGCAACAGGCATCAGTTTTAGCATGCAAACATATATTTTTTTTCAATTTTCTTCTGGGGAAACAAGCTGTTCCCCCTCCCTTCCTCCCCCTCCACTCCCCTCCCTCCCCAGCCCTTCTCCAGAAGAGTTTCAATATGAAAAACAACAGCTAAGAAGCTGGAGTAGGTGTAGGGGAGCTGTCCACAATTTGCAAACCAATGGAAATTATGTTATTCCTGCTGGGGCAGAAGCTGAGAGGAAAATGTGAGCTTAGTATTAATACCTAGGAAGAGGATGGCTTGATTTTTCAAAGAAAAAAAGCATAATTTCTGAACCAGACTGTATCTTTTGATGAAAAATGAGTTGTTGGGATCTAGAAGCATCTGTAAGGCACTCGGGGATCTCAGCTCTTCTCTTCATGAGTTTTGCTGAATTACAAGGCTGTGGAAAGGTGTAGCAACTAGCTGTTGTTCTCCCTGTATCCAGAGAAACAAAGGCAACAGATGTAGAACATACACAGCCTCCCACCCTCACAGCTCCTTCATTCAGAGATTTAACCTTAGGGTAGCAGGAACAATTTATTCTCTCTCCCAGTTCAATTCTTGTCTTTTTGAGGATTTCAGCGTGTGCCTCAGCTGGACCAATAGGAGTTTGGAAATGGACTAAAAATAGCAACTCATTTCACAACCATCAGTGATGACTTTCAGCCATCAGCCTAAACTGCATTTTGATATGGAACTGATGGAAGAGAAAGGATTTGGTTGTATTAGAAATTCCCATAAAAGAGAAGATTAAAGAAAAAATTTTGCTTCTGAGGCTTACCCTGTTCTTAAGAACACCACTCTCATGCCAAAGGGAGATTTCATACTGGATTTTCTAGCTACTACCTTTAAGAATCAATTTCTCACGTCAGCTTGTCAATAGGAACATTTACCCTGCATGGTAAAGGAGATTAGCATCAGATAGTTTAAGAAAATGATATCTTGAAACAATATCCTAACCTTCCATGAACAGTGATGATGTTTATATTAATGAGCACAGCTCAGGAAAGAGATCTGTGGGTCACAGTGGGTATTTCTCCAAAAATCACATCTCAGTAGCTGTCAAAAAACCACACAGAGATGTTTGTAGAGAAGGACCTAGGTAATACACCACTGCATGAATCCATAAGCTGCTGGTGTCTGAAGGAGTGTCTGATTGTAACTGTGGTCGTGCAACCCAGGAAGAGGAATTGTGGGACTCAGAGCAGCACTAACAGGGGTAACTGGGGTGATCAGAGGTGGGGAACAGCTCTCTGTGTGCACAATCAAACTGCCTTTGGTTCTTTGTTTTAAGAGAGGCAGGACTGGGGTGGAGTTGGAGTTGATAGATTTGATATTATCACAGATGTTGTGGAGAAAGTGAGTGGGAAATGATTATTCACTAGCCCATGCAATACAAGTTAGTTAGCTAATTATGCTATCCGGTGGCAGTTACCAACCCAACTAAATGAAGTCTGCTTTCCCCACACAATCCATCACACAATAGTTCCTGCATTAAAACTGGGAGACTCCTTGCTGTGAACTGTTTTAGAGGGCAAAAGTTCAGAAAGCGATTAGAGAGTTTCAGGAAGGGCAGGTCTGTCAGAGCCTATCAGATACCAAAGCCTGGCAGCAGCCTCCAGCTCCGACAGTTCCTGAACTGCTCATCACTGGAGCTGGGAGGCTGCTGCCACAGAGGGGTTGCTCAGTCCCCACACCTCTGCTCCTCCTGAACATCCTCTCCTGAAAACTGCTGCAGAGAGTAAGGGTCAGGTGGTAGGCAGGCCTACAGTTAGACCCTACCCATAGTTACATATTTGGCTTACCACCCAGGCCTTAACATCCTTAACCAGGATGTTACAGGCCTGGTAGCTTGGACAGAAATTCACAGCAACAGCAGCACAGCGTTTTCAGTGAAACACACCCCTGACTGGCACTTTGCCACTGTACCACAGGTCTTGCTGTGACTCCTGCACAGTGCCACTGCTGAACCACGTGGCCCATGTTTCACTGGGATTTCTCTCTAAACTGATGTGTTTTGTAATCATCCTGCAAGGAGTTCTAACCAGGGAAAAGATAGTTTCCCTGGGTTCTCTCCTGCTGCTGGCATACCCAGCAAGAGATATTTTACCCGTCTCCACATTCCTAAACTCGCTGCTCTGTTTTCAGAAAGGAGAGAGCCACCTGGGACAGGTAGGAGGGAGGGGTAGACAGGCAAGGAAAGGGATCAGAGCTAGGCAAAGGGCAGATGGAGCTTTTCTGGGGCTCCTGTCTGAGAGAAGTCCTGTGTCCCTTTGCAGGGAGAGAAGCAAGCAGGAAGGCACAGGCCCCACAGCAGCAAGAAGGGAAATGTGGTTAAATGAGGCGGAAGCAGGCTGGTGGGATCACAGCTCAGGGTCCTTTTCAGGACATACAGCTGTACCCCTGACTTCCACATGCTCCTGTGTGTTTCCTCCAGTGCTTCTGGAAGGGCAGGTATGCCGAGCTCAGCAGGAGCTGGGAGCCTGGAGGGAGCAGCTGCCTCCAAGAGCTCTGCCTCCCAGCGTTGGCCAGGCCCTGAGCTGGGCAGGGGCCAACCTGCCTTTCAGGGGAGGCTTTTCTGACTCCCAGGGTCTCTGTTTCTAAACCGAGCTCAGCTCGAAAAAGGACTTAAGAAGTCCTTGCTTGTGATTGTGAGACTGTGACCAAACCCAGAAGCAGCCCAGATTAGGGAGGCTGGATCCTGCTTTCTTGCTTTGTAGTGTAGAAGATCCCACTGAGCACTGGGCTGGATGTGCTGTAACCCTGCTCTGCTGTCAGTGAGCTGAGCAGGGTAACTCGTGGTCCGGGGGATGCCGGCTGTCAGCAGTGTGGGATACCTGCAGTCAGCCCATGGGCAGGACACAGCCAGAGTGAGAAACAAATCCAGGTAAACCACAGGGCTTGCAGGGGCTGGTGCTGGGCTCCTGGCAGAGCTGCCATGCTCCAGCATGGCACAGCACTTACATGCAAATTCAAACTTGGTGTAGGGTCCCACTCCAAAGGTATGTGTGTACATACCCAGAGTGCTGCAGGAATACCTCATTGCTGAGCGTGCAGAGTTACTGGGGTTTGCAAAATGGTATCAATTGACAGAGCAAATTATTAATGGAACAGACGCTGGCAGGGGCAGAGAGGTTTGGAAAGCTCATCAGGATACTCACCCACCAGCTCCAGCCACGTTCCCTCCTTGTGCCTCGCGTCTGTTTCCAGCCTAATTTGTAATCCACTGCAATAGCTCTCAGCCTCTCCTGTGCTTTGAGTTTACAGATCAGGCTGCCTGTCTAGAGCCATATCAAATGTTTACAACCCGCTCCACTCTCACCCCTGTCAGCCACACTGACTAGATGAGGAGACTCGGGAGCCGGGCAGGACTGGCAGACGTGACCTTCTGTGATTCAGCTGCAGACGGGCTCCATCTAAGGGGCCTACAGGCTCTCTCCAGCAGAGCTCGCCATGGTAATTTAAGACTTATTACTATCTGCAGCTCCCCCTTTTATAGGACTCGCTGTTTCACAGTGGAAGAGAAGAAGTACTTCTTCCCACCTTAACTCACCGGCCCTGAATCCACCCTCACCAGGTTAAACCAGCTCTGCAAGCTGCAGCAGTGCTCATACCTTGGCCACCATGGTGAGACCTCCTCCTGCTTTTTCTGTGTTCCTTAGGAGATGGTATCCCACAGTCAGCTGTGGTCTTTGCTGAGAAACAGTGATTTATTTTTTTTCCCCCACAGTAGCTAACTCAGTGGAGACAAGATACTTTTTGTTTGCTTGGAGAGCTGCAGTAGGCAATGTCAGCTCTAGAAACAGCTGGTGGCTAGAGAAGAGTATTTCTTTTCCTTCCCCAGGAATACTTAGAGTGAGGTAGAGCTGCAGATTTTGTAAATTAATCTCAATTTTACTACATTTCCTCAGTGGGAAGGAACCCTGCAAAAGCCTTTTAAAACATAAAAGTATTTTGCTGAGGTGCTTTCAAATACGCTCTTCATTTGAAGCAATACTTAGAAATTTTTCTTACGGTTTTGCAGGCTCAAACAAAACATTCTGGGCCATTTTCATGTTTATTTGATTTGACAACAAAAATTTCTCCACATTTTGGTTTGAACAAAGTGCCTGATTATTTTTTTTTTCATTGTAGTTGACCTGAATTCCCAACATAGATCCATTTATATTACAGTTTTTTGAACATGAAGGAACCAAAACATCAGCCATTAGCACAGCTCAGAGTGCATCCTGCCTGTTTATCTCACAGAAGAAAAGATATTTTCCTTTGGTTCCTTGCATCTGCTTTATATGGATAGAGTCTCCTTGTGTTGCCCTGACAATGCCTCTGCATCCTCCTGGCTGTCCTCACCTCTCCAGGCCTTTCTGTTGTATCCTTCTGCTCTATGTAGGTCACTACTGCACTTCCCTGGAGTCTCCTCTTGTCATTTCTGAAACGAGATGCTTCATTAGACACTCTCCAGTCTTTTGGCATTGCTGACTTCTGCAGTCAGCTTGCAGACACCTCTGCACACCTCTGCTAGTGACTGCCTTCCTCCTCTTGCTGCTTGCCCTACCGAAACAGTACCAAACACATCCATGAGTTGGACACTCTGGGGAATGCCCATTAGTGTGTACTGAGTTTCTCCTGGGTGTGTTTCACACTCTGAATCATACGGAATCTCATTATGCTTCTTTTGTATTTAGATGCATAACTAATATTCGAGGAGGAAAGATACAAGGTTTCACCATTTTTGTTAAATCCCTTAATTGCTGTATTTTGGGGTTGAGGGACGAGATGTGCAAATAAGCAGCGCTCTGCTTCCAGCTCAAACAGCTCTTATTTCCCCCTAAGAAAAAGAAAAACTAAATGAAGAGGAAGAGAATTATGGATATGAATCTTTGTGGCTCCATGCCCCCTCTAACGGGAGCCCTGAAGCTGAACAAGATGCAGTGGTTGTCTTCAAAGGTAGGGAGCAGGGAGAAGGAAGCATGCACCTTCCAGAGCTTTGCACACTATCACCAACAAATAAGCCTGGCAAGTGTCTTGGTTTTCAGTAGGAGTGTGCTGCATACAGCTAATCCCCTCGTCCTGAGTTGCCATCTGGAGTATGCCATGAGCAGGGCTGTGTGACAGAGGTGGTGTAAGCCTGCGACAAGCCGGGCAGCGTGCTGAGGGGCTGCCAGCAGCCACGAGCTGTTCTTGCTCAGTCACACTTGGAGCCTCATAGACAAAATGTACTCGGTGAAGGGCAACTGCCTCTTGTGAGAGTTCTCCTGGAAAGAAGGGCCTGCACAGCATCAGCAGGATTCCCCTCCCACCCTTTGGGAGCGGGGTGTCCCTCAGCACAATGCTTGGAGCGCCACCCGCACCCTGTGTCTGACAGACTTGCAGAGTGCCAGAGGAGTATCAACAGCAAGTGAAACTGCTGGAGCCCAGTGAGGGGATGCTTGGCTCCCACTGTGCTCAAATGGCCTTTCTCCTGTCTGAACACCAGGGACTGGTGATTGCCCTGTTGCCCACCCAGCAGCCACCCATGGTGCTCACTGCTCTGCATCACACACAGCCTCTGTCAACCACTCGTCCCAGCCAGCAGCATCCCAGCATCCCCAGTTGCCCTACATGCTGGTGCAGGGCAGCCAGCAGAGCCCCAGAAGCTCAGATAGAGAGCCCCTGGATGTCCCCCCATCTCTGCCAAGCCAGGGGGCTGCTCCTCTCCCGGCCTGGCACCATGGGACCCAAACTGCCCACCTCTTTTCAGCAGCCACAAGTCTCTGCTGGGGATGGGGAGCAGTGGGGCACCTCTGTGACCTCTTTACAGCTATTTCTATGTCTACTTCTGGTGGGTGACATGGTTTTTTTTCTCTCTCCTGTCCTTTCCAGCTTCATCAGCATCCTAATTGTGCTCAACTCCCTTTCATGGCAGGCATGTGCAATTTTCCAGACTCCTGGCAAAGCTTGCTGTTGGAAAAGGGGAATAAATGGCTCAAAAAGTGCAGCCAAGCCCTGACGGCTGTAACAGTGCAGGGCTATTTATTTCCCCTTTTTAGGCCTGCACTCTGTACTGAGCTGTCAGAGCAGCGATAGCTCCTGGCAGTGGGGGTGCTTCCCACACAGCGATCCCAAAGCTGTCTGCTGAGAGTGGTGGACTCTCACTAATCACACTTCAGGGACATGGGGAAGGAAGAATGGGGATGTGACATGATCTCCTGCCTGCCCTGCCTTGCTCCTGTCTCTTGTGACAGCTGCAATTTCTTGCCACCTTGAGAATAGGGCCCTCCTGTCACATAAGAAGTAGAAAAATCACCCATTAATCTTCTTCCTGTTTCCCCCCCAGGAGCTGCTGTTTGTTCAGAGAGCTGCATTTGCTCAGAAAGGCCAGTGCTGCCCAGTGGCAGCAGCCACCCTTTCTCTGCCCCTCTTTGGAGGGCTCCCCTAGCAGAGATTCAGCAGCAGCCTCCTGCTTGATGTCCATCACTGGCAAACTAGCAGATGGGTCACCCCATGCTCCAGAGGTGAAGCACCAACCCCCTTTGTTGACATTAACCTCAGTAACAAAATGTGCAACTTCTGTTCCTAAAGAGAAAACAGGCGAAGGTGTCATGTGCCCCCCCCCTTCCCCCCCTCCAATGGCTTTGATCCATTTGGGGCTTTGGGCCAAAAACTCATTAAAAGGAAAGTACAGCCAAGTATTACTCTGAAAGAGAGGAAAAAATGGCTCATCCATCAGGAGAAAGACAAACAGTGTCAGATGCTGGTTGCTAATTTGCTCTCCCCAGGGGGATCTGCTTCTTTTCAACCAGAGTGTTTTGCCACGGAGGTATGCTGAGTCAGCACCAAGCTTCCTTAGCCTGGGCTGCTCCCTTTCCTGGCATCTCCTCTACCTGTTGAGGTGCTGGATGGGCACCACTTGGGGAAGGGGCACTTCACCAATGCACAGATGGCACCTGTAGTCTCCTGCAACAGCTGCAACGTGGTGACAAGTTACATCCTGTAACAGAAGAGCAGTGGAAAACAGGTAAATTCAGAAGAGGGAAACCAGCCTGAACCATAAAAGCCAATAAGGCAGTTCTTTGGAGGGGGGTTGTTGAAGAGATTTCAGGACAAAATGAGTTATATCAGTGATACCAGCCCAATACTCAACTGCATTCCAGGTCAGGGCAAGGACTATGGAGAGAGCTAGATATGAAGATGGAAATGTGGCAGGACAATGAGGAAATGGGTCTTTGGGGTTTTAAGTCCAAAAGTAACTCAAAAAGCTTTTGAGGAGAAACGACTGGAGCTGTTGACTTGCACTGTCACTAGGAGCAGGAGGGAAGCACCAGGGAAATTAAGGGAAGGTGATGGTTTTACTGATAGTTTAGAAGTATAAATGAGATGTCTGTTGGTGTTCGTTGGTTCTGGGAAAATGAATGGAATAGCTGAATGGGATTCTTTCTTAGAAAATGCAGGGAGAGAGGGGTAATAAATGCCAGTCATCATTGTCAAACTAACTGGAGACCTCTTCTTGGGTAAAGGTAAAGTTTGGTGGGTAAAGGTAAAAATATTTATGTGTTTACATTTAGTTTTCATCCAGACATTTTCTTTGGGAAAACACAATGTTTTGATTTAAAAAAAAACAACCCCAGAATGATGCATAATTCAAATCAGAGTGTGTTTGGTGGCTGAGAAAGTGACTCACTGCCAGAGCTCCTGTGCTGTGTGACCGTAACTGAGGAATAGCTTTGGCTGCTGGGAGTTCTGTCCCTCTCATGAAATTAAGCTTTCTTTCCACAGGTACTCCACCAAGAACATGCTATTGAAGGGGTCTGCAGTCTGGCAGGTGAGAGCACAGTAACAGCAACTGGGGAGGGTGAGGGGTGGGAAAGAGGTCCATCTCAACAAATTCAGTCTGGAAATAAAGCCCAGATTTGTCATTGTCAGGGGAATGGTCTCCTTGCCACAGCTTACCAAAGGCTGTGGTCACTGAGCACTGGGAGAGGATCGTTTTCCAAACAATGTGCTCATGCTCAAGTGGAGTTGCTCCAGGGAAGGTCTGTGGTCTCTGCTAGTAGTTTTCATGCCATTTGCATCAGAGGATGCCAAAAATACTCACCACTGAAAATTTAGATCCCTGAGAAATTACATTTATGTAGCTTATAATACAGTTGTAGAACAGTTTTATTGAGGTTGCTGCATTTAGTCATGTTTTCTACATTTTTGATCACAGTCTGTGCCATAGGTCAGGTGTTACTGGGTAACCCTGGCAGTCCTGTCCAGCTCATCCAAAAACTGGTGCTTGTACAGATTTATTCTCAAGAGGAAGATATATCTAGTGCAGCATTAGTCAGCAGTCTCCTCTGCTTCGGCAGTTGCTATTTTTTAGTCATTGGAAGGAGGGCTGCTTTAAGAAATACCATTTGAGTCATGGGGAAATGGAGCAGGGGTCAAGTCTGGCTGTCCTGAGTAGGAAGTTGCACTCCCACTTCCTTCCTGCCTCTCTCCAGAAGATCCTGATAATCGCCTCCCTCCTGCCTTTCTGTCCCCAAGCTGCCTGGGGAGGGAACTCTGCCCTGGCCCCTTTGGGACCCTGTGAAACGCTCCCAAACCCAGCCTCTCCCAAACCCCACAAGCTGCCTGCTTAGGTGAGACCGTAGGTTATCCCTGAGATTTCTTTTTGAACACTTGGCTGTGCTCAGCATCTTGCCCATCCCTTTCTGTGTGCCTGATGGCTCCTGGCAAGGTGAGAGATGGCTTGGGAGCTCTCCATGGCTGTGCCCTGCCGTTAGGGCCTCTTCCCGCTGGGTCACAATGCCTGAGCAGTGCACTGGCCAAAGCACTTTGTCAGCTTAATTGTTATTTGTTTTGCTGTAAGATGAATGTTTACTGCTTAGTTAATTGATGCATAACACAAGGCAGCTACAATTTAACACTGCGTTGGAAATGGGGGAAGTTTAGGCCTGTTCCTGTAAGTGATGCCAGGGAAGGATGTGCTAAAGTGCCACATGAAGAAGCGGGCTAATGCTCAAGCCAGCTTACCCAAGAGGAAATGGCTGAGGATACCTTCATCTTAGCATGGCTGGATGCCTGCGTGCTCTGGAAGCAGTGCCTGAGGCAGCGCTTCCTCCCCTCGGCATGGAGGAAGGAAACTCAGGGGTGATGGTGCTGGGTGGAAGGCAGTGCTGGCTCACCCGCCCGCAGGCAGGATGTGACTCCACACTGTGTGTCTCTGGAGCTGCACCAGGGGAGTTCCAGCAGTGATCACTGGAGAGAGGGCCTCCGCAGCCTGGGGCCACGTCTGGCTAAGGAGGGACCCTGAATGCAGAGAAGGGGCTTAGCTGCACCCCCCTTCCCCCCATAATGACTAAAACACTGCCAGTGCCCACACTACCCTGCCGAGGTGGGATGGAAAGAGAGGAGGGGAAGCTTTCTGGCCTCGGGCCTCCTGCCCTGCTGAGCCCCATGCTTGGCGGGCTGACAGCCCTGGTGCTCTGGCCCCTGGGGCACAGAGGGGGCCATAGGCAGCTGTGGGAAATGAGGTGGCTCTGGGAAATGCTGGCAGCTCCTTGCTTCACACACAGTAGCAGCACGTCCTCTGGGCCCATCGTGCTGCTCCCGGCAGCCTACCTGCATGCCAGCACTGGTGCCTGAGTGCCATCACAGTGCAGCAACAAGCCCTGCTGCAGCTGAGCCAGTGTGGGGATGCTTAGCTGCACCATTGGCTGGGTTTGTTTTTATTTGCCCTCTGACAGCTTTTATGCAGAGAAGTCAGGCTCTCTGCCTAGCTAAGCCTTTATGTCACTACTGCATTGCAAAAGAAAAATAGAAAGACTGCTGTCTGCAAACACCTATGTGTACAATTCATACATTACTAGGGAATGAAAGAAGAGGCTCTATATTCATCATTTTAAGCAAAAAAACCAAAACCTGATAAAGTAGATCTCTTCTGCATGCTGAAGGAGTAGGTGTAACAGGTTCTGGGCACAAAGTCCAGGGGACACTTGTAGTCCCTCTTCTGAAACCCTGTCTGTCATTCATTTGCAGACAGTCTGGTCTGACAAGCAAGGCAGGGTACCTCTGTGAGCAACAAGCACTGCGAGCACCCACTGAGCATCGCTGCAGGTAGGCAATGGCTACTCTGCATCTGTCTCTGGATGCCTCTGCAAGGGGGCTATGAAAAGTTTGTCACTCCCTACATTATCTACATATGACAGGACCACCTATAAACAGAAAGCAAATAGCAAGCTAGTATCTGGAAATGGTGTGAAAGACAAAAAGCTCAGACCAGGCTTGGCCACAGTTTTAAGTAGAAGTATCTCTGTGCCCAGATTTCCCCTAAGCAGGATCAGTCTGTGACCAGAGGGCAGTTCATCTGCAAGGCCAGGTAATCTATTTTGAAACTGCATTTCTGAGGAGACCTCATTATGTTGTACAAACAACACTGAGCTGGCCTAAATCGACAGTCCTCCAGGGCAGGCTCAGGCAGCTAGGCACCGCTCTGAGCAGTCAGATGATGTCCCTAACACTGTCTTGAAAGGCATAAGCTCAGTGTCCAGTGACCCTTGAACAGGAGACAGAGGGCAGCAGGGAGGAAGGAGAAGGATGGCATTTGTGGATGCATGAGGAAATGGAACAGGATCAGTGCCAGGGATGTGGTTGGGGTAAATTGCTGGCCACCAGGAAGCCCTGGATGAATGGCCTGGGTTGGAAGGGACCCCAAGGATCACAGAGCTCCAACACCCCTGCCACAGGCAGGGACACCAACCTCAGGCCTGGAGCTACACAAGGTTGCCCAGGGCCCCATCCAACCTGGCCTTGAACACCCCCAGGGACGGGGCACCCACCCCCTCTCTGGGCAGCCTGTTCCAGCCCCTCACCACTCTCTCTGGAAAGAACTTCCCCCTAATCTCTCCTCTAACCCTTCCCTTCTCCAGCTTCATTCCATCCCCCTTGTCCTGCCAGTCTCTGCCCTTTAACAAGCTGATTCCCCTCCTGTTTATAATCTCCCTTCAGGGACTGGCAGGCTGCAATGAGGTCCCCCCACAGCCTTCTCTTCTCCAGGCTGACCCAGCCCAGCTCCCTCAGCCTCTCTCTGTAGGGGAGCTGCTTTCTTGGGATGATTCTACATGTCCCAGAGGACTTCACATTGAAAACTGACAAATGTTTCTGTTTTCCTCCTATTTTCTCAGTCTTTGAGGCCAATCTTTATTTTCACCACTCTGGAGAAGTTAAGCTCAGGCATGCAGCAGAGGTGACTGCAGGGTGTAGTAAGTGGTGAGACCTTACTGTAAAACTGTTTGCTGTAATGAGAAGAAAGTGTTTCTGCAGAGAAGCCTGAAGCCAGGGAGAAGGTCAGGCCAGGCACCTGAGCCCCACTGACAGGACATCAATGCTTCTGTACCATGGAATGGCTTGGACACCACGCAGATGGATGATAGGCACCATCGCTGGACTCCAGTGTGAAGGAGACTTGGTGGTAGGGGTTGCTCTTACTGCAGGATGTCTCAAAGCAGTATTCTTGTGGATGCCCGACCCTCAATTGTATGATGTTTTCCTCCTTGAAATGAAGGACAGACCTCTTGACTAAAAATAAACCCCAAGTTCAGCCCAGAGTGGATTCCTCCAGAATATTGCTTTTGGCCAAACTACTCTGAATTGGACAAGGATGCCTGGAGAAGCTGCTGTGTCCCTTGATTTGCTACAGAAAAACTTGTGCTTGATCTTGGCAAATACTTCAGCTCTCTTCAAAGTGCAGAATGCTCCTCTCCTTTTTGACCTCGTGGCTGCTGGACTCTTCATGACAGCCAGAGTTTAGAAGTTCTTAGTTTATTGCAACAAACTGGAAATGGCTGGCAGCTGAGTTCAATAAGGTAGTTTATTCTTTCTCCAGAAAGGCGTAGAATATTTGGCTGGATTTTTCCAGCCAAGTATTGCCCGCAAAAGGTATGAAGCCAAGCAGATTTCATCAGCTTCAGCCTACAAAGATTGCCCTTCCTAGGAAGAAAAACATCATCCTGTACCACTTAAATTGGCATTTTGCTGTGTGGATCAGGAGACCTGTCTGCCATGTACTGGACTGAGCTGCTGTAGGAGCTGTCAGGAACAACATGCTACTTAATTTGCTCTTCCAGGGAAGTTCCCCCAGTTTGAAACGCTGATGTTAGTCATCATTACCTTCTTAGCCCACTTTTCCATGACGTAGTATATACATTTTTAACCACTGCTGAGGTGCTCCATGGCATTTATTCCATTGAAAGGCAAAGGAGCAACATCTGTTTTGAAAGGAAGTGCAAGTGTGGGTAGAAAGGGCCTCCTCTATCCATGCATGGCGAAGTCAGCTGCTGTGCTCTGGAGCTGACCCTTGGTTTGGGCAAGGGGGGGCGAATCCTCTGGTCCATTTGTGGGGCACAGGGAGGGCAGATCCAAGCCCTTTGGGAACAGACACAAGCAGGGTGCATCTTCTGACATGGCCCAGCAGGTGCTGGAGACAGATGGGCCAAGAGACTTTGCAGTTGACGCTGCAGTTACTCACCAGTTTGCCCAGTTCCCCACCCACCTCCTGCTGGTGTCCTGAGAAGTGCGAGAATTTGAGTTCCTGGCTGTTTCCTACCTGGCTCCCAGCCCCAGAGGGTGACTCACAGCACCACTGTCCTGCAGCCAGACTTGCCCCCAGCCAATCTCCCATCGCTGGCAGGATGCCCGTGAAGCAGGACAGCTCCTTTGCTCCACTGCCTGACATCCCCCTGTCCCTTGGCTAGTGCTGTCCCTGTCTTGTTGCTGACCGGGTCAGGAAAACTGTGAGGTCAATCCGAAGCACCAGATTAGGCAGGCTGTTCACTGCATGCTAGGGAGTGCTGTCTCATACACGTTGTCTGCTTACACCTAAATAAGTGGAGAACTGTTTTTGGGTCAGAAAGGCTCTGCCATGGCCTCCCCTTCATTACCCTCACCCCCCAACCACTCCTTGCTCCTAAATCTGTGCATCCACGTAGAAATACAGGCTTTCAATTGTGTGGGTTTTTTAAAATCTGAATCTGATTTTGAGAAAGATCGAGATGAGCTCCAAGTAACAGAATGTGATAGCTCTGGAATATTACACAGCATTAATCTCAGCAGTGAGTGGGAGCAAGACACTGAGGGATGCGCAGCCTGAGAAAACCGGGGAGGCTCACGAAGCAGCAGGAGCAGATAAAAGCAGACAGCTTGTGAAGACGTTTGGAAGAGAAATATCAGTATAAAGAAGGCAGATGTGAGAGAGAGACAACCCAGGCTACTTCCAGGGCAGGCCTTTCAGTAAGTGCCAGCAGCTCTGTGCTCCTGGATGTGGAATTGTTTTATGGGTTTCTCTCATTTCCAGGCTCTTGGAAAACTATTGTCTAGTGCCTGACCGAGCAGGAAGTGCAACTGCTCAACACAGGGAGCACATCCAAGAAGAAATAAAAAGCAAAAAATGGAATTCAGAGGTTGGCTTTCCCTGCCCTTAGCTGGTCTGCAAGTTATCCAGAGAGGCATGGAACTTGTTTGGGAAGCAGCGGGTGATGCCAGGATAAACAAATGGACCGTGCTGCATCTCTTGTGACATATGATGAGCTGCAAAAGATACCCAAATAGGGGGTGGTGTTGAGGGAGGCTGGTTTTAGATGGTTGCATTAAAGATTTTTCAAGGAAAAGCTGAAGCAGACTTGGCTGCTTCATGTTAAAGAGAGACACAAGGAGAGAGATGGGCAGAGCCCGGGGGTTCTGCGGCCGGCTCAGAGGCTGGTAACTGCTCAGAAGTTAAGGAACGGGGCTGCATTTCCAAACCCTCCCCTAGGAGGGAGTATGCACTCTACCCTTTGCCAAGATCCCCATGGATCTGGTGGGGATTTGACAGCAGGAGTCCTGTTGCTGAGGGCTTGCCCATGTTATAGGCAGGCCAGGTGCAGACACTGCCCAAGACCAGCTCCCTTCGGAGCCTTGTTAAGCACCGCTCGGTTTCTGGCCTGACCCACCAGCAAGCTGAGCTCTGCAAAGGGCAATCCTGAGGCTTTCACTGAGTTCCTACCTCTGCCTGAGGTCCAGCCCTCACCCCCAGAAAGGGAACAGTGCTTTAACACCAGCCCATGGCTGCCCTGATTCCCTCCTCTGCGCCTTACTGCGCAGACACGAGGAACTCGGTTCTGCTTTCCTCTGAACCGCTGCAGCTCACTGACTCCCACCAAGCTGTGGCTGTCAGAGAGCCAAAACTGTCCCTCACCAAACACAGCTATGCCTGATGCACATCAGCTCCCTCTTCTAGCTGCATTCACTGTTAAGGGTTTGTTAGCTCCCCAGGACAGCTCCTTTTCCCTGGTGAAACCAGGACTCTGGCCGAGGTGCCAGTCCCTCAGCGAGCTCTGAGAACATCAGGGGCCTGGAGGTAAAGGCATGCCAGAAGGGCATAGCTAAGGGGTCTGCATAGCAGTCAGCCAGGAGGTTGTAGCCTGCTATGCTCAGGCACTAATTCCTGACAAGACACCGTGTATGTCACACATCTTGTTTTTAATCATGTAAACAAGTATTTTTCTGGCCTTGGCACTGGCAGCCAAAATGTGATTAAAATTCATCGAGTTTCCTCCTCTCCCTGGTAATGAGTGTTCCCACCAAGCCAAGGAAGGCAGCTGCCTGCTCAGGGCTGCAACCAGAGCTGGTGCCTGGTCAATAAATTCTGCGAAGACGATGCAAACCTCTGGGAACAGCCCATTTCCTTGGAAGGGCTGCAGAACCTGTTGCTCGGAGGACCCCACTGCATCACTTCAGCAAGCAAAAGGCAGTGCTGCCCCACAATGGACAAAAGGGATCTGATATCCCCGGGTCTCCTTCAGCATCTGATTGCGACTTCGAGGGAGGATGGGCTGGAAAAGAGGCAGCTATACCTGTGCTGATCCTGCCTTCAGCCCCCCGAAATGCCTTACGTCTGTGCCTCAGGGCTTCTGTGGTCACCCGCGGGGCCAGGGAGGAACTGCTCAGCTCCTCGGCACAGACCTTGCATGTGGGGGAGTTTGTTTCTCTGTTATTCCTGTCCTCCAGTGATGCAGAGGAGTGTTGCATCAGCGAGTGACAGCGTGCAGAGAGGCTGGTGGTGCTCCCAGCAGTGTGCCTGCTAATACCTGTGGGCTTCCAACGATCTGCAGGAGGAATTATATTTTCCAGCCTACATTGATGGAAACCACCTCCCTCCCTCCTTTCCCCCCTCCCCCCCCCTTCTTTCCCTCCTCTCTGTCCCTCCTTCCTTTCCTTTCTATCCCTGCCTGTAGTTTGGGGGAGCCTTTTACTCCCCGTGGCCACCTGGGAATTGCCACAAACAAGTCCCAGGCCGCCACACAGGACCTGACCATGGCCAAGGCCTGTGGGGCTCCCCTGCACGCCTCCTGCATGCAGTATGGTTAGCCTTTCACCAGCCTCCTGTAGACCTGGGATGGGAGGCATGGATGCCCCCACACCCCCTTGCTGGCCTTGTAGCTGGTCTCAGCCAGTCAAGGGGTCCAAGCTCATATCCCAGGTGGATGCTGATTTATTCCGGAAGGCTTGTTCCTTTGGCAGGTGCTCTGCATTTCACTACATCAGAGACTGGGCTGCCGGCAGAGAGGGCAACATGCAGATTCAGGGCCTCCTTTAAAGTCAGCCATTGCAGAAAGCATCCTGAAATGCTGGTGGCTGCGGGTAGCGCAACACCCCCCTGCCTGAGTGGGGGAGCTCTCTTGCAGGCCTCTGCAGCCTCACTCCATTCATTAGAAGGGCTGATAGATCTCTGCTCGGGGAGCCTTTTCACTTGCAAGCCAAACGCTGACCACACAGTGCCCCTGGTGTGGCACACTCACACCCCACGGGTCGGGGGGGAGTAAGGCAGCCTCAGTGTTTCCTCTCACAGGTGCTCCATGTGCTGCCTCACTCAGTGATGGCCAGTAAAGCCTCTCCCCAGGCCCAGCACGCTGCAGCCAGCCCACGATGGCAGCCTGCTTGCTGTCCCTTTGCTGCCTTGGGGGCTGGCCATGGGCAAGGTGCTCAAAGGTGATCGAAGGTGGCTGGCAGCATCTTCTATCTTGTCTGCTGAGAAACCAGTAAATACCCCCACGCTCTGCTGATACCACTGAAACGGGGTTTGTGCAAGTGCAAGGAAGAGTCCTTCAAGCCTAAGACATTAGGTCCTAAGAAAGACACTGAGGTCCTGGAGTGAGTCCAGAGAAGGGCAGCCAGGCTGGGCAAGGGGCTGGAGGGCAAATCCTCTGAGGAGCAGCTGAGGAGCTGGGGGTGTTCAGCCTGGAGAAGAGGAGGCTGAGGGGAGACCTTCTCCCCACCTACAACTACCTGAAGGGAGGTTGTGGAGAGGTGGGTGATGGTCTCTTCAGCCAGGGGACAGGAGATGGGACAAGGGGAACTGGCAAGAAGCTGTGCCAGGGCAGGGGCAGATTGGACATTAGAAAAAGATTTGTTACTGAAAGAGTTGTGGGGGCCTGGAACAGGCTGCCCAGGGAGGGGCTGAGTCACCTTCCCTGGGTGTGTTCAAAAAAGGGTAGATGAGGTACTTAGGGATGTGGTTTAGCTCAGGATGGGATTGGTTGGACTTGATGATCTTCCGAGGTCTTTTCCTGCCTTGTGATTCTGTGATTCCTGCCTTTGAATTTCACCTGTACTGAGTGTGGGAGACTTGGGATGTTGGAGTAAATGGCACTAAGGAAACTGGAGCAGGTAGTCAATATATGGACAGTAGATGCTGGTGGCATCTCATGGTTGAAGATGTTCTCGATTCTGCTTTGGACAAACTGGAATCATTGTGGTGTTGCTCTTTCAGGATGCTCCAGACATGAGCACATCAGAAGACTGTTACTGGAACCATCATAACAAGGCCTTCACCCAGTGTGCTAGTGTTTCTGGGCTTTCAGCTAAGCCCTGAGCAGAAGCTGAGCTGCTTATTGCTGCCTGATGTTTTATGTTCATTCTTGAGTATTTTTTTCCTTGGGTCTAGGAGGTTGAAGGGTGTTACTCAGTCACACTGGTTCCTTGAGGATGCTCATGGGTTATTGTGCTTCTCAAGATCATCAGGCTTGCTTTTCCATGGCAGGGGTCAGCCAGCAGCCAAGCTGTGTTCACTAGGAAGGACACAGATGTCTTGTAGAACATATTTAATGATAGGAGTATGTATAGAGTGACACCCAGAAAAGTCTTTTGCAACAGCAGGGTCAGCTCATGTTAATCAGTATTGCTGGTGCAGCATCTCACTGCAGGTTCACAGCTTTGCTATGCACCACTTTGCAGCTCTGGTGGTAGGGAAGGTGTCCTATCTCCAGCTGTTGCACCAGTAAGAGGTCTGCAAGAGCTTTGTCATTGCTAAGGCATTGCCTCAGCATGAGTTTTTCATGATGAATGCTGTGAGTTTCTCTGACACAGGGATCTGCACGGAGCGGTGACAGTCACAAGTTGTCACCAGCTGTGGTTACAACACAACCAGCTGTGGTTGCAATACTCCAGCAGCTTGTCTGCATATGGCTCTGGAGCTGGGAGCTGGCAGTGCTGAGAGGCAGCACAGGGGATGAGGGTACCCACCATGAACTTGTGAAACCTCTCAAGCCTGTCAGCCTGTGGATCTGTTCCAGGCAGGCTGCGAGCCTCAGTGCCATTTCCACTCCCCACCCAAGGTTTACAGTTCAGTTAAAAGCCTCTTGTCTCCCCTGGATGGTGATCTGGAGTTAACATGGGCATGGGCACCTCTATTCACCCACCATTCAGCTGAATGCACTGGGAATGGTGGTCGAACAGAGGTGCCCATTCCAGGGAACACACTGTACTTCCAGGCCTCAGCAGGTTCAAAGCGATACAAGTCCCCAGGCTCTCCTGGTCAGCCAGGAAGTTTGTGTAGCATATGAACTGCGCACCACATATAGCTGGAGATGCTCAGGTTGGGCCAGACATCTGCTTCCTACCCCTGAAGCTTTGTCACTGCCCTCGGGCTCGGTGTGCAACTGTGCCCAGACCATGTCTAGCGCTGGACACCAGCACAGCAGTAACAGTGCTCAGGCATGGCTACAGTTGACCTTTGTCAGTGCAGCTGCAGAACCCCAGCCAGGCTACAACAGCCCAGCAGTTACCACCTCTGCCCAGTCAGTAGGAGGTTCAGGTCTTGTCTAAACTGTGCGGGCAGCGTTTGGACCCAGAACACCCATGGCCTGGAGGAAGGCAGTGCACCCACGGGGTAAGGAGGGGAATTGAGGGGAAAGCACTCCCTGTTTGAAGCTAGCCCTCCTGTGAGGAGGCAGACAGGCTTCTCACAGCCTAGCCGGCGTGCTGAGTATGGTCCTTGCCAGCAGGCTGGCGAGTGAAGCTGGGCGAGCACAGAGTCCCTGCCTTGTAGCACACATTTGCTCTTCTCTCCCTTGTAAGCCAGTCAGCGGCTGAGGCAAGGTGCTAAAACTTGCAGTCACTGATAGCACAGTAAAACTGCTGCAAAAGAGCCAGAAAAACCTGAGTTTTACCAAATGAGGCAAACTGGCAGTCCCAGGACACCCAGTATAACTGTGATGCTGGCTGGAACAACGCTCCCTGCGGAGCCAAGCTGACCCTGACCGCCGCAGCTCTGGCCGTAGCACCATTCTCCCTGCTTCTCTTCTTGCAAGCTATTTATACCACCCCCCCACTTCACATAGGCTGCAGCTGCCGCTGTGCCTGAGCGGCGCGGGCCGGGCAGGCTGCTCTCTGGAGGATGCTTTCTTCCAGGAATCAGGACATGAAAGCCACTGGAGCGCATTGCTCGGCATCTCCCAGTGAAAGGGGAAGGCAAGCACAGAGAGCGGGCTGCAGGCAGCTCTTGTCACTGAGCCTTTGCACAGAAAAGAGGCCAAAGCATCAGCACATGCGAAGAGGAATGATGTCTGTATGCGTAGCAGGGAGTAGAAGAAAAAGGAGGCAGAATCTACATCTGTGTATGCAGTGTGCAGAGAAAGGCTCATGTGCTCTTCCTCCAAGGTGGTGGAGCACCCAGCTTTCTGGAGAATGTGCCAGGCCTCAGGAGCACTCCTCAGCTCTCTCAGGACTAGCTGAGTTAGTGGAAATGGACCTGACACTGAATACTTCTGAAAATGCCTTTTAGAATTAGAAGACACAGGGGTGTCACCATGGGGCCCCCCTACCCCACTGCACCCCCACCCCCTGGGCCCTCTTCTGCGCCTGGTCCTGCTCAGAAACATCCCCCTGGCACAGGGGATGGGGTGTCACCACTGGGACCCCCACCCAGCATCACCTAGCATCACCCAGCATCATCCAGCTCTGAGACCCTCCTCGTCCCGTTCCACCCCCCCAGGACAGGGGGTGTCACCACCCACCCCCAGCACCACTTCTAATTAGGCATTTTAGGCTAAATGCCTTTTAGGCAGTTAGTTGCTGGGTGGGTGCATATGTTTGGTGCCTCACTTCCCACATAGAGGGAGGGCAAAGTGTTTGTATAGCTGTGCCACCAGGCCAGCCCACTGCTGTGAGGGCCTGGGTGTTAAAACAGTGTGGGCCTGTTGTGCACCAGGATTGCGACCTGGAGAATGCCTCTGGTGTAGGCAAGGCTTGGCACAGGTCCCTGCTCTTTCAAACAAGAGTCAGATTCACAGGTGACCTTGCTCCCTAAACATTGCTAAGACTGCATCCTGAAGTCCTGTGCAGTACAGCACACCCAGTGAAAACCCTGTGAGAAACATCTGTGAAGGCTGGATGCTGACACAGCTATCTATCTATCTATCTCCTGAGCACAGCGAGACAGCTGGGATGGCCTGTCCACCACGTGCCAGGGCCCTGTGTTACTATTGGCCTAATTTGGGCCTACAGTGAGAGAATGATTAAAAAACTGCAACCCATGATATGCAGCACTAAATGTTTGGTGGTGACAATGGCCAAGAATCACAAATTAAATCCATTTTGGGGCCAGCAAAGGAAATAGTTGTGCAATAGCATCACTTCCTATTCAAATTCTCCTCAGACAAGGTATCGAGGTCCAAGATAAGAATTGCAGGGTGAGGCTGATACATGCTGAGGTATGTTGGCCATCAGAGTTGTTTGGAGTCTTCTGAGTTGTGACCTATACAGAGTCATAGACTCATAGAATGGCATGAGTTGGAAGGGACCCCAAGGGTCACAGAGCTCCAACCCCCCTTCCAAAGGCAGGGACACCAACCTCAGGCCTGGAGCTACACAAGGTTGCCCAGGGCCCCATCCAACCTGGCCTTGAACACCCCAGGGATGGGGCACCCACCCCCTCTCTGGGCAGCCTGTTCCAGCCCCTCACCACTCTCTCTGGAAAAAACTTCCCCCTAATATCCAATCTAAACCTTCCTTCCTTTAGCTTTAATCCATCCCCCTTGTCCTGCCAGTCTCTGCCCTTGAACAAGCTGATTCCCCTCCTGTTCCTCTGCTCCCTTCAGGGACTGGCAGGCTGCAATGAGGTCCCCCCACAGCCTTCTCTTCTCCAGGCTGAACCAGCCCAGCTCCCTCAGCCTCTCTCTGTAGGGCAGCTGCTCCAGCCCTCTGAGCATCTTTGTGGCTCCTCTGACCCCTCTCCAACAGTTCCACATCTCTCTTGTGTTGGGCCCCAGCTCTGGACACAGGATCCAGCTGGGGCCTCCCAGGGCAGAGCAGAGAGGGACAATCCCCTCCCTGTCCCTGCTGCCACCCCTCTGCTGATGGAGCCCAGGATCCCATTGGCCTTGGGAGCTGCCAGAGCCACTGCTGGCTCATGTTCAGTTCCTCATCCCCCAGAATCCCCAGGTCCTTCTCACAGGGCTGCTCTCCAGGAGCTCTTCTCCCAGTCTGTATCTGTGTCTGGGATTCTTCCAGCCCAAGTGCCACCCCTGACACTGGGCAGTGTTGAACCTCATTAGGTTCCCCCAGGCCCATCTTTCCAGCCTGGCAAGATTCCTCTGGATGGCTCCTTTCCTTCTAATGTGTCACCCACACCACTCAGCTTGGGGTCATCCACAATATATGATCTGTGCCTCCTTTCCTCTGACACTTCTAGTAAGGCTGGGAGTTACGGGTCTAGGCTACTGCTAGACACCACCTTATGAATTCTGGTAGTGCATTGGTAAACTATAGGGAGAAAAGTCCCTGTTACTTCTGAACAAGAGCAGCCACACAAGCATATATTTTTATGTATAGATTATCAGCATTGTGGCTGTAATGAATGCAGTTCCATTTTCCTGAGCATCTCTATTATCACCCAGTCTCTATTTCTCAAACTAGAGCATAACAAGAGGCACCAGTAGTCCAGTTCCTCAGGCTGCTGTTCACAGCATAGGCAGCTCAGCTGGGAATGGAAACCAGCTGTGCTCTTTCCTATTGTGTTTCTCAGGGCAACTGTGGTACTCAGCAGCCAGGATGGGAGAGCTACTATGTGACTACATGTGGGTGAGACCCAGCTGGGAGGTGCCAGACCAACTCACTTGAGCTCTGCCACCCTACTCCAGCCTTTGTTTTGATGAAAACAGTGAGGGAACAGAGAGTCCAGGTTCTTGCTATGCATAGTGCAGCCTATCTTATTGCTGGCTGAAAGGGGCTCACATAGACTCTCCACCTCAACTGCCTCCTCTGCATTAAAAAGCAACCCCAAAAGTAAAGGCCATAGCATGGGGAGCTGCTCTGACTCTCCCTTGTAGCCTCACGTTCACCACATGTAACACAACAGGAGCAAAGAAGCACAGGGGCTTTTGTTGAGTATCTTCTGGTCAACAGCAGCTGGGTTTGGTTCAGGCATAAGATGAAGTTGCACCATAACCTGCCCTCCAAGATAGGTTTTGGTTAACCCTCTCTGTTGCTGAAGGTCAGCCTTGCAGTATACAGCCCTTTGGGTGAAGCCCTTTAACCCAAACCAGAGGATGAAGAACATCCCAGAGTTCTCTGAGAGTAGAAGATGATAGAAACTGTAGAAAGGTTTTTTTGCATCTGCTGGTGGGCCCCCCCTGGGGCTTTCTATAAGCCAGAGGAGCATGTACCTACTCCCTTTTTTATATTTGATCTCTCAGACGCCAGTGCTGGCTGACAGCACACACCATGGAGCACTTGTTCACAGGCAGGTGTGCTGTGAGTTACTGCTCCTGCAGTGCTGCCACCCCATGCAACTCCTGTCCAGGGAGGTGGGGGAAGTGGGCAGGAGCACCTGCTCTAGAAACCTGGCTTCCTGCAGGCTGGCCACCAGCGTGGGGAAGTACCACAGGAGCAGGGCAATGGGATCATCAAGCAAGTGGGACTTATTTCTGAAGCATACGTGTGGGAAGACGTGCTTTTAGCCCAACAGCATGTGGCGCCTGTGTCTGCAAAGGTGCTTCAGTCCTAGGATCTGCCCTGTGGGTTCCCTTTCCAGCACCCAAGAGTTTGTCACCCTCAACACTTGCTTGCAAGATTAACAAGAAGAAGGAAGGAAAGAAAAACAAAAAACCAAACCCAAACCCTTCTGGAAGGGACCCTTGGAAACCATAATTGGTCAGTCAGAAGGTTGCATTGTACTCTGGCTAAAGAACTATTTTTTGCAAGGCAGTGGAAAGGGAAGCAACTTGTTATGTTTTATGGCCTCTGTTGCCCCCTCCAGTCCTACACTAGTAGCTGGTGCTGTTTGGAAAACACCAGTCCTGGGAAAACATGCAGTGATACCAATGTGTGAGGCTCAGTACGTGCTACACAGCTGACGTGTTGGAAGTGAAAACTGGGGTCAGAATCTCCTTCTCTGGCACCGCCAAGTTGCTATCAGAAAAGCAAAGCCGGTGTGCGGAGGAGACAGCAGCACAGGAGCCGAGGTGGCCGCCAAACTCTCTGGCCCCCCCCAAACTCTCTGCCCCAAGTGCAAAATGCACCCGTAAGCTGTGAGCAGGTGCACAAGTGTGTGTAGGGAAAAAGTGCACTTACAAGAATTGTAAGCAGGCCCGTTCTGCTGCTTGGTGGGAATGCCTGAGGGCTCCTGTGCTGCCCAGCTCTTCCTCGGCTGCACCAACCGGAGCGAGCCCGGCTCACTGTCCTCGCAGAGGAGCTGGGTTCAGCGATGGAAACAAACAGAAAAGCACTGACTCCCCACGCCTTTTTATAGCCATGTCACTGTGTTAATAGTCAACAAATATTATCAGTACTTAACTATGTCTTATATCTGCCAATTAAGCCAGATAGACAGGGCACCTTTGGTAATTTCATGCTGGAGAGTGTGGCTTTCTTGAGGAGGCAATTTTGGAGGCAGAGAGGGAGCCAAGAGCTCCTCACCCTGCTCCAGTGCAGACAGGGCAGGGGAGCAGGCTCTAGATTTATACCTGGATGAAGCAAACAAAGGTGATCTCTCCTGCAGAGATGGGCAGCTCATGGGTTGTTTTTTTTTTTAACAGAGAGAGTGGTGAGGGGCTGGAACAGGCTGCCCAGAGAGGGGATGGGTGCCCCGTCCCTGGGGGTGTTCAAGGCCAGGTTGGCTGGGGCCCTGGGCAACCTTGTGTAGCTCCAGGCCTGAGGTTGGTGTCCCTGCCTGTGGCAGGGGGTTGGAGCTCTGTGACCCTTGGGGTCCCTTCCAACCCAGACCAGGCTGGGATTCTATGATTCCATTTAAGGACACAAAGGAAAAGAATTCTGCTCAACAATGCCACGTTTCCTTGACCCTTTATAGCCAACATAGCTTTTTACACTCAGTAAGTTTTCTAATTGAAGGTGTATTTAGAAAGGCAAAAGCTGTGGGAGCTTTGCTGTGTGCTCCTGCCATGCCTTACCCACTGCATCCAGGAGATCACACCCATCAGCTCTTGTACTCTGATATTGTCTGGGCAATAATGACAGTACAGTGGTGTGCAGTGCTTGTCCATCCATGGCTGGGTATGTAACAGCAGGAGTGGTTACACCTTTTCAGAGAATTTAGAAATTAAAAGGCAATTAAAAGGGAGATGATGCACTTGGGCTACAAAGGTGATTAAAATTGGCACTAGAAAGGCCAGGTGAGCAAAGTGTAGGTAAACCAGCATATTGGGACTGTGCATCCCTGAAATGGGGTAGAATGAAGTCTCAGCAGCACCCTCCCCATGTGCACTTTTCTCCCCCAGAAGCCTGGGTTGTGTTTCTGATTCTCTTTAGGTTTCACTTCACTGTCCCCCCTCTTCAAGCCCACTCGCTGGCTTGGCAAGTTGGAGACTTGATGCAAGTCTCACATAATCAGCAACGACAATCATGCAGGCCAGAAGGTGAATAGTCACGGTCTTCCCTCCTGTCCACAAGTAGGATCCTTATCATCTCGCTTCTTGTGACAGCAGAGTGAAACACATCCCAGCAGAGCCCGCCGGTGGGAGCAGAGAAGGCAGTCTGGAGGTGATGAGGTTCAGGGGATGAGATGCTTGCTGGAGAAGCCTACTTGCTGAAAGCGTATTTTAGCACACAAAGTTTTTAACTTGATGCTAGAGGAGAGAGAGGATGATTGCCAGACTGATGGATAGGAACAATGTCATTATAACTGACAACTGAACAAACAAAGAATTAGGGAGGTAAATCTGGAGCTCCGATATACCTGGGCTTATACTATCATTACGGAGCAGAACAGTCTACTCAGGTAAAAACAGATTTTCGAGGAAAATTATAGCATTTTTAAAAATAGCCTTTGGTGTTTAAAATGCATATAATTAATGACAAAAGTTTTCGAAGATACAGTTGAAGTAGTTCTGTTTGGACTTGTTCTCTTGTTCCTGTGATTCTCTATCGCCTGTGAAAGCAAAATGTAACGAAATAGCACGCAGAGTAAAAATAGTTATCTGCACCAGAATTAGAGATGATCTTTAAGCAATTGCTTGGCTAAGTTTTCTGCTTGTAAGTGCTGGGGAGTCAGACCTTTTATCATGTGCAACAGAGATTGCTGTTGCACTCCAGCACGTGCTTAATACACCACACGTCAATCGTTCCAAGCAGCACAAGCAATGGCAGAGTAAGGGAAAGTCTCTGCTGAAACCTGCTGCTCCAGTCTTAGGGATGAGAGTATTTGATCCCTGTTGAAAGGCCGGAGATCGTGAGCTTGTGCAACTTGCCTTTGGAGCGATGCAGTTAAGAGTGCTCACCAGTGCAGTTTAACAACCATCTGAAATGGCTGCACGGGCAGGCTGCAGTGTGGAGGGGACATCTGCCTGTTAGTGTTACTACTCCTGCAGTCAGCCAGATGAAAGAACTACCTGAGGCCTTTACTCGGCTTCTGCCCAAAGTTTAGTAAAACCCTAAGGCAAGGCAGCAAAAGGATTGGCTTAGTTTTCAGCTGGATCAGCCCAATTTATCTCTCCATTCATATGAACGGCTCTTATTTCTGACTGAGGCTTGAGGAGCAAGCACACTCATCAATCTGTATCTGTGTCAAGGTTTGCTCAGCCACCAAGGCTAGGAGCCGCCTTCACGAAGAGGACACTAACCCACTGGCACCAAGGGGAGTCCTTCCCCAGGCCTGGATGCTCAGGCAGCACTGCTAGCTTCATTCCCAGGCCTGGATGCTCCTGCAGCACTGCTAGCTTCATTCCCAGGCCTGGATGCTCCTGCAGCACTGCTAGCTTCATTCCCAGGCCTGGATACTCAGGCAGCACTGCTAGCTTCATTCCCAGGCCTGGATGCTACCGCAGCACTGCTTGCTTCATTCCCAGGCCTGGATGCTCCTGCAGCACTGCTTGCTTCATTCCCAGGCCTGGATGCTCCCGCAGCACTGCTTGCTGCATTCCCAGGCCTGGATGCTCCCGCAGCACTGCTTGCTGCATTCCCAGGGCTGAGACCCCAGAGCCGCCTGAGTGAGATTGCAAGAGGCAGAAGGTTCCCTTTGCTGACTGAGATACAGAAATAGGCTCAGCCCTCTTGCTCCCTTAAAAAAAAATGTATCTGTAAAACCTTGTAACTTTTGTTTTAAGTTGAAAACCAGGCTTGAGCAAGCGTTGCTGTTTTATTCATGTGCTGCAAGGATTTCCACTTCTGCCTGGAAACTCCTGTCTTACAGTGATAATCCATTTTTAAAAATAGGAAGCTGGGGCTATTCCCAAGAGGAAGGAGCTTCTGGATTTGCAGTGAAACTGATCCCAGTGTAAGAAAAAGGAAACATGTTTAGTTTCACCTGACACACAGAGCAGTGGTTACAACTTCTCCACTAATAAAAGATCTGACACAATTAGACTGCTAACCTTTCCGCATTGGGATTTTATCAAAAGAGGCCAGGACTTTAAATTAAACAAGAAGAATCAAAGATAAATTCTGCTATTACAGAATTCTCCTGTTCTCCACTTGTGCCTGAAGGTCTCTTGAGACAGGCCACCAGTCTCAGATCTAAGGTGCAAACTGCCTTGTTAGAAAAGCTTTGATATTACCATAAAAGGTGACTAAATACTGTGAAGGAGCGTGTCTGTGAAAGCCATTACAGATGTAAGTAACTGAACTGTGATAGCAGAAAGGCTCATGAAGAATCGAATTAAACAAATAAGGGTTTTGTATAGCAGGTACCACAGAGCGGGGGCTAAAAGACAGCAGAGGCAGAGATGTATTTATTATGAGCTGGGACTGGAGAAGAGAGAACAGTTGGCAAATAAAAAAAAAGAACAAAAAAAGAAAGAAAAAATCACCAAGGACAGTCGGAAGAACACATGCAAAACAGGCACTTTAAAAGGGAAAGGGAAACTTTGATGTTTTCTCAGCAAGCAAGATGACACAATTTCTACTGGCTTTTAAATAGAGTTGAAAACACGACCTATTGCAGCCTTTTGGTCCATTCTACAGAGAACATATGGTCTAAGCACTATGCAAATACAGTTTGGAAGTAGCCTCAGTCTAAAAGGAACATGAAATGCTGGGGGGGTGGGGGAAAGGAGGCTGAAAATGAAGAGCTCCCTAAATTTAAGTCCACTGCCATTTGGAGGTTGTCACTAGGGTGTGGAGAGCCTGTGTCGCAGCGAGGATGCTCCGTGCACCCGAGGTGAGTAAACTCTGCTGAGCGACAACGCAAAACACTTCTCCTGAATCATCTGCTGTCTTGTGCTAAGCACTTCAAAACCACCTCTTGTGACAAATCAGGCAAATACCAAGGAGCACCCAGTCTAACGGGGAACCTGGAATTCTTCCAGGCTCCATCCAAGCCCAACGTTGCAACTGAGCAGCTATTAGACTACCCCAGCTCACACCCCCTGAATATTCATTGCAACAAATGACTCTTCTCTGCACATCCCAGAGAAAATCCAGCAAGTATTTGTCTAATGAACATTTGGCCCTATCACTACTGATACGCTGGCAACATGTTACCAGCCAGCTTTTCCTTCACAGGACGCAAAGTGCAGGAGATGTTGAGAAAGAACCAGGCAGAAAGGCAAAGAACAGGGAAGAATAGAGTGTAAATATTTAACATGCTGTTCCCCTGCACCACCAGGGTAGATGTGAATGTCCACGTATTCTACAGAGGCAGAGTAATCTTGCTTAATTGAGAACTGGAGTGGAAGGAATAAAAAAAGTAGTGAAGAATGAAAGAAATCCGAAATCTGAGATAACAATACCACTGGCAAAGAGTATAGCAGCTTCATTTCTCTAGACTGGCCTTGGGGCACTTAAATTTGTTGTCACTCATGTATGAGACCAGCCAGCCACATGCCCTGCATCACAAAATCTATTCCCCCCGAGTTCTTCACCGGGACGCAGGAAAGGTTCCATTTAAAAATCATTTTATTATTAACATAATCTTCCCATTTAGCCAAGTGTGGGGCACGTATAAGGAATGTCAGTAAATATTCCATTTGAGGCTTCTTTTTACATATTTCCATTGATAAATAAACTCTGAATTCACATAAAAAAGTTAAACTTAAATAACTAATATATTTTTTTTTGCAACAGGCATACATTGGTAAAATATAAATATTCTTGTACTCAGCCTTTGCTCTAAATAGAGATAACAGTTAGCCACACATCACAGTTATTAACAACTAAAAAGAAGAACTCAACTGATTTTTCTGGCCTGGACTAAAATAGAGATGGAAACAGAGAATTCACATTTTGACTTTGGGCCAAAAGAACTCGAGAGGCAGGAAGAGAACAGTTTTATTAACAGCCTTGTTAAAAATAGCCTGCTCTGCCACTGAATTTTAACTTACTCTACATTTGGTAGTTGATTCTGTTATAATTTTAAGTAACACTCAAGTATCACTAACAAAATATGCAAAATATGGCACATCATCCATGAACAATATAACGATGTTTCAAAACTACCAGGGCAAAAGTGTAGGTGATATGAGTGGTTTGGGGCTGGCTAGCCATTGTGTCCTCTCCGCCTGACCTGTTAACATCCTGCATCATGTCACTGTTTTGGCCGCTTCCCCACAAAAGGTCGGAGTTTGTTACCTGCAGCTCTAAGGTTTTTCAAGCTAACCAGTTACCAGGCAGCCTGATGAGCTGGGTTTCCTCACCCAGACATCAGACCAAAATTGGTTGATCAAGATGCCCTCTCTCAAAGGACTCTGGGAATGATGGTGAAAGGGACCACGGGGCTGCTAGCTTCAAGCTCCAGCGCCGTCAGGAAGCATTCAGTTGCGGCATCGTCATTGCCTTGAGCCTGCAGCACCTCTCCCAGGCCGTTCCACACCTCGTGGGCTGTGGAATTCACCTGGACGGCATCTCTGAGAATCTTCTCTGCCAAGCTGTAGCGCCCGAGCTGGTGAAGTATCAGAGCCTGCAAGAAAACAACACAAACACGGTTCAGATGGGCCAGGAGGACTTTCCTGCAGCTCACATGGTATGTCACACCAGTGAAACAAGCACAGGTAGCCCTTGGGCTGAAAGTGCTATAGACTGTACTTTTTTTGGGGGTCTTTTTAAGAAAAGAAAGAAGGTGAGTTCAGTCACAAAACCTGTACCCGACTGTCGGGACAGACAGCAGGCCTGCCAGCAGCCTAGCTCTCTTCTCCCAAGATTTAGGCCCTGACAATATCCTCCTGTTCCCATGAGACAGGAGAAGTTCCTCATGCAGAGAGGATCCTAATAATCCCATTCTCAAAACACAGCAGCCTTGATGCCAGGGGTACAGGCTGCCCTAACCCAAGGAGCAGTTATGGGAAGGGACTTGGGAGTAACGGAACATGTTCAGAACCAGCCATGACAAGAGGGTCAAACAGCCGGTGTGCGGATGCTTTTAGGCATCAAAGGCAAACTAAGGATATTTAGCTATAAGATATGCTTATCAGAATTCATTATAGTTACTAACCAATCAATACAGTGTGAACAGTGTGTGTAGCCAATTAGTTTTTAGCTTGCCACGTTTGCAGTAATAAAGGTATAGAATCTGGGTGATTTCACCCCAGAAATGGCTTCACCTAAAATTCATCTGGAATTGCGTGTTGCTCCCTACCGGTCGCCACACCCAACCATCAGGAATCAGCCAGCACCTCAGCTTTTGAGAGTGAAGTCCCCCCTAAGGTGTGTGCCCTGATGGGTTTGTATCCTGCCTGCGCATCTCAGCACCCAGCTCCTGTCTTAGGACAGCTGAGATCACACACACAGCACCACCTGCTCTCAGGGACGGCAGTGACAGAATCAAGTTCAGCCCCTGGGCAAGAGCCATGGTATTCCATTCAGCCTGGGACCAATACTGCACCAGTAGCCTATGAAGGTACAGCAGGCAGGTAACCTCCTCAGGAGCTTCCCAGACACAGGCTCCACATCTTCCTCTGTGGGATGGGATCCAATTCCATACCATGCAATCCAAGATGATGTCCAAATCCACCAGGATATGGGCCAAATAAGGCTGTGGAAATCTCCCATCAATCACATTCAGCTATGTTACTGTGCCAGAAAAGTCATGGAATGACCCAGCAGGAATTTTATTCTGGGGTTATGATGATCCTAAGGATGGTTGGTATGCATTTTTACCTCCTGATTCTGCACTGCAAAGACCACAAACCTTTGTTTTCCAGAGAGGTGTCCTGACTACCTGCTTACAGATTTCTTGTGACATCTCCCCTCCTAGTTCCCATTCTGTGGACCATTCTTTCTGTCTCTCTGTACATGTGTCCCTGAAATCCTTATCAATCTAAGCACTGATGATTATAAAGTACTGAAATTCCATGCAATCTCTGAATTATCCACCTTACATTTCTGGAATTCTGCCTACCAGTTTGACTTTCAGCATGGGCAGACTGCTAGCTCCATCCTACAGAGCAAGAGAGCAGACTGTGCTCTGCAGAGCAATGGAAGGAGTGATGTGTGGTATTGGCAAGTGGATGAATAAATGCAACAGAGACTAATTTTTATCAGCCTAGTAGATGTTCTCACAAAAAGGTGCTAGAGGGCTTTTCTGGTTTTGGAGGGGGTTTTGTGCTGTCAAGTGAGTCAGCGTTACTGGAGCAAGTGAACAGTACTTGCAATCCAAAAATCAGGATAGTGATGTGGATGTGGGGCTGTTGGAGAGGGTCCAGAGGAGCCATGAAGATGATCAGGGGGCTGGAGCAGCTGCCCTACAGAGGTGAGGGAGCTGGGCTGGTTCAGCCTGGAGAAGAGAAGGCTGTGGGGGGACCTCATTGCAGCCTGCCAGTCCCTGAAGGGAGCAGAGACACAGGAGGGGAATCAGCTTGTTAAAAGGGCAGACAATGGCAGGACAAGGGGGATGGATTAAAGCTAAATGAAGGAAGGGTTAGATTGGATATTAGGGGGAAGTTTTTTCCAGAGAGAGTGGTGAGGGGCTGGAACAGGCTGCCCAGAGAGGGGGTGGGTGCCCCATTCCTGGGGGTGTTCAAGGCCAGGTTGGATGGGGCCCTGGGCAACCTTGTGTAGCTCCAGGCCTGAGGTTGGTGTCCCTGCCTGTGGCAGGGGGTTGGAGCTCTGTGACCCTTGGGGTCCCTTCCAACCCATGCCATTCTGTGATCCTATGATAGTCTCAGGGTGGGTGATCTTCCCCTGCAGCAAAGTGATTGTCAGTAGGTATCAGACGTGAGACTCCAAAAAACAAAGCCAGGAGACAGAAGATCTAGCAGTGGTGTGGCTGCACACACCTGACCTTAGTAAAATGACAATGTTCTTATTTTTCAAGACAAGATTCTCTAATTAATTTTCAAAAATATTCCTTTTTTTTTTAATGTGCAGATTTGTACATTTAAAACTAATTAACTGTTAATTAAACAGAGTTCTTTGAATATTGGCAATACTATTTTTCCCAAATATGCCAGACTATTTTCCCTGCCTGCTAAGGATACAAGCTGTTCTTTTCAAGACCAAAGGAAACAACCAAATTCTGCAGATGGGAACAGAAATTCTGTTCAGAAATTCAGGCAGAAATCCTGCCTGTTGATGGGAACAGAAACATGTTATGTCACATCTACCCTGTTCTGCATGGAAAAACGTAGAGCTGGGATTTTCCAGGTGACAGAACTAGAGGAAACGCTACTTGCCTGCTAGTTGAGGTTTCTAAGAATATAGGCTATTTAAGATTTGTGAGGGAACTGCTCTCTCTGGGGCAATCAGGTCACACCCTGTACAGTCATATTTTGAGTACACAGCAGTTTAAGAGGAGAGTCTCCCAAAAGTCATCCTTTCCCTGCTGTCTCAGGCTGGGATGGTGTGCAGACTCCAAGGGAGAGAAAATTAAGACTCAATTCATCCAGTGAGGGACTCCTCATCAGAGGGACAGTGGCATTTGGTCACTATAGCGGTCGGTTGAGCTCAAACAAGTGACATAATTGCCTCTGATTCATTAAGTCTCTCAGAACGATGGTCAGATGTCACATCTTGTGAGTGTCCAGCCTGTAGACCTCCTTCTCACATGACTTTACTGCAACTCTGAGGCCCAGGACATGTGAAATTGCTTCCAGTCTTTGCCTGACTCTGCTGCTCCATTAAGCATTACACCACAGAGCACAGGGAGAAGCAGCATCATGCCTACCATGCAGCATCATCCTTCAGTGACCTCGCACCATCACCCACCCACGAAACCTGACCCCCAGCACAGCAGCTGTCAGCATGTGCTTGCTCTCTGGACTAAACCCTTCAGAAAAAACCAACCAAAAGCAGAGCACTATAACCAAAAACCTCTAAAAAAGACCCCAGTTCAAAACTCCCCTCAGGTTTCTCAGAAATCCATACAAATGACCCTAGTCTTTCACTGTGTATTTTTCCTAACTGGAAACTAATTCTTGAGGCTGCCAGTTCTGGCCTTTCCCTGTTCAGCAGCAGATGTACAGACAATGTTTATCTGCAGAATAATGGTAGGTCTCTTGCTTTATGGATGGAGATGGGCTTGAACAGCACATCAACTCTGCAGAAACCCAGAGGGGTACCTAAGTGACATATGGCTTACACCTTCAGACTTGGCACATTTAAAACCTAAACAGAATGCCTTCTCCCTACAACCTCCTTAGAAACAGGCACATGAAATTAAAAAGAATTTGAAATGATAGGGATTTTGGAACCTGAACCAATTGGGAAAAATGGCAATATAATAACTGGAGTAAGTAAAAAATATCAGTAGGCAAACATCCATTCTACAAAAGATGAACAGTAAGGCATGACACAAATCTAAGGCTATCTATTTGTACATTTAAAATGCTGCAGCACTTGACAGAGGTGTTTAAGACAACTGTTGGAGGAGGCAGAATCACTCCTGCGATCGCATCTCTTTCACATGAAGGACCAATAAGCTTATGCCATTTGCTTCTAATGGTTATAAAAGCCTCTCATGTGTGTGGGTTTCTTCATTTTGCAGCTCAGTACAAATTTTCTTTCTTACCTTGACTGGATTGCTGAGAATTTTGGGGGTGTTTTGGGTGGTGATTTTTTTTGGCAAAGCGCTGATCTCCTAGAAGTGCATTAAGGCTTCCAGGCTCTGCCTGTTAAGGCTGGCTGTGTGTTGGAAACACTCCAAACAAATCTTATTTACCAACAGGATGAAGGGCCTGGAGCATCTCCCCTGTGAGGAAAGGCTGGGTGAGCTGGGGCTGTTCAGCCTGGAGAGAAGAAGACTGAGGGGGGACCTTATTAATGTCTATAAATATCTGAAGGATGGGATGCAGGGGGAAATGGCCAGCCCCTTTTCAGTGTCTGTGGAGACAGGACAAGGGGCAATGGCTGCAAGTTGGAGCACAGGAAGTTCCACACCAACCTGGGGAAGAACTTTTCCCCAGTGAGGGTGAGGGAGCCCTGGGACAGGCTGCCCAGGGGGTGTGGAGTCTCCTTCTCTGGAGAGATTCCAGCCCCGTCTGGACACCGACCTGTGCAGTATGAGCTGGGGAGCTGCTCTGGCAGGGGGTTGGACCCCAGGAGCTCTCCAGGGCCCTTCCAACCCCCACAATTCTGTGATTCAGTGACTTTTCTTTTAGCCAGTTCTACATTGTAGAGGTTCCTTTTGTAACCCCAAAAACCCCACGAGAAACCTAATGAGAAATGGCAGAGGCAGAAGGTGAGGGGAATGTCTGAAGAGACAGAGGGACTGGTGCTGTGCCACCAGCACCAGAAGAGGCAGCGGTGCTTCACGTCTCCCACTCACTGGTATTTATACCAGTCACTCTGAATAACCAACAGTACGCACAGCTTTGTGGAGCCCTCTGCTCAAGGAAAGGTCAACAGCCCTTTGCCATGCCCAAGCTGAGCCCTGACTTTTCAATTTAAAGAGCATACAGGGCTGGCTTTCTAAAAAAAGTCTTACACTGTGCTGCCTGTGGCAGGGAGGTACTGTAGTCACTACACACAAGGTTCTACACAAGCTTCACATCACAACAGAACAAGGAATTAATAAAAAGGAGGGGAGGGGGGAAGCCCCTCCAGCTTTCTTCTCTGCTGCAGGCTCTTCTCAAGATCTTGCTGACTGATTCCTCATCCAATCTGGAGTCACAAAGTCTCCCTCTAACTGGTCAATGACTTTATGTGTGTTTCCTCCCTCCATCATTACCCTTTCTCTTCACAATACCCCACGTACAAACTGCTACCCTTTGCATTTCAGAAAAGCATCTGTCCAAGTATTTTTATAATGCTCAGCCAAACAGGGCCCAACCCCTGACTGAAGGCCCTTAGCACTGTTGTCAAAACACAAGTTATTTGTTATTTATTGCTCAATATCTCCTAGGTACCTACACAAATACAGGCCAGAAAAACAGCTATTGAGTCTGAATAAACAGAAGTATCTTAATGTACCATCCAAAGAATCTGGCTGAATACCTTCCATTTATACTTATCTAGCATGTGTTAAGGAATGGGGGTTTTATCTTCTGTACTTTGGATACTGTCTTGGGACTAATCATGTTTAGTGTTTTAATTAATGACAGATCACGAGAATTCTGAGCATGATGATACAATTAGATAAGAAAAAGTTAAGGGATATGATAGAGAAACCAACAGGCTGATCATGAGAACTAGGATACAGGAGTATCAGAAAAGTCAGTCAAACACAGTGGAAGATAACACAGAAGTGGTGGAAGCCTGTCAACCAAGCAGCTAACAAGAAGGACTTGGATCTATTAGGCAGCCACAGGATGACAGTGTGAAAAGGTGCCAGCATGAAAGAGGAAAACTCAAATGACATCAAGTGAGGTGTCCATTAGAAAGTCAAGAGAGACTTTGTGCTGCACACAGAAGTAGGTAGGACCTCCTCTGGCCCCTTGTGGAGTTTCCTCTATTCAACAAAGGTCATTCAAACTGGAACAGGCACAGAAAATGACTACTGAGACAATCAATAAAAATCTTAATTTACAAGAGAAGACTAAACAGACTTGGTTTGTTTAACCTAGCAAATCAGAAGCTGGGAGGAAATGAAGATACTTGCTATCAAAACAGTAGAGAGAACAGAACAGAGAAAACCTATTTTAGTTAGAGAATAACACTGGCACAAGAATACATGTGTATAAATTGGCTGGGAGTAAGTTTACCAAAAAAAGGTGAAAACATTCCTGGCAATTGGAGCAGAGAGATTTTGGCACAGCCTTCTACTTGCAGCAGCAGGGTGCAAAGCCAGGTCCTCTACAAAGAGTCTGCATGCTGTGACGGTTACGACTTGTCTGGAGGGCTCAGGGGGCTTCCACCACCCCTGCTCCACTCTCAGGCTCTCCCTTGGCCGTGTGGAAAGGTGGGAGTGAGAATTTCATGCCTATGGGATCATTCTTGGTGCTTCTGTAAGAACAACTCTCAATTCCATGGGTCACACTGAAGAAGCAGGTGCAGAGTGTTATAGTGCCCTACTAACAAATATGAAGATTAAAGAGCAAAATTATGGAGGGTATCCAGCTTCTTTCTGACAGAAGAGAACTGGTGTGACATAATTAATGGAGTCCAAAATCTTCATATCCATAAGGCCTTTTTATAAAAAGCAACAAACAAACAGGACAAGACCAAAAACCCAACCAAAAAGCAAACCTCAGACCATATTCAAGCCTTTTGGGCTGAGGCATACTGGAATTTTCAAATGCAAGTAACACAAGATTTTAAACCAGCATTCACTTCAACTGAACCGAAATCCTCACTCCACCTAGGTAACATTCAGCCTGTCATTACAGGTAGCATTCAGTATGTCATTACATATCTATCTGTACCCTAGGTAAACAAGATACCTTTACAGTTTGGTCTGTGGTGATGGCACAATAAAACCAGTAATTACAATTAATACAGTGTTCAATAAAGCAGAATTATATTTTGATATACATCAGACATGTCAGAATTCTAATCTGGCCTAGTTATTTCCCCCCTTGCAGTTCAACATATTATGGTTATTTTACATTAGCTAAATGTAAGCTTTTCTTAAAAGAAAAATGTTCAAGTGAATTCTAATTTCCAAATGCAGCTTTACACAGTCTCCAGGTAAAACCTTCAGTTAGAAAATGCCCATTATTTATCAATATAATATCCCTCAGAGTCTTGATCACCATGACACAACAAACAATTGCATATAGCCATAATTGCTGAAACGAGCACGGAGTGCAGCCTGCACTGCAAAGTTCTGGCTTTTTCTGTAAATGGGCTTTCTCTCTTTGCAAATTAACCTGTCATAATGACTAACCAAACAGTCAATGGGAAACACACATCTAGAAAAATAAACATGGGGCAGAAATGGAAAACTACTTAACTAATTTCTGAATTTGAAAACATGATTAAAACCAACTGTTCAGAGGACTCTGGTAAGGGCAGCTTCTTCATTTGCTTTTAGGTAAATCAGAAGTTGGCATTTGATGTTTTTCCATCCAACTAATTTTTTTTAAAATAAAAGCCGTAATTATCACCCATCATATGTCTCACCAAATCAGAGCTTCATCATAAAGCATTAAACAAGATTTGGAGAGGGGTCAGAGGAGCCACAAAGATGCTGAGAGGGCTGGAGCAGCTGCCCTACAAAGAGAGGCTGAGGGAGCTGGGCTGGGTCAGCCTGGAGAAGAGAAGGCTGTGGGGGGACCTCATTGCAGCCTGCCAGTCCCTGAAGGGAGCAGAGGAACAGGAGGGGAATCAGCTTGTTAAAGGACAGACAATGGCAGGACAAGGGGGATGGATTAAAGCTAAAGGAGGGAAGGGTTAGATTGGATCTTAGGGGGAAGTTTTTTCCAGAAAGAGTGGTGAGGGGCTGGAACAGGCTGCCCAGAGAGGGGGTGGGTGCCCCGTGTCTGGGGGTGTTCAAGGCCTTGTGTAGCTCCAGGCCTGAGGTTGGTGTCCCTGCCTGTGGCAGGGGGTTGGAGCTCTGTGACCCTTGGGGTCCCTTCCAACCCAGGCCAGTCTATGATTCTATGGTTTGCAACAAATGCACACAGGAAAGGTCACTGCCACTTCTTCAACACAAGTTAAAATTCCTGCTCAAGCGAGCTGGAGGTTTTCCTAAGGCTTCACTGCTTCTCCACCCCTCATGGAACATAAACAGTTCTCAGTCTCAACAGAAGCACCACTTGAGACTTTCGCCCTCAGTCACTGGGTATCAAGAGGCACAATTCCATTTTCTCTATGAAAAATACAGACTAGAAGTGGGAGATATTCTCCAAAGCAATGAAACTTATTTCAAAGTGGAAAAAATGTAACGGGACCTTTGACCATGAGTCCATTTGCACTTTTGCCTTCTTCAGAGAGGATGAACTCTGAAGATGCTGAACTCTCAGCACTGAACTCTCTCATAACTCCACAGAGAAGGAAACTGGTAACTGGGGGAAGAGCATGAGAATAAGAAACATGGCTAGCCTAACATGCAAAACAGTGTAGAGATGATCGCTGTGTGTAAGAGTCACAGCCTGTTGACCTGCAGAAGACTCAGCTACAGAGGCTTGAGCTCTACCAGACAAGACACTGGTTTTTTTTTCTAGTAGGTCTGTTACGTGACTTGTTTGTTAAGAGCTTCTAAATATGTATTTAGCTTAAAAAACACCTTGCAGGGCTAAAAGTTTCCCTTGTAAAAACACCACCTATAAGAAAACATGGCAAGCATGTGAACATCAAGAGTGTATGGATTTTGCTTGTAACGCTGAGAGCTGGGAGACAGAAGAGTGGAAATACTACTTGCCTGGTTCACCACCCACAAGCCAGCAGCTACAAAGGTACAATCAGACACAGAGCTACACAGATGTGAAAAATAATGTGTTTTGGGGTTGGATTTTTTACATTTTCAATAAAGGGCCTAAAGGACTCACTCCATCCAACTCCCCAGGAAGTTTTCTAGTTCATGGCTTTTCTGATTTTGTTAAAATAAGCTCCAGCCAGCCTAAGAGAGAATCAGCTTCCAACTGCAGCCTGCAGAAAGACATGAGATCAACATCCCATCTCCCCTAAAAAGAGCCTGAAAATCAAGGATTATGACCACCAACATTCCCAAAACTTAATATGGAATGTATGCCTTGCAAATCCATATGCACTGTAATTTTAGTATCACAAAACTGCCCCTTGTTACATTCTGCTTTTTCAGCCTATTTTGCATGTGTTAAGGTGGCTGCTATTTTCAAACAGATCTATCAAACTTGAAGGTTTACCACAGAGTTGACAGTGTTATGCTATAATAATGAAACAGAAGAAGTGTTAGAGAAGGGAAAAAGAGAATTTGACATGATATATGGAAAAAACAAGTAAAATCCTGCAGCTATTTCCCATCCTCTGTGATAAAAATACACATTTTAAATGTATTCTATAATCAATATTTTACACTTATGTAGAGTGAAATAGCACATTATTTATATACTATGCTCTCCTATTTTCCTTTCAGCTGATGAATTTGTGCTGAAACACATCCATCTAATGGAAGTATGACTTTGCAAAATAAATCATTTATTAACTCCTCCTTTCAAAGGCATATATCAAGAACAGCTGCTTGTTTAGTCCTTGTAAGCAACTATTTTTTGTGAGAAAAAGCTGTGACATGGTGCATCAGTTCAAAATAAGCCATTCCATCAGAAAAAAGATGACTAAACATAGTTCTGTGTCTGAAAAGACACACAGAGATGCACTTTAATGCAGGGATTTTGAAGTGTGCCCAGGTTTTTTAAGGTTTAAAATCCACTGGATTGACCAGCAACACTTGTGAGTAAAGATAATTTTCTGTAAAATAAATTTTAAAAAAAACCCTTTTTTAATTGGAAAAGCTACTGCAGTGTATGTGTATCTTGTTTCCAAAATGCAGAACACAAAACTAGTTATCTCATTTTCTCTAATACAATTCTCTGGAGTAAGAGAGGGTGTTTCTTCACATATGCCCAAAATGAAACTTCTCATCAGCTCAGTATCTGCCTATCCCAGAGCATCACCTGTTTGACCTGTCCCTTCCTGCCCCATCCCCCTCACTCACCTTCCTGCATCCCCAGCACACCCCAACACCGAGCCCTGTCCTCCCTGTCACCACTCCAGCAGGCTCCCAACCCCAGTTAGTTCTTTCTTTACCCTTACCACAAAGCTAACATAACCCCTAAGGCATCCAATTGCTTCCCCTGCTGCAAAACACTTGTTGCTAGGAGAAAACCTACTGCTTGGCAACAGATACTTAAAACAAAACCTTTGGCTGGGTTTCTCCCTGAACTTTGCATTGCCAGTGAGCAGTAACCACCCTGCACGGTTGTCAGTGCAGCTGTGTATTTATTACCCCTGGAAAATGACTGACCCCTTCCAACAGGGATGTGTTTCGCCATTTAGTTGGTCACTGTTCACAGTGGACAATGCAGGAAGGTTCCAGATTGAAGTTTGTTTATTAGAATCACTGATCATAGCCTCCCACTGAGGTGGAAGCTCTTGGGACACCTTTCTTCCTGTTAAGACAACACGATCTTGCAATACTCTGCCATAACTCTGATTTATACCCTATGTGAATGTCACAGGAGCTTATAAACCCAGCATCACTACCACACTACACTGCCAGGCCTAATTTGACTATAGCAAGCACACTGGAAACAAATACAGAATCACAGAGTCACAGAATCCCAGGGGTTGGAAGGGCCCTGGAGAGCTCCTGGGGTCCAACCCCCTGCCAGAGCAGCTCCCCAGCTCATACTGCACAGGTCGGTGTCCAGACGGGGCTGGAATCTCTCCAGAGAAGGAGACTCCACACCCCCTGGGCAGCCTGTCCCAGGGCTCCCTCACCCTCACTGGGGAAAAGTTCTTCCCCAGGTTGCTGTGGAACTTCCTGTGCTCCAACTTGCAGCCATTGCCCCTTGTCCTGTCCCCACAGACACTGAAAAGGGGCTGGCCATTTCCCCCTGCATCCCATGCTTAAGATAATTATAGACAGCAATTAGGTCTCCCCTCAGTCTTCTTTTCTCTAGGAAAGAATACAACACTGATACAACACTTACTGATAGAGTGGAACAGCCAGTGACTTCAGAGATGATCTAATTTTTGATTTCCTTGTTGGCTGCCTTAATTCAGTAAGTTCTTGTATGCTGTCATTCACACACTCACCCCCTAGCCCTGTGCAGACCTTTCATAGATTTCAGTGCATGACCTAATTACAGCGCATCCACTGCAGCAATCCCACCATTTCATCAGCCTGATCTCTGGCTGTTTCAACATTGCCTGGTTGCAAAAGCAAGGCTAGGTTTACTACCTCATCATGCCACCTACAGACTCACTTGCACCATCTGATACTGATGCCACAGTTTTTCAAGTTTTGAGTCCAAGGGTTAGAGGCAGAGCAAATTGTAGTGCTGTTACTCAAGACACAGGGCTGGCACAGAGGGGCTTGCAACAGGCAACAGAGGAAAACCACGAATCCTCCAACAATGGTACAAGCACAGAGCAGGCTGGAGAAACAGCCTCAAACCTGATTCTTGAAGCAAGGAGCCTCAAAACCAGCCCATGGAGTGAGTCCACATTCGACCATTTGAGAAGACAACTGATTCTTCACAAGGACTGAGAATACTGGGAATTCCGTGTCCTTCCTTCACTGCCTAAAGACTAGATTGCAATTCAGTCCAGGTTCCTGGATATTTAAAGGTTTGTATGCCATGCAAAATTATCCCTAATGTCAAGAAATTCCTGTTGTTCTTCTGTCCAACAGCCAACTGATAGAATTGAAGTAATAAAAACTAGCAAGCAATGACTTTTGAAGAAGCTGTTTTTCATTAATGACAGCTTTTCTATAAAATCACAGTGAACACACTGGTGGTATGAGGCTTCTGGAAACAGTAATTAGAAAAATTGATCAAATGTTCTAATGAAGAAATCAATCTGAAGTCATGGGAATAGCTTGTATATCAAAGAAAAATTAAGAGTTGCAGATCCAGCACTAGGTTCTGCGGTGAAAATTCATAATTAATAGACCTGTCAGAGTTCAATTGAATACTTTGAAGATCTTGAGCTAGGCTGTCACTGTACTGAAGGCTAGCACTTGTAGTCTCTACTTGTACAGGCTCAATACTACAGAAAGCTCCACTTACTTGTCTGAACTTTGGACACTATGGAAAAGGCATCAGAAGTGAATGATGCTCTTTCTGAAGTACCTTTTTTGCATTTATGCAAGTGCATTTCTCAAACATTCTGACAAATGCTGTATTAAATATTCAGAGTCAGAACTGCAGTGTAAGATAAAAGATGACCAGTCCTTTCATTACTGAAATAAAACAGAAATGCAAAGATTAAAGCACATTATTCCCATTTTTCTTCCTTTTGCCCCTGGCCAAAGAGGCTTTTGCATACAGAAGTATGTACATACATAAGTTATTACTGTGGCTGATGTCACTGTTTCAAAAGCATTATGACACCACAGCAGCACATGCCAGACAGGCATTGCAATAATCTCCAAGAGGTTCTTTTTAATAAACATGTATTTTTAATAGCATCCTCAGAAAACCCACTGTTTCCCCCCAAAGCCACCCTGAATTGCCATCTGCTGCTTGGGCCCAACACACCACAATGGAAAGAGCCATCCTCATGGCATTGTGCAAGCAGGCCCTGGCACGAGGGGGAACACTCCCCCCACCCCCCCCTTTTCACCCATCAGAGTCTTAAATGAAAGGCAGAACCTGCAGGTACACTGCTAACCTGTCAGTCGGACAGGACAACTGCCAGCAGATCCAGCCTGAAGGGAAGGCATCCACCTCCCATTTACACACCATCAGGTGGAGATCAGAGCAGCCAGACCCTGACCACTGGCTGCAAGGGGCTCCCAGCCCTCCCAGGAAAACCATCCACAACACTTCTTTATATACTGGTTTTCTTTCCAGAAAACCTGAAGAAACTGCATATACTGAAAACTGAGGAACAAAAGCTTTGGACAGTTAAGAGTGAAACCCAAAGCAGTATTTTGGAGAAAAAAACCACTAGTTTTTTCCATTTCTTTTTAAAGCTAAAGTAACACCAGCATACCTTGACAGACTGGCTTCTGCTAATACTGATCTGGCAGCAAACAGGCAAGTGGTACTGAAGTATCAACCACCTTTTATAATTCAACTCCCAATAAGCCTATTGGGTTCTCTCACAGCAATCTTCTTGGGAGTCATTGCTAATTTTTCCCTTAAACCTTGGCAACAATAAGGTATTTTCAGTTTAATTATCAGCAGAGGAGTCATTCATTTTGCTCCCCTGTTGTTACTGACAGCCTCAGCACAGGATTTCTTGTTCCATACAATGTTTAGACTGGAAGTGCTAGGAATCCTCTTCATCTTTCCATATCTTTCCCTAGGCAGCTTGTTTTCCTTTGTTCCAGTGCCAGTGTCACCTAGCCTTATTCTGATTGTGTTCATCTGTCTCACGCTTACATGGAGCATATATTATTGTCAAGTTTCCTACCTCTCTCAGGAAATGCTCCAGAGGCTTTCCAGAGGCTTTCCAGGGCTACAGGTCAGTCACCTGAGTGCTCACTGTGTATAAGGACAACACTGACATGAATCACAGAATCCCAGGGGTTGGAAGGGCCCTGGAGAGCTCCTGGGGTCCAACCCCCTGCCAGAGCAGCTCCCCAGCTCATACTGCACAGGTCGGTGTCCAGACGGGGCTGGAATCTCTCCAGAGAAGGAGACTCCACACCCCCTGGGCAGCCTGTCCCAGGGCTCCCTCACCCTCACTGGGGAAAAGTTCTTCCCCATGTTGGTGTGGAACTTCCTGTGCTCCAACTTGCAGCCATTGCCCCTTGTCCTGTCCCCACAGACACTGAAAAGGGGCTGGCCATTTCCCCCTGCATCCCATCCTTCAGATCTCCTCCAGGAGATCCCTGTCCTGAAGCTCAAGGACAATTCTGTCACCCAGCCACGTTACTTGGGATTACAGGAGAACCTCAGGGCCAGCTTGTGAGGAAACCCCAAGTTCACACAACCCACCCTGTTGGCCACCCTCAGCTGGCTTTACTCTCCATGTGTTCAGGACCTGAAGCAGCCAGTGGAGGATGAACACCACCATCTAACATCAGCTAAGAAGAAATCTGCAGGCTTACACAGTTACCTGTGAGACTGCGCTGCTGATAGATGATGACATCGGTATCTGGGGACAACACGATCTCTTGTGCTGGTCATGGCCAACTCATGAACAATAAAGAAGCAGCTCTTGTAGAACCATGGAGATGTAGATCAGATCAACTACTACCCCAGCTCTTTGTCATTTAGCTATCCAGCCTTGCTCTTGCATTTTACATTTGAGAACCATCACATTTCTTTTTCTGTTGGGTCTCCAAGTCTCATTTTTAATCAAACTGATGCCTTTTCCCAGAAACTACTCTTCCCATGTATAGGCAGTATATTAACTATCCTACAAGCTTTTGTTAACTTAGGTTTCCATAAATATTAATGAACTAATGATTTGCTATTTCTTTTACTAGGTCTTCCAGAATTCTGGCCAACTCCTCCATACTCTTCCACCAGCAAGTACTCGTCACCATTTCCATCCTTTCATTTCCTCTATTAACTTTAGCTTTGCCATCCCTGATGAATATTACACTCCTGCTAAAGACTGAGGCAAAACACAAGTTTAATATGGCAATGGACTTTTGATAAAGGGTGATCCAGCACTGCACTGGCTGGCACAGTATGGTAAATCATATGCTGGGGCTGGTTTATGGCTCTTGAAATCCATTTCCAAGCTGTATAATAACTACACAAGGTTGGACTCTGCAATCAATTGCCATCTCCCCCTCAGTCCTTTCCTTTGGTTCACTATTATCTGCTTCACAAACAGAACCCTGTGTCAGAACCTTGTTCATTTGAGTTGCTTCCCTCATTCACTGCACCACAGCTGGCAGGAGGCACACAAGAATGACAAAAAGGCTCTCCCACTACAGCAACAACATGGGTATGGGGGAGTAAGGAGGGAATTCTGGAACTTAATGTACCCACTGAGGTGGGGTAAGACACAACCATTTCTTACCAGCCATATATGTGTTAACCATCCTTGGATTTTATCTTTGGCAAAGATGTTCAGATATAAATGTTGCATTAAACCAAACTTAATACACATGGCAGAAAGACTGCACCTACTAACACCTCCTCCAATTTTAGGAAGCCTAGGGTTCAATTCTGCTGCAAACTGGATGGCTTTGGATGCCCAGGCTAAAGCTACATCCTTTCTTTTCAACAGAGCTCACCAGCTGTTCACACTATCACATCACAATTTTAAAGGAAATTAAGTCTGATGTGTTGATTTCTTTAACAGGCCTGACAGCGCTTCATCCTGGTTTAGGCTTTACAGCAAGAACAGTTATTTCTGGCAACTGTAACCTACCAACTTCTGGCTAGGCATTCAATTAACATGACAAAACAACACCACAGCCTGCGTTTGTGTCACAGCCTTTCCCAGGCCTGGGGTAAGTCTTTGGGTCCGTGACCCTCCTACGACCATCTGTTCCGATGCCGTTGTGGCTATCACTCCTTCACACGGTCATACACTGGAAACCAGGCAGAAGCCCAAAGAAGCTACTGTCAGCTGTCAGGACAAACTGGAACAAGGACCATGGAAACACTGGAAACTGAAATGGCTCTGCAGCTGACAGAGGTTTGCTTGCTTGTCTTTTGAACATTTGTAACCACTTGGCAACATCTGCCTTAATGTATTACTTGATGCCCTTTAGAAAAGAAAGGGGATTGCTTTTAAGTGAGAGAATATACTTTAAAAGCTAGATCTTTATGTAAAATTACTTATTTTAGGTAGCAAAAAAACACCAGAAAGAAATTCTAGTTCAGAATCTACTGGCTGTAAAGAAGCCTGGTCTGGTTTTCCAATGACAGCATCTTGTATTGTTGCTGCAGAGAATATACAAGAACCCTCTCTCATGTGTACTTGCTGATATCTAATACAGGTTTGAAACCATGAAGCATCCTCAGTAGTCTTTCCTCCTGCCTCTATTTTTGTAATACTTGGCAGAAGTCTACTTTTTTTTTTAAACATCATTCCCTCTCCTGTCCATAAGAAACTGGGTAAAGAATTCAGAAGTTATGAAGGGAAAGCTGATGAACATACACAGAAACAATAACGATTTAGCAAACCTGATTTCCTAAGGATATCAGTCTTAAACAGCAAGTTCAGTGTGTGTGATATAAAGTGTATCAGTAATGGCTGAGGGAGATTGAACACACTCAGCTGCAACAAATCATTATGCCAGCATCCCTGATTATAAAGACTAATCAATAAATTACACCTCAGAAAAAAATCTGAACTAATTTCAGACACATCCATAAAAGAAACATTAATAACTTATAAAGTTTAGTTCCTAAGATAAGAAAGAAGCATTGCAAAACTTTGAGATTTTTCAAAGCATTTAGAAAGAAAAATGGGAAGAATCCACTGTTGGCATCCTCCATGGTTTAGGGCCTCCTAAACCAGGCTGCTCAAGTGTTTTGAGTAGTGTCTTTCCTCCCTGTACTCTGTTTTTAACACTGAGAACAATATTAATGTTTGTATATTTCTGCCAAATGCATGCTTTGCTAATTAATTGTTTTGCTTGGTTCATCTGAGCAGTACTAAAAGACAAAGATTTATTCCAGGTTAAATGCTTTATGTGGAGATGTGAGGCTCTTGGGTATGAGCACTCCATTTTAACATCTCTATCTTTTGCTAAGACTTCTTTTCCTTTCAGTTCTATGCCAGCTCTTAAGAAAGAAAAGCTGCTTTTAAAACCAACTTTGAATTCAATGTAAAGGCTAGTCCTTGACAGCCAGCTTCCTTAAGGCACCACAAAAGCATCTACTGCAAGGCAGGATTTCTCAGGTTTGGGTGGAAAAGCCAGGCACACATAAAGCTACATGCTTAGGTTTCAGGTCAGAGATTAGCACAAAGAAGCTGCTCTGTCGTACAGAGCTTTTATTCTTTTCTTCTTTTTTTTTTTCTTTTTTAAAAAACAAACAAGTAAAAAACTAGATTCAACCTCAACATCTGGCCAATAAACATCTACAACCACTCTGTTAAACTTCCAGGTATTGAGCTGCCTCTTGTTTACCTCCCACAGATCACACGTAGGGGCACAGGGGTTTGTCATGTCTTACCAAGCTGATCTCCTTCCCCAGAGGATATGACTTATGGTGCCCTCAGGGAAAAGCTGGCCTGAGAAGTCTTGCTCAAAAGTGGATTTATTGCATATAATGGTAATCACATAAACACACCAACAGCCTAACAGCAAGAGGAGGTGTTTGACATTGGTTCAGCAGAACTGACCCGCAGCACCCATGAGTAAATGTGCCAGAGTTACATGCATGCTCCCCAACTCACACAGGGGGCCACAGAATCCTCCAACTTCCTCCAAGGACATTACACAAAACTTAGTTATTTTTTGCTCAAACCCAGGCAGGAGTCTGATTTGTATGACAGAAGGATGCATCAAAGCTCAGACCTGAAGAGAACATCTAAGAAACTTAACAGCCCATTATAATGAAAGCAGCAATCCCTTTCCCTTCAGATCTCTGTATCCACAGACTTCATATTTAGTGCTGGTTTGAAGTTAGCTTCCCTTGATTTTTTAACTTTTTCCTGAGTAATAATGTAAGATAAGAAACAAAGATCTATAGCCATAGCTTACCTTTATTACCTATAGAAGTCCATTACTGTAAAACAGTGCTAAGTTTAACTAAGCTCTCAAAACCAGATCAAAAAAGAACCCTAAGAATAAAGTACTGGTGCCAAAGATCCTTCTGAAAGTCTGCTCTCCAAGCAGCCATCCCCTTCACCCACCATCTCAGCTGCAATGACCTGGCAAATCCTACATGCACTGAGCTAATCCAAGACAACACTGAAACACTGTCCAGAAGAGAAGATAGCTGGGGGAAAGAGAGATGTAGGTAAACAAACTGATTTGTTACTTGAAAGGTCTGTAGTGAATTTGAGACACGGTCCTCATTTTACCTGGCTGAGCTGAAATGGCTCTGAAGACATGGAGCTATCGGCCTCCCCTGTGCCTCCCGTGTTGGTTTTTTAATTGTATGCAAGGCCTTAGCACAAATGTTGAGGAAAGGACTGGTTAGCAGTACTAGGGGGAAGTGGGATAAAGCACAGCACATGTTTTTCATTGGAGAGACACTAAGCTAATGTGTACAATATCTGATTAGCTAGATTAATTCCAGGGGCAAGTGGAGGGAAGTTGTACAACTAATTCTTCTGGATTTCAGTAAAATGTCAATATAGCCAGACACAGGAAAACAAACCAAACTAGAGATGGCATAGAACAGCACAAGAATGTAAAACTGAGTTAAGAACTAGTTTCACTAGTCCATCCATCCAATAGGATGAGTAATAATGAGCAAACTTCCAGGTTTGTTCTCAGGCTGTATCTTAGCTTCACTGAGGGTCTCAGCCCACAGGGATCAAGAGCGCTGATGAAATTCAATTGCAATGAAGGTGTAGTACAGAGGCAGGTCATCCAAAGGGCCTTAGGAAAGAGCACCTGTAGGCCACAGCTTAAGCCACAATGGTTTCACTTAAAGGACCATTCTCATCTCCTATTCCCTAACTGTAGTAACAGAAGACAGTAGTCAGATTTCATAGAATCATAGAATCATAGACTGGCCTGGGTTGGAAGGGACCCCAAGGATCACAGAGCTCCAACCCCCTGCCACAGGCAGGGACACCAACCTCAGGCCTGATTTATGCAGAGATGCCTTGAGATGCCTTTCGCAAGGTGGCCCAACACGATGTCTCTCCCCTGCTGACCAATGAAGGGATGTTAGTCTGCAGAAGAGAGTAGCTGCACATAACTTTCTTCATACCACCTGTTACTACTCTTGGAAAAATTATGCTCTAATATTAGGAATCATGAAAAAATAACCATCAACCTTAGAAGGGAACACAGTTTTCAGGGTGTGACAAAAAACATCCTTCAGGTTTTCCTATGGGTAAAACCGTTCTCTTAGTTTGATCATCTAGATTAAAAAAACCCCACCATGCTAACATAAAAAACTGCCTGGCACTAACCTCAAAGACCGATTCCATAACTCCATCTAAAACCAGTTAGCTACCAGAAAACACACTCTGTGTTTAAAGCAAACTAATCTTGGACAAATTGTATTATGCTCTTCATACACAGTAAGTTGGTGAAGCCCTCCCAAAGCACAAGGTTCAACTCATTTTTAAACTATAGGCTCATGAGCAGGACCAGGACTGCAAAGTCCAACACTGGTGAGCAGGGCAGTAAAGCTTCAGTAAATGGAAAGAGGGCTTCCAGTAAAATTTTACATGAGATGAGCTGGAGAGATAGAGACACATAAAAAGACTGTTTCAGACTGAGGATTTGCAGAAAAACCTCTGTACCAGAGCAGACAACTTATCTGGAGAATGCAGCTGGTTGACATACCCCTGGCAAAAGCAAGTATGAAAATAGTCTCCTGAGGGCCAGCTGCTTCCAGATCTCTAGATGTGCAGAAGGTAGGCCACTTGCTGCTTGATGAGGGTAAGGGAAAGCACGAGTTCTAAGAACAACTTGCTTATGCTCCTAATTAGCAAAAAGGAATCAGAATTGATTAGGTAACTGTGGGTCCTCTCAACTGCAATCTCCTCTTGGGAAAAGGCTTGTGCCCAACCCAGTCAAGATGCCCTGTGACAGATGTAAAGCAAAACCCAAAAGGTAATTTCATCACTGCACTAGAAATGGGGTGCAGGGGGTGTGTGAGGTGCAGGGGGGAAGGATACATGTGCAGATGACTTCATAGTACAAATATTTTCTTATAGTTCAAGAGTTCCCACCTATAGAATTCTACTACAGAACCTTCCTCAGGAAAGTAAGATCCCTTGCATTTGTTTACAGCTGAGGATGGCTGTTCTCACCAGCCTTTTTCATATTCTTTAAATTTAGGCAAAAATAAATCCTTAAAAATATTTCTCTAGTAATTATATAAAATCCAATTATAAATTATTAAATGCCAGATGTTGCCTACAAGCAAAAGCCCTTAGAGACTACAGGAAAGACAGCCATGCATACCAGGTGCCACACAGCTTTGACTGTTGTGTAAGTTCTCAGCTCCAGCTATAAAGTAATACTTTAATAAATTCAATGAGCACAAAAATGCCCAGGGAAGCAAAATAATCATAATTAGCCCTGTGCATACTTCAGTAGAATGACCTAATTTAAAAAGTGTTTTGCAAAGCAAGTCTCACATTGAAAGGCAATTACAGAGTAAAATAAAAAATGTATTTCTGGGATCCATGCAAAAAAGCACCAGCAAGCAGGCATGAGCAGAGATTGAGAGATTGCAGAGGACAGGAGGGAACAGCACACATTTTCAACCTCTTCCAGGTCTTGTTTCCATTTTATTCTTTATACATCAAGAGCAACTATTAGCACTTTACTGACACAAAGCCTCCTGGCCATATCCTGAATTACTGGGACGAAGACTACTGACATTTTCTGTTACATTAGACTTGCTTGTTAGTATCTTTCCACTAGTAAAAAATCTCTGGGTTTTTTCTGCTCTACCCTCTTTTAGGTGCCCAGTTTACCCAGCAAAAGGCATGGAGGAAAAGGCAGGGACTGCCTCAGATATCAACATAACCCAAGTGATGAGTTTAACGTAGTCAGCCCTACAGAGAGTAAAACACATAGGGAGATGGAAGGACTCTGTAAAGACACTGAACAGAAGCTTGACATGAGCTGACAATGTGTGATCTCAGCCCAGAAGGCCAATCATATCCTGGGCTGTGTTAAAAGGAGCGCGGCCAGCAGGCCAAGGGACCCAATTCTGCCCCTCTACTCCGCTCTCTTGAGGCTCCAGGCAAAGTGCTGTGTCCAGTTCTGGAGTCCCCAGCATAAGAGGACATGGAACTGTTGGAACGGGTCCAGAGGAGCCACGAAGATGACTGGAGGGTTGGAGCACCTCTCCTATGAAGACAGTGAGAGAGCTGGGCTTGTTCAGCCTGGGGAAATCTTACAGCACCTTCCAGTACCTGAAGGGGCTACAAGAAAGCTGGAGAGGGACTTTTTAGATGGGAATGTAGTGATACGATGAGGGGAATGGTTTTAAATTGGAAGGGGGTAGATTTAGATTGGATATTAGGAAGAAATTCTACGCTATGAGCTTGGTGAGGCCCTGGAACAGGGTGCCCAGGGAGGTGGTGGGTGCCCCCTCCCTGGAAGAGTTCAAGGACAGGTTGGCCTTGAGCAGCCTGGTCTGGTGAGAGGTGTCCCTGCCCATGGCAGGGGGTTGGAACTTGATGATCTTTAGGGCTCCATCCAACCCAAACCATTCTATGATGACATGAATAGGATTTACCCTTTCCAACACCTACCAAAAAAAGCATGGAAAAAGACATTTTTATTATGCTGTGATCAGCTGCTTTAACTAGCTTGCCAGGCTGCTCACCATCTCTGCTTGGTCCTATAAAACAAGGAGATACTTTCATGTGAAGAACTGCAGAGACACATACATATTTTGTGTTCTTTAAACAATTAGGTACCTCTTTGCCTGCAGAAGCCTTAATGTGGATCACTAAGGCATATCTGGACCTCCCAGGAGGAAATGATCAAAAGTGAGTCAGAAGCCCAAAACCTTAATTTATGAAGATCTCAACTACAGCCTTTCAGTTGCACTGTTCTGGCACTGGCAGTTTATATGGACATTCCTGAACCATATTGCATCTGCAGCTTGCATGAGGAGCAGGACTGGAAATATCTGGGAATCAACTGGCTGTCCTTGCATTTGCATTGTATCTGCATGCCTAAAAGAACCAAACAACAACATGAGAAAGCCCAAGTGCTAAAAAACCAGCCAAATCAAGCACATGACATTATCAGACTGGCAACAGTCAAACCCCTGTCAATATTAACTAGCTGTCACAGAACAGGCCACTTTATGGAACTGCAGGGTACTGCAATGCCTACAGGACAATGAGCAGCTGATAACAATCACTCTTGCATAATAGGAAGACTGTGATGTGCTGTTGTCCACAAACAAGTATTCCCATCATGCTGTCTAACAGAAATCATTACCTCTATGCACAGCTTGCCTTGAGCTTTCCCAAAATCACAGGATGGCTGAGGTAGGAGGGTACCTCTAGAGGTTGTCTACATCCAGACCTGAAGCAGAGTCATGTAGAGTGGCTTGCCAAGGGCTGTGGCCTGTCAGATTGTTTAATAACTCCAAGGATGTGAGATTCCACGTTGCCTTGGGCAAGTGGATTTCTCTCACATGTATATCAAACACCCTTACACAAGTGATATGTGATCATACCCTTGCTCCCCAGCTCTTAGCCTGTCAGTTACTTGAAATCCCTCCTCAGATGCTTTTTATGAGTCTAGCAAAACTAACCCCCTGATCCAGACTGGGTCATTGGAATCTCTGGGTTTTATTCCTTGAGCTTGAAACAAAACTTTGCTACCTATCAAATTCTGACATTTCCTCTGTACTTGCTGTATGTGAAACAAATTGATAATAGCTCAGTTTTGGTAACAGAACCCAGTTCAAAGACTTTATGCTATAAAACATGAATCAAAGCTTGAGATGAACACAGCTTGTATTTTGAAAACTGAAGCCAAAGATTCTTAAAATCTTCCAAGCAAA